>OX401414.1:1824996-3202869 GCA_947846245.1 Cerastoderma edule
CAGACATGCTAAAGCATTATATGCATCTAAACCAGTCCTATCTTTCATTTTCATCCGAAAAAATGTTTTTTTTTATATGTACGAATGCTAAACAAAATTACACAAATAAAGGGTCGAGGTGGACACGAGCAAAGCCTCATTATTTTATGTTAGTGTCTACAAAACATCCTTATGAAAAAATTCATTTTTACACTTGATAAATTTGATATGTAGATGCTTGTGATCGGAGAAGAAGTTCGTTTCGGAGAACGGGTTAATGATATATACCTATACATAGGTTTAAACTTAAATATGATTCATACGATTCAAATGATATATTCTGAAAAAAAAAAGAAACTAAAAAGCTAAGGGATTACTGAACTTCTGTCGATATCATGCTTAACCCTTTACCAAACGCCAAATGTTCGACTGTCCCAAATTGAACGAGTTTGCAGACGACATTTCAAAATGTGATGAAATCCTAAAAGAAAAACCTTCTGACAGGGCAGATAACATTGTGGGAAAAGGAAAAATTGCTCGTTACGAGCAATTTTTCCTTTTCCAACAATGTTTTCCAAAGGTGATTACAACAAACTGGTTAAATGTCGGTATCGTTTAGTAATTGGTTAACACGTATATAGGGCTTAACAGGTCATAAGAATGGGTCAACGAATTCCCAGATAAGAGCGCTGTTTTTCTGCTGTATTCTTCGGCTAATTTCTTAACTTCTTCGTAATAGCATGATAGAGGTAAAAGACAACACCTTTTATCAATTCGACAGGAATATTTCAGTAAAGCCATTGGCAAATGCCTTTTTTTTTTTTTAAATAACGCATATCAAGAAGCAAAATTCTTTAATCAACACTTACTCCCGTTTCTCGAAAGGTCAAAATTTTCTTTTGTAGAAATAATCTTCAAAAACGACTTAAATCGGCCGTGACTTTTATCGTGCGATCCAACCAAGCCGTGAAAATTTTCCTTCAAATAATACTCTTTCAATGGTCAAATTAGGGGTTAACCATCACAAACCAATAACGACATTTGACCACATTGTTGAGACGACTCTGGAAAACATGGTAGGAAAAGGAGAAATTGCTCGTTACGAGCAATTTCTCCTTTTCCCACCATTATTTATACACTATCAGAAGATTACTTTCCAATTTCATTACATTTTGAAATCTCGTCTGCAAACTCTTTCAATTTGGGACAGTCAAAAATTTGGCGTTTGGTAAAGGGTTAACGTGTTTTTTTTTTTTCGAGATTGAACGAACTTTAACTCTGGTATAGATGATAGAGTTGACTTCATTATCTATCTACACTGAAAGATTAACGACAACTCTTCAAGAGAGATTCAGATCCGAACCGCCATTGATAACGCATGCGCGCTAAGTACAAACTTGCAGAGATCACGTGGTTTGAACGCAGAGTTCTAATATGTTTATTAGGTCTTTGATTTTAAGTATTAAATTATATGTTTGGTTTGAGATTTTCCGACGTAGGCTAATACTTCCTTTGACAATCTTTGTGAGGCAAACTTAATTAAAAAAAATTACGAAAGTCTTACACGCTAACGTGAATTTACACTTCTTTGCGAAAAAAAGCCCCTGTCCATTTCGTCGTAACCCGTAAACATCCAATCGGAACTACTCGGGTATTTCCGTGAGCTGAAACAATATGACGGCATTCTTATTATGTCAGAGGCGATTTCATTGGATAAACCAGATGTGTTCAGATTGGTAAACACTCAACACCATCGGCGACGTGTTTCGGAAAGAGAAAAGGACGAAGGTAAACTAAACAAACATATTTTATTAACGAATCAACAGTTTATAACAGATTTGATTTCTATTTTAAGAGTTTAAAGAATCTATGCTTGCATTGTAGTGACGTCTGGTGTCAAGTTGAAGTATTTGACAAGGGACTGGAACCTAAAAAAAGAAGAGACAGTCACGTGATATAAATTCGGAACATACCTGACTTTATAACTGAAGTTATAAATGAGATAAAAAATAATTCTGTTTAAGAGAAATCTATTTCGGGTCGAAGCATTATTGATATGCATTTGTCATGAATGAATCTATTCAATTGATTCATAAAGTTAATTTCGTCGATTTAAAAAATGTTTAAGTAACGAATGAATTTATTTGCATTTTTTTCTTTTATTGAATCAAAGACTGACAAATGACAAATACTAATATAATTCAAATAAAGATAAGAAATAAATTCAAGATATAAATAATTATTATGGAACAGATTCATGTTACTACACATGTAGTGATTTCTTATCTAAATAAAACATTGCATAGCCTTAGTAGTGATGCTGAGGTATAAATGCAAAACGAATGAAGACACAACAGATTATCCCAAAGTGAAACGAAGCCGTTAATACATCTAGAAAACTTTGGGGGGAAATAATTTTACGTAATTACGATGAGAAAAAACGAGTGATGAAGGTTAGAAAAAATCGCTCATGTAATTTACAAATAAGTGACACACGGCGTTGTTCAAAATTTAAACATTTAACGACATTTACAAACGATACTCACAATTGACAGACAAGATGACATGAGTAAGGTAGGAGGTGAGAAACCCATTTCGTTACAAACACAATTATTCACAAACAATACTTACGAGTAACTAACATGACAAAAGTATTTACAAGCGATATTCACGAGTGACAAACACGACAAAAGTATTGACAAACGATATTTACGAGTGACAAACACGACAAAAGTATTGACAAACGACATTTACGAGTGACAAACAAAAGTGCAAGAATGCTGAAGGAGGTGAGAACTAAGCCTCGTAACAAACACGACATAAGTATTTACAAACGATACTCACGAGTGACTAACACGACAAATGTATTTACAAACGATATTTACGAGTGACAAACACGACAAAAGTATTGACAAACGATATTTACAAGTTACTTACACGACAAATGCATTTACAAACGATACTCACGAGTGACTAACACGACAAATGTATTTACAAACGATATTTACGAGTGACAAACACGACAAATGTATTTACAAACGATATTTACGAGTGACTAACACGACAAATGTATTTACAAACGATATTTACGAGTGACAAACACGACAAAAGTATTGACAAACGATATTTACGAGTTACTTTCACGACAAATGTATTTACAAACGTTACTTACGAGTGACAGACGAGAGGACACGAGTGCTGTAGGAGGTTATCGGTGCCACTCGTCAACAGTTTGATGCACTCGGCCTCGCATGCGGTCTCCAGTGGATCGCCTCCGAGGACATCCAACATGATCTGAACGTCTGCCTTTAGTGCATCCATACTGATGATTTTGTCTATGAACGAGATTCATCTCCATCAACAATTCGTGCATTTTTGGAAGCGTTCGTTATTTTACGGAAATTCACGATTCAAGTTACGAGAACGTCGTAAATGTAAGGAAAGTTGATGATATTTTCTATGAACGAAATTCATCTCCGCAAATGATTCGCGCCTTTCCGGAAGCGTTCGTTACTTTACGGAAATTCACGATTCAATTTACGATTAAATGAATGTAAGGAAAGGCGATCTCGTATATTTCCAATAATATTGCAGTTATTTGGCATTCTTTAACGCACATGTTCAATGACTTTCGGAAGTTTTCGATTAAAAATTACGAAGTTCTTACGTATAAAGAATGGCGATAGAGAATATTCGGATCTTTCATAGCTTTTGATCATTCTGTATGTAATACTGGTAACTTCTACACCAGTACTTTATGTCATACCAATGGTATGCTATAATGTTTTGTTAAGTTTGTTTAGTAAATTATCTACAAAAATGGACACACATCCCCCTTTTTGTAAGAATTATTCATATCTTGTATTTCTTTGTTATCTGTTTTCTGATTGTATTAGTATCTGCAATATCTTTCAATTTGCAAAATCGATCCAAAATAAAAATAAAAAAACGTCGGTCTTTTAACTACTCAACTTACTAACCAAGTGAATCCAGGACGAATTTCTTCTGAGGGGCAGCCAAGACCAGTGGCACGACGAACAAAAGAAAGATGGCGGCTTTCATGTTGGATGGTAGATTCTGTGATCAAAAGAAATGATTGAATAAGAATTAATACGTTCAATATATTACCCCCGTAAATGTTTTGCATTATTTCGGCTGTAAAAGCACTGGAGAAGTCAACAGAGGCGTACTCGTGCATTTCGGACGCTTTTGCAAACTTTGTGAGAGAATTAACGTCCGAAATCCTGCGAACCATTACACGGACACGTGTACTGTCTTAACCATTTCACAAACAACAATTTTCGACTGTCCCAAATCAAAAGAGTTTGCAGACGACATTCCGAAATGTGATGAAATTGGAAAATTATCTTCTGATAGGCCAAAAAACATTGTGGGAAAAGGAAAAATTGCTCGTCACGAGCAATTTTTCCTTTTCCCTTAATGTTTTCTAAAGTCATCTGCAACAAAGTGGCCAAATGTCGTTATTGTTTGGGAAAGGGTTAAAGGTGCTTGATCATAATAAATGTGGGTATTTTGGACACGAACTGGCTTAAGAACATTGCAGAGGCGTCCAAATGCCCTTTAAAATATCATCTAACTTTTGCTCGAATATTATCAGGAACAAAACGAAAACCTAAAAATGGTTCTCGCGTAAAGTGTTCCGTTGCCTTTTGGACGTACATTCGCTAACGAATTTTGCAAGAATACCCGAATGCATTCCAAAAATAAAAGGCGTATCAACTACACATACACTTCCATTAAAGAGTGATTGGCCCACCATTGAGAGAGAAATATGTGCAAACCCATCAAAACGGGACAACGGTTAAAGATGTTAATTGGTGCACCACTGCAATGTTTCAAAACCGTAATGACTTTTATTGAGCCAGATGGTGTTGTTATCCAAGCGTATAGATACACAGAATGCATCTTTCAGGCGCTTTTATGCCTTTAGTTCACATAGACTACATTTGACCCTGCCGCGTGTGACGACTACAGAAATCGAAGTGTAAAAAGGTGAACTTATGCACGGTGATCAATTCCAACTTTTGTCTTGATGGATTTGTTTAATACTATAAACCATATTTTAGGATTCACTCTTTATAATTGTTGCATTCGAGTTGGACAAATCAAACGCTTTGAAACGAGTAAAAGTGTTTGTATTATTCCATCGCGTAAACAATTTTTCAGTAATACTGCGGTGCCTTGCTCATCATAGATGCAGAAAGACCATTGCTTAACTTCTCATAAGGGCTGGTAAAGCTGAGAAAAACCATCGGCATTTTGTTAGACGGAAAGTGGACTTGACCAATCTCTCATCAAAACCCATAACTTTATTGCGGAGTTGAACTCACGTGGAGAGTGGGTCATGCGATTTCGAGTTCAGCATTCAAATTACTAAGATACAAAGAATCAAACGTGAAACATTGAACGCCAATAGTGGGCGACAGTGGTGCAGTGGTAGAGCGTCGGCCTCTTGTACCGAGGGTCCTGGGTTCAATCCCCGTTAGGCGAGGTGAGAATTGCCGGGGCTAACCCACAACTAGGCGCGAATACTGGTGCAGTATCCAGAAAGCAGTCATCGAGAGTGAATTAGATAAGCTTCAAGCTTCCGTCACAATCGATGTAAAATAAATAAGTTTAAACTAAACATTGAACTAAAACAGGAAAATCGTAAAAAGATTAATAAAAAAGGAGAGAAACATAGGTTTCATTTCTTATGGTGCGTTATGTGTGACTTCACACCTGCATGAATATGTAACCTATAACATATATCATCTAATTACACGTAATGTCTTTGTCGTCTCATACATGGTATGGTTGTAAATTGACAGACAAACATTTTTTGAAGGTCAACGTAACATTGTTGCAAGCGATTTACTTTAGTAAAAGGGTTGCATTTTTCTATGATCAAAGTCAATTTATTGCTTTATCTGCTATGTTCGTGAAAGACATTTTCGAAACCCTATGTAAAACTGTAAAGTATCCACCATGTTGCGCAGCTTTAAAGACATTAATCCTTAACTTCCAAATTTCCTCACATCTGTGAGCAGGCATCTTTATATTGTCCGACCCTTCTACCTAAGACTACCCAAACACGTTTAAAACCTATCTAATTAGACTAAAAATTCACCTTGTCAGTTAACTCCGGCTGAGACTAATATGTTCTTCTGACCACTACTGACCACTCGAGTCCATTAAATATGGCCTGAATGTCCACGTGACCATGCTTTGACCTCGTTCTGACCTCTTGACCAGTCCTTACAATGACCACATGATTGACCCAGCGGACCTTTTTGTCCCGGTATGAGTTTGTAGAAGTAATGCGGAAATGGAAATGTTTTGAGGAACCAATCATGAAGTGCCTATCCAAAGCAGCGCTTTTTTTCTCGAATTTGGAAGCGGTCTAGGCCTGTTAATTTTGGGAAGATTTCTCGCTTAATGGCACATAAAAGGAGATTAATGCTATATCAAACTATATTTTTGGGTAAACTTTTGGTTAGTTTTAAATAGATATCACCAAAAATGCCACCAGCACAACTTATACATGAAAGCCAACAAGAAATAACCCAGATTAACCAGTTTAATAATTCAGATTGTTTGATTTTTCACCCCTGACCTTGACAGTTGATACACAAATGTTTGAACCGACCAATCAGAATTCATTATTTCGAATATGTAAACAAACAGGTTGTTGATAAACATGTTTGAATTGGAGACAACTATAATTCAAGCACAAAATAACGAATGTTAAAGGAGTTTATTTAAAAGGATCTCAATGCATTTTTAAATTAGTTCACATGTCTTTTATGAACATGATAAATGAACTCCATATATTGTTTCAGTAATTTATTTGTACTCCTCTCCTTTGATGTGCCTTTAAATTGTTGAATATGGAAACCAAAAAGCTAGTGTGACTTTGTAATTTTGAGAAAACTGCATAATTTGAAAGAAAATTCCAATTGGGAAGGTACCCTCCCTGTATAGGTCCCTCTTATGTAACACGAAAAAGCCCTGCAACGTATCAGTTTGTCTGATGTTAATTGGAAAGAAAAGTGAGTGGTTTGGTTCAATGCCCCTTATCAAGTTGTAGGTTCTGTGTTGAAATGATATGATGGAACATCTATATGGATAATGCGAGGTAAAGGTATTTTGGGTGTTCCTTGTTATTCTTTTCTTAGGGGGCAAAAATGGAAAGAAAATATACAAACATAACCCTTTCCAAGAGAACTAGATCTATATTTCAAATTGTACATTTGATATTAATTGAAATAATTGTTGTAAAAATGAAGACTAGCTAAGACAAACGAGTTATCTTTTTTAACCGCATTGTTTGTGCTGTTTAGGTTTTGGTATCGCAAGACAAACTTAATAGTGAACAAGTAGTCATTTCTGAAACAATTCCGAGATTTGCGTTTCAATCGGAGGCGCACAAATCCCCTTCAGAAAATGCTGTTTTAACCCATTACCAAACATTAACATTAAACCACTTTCTTGCAGACGTTTTTCCCACGTTTTCTGCCCCTTCAGAAGATAATTTTCCAATTTCATAACATTTTGAAATGTCGTCTGCAAACTCTTTCAATTTGGGATGGTCGAATATTCGATGATTGGTAAAGGGTTAAGACACAATTTTAAAACAATTTGTGTGGTTTGCGTTCTCATGAAAACAATTGCAGTATTTCTAAGCCAATTCAACAAAATAACTTCTTACTGACGAAACTTTTTAGTGAATTGTGCTTTTAAATTTAAGGAACACGAATATATACTCAGTTCCAGACAATGTTTGGTGGTTAGCTAGAGGTTTCCAATCCCCCATTAATTCTCTGTTGTTAGAACCCAATTTCAAACCACTTTGAGTGGTCAGTTTTAAAAAGAAAAATGTTTCGGCTTTGCAATATTTCAAAATTTCGCCAAATCCTGTATGGGGCCAACGCGAGGACCCGAACCTTTGACCAATCCCCCCATATTGGAATTTTCGACAGATCCAAATATAAGCCATTAACATACCATAAAAGAAACAAGACAAAATAATTTCACCAATGTAATTGCGAAGAAATTATTGCAACAAAAATATGATAAATTACTCATACGGAGCATTTTTTCCCCTTGACACAGTGGTTTCTAAACAAAGGAATCATGGAGCAAGAAATTACGTGACAAACAAAATTCGCAAATATGTATGACGTCAATTTAACCATGCTCAGATAAGAGGTGTTCCAAATAACGTCGTGCATTCGATAAGCCAAGTTAAAATGTAGCACACTTCTACGAAGCAAGAACCGCCCCAGATCGACCGGTTGATTTCTACGAACTAAACGTTTACGTAAACTGACATTATGTCCCTTTTTTGTCGGCTTCAAGTAATAATCTAGAACTTTAACCCATTACCAAACAATAACGACAATTTAACCACTTTGTTGCAGACGACTCTGGCAATCATTGTGGGAAAGGGAGAAATTGCTCGTGACGAGCAATTTTTCTTTTCCCACAATGTTTTCTACCCTATCAAATTCCATCACATTTTGAGATGTCGTCTGCAAACTCTTTCAATTTGGGACACTAACAAATTTGGCGTTTGGGAAATGGTTAACCTACATATACACCATCGAATGTTCCATGACCAGGAACTTAAAAAGTGGAACCATGTCGAAATTAGTCGAGAGATAAACCAAATAAGGTAATGATCGTGACCAAACGCTCTCTTTTATCACGTCCCTCGAACCAAACGACATTATAACACCTTCAACGCAGATGAGATCAGAAACCATTGTAACGAAAGGAAAATTTGCTCATCAAAGCAAATTCTCCTTTCGTTACAATGATTTCATTGCATGGAAAAATGGTGAAAAACGCAGAAAAAAAAGAAACACTTTTTTTGGATTTTGATAATTGATTTTAATTTGTTAGGTATTGTCCTCTTAAAATCACTTGTTTCATGAGGGAAACGATTCATCGCTATCTATTTCTCAAGACTAAAATCTTCCTTTTGCGTTAAACCAGCCGGTCCCATAACTCTTGAAGGAATGCGAACTAAACCTCGCAGATGGATAGCATTGAAAGGCAGAATTTGACGGCACGTATTATATAACCTTCCAAAGAATGCATTTGTACAAGCATTTAGGTCATCATGATATCCTGGCAGAAACAATTGATACTGTTTTGTGCATTGTAATTCTAATACATATATTATAGTTCGAAATATGTTTAGGTAGAATACCCATAATCCACAATCTTTACAAAAAAAATATTTCCTTCGTTGGATTACTTCGGTCGTTCTCGGTATATATCGGTCTGGGCCGGATCTATTCGCTTTAAGCAACGGTCTCGAACGTAGCTATTGGCATCAAACCGAATAGTTCCGGTTTCCACCAATATATATACCGAGATCGACCAAAGTAATCCGACGAAAGAATGAGCTTCAAAATAGTATAGTATGGGTATTTTACCTTAATCCATATAAAAGCGCCGTCCCATTCCCCATGGAGTTAAACAAATGTGAACTTGAAAACCTCATGGATAAATGGCATTGTAAGGTCATATTGGGTGCCAAAGATTAAACAACCTGGACAAAGCCAACGAATGGAGTAGTCGTAAGTGTTTCTTTTTCGACCAATTTATTTGTCGCCTGCATTTTTTGTTTGCCTGCAGTCTTTTAAACAGCATCTACGATAAAACTTCTTCATGTCGGTCTTCCCGATGTCGAAGTATTTCTTTATGTCGAAGAAACTACACGGTCCCGAATCATTAGATCCCCCCCCCATAAAAATAAGCTTTAAAAAAAAAAATCCATGCAAATTTGTAATAGATAAATGGAGACAGACTCCATTTACTTACATGTACACGTCATTCAAGATTCTATCAACCATCATGCCTTAGAAAAAACGGGGTCTTGGAATTTCAAATCAAGAACTCTTAACAGCTAGGCGATATGGGGTCTTCTGAAGACAATCAGGAAAGGGTTCGATCATGCAGGCTGGAACAAAAGAACAGAACCGCAGTTGATATCACAATCTCGATTTATTGACTCTTTCTCTTTTTACATTACTTAATATCGCATATTAAAATTAATATTTGGTATATATAAACTGCTGAACACATTTTCGTAAAGGAAGGGGAAACAGAATTAAAGTATATTAAGCCATACATTGAGAACATCAAACATACTGCTTTATTTATTTCTATTACATTATAACCTTCAGTAGGAGATTTTATGTTGCAGCTCATAATTGATGGTGAAGCCAGATAGGACCATTCAAATACCAAAAAGCAACCAGAAGACAGCCTATCCTGAAATTCCAAATATACTACTATCGAAAAGTTAACCGTTATAGTGCTGGAATCGACTTCATGCTTATGCAAACAGATAAGGTCCAGGCCAGCCGCCAAGTAAATAATGCTTTCCTCGTCAAATTTAAGCAGATATTCAAGGTTTCGGAGAGCAGACGGAAAACATATATCTTCAGAAAATTACCCCTCATTCTAAAGATAAAGACACGCAGAAAGAGGGCAATGTCGTTTCAAGTTATGAACATTACCAACTGAGCCACCAAGGTTTTTAAGACACTAGTTAGCGAAAAAAGGCAATATATCATGTATGGAGTGGTTACATAGGCTGACAATCTATCCGAGGTGCAATTCTTCGTTCAAACATGTCTTTTTCTTTTTCTTTTAAGTGAAGATCTGACGAAACAACATTTTAACTTCAAGAGGTAAATGTTATAATCACCAATCAAAAAAGCCGATGATAGCCCAGTTCTTCAATGATGGAAATATGCTCTGCTATGCTGCTCTCAATGTATGCTCAAGGACTGATGATACATGTACACTTAACATAGCAGGCAAAACTTGGTCTAAATAAACTACGGAGCGAATTGTGCGGACATCGATCGACTGACGTACTTAACCCTTAGGATGCTGGGTAATTTTCTATAAATAAATTTAAGTGCCGTCTGCTTTCCAAAACCTAAATATCTGCTTAATTCTGATGAGGAGAGATACTAAGAATAGCAAACAGCTTAGATCACAGGCCAGCCGCCAATTTACTTGGCGGCTTGCCTGGATCTAACCTGTGTGCATAAGCATGAAGTCGGTTCCCGCACTATAAGGGTTAAACATTGCAATTGCTAAGATAGGATTGGGATAGAAACAGTCAAATATGATGTGTAGAAATTGAATGAATTTTATCAGAGAAACTTCATATTTGCAAAAAGTCTTAACATTTTCTTTTCAGATATGTTATGACTTTCCTTGATTCACCAGTGCTGGGATGGCCGGCTTACTACTCTGAGTATCTTTCCTCATCAAATATTAAGCAGATATTTAAGTTTTGGGAAAGCAGAAGACACAAAAATCTATTTTACGAAAAATACCCAGCATTTTGATGTTTAAAGAAGCGTTTGGCAATGTTTCACAATCAAGCAACAGCTAATACATCATGTCAGATATTTTCTGGTACATTCTAAACACAAAATGGAAGACGTATTTTCTTTCTCACAAAAAATAACGACAACACACATTTGTTAGCCAAAAAAAAAAAGCACAACACTGAAAAATTAAAAAAAAAAAGTGACAGAAATTTTGTATTAAATATAACTGAAATGTAAATGAAGGCTGTGTGAAATGATCGAATTTAATGATCTCATATAAATCAGTGTGTCGAACAAATAATTTTATACTAAAAAAAACAAAAAGCGTTTACAGTCCAGTCTATGCAAACAGCAAATACTGATTTATTACAAATCTACCCACCCCCAATAAAGAAATCTATAACTTGATCGAATTGAAAGCAACGGCAGACAACAGAAATAGCAAGAAAAAAGTACCTAAATACATTTGGCAGGGGTGACAATATCAATTGTCTATGTTGCCCATCTTGTCCAAATGCCTAAACGGACAAGTGAATATTTATTGATATTTACCATATAACCACCATACGGACAAATGGAGTAACATATTTTGCTTTTATGAACAAGTAAATAAGACTGTGATTTTGCCACCGCTTAACTAGTGGAATCCATTGTGGCACAGATACAAATTTTTGCTAATAAAAAGCAATATATCATTGTGTCAGATGTTTTCAATGTCTTCTGCAGAAGAGGAAATTCAACAAAATATATTTCCTCTTTACACTTGGTCAAGTCAAACATTTCTATGAGGGCATTGGGTGAAGGACCCCCAACAATCTTTTCTCGAATGAACGATTTAAGTGAAGCTAACATGTGGTGAATTGAGGACACTTCAGATAAGATAATAAGAAGTATTTACGCAGTATATTACACCTGCTTATCAGAGTAAGTCCCCTGCAAGTACTAAATAAAAAATATCAAAATGAAAAATACATTCAAACATAAAGATACTACAATAGTATATATATGTTCCCTTGATTTCATGTTAAAAAAATAGAAGTAATTAAGGTCTCAATATTACAGCTTACATAACATTTAACCCATTACCAAACATTAACGACATTTGACCAGTTTGTTGCAGACCACTCTGGAAGACATTGTGGGAAAAGGAGAAATTGCTCTCAACGAGCAATTTCTCCTTTTCCCACAATGATTCCTGCCCTGTCAGAATATTGTTTATCAATTTCAGCACATTTTGAAATGTCTTCTGCAAACTCATTGAATTTGGGAGTCAAAAATTTGGCTTTTGGTAAAGGCAGAAATATATGTCTATGTCTCTGGTAAAGGGTTAAAACAGAGACCAGATTGGGTCAAGTGTAGTTTGGACCAATGTAACCACATCAACAGAGTTGGTTCTATCATGAAGTTTCGCTCAAAGCATACAACCATCTTTGTACAAATTATGGATGATTTCCATTTAAATATTACAAGAAACAAAGCTTTGCAGTTCATTTTGTACAAACTATGGATTATTTCCACTTCAACATCAAGAGAAACTAAGCTTTCCAGACACTTTTGTACATGGATTATTTCCACTTCAACATCAAGAGAAACTAAGCTTTCCAGACACTTTTGTACAAACTTTGGATGGTTTCTTTCATACATTACACGAATCTAAGCTTTGGAGATATTTTGTACAAACTATGGATTGCTTTCACTTATACATGCCGAGAAGCTATGCTTTGCAGATGACAACTTATATTGAATCAAAATGGAGTAAATATAACAAGGGAATGAAATGAGTGTTTTGCCTAAGGATCAAGTCACCCGATACTATCAGGAATCAAGTTCCCTTCTTCAAGTCAGAAATTACCATCAAAATTACCATGCCTTAATCTTATTTCATTCCCTGTTGGGATAAAACAAGAAAGATTTTTGTTTCTCTCTTTGCTGTTTTTCCAATCCTGAAATAGTCTTACAACACAAAAATAAATAAAAATAAATCAGACGACTTAAAAGACAAATATCATATAAGCACTAATTGTCCTGAATTAACACCATCACTCATATAAGGTATGCATATGCATTTCATAAATGGGAGAGTACCTGTCATGGAAACCCCAAACTACCAGTTTTGTAATTGGAACCAATGAAGAGAGAGGAGGATTATGTGATTTCAAGTTCTGGGCAGCGTTTTGCTAAATATTTTATGCTAAATTTGCTTAAGTTCATAACAACATTCCTTATTATTTCAATATCTAAATTAGCAATATTGCAATGTAACAAATTATTGGAATCGTCTCTACGAGATAATTCTAGCGACAGGTCACATGGCAACATTTTTTTTAATTTTTGATACTATTCATGTGTACCAGTTTTCACTTGTGCAAATATTTCCTTAAGTTTAGTAAAAGGCCACCCTGCATCATAAACCACTGAATGAAAGAGTACAAGAAAAAATTTGTTTGGCAAGTTATATTGTCACTAGAATAAAAACAATCTTGGCCAGAGATAAACTTATACAAATATTTACATAATTGGTATTTATTATGATTGTGTAAAAAAATGGCTAAACTGTTCATTCATATGTATAAACTTGCTTCCAAGCACTTTTACAAGACAACTAAGAAACCAATGTAACAAAAAAAGGAATTGCTCCTAATGTCATTGATCTAATTCCAACCTCAGTGTGTCATTTGCCATACTTTAGTAGTACCTGATATCAGGCATTCAATATAGGCAAACCTCAAGAAAATGTTTTAGTAAATGGGTTTTGAATAACTAAACCACTAACTTTAATTAAACAAAATGTTTTTCAAAAAATTGTCTTCAATTTCTTACTTATGTTTTTAAGCCTTCAACTACTTCAACAAGAAACCATCACTAATTTTGGCTAAAATTGCCACAAAAGAACCTGCAAATGCATCTTAATAAAGGGGACAAGTCTTTCCATAAAGGGAACAATGTGAATAATCACAACAGTATAAAGTTTTTAGCGAATAATAAAGGGTGCACTTTATGAAAATTCAAACTCATCAAGCAAAAATAAAAAAGCAAACTGTGCAAAAGTGATCATTTCTTTTGTGTTTTTTTTTTATGAAAAAATAATTATAAAACCTTGGTATCTTCAAGCCAATTTTATCTATTTCATAGAAGTACAACCTTTAAAATGTTTTTATTTACATAATTGTTTGCGTTAAAAAAATGAATAAAATCCTAAATTAGGAATGCTCCATAAATATGGTTAGTTTATATAAATATGGATGTACAGTGAACCCTCGTTTATCCGGACACGTCCGTTCCCAACAAAATGTCCGGTTTACCGAATAATCCGGACTAATGAAGCAGAGCATGTTCTTATTCACATTAAGACATAAACGGTCTGTATGAGCGGTGTATAGTTAAAACCCTTTAGCAAACGCCAAATTGTCGACCGTCCCAAATTGAAAGAGTTTGCAGAAGACATCAAAACGTGATGAAATTCAAAGATATTCTTCTGATATGGCAGAAAACATTGTGGGAAAAGGAGAAATTGCTCGAGCAATTTCTCCTTTACCCACAATGTTTTCAAAAGTCGTCTGCAATAAACTGGTCCAATAATTCCGTTCCCTTACAATTTTGTTCGGATTGCGAGACGTCCGGATAATCGGTGTCCGGATAAACGAGGCTTCACTGTATTTGTAACTTTCAATGTGTTTACATGTATCTGAAATAAACATAGCCAATCTGTAATTTTTTAACCCTTACGGTGCTAAATTTCTACTATTCCATTTCACAAGTTAGACCAGTTTATGTAAACCATAGAGGTTTTTATTTTTACACAAAATTCAAAGTATTGCAACAGTGTATATACCCTCTGAACTGGGTCTACACTGTTTGTGAAGATCATAAAGACTTGGCTCCAGCATTGTTAGGGATAAGACTCCTTCAAAACGATCAACAACACATCAGCTTGTGTCTAATAGTAATAGCTTGTCTACATGTATATATGAATATACCATTGGATATGTAGTGCTGTGTTTTCAGATAAAATTAATAATTTGTTCATTTGTCTTGTATAGAACTTGTTGTCAATATACTTTGCTTCAGCAATTAATGTTGCTCTTGCAACTATTAGTAGTGTGGATACATCCTATCATAAATTATGGTTGTGCAAATTTAAAACAGACAAATGTTAATAGCTAAGTCTGATAAATTGATAAGTGATTTTTTCATCTTAGGGCAATTTCATTTTCTAATACTGAAAGCAATGTTCAAGACCACTTTTAGCTCCCACTTTGACATCTACTGACCACATTGAATGAGATCAGACACTAATTTTACATATTTGATTGAGATAAGCTTTCATGTAGCCAATTGTGATAATAACTATTGATCTAAAGCTATTTATTTATTTATATGACTTTTACGTTGCACCAACATTCTTCAGGTATGCTGTGATGCCTGGCTTATTTTAATGGAGGAACACCCCAAGTTAATTAATGGGCGGGTCAAGCCTGGTAGAACCTTAAGCTTTCTGTAAGTCAACTTGAAAACAACCTCTCATTAAAATCCACATTCTTCATCCAGTTGGAACCAACGCAGAGAGGGGCCATGCGACTTCGAGTTCTGTATTCTAACCACTAGGCCACAAATGCTCCTTCAAGTTGAATTACGGGGTAATCAAGATTAATATTCAATTAATACTTCAAAACTACCCATTAAAACTAGCCCAAAAGTTTGATCAAACTCGCCACTCGTCAAGATCACATCATCTTAGAGACAAATTTCATCAATCCAGCTATTACATGGAAATACCTTGACAAGTAAAATTTGGAAATCTTTTTTAGCCCTATCACTCTTACAAAAAGGAATGCTCTTTTGAATACTGACTCATAATTATGTATATGTTTACCTCCAAAGATAAAAAAGATAACAACTTAATATTTTCTTTTCATAACTATTTCTTGTAACTGTCAGGATATGTTTGTCACGTTGACATCAAATTGTACTTTATATATGTTGTAGATGATGTACTTTGTACAAGTCTAAATAATAGTCTGTTCTGTTCTGTTCCTATGATAGGCCAATATTTAACAGTCATATATGGACCAATCAGATACCAGAATGATAGATTTTGCCTCTATATCAAGGCAAATTTTACAAATTTCAAGTAAATCCAACACAATTTTCACTTGGTTTGATCTCAATCAAAAAACCAAATTAGATACATCCGATATACCTTTAACGAGATTCTATATTTAATTCCTATAACACAAAATGTCTTTACGTATGAAGATCACATGCCACATAATAAATGATGTGGGGCTCTATATCATTGAAAAATAAAACATATTTATCTATAAAAGTGTGTTCAACACAAGGCAATGCCTTCTACTGACATTTATTTTACTCTATTCAAAGGAAGCATTTTTTTTCAACTGTAACACTTTACATTCAAATGCCATCACTATGTTAGCTGGCATATGGTCTTAACCTTTTTGTATTGGTTTAAACTCTTGCGTCAACACTTTTCCATGGCAGGTACATGTACGAGGCTGGGGCGCTGAAGTGTCCTAGCAAGCACACTCTCCCGCAGCCAGTGGATCAAGTGGGACCCGAACCCTGGGTTTCCAAGTTACATGATCTTCACCTTCACCACTTTGGTTGGTGTTTAACACCATATCATCAATCCTTCATTTGTGCTACAGCTTTCCTGAATTCACCAGTACTAGGCTAGGGCTCTGACCGGACTCCCCAAAGGTCGCTCCCATGAAACCTGGTGTTGGTGGAGCTCAAACCTGGGCCCCCTGCCACACCCCATTATACAAGTTCTGCACCTTAAACACTGGTCAACACAGAACCCATTGAGTGTAGGTGTTTCCACAGGCTAGACTTACACAGCTCTTTCATGCAGTTGATACTTACTAGAATAGTATTCATAATTGGGTTTCTATATTGTGTTGGCAATATTTTAGGCATGTTGTGATGCCCGACTCTGAATGGTGGAGTAAGACCCCATATTTGATTGCCCATAAGGACTAGTCAGGCCCATTATAATAGCATTACCTGACCATTCATAATGAATTATATGACAAAGTGCTTGTTAAACAATATATATATGACAATTGTATATATATTAACTGTTGCGTACAGTGGGCAGTTTAAAACACACCCCATCATAAGGTACTCGTAAGCCTTATCTTTTAAGAACTCTGATTGGATAATCATCCTGAATACACGAAAGAAGAGTTCACTCGAAAATTACGAGAACTCACGACACATGGCACCCCTTGCACGTTTATTTGTGACCCCCCATGTGTTCAGAGCCTCCATAGAAGTCTATAGGAATGAAAGAACACCGCTGTCGAAGTCTTCAAAACAAATCGTTGTTCCGTCCCATTGGTACAAGATTCTCAACTCGTCTTCGTTGACTCCTTCTCACTGCGTCGGCTCTCCTGTATGGCTCGTTTTTCAAATCTATAAAGAGAGACAAATATATAAATATGTATTGCAAAATAGATTAAAAATGAATGAATGAGGTTTCAATGCACTTTAACAGCTTTGAGCATTTAACATGTGTAATGATGACATAGATAAAAGTAAAGATAATGTTGTTTTAAGACATCAAATAAGACAAAATGTAAAAGGAGACAGAACCATGGACAGAAACATATAAGCCAACTAAATATCAAATAAAGATGCCAGACATTCAGGAGTCGTTGCTTAAATCAACGATTAAATGTGTTAGGCATATGCAAATGGAGATAATAAGGAGCTATCTATCCTTTCACACAGCTTAAATCAACGATAAAATGTGTTAGGCATATGCAAATGGAGATAATAAGAAACTATCTATCCTTTCATCATAATGAATGTTCCCCAAAAATCAAAAAGTTATTTCTTTCTTGTTATGTTTATTGTGTTGTTTTTCGTTACTTGAGACCTGTCACAAACTCCCTATGACTATATTGAGGAATGGGATGAATATAACCTAGCAGAACATTACCAAGGCAGAATAATATCATGATCATCAAGAAAATAGTTGTATTAAGTTTCTAGTTGCGCAAGTTGCCTGCCATTTATTTCAATTTATACCAAATTCAGACTCCCATCTTGGGAAATGGGATGAATCCTACCTAGCAGAATATCTTCTAATGCCCCATGATAGACTTCATCTTTGTTCAACAGCTTCTTCTCCTTAATATTTCTGTTCCTTTGCTTCAGTTCAGATACCATCGCCTCCTGGAAAATAAGGAAAAAGGGTCATGTTAGACAACATGTTTATAAACAATTATCTAGGGTTGAACAGTTTGTTGAACAATCATTTCAACAATTTATTATATGAGGCTTGAACCTAGGACCCCAAGTTCGGTCATGGATCTGTCACTGCTATTTTGACCATGCAAGACCAAAGTTTTAACATTAAATCAACACTTTTAAGGATACATTGTAATACTAGGCTTGTCATGCATAGCAGAGAACCCCTAACTTAACTGCTTTTAAGGGCTGGATCAGACAGGTTAATAAATAGGCATTTTGTTAGTCAGCCAGATGATCACATCTCGTGAAAATTCCATCTATTGTAATTGGAAAACACGCAATGCGGGACTTTGCCATTTCAAGTTCAGAGCTCCAACCATAAAGCCACTGGGGCAATAGCACTTACCTGTACAACCTTCTTTGTTTGTTTGTTATTCACCATCGGCATCTCATCATGACCGTAAGCAGCAATCTCCAACTTCCGTCGACGTTCATTGTCCAATAGCGCTTGCTGTAATATAAACCATGAAGTCATATATGAAGAAATTGCTCATACATGAAAACATTGCTCATATTTGAAGAAAATGGTGAAAATCTTAATTCTAAATTTAATAAACATTCAAATAATCGTAAATCAATTTTTTTCTAAATGATTCAACAAACAAGTAATGTTGATAAAGGTCTCATCTAAGTTAAGAGATAGGTCCTTACATGTAAATATTTTAAGCAATGAACCTAAGGATGTTGCAGATTTCAACATTACTTCCATTATATTGCAACTATCAGCTCTTGGTATTTCCGCTAGAGTACTATACAACCTTTCTCACAAGGCAATGACTCCTTTTCAAATAAACATAATTACATGTATTCAGATTTATTTCATTAAGCATTGAAAAGAAAATTGGCCTAGCCAGGGTCTCAAACACTTGACTAAAATATTCTGAGCTGGACTCGCTATCAGCTATCTAAGCTCAGTTCTACTTACCTTAAATGAATGAATGTTGTTTTAAGGCACATCCACAGCTAAGGGAATTTAGCACCCATTATGACTTACCTTAAATGAGTTCACAAATCTCACAAACTGTGAGAAGAAGGTGGATGGCGAAACAGATCTTGCTGACTCCCCGAAATATTCAACAACCCTTTTATAAGCATCCTACAAAAGAAAAAACATACAAACTTAGATACAATCATACAGTTGAAATGGTTTCAACACTGAACATGAATATGTCTTCTCATTTATAACATTTACATCTCTTACCACTTCAGTATACATTATCCAAAATTAAGTAAAATCTTTTGACAAACAATCTAATTCTTGAAAACTATAAATGCATTTCATTTAAGTCTTACTCAATTCTATGTATTTACATACCTGAGCCGTTCTCACATCACTTAAAAGTTTGCGCAGTTTCTCATCAGAGTTGACCAAGAAGTCTTTCAACACAGTTGGCAGATCTCTTGAGTTCTTTCTCAGCTCATATTCTCGTTTTGTTAACTCCATACCCTTCTCTAATTGCAGAATGTCAGTTGTTATATTTTCCATGGATACTGAAATATTGGATTTGCATGTTACTTATGTTCTATCTTTAAGAGGTTGGTTGCATTAAGGTTTGACACCAAAACAACAGTGTTTTGTCAAATTGTCAGTGCCACATTCCATAGTTCTGGTATTTTCTCACCAGTACTGTACTATGATCTTTTAAAGCCAGAGACTGCTTTCTGACATGAAAATAATTGATAAGTGGTGAAACAAATAAATCATGTGGCAATGACTCAAATTAAATGTTGGAAAGAATACTGAACTAATAGAAAATTCAGAAAAACTATTCAATATGTTTCTAATTTCATTAATCAATCATTCGTTGTTCACTCAGGGATACCTAAGCCTCCTTAAAAGCCTTGATATTCCTATATCATTGTGGTCTAATAAAATAGTGGTAACAAATAATTACCTAAAGCTGCTTTTTCTAGGAATCTAAGCTCCGAATCAAAATTAACAATATCGGAGAATTTCTCTAGTACAGTGTCCACTAAGAAGTGCATCAGTGTGAGTTTTTTGTCGGCAGTTTTTGTATCCATCAACTGAAAAAAACAAACAAATAGAAGATACTTCATTTTTTTATTCATATGGGTTTTACATCACATCAACATTATTTCAGTTATGTAGCGATGCCCGACTCTTAATGATGGAGGAAGACCCCATACTCAACTGCCCACAAGGGCTGGTCAAGCGGGAAGAACCATCGGCATTCCATAAGTCAGTCGGGAGACTGCCTCTCATGAAAATCCATATCCCTCTCAGGATTTGAACCCACGCAGAGAGGGGCCATGTGATTTCAAGTTCTGTACTCTAACCACTAGGCCACGGAGGCCCCGAAGATACTTCATTGTACATCTGTGAAGAACATGGATTAATGCACAAGTGTGCTTCTGTTATGTAAAAGAAACAAGTGATAATGGATAGATACCTCAAGCTTAACTTCCCATAAGGAGTAGAACCATTGGTATTTTTTTTGGTCATCGAGAAGCCTACCTCTCATGAATCATTGATCAGTGATTATCAATTCAAAATAAAATTCTAAGTTAGCAGTTGTCAAATAGCTTTATAAGAGATTTTCTCTTTCCACAACAATGAATTGGTTATTAAAAGAAAAAAGTAGTTCCCATGTATTGATAGGGAACTCTTCACATTTTCAAGTTTCCTGGATGATCTAGGCTAGGAAAAATGTTTTATCCAAGGACAATCCTAATAAGATAATTTCTCTATTCATGGATTGAACCATACTCTCACCACTACATAAATTCTTTAGTCAATGAAATATCTTGCAAATGTATATCAGTAATGCTTTAAAAATCTAAAGAGAAAACAACTCACCATGTCTAAACTCTGAAGCTTGAAACCATAAACTGCACCTCTCTTAGAACTGTTCATGTAGTTACCAAAGGCAAGAATAATCTGAAATAGGAAATTCAATTCCAATACCTTAACCACTTAGCCATGAAGGACTCAATTTTCAGAAGAAATGTGTGAATCCTTAGCAGAAGTCTTTTCAATTTACAGTGGATGTATCAAAGATTTTCAGTAGAATGAAATGTTAAAATCAAATCTTCTTTTCATATGATTACACAGTATGATTTTCGACCAAGCACTTTAAAAAGGATGTTTCATATTCCATTCATAAGATTAACTTGATGTTGCAAAAGAAAATTCAGTTATCCGTAATTCAAAAAAGATATATCAACTTTACAAATCAAGAATATCTTACCTCAAGTAGTTTTCTAACTTTATGAGAATTTTTTAATGACATCGATGCCGCTATGCATGCATTGATTTGCTGAAAGAAAATAATGAATAATAGAACAAAAAAACAGGTTACATCTTATTACATTTTAAAAACTGGAAGCATTTTCTGATCTATTATTTCATTGAGGCAAGGCTAGAGCCCTTTTAAATTGGCCTTAGTGTATTAAAAAATGATTGATGCATTCCTTTACCAAAATGTCTTTGCTGAATGTTTTCTCCAATGTGAGGGAAATTTGTGTTTCTCAAATACACGTCATGGCTGACATTCCGGGTCACAATTTCCAAGCATCTATAACCTGGACACTTCTTTACCTCTTCATTCATTTTCCAAAACAAAAAGAAGAAAAAAAATCCTTACTTTAGGATTTGTTTAGTGGATTTGTTTAGTTGTCATGGCTTTACATGACATCAACAGTATTTCAGTAACAATGTGATGCCCAGGTTACGATAGGTGGAGAAAGAATATTTACTTATCTGCTGATAAAGACAGGTAGAACCATTCCTATACTGTAAGTCAGTAGGGAGACAAACTTTCATGAAACTCAAACAGAACACTACTTGATTTCAACCGGAACCCATAAGGCAAAGGGCCATATGATTTAAAGTTGTTGACTCTAATGCCTATGACATGAATACCCCTATTGGCTCATGGAAGATGTACAGAAGCCTTAAAATACTGACATTAAACATTCAGAAATCATTAGGAAACAAAGGCTTTTTCTATGACCCGCTAAATTGAACCAAAGATTAACACTTACTGGTTGTAGATGGTGAATATCATCGTGGAAGTTGGCAATAAAACTCATGATCTGTAACCGTTGGGCCAATCTGTCTATCTTGCAAAGCTGTAATAAAAAGAGGGATCAAAGTACATGAAAGGTCAGTTTATTAGGGATTTACATCAAGTCAAGAGTTTTTCTGATCTATTGTGAAGCCTGTCTCAAAATCGTAGGAACGAATGAATGAATTGTCTTATAAAAAAACATCAACAGCTAAGGTGATTTAGCGCGCAAAATCGTAGAAGGACAACCGAATGATTAAACTTTTCCATTTAACATTGATTGTGAAACAAGTTCTAACAACTTAGATTAATCACTTTTGATTCTGTTTTCTGTATGCATCAAAACGATTACTTGCTGTTTATCAGAAAAAAATTATACATATGGTATTAACAATTTGTTCTTATTTCCCATCATGTGTCATTTGATCCACATGAAAAGTGTCTAATTGTGCCCATATAATAACAGTTACTGGTAAAGGATAAACTATAAAATAAAAGTTAATTGGATTATCCCTACTCACCTGCCACATGAATTTGTCTTCATCAGACAGCATATCTATGGGCTTCTTGTCTCGTTCATACTCCTTGAAGGCTTTTATCTGAAATAAAACAAATGATTTAACCATCATATTGTGTATTTCATTCTTGCCCGTCAATTTCATCGTGTCACATATTTTCTAGTTATATTGTGATGCCCAGGTCACAAGTTGGAGGAAAACCCTCTCCTTAACCCCAAATAAGGATCTGTTAAAGTGGAAGTCAAATTTGAAACTACCCCTTACGACAAACAAGTTCAACCATTAACCCATGCGAAAAAACGTGGCCACAGAGGCATCTACAATATCATAACAATGGTAACTGTTGTTTAAAGAATGCATCATAGAGTATAAGATGGAACAAACATAGTAACTATGCTTTGTTGCTTTGTTTGCAATAATTTAATCATGATAAGACACAATCCAAGTTGGGGATAGGCAAAGGGAGACAATATTTTGGCTCTGTTATTTTCAAACAAGCATTATCTCCCTTACCAATATTATATAGACACTCTCCTACATATTAGACCATGAAACTTCACTCATATACCACAAATACACAATTAAATCATACATACCATAAAGGCTTCTATATAACTTTATAAGACACAAAGGCTCAATACAGATTGTGACAAAAGAAAATAGAAATTGCTTATAGATAAGATCATTTTTTAAATTCTTTATAACTTAACCTATTCCTTCATGGAATTTTTTTTACTGTTCTTAATCAAAAGTTACAACAGATTACGAATGGTGGCTTGGAAAAAACGCAACCATTTTCCATATAATATAGGGTTGAAACCATATAACAAAAGGATAAATTGCTTGATGTGAGCAATTTATCATTCATTCAAAACATTTCCTCAAGTTTTGTGCAGAAGATATATCAACTTGAGCTTAGGATGGAGTGATTGACGTCTGCTGTTGCTTTCATTTATGAGCATTCAAAGAATTCCACAAAGTGGGTACCAACTAATCATTTGTACATCTATGTTGTTTGGAGATGTAAATTCTTACCTCTTGGTCGTTCGGAAGTACTGTTTGCAGAATGTCTACTATTTCTATGGACAATACTGTCAGGTCAATACTGAAAAAAAAAGAAAATTGAAAGAAAGAAATATAGTAATATTTCAGAGCCTTGTTTCGAGTTAATTCCAAAGGGAATATAATCAAACAAATAAAATCATCACAAACTTTTTTTCAATATTATGGCCCAAGCCTTAGAAACTTAGACTTAACCTTTTTACAACCTTAAAGCAACATAACTGTATAGTAATATTACTAAATTCAGTAAAGTTTAATGGTTGGAAGAATGAAAGGCCAGGCTGAAACCTTCTTTTCTTGAAAGGCTTCGTCCAAATATTACCATATAAGTTTCTGATAAACATATATAATATAGTAATAAAATGTTGAAAATAGTAAAATAATGTTATGTATGATTACTGGCTTAAATTGTAAACAAGACAGAATTTTCTTGCACTTAATAGCAATAGTTCAATATAAACTTACTTTACAATAGCCTTGGCAATTGCTTCATTAGACATCTCAAACTTCCGTCTAGTGATGGCTGTAAAAGAGAAAATAGGCGATAATTGTAACCAGCTTAAACTTAACATCAAAATATAATGACAATGTTCTTTTTTTTAGGACAACAATATGACAATATTTTATTCAAGACGTAAACTATACAGTTTCTTGTCATAAATATAAATACAACTGAACATAGGAAATGACATAGATATTATTTTGAAAAATACTTCGTAAATATCTTGAATGTGTTTCTTCACTATTATAGCAAGCTACTTTCCCAACTGAGCGTTATATTGAATATAAAACAAAAGTAAAGGTGTACATTTAGTTAGTACCATTTTGTTTTGAATGGGCTTTAATGCTGTGTCAACAAAATTTCAATTACATAACTACGTTCCTTGGATTCACAAATACTTACTAAAGCCTTTCAGTGTCTTGCCAAAGGAAACTCTCAGAATATCAGCGCCACAGGTAAGGATCAAACCAAAGACTCTTCAATCACAAGTCAACCACCTTATCCACTGAGCCATGAGTGCGAATGCAAAAGTGCATTACTAAAAGCTACCAAAGCCAAACAAGGCCATGCATTATAAGATCTTACTCACTCACCGATATTTCTGACTCTGTTGGGTTCCAATAAAGTGACAGTCTCTGGCTTCTTTCTTTTAAGGGTTTTTGGCGTGGAGTCGCCTCCCTTGAGACCCAGAACACCAAGTTTGAAAGTTTCCTCAAACTCATCGAAATTTATTTTCTAAAACAGGAAGGAAAGAAATTTCAATCATAAATACTCTAAGATATTTATTCAATAATGTATTAATTGTTCAAAGAAACACTTAGTCAAATCATTAACAAATGTGATAATTCATGAAATTTTTCCATATAACACATTCAGTTTTGAGGTACTAACTATCAAATTGTAATGAAGCATTTCGAACACATCTACAATATTCATGAAAGACCTTAAATCCAAAATATTGCACACCCCGTAACATGTGCTCTATTTCATCATTGTTGTATGGTACAGTTTGTCCATTCTCACACATATAATCTCATACAAAAAACAAAATTAATAAATATGGGGTTTAATGTCATGTCAATAGTTTTTTAATGATTTAACGACTTTCCTGGATTACCCAGTACTAGGCAGGGTTTTGCTTTATCTTGAGTAAGAATAATCCCACAAGCAAATAAAATCTGACAAAAAACCCCACAAAAATCAAATTTTATACATACTGCATATAACTTTTCATCATCTAAGTCTGCAAATATTGTTCCCTTCACTTGCTGGGGTTTCATGGGAGTCCAGTTTAACACTGGTAACCGGTACTTGGTCTGTATCTTCTTCTTTATGGTCATTGCTGTAGTAAAATAATGGGGTACCAGTCAACAACCAAGTATATCATAATTACGGAGAACCAATAAAAGACCAGTTTAAGAACAGCCTGCTTGCGGCTTGACTTCAACTAAATTTTATGGATAAATATAAATACTGAGCGTGCAACGTAATATCATAGAAAATCTTGTTCTTAATAAAGCAATCATTTTTGTTTGTTCACAAATGAAAGAATTTTAGGACGATCATTGAAGTCATGAATGTATTCATCTTAAAGGGCATTGTTTAGAAAAAAAAAAAAAGTCATTCCAATGATTAACTACACCTATTATCTTAAAGCTAAGCTTTACATTACTCCCAAATATAAGCTAAGCTTTATTTTACGCTAAAATCGTATTTCCTCATACGCTTGTGAAAATATACAATGAATCCTATAAAAGCATTTTCTTGAAAACAAAAAATAATCTTAAGTTTCAAAATCTTTCTCCATGTATCATTATTCAAAACATCCTTGCTTACAAACATTTATAACTTAACATGTTCATGAATGATATAATAATAGGCAAAATACAGTTTGCTGCAGATTTGACATTAGCCTTAAAACAGATAGGTTCAAGAACACATCATAAATCTACCATCATTGTGTACTAACCTGATGAATTGTTTGATGGCCCAGCCCCTGGTGGTGGGGGAGGAGGGGGTGGGGCCCCAATGCCTGGTCCAGGGGGAGGGGGTGGGGGCGGTGGAGGAGGTGCGGCCACTGGGGGTGGGGGAGGAGGTGGGGGCCCGGGAGTTCCGCCCGCCGAGGCAGCCCCGGATGGGCCTGCTGCACCAATACCTGAAGGTAAAAGTTCTTCAATGAAACTCACAAATCAAGGGTTTAGAGCTCTACTGTAGCAAGTGTTTCATGTTTCTAGGTTTCATCAGAAGCGAGATCTATTTACTCTTGTAATGCCGGAAAACGACTTATAAATTGGCACAAATTAAAAATTCAATGAATGAATGAAAGAATAAATGAATGGTGATAACCCTTTACCAAACGATAAATTTTTGACTGTCCTAAATTGGAAGAGTTTGCAGACATTTTAAGATGTGATGAAATTGAAAAAATAATCTTCTGATAGGGCAGAAAAACATTGCGGGAAAAGGAGAAATTGCTCGTTATGAGCAATTTCTCCTTTTCCCACAATGTTTTCCAGAGTTGTCTGCAACAAACTGGTCAAATGTCCTCATTGTTTGGTAGGGGGGTTAACATAACATTAAAAAATCAAGGGTTCAGTGCAATACTATAGTACGTGCTTCATATTTATAAAGCATTACAAAATTCTTGCATTGGGACTCTCCATGTCATGGCAGTTGTAAAAATAAGATCAACCCAATTCTTTTTTAGAATGGGATTTAACACAGTGTCAACAAGTTTTCAATTATGTTACTGTTTTGCCTAGATTCACCACTACTTGGCTCTTAAGTGCCATGCCAAAGGAAACTTCCAAGAAGCCAATCAAACAAGGGACCCTAAAGTTACATAACCATCACCTTTACCACTGGCCCATTTAAGACTGATTAATGTTATCTAACCAACTAGAGGTTCCCATTTTTACAACCTAGTCTGACCAATAACTTTTATATGACTTCATCAAACAATGCTTTATTCCTTTAGCAAGACACCCCCATGAGACCAAGAGGTAACAGTGTGGGGCTTGAATCTGTAACCCCTGAGTTCTAAATTAGTCATTTTGACCACTGAGTCACGCTGGTCTTAGATATAACTGAATGCCAAGAATCATTAGATAATTAAAAGCAGGTTACATAGGTTTCATTGGAAGCGAGATCAATTTATTGTTGTGATGCCCGATAACGACTTTAATAAACTATTCTATATCTATAAGGGTTTTACATCACATCAACTTTATTTCATTTATGTAGCGATGCCCGACTATTAATGATGGAGGAAGACCCCATACTCAACTGCCCATAAGGGCTGGTCAAGGAGGGTAGAACCATCGGCATTCCGTAAGTCAGTCGGGAGACTGCCTCTCATGAAATTCTTAGATGTATCTGGATGTCAAAAATCATTAGATAATTCAAAGCAGGTTACATAGGTTTTATTGGAAGCGACATCCATTTACTGTTGTGATGCCCGATAACGACTTTAATAAACTATTCTATATCTATAAGGGTTTTACATCACATCAACTTTATTTCATTTATGTAGCTATGCCCGACCTAATGATGGAGGAAGACCCCATACTTAACTGCCCATAATGGCTAGTCAAGCCGGGTAGAACCATCGACATTCTTTAAGTCAGAAGGAGACTGCCTCTCATGAAAATCCATATCCCTCAATAAATGAATGACAGAATGATGTTAAAGTCATTTAGCATCAAACAAGACTCACCAGAGCCTCCAATATTTTTCTTCAGACTCTCTAACTCTTCTAGCTTGGCGTCTAATATAGACAAATGTTTCTGTGATTCGCTCTCCTTCTCTGATATAGCATCTCGCAGATGTACCATCTCTGATTCCTGGAGCTGTATTTGTTCCTGAATAAGAATAGAATGATGTCCTCAATGAAGCATAGCTAGAAAAATCCACTTTAATTTTTAGTCCCCCGTGGAGATTCGAATATGGTTCTCCTGGGGGACAGTCCAAGACCATAACCACTGAGCTAAAGCCTTGGTTCAGTAACACAGAGGTTACATCTTGTCCTTATTGTCTGTTGCTATGCTGTAGAGAGTGAGGTGCTTCCGTAACAAAAGAGAGTTTTATGTTGAAAAGGATAGCAAAAATGAGTGTCATGTATAGGAACATGTTTTAAATAATTACAATTTTTTGTTAGGGTTTTGAATTGCAGGGTTATCATTAAGATTTGAAGAAACAGATCCAGGTTGAGATTTAACCGATTCAGCGAGACAACCCTCTTTTATCAGACTTTATGACTGGGAATGAATATCTGATTCACAAGGGATTTTAACTGATGGTTTGTATCGGCAATTGATTCTTAATGAAAACTCTGCATTGGATCAACATGCATTTTTTTTTTCGAAAAAAGTCACTAACGAAAAAAGATCTGTTAAAACGCAAGATCATTGAAAACCTTTATTGTTTATCTATATTCACATTATCATGCAAAGATACACAACTAGCACCAACTTTCATTTTCTTGATCAACATTTTAGAATGTGAGTTTTGTTTTTATCAAAAGATGATTAACTCTCTGCAGAAGAAGAGTCCATCCTTAATGATGGTTTGTTAATAGGAAAAAGGAAAAGTACATCTACAATAAAATTACCTTCATCTCCTCGATCAACGTGTTAGAATCCGAGAGTTGTTTCTCAAGCTCGACAGTTTTCGTCATAGCTTCTTCCTCAACCTCTTGTAGTCGATCGTTGGTCTGAAATAAACATGATATATAATACACTTAACTACTTATTAACTTTTGCAAATTCATAATCATGTTATCAAAAATTGTCAATATAACACATCTTGAATTGGGTGTCTAATATTAGGCCTGCTATTGTTAAGAAATGCTTAAGCCTGGAAATCATTACTTGAAGCCTGAATTTAAACATTTTCAACATGAACAAAGAAGAAACATTCAAAATCTCAAAGCCTGAAAATAGGACCAGGCCGGAAAATAAGCAGGCCTGAATATATTGATATAAGTGTATTTTGATTAAAGATAATTTTTCTAAGAGGCCTTTTACACTGCATTAATGCAGCAGGAATTTGCAAATTCTAACTTGTAACAACTTGTGGCCGGACATTTTAACTGGTCTTTTGAGATTATATAGAATCCATTTGCAACGCATTTATTACCTGTGAGAGTTCATCCTCCAACTCTGCGGCTTTCTCCAGAGCTTCTGTCTTTGTTTCCGAGTCTTCGAGCAGGGCCGCCACGTCGATCATGTTGTCCAAGTACGCGTGAACTTGTACCGATAATCGATCGCTCTCCGTATGACTTAATCTCTGAAAGGCAATGTATTTTGTCATACCAAACTGTTGTTAGAGCTATGATGGGAAGTATTGAAATGGTTTAATTTGGTTAAATAACAAATTAACATGGATTTCAAATATTTTCTAAGTCATAATGATGTTGTAAGTGGGCCTATCAAAGCTTATAGTACATTCTTTCAAAAAAGCCACTGGATACTTTTCCACATGAGCAAAAAATGATCAGTAGTGAAAGCCAAATAAATCACATTGTTATGTTCATGAAGCAATTTGAGAGCGAATATATTCTATTATGAAAAAATCTTTTAAACATGAGAACTTTTCCCTTTTTTTTTGAGTATTCTTTTTTAATCCTACGAGGAATGTTGCTTTACTATATTTCTGGTCATGACAGTTTTTTAACCAGACCAGTTTTACCCTTATTCATTCTTAACAATTACTTTAGCTATTAATATCAATTTAGAGTAGTCAAAAATCCGATAAATGGAGACCAAGAATAATTGATTTCTGGTATTGCCTCTTACCTCTAAATAATCATCTAGACCAATGATTGAGAATTCATGTTGTAAATGGACTCGAAAATTCATGTTCTCTACAGAATGGACTACGATGTTTATAAACTGCATACATGCAACCTGAAAAACAAAAAACAGACAAAATTAAACAACAGATAAAGTTAAACATTGATTGCTTATGGCCTAGTAACACTAGATACAAATAGATTCTATTCTTAACAATTGACCAAACAGTCACTGGGAAATTTTTTTAGCAAAAAAGCTAAATTTATCACCAAAAGGAATTTTACTGATTCCCAGACTTTTTGGAAACAATGAAATTTAAATAGCCCTTGTCCATACAGCTGTATGTTTTCAGATTCAATCTTGTATCATTCCTTGCTGTAAACTCTAAATTTAATTAAAGAACAACAAAAAAGAAAAGAGTTTCTATCAAGTGATTGGGCCTACTATCCAAATATATTCCTTTCCAAATGCAATCTGCAAATTTTCACCCTAGCAACTGGTTTCTATTTTTGCTTGCTAATTTTTTCCATTCAGGAAAATATGAAGCTTGTATTGATGAGTTAAATAACTTGAGACCTCTAACAAGATGTGAAACACATAGGCATCTTTTTGTACCATAGTTTTCAGTCATTCATTATCATTTTATATGAATTGGTTTATTTCATGGGGCACTGTAATTAACTAAAGTCTACTTACCATGAAATCTATGTGGAATTCTTCGTAATTTTTAAAATAATCCATCAACGTCTCAAATCTGTGCCTTTCTGCACAAACCTAGAAAAACAAAGGGAAACATAGAATGATATAACAGTGGTCGTTATATCATAGGTGAAGAATTTCAAAAACCTGAAATCTGTAGTTCATTATCCTGAAAAGGCATGTTTGCTATAGCATTATATAGGGACAAAAAGTTTCAAAAACCTGAAATTCAGGAATAATCCTGAACACTTTCACCCATGTTATATCTAAATAAATGTCAATTCTGATACAAATCTCAATGGCATATTTCAGTTGTACTTCACAAACAGTTTTAATACACATTCAGACATTGCTCTCATTCATACTTCTTTGTTCACCTTCATGGCTAGAAATCAGTGTATCCTCAAAGGACCCTCCAAATAAAAATAACAGCTTTACAAAACAAACAGAAAAGTTTCTTACCTCTTTAAAATTGTCGAAAGCGGACAGAATAATTTCGTGCCCCCCACTAACTAGACATACAGCTGCCAGCAGCTCTAAGACCAGGGCTTTTGTCCTCAGACTACGATGGTTCAGGCTGAGCCCTATACAGTTAATGGCATGTGTGTGGGCGATAACTAGATTAAAACCATACTGAAAATAGACAGATAGATAGATATTTATTCATTAATTTAAACATTTACAAATTTCTCATGATAACATATACACGTAAAACTAATAATAATAATGCCCTATGTGAAATAATAATAATCATATTGAAGACGAGTTTCATTTTGTCATGGTTTGTCCACTGTATAAAGAATTATGAATAAAGTATATAAACCCTATACAGTTAATAGCATGCATGTGGGCGATAACAGGATTAAAACCATACTGAAAATAAAAAGAAATATGGCAGTTACTATTTGTTCTGTTTATATGAGATTAATGTTGTGACAACAATTTTTCATTTATGTTACAGCTATCCTGGATTCTTCAGAACTAGGCGAAGTCTCAGAAGTGTTATGCCAAAGGACACTCCCACAAAACAAATCTCCAAGGAGCTCGAAATCAGGACCCTTGAGTTTCAGTCAACAACAAATGGGCCATGCAAGACCCTGTAAGTGAATTATTGAAAGCAAAGTTATTATGCAGTACAGACATAATGTGTTTCTAAAGAAAGCAGTGATTGTTTTTTATTAGAATCTGTCAAACCATACCAAGGGGTACAGATATGTTGGAATATCGAAGCCAATTTTTTAAGATAAACTCAATTGTGAGGGAACTATTAACTGGGCATGATCATAGTGAAGAGTACCCACAATATAGGATTTTAAAGAGAACTGAGAGGGTGCTCATTAGAAATTGAATTGTCATGACGATTATAATAAGACCAAACAATACAGAATTGAGAGGAAAAAAGTTGAGGGTGTTTATTTAAAATTGAATTGTCATGACGATTATAATAAGACCAAACAATACAGAATTGAGAGGAAAAAAGTTGAGGGTGTTTATTTAAAATTGAATTGTCATGACAATTATAATAAGTCCAAACAATACAGAATTGAGAGGAAAAAAGTTGAGGGTGTTTATTTAAAATTGAATTGTCATGACGATTATAATAAGTCCAAACAATACAGAATTTAGAGGAAAAAAGTTGAGGGTGTTTATTTAAAATTGAATTGTCATGACGATTATAATAAGACCAAACAATACAGAATTAAGAGGAAAAAAGTTGAGGGTGTTTATTTAAAATTGAATTGTCATGACAATTCTAATGAGTACCCACAATAGAGGACTTAGATAAGAAATTTGAGGGTACTCACTATAAATGACTACTTATATTATTCACCCAAAAATAGGGTTTAGAGAAAAAATAAAGAATTTTACTTCTTTTAAATTATCTACTTGCACATAAAATTCTGCTTAGCCAGGAAAATAATTCCCAGGTAGTTGCTAAAACCCAATATTAACCTTCCGTTGCTATGGTCATTTCAATTGCTATGGAGATTTATTGAGGTCATACAAGGTCAAGGTTGCACTTACCTGATGATTCATAATTGCACGTAAACACATGATACAGACATGGACGTCATCCCGGGCTTCACCCATGTTCAGTTTCTGGGTGTAGCGGGTGATCCCGCGGGATGAACTGATGGTGTTGGAACGTTTCAGTGACCGGAAGGAGCTCCGCGCGAGCCCAGTGTCCAGACTCGAACTCTTCTCTCTGTTCAGTAGCTGTTCTCGTCTGCGAAAGAGAAGGGCAAGTAGAATTATTTGTCATTAGTCTCTCAATTGTAGAACAAGTTTATCTATTACAATATCTATTATAAAATCCAGATATCTCTCTTTAGTAGTTTTTTTTTTTTTTATATGGGTTTTACATCACATCAACATTATTTCAGTTATGTAGCGATGCCCGACTCTTAATGATGGAGGAAGACCCCATTCTCAACTGCCCATAAGGGCTGGTCAAGGCAGGTAGAACCATCGGCATTTCGCAAGTCAGTCGGGAGACTGCCTCTCATGAAAATCCATATCCCTCTCAGGATTTGAACCCACGCGGAGAGGGGCCATGTGATTTCAAGTTCTGTACTCTAACCACTAGGCCACGGAGGCCCCCTCTTTGGTAGTTGTTCTTGTCTGCCATTATGATTTTTAATTCTTTCAATTGTCGCATTATTTTTTGCGATACAACAAGCTTCTCAATTATTTTGCCCATACAGAAACATCTCTCTCTGTTTAGTAGATGATCTTATCTGCAAAAAGAGTTTGTTAGTAGAATTATTATTTCACATATAGCATTGTTCTCTACTGTCGAACAATTTCATCTATAATAATAGCATTAACTCAGAGCATCTTCTAAAAAAAAATACCTAAGAAATCACTGTGTCATAAAGATAAATTGCTCGTAATTTCGTAATTCAGTCGGGTCATTACCCCTCATGAAAAACTCAAATGCCATCACTGAGTTTTGAATCTACATAATTACTGTACTCCTACCTCATCACCACCTGGGAGAAAGAGAGATAGTCTACCAGCACATCCAGTCCTTGATTTTCTTCACTTAGAAATTCCCTGACCCATCTGAAAAGGACAAAAAGGAAAACATGCGCTAGTGACTTTTAAAATAATTTACAAGTTCAAGAAGGATGAGAAAGTGTTGCTATGGAAATAGAAACTACATACTAAGATGGGCATCTTCTTTTATTTAAAAAGGTAATAAAAATTATGCAGTGCATTATTTTTTTTTGTTGCTTGTATTGGATTTAACACTGTATGAATAGTATTGTAGTTGTATTATGACTTCTCTGGATTTCGCCAATACTACGCAGAGTTCTGCAGTGTCATGCCCCAGAAATTGTACGAAAAACCCCAGTGCCAAAGGCGAAGAGTGTAAAAGTTGACTTTTAGCCACAATGTGAGAAAAGAACATAAACAGACAGACAGACTCTTCATGGGGGAACCAAGAACAATGCTTACTCTATATGGTTGGTTCGGAGAGAGATCTCCAGATCTCGTAAAACTTGCGTAGAGCTAGCATCACCAAGCATCTTTCGTTTCTGAAAGTGAGACGAAAAACGGAAAAGAGTTATTTAATAAATATTCAAATTAAAATGTTTAATAAACCACATGGTATAATAAAATATCAATTGTTTGTAATTCAGAATGAAAGTTCCCAGAAAATGTAGAAAAGTTTGTGTGAACAAAGCCCCCTAACAATGGCAGATTATTTTTCTTAATTCTTGTTCATAACTTAATCCCTTGTAAATAACAGTTAATGCTTTCACAACCGACAACATTAAAAAACATCATGACAAAAGGAGGCAAAGGACATAAAGATCATATGTTTTAATTTATCTTTTAATCAATTTTAATCAATCTCTGTTGCCAACAAAAGTCTTAGCACTAAAGTAAATTTAAATGCTAACAATATAAAAATGCATTACTTTAGTATAACAATCATCACTTGTTTTCTCAGCCACAAGGTTTTCTAATGATCTTCGTTCAAATGTGAATTACCATGAAATAACAATGCATTGATTATGCGTGGCAGTCTGTAGTTACGACTCAATAATTAAATGCTATTGAGTAACTTTCATGAGAGAGGAGAAAGGAGTCCTAAAGAACAATTTAACATGATATCTGTTTTTAATTATAATGGACTGTTGAAAACAAAGACAGATCAATACCATTCCTTTTTCATCCTTCATTTCTTTTGTTAAAAAATTCTTAAATTGGACTGTCAGGCCTTTAACATTTATTTGATTGTAAATAAAGTCACTCAGTTTTAACCGAATTCAAAAAGTTTTATATAACTAATTAAAGATTTAAATATGGAAATAATCCTTTTTGCAATCATGTTATAAAATAATTTGTTATTCATGTTTCATTGGAATTCTAGGACAAGGGAGATTCAAGTTGCCATTGACAGGGACACTTGATAATGAGGGGCGTAAAAGGTTTCTTCCAGTCGTTAAAGTCAGTAATTGTCCAATGCCTTCATTTCCCAACGGGATTCTCAAAAAGATCCTCTTCCAATTCCATTACAAAAAAAATATGGGCCAGGCCGAAATTGGGATGAACAGCAGAGGACAAGGAATAAGAAGTATAAAACAATGTTTGCTTTACGGTACTGTGAATAAATCATAATGCCTTCATTTCCCAAAGGAATTCTCTAACAGATCCTTTTTTCTCTACCCAAAATTGAATTTTTGTGACTGAATGAATTGGAAGCAATAGAAGAGGACAAACAATGGCAAGGAAAGAATATCCTATTAAGATATTGTGTAAAATAAAATAAAAAACATTATGACATATGGATAAATTGTTACATCGGTTCCTAAAGCCATTCTGAAGTAGATGTACAAAATATGGTATAATGAAATAATGGGTCAAAATTTACTCAGGCACTGCTCTCTTTTGTCATATTCCTTTTATTTTGTACTATTCCATGGAATGCAACTTAATTTCATTTAAGGGAGTTAAAAATAGACATACTGCCATTGTTACCATGGGGATTTTGTCTTGAATCCCTATAACACTGTCTATCATCTGTTGCAGTGGGTGACATTGTAAAAACATTTCTATAAAAAGGAGAATGTGCTCAGCATGTGCAAAGTTTCCCTGTGTCAAATTGTTTACATGGCATGTGATGTTAATTAAAAATACGAGACAGCAATGTGTAAAGATCTTTTTTTCATCTTAAAAAAATTGGTTTCCAAATTCAGTATTGACATCATTCATAGTGTACTTTATTTAGATATACTACCATGGAGATCATCCAAACTACACTTTCATACGAACATTCTGAAAAATTGATAATTTTCAGAAATTCTAAGCTTAAGGTTATGCATTCTATATGAACAACTATTTCAACTTGAAATCACATGGCCCCTATCTGCGTCGGTTCAAATCCTGAGAGGGATATGGATTTTCATAAGGGGCAGTCTTCCGACTTACTTACGGAATGCCGATGGTTCTACCCCCCTTGACCAGCCCCTATGGGCAGTTGAGTATGGGGTTTTCCTCCATCATTAATTAAGAGTCGGGCATTGTTACATAACTGAAATAATGTTGATGTGATGTAAAACCCATATAACAAAAAAAAAAAAAAAATTCATTTTCCATTGTTTTCCCTATTCGCCAACTTCAATACGCTTAATTTGCATAAAAACTAACCCCTAATTTAATTAAAAGTCCATTTCAACGGATAGAAGTGAAAACATTCCATTCCATACAAACTGTGAACTATTTTCATGAAGAACAGAAACATTAAAGGAGTCCCGAGTGAAATTGAAACTAGGGAGTCATGGTAACACTATACCAATATTCGACACTATCATCCTAACAAATCTACACTTTAATGGCAGAAAATGAGCAGGTCGCTTTGTGCGAAAAACTTGCGAAAACCTGCGAATATCACATCTGTGCTTGATACCTTGTTTAGGATAATCAGGAAAACAAGTACATGTAGTTTGTTTGTTTGTTGATATGGGGTTAAATGCTGTGTCAACAATATTTCAGTTATGTTACAGCTATCCTGGATTCACCAGTACTAGGCTAAGGCTGTGAAGTGACTTGCCAAAGGTCACACCCATAAAACCAGGTGTAGATGGGGCTGGAACCCGTGATTTCCGAATTCTAAAACCGCCAACTTAAACTCATGGCCATGATGGACCCGATGAATGCATTGAATGTGCAATTATTTGTATATTGTGTGTTGCAGGAAAAAATTGTTAATCAATTTGGTTTGTTGGAATTGGGTTTAATACTTTCTTTAACAGCATCTCAGTAATTTTGAAGGAGTTAGCTTTCAATGCTACTGGTATTTCATTAACACTGCTAAACAATACTCTTCCCCAGCCCCTGACTGCTTTCTTAAATGAACAAAATTATCTAGTGGTGAGAAGACAAATAAATCATGTGGCATTGACTTCAAAAAGTGTCGAAAGAATTTGAGCCAAGCCTGTTCTCAATTCATCTTTCATTTCTATCTAGCAAAATAACATCATCTTGAATATGGTTAAAATGATCAAAGGAAGAGCTGTACTTAATTTATCAAGTATCAAACAATCTAATGCCATAATGTTTTCTATCTGACTTAACAATGAAAATGATACTTCTGGGACTTAACATGGTCTGTACATCACTGCTTTATCAACGCTTTCCCATTACACATTTGTGTGTCTGGCAGTTTTGACAAAATTTTGTGTTATAGTTTAAGTAATGGTGTACTGACTTTTTCATGACACCTTCCTGAATGTTTTATTAGGGAATCTTTAAGAAAGGAGGGGGAATTTTCAAAACATGGGATAATGTGAACCTATACACTATACTTATTCAACAGTTAAAACATAATACAAGAAAGAATGAAAACAGACCTTGTATTGGACGTATGATGTACAATTTTATTATTCCCAAGACTCAACAGGAATGCATTAACATGTTACAGGAAATGGAAATTTGTTTAAAAAAAAAATATTTTGGACTTTGTTCACTTGAAAGTAGTGATTCAAAAGGGAATTTTGATCCTTATTTCAATTGTTGCCAATTTCTTTATTCCATATCAAACAAGAAGCAACCTTGCCTTTAAACCACAATATAACAATGCTAGATTCGACCATTGAGCATAACATATATATAATTTTTCATTATGAGTAAAGAAAACTCTATTGCATAATGGTAATACAAGAAGGCTTTTATGCATAGAAAGACTACAGTGAAAGCAAAGAAAACGGTAAAGTCACAGATTACACATCAAAGAAAGACCAAAAAAACACAATCAGTCTCAATTCAATCAAAGCTGTTCAGGTTAATTAAGGCCAACAGTGTTTGCTGTGCAAAAGGAAACAAATAAAATCAATCAACAACACTGCATGTAAGCATCGATGAAAGCCAGGGATAGAATGGGTCTGGTCTGGTGCTTAATTATTGTGGACAAAAGCAGCAGGAAGAAAGATTAAGAATACGGCTTTCCGTGCGATACAATAAATCATTTCTTAACCAGTTACCCCTATATGGGAATTTGTGTCAAAACCAAATTGAAAGCAACAGCAGACAACAAATAAAGAAAAAAAAGAAAAGAAAAATCTAAATATTTTTTATGATCTTAGGAACACCATTGTGACAAAAGGATAAATTGCTCATTATGAGAAAAGTCATTTGTATTAAAGAATGGGTAAAACCTTAAAGCTGTTCATATCAATCATATGTATACAATATCCTTTCTGTGTAGATGGGGGGAAAACAAGAAAATAATCAAGGACACTGCATGTCGTAAGCCTTAGTGAAAAGCCTACAGGAAGAAATGGGTCTCATTGTAATTATAAGAAATACACCATTGTGTATTATAAAGTGTGTTAACCCTCTCCCAAACAACAAATTTTCGACTGGCCCAAATTGAAAGAGGTTGCAGACGACATTTCAAAATATGATTAGATTGACAAATATTCTTCCGAGGGCAGAAAACCTTGTGGGAAAAGGAAAAATTGCTCGTATGTTTTTTAAAGTTGTCTACAACAAAGTCAGGTCAAATGTTGTTATTGTTTGGGAAAGGTTTAACAAACTTCTCCAATCCTCAGCAAACTTGAAGAATACAAAGGTTACCAAGTATGGCAACAATTTATTGATTATTGATCACATTTATACCGAATTCTGGGAAATCTTCAGGGCCAAGAACGCTGCATAAACAAAATTAATCTGTCCTTGAATGATAAATTAGGGAACTTTGTACATATTGAGGCATAAATAAAACCCAAGCATGTTCATTTCCAACAGAATACTGATCCACAAAACATTGATTGTTTATTAAATCTAACCAGATTATTTCTGAGTCATTGGAATTACTTAAACCTTGTCAAATGTTTGTGGGAGATAACTTTGGAAGCATTTGCCTTAATAAAAGGAATTTCTCCTTTTGTCATATTGATTTTCTCTCATTAACACAATATAATGGAAAACTTGTTGAAAATTTGCAAAATTTGAAACCCCATTGAAATTAAGTCCAGTATATATTGTCCAAAATATGTAGATATGTACATGCTTTATCATAAATTAATTATGTGAAAGATGTTACTCAATTAGTCATAATTATGAGTAAGCTATTCATCTAAATAATTATTCATCAAATTAATTTCCTTATATGAATTAATGTCACGATAAATTTCAGGATCAGTTAGGCATAAAACAAAGTTCGTGACAGGATACATTTAAAAAGGAAATAAACATTTTCATACATAACAATCGCATTGATTCAGATAAATAGATGGAGTAACTTAAATTTCATTATGGATTAAACATTGCATGCAGATTATTTTAGATGTTGCAATGCCTAGCTCAGAACGATAGGGGAAAACCCGAAACTTGGTATACATAAGGGCTCCTCAATCAGGCTAGAACCATTGGCATTCCATAATTTAACTAGAAAACTTCCCTTCATGAAAATACAAATGCTGTCATTGGGATTTGAACCCTGATGAAGAGGGTCTAGTGATTTCAAGTTCTGTATTCTAACCACCATTGGCCATGCTGGTGGTGAATCCTTTGAATTAATTGTAAAAACCTACTTCATTCTATATCTAGACTGAAATTGCTGGTCTTATTAAAAACAATCTAGATACATTGCACTTATTATTATCAGCAAAAGACAAAACACATTGATTCAACATGTACAACAAAGTATGAAAATAAGAAATTATATGAACATTAAGCAAAGACAACTCTAAGTTTAGTACTGCCCAATCATAACTCAAGGCTAACTTAAGTCTAATATTGAGTTGAGCACACTAAAACATGTCGGTAACCCGTGACATCGCAATATGATAAAGTTGAAACAAAATAACAAGGCAACAACGTCGAAATTGTTGAAAATGAAATAAAAACGCATGAAACCATTTACCAAACAATAGGTTTATAGCCAATGGCTTATATTAGTCGCACAGGAAGTAGTAAACAACCAGGGTTTTCCTTAAGGATTGGAGTAGAAAGCCAGAATACCTCTTTAGGAGGCAAAGGTGTCTGGGGGTCAGTACTTCGAAATTCAATTTTACCTATTTTCAGGTACCAATAATATATCTTTTTTAACCATTTGACAAATTTGAGCCGATCAGAAAAAGTATTTGAGGCGATCAGAAAAGGTTTTTGAGGCGGTCAAATCTGCCTGCAGCCACCTCTTATGGTAAACCCTGCAAAACTATAGCAAAAGGATGAACTGCTCCTATGAACAATTCATATAATTCTTTCAATACCACTACACTAATCAACTCGTGACAAAAGCTAAAATTGTATGGTGTTTAAAGCAATGTCAACGACTTTTCAATTATGTTACAGCTTTCCTGGATCCATCAGTACTGGGCTAGGGCTCTAAAGAGACTTGCCAAAGGACACTCCTGAGAAACCAGAGGTATCGTTGGGGGTTTAAACCCAGGTTCCAGAGTTCCATGTCCGCCACTTAAACCACTGGGCAACAACGACCCCTACAAAAGCTACCTGGCATTCTTTTTTGATGTTTTTGGCACAGATATAGTTTGGTAAAAAGTTAAACAGCTGGTGAAACACATTGGCCCTTTCCCTCATAGCACTTGTTCAACAGATACTAGCACAAACATAAGGAAACCATTGTGGCAAAGGGAGAAACTGTCCTTTTGTCATAATGGTTTTTACCATAATGGTTTCGATCCCCCCCCACCACAATTAATATCCATTATTCTTTGCTATAAGTGTCTTTAATGGCAATTTAATCAATTAATTTAACTTAGCTTTCAGTATCTTAATTTCCAAGTCAAACAATTCAGTGTGAGGGAAAGGGCTAAAAAAAGGTTGCCATAGAAAGCATATTTGTACAAGAAGCGACTGATTTCTGGAAATATTTACAATGCTTGGACCACACTGTGCCAACGGGTACATTGTATGCATTAAACACAGTTGCTGAAATTCAACCACAAGACACAGTTTAAAACACAGGGAAAATTATGGAGAAAAAAAGTACATTTCATTTTTTTCCTTCTCATATCTAGGCAAACATCAATGTGCATATTATCGACAAGCCAGTCTCTCGCTAAAAAGCTGTGCTATGCAAAAAAACACACTTTCTTACTGAAATACTGAGAATAGTTTGCACTTAAAGGCAAGTCTTCAAGAAAATAGCGACGGACTTGTACCAGAAATCTATCAACAATGTTATCCACCAACTCCCCATATGAGAATTCTTGATTGGACCAAATTGAAAGCATAAACCAGTAAACTGGTTCAAATTCTTGTATGACATAATAAGCGCCATTTCAGTTCTGGAGTAGATGCAATCATAAACAGGAACACAAATAAAATCTTTCCTTCATAATTATATGCATCAGGTTTATCGCATGTATACATACAGCCGGAGATTTCACAACATTTTAATTGGAACATAATTAACAAAGACAGTGCATTTGTCCGGGTTTACCACAATGATTTCTATCACTTTTTCACACAATGCTTCAAGTTGCATCGACAGTTAAGGTCATTAAGCGCATTATGATGATGTGGATAAATGCATGTTTAATTATTTACAAGCTAAGATGTTTTTCTCAGAGAAAGTATTTATAACAATTCATGATTAATTATAATATCAACGAAATCTTAAATGCTTGCTTTCAAATTAGCCCTGTCAAAATAATCCCAATGGGGGAAAAGGTAAACTCTGCACAAAATTGCAAGATCATTACAATAAAACTCCCTTTCATCTCGAGAGATGAGAGGCGGAGGGGGAAACCCACTGCTAGCTGGTGCATCTAACAAACAATAAACAAGGGACGACTAAATCAAATTTATACAACTACACACAGATGCATGGTCTGGTGGGTTTCGCCCTTAATCTAATTTCAGCTGTACTTCAGAAAACTATCATCGAATTATTATCCTGTTACTTCTTTTGTATAGATCTATTTGTATTAAAACCTGTTACTTCTTTTGTAAAAGATCTATTTGTACTAAAAGACATTGAACCCTCAAAACTGTGAGCCATGTTGAATTTTAAGAAATTGATTTTGTTTCTTTCTTTTATTAGGTTTCGTCCTTAATCTAATTTCAGCTGTACTTCAGAAAAGTGGAATCGAATTATTAGCCTGTTAATTCTTTTGTATAGATTTATTTGTATCAAAACCTGTTACTTCTTTTATAATAGATTTATTTGTATTAAAAGACATTGAAGCCACAAAACTGTGAGCCATGTTGAATTTTAAGAAATTGAATTTGTATCTTTCTTTTATTAGGTTTCGTCCTTAATCTAATTTCAGCTGTACTTCAGAAAAGCTGTAATGATCAGATTATCCTGTTTCCTTCTTTTATAATAGATCTATTTGTATTTAAAGACAGCTAGGAGTCTCAAAAATGTGAGCTATATTCCCAAATAGGGGAAATGTTTAATATATACCAGGGAAAATCAATCTCTGGGTACTATTCTGAAAAGTGAAATACAACATCCCTATCCAACTATAAATGGGCCACGTCACGCGAAAAGGGGCACTCGGACATATAAAAAAAGCGCTGACTCAGCTCTATCTTAGCGCTATTATTCCAGCATCTAGTCACGACAGTTATCATTTGTATTTATCTAAAGGTATAACTGGATGTCCTCTAAGATGGCAAACAGTGTAGCCCCAGACCAGCCGCCACGTCAGTGACGTGGCGGCTGGTCTGGGGCTACACTGTTTGCTATGTCAGAGTGCCCCTTTTCGCGTGACGTGGCCCAAATAACAATAAGTCCATAACAAAATCACCAAATCCAAAAAAAAGGGGGGAACTATGGACAAGTCTAGGGTTCATGAGTGTCAAACCATAGTAAGTCCTTCTAAGATGTGAATTTTTGATACTATTTTGATCTTACATTGCATACAAAAAAATATTCAGTCATATTATGATGCCTAGCAAATCATGTTTGGAGGAAGACCCCTTACTTAACTGTCCATGTAGGCTGGTCAAGCTAGGTAGATCAGTCCGCAAAATATGCTATACCCGCACCCATTTCTACGACCAAAAATCGCCTTTTAAGTTGATGAGAAATATCTACCATTGCGATAGCACTTTCATCCATGTATAAATTTGCAATGTAGGCCTCAAAAAGGGTTTACTATATATTACTATACACTTAACCCTGAAACCATAACACTAAGCTTCAAAGGGTTAACATAAAAATTTATAAAACTATAAAAAAAAAAAAGTTTTGCTCTTACCATATTAACCAAAATGCCAGTTAACTTAAAAGGGAACAGGTTGAATATTAAAGAATAATCATGAAAAACCATAAAATTCATGGTTAATCTCTAGGTGCAAGAACACTGTGGTAGATAACTTAGAAACTTATCATAGTGATTAGGGCTTTAATGCAAATCTATCAACATTTTCAATAACACCTTACTTCACCTAGTCTGCTGCCAAAGACTTTTCAGAATCACAGAAACAAAGGAATAAACTGTTCCTATTGATAATAGTGTTAGGTTAAAAACATGTTCATGAATCTATCAATTAATCTCTTCTTGAAATTCATGAATATGTTCTTGAAAATCATGAACAGCCATTTGTTGTTCATTTCCGTTCATGAACACAGTTCTTGAAACCTGTCGGAGATTTATTGTCAGACACTGAATTCTTTGAAATAGCAGATAACATTTTAATATTTTATTACTGAGAAACACTATCAAACTTCTAAAGGTTTATTTCATAGTTTATATTTCTTAACTTGTAAACAATTTAAGTATCATTTACCTTCAAATAAAAACATTTTGGAAGCTTATGTATCAAAAAGGTGAAAATTTCCATAATTCCTTGTGAATATCCGGTAATAACATACTATCTAAAATATGGTGGTTTCTCTCATGACAGTTGTCACATGCCTTTTCTAGCATTTTCTACACCAAAGGTCTTTGCCATCATTTAGGCAGTGAAGGGTGAATTAACAAGGTATTTTTAATTAATTAGCCATTATTAACAATTGTTATCTGTTCTGTCATTGCAGGCACATATCATAATCTAAATATCGTAACTGAAAAGGCATGGTTCAAACAATGAAAGGAATACTCTTTAAACAATTATGATATTAATTGATCAACTTCAAACATAAATAATTAACTTTATGAAAATTTCTAATGTCTGCTCCAAATTTAACCACAAGAGATCAAGTACACAAAACCATTAATACATTATATAATCGTGTTTTCAAACCTTATGAATATTCATATTGATACATGGGCAGTTCCAATCGGAACTACTCGGGTATTTCCGTGAGCTGTGAAATACACCTCAGATATAAGTGTAGGGTTACAATTTTTCGGGTAAATCGGCATCCGGCAATTAACACATTTTCTAAGCGTGCACGTTTAGTAGTTCAACGTGTATGGAAGTGTTGGACATCCTTTTAAACCATTTTTTATCAGTTAAAGTCATACCAAATGGCGAAATTGTTGTTGTGACATGTATAGTTGTTTCCTCAATCAAGTTTAATGACTTTTAAGATTTCACATTTAAGATCTACCTTAAAAAACGAAAGTGAAGTGACGTCATTCTCGTGGGAAACAATATGGCATCATCCCTATTACTTTAGAGGTGTTTTCATTGGATAAACCCGATGTGTTGAGATTGGGGCAGTTCTACAGGATAATAAAAATGAGGTACTATTTGGATACATCATGAAATAAGACAAATTCACTCATTAGGAGCAAATTATCTTTTTCTCAAATTGTTTTCAATTCTCTGGTCCATCAAACAACACACTTTTTTGACAATTGTGATATACTGTCAGTTTTTGTCTACAAGGAAAATTAAAATAACATAAGGGAAGAAAATCTCGTTGAAAATACTCATCGAAATAATGCAAGTCTAAAGTAAAGGGCATCGTCAGGAAAATATAATTCAAGACTTGAAAGATTTGGAAAAATCAGAATCTAACACTGCAGTATATAAGGCAGAATATGAAATGGGTAAAATAAAGTATCCTTGTAACAATACATAAGAATGGGGGAAAATATATCTCTGTTATAACTAAATAGGAAATAAGGCAAAAATGCAGACTATTTTCCCACAAAACACATCCTGAATGCTATCAAATATAAAGGTCACAAAAACCACTTGACATTTCAGTAGATTAAAATTGTGGCTTATTTCTACAGGAACAGTCTAATACAGGCAACCAGCGTATAAAGCATACAAGCAGCATCTCTTGTGAAAGGGGGACATTTGATAAATCAGCATTTATTGATACCTAACAATGGTTCTGTGTGGCTACAATTTATACATGATATTGAAGCTGGGTTACAGCGAGATAAATTCTCATTTCTTTGTCCTGACTTTAATGTCTATTTGTATGGCTCCAAAACACTTTTGAATACATGTACATTTAAAAAAGAAAAAGACAAAAGACAACTATAATGGTTTAAAACTGTGTCAACAATTTCTCAGATGTGTTACAGCTCTCATGGATCTACCAGTACTAGGCTAGGGCTCTGAAGTGTCACAAGGACACCCTCATGAATCCAGAGTAACCAGAGGGCTCCAACCTCAGACCTCCAAGTTCTAACCATGCCACCTTAACCACTGGGCCACCAAGGACCCTTTCTATTGATGGTTTGTTTGTATGGTGTTTAATACTGTGTCAACGATTATTCAGTTATGTTACAGCTGCTTTCCTTGATATGACAATACTAGGCTTTGACTCTTAAGTGTCTTGCCAAAGGCAACTCCCACAAAACCAGAGGTATCTGTGGGGCTTGAACATGGGGCCCCTAGGTTCTAAAACCACCACCTTCACCATTGGGCCAACAGGACCCTTTTTATGGATGGAAATCTTTTTGCATTGTAAAGGTCTAAACCAGTCCCTATAATATCTAAAATTATATGTATGACTTTCCCAAATAAGGGTTAAAACTCAATCTTGTTTAGTCAGTCGGAAACAAATTTGCAAACCACAAAGCAAATTTCATCTTTCACTGACACGTACATCACTGATCAATATTGAGCAGCAGCTGCTGTATATTTTAAAGAATTTTATAAAAAATATTATATAAGACTGTTGGGACTCTTTCAATTGATAGCATAGCTTTTTTTAACTTGGTGCAAGGCTTCAATGGAAGACTATAGTAAGAGCTCCATGTTTGTGAAGCACTTAGTAAGTTTACCATTGAAATCTTGAGGAGCTCGTCACAAAAAGACATTTTACATCAACCTGCTATTTCCTTCCTGCCCATATTGAGTCATTCCTGCTGAGGGACAAATGAGTATCACAAATCACTCTGAAACACTCATGTCATCAAAATGGTTGACCAACCCTAGTTCAAACCAATGTGACATTAATACTCATTAACCCTTAGAATGCTGGGTGATTTTTCTAGAAATAGAATTTGTGTTGTCGGCTTTGGATAACCTAAAATATCTGCTTAATTTTGGTGAGGAATGATATTCAGAGTAGCAGACAGGTTAGATAACAGGCCAGCCGCCAATTTACTTGGTGGCTGGCCTGGATCTAACCTGTTTGAATAAGCATGAAGTAATTGACAGCATGATAAGGGTTAAACTTTCCCAATTTTGTGCAATTTGCAACAGATGACAAAATAATAAAAACAAAATTCAAAAGCCCTCTACCTTAAAAAACACCACCCAACATCTAATTAAAAAAAAACACACGATGATTTTGTTAAATAATCTGTGAGATGAATGAAAAAAAAAAATCATTGAGGGGAAAAGGAGAATTTGCTCATCATTTATGAATTCATAACTTTTCAGTGTGCAAAATGTAAAGAATCTGAAGCGAATAAGTAAATCTAGCTTTTGGGCTTGTCGAAAAAGAGGTTATATTGGGCAAAATTAACGATACATATAACTAAAGGAAGCTATCACTTTGAAAAAAGGATAAATATTTCATATATTTTAGTAAATTTGCTTGGTGTGACAATTATATATAACATCTGCATCTAACTTCATGCATGAAAATGCCCCAGAGTGGACCCCGTACATTAACAGAAGAATAACAGAAGACTCATAAAAACCTTGAGAATATTTTGGATTCGATTGAAATCTTTAATTAAAAAGAATTCAGAATTACTATACCAGTGACATGCAGTAAATATTTAGGCAGTAACTACCCCTCCATATTCTTTCCAAACCATTGACTGCTTTCCCAAATGGACATGATTTTATCAGTAGGGAAGGAATGAATAAATCATGTATGTCACACATTGCAAAACAGAGAGTCACTATTGACTAATCTTAAAAGGCTTGGCCTGTAAAGGGTGTAAGAATACCCATTACCAAATAATAACGACATTTGACCAGTTTGTTGCAGATGACTTGGAAAAACATGGTGGGAAAAGGAGAAATTGCTCGTGACGAGCAATTTCTCCTTTTCTTACAATGTTTTCTGCCACATCAGAGGATAATTGTTCACTTTCATCACATTTTGAAATGCCGACTGAAATTTCTTTCTGGGACAGTCGAAAAATTTGGCGTTTGGTAATGGGTTAAGGGTGTAAGTACATTACAACTGAGTCAAGTGTAATATCTACAGGAGCGGAAAACTATGCTTTCAGTGTTTAATATCGTAACATTGTACAGTGAGGAGTAACTTGAATATAATAATAGATACATGAAGTGACTAGTTAAAGGACTCAAAATGTGTCATAGAAAGTCTATTTCAGTAATTTAATTGACTTTGAATTCACAAACCAATTTATAGATAACCTATCAAAGGATGGAGATTTTCATTTACAGGTTTTTCTCAAATTCAAAAAATCACCATTTCTCCCATTTTGCAACTAGCGTCTGATCAAAATTGATGTTAATAACTGTAAATCAACAAAACAAAAAAAAGGCAAAACGAGAAAAGCATTAATTTTCTGTCTACATGGTATTGTTCGAAAACAACTCAAGGGGTTTAGTGCAATACTATAGCAAGTGCTTCATATTTATGAAGCACTTGCTATAGTCTTGCATTGAACCCTCAATTTACTGTGAGAGTAGGATAGACTTCTCATCAGATGTAACTCATCCTTTGTTCCAAAAGTTTCTAAAGAGTTCTACAGTAGGTGCTCGGGTTTACTGAAATCTCATGGAGTAATGAAATAAACCCATTGCCTGGTTGTGAAACAGGGATAATTTTTGCTGTGGGTTTTGCATTTTTTACTCATTGAAATCTCAAAATACCCATTGTTTCCTTTCCTATGCATCCCTCATGACCCATTGAATAAAAGAAAACATAAACTTGTGTCAATGGCTGGAATCACAAAAGACTTGTAAAGCTTTACTTTCATGCTTTTAATCACCTTCCTATTTGGAGAGGTTCTTTTTCCTTTTATGAGCCCAAAGCAGTAAAACAAGGGTCGTTTACCAAGTGGTCGGAGAAGTTTGAATCATTGAGTTAAGTCTTGTCTAAATGAAAAAAGGACCCATAGTTTTCCAAAAATACTCATTGTTTCAAATCAGATGCATCCCCAAAACCCATTATAATTTGAAAAAATATCCCTGGTGAACTGTTACAAATATCGCATTTGTTAAAATTCTGTTCAACTGAACATTTTAAAAAGCTTAGTTTTGCTTACAAAGCCAGTTAAATCTTGCTTTTGATGTATTAAAGTATCTTGCTATTGAAGCAGGCAGGGAATCATGTGACCTGAATCTTTACAATCTTATGTCAGGACAAGATAGCAATGCCCAGGTATTTTTGCTTTTTTCACCTCCTTTTCACCTACAGGCGAGGCATAGATAAGCTTAATTTCTACATATATTATATGTGGTGTGCCGTGGTTAGTCTAAATAAATGAATGTCTACATTGTACAGCGGTCCAGAAAAAAGGCATATTCCCTGAGCTTAAACATCAATAATTGCTCCTGTAAACCCTATAATGTTGGTACTCATAAGAATGGTGTTATTGAGCACCCACAAAGTAGGATATAAACAATGGTTTTCGAAGTACTGTATAGAAAATATTCTTAATAACCAAAATAATCAAGGCGTATTCTTGTAACATATACATGGCTCCAAAACCCTTATATTGTTGGTACTCGGTAGAATTGTCTTAACATATTAAGGCTTCTTATGGGTACCCACAAATAAGTCACATGACTACTTTTTTATTACTTCTCAAAACCCTATATTGTTGGTACTCATTTAAATTTAAATTGTCTCATCAAGATGAATCTTATGAGTGACAATAAAATAGGATGTTAAGAAAAAATATTTTTTCTGATTTTTTTTCGAAATATGGCATGTAAAACGTAAAAGACCCTTATATGCCCCTTCTTCTGGACCCCTGGTAAGGTATGTATGAGGTAAATGGAACTGTGAGTGGGGATAAATTAGTAACAAAAACTCATAGCCTTACAAACGACATTCTAGCACGATTCCGTCCCTAAAAAATAATGCAATGAAACATGAAAACATTACGTCAATATTCATGGTGCTAATTCTCATCAAATATTCATTGAAAAAGCATGTGTGTTGAGTTATTAATATTGGTCTGTCATGCTGCCGATCAAAACAGATCCAACACGTTTTGCCAGAGAAGTAGAAACTGATGCCTGATGTCTGTATAACAGGTAAATATGTTATGCTTATGATAGCAAAAAATGAAACTGTATTCATCAATTTGATGATGTTTATATCATTATAATAATAAAGAGTTTTCGAGGTCTCATGAATTCTAAAAGCAAAAAAAAATAAGATAACCATCCACTTCTTTAAACAGATATATTAAGGAATCAAATTTTACCAGTTAATAGGTCAGGAAGTTTATTTCCTTGATAATAAAAGTCTTAAAGATAACCATTTTCATAGCAAAATTTGGAAGAACCCACAAGACATTAACAAAAATTGACAAGTAAGATGTTCGCATAGTAATAAAATAGTTTGAACACCATTATTTCTACTTCTTTGGCAATGGTAGGATTGTATAGTCATCAAATTATCAATACAACTCTATGTATACAAGAGACCTGTAAAATACACAATTTAGTGGTGTTAGTAAAAGTCATACAAATTTATAAAATCACATTCATATTATCATTAATGGTTTCAAGCAAACTCTTTTAAAAATGGATAAAATAAGTTAAATATTACATATCATCAGAGCAGGAAAATTGAAATAATTTGCAAGCTAAACAGCCATAGCTAATAAAGAGCTTCAGACTACGTCGGGTCAGCACCCACAACTTCAAAATATGGTTTGTTTTTACGGTGTTAACCACCATATCAACAATTTTTCAGTTATGTTACAGCTTTCATGGATTTACGAATACTTGGCTAGAACTGTGAAGTGACTTGCCAAAGGCCACGCCAATGAAACCAGAGGCATCAGTGGGGCTCGAACCCAGGATCCCTAAGTCCTTAGTCCACCACCTTAACTACTGGGCAACACAGGATCCGGTCAAAATATCATTCAATGCTTTCTACAGAATTGGGCCAAATCATAACAGCTTTCCTGGATCCACCAGTGCTAGGCTAAGGCTCTCAAATGTCTTGCCAAAGGACTGTCCAAGGAAACCAAAGGCACTTGTGGGCCTCCAACCTGAGATCAAGTTCTTTGATCGCCTAAACTACTAGGCCAACAGGAACCTTTATTTCTTTCATAATAAGTTACTGAATGGTGTTTTAGGGCACATTGACAACTAAGTACATAATTCCTTCATAAATCTGTTTTTGATACCCTGCTTTGGTTGTTAGTTAGTAAACCATCTCACCTTATAGATATATACAGTCAATTTTGTTTTAAGTGACCAATCTCAAACAGTGCAAAAAAGTTATAAAGGCGAGGGCTATCTTAAATCCAGGCGCAAGACATTAATAAGCTCATACTGAAGCCTTCTGAATGACTGGCGCCTGTTTGTGTGTTTAACGTCATGTCAACAATTTTTCAGTTATGTAACAGCTTTCCTGGATCCACCAGTACTAGGCTAGGGCTCTGAAGTTATTTGCCAAAGGTCACTTTCACGAAACCAGAGGTGTTGGTGGGGCCAAAGCTTGGCAACCCCAAGTTTTGGACCCGAAAGTTCTAAGTCCACCACCTAAACCACTGGGTTTGTGGGAGTGACCTTTTGGGCTGTTAATTGTCTTATACACAACAATTATCTCTCCTTTTACTATGGTCGCTTAAAACACGATTGACTCTAATGATAAATTGGGCATGCTTTGAATACATTTCAAACATAGGTTACGGAATATTGGTGGGACAGAACAGTTTTACCTTCCGAGATATTTTCTACCAATTCACAACAAAAGTCAATTATTAATCAATATTAAAAACAAAAGTCAATTATCAATCACAATTAAAAATAAAAGTTAATTATTAATTGTAATCTATTCATCAAACCATTGCTCCATAGTTACCCATTCAATGCCATGTTAAATTTTATCTCTTTCTTAATTATATTGCATTGGAATCATCCTCTATTGAGGATGAAGGGATACCCCAAAGTTAAGGGATGATTATAAATGCAATAAATGAAAGAAATTGTCATGATAATTTATAAAGGCTGAAAGGAGAAAAGTCTTACAGCAGTAGGGTAAAAAACCATTGTGACAAAAGTAGTAATTGCTCATAATGAGCCAAATTAGCTAATGTAGTTTTATGCTCAATCTGCATTATGTAATGTGATTGTAAAGAAATTTAACATTAACTGTTTAATTAGCCAGTTTTTAACATTATTTGCAAAATAGGTCTTCTGAGAACACAGAATCCATAATGTGCGTGTATCTAGGAGGATTGGTAGAATGAATAGCCAATAAAATCAATCAGTTATCACAATTTATTAAATAATAAGTTACATAAATCAATGTTATCAATGCTAAAACTATCCAAAATGCATTTTAATTCTAATATTATTTCTTAATTAATTCATAGATTGATGCACTTATCAAGAATCTTTCAGACATTGCTTTAACCCTTATATAGTGCTGGAACGAACTTCATGCTTATGCAAACAGGTTAGTTCCAGGACAGAAGCCAAGTGAATTGGCGGCTGGCGTGGAACTAAGATGTTTGCTACTCTGAGATTCTTTCCTCATCAAAATTAAGAAGCTATTTAAGGTTTTAGAAAGCAGACGACACAAACATCTCTTAGAAAATTACCCAGCATTCTAAGGGTTAAGTCCTTCCTTCACACAAGATTTCTTGACTTTTAGTCTACTGCCAAAATCAACAACAAAAGCAGAGGTGAATAATGATGTATTTAAAAAAAAGGTCATTTGTGAAATACACGTAGATTGAGAAATCATTATGACAAAGGAAGAAATTGCTCGTCACAGACAACTTTTCCTTTTGTAACACTGATCTAACTCAACCTCTGCTATTGTTCGGATAAAATGAGGAAATTGATTAATGTCAAAGCCATACAAAATAGAGCTTCTTAGGCAGATTTAGACATTCAATCTGTATAATTCTTGATTCTAAAGATGCCATATGCTTTTCTCTTGTTAATCTAAAAGACAGACAAGAGTCTGACATTTAAAACATTGAGACAAAGGAGAAAATTTGATTAGAAGAAAATTAAAATACACAGATACATATATTTTTTTCCAAGTGTTTTCAGTTTACATTGATCAATGGTTTTGGTGTTTCACATGTATCTATAGAAGTTAACAGTTCCAGACTATTGTTATAAAAAATACCACAGGTTTTACTTTATAACTGACCTCAATCGACAATCCGATTTTACTTCTGCTATTCTAATTGACTGGCAAGCTTTTCAAAACTAGCCAGGTAAAGAAAAGAAGCGTATTTACCTGGCTTAGTACTTTATTGATTCTCTAAACCCTATATTGTGGGTACAAGTAACAATTGTCTCAAAAAAAAGTGATTCAGTTTTCTACCCACAATAAAGGACTTATCTAAAAGACTTTGAAATACAGCATGTAAAACACCTTAATACAGTGAAGCCTCGTTTATCCGGACCTCGATTATCCAGATGTCTCGCAATCCGAACGAAATTGTAAGGGAACGGAATTATTTGACCAGTTTGTTGCAGACGACTTTTGAAAACATTGTGGGTAAAGGAGAAATTGCTCGTGACGAGCAATTTCTCCTTTTCCCACAATGTTTTCTGCCATATCAGAAGATTATCTTTGAATTTCATCACGTTTTGATATGTCGTCTGCAAACTCTTTCAATTTGGGACGGTCGACAATTTGGGGTTTGCTAAAAGGTTATAAGTATACACGTGCATACAGACCGTTTATCTCTTAATGTGTATAAGAACATGCTCTGCTTCATTAGTCCTGATTATTCGGTAAACCGGACGTTTTGTTGGGAACGGACGTGTTCGGATTAACGAGACATCGCTGTATATGCTTCCCTTCTCTAGACCACTAGCATGAGTTCACTTTTCAAGCGCAGTCCCATTCAAGTACAGTATTCCGAGTAAATGTTGTTTGGTCACAGATGAGAAAATTTGAAAGTCAAAATAAAATATCATTGCAACAATATTTTATAAATTGTGTACTGATGCATGGTATACGATTAAATATAGTTGATAAAAGCATAATCAATTCAGAAAGCAGGAAGGCCAATATGTATAAGTATGTACCAGTAAAGTCTATATACGTGGAAGATCTCAAAACTGTTGAAACGCTTTTGAATCGAAATACATATTACTTTACTGTGAACATGCTCTAATGCCGTAACAAACTATTTTTGCTTTTGATGCCACTTTTCCAGCATGTATCATACAACAATAAGTATGTTGTACAGACTTAAATAATTCTCGTTTTAACTTTCGAATTTCCTCACATATGTGAACAAGCACCTTTAAAGCACAGTCTTGTACTAGTCGTTAGAGAGTAGCGTACCTTGGTGCTGCGCGTGGACCTGGGATCCAGATAGGTGCGCAGTTTTGTGAGGTAGACATCTGGCGCGTCCTTCGCGTGAACCCTTTCCTGAAACACAAACAAACAGAAAATTATATTTCATATACTATGGTATGGAGCAAGTTAGTTGTACCATGGAGATTGCCTCCTATTGAGGGCTCAAGACTGGATTAGACTAGACAAAAAGGAAGGAGTTAGTTTTATCTCGCATTACACTTTCGTTATTCGTTATTTACATTGCAACTAGACAAAACTTGAAGTAACATCAGACAAAGAAATATAGCAAGACAATAAAATACAATCTTTAATGATAGGAGGTTTTACCTTTGGATTCTACTGGGTTCAATGTTATCTTTTCACATTAGTTTTCACATCAGTACTGCACTATAATTTACACATGTATCTCTGATTGATGATATAAACCACGGTGAACCAAGGACAAATTGCTCATTAGGAGCATAACTATTCTTTTATCACAATAGTTTCTAAAAAGGTCTACCCCAGGTACATATAAAAGCAGGGTTTGATGTTTAAAGGCACATAAAAGGAGACTAATGTTATATAAAGCTATATTAATTGGTAAACTTTTGTTCAGATTCAAAAAGTTATCACCAAAAAATCCCATAAGCACAACTTAAACTTGAAAGCCAACAAGAATTAACCCGGATTAACCAGTTTAATTGTGTGATTCTTCACCCCTGACATTGACAGTTGATACACAAATGTTTGAACCGACCAATCAAAATTCGTTATTTTGATTATGTAAACAAACAGGTTGTTGATAAACATGATTGAATTGGAGACTAATATATCTCAAGCACAAAATAACTTATGTTAAAGGAGTCTATTTAATAGGGTCTCAATGCATTTGTAAATTAATTGTCATGACTTTTATGAAAATAATAAAATAACCCCATACATTTTTTTAGGAATTTATTTCTACTCATCTCCTTTTATGTGCCTTTAAGAAGTTTTGAAAAATGAAAGTCTGGAGCACTAGACCTGACTAGTCAACCATTCAGTCCAAAACAATACTGTTAATGGGGATATAATTACTACAGCTGGCAATGGTTCATTGCCTTTGCATGATAAACCCTTTCACGGGTGGAGAAATCTGATTTTGATTTACTAGACTGTAAATGCTTAATTGTTTGCTGCATGTGTATGTTTAATTCATTATTGGTAAATATATTTGTTGTAAGTAATTTTCAAAATAAATTCTCTTGTCCAAAAAGGCTTTTGGACAAGTGAAGGCAATAGGGACATTTGATTTAGTCGACCCTGCCAACCAAACTAAGGGTTCTGCGGGGTCAAGGGTACCGTTTTACTAAACAACTTACGGAAAATATTTGCGTAACTCATAACTGTTACACATGGATAGTATCTCAAATGAAAGTACAATATTGCAATGTGACACGTCATTGGAAGAATCTCGGAGAGACGCTTTCAATGATGTATTACTTTGCAATATTGCTTCGCCTATTATTGAAAAAAGAGGAATGGTTGTTTTAGACTAACGCAAATCTTAATTAAGCATAAACTGTTTAGTAAAACAGTACCCAGTTGTTAAGGTGGCTGTTTTAAAACTCTCAGGTCCTGGGTTCGAGCCAAACAATATCTTGGGCTTCATGGTAGTGTCTTTTAAGACCCTTCAAAGTCCTAGTGTAGTACTGGTGAAAATGGAAGTGAACAGAACATGCAGTCAATCAATCCTCACTTTTAACCCATAATTCCTCCATTGGGGAATTTGTTAAGGATCCAAATTGGAGGGAATTAACAGCAGGTGATAATGGAAAACAAGCAAAAAATATATTTGAAGATATTAGGTATAAACCATTGAGTAAAAAGGATAGTTAGAAACAATTATTATTTTTGGTGCAGAGTTTTCCGATGCAGTAAAGTGAAATATAAAGTGAAGAATGACCACTCAGTGAATATAAAGAAGAGACAATTCAAAGCAGGAAATAACTTATTACGAGCATTTTTTCCAGTTGTCACAATGGTTTGTTTTATCTTCTGCTACAGGAGGGCTTAAAGAAGTATATATAGCCTAATTGCTTTACCTTTCGCCTAATACATTGTACAATAATACATCAACTCAACATTTCTTTGCAATAGATTATGGTCAAAGCCTTGTTAAAAGATTTCTTTAAAAAGTAAAGCAACAAGAAAATTATTTTTATCTTGACAATGAGTATAATTTTTTTTTTTTTCGCACAGTCTTTTCAATGCTTTTAAGTAACTAAATAACATACAAATTTGGGTTTTTCTGTGTGTGTATTTTAGTCTTTAGAATGAAAAGGGTGAAAAAGCATGTTAAGTTTTGGCGGAAGAAAAAAGTTTGTGGTTCAGTGGAAAAGTTTCAACACCTTTTAACAGCTGCCTTCACCTGTGTTCCGAAAAATCATATAAACAAGCTTCACATGTCTACAACTATGGGTGCTTTGTTTAAGATATATTGATGATAATTATATGACTTAAAGCATAGTCTTCTTTTACAACAATGCTTTTTGTGAGTAAATAAAAATATGAAAATGAAATTTTTGAATGTGAATCATTTATATGGGTTTTACATTACGTCAACATTATTTCAGTTATGTTTCAATGCCTGACTCTTTATGCTAGAGGCAGACCCCATACTCAAACTCGACTGCCATAAAGACCAATCAAGCTGGGTAGAACCATCAGTATTCCATGAGTAAGCGGGAAACTTGTCCTCCCATGAAAATCCAAATGCCTTCACCAGGATTTGAACCCAGGCAAAGAGGGGCAACATGATTTCAAGTTCTGTACTCTTACCACTAGGCAAAATCAGGGGTGGCAAAATTTACGGGTCCATATTGCTCAGCTCCTCCAAAAGCCTTTACGGACAAGTGATTTTTTCCTTAAATTAAATTAATATCCATTATACGGACAAGTGCAAAGGATGATTTGGCATTTACAGACAAATGAATCCAAATTAGATTTCACAACCCCTGCAAAAGTGCGAATGGCAGGATCACTCAATGTTTATGAATGAAAAATGCTGTTCATTTTCTTCCGTATTCATAAAAGATAATTTGTCATTCATGAACATTCATCCAATTCTTCAACCATTTCTTGAATCCTTAATAACTAGGGGTGACTAAGTTCACATTTATTCCAATGTATAACACATATAACATATATATCATAACATTTCCCCAGTGTTATTTTGAAGGGGAATAAACCATAATACATGTAACAAATGCAGGTAAGTTTCTAGTCCCCCCCCCCCAATTTCAGAATCTCTGACAACAATCCTGCATGCATGCATAGTAAATAATGCACTTATTCATGCCTTGATTCATAAACAACTCAACAACAATGATACGGCCTTCATGATATCTCTGCCGTTTATCTCTCTTAACCTGAAGTATTGTTCTTAAACGTTTCATGCCATGGTAGGACAAGACAAACCATATAAATGAATGGTGTTACTCTTATTATATTAATGGTGTATTCCACTGGCTTACTTCTTAACCCTTTACCAGATACCAAATTTTCGACTGTCCCAAATTGAAAGAATTTGCAGAAGACATTTCAAAAAGTGATAAAATTGAAAAAACAAAATCTTCTGAAAGGGCAGAAAACATTGTGGCAAAAGGAGAAATAGCTTGTTAAGAGCAACTTTTCCTTTTTCGACAATGTTTTCATAAGTCCTCTGCAACAAACTGGTCAAATGTCATTATTGTTTGGTAAAGGGTTAATTAAGTTTCCCTTTAGTGTAGGTACTCAAAAGTCCAAGCTAGGCGTTTCCCACATGCTAACTTCCAAATTTCTTCTTTGAAACCCTCTATTGTAGGTACTTGATTTACTGCTTCTCTTGACCCTTTGTAGGTACTTAAAGGCACATAAAAGGAGATGACTACAAATAAATTACTGAAAAATATATGGAGTTCTTTTATTATGTTCATAAGTCATGAGAATTAATTTACGAATGCATTGAGACCCTATTAAATAGACTCCTTTAAAATAAGTTATTTTGTGCTTGAAATATAGTTGTCTCCAATTCAATCATGTTTATCAACAACCTGTTTGTTTACATATTCAAAATAACGAATTCTGATTGGTCGGTTCAAACATTTGTGTATCAACTGTCAAGGTCAGGGGTGAAAAATCACACAATCTGAATTATTAAACTGGTTAATCTGGGTTATTTCTTGTTGGCTTTCATGTTTAAGTTCTGCTAATAGGGCTTTTTGGTGATAACTATTTGAATTTGACCCAAAGGCTACCAAAATATATAGTTTGATATAGCATTAATCTTCTTTTATGTGCGTTTAATGAAATTATCTCGAGTAAGAAAAATGCTTAATGTCTTACAGCTTTAGAAAGACCGCTTTGCTTTTTCCACCTCTAATCACCAAATTGTAAGTTCTTGATTAACTGCTTCTCTAAACCCTATTTTGTAGGTACTCAATCAAATTATATCAAGAAAAAGGATGTGTCTCATAGTTTTTGAAACATTGTATGTCAAATGAACCACTGTGCTTTGTCTTTTATCAATCAATCAGCTGAATCCAGATTTCATTTGATGTGGGGTTTTAATTTTTCTTTCAAAAAAAACCCCCCAACCTTTGATATTATTCATGCAGCTTTAGAATGGCAGAATATTTTCTGCGCCAAGAACCAAGTATTTATGATTGTTTTGCTCACGTATTTAACACTCATGAGTTGGAATTCACCCCTCAAGGACGATCATGTTTGCACATAGGGAGTTCATTATGAAATGAGAATTCTGTTAAAAGTTTAAACCTTTCTCTCTGATACAAAACATCATTAAATTACTTCATAGCAGAATGCATTTGAAAACAACACAATCAAAGACGTAGGACTATCTCACAGATTTGGGTCTGAGAGAGACAAAAGTTTTGAATGACTTAGCATGATCGAAAAAATATATCTTTGTTTACAAAATAAACCTTTTCAACACTTTATCTTATCTTCAAAATAAATGTACCATGTCTTTACCAAGCTGTTTTGAAAAGAGTTGAAAAACAAATCAATGATCAAGTTTCATGTAAATTAATATTGTTACTTTAATTTGTGCTGTCATTTCAGTCCAAGAAAAACATGCACTTGCTTTACAACACTCAGTGTTCTCTTAAAGAACTGGTCGAGCAGGCCAAAACGAAACCTGAACAGGCCACTTGGAGTGTGGTCCATTGGGGGGGTTCTTAACATGATTTGAAACGGTCATTTTGGCCTGCGGTCTGTTCTTATTGCGTACACTGAATACTTGGTAAACACTGTGTGGCAAAAGGATTAATTTATCCCATTTTAAAAGAGCAGTTTCTTTTTCTGCTTGTCACAGTGATTTCAAATGCCTTCTGCAGCAGATGTGTCAATGTTAGAAGTGTATAATTGAGTAAGGTCTCAGTCAGATCTATACAAGACTTCCACATCATCATCATCCCCTAAAAAACAAGGATCAAATGCTGAATGGAAGCTTTTGTCAATAACATGCCTGCATAACCCTTTTCCAAATTCAAATTTTCAACTGTCCCAAATTGAAAGAGTTTGTAGACGTTTGTAGACGACATTTCAAATTTTGATGAAATTTGAAAATATTCCTCTGATAGGGTTGAAAACATTGTGGGAAATGGAGAAATTGCTCTGTATGAGCAATTTCTTCCTTTCCCACAATGTTTTCCAGGCTCGCCTGCAACAAAGCCATAAAATATCATTTATATTTGGTAATGGGTTGAAAGAGCTGTTTCTCTTTCTTTTTTGTCACAGCGATTTCAAAAGTTTACTGCAGCAGACGCATCAAAGTGCGGTATTATTGAGCAAGGAGCTCACTCAGATGCGGAAGACTCCCCAACATTATCATTACCCCCCAAAAAACAAGTATCAAATGCTGTATGGAAGCTTCTGTCAATGACATGCCTGCAGAACTGAGCATACGCCTAATTGAGAATGGGAGGGGGGGTGCAATATTTGTAAATAGCAAGAGCTCAGCATGTAGCATCATGTACAGTGTGAATGGTTTACACAGCGCGGTGTCAGTCAAATTACTCTGGAGAAAAACTCAGGAAGTTATTAAAGTTTAGCATCTTAACATTTTACCAAACGCCCAATTTTTCGACTGTCCCAAACTCGAAGTTTGCAGACGACATTTCAAAAGGTGATGAAATTGATACATAACCTTCTGATAGAGCAGAAAATATTGTGGGAAAACGAGAAATTGCTTGTTGAGGGTAATTTCGCCTTTTCCCACCATTTTCTTCTAGTTATCTGCAACAAACTGGTCAAATGTCATTGTTGTTTGGTAATTGGTTAAATGAGAACTGTGTTAAGCCTTTGTTTAAGTCCTTCTCAGTAACACACTACAATGCAACTGTCTCTAAAAAGAGAAAAGCTCACGACTTACAATTATCCCCTCTTTGTCTCACTGTGGTTTAACAATTAAAAAAGTGAAATAAATCATCATATTTATATTTGGGTTTTTAATGCTGTCTGTCAAATTTAACTCAAAACAACGGGAAAGGGTTCATGGGAAATGAGGTATTTATAAACTACTTCCCTCATTATGGAATTTTGCGGCCTGACCAAATTAAGTGCAACAGAAGACAAAAACTTAAATAAAAAAGTATAACATTCCCATCATGTTGCTTGGAAGACGAATCCTAATTGTGACAAACGGAGAAATTGCTTGTCACAAGCAAATTCTCCTTTTGTCACAATGGTTTCTTTAACCTTCTGCTGTGTATAAAGCATTCAAATAATTATATCATTTAAGCGAAAGGGAAAAACACTTGTAAGTCTGAAGTGGTGCATATTTAATCATGATATGCAGACTGTCCCTCGACATCTAATATACATAGATATATATATATACTTATACATAATTGACATGCATCCTCCGAAGTTTTTTATCCCATTTTCATTCCAAGGTACGAGTTCATGAAATTCTAAGCTGACAGTGGTGCAGAGGTAGAGCGTTGGCCTCATGTACAGAGAGTCCCGGGATCGATCTCTGTTAGGCAAGGCAAGCCCTAAAATCCATTGAGTTCTGATTTACTATCTAGGAAGCGGTCACCAAGAGTGAATTTTTAACTTTCAAGCTTCTGTCAAAATCAATGTGAAACTTAATTCATGAAAATCAAAATATATACATGTCCACAGGCTCATTGAGTAAATACCTAGCTCTATCTAGCATCAGTCCCAAGACCTCCTGCTTAATGAACCACTGGAACATGTACATGCACACTAAAAACCCACTGTGACAAAAGGAGGAGTCTGCATATATCCAGGGTTCAATGCAATACTATAGTAAGTGCTTCATGTTTATGAAGCACTTACTATAGTGTTGCATTGAACTCTCCATATGTATGTATGGTGTTAAATGCTGTATCATCAATTTTCCAGTTATGTAACACCTTTCCTGGACCAATCAGATCAATCAAAGGTGACGGTGTGGCTTGAACCCGGAACCCCCGTGATAGATAGGTCCTTCACCTTATCAGCCACTGGGCCCCAACTGGGCCACGCAACACCCTAACAGAAGGAGGAATTGCTCACTAGTGACCTGTTTAAAATTAGCATGAATCCATGAAGTAGAGGGTTGAGGACCTATCAAGCTCTGACCTAAAGGTAGAGGTTATATGGGTGATGTTGCAGTCAGACTTGACAAGGGTAATAAACAAAGCTCTCCAGTGTTTACAAATATAGCCCTACCGCCCTGGACAAGGGTAATTACAACAGATTTATCCTACATCCATAAAAAAAATATGATAAACGCAAAAGTTATTTGAGGACCTGTTGTTCCATTCAGTTATGGGATTTTGTGACCATAGGCCAATATACCAGTAACAATCAATCAAAAAAACAAAAGACTCAAGTGAGGAATCATTCCCCGACTTTGCTCCTAATTAAATTGATCACTGATTTAAAATGCAATAACAATTACATGGCCAAAAAAAATAAGTTTCTTGTTATACATTGTATTTAATGGAAAAACAAGTCAGGAGGGAAAGAAAAGTTGCTGATTATGAGCTATTTCTTAAAAAAAACACCACTTATTTTAATTTTTTAACTTGCAGTTATAAGTGTTATCAAATGAATTTAGTACTAGCATAAAAAAGTGAAGAATAAATCGCATTCTTCAATTTGTTTTTTGTGATCAAAATGATATTTTAAATAAAAGCAACATCAATAAAACTTGTTATACTTGTAATCAAGAAGTATGAACAATTTCTTTCCGGCTTTGGAATATTTGAAAAATTCAACAACAACAGAATAACATCCTAGAAGCAACAAAGGGCATTGCATGTTTTGAAAATAATCCACAGCTATTTATTTACATCCTAGATGTTGCAGAAACAATGAGCAGCTTATCTTAAATCTTAACCCTTTCCCAAACAACAAATCTATGACTGTCCCAATTTGAAAGGATTTGCAGACGACATTCTAAAATGTGACGAAATTGGAAAATGATCTTCTAATTGGGCAGAAAACATTGTGGGAAAAGGATAAATTGCTCTTAGAGAGCAATTTCTCCTTATCCCACAATTTTTACTAATGTCGGCTGCAACAAAGTGGTCAAATGTCGTCATTGTTTGGGAAAGGGTTAAATCTTCAACATATTATACAGCAGTATCAGGCATCACGTTTTTTCATGAGGCTTGTATTATACACCACTGGGAAGGGTCTAAGACTTTGTTAATAAACTTAATGGATGACAGATTGTCGCTCATGAACACAGAGTGTTTATAAAATTCATGAATGCATCCACTAATCTGCTTTTGATGTTCATGAGCATGTTCCTGAAAATTGTGAACACATTTAAGAATAGTTTTGCTTTCATGAATGACCATAAATTGTTCATGAATATTCATAACTTCATGAACAAGTTGTTGAACCCTTTGCAATGGTAAACAAATCAGAAAATAGTGGATAAATGAAAGGTTGCAAGGGGCATCTCTCTACTGATGGGATTCAAATCCAAAACCTTTGTGTACCGAGCTCACGCTCTACCCCTGAACCACTGTCCTTCACAAAAAGACTCTATATACAATTCTGTATGGAGAAACAGGCTAATAGCCCCAAGTTCAGAGTAGAGGGACTGATAATGTAAGGAAAGTTTGTCGACCTCTCCTATGCTTCTGTATCTCGAGATGAGATAAGAAAGTTATTAACTTATCTTCTACCGTTATTCTTTCCTGCCCCAACCAATTTAATTACTATTATATTTTTACAGGAGATTTCACCTGTGCAAGGAGAAAAGAATGTGACCTTCATTCAATTACTGTGTCAATTGAGTGTACCATCGATGAGAAATGGTAAAGAAAAGTTGATGTTTAACAGGACATTTAAATGTTATGTTTGATTAACAATGTGACAATTAATTCATCATGAAACCAGAATCTTTAATGGGCACAATCTTACAGTTATTGTTAAGATGCAGTTTTCTTGGATTGACCAGTACTAGCCTAGTAGGCTCAAGATCTGAAGTGCCTAAATGCCAAAGGAGACTTCCACAAAACTGGAGCTACTCAAGGGGCTAGAACCCAGGACCCCTAATTCTATGACAGTCACCTGAACCACTTGGCCACAGAGGACCCTTTGATTTGATCTAGAGACATGAACATAATTTGGGAAACAGTTCACAATCTCAGAAAATATTTCAAGGGTTCAATGCAAGACTATAGTAAGTGCTTCATAAACATGAAGCACTTACAGGGTTCTCTCTGGCTAAAATTTTCTTTGCGCCAACACTTGCGCCAAATTGAAAAAATTGGAGCCAAATTCAATAAGTTGGAGCCAAAATAGTCTTTTGTAGAAGGGGAAATCCTTCATTAGGGTCATCTACGGTTCTAAAGAGGTTCTCAAGTGTTCGTTTGTTCTATCTATTTCTACGTGCTGTTTTCATTAGGTTCTATGGATTAAATCCTCTCTCACACTCAACATTTGAAACAGGACATATCAGAAACATGACTTTCACCTTGGCGTCATATTATAACCAACTATTTCCTGTCCTCCAGGCCTCCTTGTCAGATGTTTATTTGATTTTTAGTGGGAGGCATATTCAACGACTGAGATGATCGATTTATAGTCACTCTTGTGTTGGATCAGAATTAAGTGTCAATTAAAATCACGGATTTTATATACCAAAACTTCAGTGCATATAGAGTTTCATTTATTTGTCAATCAACACAACTGACTTCGTCGATGTTTGATGTCAACTTCTTTAAAAGGAGCGCGAGGGCAAACATTTTGATTGAAAAGCAATTAGAGTAATCAAAGTCATAATTTCCATATAATTGAAGTTGTAAAGGCTGGCGAATGACTAAATGGTGTACACAAGAAAGTGTCACCTTCAACAAACTTGACAATTAACAGATAATGAAATGAACAAGTGTGAAAACAGGATTATCCCGTATCAGAAATCGCATTTGATAAACAAGCTGGTTCCCGAGTTCTAATTCAAAGTACTGCGATTACGGGAACCATCGATACATGGTTCTCGGCTCTACAGTAAAAACAAATCGATATTGACTTGAGATCGGCAACCATGCAGTAAACAAATATCAAATTCTCGCGGAAAATAGTCCGCGCCAGGCACTTTCGCCAAATTTGTTTTTCTTGCGCCAATTTCTTGATTTTGTCGCCAATGGTGCCATTTGCGAAGGCCAGCATGAACCCTGACTTACTATAGTATTGCATTGAGCCCTTGGTTTGTTCAGGGAAAAAAAAAACAGAAAAATCTTTTCTACCAAATATCATAAAGTTTCATTATGTGTTATTAGCATCCGCTGTTGCTTTCAATTTGGACAAATCCCAAATGGGGAATGGGATAAAAAGACAAGCTTCTAAAATACCCAATGTATCTGAAGCATTGAATCTGATCAGCCGAAAGGAAACGCTCATGAGTCAGTCTGGTAAAGAAACAAAACAGGAAATTCTCATTATTAAAAAAATATCCTCATTCAGTAGTGTACCAAACTGGAAGTAGTCATTTCCCTTGTAGTAACATACACATGTGTACAGCTGATTCATGCCCTTTGACAGGGGCCTATCAAAGACCCATTCACAATTGATTTTTTTTTATAAAACATGCAATTTTTACCAAAGATTTTAAGTTTTAACAGCCTTTTGTTTCCCAATTAAGCAATTGCAGCAATAATTCGTCCTGAAATCAACAGACTTAGGGTTCTTCTCATTTGAAGGAAGTTACGTCTTGACATATTATGATGTTAGAAAGACTGAAACTTATAATTGAACCCATTACCAAACAATAACGATGTGTGACCAGCTTTTTGCAGATGACTCTGGAAAACAAAGTGGGAAAAGGAGAAATTGCTCTTAACAAGCAATTTCCCCATTTTCCCACAATGTTTCTGTCCTATCAGAAGATTATTTATCAATTTCATCAAATTTTGAAATGCTGTCTGTAAACTCTTTCAATTTTGGACAGTCAAAAATGTCGGCACTTGAAAAAGCTTTAAGACCAATTTATCATAATTGGCTGAATTCATGAAATTTAAAGCTTTTTCTATTGAAATTAAAATTTTGACCTATAAGAAAATAAAACGCATTTTTAGGTTCAGTGCATGACATATAGTAAGTGCTTCACTTTAAAATTTGTAAAGCACTTACTGTATAGTCTTGCACTGAGCCTTCAATTCATAAATTAAACTAAAAATGATGACTTTATCTATGATTGGCATTTAAGGCATAAACCCATGGTTAGAAGTCTAGGTAATTTCCAGAGTTTTTTGTCATCTGCTTTCCAAAACCTAAAATATCTGCTTAATTTTTATGGGGAAAGGTTCTAAGAGTACTTAGCAAACAGGTTAGAATACAGGCCAGCCACCAATATACTTGGTGGCTGGCCTGGATCTAACCTGTTTGCATAAGCATGAAGTCTGTTCCAGCACTTTAAGACATTAAAATTCATTCAACTGAACTGATCCAACTGTTCAGCAATGAGAAAAGATCAGATTCTCATTATGTCTACGCTTGTAATATAAACAACTTTGTGTGAATGCATGTGTGGGTTGGCCCTCCAACATGTTTCTCTTTGTTTTAAGTATGTAGACAAGCAGTTTAGGCGTAACAACAGAGACCTCTTCACCCTGTTTTGATGATCTTTACTTGTTCAAATGGTTTTAACACTGCATCAACAATATTACAGTATAAATGTTCAGGGGTGGTGAAATCTCATTTTCATCTATTTATTAGTAAATGCCAAATATTTTTCTGCACTTGTCCATAAAATGGTTATATAAAAGATTTCAGTAAGACATTCTAACTTGTCCGAGCTTTTGGACAAGCTTGGCAGTTGGCACCTGTTCATTTTACCACCCCAGATGTTAAGGTTTTCCTGGATTAACCAGCACTAGACTAGGGCTCTGAAGTGTCTTGCCAAAGGACACTCCCACAAAACTTATAATGAATAAATAAATCAGTGCATTTTCTTATTAATAAACTTAAAAAAAAAAAAAGAAAAACATCAAACAATAATTACCACACGGTTTTGAAATGTTCACCAAAGACTTTACGTATTAAGGTAAGGGTAAGCATGTAATCTGTGCAGTATTTGTTCTTAAAGAACCCCAGTGAAGTGTCATGTTTCCACTGCAAAATTTCTTTCTCGTTAATTCTGGCTTGCTTTCTTCTACAAAATTCAAGTGTTATAAAGTCTTGTGCATGGTTTCATGTAAACATTCAGGCCATTCATTTGAGTATCAACATGCTACCATTTTGGTGAATCAGAATGAATAGATTTCTTGTTATTAAACTCAGAGTAATCACTCTTCTTTATAAAATGATGCAAGTTTATATTATTCTGTACAACTGAAAGTACAGAGAAGAAACAGTCTGCAGTACTGGTAAAATAACATGTCCCTCATTAAACACCTACATGATGGAACCGACTTCATGCTTATAAATGCAAACAGGTTATATCAAGACCAGCAGCCAAGTAAATTAGCAGCAGGTCTGTAATCTAACTTGTTTGCTACTCTGACTCTGAGTATCTTTCCTCACCAAATCTAAGCAGGTATTTAAGGTTTTGGAAAGCAGATGACACAAGATTATTTTCTATTGTAAATCTTACAATAGTACAGCTGTTTTACCATTTAAGATTTTTTTCACAAATTTCTTCGGATCAATAAGTTTGTCATCAAGAGAGGGCCGCTGGCAAATTTGACCACTTAAAATGACTTTCTGGTCTCCTCAAATTAATAAAAAATGAAAGGGGATCAACAGAAGTAGGTAAAATACCTAAAATATTAATTTGTGTTTGGTCATTGGCCTACCCCAATAAACAGTTGACATCTTACTCCAAAGATTAATGACAAACCTGCATCTGTGAGAACAAGTAAGCGTTCAAGAATAAGAGAAGGGTTTAGGCGGAGCATAGATCATGCAGTGTAGGATTACAAGAGTGTTTACAAATCAAGAGTCAATCATGTATACAGCAAAAGTTCAATCACTCAATTACACAATGACCGTAACAGATCAAATTTCTTATTTACCCTTTCTTGTTATTTGATGTAAAAGACAAAGAGAGAAATTATTATAATCAGTGCTTGTTTAAATGTGTAAGTAATCAGAGCATTTTTAGGCCCTATAACTGGAGCCTATAAAGGTATATTCCCTTTTGTAAAGTTCTTCAAAAACGTGCAGATTTCCCCAAAAGTTATAAATATACTAGCTTTTGTAAATTCTGATTAGTGTCCACAATTAAGCAGAGAATGATACTTCCTTTTTTGAATTAATTCGGTCCTCCTATCCTGAAAACAGGGGTGACAAAGTTTATTGTCCATATTGCTCTGCTTGTCCAAAAGAAAAGAGAATTCAACTGAAATTTACATTACAATCAGTTTTATAGTACCAGCGCAGAAAAAAAAATGGCATTTACCGACAAGTAAATCTAAATCTGATTTAGCCAACATGGAAAGCACCCAATACTTTGCTTTTAATTCACAAGGTTTTTTTTCTTTGCATTATAATTAATGAGAAAATATAATACCTGATCGCATATGAGATCCCATTTCTTTTCGTCGTCGTAACTTTTCAAAACTTTGGCCTTGTCTGGAGGAAGGTCCATAGAAGTCTGAAATAGAAGGGAAATATATCTTAAAATCTGTTTATATGGGGTTAAATGCAGTGCCGACAGAATTTCGGTTATTTTTTGTCTGTCCTGAATTTCCCCAGTACTTACTTACTTAGCGTTGGTTTCCAGTTCAGGTTCCAAAGGATCCTCTTTACTGGACTCTACATATGTCTCAAATATACTACTTATCCCGTAACTTCCGTTTTTTATACTGGCCTTATAACTATATTTAATCTCTTCATTCTTCCATAGTGGGTCAAGATTGTTCTTAAATGCATTGAGTGATTTTGCAGCTATGACTTCTTCTGGTAGTGTGTTCCAAGTTTGTGCCGATCTCACACCAAAACTGAATTTCCTATTGTCTAATCTTGAATGTTGGTTGAACAGTTGTTTTGTATTTCCTCTGTTTGGTGCCCTGTTTACATGGTCTGATCTTAGTTTGAGTATGTTTCTGGATTTGCTACCCTCTTCGGAAACTATCTTGTAGACTTGTATCATGTCCCCGCGGATTCTTCGGTAGCTGATTGTTGGCAATCCTAGTCTTTTCAGTCTTTCAGGATATGTCAGCTCTCGAAGACCCGGGATCTGCTTCGTTGCTCTACGCTGAACAGCTTCTATTTTGTCTATCTGGGTTGTCTTAAATGGTGCCCATACAGAGCTAGCATATTCTAAGTGTGTTCGCACAAGTGCTTTGTAAAGAGGAATAAAAGTCTCTTCGTCAAGGTGATGAAATACTCTTCTTAGCATTGCAAACATTGATGTTGCTTTTTTAACTTTCTCACTTATGTGCTGCTCAAAATTTAGATCTTGATCACAAATCACTCCAATGTCTTTTTCATTTTTAACCTGATCTAAACGTGTACATTCTAAATCATATTCGTACCCAGGATGCGGATCTTTCATCAAAAATGAATGAGTTTGCATTTTTCTAGATGCAGTTTTAGTAGCCATTTGTCTGTCCATTCTGTCATTGTTCTCAGGTCTTTCTGTAGGAATTTCTTGTCTTCTTTAGTTTTTATAAGGTTAAAGATCTTTGTGTCGTCAGCAAATAAATAGACAGTTGAGTTGATATAGTACTAAAATGGACAAGTTTCTTGCACAAAAACAAGTCAATAAAAATTCCCAGTGCCACTGGCGAAGATTGAGACAAGAACCAAAGTCATTCATCTTAAACACTGGTCCATTTTAGTTGGTTCCACAAGTCTAAAGTTCGTCTCTTACTCCATATTTCAATGCCAACCCTGGTGCCTTGTATCGAACCTGCAACTTTTATGCACAGAACTTTCTTAATGGTCAAAATCAAATTCACAAAAGCATAAGTCCAAGTAAGAACACTGCTGCAGTGTGAAAAAAGAGACAGAAAATGAGATTAAATGTGTGTTAAATTATATGCTAAACTGTGAGGAAAAAGTGATTTGACAGAGAGAATTGAAGAGAAATAAAAATGTTTTTTTAAAGCCTTACCAAAACTTTTGTGAACCTCCTGTCCAACTCGCCCGGATCGGGCATTGGGAGACGGATCGGCATACTTGTGTTGCGCAGTTCGTGATGCTTTAGGGATTGTTGTGAACTTTCAGAATTACCCATAGCTTTATTCCAAAATGTATATTGTCAAACCAAGCCTCCCCGGGTGCAGCTCAAAAAAATATTTTTTTGAACTGCAGGAGTTTGGCCGGTCCACTGTTATCCAGAAAATATTCACATAATTGCGGCCACTGTCACTCGGCGAAAACAATATATGACGTGTTTATCATAGTTGCACATAAGGTCACGCACTCGAGCGGTAAACAAAGGCGAGATTCACCGTGTTTACATTTTAAAAGAATGAAATAAAGAAGTCACTTTTCTCCCTTTTCTGACTCACTGAACTCTCGCGAGATTTCGCGTTTTCTGCAACCGGTGCGGCGTGAGGTTTAACACATGTCATGTTATTTACTTCAACTCGAATATAAAAGTACAGTTTTGAGACGAAGAAAACGAATGATTGATTCAATGATGCTGACATTCAAAATAGTGTTTTCGTGTTTTTGTCCATCTTTTTATTTATCATTTCCATTTAAGATATTGACAAGGATTAATTGACGTGGGCCGATAGGGTTCAAGTTAGCACCTCAGCACACTCAAACTTCTTAGACTAAATTTACTTTTTGAAACGACCGCATAAAGTACACATGACAATATTCAAAATAATACTTGGCCGTTACATAGAGTCATATTCAATTAAAATGATTATTGGTTACTTTAATTAGTTACAGTCAGAGTGTTTTCCTATAAGCATTTTTATTTATCATTTCATTTTTGTTTTTCGCCATCAGAACCTTAGATAACTGTTGCCATCGTTCAGTAATTGAAGGAAAAGCATTATTTGCAAAGGATATGAAAAGCAAACATGGAGAAGTGGGTCAACTACAACTAAGTTGTAGAGGCTTAAATAGAGAATGCAGGATCTTTAGAAAGTCGATCTTTAGATTCCTCCAACAATTCAAAAACTTAATTTACAGTTTTCTCCCTTTTTTATTTTAACCATTTTGAACAATCCACGCTCTTAATGGCCAAAATAGTTGATAAAAGTAGATTATTGGAAATATTCATTAGCGGGTCCTGACTTACCTTGATTCCTGGCCGAGAAAAGGAAATCAAATGACTTTGGTCCCAAAAGCACAAATCAAGATGTACGCACACGGGATTCGAACCAGAGACCTACACAACGTGTGCGGTTGCTGTACCGACTGAGATATTCGAACAGCTTACACATTCAACCTTACCTTGTAAATATGGTTCACACAATTAAATTCGTCTCGAATTCCTTGATATGAATTTCGTTTGCAGATCGAATTAGGCAAATATATCACTGTATAGCTCTCTTTGGTCATTAAAAGCATACTAGCGCCCAAAAAATTACAAGACTGGGCAATATGAGTTATGAATTATGATAAAATATGTTGAAACATAGCAAAAAAAACACAGGATGGTGACCATGCAATGCCTGCACTATTTATTATCAGAGTGCTATTTTCACAAATTTGGTGCCCACCAATTTAGCTCCATTGTTTACATTCGAGTAACTCTATATACAATACAACAAGGATTAGCCTTCCTGCTGACTAACCAAATGCTTGACCTATGCCTAAGGAGATCACCAGGGGGACTTCCTCCGCCCATCTTGGGCCGGGCACCGTAATAACTGAACAATTGGTGATGCAATGAAATGTGAATGACAATATTTCTTTTAAAGTGGAAACAAGCAAAAGACAACATTTACGACACAATAGAATTAGTCAGTTTTAACTGCATGGAGAAAAAAGAATTGCATACTCCCGGCTTTGAGTTAACCCTTTACCAAACGCCAACTTTTTTAACTGTCCCAAACTAAAAGAGTTTGCAGACGGCATTTCAAGATGAGATGAAATTGAAAAAAAAATCGGATAGGGCAGAAAACATTGTGGGAAAAGGAGAAACTGCTCGGTAATGTTTTCCAGAGCTGTCTGCAAACAAAACTGGCCAAATGTCGTTATTGTTTGGTAATGGGTTAAGTCAATGCGACTCTCACCGTTGAATTATTATAACCATGCGACGAAGATTGTACAAGACTCGTTATTAAAAACCGTGAACACAGATAGGTGCACTGTCCGCTGCTTCATTAGCTAAATACAGTTTATATTGCCTCAATCTCTGATGACAATGAAAAACGCATTCACACCGATGACCGATGCATCGGTGCAAAAGTGTGTCGTAAATGGTATAAGGGAAATAACCTCAACAGACTCATCGTAAAAAGATTGTATGAGTTACCTCCCATAAAGTAAATCATGTGATCAAAGCACCGTCTGCTTAAAGAAAATATTTGAATTTGTGAAGAAGACAATTTCACGGTGAGTTTTCTTAATCTTGAATTAATCCGTCTTTATTGTTGCTAAAGTTGAAATTATCTATCAATCTATTGTTGTAAATTGTTTATTAACTCTCTGTGGTGTTTGTTTAAAGCTATCTATCACAATCAAGAATTAAAACTTGTTCGATTCGCTGAAATGGTGACCTAGCAACTCTTTCTGCCGTTCGTTTTGGCCATTTCTCGATTCTTTACCAGTTCTATCAGTAAATTGATTTAACAATTGGTGCTTTGGAAACGGCAGGTTTTTATGAAAACATCGCACTTTGTCGCGAAGTTGACACTCGCCAATCACTGTTCATGAATTAATTATTTAATTGATCTCACAAAGGGAGGTGAATCGTGTGATCTATAAATATATAGCAGTTACCTCCTTTAGACCATTTGTTTGACGTTTTAATCCTTTGGTTTGTCAGAATTGATTTGTTTTGATAGATGAAATTCTGCAACAATTGGTTCTGTAACCATAACTTTTTTTTTTCTATTCTATTATATTCTAAATCATGATATGTGACCAAATAAAATGTTGATAAATTAAACTGCATCATTTTTGAGCAGGTACTCAAAAGATTAAACAAAGAATGATTGATAACATATCTTACAATCTGTATATTGGTTGAATTTATTCTTTCTTTGAAATGAATTCTGATAAATTGTCATTTATTAGATATGTAAAATGATGTTTTGTCAAAATGTTGCTGAAGATGAGTTTGTTTAATAGGGGCCTTGACTGTCAAATGTGCAAGTCTCCCGGATAACAGTCGGTAGAGCATTTGAATGGTCTGAGATCAAGTTACGGTTTTGCTTCATGTTTTTCTCACAATTATAAAAGTTAAGAATTACACAGTTTCAGGCGGTAGCGAGTTTGACTTGGGGTTTTCGGGTTCTGAGTTCGGTATCCAACATATATGCCATTAATCTTTTAAAAGTTTTGTGAAGTGATTTAGAAATGGTGTATTGTTATTGTGCAAAAATTAGTGTGCGGCTTTGATAAAAATATTATATATCATGGTTTAGGAATTTCCAGTACCATGTGAGGACTGCTGTGATATATCTGAAAAAACTGCGAAACGATGTTAAACCTAAATCCAGAGACATAATTGTTATCTTTGTCTCTGCTTACTTCTGTTCAATCTATTTGTAATAGGGACAATGTAAATCTTCCTAAAGGGACTTAACTCAAAGATTTGTGCTCTAAGAGTAATAAGCTTTTTTTTGTTATCAACAATCAATGTCACTAAACAAAGAACTATTTTCAATTTCTTAACTTTTAGCTTTCTAAAATTGTGTGATTTCGTTTAGATATATCGTAAAGTTAGCCTTCGCACTAGTCCAGATAAATTGTCTTGAAGGCTTTTGCTATTTTGACTGACGCCTTCGATAAATGTCCAAATGACGAAAAAAGCTTCGTTCACGGATCATTATTGAGACTAGCCTTCGCACCTGACAGCGCTTCTAGTGGAAAACCAGTTAAATAGATGCATCAATTAGTTCTTTTGCACCTTGCTAACCAATCTGAACACATCGGGTTTATCCAATAGTGTATTTCACAGCTCACGGAAATACCCGAGTAGTTCCGATTGCTTGCTAACATCTAGTTACAAAAGGGGTTAAAAGTTTCCGAAGACACTCTGATAACTCAAGAAATAATTTTTGTAGTGCATGTTTGAGCTTGACTATTAAAAGAGCTATGCTACTCACCCTGCCGTAGATGTCTGTTTAAGCATTAGGGTGAGGGGCCTCCGTGGCCTAGTGTTTAGAGTACAGAACTTGAAATCACATGGCCCCTCTCCGCGTGGGTTCAAATCCTGAGAGGGATATGGATTTTCATGAGAGGCAGTCTCCCGACTGACTTACGGAATGTCGATGGTTCTACCTGCCTTGACCAGCCCTTATGGGTAGTTGAGGATGGGGTCTTCCTCCATCATTTATAATCGGGCATCGCTACATAACTGAAATAATGTTGAGGTGATGTAAAACCCATATAAAAAAAAAAAACGTTTCCGAAGACACTCTGATAACTCAAGAAATAATTTTTGTAGTGCATGTTTGAGCTTGACTATTAAAAGAGTTATGCTGCTCACCCTGCCGTAGATGTCTGTTTAAGCATAAGGGTGAATTATTAAGTAATGAATTGAATGTGTCAAAACTTAACATATGTGTTCATGGTCATTATGGGAGGTTGCTGACTATGTTCCAAACCTTTGGTTTTTTATTTTTAGCAAATATCTTTTTGTACATTAAAAATCTTGGTTGACATTTTGCGTGCAAATTTGTATCTCATTTACGAATGTAGAGGATTGATTCCTCAAAAATTTGTTGGGGTCATAATACAAGGTCACTGACCAGGTCTCATAAATCTGGTTTTGATTTGAAACAAATGCTGTCCCTTTTTGTATGTAAAATATATTGGTTGGAGTTTTACATGCAAGTTTGTATGTATCTCATTAACAAATGTAGAGAATGGATTGATTCTTAAAATCTGTGCTTGGAGTCATAGTACAACTTTACTGACCAAGTTCCATAACTCTGATTTTGATTTTTAGCAAATTATATCCTGTTTTGTAGAAAATCTTGGTTTACATGTTCATTTTTGAGGATGTTATTGTCAGTTTTAATAGTCAAATAGATTTGCATGCAAGTTTGTATCCTATTCACAACTGTTTTGAATGGGTTAAACCTTCAAATATTTGGATGGAGCCATAACATTAGGTCAATGACCAAGTCCTATTACTCTGTTTTTTTTTTTATATTAAGCCAATTATGTTTCATGAGTACTTAGAAAATGTTGGTTGAAGGTTGAAATTCAAAATGTTATCTCATCACATATGTAGGAAATAAATTGAACCTTCACACATGTGTTTTTTGGCCATTATATTAATTCACTGACCAATTCCCTTAGCTCTGGCTTTGATTTAATGCCCCTTTATGTAATTAGAAAATATATCAAAAGTTCTGTGTGCAAGTTTGTATAACAATAACTTCTGGAATGAATAAATTAAAGCTTCACACATGCTCTTTATGTAATAATTCAAAGGAAATAAAGTGTTGTTGAAATAATACAGTTTTTGTTTTGCTGTATATTTAATGAATAAAAATTACTTCTGAACTCAAGATTAATTCAGAAGTTGTCAATATGATATATTCTCCAGTATGTCTCATATATTAGTACAGCTGCTGTACAGTTTATAAGAAATGGAATTTCAAAATCTAATTTTCCTCAAATCTGTGAACAAGCTGCTCTAAGGCTTCTTACCAAGTTCCATAACTCTGGTATAGATTCAAAGCAAATTATGCCCATTTTGTTCTAAGAAGATCTTGGTAACAGTTTTATGTGTAACGTTATACTTCAGAAACAAAAAACTAATATGCTCTGTATCCAGCTCCCACTTTTTGCTGATTAGTTGAGTGGCTGTCTTGTGGACACCTCTTGTTTTTCTTACTTAGAATAAGACACAGATAAGCTGTCACTCAAAATGCGTTATTCCTTCACATAATGCTGTTTTATCCTCTGTTAAAGTCAATTGGGCTAATGCAAAAACTTATCACCTCCTTAAAATGTAATTCTCTTCCAAGAACACAATTAAATTGATACAAAAATTGTAAGTTATACCAAAAATAATGTTAAAGGCAAAATGACCTACGGGTGTTTTAAAAACAATTCCAAGTCTCTAAAAATGTCTTTGACTGTGTAAGTTTTGTTTAAAGGCACATCAAAGGAGAGGAGTACAAATAAATTACTGAAAAATATATAGAGTTCTGTTATTATGTTCATAAACGTCATGAGAATTAGTTTAGGAATGCATTGAGACCCTTTTTAAAAGTCTCATTTAAAATAAGTTATTTTGTGCTTGAAATATAGTTGTCTCCAATAATCATGTTTATCAACAACCTGTTTGTTTACATATTCAAAATTACGAATTTTGATTGGTCGGTTCAAAAATGTGTGTATAAACTGTCAAGGTCAGAGGTGAAGAATCAGGAAATCTGCAATATAAAACTTGCTAATCTGGGTTATTTCTGGTTTACTTTCACATTTAAGTAGTGCTGATGGTTTTTTCTTGTGATAACTATTTGAAATTGTCCCTAAGTTTACCAAATAGTACAGTTTGATATAGCATGAATCTCCTTTTTTTTCATCTTTTTACAGTGTTTTACTTATTATCAATGTCTACCTTTCACATTCACTGAAGAACTCAACTCCCGCATATATACTTAGTTAATAAAACTGCAATGGACAATCACAATGACTAGTTCAGATAAATGGTCTCGAAGGCTATTGCTATTTTGACTGACGCCTTCGAGGGCGATAAATGTCCAAATGATGAAAAAAGCTTCGTTCACGGATCATTATTGAGACTATCATAATGACCTGAGCTACATCTCATTTTGTCTCTTTGGTTTCTTCGCTGGACAATGACGCAACAGAAATTAGATTTCTTTCAGTCCTGCCTTCAATTGTAAATAGCAATGAATTTGAGGAAATTAATTTACAAAGGGAATGTCAGTTATTGTAAAGTATATAAGCACGGTATTTTAGACACAGGTGTGCAAAAGAAAAGTTAATAGATTATGATATGCTTGTACTAATTATTTTTGCTGTACCATATTATACATTTTGGAAGTTTGAAGGGAATTGAGACCCGCACTTGATATCAAAATATTGGCTCCATAACGGTAATAAACATGCGCAAAGAAACATAGTTCTCCCGGATACAATACAAAATTCAACCAACTAGAGAACTTCAAACTAGTTGGCTAATGCTCATCTTTGTCAAACTAAAAAAGAACAAAATGACAAAGATGCTTCATGTGTAGATTTGAAGCTAGCAGGAAACAATGTGGTCGGAATTTCTACGGTTGGCTCAACACCCTGTAATTACTTTTGTGCTGTGGTGCAAGCGTGTTTGAACTTATTAGGAATCTTTTATAGAAAAATGGAGACCCTCTTCATACAGGTTTTCGCACATATGACGGATAACTTCAGGGTCGTAGTACTCAAAAGTAGTCCCGTTCAGACTTCCTGCGTATACTTTTGCTTGTAAGAGATTACCTGGTAGATAGTTCATGTATTTCATGTACAAATGATAGTTCGCAGGGGTTTTCCTTGAATTTTGCTAAAAAATATTTTTTTGAAGTGATTTTGTTTTCATGTTGGTATAGATGAAAAAGCGTCGCGTGCTCTTGCTTGAATTTTTGTGCCCTCGTTTTTTTTTTTGCGTTTTCATACATATTGATAAGTTCTTAAGTTTTCATATCTCTATAAACGCATTAGCGTTCATTTTATTCCTCAATCATATGGTTTTACATCGACAATATCTCTCACACGAGGTAAGACTTTTTGTCAAACTTCTCAAAAATATCTATGCAGAAATTCGACGACCAAGAACAAGCGTTTACGTCAAGGCTCTTCAGAAACTGGTCTGCTCGTTTAATTCGGAATCCCTCAGTTATATCGCTGTTCTTGGGAAACATGTCTATTCAGTTAATTCGGTATCCCTCTGTAATTTAGATGCACATAAGAAATCAGTCTATCGGGCTAATTCAACGGACGCCAGTTATTTAGCGTTTTATTATTTCATAAGCCCACGTAATATAAATGTCTCCAGTGTTATTATGGAATCTCTCTGTAGTGCAAATCGGATTGTTCCAGTATGCAATTGATCTGCTTTTTTGCACAGGTCAAGCACCTGCGCTTCTTTGGAGGAATCATACGGCAACGATCGCGATAAGCCTTCAAGAATCCATTGCAGAGGTAATGCCTCAGTCATAACTCGTACTTTGAGCAAGGAAAAATGTTGATATGATAAAAGAGGGCATGATGTTTCAATTACATAACAACGAATGTAACGAAATCGTTATTATCTAAGATCCTTCACAGCGCAAAGTTTAGCACAATCATTAATGACACAGCAACAACCATATCAACACAGTTTTGCGTTTGTGTTCGTCCTAAAAAGTGTGATCTTGTGCTCAAGGACGATGACCTTTTGACTTTTTGGTAGATAATGATAAACTTTATAGCTTGTCTTTAGGGGATTTCATATCGGCTATCAGTTAGTATCAGTTTTGGGGATAGCTTTGAGTAAACAGAGGCGAATAGCTGTTGACGATGATGCTGAAATTCACGTTGGAATCAGGACACAAGTGAAACTTTTTATGTGTTGGCAGTCAGCGGCAGTCCTGATTATGTTTTCTGGAAGCAGATGAAAAGCGACTGACGCAAGTTGAGAGATCCTATTTCACAATTGATGCAAAATGACTTTCAAAACGAAAGCTTGTTTGTGTAGTTCTCGATTGAGTTTTTAGAATACAGCGCGAAATGACAACACTTAATTACAATCCAGACGGTCATTGCTATGCTCTCCTCTGTGTGTGAGAAACGGTGATCACATTTGATAAAGGATAAATGTCTTCCTGTTGACTCGAGTCCAACCCATGTATTCCATTCAACCCGCCTGAGCTACTTACCACATTGGCTGTTCTGTATCCCACCATTAGTCAGCTGGGCGTTCCGTAATCATTGAAATGCTATTGAATGTCAGGTTTGAGACCTAACTTGGTCAATTTTCCGTCCGACGTTTAATGAAGTCATCGCTAATACTCCGCCATTTTTATACTCATTATTTCGTCGGATACAGGGGTCGTTCTCGTATACATTGGACTCGCCGAAATAATTCGGATTAAGCCGAATAGACCCGGGTACCGTTTTACTTAACAGTCTAAAACAATAATTCCTCTTATTTCAATATTGGACGAAGCAATATTACAAAGAAACACATCATTGGAATTATCGCTACGAGACGCTTCCAGTGACGTGTCACATTGCAATAGTGTACTTTCATTTAAGATATTATCCATGTGTATGAGTTATGACTTACGCACATATTTTCCTTAAGTTCCTTAGTAAAACGGTACCCAGGTCCCTACCGTTTGATACCGAAAACGACCAAAGTGATTCGATTAATAGATGGCTTTCTAAATGACGGATTATGGGTATTTTACTCTAATGGGGTCATTGCAACATTATTCTTTCGTCTCTTAACACTGATCAAACTATCCGCATGTGGGAACACTCTCGGCGTCTTTGAAAGGAAAGGTGTGCAGTCATTGTTATGAAATAACAGGAAGATGGAATTATATGCATCTATGCTCTTATATGTTCTTTGTCTTGAAATAATTGGAAACTGCTATAAACAGTGACTGTCATTGCAATAAATGATAATGTAACTGAATGTAATTTGCTGTAATAAGATTCGATAATTGATAATGATATGTCTGCTGTTGGACTTCTTCGTAAGGTAACTTAGTTAATCCCAATGACAAGATTGCTTATATGGTCCGGCGTGGCCCAGTTGGAAAGGTGGTGGTCTTACAACTCGGAGTCCCGCGTTCTAGTCCAGCTAGTTTCTCTGGTTTCGTAGTGTCAATTACAGGGTACTTCAACGACATAGTTAAGTCTTGATGAATCCAGGAAAGCTGTAGCATAACTGAAACATTTCGACGTGGCGCTATTACCACATGAACGAACAAGATTGTCTATCAAGTATATTGGGTTTGACTATACATTCGCCCAATTCTCTAAAGAAAAGCCATGCATGGTATAAAAAGAAAAGAAAACGCAAACTCATTTTTATGATTCCATTTTTATTTATCTTTTTCGCTTTTTATTTTTCACCTGATCACCTTATAATTACAAAATACAATGCAAACTTATTCTACACAAATTTACAGAGATTAAAACACGTGTTCTTCCTTTTGATCATTCGGACTAGGTTTAGTAGGGAAAATATGTGATTTTGCTATGAAAAGGATGCGAAAAAGGTTCTTTAAATATAACCGCCGCTGTAGTTATAAACATCGTACCTCAAACAATGAACTGAATGGGATACATGTATTTCCTTTTTTTGTAAATTTTAGGTAGTATTCTTGAATGGAACCGCGGCATTTTTGACGTATACTCGTAACAAACATTGCAGTGATGGCCGAAATGCTTACGGGCACCTCTGTCACTTTTGTGAACTATTCTATATCCAAAATACAGCGGAATCACGTCATTGGTACTGTCGTTGCAGAAATGATGTGAGTTTAGTTATCGGTTAACGAAATCATTTAGACAAATACACATGTGAAAACATCTTCCAAAATTCCCACTGACAAATTAAGAGGCTTTCGTTCACATTTATATACAAATAACATTATTGTAAAGAAAGCACTTACGATGCACAAATATAAGTATTACGTCATTTATTCACATGATATACACATTCAAATTTCTTTTTTATACATGTAGCGAAACCCTGCATAAAGACCATCTTATAATACGACCACCTTCATAGGATGGGCATTCTGCACATGTACATGAAAACTTAAGACAGGAAAAGTACACTCCAAAATCACACCAGAAATACATGTACATATTTTCAACACCAAAATGCGGTCTTATTGAAGAGTTTAATTATTATCTTGATCGTTTTAATATGTTTTATGTCCTTTGCTTTACGCAAGAAAAATACAGATAGCATTTTAACAAACGGGTTTCAATAAATATAACTGTTGTTTTTTCGATTGAATATATTCAAGAGGTAACCAAAAACTAGGTGTTAAACCAAAAACCTAACAATTATGGGATTTTAGGAGAATCTTGTAAACGAAATTTAAGATTGAAGAGCGGAATCTCAAACATTGGAGATGCGTCTTTTTTTTCCGTAGTTTACATCATAGGAGATCAATATCTTCCCATTTCATTTAGATTCGGTTGACGTCTGCAAGTAATGACTCGTCGAGACGAAGTTAGTGTGTTTCGTTTGATACATATCAAATCTGAATCTGAAAGTTTTACAAAATATACAGACTGAATGTATATGTATATGCATAATTATTAAGCAAGACGTCCTTGATAAATCTTATTACTGTAAAAGTACATGTATGATCAAAATGGAAATTGCGCTACCTATCTAACCATAGCTAGAGCATAGAACTAACTTTTTTTGTACAAGCTTTCTTGAGACATTGCCCTTAGAAATACTATGAGAAAAGTCTATGTATTTACACCATATTTACACATTTTTACATTCCCTGAGCACCAAAAACAAACAAACAAAAAATGTCACGTGACTGCCAAAGCATATTGCGTGATTATACGAGAACTTGCTAAGTTAAGTCCGCCATTTTATTCTTTCGGGCAAAAATAAGTACCGAATTAACGTTACCACAGACCTACAAAGGGCATCGTTCCGTTTTAGTATTTTCTCTTACTTTAAAAGAATTATCCAAAGCTGCTTTGGCTTTTTGGACAATTCCCCAAAATGGGATTTGTGAGTCGTTCAAATTGAAATTGTAACAGAATACATTTTCAGAAAGTGATACATTGGGTAGTGGGTAGGACCAAGTTTGACAAAAGAATACATTGCTAGTTAGGAGCAATTCATCTTTTTGTCACATTAGTTTCTAATATATTCTGCTGCAGCAGCGTATGAGTAACGTGTCAAAATGTGAGCATGTGTGTGGGATAGTATCACGTTTTCGGCTTACGAATAACGAATAGAGTCGCAAGCATCCCTCTGATTTTCAATGAAAATGTAACATTTTGTCAAGCTATTTGATTTCAAATCCAGAATGCAAATATAGATAAACGAGTGGTTTGAATCAACACCGATGCATTGATTCTACAAGTTGAATAGAAGTTTAGCTCTTTGATCTAGAATAATTTGCTTCTCGATTGTTCTGTTTCGACAGTTATCGTTCCTTAATTATGCCTATACATCGACAGATGGCGTAGTGCAATGTTGTTTATAGTTCTCACCAAGTAAGAGAAAGTACATTGTATTTCAGAAACACAATAAGCAATCCAAATACCATGGATGCACCAGATTGGATCTTTCTCTGTTATCTCTCTTCTGTCTTGTTCCTAACGAGATTACAACGTGAACGGTGGTGATGTTTACGTCATTTCCGGGCGAATTACCACTCTCTCACCATAATTCGCTCGGCATACCTCCCGTAGCATTGCAACCCGAAATTATTGTTATTGCGTGACATAGTTCAACCGACAAATCGTCTGTCCTCTTCACCAATTCATCTGGTTGTCCCAGCAAATTAAAACGCTTAGTAAACCCATCACCAATTACATTTCATCACCAAATACATTCGGTGTCCAACATAACGAAATACTCTATTGGTTTTACACTCGAAGTGTTCGAGTGTTCACCAACCAAATATCTGACGAGAGCTTTTAGAATATAATTCCAAAAGAGCGAATCACTTTCTGGTACTACCTTTTGGTAACATGTTCGTCAAACAACTCTGTCACACCGACAAATATTCATTTACTCGTCGAAATCACCGCCTAAATACCAAATCACTTCCGGAACTATTTTTTGTCACTTTTCCTACGCGTTAAGGAATAGTTTCGTCTCACTACCTTGCGATGAGCGTTCGCTGTCCGTACACCGGTTCACATTGTTTGTATCACAGGCTTGCGCTTTGTTTTCGTTCTGTTTATTGGCGAGGCGAGCGAGTTGTTCGTGGTATTGATACGCCTCGTAACTCGTGTAGAAATCATTCCGCCGTCGTAGCAGGTACATGGCGAATATGATGAGCGCAAGCAGAACGCACACGCCGGCGACGGGCACCGCTATGTAGATCGGGTTGAGCGTCGAGCTGTTGGAGTTAGCGCACGGCTTCCGCTCGTCTTCATACGCGTGCTTTACGTATGGGTTATTTTCGTCGTCGATTTCGTAATCGGCTAACTCCGGGACTGAAAAGAAATTGAAATCTGTTAAGTGGTTGTATGTTTATGTTGAGCATTATTTAAGAAACTGTTTAGCGTTGAAATGATACACGTTTAGTTGACAAAGTAAACCATCAAAGAGTTTAGTTCTGACATGGTAGTAAGAGTAAGTTGTTTTTCGAAATAAGGTAGACTTTCACCCGGATAAGGCTACGTGTTACACACACTAATCTCGAACGAAATTTTCATCTTCAAACGAATCTGCTTTTAACACGAGGAAAAGAAACAAGAAACACTCACGGATTATTGAAAACAATCAGGCATCATTTAGACGACGTCACAGTTGTCAATCTACGTCCAAGATGGACATATTTGGATTGCACTTGCTTACCTCATTGTTAAGAAAGATTTGCTAGACTCGGAGAATAAAATCTTTGATATTTATGTTATTATCACCAGCTTAACTGCTTTTAATGAGTGAAATATACTATTATTTAGATGCCATTCTTAAACAACAAAATAAAGACCTTAAAGGCTAGGTTATCGTTGAACGTCTTATAAAATGGCTATTCTCACATTTTCCGAATGTCTTCAAAGTCAAATGTTTGAGCAAAATAATATCATAGATTTCCCAGGATTAATACATATTTATTTCATTATTAATGAATATGGATGATGATGAAAGCGTTAAATGCAATATTTTAGCAATAACTCTGTTATTGTTTATACATACGATTTCTCAAAGAACCAATATTGCAATTAAATTTGTACTCCCTTATTGATAATCATAAAATACGAAGCGAAATGACTATTTAATCGAATATCCTTTGTGAAATTGATGATATTCTGTGTTCTGGCTATACATACGTAAGTTTTATGCTATATGAATATCATGTTATATTAATTATATAAACTTGAATAAGACTTAAAGATGTGTTGATCTGGACTTCTAATTTTTGCAAGCGAATCAGTCTGCCGAGAACTATATTTTGATGAGAATGAACACGTGAGAAAATCGGTGATCATGCAAATCTACATCGTTAAACTAGTATGCCTCGGTATACGGTATAAATAGATACAATGGCCTACGGATACTTGCGCATCCTAATCCAAAAAATCAATGAATGAATAAAAAAAATGGCGACGTACATATTTCTTTACCTTTCTCCGTGGGCACAACGGGCACGATATCCCGGTTACAGAAATCATCGCCACGACAACAGTACAGTTTCGGCCATGACTTGAAGCCACCGGAAGCCAGTTTCGCGGGCTTCCGGTTCTCACAGAGTAAAGGCGTCTTGTCGTTGATACATCCGCGCGTCACCACATCACTGATGTTCTCTACGTAACAAAAGTAGTCCGCCTCGCAAGTAGTCCTTCGCTCCGCCTGGCAGTCGAGTGTCGTGCAGTCGCAGAGTATTTTGCCTGGAAATATAAAAATGAAATGTTTGAATACAGTGTACATGATGTATTTATAACCAAAGGAGATCAATGTTTCACAGTATAAGGCCCTCTGTCAATCAAGTTGATATTCAGACCTTAAAAAAAAAATTATTTTGCATTATCATAATGATATTTCCTTCATTTTTTATAAGACGATACTTTCCCAGTCGTTGTGCAGAATCATCAGGGGAAGTAACTGCTTATCCAGCATCTTTTTATGTGTATGACTGACTTCCCTTTTTACACGAAAGTCACTTTTACGTTCACAAAGCTAATGTTTAGTTTATGTTTGAAGAATTAGCTTGTGAAGCAAGAACAGTGAATACCCAGCAATAGTCATCATTTTGGTCACAACAATGCTTGTTCTTGCTTCACAAGCTAATTCTTCAGCGGGCAAGCTTAAGGTTCTTGAAAATAAAACTTTGTTTTGTTCGTGTGCGTCCAATACTATATGTGTAGGATGACAACATGTGAGAAATGATGTGTTACTTATTTATGATAGTTTTGTCACTAGGTACGCTTGTAAACTCACAGTAATGATTGGTTAAGATTAGTTGTCATTTTAGAAAGCTCCCAATTCTGTCTACGAAGACCAACTATGAGAAGTGATTGGTAATGATAACCTTGCTCGATAGCTCGGGTGCGCTGAATTTTATTTATGCGATAGAATTATCGATGAGTTTACATATGACTATTGTAATTCTAACGCGGTTACCAGAAGGCATGCAGTATTTCAATTTGACACTGAGCCCCTGATTCTTGTCTCGGTCAGGCTACAACACGAATTCCAACACACAAAACTCATCCAAGAGGCTAGCTTAAAACAATAGAGCGGTGCACATTTAGCACCGCTCCGTGCGTAATCTGCCGTGTGATTTCGCGTGGTTTCACGTTATTTCACGTGATTTTGTGAACCATAAGTACTAACAATAGATCAGTGAATAATTCTAAAGTCATGTGCAACGAAATGGCTGATAGTTATCTCTTATAACAATAGGTTTTGGTTTTGGACCTGGGTCACGTTATAAGTCGAATAGTTTGGTTTAACCCTTTACCAAACGCCAAATGTTCGACTGTTCCAAATTGAAAGAGTTTGCAGACAGCATTTTAAAATGTGATGAAATTGAAAAAAAAATCTTCTGATAGGGCAGAAAACATTGTGGGAATAGGAGAAACGAGCAGTTTATCCTTGTCCCAGAATGATTCCAGAGTCGTCTGCAATAACGTGGTTAAATATCGTTGTTGTTTGGGGGAAGGGTTAACTCTTCTCCTGTGCTGAATGAGACAATTTTCACCATACGAAATTAAAACAGAATACTGGAATTACAATACACTGTATAACCTTGTAAATTGCATTAATTTATGAAAGAGTATCTGAGATATCTATTATCTTATAAACTCTTGCTCATCATTCGTAAATTCTCTTTTCGTTGCACTGTTTTTGACGTTGACTTATTCCGTTTGCAATATTTTGACGTCGTTTTTGACGTTGTGTTGTTTGTATTAACGTCGTATAGGCTAGTCTGTACAAAGAGTAGGGTTTTGGAAACATGGTTATGTCTAACGCGTCTATGATTTATGAATTCTGTTATTGGATAGCTTAGATGAACGGTATTTTCGATATAAGATATCTTTCTGAAAAACCAAGCCTGTATACAGTGTAACAAATACTCGCCTTACAAATCCTGTCATTGCGATGTAGCTTATCCCGCTTTCAGTACTGAGCAGATAGATTTTCGTTAGGAGCAGTTTCTCCATTTCCAACAATGTTTTGCAGAGTCGTCTACGACATAGTGGTTTATTGTCCTTATTGTTTGGTCATTGGTTAAACTGTTACCACATACAAAAAAGGATATTGTTAATTCCTAATTCATTTTTTGCGTGCGAACAATCTCGCGGGAGGATGGGTTTAAACTAATTAAAAGTGGCACCTAACATAAAAACCGTTTAAGCTCGTAATTAAGTAAACACTTAAACCTCTTTACCCATTTATCAATTTTCGAACGAACCATGCTTTGTACGACTATAACCCTTTAGCATATCGAATTATGATTGTGCTGTTCTCATTTGAAAACGCAAGCAATTATACATGTGTCCCTTAGTCTTTGTTATTTCATGGCGACTAACCTTCTGCATGTTACTTTTCGAACCATTGTAAAAAAAAAATGCTTCATTTGACAAATTCAGCCTTTCGTCAAAATATGTTCTACATAGGTTCGTATAGGAAACATATCTTTATCATCTTAGTATTCTCGTCGGCTGTTGCACTCAATCCAGACCAGCAACATACGTCTATATGGAGGATTTAGTCAAGTGTAAAAATAGTACGAAAACAACAGTGGTGCACTAATATTGTCTAATATAAAACGTTACGGAAAAGGTAGAGAATACAATGTATCGCGGCTTTCTTTCCTATTATGAAAATGATCGAAAGAAAAATCAACTCAAAAGGCTATCATTCAATCCTGCGAATACAAGGGGTAAAATAGTTGAAAGAGTCATCCCAGTTCACTTTTAATTTCCATTGTGGATTTGTCTCTGTTGGTTAATTGCCGGCTATAGAAATCAGGGAATAACATTTATTTAAATGGCGAGACATAATTTCTATAGAAACCGCTCGACCAACCGGAGAGTGGTTTTGGCTTCAAATTGGATGACTAATCGAATGGTCGACATACATATATAGTGCGGAATCGGATCAGAATATGTGCGTCTCACTAGCTGATCGCAATCGAAACAGTTATAAAGATTTCTTTAGTATAGGTTGTAAGTATTTCCTTGTCGGCGAGTGTCATTTCGGGACTCTTAAAACACTTTTTTAGAATAATAGAAGACCAAACGACGAAAAAAGACGTTCTTTGAAAGTGAAAACAGTTTGATACGCATATTAGTTATCCGAAATACTGTAAGTTGCAATTCCAAAACACTTCGTAAGTTTTAGTAATAAAGGTATTCATACTTGCTGAAAAAAAGCAAAGAGCTCATAAACAAAGTTTATAGGGTCTTTCGAAAAAAGGCACGGCTTGGACCTAGCTGTGTGACAACATGGGGCCATGGGTCATTTCACTGATATTTTTTAATTGCTCTTACACTAAATGACATTGTTAACAATCGTAATTATAGAAAAATGAATTTTTCAAACCTTGAAATCTAACACCCAATGAGTCACGGAAGTAAACTGAATAAAGAGAAAGGTGTAATTATACATTTCCTTCTGGGACTGTATACCTTAGTGCATTTTGTTTTCAATACGGACATTGGTGTATTATTACATAGTGGTAAAACGAAACATTTCTTGAGTTGTTATAAGTTGGTTCTTTGAAAAAGAGGTAATCGTAATAGAGAGATAGATAGATTTATTTCGGTATAGGAAGCATATGCATATTTAACAACATAACATAGGAAAAGACAAACAATAATCATTATTAAATACCATCTCATGAAAACCATGAAATTTTCACCAACACCAAGGATAACATACACAAGAGCAATTAAGCCATCATTTCCATTGATATTTTAAAGGTGCTTCATCACAGATGTGGAGATATTTTGAAGTTAATTTCTCTAAAACTGCCCAATATATGAACCGGAAAATATGATATCTTTAAAACTGTACACCATATGTACTTTTATATGATACGCATCTTCTCTTGCTGATGCATCTGTATCTGTGATGGATTAAGGAGTTCGTGTTATATTGATCGTCGATAGATTTTCTTTATACATAAATGCAGGGCAAACACTTTTTACGATTTTGGACGAGCCTAATAACCCTTTCCCAATCAACAAATCTTGGACTGTTCCAAATTGAAAGAGTTTGCCGACGACATTTAAAAATGTGATAAAATTGAAAAATGTTCGTTAGATAGAGCAGAAAACCTTGTAGCAAAAGATAAAATTGCTCGTTACGAGCAATTTCTCCTTTTCCCACAATTTTTTCTAAAGTCATCTGCATCAACGTAGTCAAATGTCGTTATTGTTTTGGAAAGGGTTAATACAATGGAATAAACCTCCTTATGATGATTATATGAGAAACACAAAACTGTCCAGCCACCAGTCATTCATTCGCCTTTGAAACGAAAACCGACGACATAAACGTAATACTCTTGAGCTGGCAAAATACGCATAAATAAACATCGCTCCGTACTTATTTGAAATCATATACCATAATTAAAATCGAGGTACGATAGAAATTGGACTACAATTGAGGACACTACCGGGAGCAAATAGTGAACTTTGCCGCAAACCGACGCGGCGTCCAAAAAACAAACATAGAAAACCACGAAAATTTACTTATTTTGCTTTCTAAAAGACCTTAACTGTGCGGTTTTGCAACCGTTTATTGAAGAAGAAAGTGTGAATATTTAGGATATTTCAAACAGGGCGTTTCTTTCGTATTAATCCCAAAATAGAAGTAAATGTCAAAAATAGAAAAAGTATTTTGTATTCGTTTATACGTCGGACCCATTTGTCGCGGCGCGGTAACCGTACTTGTCGCGGCTATTGGTGCCCAGTGTCACGGTTTAGTGACAGGCAACAGGGAAACATGGCGGGCGGAAGTAATCCGATACGACGGAATGTCGCAAACGACCGCTATCAAACGTCTCACACTTCTTGTTAACGTTAGAGTGTAACAACGTAACAGGTTGTTTGTACACTTTCTTAGATTTCGTTTAAGTCTGTTTTGATCTGTTTGTTGCCAGTTTTGTAGGGGGCCAATGAGAGAGCATATGTCACGAGTTTTTGATACTGATTATTTGATAACAATAAACGTACGTCCATCGGTGTATCAACATTTAAGTACTACATGTAGTTGCATGTTCCGATTGTTGAGGATAGACGTTTGGATAATAGTCATGCGTGTGCTGACGATCTTTCCTATTACACGTGTACTATGGATAACTTACACATCGTTTCCCTAGTCTTATTTGAACTGCAATTGATCACACTTACTCAATGATTCGCCCCGATTATGTTTTTCTTTTCCTTCGTATACTGAAACGATGCAGAGATTTTCCCCGTTTTGTGATTTGCTTTATTTTGTAATGTTAATCTTTTGTCAATGTTGACAAGTCTGGGTTTTCATCAACGTTCAGATTGCTGTTCTGGCCCATTTCTATAGTAATAAGCTACCTAAGTGAATTTGAACGCAACAGTTTCAAAAGCACTCAAGTATCCAAAACAAATCTCGCCACAATTTGTGAAAGGACTTAGATAAAGTATCTAGATACGTGTATAAGAATTGATAGGTGACACTTTTACCGCATCGCGTGTTTCGAACTTCTCTTAAACAAGAGCGCTGATATATCACGTGACCATCTCAGCCACTACATCCGGTAGTGACATCCGGTACAATCCGTGAAGTCGACGTTACGTTAAACCACAAGTGTGGTCAAACCGATCGTACCAAAATTATCAAATAAGAACAAACACATGGTTACGCTCCTTGGTACCGTTGTACTAAATAACATAAGAAAAGTATTTACCTTAGTCAAAACTGATGAACATGTATAGTATCCTTAAACGAAGATACATTTTGGGCGTCTTTTGTGTTGCCATAGTTGCATTTTACTAAACAACTTAAGGATAACGTTTGCGTAAGTCAAAACTAATCAAAATGGATAGTAGCTTAATGAAAGTACTATACTTCATCATGACATGTCATTGAAAGCGTCTTGGAGAGGCGATTCCAATGATTACTTTGCAATGTTGCTAAGCCCAGTATTGAAATAAGAGGGAGTGTTGTTTTGGACTTACGCACATTTCAAGCATAAACAGTTTTAGTAAAACGGTTCCCTGCTCCTGAGTACTAACGAGTCGTATGGAAAGGATGCTTAAGTAGTTCCGAAATGGAAAAATTCAATTTTGCTCAAATGGGAAATATTCGTTACTGTCGCCTACAAATTCGATCAAATTTTGATGATCAAATATCTTGCGTTTTATATATGTATAAAAGAAAACCATGTGCGTTAACACGCCTTTCTCATATGAATACATTGACTATTTCTTTCGAGGAACTATTTGTCGTTAAGTATAAAAGGCAAACTAAACTGACGCGGATATGCATGTTGTAAAAATCGTGACCGAAACAAGGACATATATGGCAAAAACAGACAGACACAGAGTCGGCAACCTGTCTGTGGGCATGATAAGCGAATTTTTTCCTTAACCCTTTACTAAGCAATAGCGGCATTTGACAAGTTTGTTGCAGACGACTCTAGAAAACAGTGTGGGAAAAGGAGAAATTGCTCGTCACGAGCAATTTCTCCTTTTCCCACCATGTTTTCTGTCCTAACATCACATTTTGAAATGTCGTCTGCAATCGCTTTCAATTTGGGTCGGTCGAAAATTTGACGTTTGGTAAAAGGTTAATTCCTAACCCCATTATGTATCTCTTTGACGCATCTAAAGCAGACGATTTTAAAATCATCGCGAAAAAAGGATTAACTGCTCCACAGGAGCAACTTATCTTTTTTTTCTCCCAATGGTTTCTTCCAAATATGAAAGAAATAACGTGTTTTATTTCTTTTGTCGTCTGCTGTTGAATTCAACTTTAACCAGTCACAGATTTCAATATGGAGAAATGGGTTAGAACAACCTTCAGTACGAGCAGACGGACTGAATGTATTTCCGTGTGAACTTTATTCTTTCAAAGAGCGATAAAATGATAAAACGGAAACATCTTTATGCATGTGCGAAGATACAGATCAGTCGTACAATGTGGATATTGTCAATGCACATACATGCATTATTAAACCTTTACCAAACGCCAAATTTTCGACTGTCCCAAATTAAAAGAGTTTACAGACGAAATTTTTAAAATGTGATGATATTGAAAGATAATCTACTGATAGGACAGAAAACATTGTGGTAAATGGCGTAATTGCTAATTACGAGCAATTTCTATTGTTCCCACAGTGTTTTCTAGAGTTGTCTGCAACACAGTGGTAAAATGACGTTATTGTTGGGTAAAGGGTTAAACCGAGATTTGGTCGCTTTGTGTACCTAATATCCAAACTCATTCATAATGTGTGAAGATCGATTCGTCACCTGATGTACATTGGTGTATGTGTATGTGAAACAATTCATAGATTTAAAACAATAGAATTGGCTCTTATCCGAAGGTACATGTCTTTTGACAGAGCCATTCAGGGATTCAGAGATCGACAGCGTAGATTGGAAACGTTTCAAAAAAGTGTTGGGGCATGTAAGTTACCTTTGACAGTTAAGACTAGACAATGATCCTATTACATCGTCATAAAAGAAGCCCTTTTTGATTCCGTATTCGAAGAATGTGTATATTAAGACGACAAATAAAAAGGTAAATAAGAAGAAAGGGAATTTGTAGTTTACAAATTTACTGTACACATATCTTATTGCCAAAAGTTTTAAATTGATTTACAAACCTAATATATACAAGTTATGGCAAAATGGTCTGGCCACAAGTTCTCACAACATTAGATTCGGCAATTCCCTTAAACATGCCTACCTATATATCATTTTAGTTATGAAGACGTCTTAATTTAAAACAAACGTCATGAATAATTATCCAATTAATTAATTGATTAATTAACATGTTACCGATGGCACTTGCCGTTGTGGTTGGTGTAAAATGTTTGACCCTTTCACTACTGTCAACATTGAATTCATTACAGTTCACAGTTTAACAGTTTATTTTGATCTCTCAGCACATACATTTGTGATATGTATTACAAATACGAAGTCTAAAGTATGTAATATCAACGATTGGGTTTAGTCCAAATATAAAAATATATCAGTCGCAGATTAAGAACTAAATGTCTCGTTAGGTTTTTTTTCCGTTTGCATAAAGAAAATATATATTTTTTAGAAATGAGTACGATCGCCTTGAACTATGTGTCTTTGATTATCTGACGCTGTGTTTGGATGATGCGAAGGGAATAGGCGATTACAATGAGTAAACATAAAATTGGATATTAGAGAAGAAATGAAGAAATAAGGAATAGGAATGCCTTTCTTATCAAGGCGTCTAACATAGGTTAAACATGTTATTTCGAATCAACATGCAGTCTGTATAGAACGACATTTTGCATTAATCATGTACCATACTCTTCTTAACCCTTACAGTGCTGGAACCGACTACATGCTTATGCAAACAGGTTAGATCCAGGCCAGCCGCCAAGCACTCTAACTGACGTCTAGAAAAATAGTTTATGCAATCACTGTGATAAAAGAAGGAGTTTCTCATAACGAGTATTGTCTTCTTGTTTTGCTTCATCGGTTTCTTATCCCTTTACCAAATACCAAATTTTCGACTGCCCTAAATTGAAAGAAAAAGCAGACGGTATTTCAAAATGTTATGAAATTGAAAAACATTCTTCTGATAGGGCAGAAAACATTGTGGAAAAAGAAGAAATTGCCCGTGACGAGCAATTTATCCTTTTCCCACAATGTTTTCCAGAGTCGTCTGCAACATAACCAGTCAAATGTCGTTATGGTTTGGTAAAGGGACAAAGGACATGTGATGTCTCAAAGATGTAATTGTTTCATGTCTATGAGGGAAGTGTCGTTATCTAATTGCGGGTCATATGCGCGCACCGCTAAGTCTACGCTCAAACAATAGGCTCGGAAGATGAATGGAGACAGATAAAACCAGAGTTCATGTGAACAAAATGATATCATATTGTAGGCGACTGCGACTCGTCCAAAAAACCTGCTTTGCTTAACGAATATTGGAGATGGCTTAATACTGATTGAGGAAGAAGGCTGTGATGATAAAAGAGGAGGGAAAAGAAGAGGAATACGACGAAGAAGAAGAGGAAGAGGAGAAGAAGAAGACGTAGAAGAAGAAGGAGAATATGCTGATGTTAAGGAGGAGGAGGACGAGGAGAAGAAGAAGTAGAAGATTAAAAGGATAATGCACGTGATGATGATGATGCTGATGCTGATGCTGATGATGCTGATGGTGATGATGATGATGATGATGATGATGATGATGATGATGATGATGATGATGATGATGATGATGATGATGATGATGATGATGATGATGATGATGATGATTGATGATGATGATGATGATGATGATGATGATGATGATGATGATGATGATGATGATGATGATGATGATATGATGATGATGATGATGATGATGATGATGATGATGATGATGATGATGATGATGATGGTGATGATGGTGATGATGGTGATGATGATGATGATGATGATGATGATGATGATGATGATGATGATGATGATGATGATGATGATGATGATGATGATGATGATGATGATGATGATGATGATGAGGATGATGATGAGGATGATGAGGATGATGATGAGGATGAGGATGAGGATGAGGATGAGGATGAGGATGAGGATGAGGATGATGATGATGGGCACAAAATGAAGAAGGAATGCAATCATAGAAGAGGAATGCGGATAGATAAGAGGAGAAGAAGATCAATGAAGCATTTTGTGCGTAAAAAGAAGAAGACATGAAATGTGAGAAGAGTAAGAAGAAGTAAAAAGAGAAGAAGAGTTAAGTTGAGAATCGGGAGGATAAAAGAACGAAAAGGGAAATGTGATGTCTGATGAGGAATTAAAAAGACGAAAAGACTTAAAAAGAGGACACATTTAAGATTGTGTCGAGGAACACTATTAAGATGATGAATACGAATAAGAAAACAAAGACGAAGTACCAACAATGTAGGCTTAAAAGAAAAGATATAATGATGTACATGTAAACGGAGGGAAATATAACCCTTATTTGGATCATTGTGGTCAGACATGTCAACGTAAATTTACCCCTGTCAAGTTTCATGTTCCAAATGACCAGTGCTATTAACCCATTACCAAAGAAAAACGACATTTAACCACTTTGGTGTAGTCGACTCTGGAAAACACTGTGGGAAAAGGAGAAATTGCTCTTAACGAGCAATTTCTCCTTTTCCCACAATGCTTCTGCCCTCCTCAGAAGATCATTTTCAATTTCATCACATTATGAAATGTCGTCTGCAGTCTATTTCAATTTGGAACAGTCGAAAATTTGGCGTTTGGTAAAGGATTAAACAACAACTGACCGAAGGTACTGGACAACCGGACATCTGAGATATCTGATAAAGATCGCGCCTGACAGGTGACTGGTCAAGTCTGTAGGTCACTCGAATGCTTCGGACAGTCGCGGTCATTATGGCTGCTGATCATTTATCATGTTATCATATGGCTGGCGGTCCATCACCATATGTTTCGGTGATGATTATAGAGTGAGTGGAGTTTTATTGAAAATGGCAGAACGTAGAATTAACCCTTTACTGGAAAGTCCCCAGTTATTACATGATCCAGAGAGGGATTCAAATAAGATTATAGCTTCCGTTCCAATCCAATTGCAAAACTATTTAACAATATATCGTGATATGTCAATATACTAATACATAAACTATTACATGGTTGTCGAATTCTCTTTTACAACAAGGAGGATTTGACAACAAGGACACACTTTCTTGAATTGTAGTAGACGAAAGAATTTAAAGCGAGAAAACCTACATCATTGAATGCCTATATTGTGGGTTCTTCCTTTTCGTTCACTACTTTTTCACAGTAACCTTCTTATCCAAAGGCGTTCAAGCCTACATAGTCGGTATTTCTTCGTCTGCTTTTTCTTCTCCTTTATCTAAATATTTAAAATGCCTTTTAAGCCTACATTGTTTAGCTTCTTCCTTCTCCTTCATCACCTTATTCTTCTTAAACGCCGTCTTAAACGTAACTTGTCATTTATAAAGCTTCTATTCAACAATAGATTATATTTATTTTTTCTATTTTACAACTTTCATTTTTGTCGTGTTAATTGTATTCTCCCGCGCGACATACCCAGTGAAAACTTCCCGCTAGCTTACGAATTTTCTCTTTTGTCGAGGATATGCGAGTTGTTGTACCGTCACATGTCATATAACAAATAAATCAAGGCGCCATTTACAGGTCCAAGAAAATAAATCTTTGCTTCAGAAATCGCTTCATTGGTTTTCATGGCAGGAAAGGACTAGCTTTAAACATGGTTGTTGGACTTTAATATGGATGAGCATAAAATGCGGAATGAGATAATGAGTAAATTGGTCAATAAACTAGTCCCCATCGTGGTCATCAGAATGTATTATTGCGCAGTCAACTTCCGATAAAAAGCAGCCGAGAAATATTCAATCGCGTTTTGACCAGTCATTATTTGACCATATAAACTTGGTTTATGGTTATAACCCCCTTTAACTCAGGGTGAGTCTAATCTTAGATGTTTTATATGTTATTCAAATGCATTTCCCTCATTTTTCAGACATCGATCCTATAAGATATCGTCTACCTCTGACCCTGTTAGATTCCTTTGTTTGCAGGTAAACTGTTCCCGAAAAAAAATGGAAAAAGGCTACAGATATGTTTAAAATTGTACTGGATGTGCGTTTGATTCCGGGATACGGCAAATTTAAAAATGACACCAATTTAGAATTGAACCCACGAATTCAATAAAAGGTCATACAACGGCCGTACATGAAAACATGCATGTTCATCATAATATCAGGTAGACACCATTGTGACAAAAGGATAGATTACTCCTCATGAGCAATTTATCCTTTTGTCAAAATCGTTTCTAAAGAAGAATGCTCCTGTTCCATCAAAGTTATCCATAATCAAGCAAGGGATATAAGCGTTTGCTATCATCTTTCAACCCTTACAATGCTGGATACTCTTCTAAACAGAAATGTTTGGTTCGTCTGCTTTCCAAAACCTTAAATTCCTGCTTAATTCTGATGAGGAAAGGTACCTAGAGTAGCAAACAGGTTAAATCACAGGCCAGTCGTCAATCAACTTGGCGGCTGGCCTGTGATCCAACCTGCTTGCATAAGCATGAAGCCGGTTCCAGCACTATGATGGTTAACCCTTTACCAAACGTCAAATGTTCGACAGTCCAAATTGAAGAGTTGCAGACGAAATTTCAAAATATAATGAAATTGGCAAATGATTCTCTGATATTGCAGAAAACCATGTGGAAAAAGGAGAAATTGCACGTTACGATAAATTTCTCCTTTTCCCACAATGTTGAGTCATCTGCAACAAACTGGTCAAATGTCGTTATTGTTTGGTAATGGGTTTAAGATTGAACATTTGCTGCTATCATTGTACAAAGAGTGAACAAGTGTACCAGAGATGGTCAGCGATATTGCCGGACACCGTAAAGAAGTGATGGTCAGTTAATTACGGGGTGTCCGGCCACCGGCGGGTAATCTCGGTTGACCATCGGGGTTCACAGACACGGGCCCTGTCATCAGACGGTTATTATCGCGAGCTCTAAACAGGCTGTTATATGGGTTCTGCCCAATACACCCCTTGCAGTTTTGTTAAAAAAAGACGAACGGGTTTCGACGAGTAAATAGCATGATAAGCCTTAAAGTTTGTCCAACATAAACCTGTGCATGTAAAAAAAAATCGACGAGTTTCGACGAGAAAATAGCATGAGGGTTCACAAAGGTTTGTCCGACATACGCCGTGGATTGAAAATAAGGCGAACGGGGTTTAGACGAACAAATAACATGATTGGCCATTAACAACCAATCCAGGTAACAAGCAGAACTGCTCATAAATAACATGTAAAATGGAATAGTCTAGTCAAAGCACTGTGCTTTATTGTTGAAAACGATGCCCAATCATGTTTGTATTGAACGACCACAAGGTTGGTTCACGTAATGCTACAGTCAAGTAGCTACGAATTGTATCCTAGAAGTTTGACACCGTATAACGGAACGTAAAACGGTTTTCACCGTAGACCTCTCTAACGCAATCTTGAGTAATCCGTGCAGCACGCTTTGCACGTGCAAAACCGGGCTCGCAGGTAACATTAGCTGTATACATGTAGAACGTCTAGGCGTAACGTTATAAGATACGATGTGAATGTGCGCGTTTTGTACGCTGGTACCGAAACGTAAACCATTTCAAGTTTCTTAGCTGGGATACAAATTGGGTAGCGCTTGTAAGAAAACTGATTTTTGAACGAAGTTATTTGTCGTGTTTACCAACTGTGATTTGCTTTTGACCTTAAAAAGGTGATACTGTTTGGTGAGTTAGTTCATTCATTATTTATGTTTTGTATTCCTGTTATTATTTCCTGATTTTTTTCAGGTATATATATATATAGCAGTCTTAAGCCGTGTAGAAATGAACTTTCTTTTAAACGACTTTTACGCACGCATTCTCACTAAGTGATTAGGTAATATGTCGTATTGCGAATAAAGAAAAAAATACATTACGAGTTTGTTTGCTTTTCAGAGTTTCGACGGATCTTTTGTTTATAAATTGTGAACGTAGCTCTTAAATATCTACGTTTTACAGATGTAATATACCGCGATCAATGATGTTAAAGGAGCTAATACTAGAAATACATTCATGTTTATAAAGAATCGCATTTGAAAATCTACATCAAGGGAGGTAAATTTGAAGGGCTAGTAGACATTGCCAATTGTGTTCTGGATTACCCACCCATCCATAACAGGCCATTTTGTTTGTTTACATTCTAGATATGTGATGACATTTCGTACTTTAAATGTTTTGATTTATTGGTGCTTTAACATATACATGCTATAATCTTTGCATCCCATGGTATCTGCTGGTTAAGAGATATTGGTCACAAGGTCCAAATGGAATATTGTGCAACCAGGTAAGAAAATGCATACATTGTAATCTGAAGTTGTAGGCCTACCGCCATTCTTTGCATCTGCATCATGCCCAACAAAGTATGCAAATGGAATTTCTTTTCATCGATTTTGACATTTCATTTGGAAATTGCCTTTCGCAACGCCAAGCACGTTTCCGAATCGAATATGGTCTAGATATTTCTCTGTTGTCATTATGATTATCGAATCATTGGATCACATTTTCTAAGTGGGAAAGGAGTCGTCAACTAGAATAAAATTGTGTGTAGTGCTTGCGAGGAAATGAGGGAACTTTATAGAAATAATAACCTATGCGTTTAAAGTGAAAACTGGTGAAAGTGGTGTTAAACCGAAATGACCGAATACGGCCATAAATATGTGGGCATAGGAGATAAGGCAATCTTTGTCATTTAAACCAGTTTAACTGACACCTAATTAGCATATAAATGCGCAAATTTAATTACCAGAAAAGATAATTAATTAACGCATATGATTAATTTACAATTTTTTTATTAAAGAATGATAAATAACAGCACAAATATAAAATACACACTGTTTATGTTTGACTGAAAAGGAACTGTGGATCTGACAGTTAACGCAAGTTAGGGACGATATGAATGCTTGAGCTGTTTAAAACGGTTTTGGAACCAACTCGGCACCCAAGGGGTTACGAACCACCACATTGATAACTATGTAACACAGAACCAACAAAGTCTGCGTGTGAATTATGTAGGTACATCGATGTATATTTACATTGAGAGAAATGGGAGAGAGAGAAAAACACAACTCCCCTCCACAGGAGATTATGGGTGTTTCCAAGAAGCAATGATAAATGTGTTGACCGCGCATGACTGTTTTCCCCAAATTGTGCCTGAAATTTTGCGCACCTGTTGAGGTTTTTAAAAAATTATTTTTTCTCCCGACCGACTTATAGAGTGCCGGTGGTTTTACTTGGCTTGACCAACCCTAATAGTTAGCTGAGTATGGGGTTTACGCCCACCATTAACAGTCGGGCATCGCAACTTAACTGAAATATAGTTGACACGATGTAAAATTCACAAAAAAGAAAATGCCGAAAGAGAAGAGAAGTTGTCTGACTTCTCTTAATCACAACAGTTGTCCCCTGGTTGTCCCCTGGTTGGATATATGCTTTTAAAACGTATATATAATTCGAAGTGGGTAGGCGTCTCTAGATGGGACGATGAAATCGTGATATGTCAATATAAGAATTCGTAAATATATGAAAAAAGATATACTACAAGAGCCTTTGATTTTACCTACATACATTAAAATGGTTTGCACAAAACAATCGAACTTGAAAAACAGATCGATGAGAAGAAATCCTTTGCGATTTACTGATTAGTTTGGAATGGGAAATATTGTTCACATTAGCATTCTATCCCTTCTTGCACAATATTTCTATTGTTGGCTGAAACATATAAGCAAGATTCCGGGAATATTCGGTGAAGTGCTAATTCAAATATCACGAAAGCTCTCAGTGCTTGGTGAAATCTAAATTATTCTGACTATGCGGGCTGAAACGGAGTCTCGAAAATATTCATTTTTTTTTCGCGTCTGTCTTTTTTTTCTTTTTAAAGAAAAATAATATTTTGAAATGTTTCAATTCGCTGTGAAATAGGTGTGGATTATAGAATAATCCAACTTATTCCAATTTTTACTGTAAACTTATCTATTTTGCATGGATCATGTAACGATTTCTAACAGCAGAGTTTTCCCTACCTCCTGGATACATAAGCAGTACTTGTACCGATTTGTTGGTTAGTCCTTGACCTTTTATTTTTACCTCGCCTCTAACAGGGATCGAACCCAGAACCTTTGGTATCAAAGGCTGACGCTCTACGACACAGATTACAACATCTTTCTTCCTTCATTTTTTTCCAGTTCATTTGTTTGTACATGGACCCAGCATAGGAATATCATCATCACATTTGACCTAGCATTGATCATAATTCGTAATGATATCCAAATAGGTCAGAATGCCTTTACACAAGCTGTGCATTATTCGTGATGGATCGATTGTTTTAGGCGGTGAATGGTTAGGTTTTTTACAAGCCAGCATAATATGTAATTTCACAAACATATTCTAGCTCAAAAGGGTTTTCTATTCGGGTAAATCAAACCCAATTTTACTCGTCTGTTACTGGCTACTTGACCGCGTCCCCTTAAAAAGCAATTGTAAATCAAAATAGTATTCTTTGGTCCCGTTTAACAATATACCCAAAGGTCCCATAATGTAGTGGATATTGAATAAAGTGTTAATCATTGCGCGCCTTCTACAAAAGGAGGAGCCATAAATTCCGACTTATCGCTGTCGTTTGTTTACTCGCCTCTCGAAAACTAAAGGCTAATGATTCTTTAAAAGCAATCTTTAACCGCGATAATGGAGTGCACATCTCGCAATGTAACACGTGAATTATGAACTTCACGATAGGAGCAGTTCTCACGCGTCACCGGGAAGTAAGCAATCTGAACACATCGGGTTTATCAAATGAAAACACCTCTGAAATGATAGGGATGACGCCATATTGGTTCCCAGCGGAATGACGTCACTTCACTTTCGTGTTTTAAAATAGATCTTAAATGTGAAATCTAAAAAGTTTTTAAATTTGATTGAGGAAAAACTTAACATGTCACAACAACAATTTTGCCATATGGTATGGGTTACTGATAAAAAGATTACTTAAAAGGATGCCCAACCCTTCCATACACATTGAACTACTTAACTTGCACGCTTAGAAAAGGTGTTAATTGGCTGATGCCGATTTACCCGAAAAATTGTAACCCTACACTTATATACGAGGTGTATTTCACAGCTCACGGAAATACCCGAGTAATTCCGATTGGGAAGTATGTTCATGCGCGAAAGTAGTCCCGATGATCTAAAAGTAGATACGACTGAAGCTTGTATTGTATGAGTTACAGCGAAACTAATGTTGAAAATACTGATAACACGCATAAATAGAATACATGTACATGCGTTTGTGTGCAAAAATCATTCGGTCATGCACACATTTAACTTGACCTTCATTGATGAAATATTAAAACGCTTCCTTTTTTACCAAATTTGTTTTACCAAATGTCGAAATGATTTTGTTTTCAATGCTTTCAATGAAACTCTGCTGTTCTGTCAGACCCATCCACTCTCACACACTCAGAGGATTAACTCCCCTTCTGCATATTCAGTACATGTCGACAAGCGCCATTGCTAGAACCATCGTCGGGTCGTTTTTGTCATAATTAGTTCAGTTGAAAAGTTTGCTTTGGCTCAGATTTGCTCATATTTTGATTTACAAATGCTGCATGACTACAGATTTTAGAAACAAATATCCCAAAAAGCGATGTTGTTGACTGGTTAGACGCATTTACTTATTGCTTTTCAGAACTATTTGGTGAAGCGATGGGTTCCGACATTTGTGGGTAGTTTGGTCGAACAAAGTTCCGTACTACGCAATGGGTACATAAAGAGATTAAATAAGGTGAGAAAAACTACATGAATACATACTCAATCCGCCCATCTCTGTAGATATTACCGGTGCCCAAGAACACAAGGAAATATGACCCAAAATTGAATTTTAGGTAAATTTTTAGAGGCAGTTGACGTGCGAATATATGTAATTCTGTAAGTACAACGAACCCTCAAACACTTGGAATGCAGGGGTCCTGAGTCCAAGATACATCTGCTCAAATAAATTTTCTTTCGATGTGTAATGAAATAAAGTCAACCAGACATGATCTGTATGTCTCACAACCATTGATCAATTATGTGACCATTGAGAAGCAGTCCGTATTGGTATGAAGTACTAGGGGCATAGATATGTGCCACGACTGAAAAACTTTTGAAAACAGCATACGATCTTTAGCCAATTGACAAAATAATTTTTGTTTTAATCTTTTTACACAAAATTCACTGTTTTATAAATGGCGATGTGGCTTTGTCATGCACCCATTGAAACCGCTATCATACCTATTTCTATTAAATAGGATCCTCACGGTTCACATGGAATCATGACTGTATACATTTTGTACAATCGGAACTACTCGGGTATTTCCGTGAGTTGTGAAATACACCTCGGATATAAGTGAAGGGTTACAAGTTTTTGGGTAAATCGGCATCCGGCAATTAACACATTTTCTAAGCGTGCAAGTTAAGTAGTTCAATGTGTATGGAAGCGTTGGACATCCTTTTAAGTAATCTTTTTATCAGTAACTCATACCAAATGGCAAAATTGTTGTTGTGACATGTAAAGTTGTTTCCTCAATCAAATTTAACGACTCTTTAGATTTCACATTTAAGATCTATTTTAAAACACGAAAGTAAAGTGACGTCATTCCGCTGGGAACCAATATGGCGTCATCCCTATTATTTCAGAGGTGTTTTCATTTGATAAACCCGATGTGTTAAGATTGCATTTTGTACCGTAGCCATACCTATTTTATAACGTTCTATTCCACAGGTTGGGTGCTGTACACATGGGTTAAGGATTCGTAACTCGAGAGAGATAACTAGAAACACTTGAGGTATCGGGATATCACTCGGAAACCCTTCGTTCCCATTCGCCACGAATCGTGAGTCTGTAGCATGTTTGATAGCATGTTTAATGTAAATACATTGTATGTTTAATATACATCCTATATATCGTCCGTGAAATATGATTCTAATAGCATGTTTGATATCATTATGTTGTGTGTTTATAATCGCCCCTAATTCTCCACAAGACATGCGTCTATTAGAATGTTTGATATCATGTGTAGCTCAAATATGTTTAATATCGCCCCAAATCATTTATATCCAGGAATTGTTAGCATATTAGAATGTATGATTTAATGTTTGATTTTAACAAGTTTGATATAACACCAAATTGTCTATGAAACGTAAGCTTAGTAGAATGTGTGATATGTTTAATTTTAATATGTTTAATTTCACAGCCCAATCGTCCATGAAACAATGGTCTATTAGAATGTTTGAATGTATGTTTGATTAAAAACTGTTTAATATCATCCCCAATTATCCATGAAATGTGAGTATATTAGAATGTTTAATATGCTTCTTTCGAAAATATTTCATAAATCATCCCTTGTTATCCATAAAATGTGAGTTTGTTAGAATGTTTGATATCATGTTATCAAAATATGTTTAATATCACACCTAATTATTTTCGAAACTTGACTCTGTTAGAATGTTTGATATCATGTCGTAGAATTCTCTTCTTGGAGAAGTGTTTTACCTAACTCACAAAGAATATAATAATTTGCTTATGACTACACGGTATTTTTGACATACACTAAGAAAAAGATCACTGCCTCATGGCGATGCAACACCATTGGAATCTATTGCCAACATGCGAATTTGCTCTTGAGAAGCAAATTCCGTTTTTGTTGCAATGGTTCGAATCGTTTAAATAAAGATGATGCCTTTATTTCGAATGCTTTCTTCGTCACATGCTTAGTTGTCTGCAGAAAATACAACAGAACGTTATAGACAGAGAACTAGATAGGAAATGGCTTTATATTCAAATCTGTATTTTAAGTTTGTAAGTGTGATAAGCGGTCCGAGGAACATTTCAAGTTGTTTAACGAAGCTGATAGGCGAGATGAAGTTTGTACAAACAAGTCCCCGTCTCCTGCTGGGAAGGCCATGAATGAGAGGAGTATAATAGATTGTATTGGGTTTAGAATTTACGCCACTTTCAACGTAATTTAGATTTCATTTCAAGTTGTTGAACGAAGCTGATAGGCGAGTTACTGTTTTTACAAACACGCCCTCGTCTCCTGCTGGGAAGGCCATGAATAGGAAATATACCATAGATTTTGTTGGTTTGAGATTTATGTCGTTTTCAACATACTTTAGATTTCATTTAAAGAACATTTGTACCACTGTGGTTACTACGCCTATTTGTGTAGCCATATTTCTTTTTTTTTTTTAATTCTATCGGTAAAGAATGTGACTGTTCCCAAGTTGCTGACCACGTTGATCTAATTTTCAAACACTGCACTCTTAGCCTTGCATTCGAATTTTCGTGATTCGGCTTTGAATTTATATTATAAGAAGCAAAGTTATACCCGCAAAGCAACTCTTGCGAACCGCCTTTTTTATGCTCTTACGACAGTTTGTCTCTAAGAGTGCTGCACTATGTACCGAGGTTACTCAACATACTGATGAAAACGTAACAATGTAATTCGAGAAAGAAACCACAACTTCAATATAACACTAAAAACAAATATTATGTCTCTTTCCGTGGCTTAGTGGTAACAACACAGAATTATATTACCCCTTTCTGCGTGGGTTCAAATCCCCATGACGGTAGGCCTATATGTATTTTCATGAGAGGCAGTCTCCCGCCTGACTTAAGGAATGCCGATGGTTCTAACGGCTAGACCAGCCCTTATTTTTAAGTGTGGGTCTTCCCCCTTTATTAAGAGCAATACGATAGCTTTTCTCAGAGAGTGATTTTAGACTTCACTTTAAGTAGTACATTCGATGTTTCCTACTCAAACCAAAGTATAACCACAAAATGAACACTGACGGACGAATCGTATTTTCTGATTGACAAATGCAAGGTTTTCTCAAAGGGGAGCGGTTTTAGACTTCACTCTTAGCGGTCCACTCGAGGCTTTCGGCGCAAAACTAAGTTTTCTTGGATGTCAAGAAGCAAAACTAAGCCACATAATAACACTGACGGATGAATCGTATTTGTCTGATTGACAAATGATAGGTTTTCTCGGAGAGGGCCTAGAGCGCTGCACTGGATATCTCGCCGTAGTCCCCCACTTGTAAAACAAACTTTATCATTTCTGACAGACAGATAATCACTCGTTGAGACGAATGTCAACTCCGCTTCGCCAGTGTTCGATATCAAATACAAGTCGAATAATGGAGAAGTTGTAACCCACTGCCTGTGTATTGTCGAGTTAGGGAGATTTTGTTTCTCCATTGTTAGAGCGTATAGTTAAGGCTGCGTATGTGTTATGGTTAAGCAATGGTTTTGACGTATTCACAAATAATTTTCGGACACTTCTGCAAACCTCACAAGCGGCTTTTTGTTTGGGAGACGTTTTCCTCCATTGTCAGAGCGTATCGTAATGGTTGTGGGTTTGTAATGGTTTGGTAACTATTTCGACGTATTCACAATCGCTTGCAAAGTTTGCAGAGGTGTCCGGCAATTATTTTTGGACACCCTTGCAAATTTCGCAAGCGGCTTTTTCATAGGAAAACTTTTCCCACCATTGTTATTGAGTCCATTTAAGGTCCCCCCCCCCTTTGTTATTATTACTGGCGAATTATTGAGGTTGTGGTGCAAGTGTTATAATTTAGCAATAGTTTTGAGGTATTTGTAACCACTTACTAAGTTTGCATAGACGTCCGAAAATATTTTCAGATGCCTCTGCAAACGTCGTAAGTGGTTATTTGTTAGGGAAACTTTTCCCCCCAATGTTACAGTAAATCATTAAAGTTATGCGTAATGGTTGGCAATAATTCTGACGTATTTTTGTTTAGTTTGCTTAGGCTTACGAAAATTATTTTCTGCCACCTCTTCAAATGTCACAAGCGATTATTTATTGGAGAAACGTTCTTTTTCCTTGTAAGAGTTTATGATTAAGGGAGTGCATGTGGAATGGTTTGTCAATACTTTTGAAGTATTCATAAACACTCATGCTGTAAGAAGTGTCCAGAATCCTGAATTATATTCGTCACATTTGAGTAAATATGTTTGCTAAGTACCCTTTAGAATACCTCGGAAAAGCATTGAAATACGCCGTAGTAAATATCTTAGAAATGAATCAAACACTCATCTTTATTAAAGACATACGAGCAATTTTTATATCGAAATCCTTCTATGTGAAGAGGAGAAAATTTTCATACGAGGAATTTTACTATCGCAATCACTCTTTGTCAATGGGAGAAATTGCTCATACCAGCAATTTTACTCTTTTGAAACTGTGATTAAACACTACCAACGGAACATCTCTCGATTTTTGCTTTTAATTGCCGTCTGAGCACTGTTTCATTTTGGGACGATCACAATCTTGTTCTTGAGGTTGGCACAGAGTTAAGGCTCGTATGATTACAAACTAAACGATCGTTTTTCAAAACACGCCGGCCTTAACGTGGATTTAGAAGGGATTATCGCTCCGTAGTAACAGAAAACTTTTAAAAGCTCTCACCCACCGTAGAAAGTATGTGTCATGAGAGAAAGTGTGCCAGTGGAAAATGACGAGATTTAGATAAGAGGCGTGCTTTCATTGATAGCTTCTTCATATACTTTAAACATATACAGTGAATTACAAACACAGAATATACAAGTTACGGCAAAAGGGTCTGGCCACAAGTTTTCACAACATTAGATTTGGCCATTCCTTTTAGAAAGAATTACTGAAGAATAGGTCTTCATTTGTACATCAGATGGACCATTAAGATAATTCTACAAGATATTACGTAATTGAAAGTTTTGGTCCGGCTAGCGTATAGGAAGATCTGTTGGCAAGATGAGTTGAGAAGGGGAGAAAGTGGGACGAGCGGGAGCTTCTTCATATCTCTTTTGAACCTTATTGTCTCAGTCAGGAGGTTGTCCCACTTGGGAATCTTGTGTTGCTGAGTTCGAGACTTGCCTTAAGACGATCAATGCGATATGATCTATTTGGCCTCGATAACTGATGAATCATGTTCATGTGTGAAAGCAGTCAGTAGTTTGGAAAGAGTGCAGTGTTGTTGAGGAAATACCTTGGGCATGGAATGGTGTACTGTCCACGCATATGACTTTTTCATAGGAAAGTTTTAAGTTGATGATACACCCATAGATCTGGACCTATTGTAAATATTTATGATTTTCTTGTTAGGCATTGTACACGACTGTAGTTAAATGCCCCTTTTCAACCGAAATCCATTTAAATCTGGGTGATCAGAACACTTTATGATAACAGAGTTGTTGTAAAAATCGAAACTAAACACCGACTGCTTCCCCAGATGTATGTACGGTACTCCTCGGATTTTCCGAAAGTTACCAAACTAATCCTGCCTCTCTCGGAATACCCGATCACTTTTACTTATTTGATTACTACATGTAGTTAGAAATGTTTTCTGTTAATTGCTGGAAATGTTAATTAAGAAAGCAGACTGATGTCGAAGTATTTTTCGAAATACTTCCCCGATATCGCTGTTCATTCTTTAATTTTGTTAAGTACGTTCGGTGAACTCTTCGAGCAAAACAAATCAGTTAAAGGTTTGCAAACATTTACCGACACTGAGGAAAGATTGAAGAATACATTCGATTATATACGACATACAATATATGTTATTTATTAAAGTTATTGAGTAACAAATGATAAGCGTTGTTGCAAAAGAAGGAATTTGGCAAATTGGCCAGTTCCTCCTTTATCAGCGATGTTTTCTGTATAATCGATGGTTTGCTACAAAATCTGTAAGCTTAACTTTCGCTCTCACTCACTCTGAGTAAGGGTTAAATGTTTCTCTTCGGGTTTCCTAGACGTTCCAGATACGATCATTACGCGATGATCAGTGGGAACAAAAAACGCTTTAATCAACGATTCGAGTCGTTCCAACGACATAGAACAGCTGCTGCGGATAGCTTCTGCGTTCGTCGGCCGTCGTTAATCAAAAACAAATATTACACGCTCCCCCCAATAAAATGCACGGATGCCTGTCAAAGGAGAAATTGAAATGGCTTGCCCGTGATTTATGGTCGGAAAACGCTTTCATTTCGCCATCCAATTTTCTCGATTGCGTGGAAAATGGCGAATATTTCCGCGCGTTTTATTTACGTAATCCGGAATTCGGAGCGCTTTGGTTTTTTTCGTTCTTGCTTTAGCCGCCTCGAGTTAGGTTATATTTTGAATGTAACGTTTACTGCAGGTACTTCCAAAAATACTTTTCATGAATTTATTGTTTTCGTTTTTTTTTGTCTTGCTTTTTTTTCTCTCTCTCATAGCTGGGTTGGATAGAGTAATTTCTAAAGGCTGTTTGAAGGCAACATTTCGTGATAGTAGTCACCTGAATCTCAGGTTTATGTTTACTACTTGAAATAGAAAACTGCTGCAACGGCAAAACAACACACATCATTAAGAGACTCTTTTATGAACTTACATACTTTACTCAGATAACCTCGGTCTCGCTTTGTGAATCTTAGATATATCCCCCTTAATATTCATTTTAGCAAGTTTCATATGGACCAATTCTCAAAGTGCGATGATGACATTAACACGTTACATTAATAGGTTCCGAAGCCATTGCGTCTAAGGGAGAAATTTCTCAAAGACGTTTCGAAATCTATCTGATTCCAGGGACTAACCTGTTACCAAATCATAACGATATTTGAGCAGTTGGTTGCAGACGACTCTGAAAAACATTGTTGGAAAAGGATAAATTGCTCGTTATGAGGAATTTCTCCTTTTCCCACAATGCTTTCTGACATATCAGAAGATTATTGTACAATTTCACCACATTTTGAAATGTCGCCTGTAAACTCTTTCAATTTGGGACAGTCGAGAATTTGGCATTTGGCAAAGCGTTGAGGCTTCTTTGCACTCGAGGTTATGGTTTAAAATGCGGATGCACTTATTTCGTTTTATTATCTCATTAGGCAACCCCGCCCTTTCATGTAGGATTAATGAACCTACGGTACAGAATTCACCTTCCTTATACACTGGTAGCGATTTTCACAAAGCTTATAAAGGAACCGAGCGTGGGACGCTGTGTATTCGAAACCGCTCATGATAATTGAAGGTTAAAATTGGGACTTGTTGATGGTTTGGGTCGTGATATGAAAATATATTGCGCAAATAATAGCTCTATGTTAGAATAGAGATTTATTAATGGTTTGTGTGTGGTTTTTTTTTGAGAGGTAATACATGTATCTTGAATAGCTCACGGAATGGCGATGGTTCTACACACGGCTTAGCAAGCCGTTACGGGTATCTAAGCTTGGGGTCTTCCACTATCGATTATGTTTCTTGCATTACAATTTAACTGAGATACGTTTGTCTGATGTAAACACTTTAACAAATGAAAAAGATGTATCCAAAATGTCGCCGTTTTTAGGATATACCTTTATATGTCAGTATTAGGAAAAGAGACAATCTTAAGTCATACAGACAGTTTGTCCTAAACATTTCTATAGCCTACTAATGCAAAATCCGCGTAGACGATATGAAATACCGGATGAGTGAATAAGTAAGTTTAATAAAATGTCGCAACACTAAGCTTTCTATTACAGTTTTACGCGGGAGTAAACCCAAGTCTTACAGGATGTCGTAAAACGTACGTTTGCGTAAAATATGGTCCTTGATGGTCCTTCAAATATATTGCGGCGAATTAAAAAATATCATGTTAATATGTACAAAAAGGATTTTCAAATGTCATTGTATGGGAGAAAGGAATCTAACACTGAAATAGATATAGCAATTACGTTGAATATAACGTTCTGGAATCAGTTCAGTTGGTAAGGAGCAGAATCCATTCTTTGACTACTTTTTCATGGTCGTGTATGAATACAAACAATGTATTGGCTTTACCATATGAGGCGATGAAGCGGTCGTAATAAATAGTGCGCGGTTCCGGTGGATTTCTCTCCAAATCCGCTCGTACTCCCAACTAATTGAATTGCCTATATTTGCATATAATGTGGACGTGATTTTGTTTCTCGACGAGGTATTATATTCAATAACATGACGTAATGGCGTCGTTTGATGTAATTTGATTTCTCTTTCATTTGTAGGATGAATTCGGTTCCATGATTCAGCGACGGAAAAGACGCATTTGATAATATCCGAAAGCTTTCATTTATGCATGGGTTTTTTGTCTTAGTAAATACATTCACAATGAATTTAGATAAAGCATCCAGATTGCTTTAACCTTTTTGTATTTTTGAATACTTGTAAATATTAACGGCATTTTTTCACTGGTTTGCAGGAAACTGTTCTTTGTTTATAAGATTTGTAACTTTCATTGGTAGTTTAAAAACGTTGCAATGAGAAAAAAGAACCACTCCATCCATACAAAAAATACTCCAACGTGTTCAGATATTACAACGAATGCATGGAAAAGAAAAAGAAGAGAGCGAGAACGAGAACGAAAATCGGAATATATCAAATTCTTTCAAGTAACCGCTAATAAACGCTTGGCATAACTATTTCAAAACGCACATTTCATTTGATTTCGATGTATTGCTTCTTTATCCTGCTTTCTTTAAAATGAAACCATGGTCGAACCGACGCTTGGTGCTTTTCCTAATGTTTAAAACAGAAAACAGTCAATTTATTTGGTGCTTTTCTCCGAAAGTTTCTAAATATGTATTCACTCGAGATGGTAAATGTACTCGATTCTTTAGATAATAGATGGAAAGAGGGAAAGGGAAATGAAAAGTTCTCGGCAACGGCCCTGATCTACAAAGCCCCGAATGTATTAGTGCTATTTGTTTCTATGGGAACGCGCACCATGCTACATTAATGCACTTGATATACTAAGTGTTTGAAACACGACGAAAAACGCGAGAATGCGGTCTTTTTTATTCGAAAATGGGCCATGCTTCTAAGCTGGTTGGTTTCTTGGTTGTTTGTTTTGGGAGGTCTATTGGTTGATTTCTTGTTTGATATTGATGTTTTGCATTTGTTATTGGTTGGTTGGTTTGTATGTTTAAATTAAGGGTCAGCAGGGTTTTTTTCCATACAGGCTAGAACATGTAGCAAGATTATTGATGCAGCTATTCTTTCATTGTTGTTGTTGTTTCATATTCCTCTTTAACAGAACAGAACACAGAAATTCATGACATTTCACACCCCTTTTTAACGTGACGCCATTCGTTTTTCGGCTTTAATCCATGTTGTCAGGTACGAGCGTCAGAGATGCGTTTGATATATTCCGGCTTCAACATAAAACCCGCGTGCTTGCCCCTTTTTGTCAGCATCTCGTGTGATTTTCCGTAAAGGAAAACACCACTCTTTAAATCATTCTTTGTTCTACATCGTAAAACCAAACACCAATCGCATTACTTGTGTGAAAATATCTTTTACAACTGATTGATTTAATCTTGCGAAACAAAAATGGTCCTCCGATAGCAAAAGCAATCGGAGGCAAATCTACGAATGTGAGGTTGATATGACCAAGTGATATGTTGGAAAAACAATAACTTAATGCCTAATGAGTATGGGTTCTAATTGAAGTGATCTTTTTTCGACTGAGTCAAATATTGACCAATCAAAACCCAGAATCATTGAGTGCACTGACTTTTGGCCTAGTTAAAGCTTGAATGATTAAAACCATATGTGGGTTGATCTTGTTTTAGAAATATAGTCGTAACATACTATAACGTCGGTACATTTTAACGGGAGCGATATATATGTAAGCGGAAGTTGAAATCGCTTAAGGGGGAAATGTACGCTATTTATTAAATATATCATCCACGCACAGCGTACTTTAAACCTAGGAAGTTAGAAAACTTGTTCGAAAGACTTGCTTGATGAGAATTCATCTTTCGAGCCAGAAGTCCTCTATTTTAGGAGAAAAAACAACAACAGAGACACCTCAATCAACTTTAGTTCAGACTTGGTGGGAGGAATTGTGACAACAATGCGTCCGCAATCTTTTGTTCGTTTTGTATAAAAAGAATGCAATTCGTTTGAGTTATACGTATAAACGAATCGACGTAAAGAGAATTTCTTTGGTATTGCAATCAATATGAAGTAAAAGGTTTAAACATATCTATTTGAAATCGATTGTGAAACAAAGTCTTTCAACTTACGACTTATCACTCTCGAGTTTGCTTCCTGGATCCATAACCAGTACTTGCGCCGAATATGGATTCATGAGATGTCGCAAGGCAGATCCCGCTACTCAAAGGATTCGAACCCACGACCTTCGTGTCCATAGGTCACTGTCTTCCACTGAAGTAATGTTGCCGCTATTTAAATATCTGACAAAACAAATAAAGGAAGGAACAAACTGATTTCACGATGGTGGCTTATCTTAAACAACGCTTTCTGTTTCATCCTTGATTATCTTTGAAAATTGTGTTTACAATAATTGAGGCCTCTGGCCAAGACTTTGAATATAAACTTTAGACCATCCCCAACTAACTTACATAATGTGTTGATACAGAATACATTTCCTCACAGCAATATGAAATTGATACCTTGAAAAGCGCATGTTTCGATAAATTAGAACAATTTGATGAATAATGGTTTGAAATGATTGGATTGGTATAAGATACCTCATCTATGTCATGAAAAAAGCAACAAATTAAGGCGCATTTCATGCCACAAAGGTCAACATAACCCTGCATTATGTTATCGTGGGTTATACTAAAAGTGGATACCTTTCTTACGAGGTGTTTTGTCTGACGCAATTCTTCTCCAAAACATATTTTGACAAGGACGAATTGCTCCCCGGATTGAATTCGAATCCGATTCCAAAGATTTACATAAAGAAAACAAAATTACCTATTCAGCATTCGCTCCACAAGATTTGATATTAAACATACTGATTTATCAAACGAAGCAGACGTGGAAATCATTTTTATCCCCGGATTCCTTTCAAAGAGCGAGAAAAAAATCTCAAAGAACATGGCAGATCGCAGACAGGTTCCCGGCTTGGGACCATTCTTTACATACGCTGATTCTGCGATGGTATTTGGATAAGGGGAACCAGTGTAGACTGTCGGACGGTGTCCCGCGCAAATTCCCTTCTTCGGAACCATAAATCACTGAGATTGTAGTATCCAGTCTAAAATCATTTCGTACACCCGCTAGATATATAAATAACGGACTAGACGTTATGTCCGTTGGCTTTTCGACATTATTTTTTCGCCGCATTCCAACGTTAGCTTGCGGCCAAGATCAGCTTGTCCATGGATAAGCCATATATCCTAATTTGATACGATACTTTATGCTTGGTCGGTGGGTAATTTGTTCAATAGGTCCAGAATTTCTGAGTTTGAGACCCGGCTTGGCCACTTTCTCCTTTGACGATAAATGGAATCAGTGTGAGATTATTAATTCTCCTTCCACAATATTGACCAATCATATCAAGTAGTAAGCTGTCGGACAAGATCAGCTTGTTCATTGATAAGCCAGCCCTATATATTGATCTTGATCTGAAACGTTACTTTATGTTCGGTCAGCACTTTATTTGGCCATAGGTCCAGGAGTCCTGAGATTGAGACTCGGTTTGGCCATTATTCCATTCGACGATTAATGAAATCAGTTTGAGACAAATAATTCTTCCACATTGACCAATCATATTCAGGTGAGAAAGCAGTCATTAGATTGCAATGAAAAAGAGAAGGTTTAGCGCCTCGGAACGAAAGGTTCTGTTGAGAAAAACCTTAGGTATCATTCAAACAAACCAAGGTAAAGTGTAATTCTTTAATAATTGTGTTGTCAAATCTACCAGCCATAATGATAATATGCTCGGTGCAGATCGGCTTATCTGTCTTTTACATTTTTATTCGGAGCCGTACTCTACGGACTCGTATTTCCGGGAATGTTTTCCGAGCGATCGGCGCGTACTCGTATATTTTATGGTCACGCAGCCGTATTTCTGTCATGCGTTTGTTTACACTCAGATGCAAGCGGCGCCAGGGAGAAGCTTGCAGACAATTAGATAATGAATGGAGTATTGATTAGGATGCGCCTCCCTGATCTGGAGGATTGTGCGGCAAATTTTGGCAGCATCTGACATTGTAGACGCTTGGTTCCGGTTTATGAATTTCATTTATCATATTTCTTGGGTATTTCCTGGAAGCACTTGTCAACGTGAGATGAAACTTGTGCTTTATTTGTAAGGTTTTACGAAGTGCGAGGGTAAAAAGGGGTAGGCTTGGTGAACCGTGAAATATTTATTTTGTACTTATATGTCCCAAAGGGCGTAAAGGAAGTGCGCTATAACTGTGCATCTTCTGGTTGTCTGTTTCCGCTTTATACATGCAGATGCATGATGGGAATTTACTTGATCAATATAGAGTCCGAGGAAAATAGACAACTACACGAATTGTTATAAGAAGGGAGACAATAAAGTCCGTTTTTTCACACAATCTCTAAAGCATCTACAACAGCTTCCAAAATGGGGTCATGTCAAACAACCATAGAACATGAAGTTGGTCTGAAGCTTTATAACAATACGTGCTTTGTATTTGTTTCTCTACAGTTCCACTATTGTACATTATGAATATCATAGAATGAATCGTTAATTTGAGCTAAATCTCATTAAACACGAATTAGAAATCATTTGAGAAGATTGAAAATTCGATAATTTTTAAATAGGTTTCCGCTTCGCTGATCAAAGTCCTCTAGGCGGTTGCTTTATTACCTTTTTTGAGTTTTGTTTTTATTCGTCGTTTTCAATCGAAAAAAGATTTGCAAGAAAATGTGGGAAAGTGTCTTTCGTGATTTCTTCCACTATACCAAATGTTTTCTATTCCAACTAAGCCTCCTTTTCCAATCTCCGCCATAGCAACATCTCTAAGTTGTACAAATGTATATTCTAAGTTTTTTACCGTGTCCCTTTTAACTCGAAACTTTACTAATAGACATATTTTATTTACAGGACATACATAAGAAGTAATAGTTACATGTTAGCATGTTTAAAGCAATGACCATGGTCAAACGCTTTAAAGTCGGACTTAAAAACGCTTGGGTATGCCTAACTACATTTTCCCCTTTCTTTGCTAGCAAAGCCCCAATCTGAACACATCGGGTTTATCCAATTAAAACACCTCTGAAATAATAGGGATGACCAATTTTGTTTCCCGCGAGAATGACGTCACTTTATTTTCGTTTTTAGAAATAGATCTTAAATATGAAATCTTAAAAGTCGTTAAATTTGATTGAGGAAACAACTATACATGTCACAACAACAATTTTGTCATTTGGTATGAGTTACTGATAAAAAATGATTTAAAAGGATGTCCAACACTTCCATACACATTGAACTGCTTAATGTGCACGCTTAGAAAATGTGTTAATTGCCGGATGCCGATTTACCCAAAAGGCTGTAACCCTACACTTCTATCCGAGGTGTATTTCACAGCTCACGGAAATACCCGAGTAGTTCCGATTGGCAAAGCCCTACTCAAGGACAATTATTTTTATATGTTACTTGATCAGGGCTATTGAATTTATAAATTTCTTTGCTTTTTGCAGTTTGACTTTCGCGTCAGATAAACATTAACAATCTTATTATAGTCCGATAACTATAAACAATCTTCTCTGGGAAGTTAAAATGCCTTTTTCATTGATACTAGAACAGAGCATCAGGCGAATTAACCTAAACCTTCTGTAACCTTCATTAAGGCATTTAAGCGCATTAAGTCCGTAAAAGCCAATTAGCTTGTACTGTGTTATACGGAGATCTGGCTTGCTGAAAACGTGTATAATACCTAAACCTGTTTTTTCCCGAGCTCGCTCGCTCGTCGAAAACATGTATAAAGCTAATTATCATACATCCCGTAGATCTAACTATTTCTTGGGGGCGTTTGAAGCCTCCTCTCCGACATGTTGTGTATATGCGATTCCATTTTGTCTTACCTTCAAGTGGTTAATTAAGTGATCTTTCATCATAGAACGCCCCCTTTACTACGCGAAAGGGCATGTCTAAACCGTTAAGACTGTTCAATCTTTACCCCACAACACCCCCAGTTTTATTAATGAACTGCTTACCGTTTTAGAAACTACTCTGGAAAAATAATTGCCATTTCGTAATAAGTAATGTTTTGTGTTTTGTTAGTAATAAGTGACTCCTTTGTTATGAGGGGTTTTCCGCGTATCATAAGATAATTGTATCATTTTCATCTTTGGACGACCGTTCTTTCTTTCAATTTGACCAGTCATAAATTTGCATATCATAAGATGGGTTATTCTGCACATTTTTAAAGCCACGTCTAATCTAATGCTTAAAATTGTACTTACGTCGTATAAAATAAACTTCTGGTTGTACAAGATTAGATGGTTGGCCCAATTTGCAAGCGCCTAAATGTGTATGTGTTTTTACTTCGTTTGCATTGCAAATGGCGGTGTTGGTTTAGAGGTTGACGAACGTAAACATGAAGTGTCAAATTAAATGTCAACGCACATCCTAAGGCTGTTTTTTGATAAGATAGTTTTTCCGTTTTTATTTTTCTATAGATAAAACGATAACCGGAAATGAAACATCGTCTTCCGGTGAATCGTGGTTGCCATTTTGTTTCTCGCTGATTTAGACTGAATTAAGCGTGGCTTTTCTAAGATCTATGCGGGATTTTAACATCACACACAAGCGAGAGTGTGTAGCGATTTGTGGATTCCAGAATACATCCTTAAATTGATTAAACTTGATAAACTTTGTGCAGAGGTGTACACGTGGCATTCTAAAACGGAGTCGGTGTAAAATGACTGTCTGCTTTATTCGAAATCCGTCCTTGCTTTGTTTATGTAAATCATTTTGCAGGATTTTTATGCTTCTTTTGGTATGGGGTTATTTTGAAGTTTATTCGTCATGATATTTTGCATTACAATCGAAACTTTTGTAATAGCGCCATTTTAACTCCCGTTAAACAAGCACCAGCTTGATTCTTTGTAAACAGTGGTGATGTTTCAAGCATTATTAACAAGCATTAACTATTGTGAGTATCGCCGGCTGATTTAGGGCGACATTTAGTCTCTTATCAGATAGTACAGATTAATCTGGGTCGATTACATGAACATGAACGTGCTTTTTATGCAACGTCGCTCATTTAATTACCTTTTAGTTAGTCTCGCCGACATACAGATTAATACGGCGCAGTTGTACTGTGCTTATGTGTCATAATGATAAAGATAGTTAGACATAATGTCGGCCGTACAAACAAATTAGTCGACTCGTTATCATAAGCCTTTTACAGACATATTTGAAGAGCTTTGCAGCGTATGATGTAATAATGTTTTTTGTGATTGCAATGTTTATTATATACTTGTAGTTGCATAGATTGTCGTGTATTTACTGCATTAAAATGGTTGTTTGAAGATCTGTATATTATTGCATACATTTTGAAAGATATCTTAAGATCTTAAATTTATGATCTTTACGGAGTCCTTGGATGTTCGCTAATATGAAATACAATGCTTTTTCAGAAAATGTCAAAAAAATCACGTCACACTTTGTAAAAATGGCTTCTTAACTACATACGTTAAACATTACGAACGTTACCATTCTTTAAAAATCTCTGTTTTACTTCACTCGGCTTAATTTGACATTCAGGAACAACATATATAATTGGCAATGATTGAAACTTTTTTTTCTGGAGTCAAGAAAAGTGTTTTATATTAAAACATATCATAAGGAGGTACACGCCTGGCGCCATTTTGAAATTTTGCGCCGCATGTGATTTATATACGTCGACAACGCCCCCAGTGAGTTACACTACAGTTGTGGAACTTTGGGGAACCAGCTGGTTACTGGTTCCGGTTTGTAAAAGAGTTTCAATGAATTGTTTATTAAAACCTATATAATGCTGGGTATTTTTTCTAAAAATAGACGTTTGTGTCGTCTGCTTTCCAAAACCTTAAATATCTGCACAATTTTGTTGAGGAAAGATACTTAAGGTAGCAAACAAGTTATATCTCAGATCAGTCGCCAATTTACTTAATTCACAATTCAATGATAAGTTCTGCTGTAATATACGACTGATCCATCATTTTAACAAGATCCCTTAACCCCCTCTCCCCATTGTCCGTGCCACAGTATTCCCCCAAAACATGTAACTGGATAGCTCTGACTTGCGTCTTGTTGTAGATAAATTCTGACAAGAACATGCCAGTGGTAACCCGAAAGCCCAGCAAACTACACGGCACATGTAAAAAGGGATGAACATGTCCATGTTGAGATAAAAGCATGTTCATCTCTCACTACCCAGAAGAGGTTTCTAGGGCCGAGCTTGTAGTGTATTTTACTTGAAAGCAATATGCCAAACTCTTCGTTTGTTCAAAACATGCTAAAAATTGAAAGAAAATTCATCCCCGACTAACAGAATAAAGATGGGTCTACCAAACTTGACATAGCCCAAATGACCAGTTGAAGAAATCTTCTTAACTCATTTGTGATCAGAATTCTTTCGAAAAAAAAAATACAAAAAATGAAATACTGTTAAAGACTTTACAGCATTGACACAATAGAGCTCTATTGTGTCAATGCTGTAAAAGTCTTAAACAGTATTTCATTTTTTGTAAAAATATTTCGAAAGAATTCTGATAATAGGGCATCATATAATAACCCAATGCACATTGTGGGACTTGAATGACTCTGCACGTGTTGGTATGTATTTTGCCTCGCATACATTTATGACCAACACACCATCACAAAACATTGCCTCATTAGAACGAAATGCTTGCTCAACCATAACGAGCATTCGTCTTACTATCAAGACCTAGCATGTTGTGGTGTTAACATTTCCGCCTGCAGACGACATTTATTTTTACTTGAAGCAGGCGACTTCAGGAAAATATTGTAAACAAGTGCAAAACCTTTGAGTTCTGCTGTTGTGATTGTGTGAATAGATTGAAAAAGCAATGTGGCAAAAGGAGAAATCGCTTATGACAAGCGATTTCTCCCACAATGCTTTTGAAAAGTCGTCTGCTGCAAGAGCAAAACTGTGGCGTTGGGTGTTAATGTATTCACATAACCACTTCTATTACTGTCATCACTAGATATAGTGCCCCCTTTTTTACGAAACAATTAATGTCACTCTACGCGCTTGACAATTTTCATGTGTCGTCTGGTCTGCTAGTGACGCGCGTCAAAATTCGTCTGCATGCAGACCTTTGGGACCTGTGCTCTCATTATGACTAGCAACGAATGCTCATTTCTCATTAATAATTCAGATTTCTCGTAACGATGCAAGTTCTAGTCTAGTCTGATGTGATATTGATTAAGAGTTTATGTCAGATATGCATGCGCGTGTACCTTTCAAAAGTACTATCCAATTTTTTTTTTTTTTTTTGCAACTGACAACTTTTTTATTTTGTTTGTTTTGTTCAATTGCGTCCTTAGCCACCCTCGGACCACGAAAAATGGGCATATATACACACCTGCGTTATGAATATTATTTGTACGTTATAAACATGTTTTTTTATGTTAAACGCTGGATAGAATTATGTTATGTTTTGTTGTGTAACTTCAACAATTATTTCAAAAATATCTACTTACTATAAAGATAAACATTATATCTTTGTTCTTAAAGTACTTATACATATTTTGATATGCATTGTAAGCCTTTTATCTGTCTTTATCCCTTCTCTCATTTTCACTGTATCTATGTTGTTCATTTCCGTTAACCCTTATAGTGCTGGAACCGACCTCTTACTTATTCAGAGGTTGTGATCTAACATGTTTGCTACTCTGAGTATTTTTCATCGTTAAAATTAAGCAGATATTTGAGGTTTTGGAAAGCAGACGACACACACATCTATTGTTAGAAAATTACCCATCATTCTAAGGGTTAACGCCGAGCAGTATATCAAATGTTACAAGGCGACGCTGTTAAGTGGACTTTGTTTGTTCTTTAGTTGTACGTCGGAGTCAGGTTACAAAAGACTAACAATGTAAGAGCGAATGTAAACAAAGGATTGTTGCGTCTATAAACAAAGACATGCGCCATCCTCACCCGATTGATGTTTGCATAGCGAAAGGATACAAGTGATTGTCTGAGCATGCGCAAAGCAACTTTATAACTGGTTTTGTTAAACGATGTGTTATGTCCGTCTTTGCTGTACTTAGTATAATTATTTTTTATCTCCATCTATTCAAATGGTTTTGATGTTTTGTAACCCAAACTGGCATTTTCGGTTAAAGTCGATTAATTTATTCGTTTTCAATAATATCAATAAGATGTTATAGGTCTTCATATTTTCTATGTATTCATTCACCCACCATTACAAGTGTACGTAAACGCTATCATTTTTGTTTAAAGGGGCTTGATCACAGGTGTGAGGAAGATTTTGAGTTAAGAATTAATTCATATAAAACTTCACAACCAATTTACTGCTGTATAATACGCACTGAAGAATAGTCATTCGATGTAAAATTAGCTCTTAGTTTTTATTTTGTTAAAGTATGAATACAATAAACTAACATGTGCTTTAATCCATTAACGTGCCATCGCTTTTGAGATCTACCGCATACTTAGCTAAATTGATCATTTCTGAATTAATAATGCATTCAACGGGTACTTTTAATGGTATGTTAAACAACTATACAAAAATTGTATCGTTTAATCGATATTTTAGTTTGACTTTCAAATTCTCTTTTCTGTGGACAAGCACCTTTAACGAAAGTGAATCTTTATTGGGTCATATATCACGGCTAATATGAACATTGTGTCATTTATACTACGCATGTTTTATTGTATTACGTATATAAACCTGTAATGACATGAACTCCTTCTCAATTTTGTTCCAATGCCGCTTTATTACCATGTATTTAAATTTCTCCAATGGAAAGATTGTGAATACAACTGAAACGAAAATGGTTTGTGTGATCGTAAATCAAATGGCCAAAGATAAGTCATTTTAGGGCTCTGATTATGGAAACGTTTTCATATTTTATTTGAAGCAAAGGAATAGGTTGTTGCCTGTATAACTTTGATTCTCTCAAAACTAGATTTTTATGTCATCTGCTTTCCCAAATCTTAAATATCTTCTTGATTTTTACAAGGAAAGAAACTTATAGTACCAAAAATGTTAGATCACAGGCCAGACGCCAATATACTTATCGGCTGGCCTAGATCCAATATGTTTGCATAAGCATGCAGTCGGTTTCAGTAATATAAGGGTTTGGGCATGGGAAGTTATTTCTCGCATGTACCTCACCCCCACTCTGTATAAGGGAAAGAAAACTTTAAACGCTGTTAAACAGACTGGGATTATTAAATACCGAAAAATGAGAACCGCCATAAAAACGCCATATTAAAGCTTCACAAATATTAATAAACAATTCATATTACCAGCCGGGGTCGTAAAGTTTGACAGTTTAATTCGTGACATAAAAAACTGCAATAAACCGCCGAATCAAAACGAGGCAAACCATATCCGATTTCATGTATATATCAATTTAGGTAATATTTAAGGCATATTAGGGAACACACGCTTCTGCTAAGAGAGTATTTACCATCAATAAAGTGTGAAAGTGTATTTCGGATAGTATTCAACTACGAGTTTTTAATGTCGTTTTTAATAGAAATTGAGTTATATCTCGGTGACCAATGTACCAATCAATGTTCCTAGAGTTCAATTCCCTTTTATGTACTGATGTCGTTCTAAAAGATGCTTGTTCACACAAAATGACAAAATTTTGGTCAAGACGTAGATTCCGTCACTTCTGATGGATCTGATGACTGATCCTATTAAACATTCTCCTAGTTATCAAACTGATCTTCATGAAAATCGATTCATAACAATCACAAAAAATGAATTGTTTGTGAATCGATTTTCATGAAGATTGTTTCATGAAGCAATTGATAGCGTGAAATTAGATCTCCTTTATGAAGCAGTTTATAATTGTCGACATTGAATAATATTTGCAGTATCAAAATGCACTGTAAAATAGGAAATATTGACTTTAAAGTTAGCTACCCAGGAGACATTGACATTGCAATAAGATGTCTTTAAAGAGACATTGTCGTATTTTTTTTATGGAAATTCAAAAGATCAGATTGTGACAAAAGTTAACGAATTGAGCGCTTTTAGAGTCGTTAACTTATTAGCTTTTACTATACATTCCTTTTAGAATTGATGTTTTAATCAGGCTTACAAGACTGCATTAATGGACTTTTGACAGACGATTTGCCTATTAAGAATGTTCTATGTACGATTACTTTATCTTTTAACTGCTAATCAATGAATAACCAATTAATTTGATTTAGCTCAACAATTACTAGAATTGGGTATATAAATGATAATGGTTTCAACGATAGGCCCTATGTAAAGCATATTATCAAACGACGGTACCCGAACAGAAGTTCATTACATACGGATTCTCCCGGGAAATCTCAAGTTAAGTTAATTGATCAAACTACCTGACCTTTTCACCACAACACATATATATTTGTTTCAAGTTTAGAAATAGCATCCACGTTGCTCCTCGTCCGTGAAATTTGTTTATGAAATTATATGAAGCTGCTGTGTTTTCCGCATTACCGGAACTACTTTTACGAGAGGATCTACCCATGGTTCCCATTGAAAATGGCGCTTATCGCGCAATAAAGTAGTCCATAAATATTTATTACGTGCAGCGTCATATAATTATAAATCGTGTCATTCGAAAACGGTACAAAGTCGAGTTTATTAAAAGCGCAAGTACATTGATGGATTGTTTGTTGATGTATTGATGCTTCGATTAATTAATTGATTGGTTTATTGATTTGTGAATATATTGTTTTTTTTTATCTGCTTCATCTAAACTTGCAAATTTGCTCTCCAATTGATTGATCGAATGTTCTTTGCTTCCCTGGAAGTTCCTTTATATATTGGTTATTGATTATCTAATAGGTCAATTGATTGATTAATTGATTTCCTAGTTGGTTGATCTGGTAATGTTTTGATTGATTATTTCGTTGATAGATCAGCAATGAATGAGATACATGTATGGGATGTAATGTGTTTAATTCAAGATTGAAATCGTCGTTCGATTTCCTGACGAAAAACGCGGCAAACACATAGAAAAACTCATTTAAACTCAAGTTAAACCCAAATCAATCAAATACATGTATTTTTGATGTAGAAAAAAATGGCAGCTGCAAATCTCGTGCACTTTACGTGATCAGTGAAGCGAGCGAGAAATTACGAGACTGCACAAAGGCAGGCGCGGCGTGAATGATGATTGAGATATCAATTTGTAGTTTAGTTGTTCAGTTGTTACGACGCTTTCACAATGGGGAATGTGTCTCAATCATTGGTGTATGTCGTATTTCTGAAGAACTGTCCTATTTTGTTTAAAAGTGTCGCACCAAATCAGCATGTCCAATCCACATACGGTAATTTACGACGATACGTTGTTGCTTTAGGATAATATTTTCCCAAAAATTGTTGCTTTAGGTGAATTGATTGAGAAGCAGTCATAGTCTAATGTTTTTATTGTATTCCAGTCCCTCATCCCAGTATGCAACCTACACCTTTTGGTTTTGGATATGCATTTTCCTTTTCATAATTCTAGACAATCAATGTAGTTCTTGCTTTGTTTCTGTCCATGTCTCTTTCTCTTTTCAACTTTCTCACTCCTCACTTTACCTCTTTCAATTGAACGTTTCCCTTATTGTATAATCTATATGCCTGGGGAGAATAAACCATATGTTCTGTTCTGTTCAAGAGATATTTGAAAAAAATAGTAAAAGTTTTAAAAACTACAATATGAAAAACCTGATTCTGGATCATATTCTATGTGCTTTCGCAGTATTTGACATTTGAAACGACTGTCCTCAAACAGATGATATTAGTAACGATAATGACAAAGAAACCCAATGAGTACATGTACCACGCATGCTTATGTAAGATAAGATTGGTGGCAGTTTTAGCATATTAACTTTTACCATAAGCCCGATACAACTATCTATGATACTGACAAATTTGTTCATGTATTCAACATGACCTTTCAATTGAGTCCAGTTTAAAAAACCATGCAAAACCAAGCAAAAGTGATTCATCGTATGCCATGTAACTAAACAAAAAACTGTGTTTTTCTGATGGACTATGACCTACATGTAGATACAATTTGTTTACAGCTTTTCATGTTATACTATTTTATTTAATGAAATTTCGGTGAGGTTTCATTGTAAAACATTTTAAAACATCTTTTGCATATATCTACGATACTCACGCCATAAACTTGTTTATGAATGATAGTGAAATATGTTTGTCATAAAAAACCGAATCAGTATAATAAGTGTTTTTATATTTCTCTTTTATGGTACTTTAATTACAAATTACCTTCCCTAGAGTAGGTTTGATAAATAAGACTCTTTGAAATATAATTTAGCTATGCGAATTCAACATTATCCATATCAGATATGAACTGTTTTATAACTTATATATAACAAGAGTAACAAACTTTGCAAAATAATAAATGTATATACATGTACATAGTTGGTTAATTTGGTAACCAACATAAACATTTATTTGACAAATTGAAAATTGACTCATCTTAGACAAATCCTCATTCTAGTACAATGATTTAATTAAGTAAGGTACATTTAAAGGTAGATTATACTCGTTTAAGATTGGTGACAACCTCAAAATATTTATAATCTTGTTTCGCCTTCCCTCAATGAGCCCCATATCTACAAGTTTGACTTCTCCCGTCGAGTGCCCCTTTGCTAAAACACAAGCAAAATGACTGATAGGATCTGCGCAAGGGCTTTATTAGTTTTAAACTCTTTGTTTAATTGAATAATACTGCAGTGTCAAATACTCCAAAGAAACACCGCTCTATTCGCCAGGGTTTTGTTTTGGGGGGGACTTGAAAACCTGAATTCGTTAAGCCATGTATGACAAGATTATTACTGATAATGCTCGGCCAAATCCTTGTAAAAAGAGGCAACCTCGTTATGACAAGTTCTTGTGTTTCACAATTGACACCACCCCCTACATTCGGATATTTAAGACTAGTCCGAATTGGAAGCAACTACAGATGTCAAAGATATTTTGAGAGTTATGCTTTTACATTTTGATAGTGAGAGAAAAACTATTTGGACAAAAAGGATACATTGCTTAATGTTTTCTTTCTGAATGTTGGTAAATATAAATTTCAAAACGATTTGAGTTTATGTACCCACAGGCCGGCGCAAGTACTGGTATAGTATCCAGGGAGCAGTCATCGAGAGTCGCTTTGAACAAGCTTTAAGCTTCCCCCACAATCTATGTAAAACAAACAAGTTCTTCCCTAAGACAGTGCGAGAGTGGAACCTATAACCCACCAGCATTGTGTCTGCACCAACCCTGGATAGCTTCAGATTACTCCTCGCGGGTAATCTGCCATTTCTATGTACGGACATGACATTGTATATAGTTTAAACATTTTTTATTCATTATAATCTGTGCGCCACCACCATGTTCAATTTGTGCTAATTATATTCCTTGAGAACCCAGCTCAGTATCAGGAAGAAGAAGAGAAGAAATGTTAAGATGACATATCCGTTATTCTACATAATAAAAATAAAATCTCTCAAAGGCAATGGTTTGTTCAAAACGTCTACCGAAACAAAATGACCTAGCTGTGCAGGCGGACGGTAAAACGAACCTGACGTAATGAAACAAGGCGCCTTTTCTTTCTAAACAAAGTAATGACGAACATTGGACAATTCATTTGGCGAACGCAATTACCTCAAGTGTGAAATCAAACGGTTTTGACACTTGTTTTTGCAGCGGAAATTTGAGAAGTTAATAGGGGATCGCGAGAAGAAACGAAAACGAAGTCGATCACATTGTAAGCTGTCGTCGGGCTTTTCCACAGTTGACTTTTTGACGATAATTACATTTGCAGACCGCTTAACCCTTTGAATGCTTGGTAATTTTCTTATAATAGATTTTTGTGTCGTCTGCTTTCCAAAACCTTAAATAGCTGCTTAATTTTGTTGAGTAAAGGTACTCAGGGTAGTAAACCGGTAAGATCACAGGCCAGCCGCCAATTAACTTTGCGGTTGACCTTGATATAACCTGATTGCATAAGCATGAAGTCGATTCCAGCACTATAAGGGTTAAAAGAGCAATGCATATCATGATGCATGTTTTGTAATTAATTCGAGGTATCAAAAGAGAAATAGTATATTTTGATACATGTGTGTCTTCCATGTCACCCATACCTCTGGATTAGTCGGAGTGTCCTTTGGCAAGACACATCCGAACACTAGACTAGTATTGATGAATCCAGCAGGGTTCATTTTTGACACGGCATTAGAGCCCTATATAGATAAACTCGTTCAAGCAACACAACAAGTGCATGTGTACTATAAGGATAGATATAAAGACATGACCATTGACAGTATATGTATTACTATACTCGTTTGTCTGACGAATTCGGACATGAGCGAATAAAAGATATTTGAGTCGATCTGATTTGCAGGAAACGTTGATAGTTGTGAAGTATGCCGTGTGATAAAACTTTAACATTGTTAAAAACGATGGGGGCATTTCAATTAAGATAACCTATTAAGCGTGTGTGGTTACCTTCTGTCCTCATATCTTAAATCATCGTATCATATAAGTCGCTATGTTATTACGATTAGGAATTCTTTTTAACCCTTGATGTGTGCCCAACATTTTTCAGCAAACCACGATATACTTCAAAGCCGATTATGAAAATTGCAAGAGATGTCTTCGAAAAAAGACAAAAGGAAGTGAATCATCAACAAATAACCACTGAAAACATTGTGACAAAAGAAGAATTTGCTCATGACGAGCGAATTCTTCTTTTGCCATAATGTTTTCAGATGATGTCGTGTGCTGGGGAGACGCTTGTCTGGTTTATTCGTCTTTCAAAGGTACATATTCACAGAAGAGGAAATTTGAAAGTTGAAATAAAATGTCGTTGAAACAATACATTTCATTTTTATTGTTGTTTGATAAACAATGAAATGTAGCCTAAAGGAATTCTTTTTTAACTTCAGAATTCCCTCACATCTGTGAACAAGCATCTGTAAAGAGAAAATGGTTAACGACCCTGTATTACCATATAATCGGAGATAGCGTTTCGAATGATTATACATGACGTGGGACGGGGGAAAATGCGGGGTGTCTTACGCACACTTTACTCATATACGTTACAAGCGTATCTGTTGCGTTATTTTTTCTAAGAGATCCGCCCTCGTTTCGTTTAGTACAGTCCTTATTTGTAAGGCAAACTGGATATTGAACCATTGTTTATTGTTGTACATGTACTCGTCGGAAATTATTGTTAAATATATCTAAAAATATAAAACATCTTGCTTTAGGGTGTTAAAGCGTATATCGGAAATATCCTGCATTACGGTGATATTTGATTAAGGATGTTTTCATCTGCCACCACCCATATATCTTAGGATATAAAAGGGGTCGGTAATAAAACCCGTAGGTTTCTATGTAATGATGCATCTGGTATAATTTATTACCCATTTTCGTCGGGTCGGATATGAACCCCCGTACGCTAAACCCGCGTAATATCTCGTTAAATCTCGCAAAACGAGAACTGCGTGTGATCTCGCTTCTCGTTGTCCCGATGTTCTGCTTCCGGTTCTGGAAATAGTTCCATACCTTTTTTTTTTCATATTTTTCAAGGCGACTTTTTGACTTGTCCCAAATCCATTATGTCCATGGGACAATGTCTTTGTGGTTCGATTATACTTGAACTTGAAACCTTTGCATAGGTTTATATGGCAGTGGTTGTATAGATTTTTATAAGAGGTTGACTTACAGAATGCCTATGGTTGTACTCGGCCTGAACAGCCCTAAGGTAGTTATGCTTTTGAAGTATTCTTTCATAAATTACGAACATGACATCGAAATAAAACTAAAAAATTGTTGGCACAACGTAAAAGCTTAATAAGAAATCGTGTCCGAGATGGTACACGTTTTAATGTGAAACTATATCAAGCGCTGTCGGTTGATTGTTCTGTATGGAATACGTAGGTCGCGAGTTAGAAAGACAGACAATGTGCCGACAAGCCAAGAAGCTTGGGGTCCATGTTTAAAGCCATTATTTCATCATTCATTCCTTAAATTATTTCATAATTGTTCATAAGGAAAGTTTCAAATTAGAATTCTAGTCTACAAACAATATATACAGGGGTAGATTACGCCTTTGAAAACAGGATTCGCACGACAACCTATTAGGAAATACCAGAGGTATGCTATATACACTGGCCGCCGTGGTATGTCTCAAATGCGGTTGAAAACGGAGTTAAACAACAATTCAAACAACCTCATGGTTCCTTGTGACTACCTGGTATGTTATGCTGCATGTACATGTATTTAACAAGGGTCGTTACATAGCACAGAAGAAAAGCCCACAAAGCGTAATTGGAAATGCGTGTATATTGACTGACCCTTGAATAGAGCAAGTCAACCCAAAGTACGTAACATGGAATAACATGTATGGGAGGCGACTGAAGGTATTTGCTCGCTCGGCTATGATGACTCAAGAACATACTGTGATTTCTCACAGTTTTATTTGATTAAGTATTCACTTCGAAATTCACTTTGCATTTAAAGTAAGTTGTTTATTATTTAGTTATCGCCTTTAAAGAAATTGTTTGTAATTTGCATCGCATTTGTAATGGATTTTGATAATGATAATTAAGATATATACTAACCACAGGGGGAACAAGTCTATAAAACAATGAGCTATGCAAGCATTCGAAAAAGGCTGAGTTTATGTCGAAATCCGCTTTTCTCACTTTTGATTGGTTTATATTCAACTATGTCTGGTACACTGACCAATCACATAAAATATTGACCAACTTGGCCATTGATTAATTGTTTATTATCTAGGGGTTGGACTCACTACACCTTGCTTAAAGTTATATATTTGCATGGTGATTTGAAAAGATATCACTATCAAACTAGAATTGTACCACTCCAACGGGCTGAATGTATCCTTTCTGTAAAGGACGACAACGATATTATGTCAATTGTAATGTCTTGACATGTTTAGCTGCCCGTTAGCTTTGTGGGCTTCCGATTGATAAAAATGTTCTGATGAATAAACGTGGTTTTCCACTTTCCGAATTCAAATGAGATGTGGTAACCAAAAGGATGGACACGTTTTTTTTGCGGCAGCAAATTTGTCGGCCTTTATAAGTATAAGCCCTGTTCACAGCCTAGTCCTGAAGGAAGCTTTCTGCTTTGTTTTGTATACTATCGATAGTTACGATTAATTTATTTTAGAAAGTTCTTGAGGATTAAATGCAGGACTATTGTAAATGATATGTTTAATGCTGTCATAATGAGCCTTACTTGACAGCGTTTTTGATAAACGAACGTGTATTGATAAGTATGTTTTTTAAGACAACTTAATAATTAACTTTCTGAAAAAGATGAGTCCCTGTGGAACCGTATGTTATAGAACATGTGACTTGTTTTTTTTTTATGTAACCCTTCCATCTGGTTCTTTTTTTCTATTTTACATTTTTTGACATTTTATGATGAGTTTTCACGGAAGCATTTATTTCTATCCTTTCAAAGAAATATATTCAATCATGCCTTCATTATCAGTTGTTGAGAAATAAAGTATCATGATTATTTTTTTCAAATATAGTATCTATCTAATTCGGGTTTGCAAAGAGTTAAAATACGATTTATCAATCTATCGGTATCTCTGGGGCATATTTCGAATTATTTTAAGTTTGTTTCGATTTAATGTTTTTGAAAATTGTTTCCTACATCACCTAAATTTGGGGATAAAACCCGGGGTATTCTAAGACCGTTGTTTATCGGAGAGCGCCCCCTGTCCGTACAAACTTTCAGATTAGTCTGGAAGACTCGTACAAAAAGGGGTACCAATTAACATCATTTGTCTTCGGCAAACTTTAACCTGTTGGCGTCATCGAAAGGTTCCGATCGGGCGCCAAATTCTCACTCCCGGAAGGGGAAGGGTCTTCGAGTGTTTGTAGCATATTCGAAAATTCGGTGAACGATTTTATGTAACCTTTCCCAAGGCTGTATAGCTTTAGGAATGAAGATAACATTGGTCCTTTTACACATGGATTTGTTTACACGATAAATTCTTTCGTGAATGGCCAGTCGATGTTTTGGTCGTTTGTTGACAATTCCTTGTTAGTTCCCTCCACACAAACAAACGTGAATGAGTCTACCCACCATGTAACAAGCAATGGCGGGATTTTACATTTTATTCCTCGAATGCAGGCGGCTTTTGAAACATATATGAATTCGCAGACAACTCTGCGTTTTTAGGAAAGAAATCATTGCTGAATAGAAGATAATTCGTTCATTTGCCTTAAGAGAAATTGTTGGGGAAATGAAGAAATTCCTAAATTCAGTATAAAGATATAAGATATGCATCTGCACGTCTTTGTACCATGATTTATAGGTGTAAACACATAAAACGTTACTTCTGTACCAGTATCATAATTAGCTCTAATTACTTTATCATTTGCCTTGCTTTATAAGAAGCCTTCGAGCGGGTGTGAATGAACTGGCTCTTATTTGTTAGTACCAACCACATAAGATTTTGGATTTGGTTTGAAATGATTTAGAACGTATACTATAGAATACTTTATTCATTCTCTTAGCTCTCGATTTCAGCGAAAGGGTGCAATCATTGACAAAGGATGTCATTAATTACGTATCACTCGATGCTGTCTTGTAACCGTGGTAATAACACTTCCGTTTTATGCACTCCTAGATATATATACTCGAATAAATCATGATGCCGCAAAATAGACGAGAATCAAAGTACTCATGGTACTTATGCCAGTTGTAGCACGTTTGAAGTAGAGATGAAGTGTTACACGTTTTTGCACTTTATATTCTTTACATTAAATGGGATTTGAGGAGCAAGGTTCATTTTTTGAATTGTCAAAAATCATGATATGGACTTATCTTTTAATAAGTTAGCCTGTATAACGTACGATCTACCAAGTGGAAATGAAAAGTATGCTTTGATCGGTGAATTGATATTGGTAGAAGATTTGAGACTCCAAGAACTGTATTGTTTTGATATATTAGTCGTTAGCAAGTACGATCTGAAATGCTGAAGCCCCGAGAATGCCAACAGTCTTTCCGACCTCTAGCGTGTTTCTCTAGGAAAGCAGCATGTTTCTCGAAAAGAATGGCGTGCAACTTTGATACAGAATATTTTGATCATTGGAAGGTGCAATGACCAGTCTGATATTATTGAAATATTGTAAGAGCATGACGTCCCTCACAAGTCAAGCTAACAAAACACGCTCTTACTGCTAAAATGTGATTCAATTTCTCCCATAAAATGGAAGAAAAAGTGTAAGGGAATTCCCAAAAGCGTCATTGTAATGTACAAGAGCACTTAAAAGAACCCATCATAAAACAGGGACAGCCAGTGAAAGCGAGAGAAAAAACAGAGAGAGATGAAAGGAAAACCTAATGAGACATTAACTCGGTTTTGGCGATTGAAAAGAGCACACATTTGCACACTTGCCTTTGGTCTCGCTAAAACAATTGAGAACAAAACAACATTATTCAACGATAAAAAGGACAAAACCGATCTTTGAGACCGATTAGAGAGCGCTTTGAAAGAGAAAAACACTTTCTCTAGGGGGACTGTTAATGCATTGACTACAGCATTTCCTGTCCTAAGAGACTAACATCACACATTGTATGCAAGGATATGTACAGTATTGCATTGCTAACTTATAGAAGGCGAGTGAGGATTAGTACTAGAGCATTCAATAACATGGACGTCCTTGTTTAAAGTATTATTTGTTGGCCACTTCAAGATATAGATGCTCGCTTATTACTATAATGACTGTACATGCAACTTTATACAAAAAAAATGTTATGAAAATATATTTTGTTTTGTAATTGATGTTGTCCCAGTGGTATTCGATAAGGTAATTGAAAAAGCGCAAATACAGCGATAATAATGGTTTGAGAAGGTTTTCAGATAAAAGTTATCGAATTGAAATATCAACTCGGTTCTAAGCACTTGAATTCAAACCCTTTTTGGATAGAACCCGCTTGGAACGAGGGGTGTACATGTAACAAACGTGCTTTACCAAAAGCAGTCGGAAACGCCCGATGATTTTGATAAGGTCTTCCGGAATTTACCGAAGAGTTCCGAAGCAATAACGGGTCTAATTCCTCTCTATCAGGACTGCATATAATTGCATGTTAATAGGAAGGGGACCAGATTGGAACGGAACCGGATCAAGGATCGCTATCACGTGGGCGCTGGCGTTATCCAATCAAATAACGGGATTTGAGTCTGGTCAAATACATGTTAAGGTATATGTAAGCAAGACGTCTTCACACATGCTTTATAAACATATTTTGTAAGCTATAAACATGTTTTTTTATGTTTAATGATGAATAAAATTATGTTATGTTATGTTATGACATGTTAAAACGTAGCGACTTTCGTTAGAGATGCAATACTCATTTATGATATAACGTTACATAGAAATATTAGTTGGTGTATCTTTTGCGCTTTTTGACACGTCAGTTTTGAAACATGTCTTTTGTACGCTTACTTACAAGTGTTTTGTTAAGCAGGTCATTTGAATATGAGCCATTTACGTATTCCAAGAGTATTGGGTGTTGGAATTTCAATAGAGGTTGTTGTTACGGCACTTATGATACAAGCATTTCTACCGTCAATTACATCTTTATCGTTCAATAGTCTTAATGGAAGTTTATACATTAACTGTACAGAAACCGCACTGGAAATAGATCAGATTGAAAATAACCGGAAGTAATTGAGCCATTCGGATACCTTCAGTGCTGTCAGTCCCAAAGGGGTGTGAGGAAAAAGCCCGGAACGTTTAGTTTATCGCTATAATTAGATTTTCTCGTTCTGTTTAAAGTCCTGAACTTTGGGCTGGGTCGCAAGTAAACGCACAGAGACGCTTATAAGCTTGAGTACAGTCACAGATCGGCTTTGTGCGTTATAAAATAGCTGATCTGGGGCCGTAAATTACGCTTTTTTATATTCATGTTGACATAGGGATGCTTTTATTGAGATAAACCAACATGGAATGAAATAGTAAACAGATGACTATGGCTTAAATTCAACTCAAGCCTTGGTTGGGCTATCCAGGCCATACGTCATCTATTTTTCGCAGATGCCCAAACAAAGGCGCTTCTCGTGTGTGCTGGCCGCATGTTTAACTCTGCTGGCTGATAAAGAGGCAGAAAGTTGTGTTTATAGAAGTTAGAAAAAACGAGTTCCAAACCCATAGCATGCCAGGCTGACTGGCCACTTAAATTAAGTGTATCTGGAAAACCACGGTAAGGGGGCGCTGTCATGTATCTTTTTTTCTTTCTTTTTTTCATATGTGTATCCCGAATTTACATTATTTTATTTATGTTACGGCTTTCATGGGTTTCGCAATTAATATGCTAAGACTCTGCTGTGTCTTGTCTAAAGGCTCTCACGAACGATTCCCCGGCATGTCTCTACCGGTCAACTAAACAAATGCCTAGAAGGAATGTCGATGGACCTTCCCGCATTGACCAGCTTTGATGGGCAGTTAGAAAATAAACATTCCTCCATCATTGATGCGTCGGGTATTACAATATGATAAAAACAATGTTGACGAGACGGAAAAATTCAAAATAAACACACCCTCAAATTTGGTTGATATCGGAATTCCAAGGAGCATGTATGATGAAGGCGCTGTTTAAGCAGAGATTACCTCCCCTTACAACTCTGTAGTTAATGAAGTTTTGATGTAAACCATATTTTAGACTCAATTTCCGACAACGGGCCACTCTAAACGCTATATTATCCTTATAAAAAACAGTGCGTTGTTGCTTTTTTTGTTTCGCCCGCTCGCATTTTTAATTAGACATGTATATAGTATGTTTACATGCAGTACCTTTTAGCACGATTTCGCTTTAGTCTGTGGGTTGTTTTACAAGGGACTTTTTAAAAATGCCGGCGAATCAGGCGATGTTTAGAGCTGTGTGTTTAAAGAATGAGTTGTTTATGATGCTCGTTTGATTCTCTTTTATCTTCTTTACTAAAACCGCAGAGATGTGGAATCGATACATAATACGTTTTTATATTTTAAGAACTGTTTTTAACATCTGCTTAAATGTTTGATCCATTTCGAACTGTTACATTTATAAGGTAACAGTTTTGCTTCGTTTCACTGCAATTGAAAATAAAATACTTTTATTTCATTTTTCCTAAATGTTTTAAATTTTGATTGGTCCAAATTCAAAGTTGGATATTACGATAACGGAAAAGCAATATTGAGGAAATGAGCACTTTGTTCATCTGAAGAAATACGTTTGTCAAAAAAGGAAATTGTATATCTCAATTAGTTTCTTATTTTCGCAGAATTGTTTCATGAACCTGTTGCATGTGTTATTGAAACGGGTACTTAGAAATTGTAAAGGGTGAACGCATTACACTTTATTCGAGAAACGAAATTGAAAGATAAGCCCCAAACGGCTTTACAACGAGGAAAGAATTCCTTCTGAGAGAAAACCCCAGCTAATTCGCTATTAATGAGTCCGGGCGAAAATAGCTCTACGTCGAATCATTAAATTTCGCTACATTTCTTTCCCATTGATGTTGAATTTCTTTATCTTAACAAGAAAATACCCAATCTTAACCCCTAACTCCTTCTTCTCCTTTGGGTAAACAAGCTCCAACAGCATATCGTAAGGTATGGATGCTTCATTGAGGGATTTATCAATGCTTTCGACATTCTTCCAGTAATACATTGGCGACAGTTCATTTACAGACGCTTTAATAGTTCCCATTATTATTCCTAGTTTTCCGAATAGGTTTGGATTTTCACGAAAGATAGTCTCCTAGATATCAAACGAAATGTCTATTCCGTCTTGTACTGCCTTTTTGGCAGTTAAGAACGGGGGTTTCCTCTATCCATGCTGATCTTGGCATCGCTATATAACTTAAAAACTGTTGACGCGATGTAAAGAGCACAACAAACAAAGATTACACATTTTGGCCAGGAAACTTTCTTCCAGTGTTACTTCTTACACTCATATAAAGCTAATATATTTTACACGTTTTCTGTCTTCTCAAATCGTTTAACTATTAACCGATAGCATAAGATCTGAATTGTTTGGAATGGATGTATAAAAGCATTTGTCTTATGGGATAGCATGACGTCGACGGATTATTCTTAGAGAAATGTAGAGGCGTTTGTTTATTTATATGGGTTACATCGTGTCAACATTATTTAGGTTATGTTGCGATATCCGACTCTTAATGATGGAGGAAAACCCCATACTCAAGTGTCCATAAGTGCTGGTCAAGGCGGGTAGAACCATCAGAATTCCCTAAGTCAAGCGGGAGATTACCTCTCATTAAACTCCATATTCCTCGTTGGGATTTAGAGTTTTTAAGACTTATGTCAGAAATCGAAGTATAGAAAAATAAGGTTTGAATAAACTTATTAGAAAAGCCTAGTAAAATCCCCTTTTTATGAGACCCTGTTCAATGCCACACGCGTGATTGATGCGCCTCGAAGAGGGGTGTGCGAGTCTGTTACAATCGTTTAGTCCTTGCAAAAACACCGGGCCAATGTATACTATATAGGCCCCATTAAATCTCCCACGAACAGAATAATGTGGCACCGCGAAGCGATAAGGTCGGAACTGCGATAGCGAAAGCGAAGCGAGGAGGTTTTTTTTTTCTCCTCTCCCTCTAGCTGATATCGTTGTTATTTTGTGTGTTGGTTTTTTGGTTTGTAAAATAAAAGGGTTTGCATGTTCAGATTTGTTTTATCGTCCCTGATTTAAATGCCACCTTCATCATCGTTTTCCTGATGATTTTTAGGATTTATTCACTTAAAGTTTTAAAGTTGAAAGTTTTATTTACATAATTCAATAAGGCTTACAAGCCCATAAGGTACATTGTTGACATGATTCAGCGGGCATAAATACGAGATTAAAATACATGCAATTAAGTATTACCAACATGACGATTTACAATAAGAATGAAATCAGGATGTAAATAGTACAAGAAAACTTATGTGTTTATATGGGTTTTACATCGCGTCAACATTATTTCAGTTTTGTTGCAATGCCCGACTCTTTATGATGGAGGAAGACTCCATAAGGGCTGGTCAAGCTGGGTAGAACCATAGGCATTCTGTAAGTAAGTCGGGAGACTACGTAGGTTTTATATATTCAATTCATGACATAGAATGGATGAAAAGTAAAACAGAAAAAAGAATGACTTTGGTAATCAATTACCTATGATGGATCATGATATGGGCCGCGTCACGCAAAAAGGGGCACTCGGACATACATAAAACCACTGACTTAGCTCTTTGTTAGCGCTATTATTCCAGCATCTAGTCACGACAGTTATCATTTGTATTTATTTAAAGGTAGAACTTGATGTCCTCTAAGATGGCAAACAGTGTAACCCCAGACCAGCCGCCACGTCAGTGACGTGGCGGCTGGTCTGGGGCTACACTGTTTGCTATGTCCGAGTGCCCCTTTTCCCGTGACGTGGCCCATATATTGTTATGTGTGCCTGGGATTTGAATGATTTGTATGAAACTAAATAGAGAAAATGAAATGAATTGCACTTTATGATGTATTTTCGTTTAAATGGAATGTAACATGCTATACTGTAATTCATTCTTATGATAAGACGCGATGTAAGAAACAAAACATTAAGCGAATAGCTTAAATGTATAGTTGTTTGATATAGGAATGTAACATGCAATATTCAAATTTGCATTACGAAATATAATTGGATGTTTAAAAATAGTAACATACAATGAAATTTGACTTTGAACATGTATTTTCGTGTTTTATTAAAATGAAATATCGATTGATATTGGATTACATGAAAGGAATACCTTAATTGTCCTTAGTCTTTTAGTTTTCTTGTTCAATTGTTCATTGTTGAGGATCTTATGGAAGATTGTCAGTAAAAATTGTCAAATATGTTTCCTCGTTAAGTAAAGTCTTTATTCTTATTTATAGTCATTATTATCATTATTATTATTATTATTATTATTATTTTTATTATCATTATTATTATTATTATCATAAACCTGTTGATTGCTTTCATTAGCCATTGTTTCGATCTATATAAGTAAAGGACGTATGTAAATCTGGTATTCTTAGATGGGAAAAGCATGAGAATGTCATCATATTCATTCACATCTTTTCGAAGACAGTAAAGGCCAAATGTAGTTTCGTTCTACACTTTGTTACATTGGTTTGCATTTCGATATTCAAAGCAAAAACTAAATACTTCAACTGCCATTCTAGTTAAAAGACAGAAACACCTTTCAAAATTTACACGAATCCACCCCCTATTAAAGTGCTGATACTATATATTTTGAAAGTTCTGATGATCATTTCGTTAAAAAACACAGACTCAACTACCTGTCTATCTTTTTAAATGTAAATGTCCCGCTGACAAAGCGAGCGATTAGGGAGATTTTCAAAGTCACATTAAAGGAAATTAATTCGTTGCGTTTATGAGAGAATTGATTTGGTTATTTCTGACATATTGCCTCGCACTCTCTAATTAAAAAGAACGTTCGATTTAATTGCTTTAAACTCATAACGTGAAACATAATACCCGAAGAAATAGGGGAGTATAGGATACAAATGAGTATTTTCTCTGTTTATTCATATTTTCCCTTTGGATTTTGTGTTGTTGGTACCCATTTGAATTTGGGTTTTTAACTTTATGTTCTTATAAGTATAAACTATATTGTGCAATTATATTATTATTATAAGAAAAAACTATATTATGCAATACTCACATCAATTGATTGATGAATATAAAATATTGGTTCGCTATATTTATGGAAATGAATCATACATTTAGATACATCCTACAAATGTAAATAACGCTTTGCACGAGAATGGTCAAATTGATGTTATTTGGATATTTACCTTGCATGCTGATTGGCATATGACCTTATGCATCATTAATGGATCTATTTACGCTACCTACGTTGTCGGTACTCGTAAGAATAATCTCGTCGAGACAGAAGTTGGAGATTCAGAACATAATTTGAAACTGTGCATTCATTTATAATATTAATAAGCCCCTTTCTGGTTATTATATACGACACATTTGTTACCCACATCTCTAAGGATTTTAGTTAACTGTTTCCAAAACAACACATTTTCGACTGTCCCGAATTGAAAGAGTTTGCAGACGAAATTTCAAAGTGTGATGAAATTGGACAATAATCTTCTGATAGGACATAACACATTGTGGGAAAAGGAGAAATTGCTCGTCACGAGCAATTTCTCCTTTTCCCACAATGCTTTTTAAAGTCGTCTGCAACAAAGTGGTCAAATTTTGTTATTGTTTGGGAAAGGGTTTATGAGTTCTGTCGAAGATTGAGATTGAGTATATATGATAATAGCTATATTCATTAACTTGCCCAAGTCTTAAGCGCGTCTGCCAAGTTTTAATTAAGGCTTGATTATGTTTACATATTGGAGATAGACATCAAATATAAGTTTAATCTGACTGTTTATGTAATATGCCAATGGAATAATTGGGTTTTACAGTTGGAATAACATGCATAATCTTACTTGCTTAATCGGTAATTTCATAATACATCACTTCATCCGATATGTGGCAGTAGACCTTCGAAACCACTGTGCCAAAAGGATAAATTGCTCCTAATGAGCAATTTATCCTTTTGTCACAGTGGTTTCCACACAATTAAGTATAAACAATGCGATTTCTTTTTGTTTATGCTTTATTTTGTCGTCTGCTGTTCCTCTCGATTTGGACCGAACATTAGTTCCCATATGCAGAGATAAGTTAAACTATTTAGTTTAAACTCTTATCGTTACACATGGAGCTTAGGAGATGCTTCAAATCCATGCTATACGCAAAAAAAGTATTTCATACAACCATACAAACAAGTTGAAGACTTGATACAGTTTCAATGGTATGTAGAAATCTCCTATTAGAGAGTTCATGTACCCTACAAGTTGTTGTCTTTTCTGGTGGTGAATCAAGTGTTTTGATCTTTATCATTAAACTAATGAATATATCAAAGAGTTCAATACAAATACTATGGCAAGTCCTTCAAATACATATGTAATAGAACTTATGATATATTCTTGTAATATTTACATTCGTGTTTTATTCTCATTGTAGATCGTCATGTTGGCAATATTTAATTTCATGTATTTCATTCTCGTATTAATGTTCATTGAATTATGTTAACAATATACCTAATGGGCTTATAAGCCTTATGGAATTATGTAAATAAAAACTTTCAAACTTTCAAACTATGATACCTTCGATGGTATAATAATGTCTATTCGGATTGTATCCACTTGTCAAATCATTGCCACAAGAATACAGAAAATTTCGAGCGGTTCGGTGTTCCTGTTCTTCGATGAAGTAAGCATTTACTCTAGTCTTGCTTTTCTTCTTAACTCTGGTTGTAATATTTTCTTTTTGTATTTAATAAACTGGTCATGAACTATTGAATGATATTGAAATAAACACCCAGGTGATCGATGTAAGATTGTAGCAAATCTTTCACCAAGAAAAACACTCCGAGGGTTAAGTGCAAGACTATATATTTCACTTTAGTAGAATAACCGCTTGAATCTTGTTCTTAACCATCGAGAAGTTTTTTTTCTTTGTAGGTATAGAAAAAATGCAGTTAATTAAATGCATGCCATAGATAGTAAAGAAGATTTGCTCCTTATGTTTCATTACTCATTCATAAAAAAAGATTGTCTTACCTTCGGCAAGCTGCGACAGAATGGTCCATAAGACAGCTGGTATGAGATACTGGTATAAATCCATGATTGATATTCTATAACGATGTCCAATCGGGAATGACAATGTAAGCTTGGTATATTTTGCTTAATTTACCAACAACAATCTACATCATCCACTTAACTAAACACTGAAAGTTTGCTAGGAGTTGAATTGTGAGTTTACGATCACACAACGTCAGTTCGATTCGAAATTAAAGAGTGAACCGAATTTCAATGACTTCTGAATGATGCGTTTATATGTTTTTAATTAATTTGATAAATCGAGTCATATGTCGTCATACCCTATCTTACTAATGATGCATACGTATCTAATGAATTGATATTAGTTCGATATACACATCAGATACTGTTCATTGCATTAAACTCCATGTACTCCATACAACACGACTTTCAGAATAGTCTCTTGTTTACGCGAACAGTTTTCAAATTTTAATCCACAATATTGCTTTGTCTATAGGGAGTCGGTTAGTCACAGCCGAATTGTCGCTAAATTTCTCTCCGCTTCGCCTCACTCCAAACTGCCATAAAACACATAAAACACATCCGACCTCACTTAAACATGGAAAAGATTGTCACTCACAAATTAAGCCGTCTATGGTGGTTTCCCAACCAATTAAAGTTTATACGTTTTTCTACTTCTCGTATTCTTTTATGTTTCTTTTTTTCTTCAATATTTTCGTTAGTTCTGTTTTAGTATCGTTTAGATGAACAAATTTCCCGTTTTGATTAAAGTATAAATGAATCTTTGCAAAATAAATAGCCTTTAGAATGATATATATATATTATTAACGATGTTTATTTTACAATCCTTAAAACATCTACGATCACCAAACAACACAAATCGCAATAAACGTTCGTCACAGAGTCGATCAAAAGTAACGTAAATACTGTAAACAATCCCCACTAACAAATCCACCTTACTACTAAACCAGTCGCGTTCTCTAGGCGAGATGTATACTTGAGCGCTGTTCGCCCAACAATAATTTACTACGCTGTGCTAGTTCGCTGTTTATACACTGCGTTACACTATCAAACTGCCATACTATACGCTCTCTACTATCAACTCGGGGGAGGCCGCATCGCGAACTCGCACGTCAGGCCAAACTGTCATCGACCACAGTATAATGATGAACCCTGATCTATGTTGCTTTCTTTGTATATCTCTGTTTGTCTCTGTCCTTGTCCGTCTCTCTGTCTTTGTCCGTCTCTGTCTCTCCATTTCTAACTCTCTCTGTCCATCTTTATCTGCATCTGTCTTCTGTCTGTTTGTCTGTCTGTCTCTCACTCGCTTCATTTCTTCATTTATCTCTGTCTCTCTCTCTCTCTCTCTCTTACTATCGCTCTGTCGTTGTGCGGCTCTGTCTGTCCCTGTCTTTCTGTCCCTCACTCTGGACATCGCTCTATCTATCTTTTTTCTCTCTCACTCTGTTTTTGTCTCTTTCTCTCTATCGCATTCTGTTTCTATTTCTCTCATCTTCTGTCTCTCTCTGTCTTTCTCTAACTGTATCTATATCTGAGTCTCTCTGACTTTCTTTGGTATTTATTTTCTCTCTCTCTTTCTCTCTCCCTCTGTCTCTGTCTCTCTCTCTGTCTCTCTCTCTCTTTCTCTCTACCTCTCTCTGTCTCTCTCTCTGTCTCTCTCTCTCTTTCTCTCTACCTTTCTCTGTCTCTCTTTCTCTCTCTCTTTCTCTCTCTCTCTCTGTCTCTCTCTCTCTTTCTCTGTCTGTCTCTCTCTCTCTCTCTCTGTCTCTCTCTCTCTCTCCCTCTCTTTCTCTCTCTCTGTCTCTGTCTGTCTGTCTCTCTCTCTCTCTGTCTCTCTGTCTCTCTCTGTCTCTCTCTGTCTGTCTCTCTCTCTCTCTCTCTCTTTCTCTCTCTTTCTCTCTCTCTTTATCTCTCTCTCTCTCTCTCTCTCTCTCTTTCTTTCTCTCTCTCTCTTTCTCTCTCTCTCTCTCTCTCTCTCTCTCTCTCTCTCTCTCTCTCTCTTTCTCTCTCTCTCTCTCTCTCTCTCTATCTATCTATCTCTCTATCTCTCTCTCTGTCCTCTCAGTCTGCCCCACTCTCCGTCTCATCTCTATCTGTTCTGTCCCCGCCTGTTTGTCTGATTGTCTCCCATTCGTTGTCTACCATTCGCTATCCCTGTTACACTGTTACTCTTTTTGTCTGTCTATCTGTCTGTCTGTCATCCGAAAGCCACCTGAAGAAGGGACATTTTTCCTTCTCTCACCATGCGTTCTAGACTTCACCACTACGGATACGTTCTAATAATCATTAATGAGGGAATACGTTAGAGATGCTGTGAAGAGAACGGAAGTCGGCCAACATTTTACGATAGATTCAGAACGACGCATAATTATGGATCTCTCAGGGTAACAAAGGTTGGAAGGATGAAACCTGCTGATAAGCGCTGATAGGCTGGGTCGGTTTACCATAATATTGCTACCTGAGAAATATCAAAGCAGGACGGGGAATGTATCCCCGAAATTCTGAGCGGTGTGGGAGATGGGTATAGAAATATAGAGAGCTAAGTAAATAACATATTCTTGTTTAGTAGGAGGTTAGGAAAAAGTAATAGGCCAAGTGGTTAAGGTGGTTGACTTTAAACTCTGGATTTACGGGTTCAATCCCTAGTCATACACCAGGTTTCGTGGGAGTGTCCTCTGGCAAAACACTTCAGAGTCTTGGAAAATACTGCTGAAAGTAGTCAGCCGTAACATAACTGAACAAATTGTTGACACCGCGTTAAACCACAGATAAACAAACAAAAAAAGGATCCTTTAAAAACCTTAGTAATTCTTGTTTCAATTGTGTGAATATACAGCTCCGTATTTCTATCCATCCGAAGGAATTGCATTCCGTTGTCAATTACAATTTTGTCTAGCAAAGGGTTTTATTTTATGTCAAAAATGTCCCAAAATTAAAAGGAATCAGCCTATCAAAACCTTCGTATGGAGATTTTATATTTGAAATTACTTTTTGGTTAACCGTCCTTTGGCAAGTAACTTCAGAGCTCTAGCATTGTACTAGGGGATCCAGGAAGTCGTTACATAACTGAAAGATTGTTGATCCTGCGTTAAACATCATTCAAACAAACAAACAAACAAACAAACAGGGAAATATCGACTCAGATCAGACGCCAATTTTTACACGGTCTCCAATAAGTTTCGTCTGGTTGCGCAAGAAGACTCCAGTCGATACTTTACGATCGGATGATTTCGGTCATTTAGCGTTTCGACTCATCGGGTTTTATTGCTATGTCTCGATTGAAACTAATTAAGGCTGGGTTTCGAGAAAATGTACCGTCGGTTGGTCTGCAACCGTAGAGTTTAATGGCGATTTTATCTATAAAAAGGTTATTTTGCGGGGGTTATTTGCGCATTGCAAGCTTCTGGCATTACCCAGCCATGCTTATGAATATTGTTTTCTGACTGTGAATACTTCAAAAAGGTTGTTTAATGAAGACTTATCTGATACTACAGTTCCCACTCATATATTCTTGACTGATACGGTTCTTTATTCAAGTTTGAAGGCAGTTGTTAAGACTTAAACTGTCGGCCTAGGGGTAAAAAGGTCATGGGTTCGAATTCCGCGAGTAGCAGGGTCCTCTGAGCAACCTTTCATCAATTTTACATTCGGCGCGAGTACAAGTTACTCGATTTAGCGATTTATCTTTTTTGTGCGTCATTCCAACAAAATGTATTCGTTTTCCACCAGGAGCGCCAATGTTAATGTAGGTTTCGTCGGGAATGAAATATTGGCCGTTATACCGAGAAAAGTATAGGACTACGGATTTTTGCAATTAGCGACCTGTTATAAATGGAAACCCATTGAAAGCGTCGTAGATTTCACATCAAATTCCAAAACAAAGTTATTCTTGCAAAAGGACGCTCCACAAGATAAGATGCGCATGTGGAGTTCGAAAGCAGTAGGCCTACCTTCCGGATTACAAGTACACCACCTTTACTATTGAGTTATTTTAGAACTTTAGCCTTATAACGGGACTCCTGGGCAAAACTGTGGAAAACACAGAAATATTGTTGACGCAATGTAAAACCCATTAAAACGTTTTCAACAAATTATTTAAGATTTGTCTAAACCAGAATAATAGATTCAAAGATTATTCGGTAAAGGGTTTAATAAAGATATTGATATTTTTTATTGAACTGGAGATTCTTTTTTGTATGTCAGTAACCAGATGTTACAACTTGTATCCCATGTGAGACAGCCGTCGTTCGCATAGCATAGCCCCTTACTTAGGAAATGCGTGTCGACTGTGGATAATCGTGGTAACCGTTGTTGGATAAGACGAAAAGTGCTCTTTCGATTAGACTCGATTGAACATATCGATTTTGACATTTTTCATCATTTTTCATTCAAGGACCATCATAAGTTGATATTTTCTGGGTAATCTTGCTAAATAGTGGACTCGAGCAAGATAGCATGACAAAAGCTATCTTAGAATATCCTAACTTGGTGACATATTTGCTGAAAATTCTTTTGATCTAGATAGCAATATCATGTTTTTGTGAAATACTTTCTGACGGACGGATGGACGAACGAATTGATGAACATATAAATAGGTAATCTCAGCACTTTGAACGAATGCATGATTGAACTATGTTGTGTCGATATATTTTGATCATGAGTCAGTGACCATACTACTGTACATCATTGTAAACTTTAAAGTATTTTAGAGTTTTAGTTCTGCACAAATATGTATAAGATCGGAAATAAATGATGACTTATGACAAAGGTGTAGTTTTTGTCCCTACTTTTTCTGTTGCGAACTATCTCACGGTACCATTCATAAGGTTCGTAAGGAGATCAATCACGGAATCAGAAGGAGAGATATATCATGTCAGAAAAGAAAGAATGTATCCCAACGTTCAGTCTGTCCGTTTTCGGAATAAAAACAGTCCCAAACATTTCAAAATTCGACTGAATATGGCCGAGAATTATTAAGTAAAGTAAGTATTAAGTAAAGGATTAGCTAACCTACCAGATGTTGCGAGTCTTGTATTTCATCTACTTTATAAATCATAGCTTCACAATCACCTGACCCACACCTTATAGAGCACATTCAGTTAACCCCTTACTCCATTGTTACTAACTTTGGATTTTCAGGTGAGGAATTCTATAGCGAGTTTCTTTACTTTCGTCTACCTTATTGAAGAATTAAGTGAAAGGTAGTCTCCCGACTGACCAACGGAATACCGATAGTTCTATCCGGCTTGATCAACCCTTATGGGCAGTTGATAATGGGGTCTTCCTTCATCGTTAAAAGTCGGGCGTCGCGACATTACTTAGATTATGTTGACATGATGTAAAACCCATGTGAAAATAAAGAACAATCGTTATGCAATCATAGCACTGACTGCGGCTATTGGTTAAGGGCATTTAGAGTATCCATCATGTAACTTTCTGTAATAATAGAAGGGTCCTGCGTGGCCCGGTGGTTAAAGTTGCAGTTGATATCACGTGTCCCTGGTTCGGACACCACAGGAATCTCTGGTTCAATATGAGTATCTAGAGTTGGCAAGACATTCCATAACCTTTAACCTAGTACTGGTGAACCCAGGGAAGCTGCAATATGACTGGAAATATGTTGACACGGCTTCTCACCCCATCTAAACTGTAATGATTGGCATTATGACGTCCGATTGCTATCTTCCAACACAGTAAAAAAAAAATGCAACATTATTGTCGGCTGAGGGAAAATAGTACTTGTTTGATTTTAGAACAAGGATTTGTGATGAACAACAATGATATAACTAAAGTTATGTTAAATCTTGAACAAAAATCAAATTTTACTTAAGCGAAAAAATGGGTTGAGATTCGTTCTGGGTAATGCGCACCCAACTATATACAAACCGAGAGCAATTTTCCTCCAAATTGTCGGTCCTGATTTATGTCCCGACTGGTGTTGTTATCCTGGCGCCCATCTTGTAACTCAACAAACATTTCCACACTCGAATGATTTAAAACATTGAAAGGAAACACACACAAAAAACGAAAAGAGATTAAAGGAACGCACTGACGTTGTTGTTGATGTGAACAACGATTTTTGTCTCCAGTCGCGACTATGGGGAAACTAAGTTTTCCTTTTCATCTAGTGACTCTTTATTTTGTGTGTACATGTGCTCGTTTTTATAATGTACCTGAATGCTTAACGTTTCAGAAATTATATTTCCTTTCATCCAATAATTCTTTATTTTGTGCACATGTTGTGCTCGTTTTAATGTATCTCAATATCTAACGTTCAGAAATTATTATTGTGACGAAAAGCAAAAGGGGATTAGATAAAAGTAATTGCGTAGCAGGGTACCGTTTTACAAAACGGTTTACGCTTAAGATTTGCGTAAGTCTAAAACAATAATTCCTCTTATTTCAATATTGGACGAAGCAATATTGCAAAGTGACACATCATTGGAATCGTCTCTCCGAGACGCTTCCAATGAAGTGCCACATTGCAACATTGTACTTTCATTTAAGATACTATCCATGTTTATCAATTATGACTTACGCAAACATTTTCCGTAAGTTGTTTAGTAAAACGGGCCCCTGATGATTTAAACGACTTTTATTTTCATCCAGTAACTCTTTATTTATGTGTACATGTGCTCGTTTTCATGTATCTGAAGTCTTAACGTTTTAGAGATGGTTGTGACAAAAAGCAATTGGAAATTAGTTAGATGCAATTTTGTAGGCGATTATGTACTCATTTGTTTTCATATGTTAAGTTGCTATGTGTGTAATCATATTGAAGCAGAGTATGTTAAAAAATCACACTGGGGAAAGCAGAATTAGTCCCTTCTATCCATGAATCAAACTCTTCTTACCAGAATAATACTTTGGATGACAGTTACAAACGTGATGTCCAGTGGTTGTTGCGGTCGAATTGTAATCATAGAGTCTCGGGTTCAAGTCCGGTCGGCATCTCTGGTGTTGGCTCATGGCCTTAGTCTTGCACTAGTAAATTAAAAGGAAGCCGTATATTAACTAAAAATCATCGACATGGTGTAAACGCTATACAAATTCATCCTCTATTTTCTCATGCAAGTATTGCTTTAAAGTTAAATATTAGTTTAAAGGTTTCGGGTATGACTACAATAAAAAGACGGCTTTGGATACACTTAGTACATACCTAGGATTGATCTAATTGGTCTTTGTAACATGTACTATATCAGTACTACCTGGATTTAAAACTAACTTATCGTTGATACGTCGTTAATCCCTAGACAAATACACCGGGGATTTTTCTCAGGCCATTAATGCGATGACTGCAATCAAACCATGGGCTTTGGCTATGCTTGGTACATACCTATGTTTGGTCTATGTAACATGCACTTTAACAGTACTACATGGATATAGCACTGACATATTGTTGATACGTCGCTAAACACTATACACATTTATCCTGTGCTTTTCTCAGGTTATTATCGCATTAAAGTAAAACAATAGTATAAAGGTTTCGGCTATGACTAAAATCAAACCATCGGCTTCGGCTATGCATGGTATATACCTAGGATAGGACAATGTAACATGCGCTATTACAGTATTTACAACCTGGATTAAAAACTAACTTATCGTTGGTACGTCGTACAACTCTATACAAATGAAATCAAGGTTTTTCTCATGTTATTATTGCATTAAAGTAAAGCATTAGTTTAGATGGTTCGAGTATACCTACAATCAAATTATCGGCTTTGACTACATAGGATTGGTATATGTAACATTGCGACAAATCCTTTACAAACGTGGGGCATTTACTATAGTATTGCGCTGAAACCACCAAATATTGTCTGGCGCCGGAATCTCATGATTACCCCGCCGATAAAAATGTACTGAAGGCGTTTGAAAGTCTAACATCATACGTACAGTACTGAATGTGTTGGAAAGTTACAAATGTATCCGTTTAATTAATATGTATATTTATTCATGACAATCTATAAGGAAAGTCACATACATTTTGATTTATGGTAATGTGACACATTTCAGATCATCCTAACAGCATATTTTGCAGGTTATGTTCGAGTTTAAAGCCGTTTTCAACGTTTTTTTCGCCATATCGCAGCGGTCAGCGCATGTATCCATGCATCTGGTTTTTCCCCTCCAGTACTGCAAATTATTATTTCAAACCCGCCGGTTGCTTTCCAACATTACTATAATAAATCAGTGGTAAGAGACGAATAAATTATGTAACACTGAATCCATCGAATATTGAACAAAGTTGACCAATGATGAATACAATTCAACTTGTGTTAAGCAACCATCCTTTGAAGCAGCCAACCTGCTTTAAACAACCACTACAGAAAGTCCCATTGTTGGATTTGTAGTGAACATCAATTTATGTCAAGCAGCCAACCTGTCTTAAACAGACAATTTACTCAGTTTCATAGGCTGGCCTCTTAACACAAGTTTGACTGTATATACATTGTATATTTATGTTAAATTCATGATTTTACATGGCGAATTGTATTTGTACGCATTCATGTATTCGTCTATAGGATGATATTATATTATGTTCATAATTTCTATGTTAATTTTTTGATACGATGTTAAAGTATTTAGTCCAATCAATTGGTTTCCATACGTGATATTAGTCCCTCATTTCTGGTTCTCCTTTTTTAGGCGAGGGGGTATCCTGGTTGACTCGGGTAACATTTGTTTTGTTTTTAATGGAACTTTATCTAGTTGAACGCCTTCCATGGTTTTGAAGATCATTTCCTATTACTGTTTCTGATTGAACAGTAACTTTCAGTTCAGAAATAACCATCTTATCAAAGACGAAGACAGAACCTTACAAAAGACGGAACATTTCATGCGAAACAACTACAGGCCACATTTGTTCGTATCGCGGCTTTTAGGTTTTTTGACTTAATAAACCAGATTAGTCGGGGTTTAAGTAAACATATCTGCATTGTATCATTTTCAAAGCGCACGCAAGGCTGTCTTAAATCATTCATACAGGCTATTTAAGTTAATTCCGTTCCCCTCCATGTGTTTAATGAACTCTAACGCGCTGTAATATTTAAGTAAAGCGAGGCCATGATGTCTATATCGAATTAACTCCTAGTCTCCACAAGACATACTATCGAATACAAACGGCTAATCTCGCCCCAAATCCCGTCTCGCACTCTCGCCCGAAACGTGATCTCATAAGCCCCGCGTAATCATCGGAAATACAGCCGTAATTAGTAAATAAAACGGAAAATACCGAGTAATGGTATAGTTATTGCATTTGCTTTGTTTCCAGCAGGCGCCAATGCTATTAACGTGATCTAATAAATATGCATTCTAATTTATTCCGTGCATTCTTTTCGAACGTACGACTCCTTTGATGATTTGGCTTCTTTCCCGAATTGTTCGCTTTCTAGGTCAGTTACCTTGATATAATACTGCCCTTGATTGTTTCTCTATACAAGAAAGGCTTTTTAGGGACGATCTATGACAGTTAATTGACAAAGACATATTGGAATAGATTAATTAGCCGCTTCTCAATGTAGTGGTCTGCTTTCTTCCTTATAACCAACATCTTCATCTATTCTCAACTGAACGAACAGTTTTCCTTTCGTCAGGGTGAATATTGTCTGCTTGTGCTTTCTGATTTTAATCAATGTAAGGGATAGGATAGTGTGCTTATATGCTTATATGTCATTATGATTGAACAGCAAAAACTGTTACTAAATTGCTTAGAGAGAGGCCCAATCGTTATAAGCCTGGGGGAGTCCACTGTTTAACTAAGTTGTATTTTAAGTTTAACTTTTTGATCGTGTATCCATAAGTTCAAACTCGGTATATATTTGTTACTTTAACCAAGTGATCTGCTGCATATAAAATAGCGGTATGTATCCCATTTAAGCAAACGAACGAAAGAACGAACGAACGAACGAACGAACGAACGAACGAACGAACGACGAACGAACGAACCGAACGACCGAACGAACGACGAACAAGCGAGCGAGCGAGCGAGCGAATGAACGAACGAACGAGCGATTGAACGAACGAACGAACGAACGAACAACGAACGAACGAACGAACGAACGAACGAACGAACGAACGAACGAACGAACGAACGAACGAACGAACGAACGAACGAACAAGCGAACGAACGAACGAACGAATAAGCGAACGAACGAAAGGACAAGCGAACGAACGAAAGGACAAGCGAGCGAACGAAAGAATGTACATATGTACATTCTAAATACGTTGACCCGGAGTGATATTAGTTTTATTGATTTAAAGTTATTTATTATATTAATTTGTTTCAAACTTATTGAATAAAACACTGCCTCATATGCTCTTTTGAAATAGCGTTTTTCCATTACATAACTCGATCAATTTCGAAATGATTTAGTGCACGACACACACGTAAAATAGTAAAAGCTCCCATATGAAAATAAAACTACTGATATAATCGCTAAGGGTCGACAAACGGCACTTCTGGGCCTGAAAATTGAGAGTTCGCATTTCCATGTTGTAGCTGCCTTAATTTAATTAGATCGGCATGTTTTTGACTGTGCTGGGCTTTTTACACGCATTCGGGGTTGTGCAATAGATCGTGTTTTGAAGAAATAACATACCTCGATAAGTATGGAATATGAATACATGTTGTATAATCAAATTGTATCTGTATTTTCACGTTTTCGTATGGGTTGAACCGGGTAACCAGTTTGGATAAAACGAGAAATTGCTCATCATCAGCAAGTTCTCCTTTCGTCCAAATGTTTCTTTCTATAAAGCTATCTGTTGCCGGTTAGTATACATAAATGACAAGGTTATGTAACAATTTCCATAATTTGAGCTCACATCAAAAAAACGAACAGGGGCCTCCGTGACCTAGTGGTTAGAGTACATAACTTGAAATCTTATGACCCCTCTCCGCATCGGTTCGAATCCCTGGTCACTGTATTAGGACTTTTCATGACAGATAGCTCCTCGACTGACTCACGAAATACCGATGGTTCTACTTGGCTAGACCAGCCTTTGTGGGTAGTTGAGTATGAAAGTCTTCTTCCGTCATTTAGAGTCGGGCATCGCAACATCCCTGAAATAAATGTTTACACGATGTAAATCGCTAACGAATAAACATCTAAATTATTCTTCATACTGTGCAACATTTAGGCTTTAATGCATGGGTATTACGTGGCCTAGTGGTTAAGGTGGCGGACCGAGAATTCGGGGGTCCCGAGTCCCAACCAATACCACTGGTTTCTGGGAGTGACCTTTGGTAAGTCAGTTCAGAGCCCTAGCCCAGTACTGGTGTATCAAGAAAAGCCGCTACATTATTCAAACATTGTTGATATGGCGTTAAATAACATACGAAAAAAGGCTTTGATGAGTAATTGTCCTTTTTAAGGTCGGCTTTATAATATTTGACAAAATGATATAAAATGCCGTGAGATGATTATGGATACACCCTTAACGTCAGAAAAAAAAGCCACATCCTAATTTCGTATCGCGCCCATAAATCAAACACGTTTGAAACGTTATCTGGACACGTAGGAATGATCAATTCCGCATTTGTAAGATAATCATGGATACAAATTACTGTATCTAAGGGTGAGTTGGGGTAATGTGTGCGGTTTTAAAGAAATTAATTTATAACTTTTAATTTTCCTCACAGCTGTGAGCATGTATCTTTAACGGATTAGTAATTGTTTCAACCGTCTTCACCATCCTTTATGTGCAGTTAAAGTAATGGATTTATTTTTTCGTTTTTGAGTGCCCTGGGCAAGACACTGCAAGACACAGACACTAGCTAGTACTAGTGAAACCAGGAAAACTCAAAAATGACTTAATACGTGTACTGTTGAAATGACATTAAACCTCATTTTGAACAAGAGTGAAGTAAATTACAGTCAAATTCCGTTTATCCGGTGAAACAAGGAAGGTCAGTTTAATCATATTCTATTGCAAAAAAAAAAAAAAAAGATAAAGACATTCACATGCTTTTTGTACAACATTTAGCTAGACAAAACATGCATAGATACAACACATTCACAACACTAAGACTTATTATAATATGATAATGTTAAAGGATTGGTTAAAGTTTAATTAATGTTAAAGTTTTTACACCGTTAGCGGTTGGCCCAATCCAAAAAATAAAAAGAAACAAACAAAAAAGAAACACAAACAAACTGACTCAACACTAACAATCACTTTCGAAACGTTTTTGTGGGATATCTTTGGGGCGGATTTCTCGGTTGCTATCCGCGCTAACTTTCCCCCAAACTTCAGAGGAGTAAATAAAAACCCAAATCCCATAATTCACGTTTAAACAGGACGCTTTAAGAATAAAATAGTTTGGGGTCGCCGTGTAGTCATTAAGGTAATCTACCCCGGGTTTATCCATGTACACTCTAGCGAGAGGTTATCAGGATGTGTCGCTTACAAACGTTTGTCGGATTGTTTTCTTTCTTTCCTTTTGCTCGTATTCTTTCTTATCTTTTACTGTGGATTTGATAGAATGCGGTAGTCGCTTACAAACGTTTGACGGATTTTCCTTTCTTTCCCCTCTTTTACTTGTATCCTTTCTTATCGTCAATATGGATTTGAATGAATAGGGTAGAATAGAATGGAACAGATATCAAGCTTTAGGGCATTGAAGACGACTTCCTGCCTATTCGTCAGCAGTCAGATTTGAAAAGTAGTACTTTTTTTACTATACTCAATAGTTTTGCCAATTGGTTCACACAATGTATAGGCTCATTGCAAAAGTCTTCTGAAAACACTTGGAAAAGGGGATACTTGCTTCGTTTACCCTTTCATCGCAACAAACCTTACCCAAGACCATCTAGATAATGTTGTTTTCTTGTTGTCTGCTATTGCTGTCGATTCGAAGTACACTGTAGTAGATAATTTCCACACGGGGTATTATTTGCTAAACGTACATGCTTAATGTGTAGTAGGATTACGGTAATCTACAACTGGTTAGGGTTTACTAAACATCTTGCGCTAAAAAATTGTGAAAGTTAAAAAAAAACACCAGCATTTTACTAATTTCAATGTTGAAATAAGCAATATTGCAAAGTAACACATCATTGGATTTGTATCTCCGAGACGCTTCCATTGATGTGTTACATTACCATATTGTACTTTTGTTAATATACATGTTTGGCAAAACATCACCCCTGGGTACTGTTTTACTAAGCAATTTACGGAAAATATATTTGCGTAAGTCATAACTGATGAACATGGATAGTATCGTCATTGAAAGTACAATATTGCAATGTGACATGTCATTAAAGATGTGTTACTTTGCAATATTGTTTAGCCTAATATTGATAAAAGAGGAATTGTTGTTTTAGACTTACGCCAATCTTAAGCGTAAACTGTTTAGTAAAACATTACCCCTGGTCAACATTAGATCTGTTTTGTAGGAGAACAACGGCGATGCCAGTTTGTTTTCACTTTCAGACGGTTGTCTGACTTTTTTGCTATTTCTGGACATCTTCACTGGACCTAGTAATAAGAGTAAATAACTTAAAATTACATGGCCCCTCCCCTCTCCGCGCGGGTTCAAAGCCCGGTTACGGCATTTGGATTTTCGTTAGATGTAGTAAGTTGCTCAGTTGACGTAGAGATTGCTAATGGTTCTACCCGGCTTGACCAGCTCTTGTGAGCAGTTGCCTGTGGGGTCGTTGTTGCTTTGTGTCTTTGAACACAATACCGATTTTTGATGTGTCATAATTGCACGTATGTAACACATGTCGTCGTTGTAGTTTGCTTGTTTCGTGATCACAAGGTCATGGACCCGATAACTACCATTGTTACGTGTACACCACACGTAAACCCTTCTTTTGCATAGTTGTAAAAAGTACCCACCAGCTTGATATATGTACATGTATGTAAGAAACACATATAGAATATGTAACATAATATGTCACAGCAGTGCATTACATCCTCAAATTGTATGTTAGCAGCCATAGGCATAATGATGAGCGGCATATCGAAGCTGGAATTGGATCGCGATTCCTTTGGGGGGAAAAACCCAACTTCGTTACATACATCATTTCGATTTTTAGAAAATTCTTTAATTATGAAAAAAAAGCATGGTTTCATTCAATGCGTGTGTTTCATTTTTTCTCAAAGGAATTGCTGTAGATTGCACAATACTGATAAATCAGACAAAAAACAAAATGCTTTTATGTTATTCGGATCTTATCAGCCCAGTCGAGTTCGGTTTTTTATCCATGTCGTCTAAAACCCGGCCTTTAACAATCAACACGTTGGATACTTTTACTCAGCAAAGCCATGCCATTATAGGCGTGTCGGTAATGAGTTCGATTTGAAAGTCAGGGGTCTCAAGTTTGATCAATTCATTTTAAAATGCTGTTAGAAGCTAGAGGAAGTAAGCAATTGCTACAATGTCCATTCGCAATTCAATTGAACTACTTAAAGTGTGCTCCTGAGTATAAACGATGTTTGACCAAGAAATATAACTGTTTGACTGCTTGTTATTAAGGACAATTAAGCATGAGGTCTCGATGGGCATCGCAAATAAATTGATATGATATTGATGCGATGAAATACCCATATAAAAATAGATTCATGAAACGAATACATATTTGGGAAAAGGCTGCTCAGAACGACATGTGCTTAATTTCAAAATTTTGCACAAAATTTCGACTTAGCTTTTTATAGCCATGGGCTTTCTACCGATCAATGTTATTTCAAAACGACGCATTGTTTATGAAATTGTCAATCTCCCGTCCCGTATTCGTCATATTCATCCTTTCCCTGATACAAATCGCCGCACGATTTATGAAGCTAGATAAGGCGCGAAGGGGGAGGCGAATCGACGAATTGGCGCCAAAAACAGATGGACGATAGCGCGAATGTTGTTGCTTAGATACAAGAGGCTGATTTGTCACGTGGCCATGCTTTAGCGCTTCGTCAAATAACAAATGTATTGTGTTGCTTTATAAGCTTCCATATTTAGAGATTTGACAGAAAAAAATACATTCAAATGCATTCAAATATCCCTTAGTTGCTTATTTGTCACGTTGTCATGCGTTCGCCCTTTGACAAGAACAAGTATTTTTTTTTGTTGGCTATTGCTCCATGTTAAAAGGCTTAATTTGTAGGAGGCTGCATTTGAATATTACTCAGTTGCTTACTTGTCAAGTTGTCATGCTTTAGCGCTCTATGAAATTCACCATTTCCGTTGGTTTTTGCAAAACGGGTAGTAAAATGTATATGTCTGATTCGCTCAAAAAGCATAGAAATATTCAAGTTGTGATGTAACTAAAACATGTTGAAACGGGATTAAACCCTAACATGCAAACAAAAATAAACGCTCGAATGTTTAACAACAAACTAGCGTATGAATACCGAAACAAATGTTAATAACACACTATTTGTATTGAGTCGTGCGCTTTCGATAGAATAGTACAAGCGTTCGGTTCACAAGAGGTCGCACACTGGCGGTCGTTTTGGTTCACATGCATGAGGCCGTATTAAAGGATACCACTTAGACTACATCCAATGTTTACAAGTTATGAATACAATAAAAACATAATTTAGCCCAGACGCGATGCCAGTCTGTCTGAATCGATTTGTTTTGATCTCGTGTTTCAACTGATCAAATCTCCCGGTCCATGTAGAAATGGGTCACCCATTCGTGATACGCAGGCTGAGTTGTATTTGATTAAATGTTTTATAAACAAGGCTCTCTGTCTTGGACTTAAACAAACCCATATTCATTTCGAAACTGCTTATATTCTTAATGTTTTTGTATAAAGCAGGGCACTATTTTACTAAACATTTTATGCTAACAATTTTCGTAAATCCAAAACAACATTCCCTCTTATTTCAATACTTGGCTAAGCAATATTGCAAAGTAACACAATATTGGAGTCGTGTTTCCGAGACGCTTCCAATGACGTGTCACATTAGATAAAGTCTTTATTATCATTATTATTATTATTATTATACATTGCAATTTTGTACTTTCCTTGTTTATCAGTTTTTACTTACGCACATATATTCCTTTTTTTTTATATGGGTTTTACATCACATCAACATTATTTCAGTTATGTAGCGATGCCCGACTCTTAATGATAGAGGAAGACCCCATACTCAACTGCCCACAAGGGCTGGTCAAGGCGGGTAGAACCATCGGCATTCCGTAAGTCAGTCGGAGACTGCCTCTCATGAAAATCCATATCCCTCTCAGGATTTGAACCCACGCGGAGAGGGGCCATGTGATTTCAAGTTCTGTTCTCTAACCACTAGGCCACGGAGGCCCCTCATATATTCCTTTAGTCGTTGAGTAAAACGGTACCCAGGTCTTTCGAAAAAAGAGTATTCGAAGGGACGGATGGAGATTGGGTGTGTTTCGTGAGTCAACCGTTGAAACTCATACGTTAGCACTACTTTTATTTGATAGTCAAATCAGGCTCTACCCTGTCTGCATCCATTCGAACATGCCGGAGGTTTGGTGCATTTTCACTTGGGTCGGTTATAGATCGCTAGGAGTGTGTCTGTGCATGTCACGACAAAGTCGTATTACATCCGCCGCTTTATCTCATTAGTTAATTGTTAGCCGACAATCATACCAATGGTTCAATGGTTCAATGCAATACTATAGTAAGTGCTTCATGTCTGTGAAGCACTTGCTATAGTAATGTATTGAACCCCCAAAATGATAGGTTTAGCGACTCTCGGCTCATTTGTTTGTCTGGCGTATCCAGTCGGCATGTATGATTTCGTTTTTATTTTTTTGTTGATTTCCCATTTCGGTTGTAACGTCCTGCTGTTAATCATCCGGTTTCGTTGGATATGATGTCCTTTTTAAGGGCAAAATTGGTACAATGTACTTATATGGTTTTCTTGATATTGGTTAGGTTATTGTTAGACTTGGAAGGAAAAATAGTTGGTGGAATTTGAAACTTGTAAAACTGTTGATCATTTGAAGACTTGGTAAAACATACGTAGGCGAAATATAATTGTTAGAAATCGAAATTGGTTCACTGGTTGGATTATTGGAAGAGAAAATAGGATGATGGATATCGAAAGGTTCAAATAGTCTTGTGGGCGACTGTGGTGCAGTGGTAGAGTGTCGGCTCTTGTACCGAGGGCCCCGGGTTCGAATCCCCCTTAAGCGAGGTGTGAATTGCCGGGGCTAACCCACAACTTGGCGCAAGTACTGATGCAGTATCCAGGTTTAAACTAAATAATCTTGCACGGGGAGCAAGTTGTCCTTTTGTCAAATATGTTTTTATGTTCTATCATAACATATTCAACAGAGCGAACTAATATTGAGCAAAGGGTTAACAAGTTGGGCTAGGCACGAACTATCCGAGGTCTTTTCATACTTAAAACTCAGAATCAAGTCAAACAACTCACAATTCAAAATTAAGATATAGCATCCTGAGAATGGTTCTTCCTGAAAGTTCATTCCGTTTTAAAGACCCCAGTTAAGAACTTATTTATACCGGCTATAAATCAGCGGGACATGGATTCATAGGCTATCATAAAAATAACTACTTTCGAATGTTCTTTTACCCTTGTATTGCTGGGTAATTTTCTATAAATAGATCTTTGCCTTGTCTGCTTTCCGAAACCTTAAATACCTGCTTAGTTTTGATGATAAAAGATGCTCAAAGTAGCAAACAGGTTAGATCATAGGCCAGCCGCCAATTTACTTGGCGGCTGGCCTAGATCTAACCTGTTTGCATATGCATGAAGTCGGTTTCAGCACTATAAGGGTTAATAAACGTATGGAAACCACCCACCTAGAAACCTGTTCTTTTATTAACCATATCCGCGGATTAACGGACGTAATTGAACTGTCAAGATTAATAAACCGCAGAAAATGAGACGTTTTTAATAATTAAATTCTGTTCTTTTTATTGCTTTCCCCCCGTGCAAACAAGCCCGAATTGCGAAATTAAATTTTGGATCTTGAAGGGGGCCTCGGTGGTCAAGTGGTTAGAGTACAGAGCATGAAATCACATGCCACCTCTCCGTATGGGTTCAAATCCCGGTGATCGCATTTTGATTCTCGTGAGAGACAGCCACCTGACTGACTTATGGAGTACCAATGGTTTGCCAGGCCTGACCAGTGAATATGCTTATGAGCAGTTGAATATGGGAGTCTCCTTCATTATTGTTGACGCCAAGTAAAACCCAATATAGATTAATAAAATGAACCATTTTGGACATGATAGTTTTTTTTCGTTATCACTACGACTACGATTTGGAAAACAAAATATCAACCATTCTGACGACGATTCTTCCCCATTGCTACATATATGTTTTTACACTTCTCAGAGACTCAAGATGAATCTCTAGTTGATCTCCTTGATTGTGGGGTTAAAACATCTTTAAAATGCTATTTTTTTTCAGTTATCTCGAAATGAAAGATCTCCATACACCATGTTTGCATGAGTTAATATGAAGACTACATTTGTTGACGACGGTGATGCAGAGGTAGTGCGTCAGCTTCTGGTACCGAGGGTTTGATCCAATCGGAACTACTCGGGTATTTCCGTGAGCTGTGAAATACACCTCGGATATAAGTGTAGGGTTACAATTTCTAGGGTAAATCGACATCCGGCAATTAACACAATTTCTAAGCGTGCACGTTAAGTAGTTCAATGTGTATGGAAGTGTTGAACATCCTTTTAAATCATTTTTTATCAGTAACTCATACCAAATGGCGAAATTGTTGTCTTGACATGTAAAATTGTTTCCTCAATCAAATTTAACGATTTTTGAGATTTCAGATTTAAGATCTATTTTTAAAAACGAAAGTAAAGTGACGTCATTCTCGCGGGAACCAATATGGCGTCATCCCTATTATTTCAGAGGTGTTTTCATTGGATAAACCCGATGTGTTCAGATTGGGTTTGATCACCTTAAAGCGAGATGGAGGTTCTATAGACCTGTCCAAATCGACACGTGTACTGGTTTAGTATCAAGGAAGCAGTCATCGAGAGTGAATTAAATAAGCTTCATACTTCCGTCCCAATCGATGCAAAAAGATCAGTTTAAACTATTGCCATTTTTGACCGAAAACTGGCTTTCCAGCCAGAATACCCATGGTACCACTAACGGAAGTAAGTTCTGTCGTAATATCTTAAATATGAATTAATTTTTTATATTTGTACTTTGCAGTATTCCACCGAAATCAAGAAAAAAACTATATCAATCGATTTTCTTGAATAAGGTTTGGGCAGAAATGTCGAAAATGGAGCCAAACACGAACATTGTATGAACAACCCTAGAAGCGTATAAACCGGCGTCAGAATCGATTTTTTTTTTAAAGTTAAAACCCGGAACAAACAAACAAACAAAGAAAAAGAACAAAGAAATGAAGTAAACACATGCCAACGTACACACCCTTTTTGTTGCGGCCCAGTATCTTTATCTGTAAGTTTCAATAGACCCGAGTTTGCCACTTGCACAATACACGAGTATTTCCTCGGGTTCTTATCTCTGTAATTCTATATAACGTCGGGGCTCTCTCGATCAATAACCCATCGTGGTACCTATCATATCAACAATTCAGCCCGGGTAAGCCCTGGGGTCGGGTTACCCGAGATATGGATCGCCCTTAGTCCCGGGGGTCACGATCTACGAGTGAAATTTATTATGGGTTCACTTGTTTAGAGCAGGTTATACAATATTTCATTTTCGTAATCCGGTTGTGTTGCGTTGCGTTGCGTACATGCTGTGAAAAAGGAAACTTTTCACAATGTGTATTCTCTATGACAAAATCAGACTTAACTTAAAGTGGCCTGGGGCCTGGTCCGTACGTATACCCCGCACTAGGCTAATGCGGGTATGCATGGGCCAGAACCCCAAGCTAGACTTAAAGGTTCTTGTTTACAGATGAGACAACTTGAAAGAAAAACACAACTTATGACAGCCCTTACAAGCTCATAGCAAAAACCAATGTCGTGACTTTAGTCATTAACAGTACTCGTAATTTTTACACGACGATAAAATCATCTTACATACTTATCAAGATATATCTTAATTCAATTATAATTAAGTTCGTAGTTTGAATTTGCATAACAAGTACCCGTGCCGAATTTTTAGTCAGACCGAAATTCCAATGCTGTAATCTTTACGATTAACCTTAACAGCACAATTTTCCTCTTTTATGATTAGTTACGGAGACATGTCAATGTGTCATCGTGGTAAATTTCACCTTCAATTATAGCAGATTGCGATCAAAACTGTGGTTTGTCATTATACACAATTGATATAGGGTTCTATGTAACAAATGTTTTTCATATTTGCTGATAAATCACCTCATTTTGATTATGTTTATGGTTTGTCTGTCTCTGTGTTTCATTCTCTGTCCCATCTCATATTGACGCGATACAAAACCGAATAAAACAAACGAATACATAATCCATTTCCTTCCCATTTCCCATTCTTCCCCTCTACTAATATTTCCCTCTACTTTCCCTCTTCCTCTTTGACTCTCTCCCTGGCCTTCCATTCCCACCCCATCCCCACTCTCTCTATCTCTCTTTCTCTTTCACTACCTCCATTCCTTCCACATCCCCTCCCACCCGCCCTGCCCTTTCTTACTTCATATCACAATCTCCACTCTGCCTATCCCATTCTCTCCTTTTACCTTCTCTCTCTCTCCTTTTCCTATCACTATATATTCCTCGTTCACTCTTTCCCTTCCCATCCTTTCCCGATCTTCGATCAAATCTCCCTCTTCCTCTTTTACTCCCTCCATACCTCCCCCATCCCCATCTCCCGTTCTTTCACCCCTCTTCTCTTCCCAGTATCCATATAAGTATGCCTGACGATCCTTGGTTATCCTCATCAGACACTCAGTCAGACTCGTGTGCTGAATATTTCAATAATTTACGAGTTCTTTCGGGAACTTGTCTACAATTCTTTTAGAAATAAAACAGGACCCCTGTTATCGGGAATGGTACACGGGAAAACATGCTTCATCCATTACCAAACAATAACAACATTTGACCAGCTAATTGCAGACGACTCTCTGGAAAACAGTGTGGGGAAAAGAGAAATTTCTATGAACGAGCAATTTTTCCTTTTCCCACAATGTTTTCTGCCCTACCAGAAGACTTTTTTTTTAAATTTTAATCACATTATGAAATGTCATCTGCAAACTCTTTCACTTTGGGACAGTTGAAAATGTTTTGTAAAGGGCTAAACATGCCATATCGCATCGGTGGAAAGTTCGGTCCCCTCCAGGTTCAGCTTTGTAAGAGAGCCGTCGGTTGCCCTGCTTTCAAATTGTCCAGTACCGGAAATACTATTATCAACTAGATTATAATGTTAGTTTTGTCGTGATTTGTTTAATATGAATATGAGCTGTTATGTAACCGTTAACCAAATGATATCTTTAAATCATTTGTGAGTCAGAGGCATTCTGTTGCTTTGAATTCATAAATTCGCGATAGAAAAAACATTGTCAAGATGGAATCCCAAACTAAAGACCATTGTTTTCCAAGTTAATAATGCTTTAAACAGTGTTTCTGGAAGTCTTTTTCAAGAAGAGGCCGTGTGTTTGTTCAAACTGCTTAATACAAATTAATTATAGAAATAAAAAGGGAAAAAAGAAATTTCTTTATCGTGACTTGTTGAATATGAAGTGCTCGGAAAATGCTTGGTAACCGTTAACAAAGGACATATTTGTATCGTTAGTGAGTCTGAGATTAATTCCTCTTTTGCTTTGAATTCATTAAACCTAGGAAATGATAATATTTGTCAAGTCGGTTTCTCAAACAGAAGATGCTCTTGTTTTAGACGGTGTTTTTGGAAGTATTTTGAAGCGCATTGTCTAATGTTTGTTCAAACGCCTTAAATCAAATCAATTATAGAAAATAGAAACATAGGAAGAAGAAATTTCTCCTTCCTGACAAAAGCGCTCGTGGAAAATAAAATGGCGCTTAGAAGACTTCCGGCCTATCTGCGGCCAGACATAAATGGGAGAAGCGTGCCAATTGGAATTCTCGTTTCTCCTCTCGCGGAACGAGAACGGAGATTGAGCACCGGAAGTACTCGCCAGTTTGTCCCGGAAACGGAAACAAATCAAAGATCGTGGAGACTAAGTAGCGGGAGAGCAAATATTTCAGACGACATATGTTTGCTTTATCCTTTCCACGCAACACGATGTATTGCGAACCGAACAATGTATTAATGCACAGCGATCCGTACACTGTGACATTTATAGGAAATACAATGTTTTAATTAACTTTCATGTACTATCATGTAAAAAGAAAGTATATGTTCTTGTTATTTCTTCAATATCTTATTTTTGTCGTGTACTTTTTGTCAGGATGTTAGAAACTGTGTATTTACGGACCGTTTCACATCCTTTAATTCTTATATGACTATGATATTCATTGAGAAGTCTGGAACATTGTGATGAGGGACGGAACGTTCGGCTTTATAAGCAACGTTTTCCCCCTTTTATCACAGCGTTTTAGGACATTGTTTAAACATATTCGATGAATCATTTGATTCATTGGTCCTATGTATGCGTTGTAGTTGAACAATCTACAGACTATTATTTGGTTCGAGACTGATGTTTTGAATTTAAGGGTGAGAGTTCGCTGTTTCATACGTCTGTCGCCTTCCTCTCCGAGAGATAAAGTAGATTAATAGCATTGTTCCGTAACTCTTTCATTGGTTATTCTGAGAAACCTTTAAATGGAAGTATAACAGGAGTTTTTTTTGTGAAACAAAGATCAAGGCAAGCCAAGTATAGAATGGTATCTACAATTATGACGAAATTAAATAAACCTTCTTTGATCACGATGATTTTTCTGAAACGGTCGTTTCTAAGCTTAAGTATTTCAGACGATGATTCGTTTTTATGAAGAAAGTAGTATTGCGTTCTGAAGAGTTCTTGCAAAAGCTGTACACCAATCAGAACGCCTGTCTTGAAATGCTCATGTGTTTGGAAAGAAGGAAAAAGCATAAACACAAAAATGAAGAAAAAAAGTTGAACCCGGCTTTTATCACTGATTATACAATCAGCGATAAAAGCCGAGTACAACATATTTGTATTTTCCAATATCCCGAGTCAGTCTCCAAACAAAGTAAACACACCGGCGTTTTGCTCGTTCCTGGCTCATTTGTTATCCCGCGCAATCGAACCTAGGCGGCGCTGTGGTCTGTAGCCAGTGGTAATACCCTAGGAACGCTGCGTGACAGGTTTAATCTAATAAACTACTTTTCGAATCGCGGAGGAATCTGGCTTCTGATGAAAATGGGATTAACTGTGCGCCGGTTCTTTATGCGGGAACCAAATCCCTCCGCTTAATTCCTACTCAGACATGGCGGGCGTTTGTACAGGTCTAATTAGAGTTTCCGGTTCATTTTGTTTCGGCTGGTTACCGTTTGAGTTCATTTTTATGATATAGGCGTGTGGAAAATTTGTTGAGAAGAGTGTATTGCTCTTAAGAGGAAATTGTGTTCTATATGCAGAGTTTATTCCGTCTAAATGTAATGAACTATAGGGAAAAGTAGAATGACCTTTATGAAACGACGTTTTTCTTTGAAGGATTGCTAGATTAAGCAATCCTTCAAAGAAAATCGTCGTTAGTTTCGGCTCCAGCAAGATTGAAACGTTATTTTCAAAGAATTCCATAGCTTTGAAAATGGTGTTTTTGAGTTCATGATTACCTTTTGTCTACAACTAAAATATCTTATTGTTGACCGCATTGTTAAAAAGGTGGGCGTGAGCATGGTAAAACATTTGGCAACTCACTTCAGAGCCATGGCCTCATAGTGGTGGATCCAGGAAAGCGTTACATTACTGAAACATTGTTGATACGGCGTTAAACACCATACCAAAATCAGAGGAAAGGGGTGCAAACATTGTTGATACGGCGTTAAACACCAAACCCAAATCAGTGGAAAGGGGTGCAATGACGTTATTTCGTTTTTTTTTAGCAAAATATTTTTAATCGTTTTTTCGTTTTTTCAAATGTCATTAGACTGTCCAGATTGATCTCTTGGCATATCGAATATTTTCCAAAAAGAAATCTGCTTTTTTCAATTACTAATAAACAATTCTTGGTAATTGTATTATTTATCATCAATGATTCTTTCTTTTGTATCGATTTATTGTGTTTGATTGGTTTTCCTTCCATATCGAGCCTTTTCTTACTATTCCTTAGCCAAACATCCATTACCATTACCTTGTTTCTGAAGCAGCCATAATTCAGCACAGTTAAGGCTTAGTTACATATTGCAGACAAAGGTATTGATCCGTATGCATTAAGGTTATTAATGTTGCATTAGTTTAATGGTGCAGTCAGACTAAAACAATCTAGGTTTTTGATATCCATTCTAAATGCATTACAGTGATTCCACTAATGTAAGGGATCGACAGATAGACTCTCAAGGTCGGTCACAAAGAATGTAATGAACATTTACTACTACGTTTAATGTAATTTTCACAAGGATTGTTTCCGAATCAAACAAAATAGTACACGCGAGTTCCAAAATGTGGTTTTATTCTCTTTTGATAAGAAAGCATAAATAATACACCTACGGTATGCTTGTTATGCTTATGTGTAAGATTTCCTTTTTGGGAACAAGAATCTCATCACGCAACTTGATATTTCATCATTCCAAATCGATTGACATTACTGTATCATGAGAATGCAATATATATGAATTCCGAAGCAGCCAAATTACCATGTAAGGGTGCTCGAATTTACTGATATTTACGAAGACGTTTGTTTGTACACAAACCAAAACCTTTACGTATTTACCATGGAATTAAAACGATGCAATCTATTCAAATTAGTCATTTCTATGATAAACCCGTAATTAAAGACGAACTCTCGTCGGTTAACGTCAGTTACCTCGAGATTTTACGAGACAGCGCCATGTTTCCCCTGTCAGCCATTACGTAACGAATTACTAAAATATTCATCGAACTGCCAATCAAAGAAATCCGTGATTAGTGTTTTCCGTGTGTGATACCATAGCCGTACAGCTCGAAAAGGGGTCTCTGTGTATCTCTAAAAGTCTGGTTGTGTTGCCCTTGATCAGCCTACCAAGAGTTACAATTTACCGATTGAGAACGATGCTCTTCGCATATGTGTCGTCTTCGCAGACTGAAGGTGAACATAGTGTGGTAAAAGCTAACGCGCTCAGTATTGGTGTGATACAAACCGTTTCTCAGGGATTTCATAAAGTGCTGCTTGTTTTAAGGGTTTTACTCCTGTATGCATCGGGAACTAATGTCTTACGGAGACACTGATATACTGTAATTACAGTTTCGATTAAACAAAGGTAACTGCGCCGTAGAATCAGTCAGCTAATGTATAAACCGTAAATGTCAGTATATCAGTGATCAATTAATCATCGTCAATTAAATCCATCCAAATTGGATGTTGTGTGTGTGATCCGTTGCAACATAATATCCCCTGTACTTAGAAAAGCATAGCTATAGATGGAGCAATACAGCTACCTTTGTATACAAGAGAAAAGGGGACTTGATGGCAGATTGGTAAAACTGAAGAGATTGAAATCTCATAGTCCCTCGCATTGTGGGTTCAAACCTAGGTAGCGTTTATTTCTGGGTTTCTTTTTCATGCGAGGTAGTCTCCAGGGTGACTGATTGAATGGCGAGGGTTCTTCCACCATTGACCATCTAAAGCTTTTGGTTTTTCTCCATCGTGTCGATGCGCCTTTAAACACCATTTATTCATTCATTCATTCATTAATTGTCTCCATCGGTTGTGCGCCATTCATCGAATAAAGCTAACACTTTGTTAAAGCGATGGAAAACCCCAAACATTTACATGTTGTGTTGTGTGCGATGCTTTGATGCGTTATGAGTTTGCCAGAAATGTTGATCCAGTAAATTTCCAAAAACGCCTATCGTACCTTCCCACGATGTGCTATTCAAGGCTCTTGGTTTCGGAAAGGCATGTTTATTGGTGGAACTGTTCAGCTATGCAGGGGCGATGTTTGTATACATTACGTTACATAACTCAAACCAACAAATGTCTCGACGTTATCTGTTTGCAAATACCAACAGTGGCGCGTAACAGCTAACCAGCGTTGAGTTTTATGTCGCAGTGTGATCCTCTTACGAACTGGTTCAAGTATTTTGCTTAAAGGCCCAAAGTAGCAAATATTTCGTTTATAAAACAATTATTTCTATTCACATTTGAGGTGTACCTTTATTTCGGTGTAAATCGGTGTCTTTCAGCTGCCTCTTTAAACATTGCGCAATGGAAATATTTTACTTTTGTAAATTCGAAGATGTCTCTTTAGATTCCATTTTAATATTTCCAAGAGAATACGCAAGCACTGTTCTTCAATTTACCACGTCATATTAACAGCTGAGTTTGAGTGTATTTGTAGCAAATGAACTTAAACAATTGAATAATGCGAGAAGTTATTATTGCGAATTCTAAAAATTGATTTTTTTAATCCTCATGTTGCAATGATTCATAAGTTGGTCTAAGGAATGATAGTCTTTGGATTCGATTTATTATGCTTTTAATAAGAAACAATATTCGTATTAAGGGTATATGGTTCAGCATACTAAAAAGCAATATTAAAAGACATGCAGTTTCTACAATTTCAGTATCGTCTCGCCACAGATGCCCCATCAATATAACAAAACGGCCAACAAAACGCATGCCTTAAGTCATCGAAAACTTCACAAGTTCCTGATCTCAAAAACACACAGGATACATTCAGACATTGGAAATGCATACAAATTATAAAATGTCAAACAAAAAGGTATGCATGAACAAATCGTCGCAAACGCCATAAAAATCTGATCTCTGAGACAACCATAATTCCTTCAGACATTCTAACTTCTTTTAATACAATCTCATTAAATCTATGATAGCCTAATTTGCAACGATGTCCCGCCACACATGGTGCATGCATATCATAAAATATCCAAAATCAAGTATGTCTAAAATAATGCCGAAAACGTCCTAATCATATTGAAATCAAAATCACACACGACTTCTTCAGACATCCTAACCATTCCAATACATTCTCATTAAATATACTATCCTAAATTTGCAACGTTGTTTCGCCACACATCAAACATGATTATCATGAAATGTCAAAACAAGAGGTATGCCTAAGACAATGTCAAAAACGCGATAAAAATCTTGAAATCAAAATCAAAACCGATTCGCTCAGACATCATAAACGCTTTCCATACATTCTAATCAAACTCGGAAACAGCATAAAATTGCAACATTGTCTTGCCACACAAGGTGCACGCATATAATAAAAGTCAAACATAAAGGTATGCATGAACAAATCGTCGCAAACGCCATAAAATCTGAGTTCAGAGACACGCATTATTTCTTGAGACAATCTAACCTCTTTTATTAATACAATCTCATTTAATCTATGCTAGCATAAGCTTGCAACGATGTCTCGCCACACATTTTGCATGCATATCATAAAATGTCAAAACAAAAGTAATGCCTAAGACAATATCAAAAACGCCATAAAAATCTTGAAATCAAAATCAAAACCGACTCGCTCAGACATCATAAACGTTTTCCATACATTCCATTCAAATTCGCCATAGCCTAAAATTGCAACATTGTCTTGCCACACAAGGTGCACGCATATTATAAAATGTCAAAACAAAAGGAATGCATTAAAAAACGCGATAAAATTCTGAAATCAAAATCAAACTCGACCCGTAAAGACGTCCTAAGCATCAGCAGCTGGAGTTGTGTACCAATATCATCTATTCACGTCCGACGTACGGATTCTTTTTAACCGCGTTCTATTTTTAGGGCGGCTCCTCTTGCCTCTGTTATCTGCCCGTTACATCATCATGATCTCTGCGTCGCTAATTGGGTTGTCGTTTTGTGTCTTCGGGCATTCCGGTAATTCGCTTATCGGTGCCATCTATGGCGTCTTCTTGGTGAACGAAACACCGGTTCGTCTGAAAGATAAGTTAGCGTTTCTACTAGGCGAGCAGGCATGAGACAGAATAATGGTTTGGTCATGAAAGACCTCTGTAGATTTCATCTAGTTTTTCAATTAGTGTTATAGTGATAAAAAAAGGTTTACTATTCCTTCACATGTGTTCAAAAACAGTAGCAGTCAATTACTATGAGATGTCTTCAGGCAAACAACAAACTGAATATCGATGATTCAACCCAGCTTGGATAGCCCTTATGGATTGATGCATCGCTCTTAAATCTTTAGGGTCCGATGGAATCACCAAGGACCTGTTTTTTTTTAAGTATTCATAGTAGTAACAATACAAACTATATCTTCACACTTTGACATTTTGGGTAATGCTGATAACATAATGACTCGAAACGCATTGTTTTGTCAATAAAGGAGAACGCTCATTTACATTCGTGAATCGATTTCAATATAAATAAAAAAATTGTTAAAATCAACGTGGAAACATTTAAAATGAGACAATTTATATAGAGGGCTGCAATCATGGCATGGTAAAGTTCAGAAATTTGGCAAAGAATTTCCGTGCTTGAAGTAAACAAATCATGTCCCGGAACTTGCTCAATCACTTCCTAACATGCTGCCAAGTTATCAAATAGACGCTCTTTTATTGCAAACGTCTGCCCCGCCGGGATCGCATTTCTCACATCGACGTCCTTTTAACGCTTGCCAGACCAATTTTAACGCTGAAAAAGGAATTTCTCTGAGAAATGGATTGGGGAGAGTGACTCGATTACTTGGTTGAAGAATGCGGAGTAGACGATGCTGTAAATCACTGCCGAATAGGGTGCTTGTGTGTAATTTAGTTAACTGGAGATGTTTGTGGCACGACAGAGAAACTTCTGGGAAAACTGTACTCCCGAAAGCCTTTTGGACTTGTTTCAGGTTGATAATGGCCAAACTTTTCAGGTCTACAGTAAATCCGTACACAAAGAGCTTTTATGTTCTTCTACACGGATTTTCTTAACCTGCCGAATTGGGTGCTCGTGTGTTATTTAGTTAAATGTAGAAGTTTGTGGCACGTTAGAGTAACTTCTGGGAAAACTGCATTTCCGATAGCCTTGTGGACTTGTTTCAGACTGGCCATGGCCAAACTGTTTTGGTAACCAGTAAGTCCGTATAGAAAGAAATAATACATTTTTCATGTAAGGCAGTGTTGTATGATTCTACCGTATAGATGGACAGGGAGATCTTAAATTAACTCTTTACTTTTGGTAATTAGACTTTGCAATTAAACGTCACTTTGTAAATAGAAATGAAAGAATGAAGACACACGAAAAACTTTTTTGTATTGAATAGTACATTTAAAAAACAATTAAAGATGGGTAGCATGGACAATATTAAAAGTAGTAAAGGAGGGTGGCATGGACATCATTAAAAGTAGTAAAGGAGAGTAGCATGGACACCATTAAAACAAGTAAAAGAGGGTAACATGGGCAACATTAAAAGTAGTAAATGAGGGTAATATGGACACTATTAAAAGTAGTAAAGGAGGGTAGCATGGGCACCATTGAAAGTAGTAAAGGAGGGTAGCATGGGCAACATTAAAAGTAGTAAATGAGGGTAATATGGACACTATTAAAAGTAGTAAAGGAGGGTAGCATGGGCACCATTTAAAGTAGTAAAGGAGGGTAGCATGGGCACCATTTAAAGTAGTAAAGGAGGGTAGCATGGACACCATTAAAAATAGTAAAGGAGGGTAATATGGACACTATTAAAAGTAGTAAAGGAGGTTAGCATGGGCACCATTTAAAGTAGTAAAGGAGGGTAGCATGGGCAACATTAAAAGTAGTAAATGAGGGTAATATGGACACTATTTAAAGTAGTAAAGGAGGGTAGCATGGGCACCATTTTAAGTAGTAAAGGAGGGTAGCATGGGCACCATTTAAAGTAGTAAAGGGGGGTAGCATGGACACCATTAAAAGTAGTAAATGAGGGTAATATGGACACCATTAAAAGAAGTAAAGGAGGGTAGTATGGACACTATTAAATGAAGTTAGTGAGGGTAGCATGGACACTATTTAAAGTACTAAAGGAGAGTAGCATGGACACTACTAAAAGAAGTAAAGGAGGGTAACATGGGCAACATTAAAAGTAGTAAATGAGGGTAATATGGACACCATTAAAAGAAGTAAAGGAGGGTAGTATGGACACTATTAAATGAAGTTAGTGAGGGTAGCATGGACACTATTTAAAGTACTAAAGGAGAGTAGCATGGACACTACTAAAAGAAGTAAAGGAGGGTAACATGGGCAACATTAAAAGTAGTAAATGAGGGTAATATGGACACCATTAAAAGAAGTAAAGGAGGGTAGTATGGACACTATTAAATGAAGTTAGTGAGGGTAGCATGGACACTATTTAAAGTACTAAAGGAGAGTAGCATGGACACTACTAAAAGAAGTAAAGGAGGGTAACATGGGCAACATTAAAAGTAGTAAATGAGGGTAATAAGGACACTATTAAAAGTAGTAAAGGAGAGTAGCATGGACACTATTAAATGTAGTAAGTGAGGGTAGCATGGACACCATTAATACAAGTAAAAGAGGGTAATATGGACACTATTAAAAGTAGTAAAGGAGGGTAGCATGGACACCATTAAAAGAAGTAAAAGAGGGTAACATGGGCAACATTAAAAGTAGTAAATGAGGGTAATATGGACACTATTAAATGTAGTAAGGGAGGGTAGCATTGACACCATTAAAAATAGAAAAGGAGGGTAACATGGACACAATTAAAAGTAGTAAAGGAGGGTAGCATGGACACCATTAAAAGTAGTAAAGGAGGGTAGCATAGAAAACATAGAAAGTAGTGAAGGGAAGTACCATCGACACTATTAAAAGTAGTAAATTAGGGTAGCATGGACACTATTAGAAGTTGTAAAGGTGAGTAGCATGGGCACCATTAAAAGTTGTTAAGGAGAGTAGCATGGACACCATTAAGAGAAGTAAAGGATGGTTGCATGGACACTATTAAAAGAAGTAAAGGAGAGAAACATGGACACCATTAAACGTGGTAAATGAGAATAGCATGGACACTTTTAAAAGTAATATAGGAGGGTTGCATGGACAATATTAAAAGTAGTAAAGGAGGGTAGCATGGACACTTAAAAGTAGTATAGGAGGGTACCATGGAAACCATTAAAAGTTGTAAATTAGGGAAGCAAGGACAGTATTTAAATAAGATTATGTTAACATGGACACCAATGTAATAAATGAGGGTAGCATGGACACTATTAAAAGTGGTAAAGGAGGGTACCATGGACACTGTCAAAAGTGGTAAATGATGGTAGCATGTTCACTGTTAAAAATAGTAAATGAGGGTAGCATGTATACTGTTAAAAGTAGTATAGGAGGGTTGCATGGACATTATTAAAATTAGTAAATGAGGGTATCAGGCACACTATTAAAAGCAGTAAATGAGCGTTGCAAGGACAATGTTAAAAGTGGTAAAGGAGGGTGGCAGACATGGACAACATAAAAAGTAGTAAATGAGGTTAGCGTGGACATCAATTAAAGATGAATTTCAGACCTACGCTTTGGGCAATGTAAGACCCGGAAGAAAATCAAAAATAAATAAATGTCTGCTACAAGAAAAGTTTTCTAAAAGAAAAAAAAAGAACAAAAGCTGCCCTGACAACAATTTCCTTCGTACTAGTTCTATTCAATGTATGGCAATGTAAACTGTTATACCGTTAATGATAAGAAGATCAAAATCGGTCGGTGAGTTGAGCATTTATGGTTTCCTTAAACAGGCACCTCATCTTTGAGCCGCTCAAAGAGGTCTTTAATCTGTACATTGAGAAAACGAAAACCTTTCCGTAACAAGAAATTTATCAAATTGGTTACTTTCTCAAATCGCAAGATGAAAGAATTCGTTTTAGAATTACGATCCGATAGTTTTCACGAACGAAGTCACCGTTTGAAAAAAGGGAAATTTGATGGGTGAAAATTTGACAAAAATGAATCATTTATAGATATCCTTGAAACGTACAAAGTAGTTTGCTTGAGGTTTGTATGTTTGACTAAAAAAGAGATTGACATTTTGATAAAAGGTTTTCCATCACGTATTTAAGCAAAGCAACTTCGATTTCCGAAATGCCAAGCTATATCACATTGACGTTTTGTATGTATAACCATGGTTTTAAATCACCATCACTAATCTTGTCATCGAGTAAATTTATTCATTCAAATACAGTTAGTGCTTTGTCCGCAACGGTCATAGTGCAATTACGACATTGTTCAATAAATGTATCAAAACGCCGATAAAATAGATTAAAACGCATGCTCTTTGTAAAGAAAAACAATGTCGTAATGTCGCTCGAAATGTAAATAAGAAACATATATGGACTGATTGCAATGGAAACGTCCGAAGTCTAAAGAGCTAAAGTAGAATCAAAAGTAAGATTGTCTTGGAACATTTATTACAAACATATTAGCGTCTTGGTACAACTTAGTCGAGTTTTCTGCCGTCACGGTTTATGCGTTTGTTTGATAATTAGATGCCTTTATTGTCATGACAAATCGGAGTGCTGCTGAAATCTGTCGGTTCCGGGGAAACTTGTCACTCATACAGAATTAAACTGATCACTCACACCGCCTAAAAAGTTAATGAGCATGTAATTTAATGGCGCTCGGGAATATTTCCTGGAAGTCTTTCCTGGCAAGCAAATCGAAACGATTCGTCATTCGGCTAAACAATCGTTGCCTTTTCATGAAAGCGACTAGAAAATGCGGAAAGTTACTTTTTGGGGATTTGTACAGAGGTATATCTAGTCAAAGATCGGGGTTCAAGTTGATTATTTGGATATCCAGAAAGAGCTTTTCTGTATCTTGGATATTCTGTGTTCAAAACTTTCTGTCCTTCTTAATTGTTTATCAACGTAAACTTTACTCAGAGTTTATTGATTAGATTAACCCTTTGAATGCTAGGTAATGTTGCAAAAATAGATTTTGTGTCGTATGCTTTCCAAAACCTGAAATATCTGCTTAATTATGATGAGTAAAGATAGTCAGAGAAGCATACGGGTTAAATCATAGGCAGTCGCCAATTTCCTTTGTTGAATGCTTATTACGATCATTTCTAAATGATCATTATCTACAAGAAAGAGGTCAGCTGCTTTGAGTGACATATCCGAAGAGGAAAGTTACTGTATGGGTTACTGTTCTGACCGATATAACTAGAAATTGTTGAAACTGTTTAAAATCCTTATGGAATCAAACATTTTAAAAAGATGGATAGTGATGAAAACCTATAGCTTCCATACAATAAGTTGGCCACGGAAGGTGGGAAACATGGACACCTTTAAAGTAGTAAGGGAGGGGAGCATGGACATTCTTAAAAGTAGTAAAGGAGAAGAGCATTGACATTGGTTAAAGAAGTAAAGGAGGGGAGCATGGACATTTGTTAAGTAGTAAAGGAGGGGAGCATGGACATTATTAAAAGTAGCAAAGGAGGGGAGCATGGCCATTTTTAAAAGTAGTAAAGGAGGGGATCATGGGCATTTGTCAAAATAGTAAAGGAGGGGTGCATTGACATTATTAAAAGTAGTAAAGGAGGGGATCATGGGCATTTGTCAAAGTAGTAAAGGAGGGGAGCATGGCCATTATCAAAAGTAGTGAAGGAGGGGAGCATGGCCATTATTAAAAGTAGTAAAGGAGGGGATCGTGGGTATTTGTCAAAATAATAAAGGAGGGGAGCATGGCCATTATTAAAAGTAGTAAAGGAGGGGATCATGGACATTTGTCAAATCAGTAAAGGAGGGGAGCATGGCCATTTCTCAAAGTAGTAAAGGAGGGGAGCATTGACATTATTAAAAGTAGTAAAGGAGGGGAGCATGGCCATTATTAAAAGTAGTAAAGAAGGGGAGCATGGACATTTGTCAAAGTAGTAAAGGAGGGGAGCATGGACAGTATGAAAAGTAGTAAAGGAGGGGAGCATTGACATTATTAAAAGTAGTAAAGGAGGGGAGCATGGCCATTTCTCAAAGTAGTAAAGGAGGGGAGCATTGACATTATTAAAAGTAGTAAAGGAGGGGAGCATGGCCATTATTAAAAGTAGTAAAGGAGGGGAGCATGGACATTTGTCAAAGTTGTAAAGGAGGGGAGCATTGACATTATTAAAAGTAGTAAAGGAGGGGAGCATGGCCATTATTAAAAGTAGTAAAGGAGGGGAGCATGGACAGTATGAAAAGTAGTAAAGGAGGAGAGCATGGCCATCTGTCAAAGCAGTAAAGGAGGGGAGCATGGAAACTCATTAAAGAAAACTGTTTAGAGTCTTTATGGAATCAAACATTATTACGAAATAGCCTCAGATGATATTCTATAGCTAGCCCCACAATATATTTGCCACGGAATCCCAATAGTATGTAAACTAGTCCTTTCGTTCCAACTTCATAAAGATGGACACTCCTTAACGTTTCGACTTAAAGAACTGTCAGACTCGGTAAACAAATTGTCTACGAAGCCCCCATAGATCATGCGTGATACCATCGACTCAACAACGATCCAAAATGTCATTCAGCCAGCTTTAATTACCGCTTCCAGTTGTTCACATAAATTTGTGGAACTGTTCTCGAAAATCCTAGGATAGTTTTTTTCACATATACTCGCGAACCGGTCGAACTATTTCCAGTTTACATTCGTCGTCACGGATACCGAACGCGCACCTGTTTACTGGCTAACAGATCGGGACAGATACCATCTCCCAGCGACAGATAACGTTAACATCTCCATACATCATTCGGAATGATTCGGGAGGAAAACTCTTCCGGAAATTACCGAAAATGGGCCCGAATGGATTTTTTTCGGTTATTAATGTTAGAGGTGGATAAAAGTACAGTTTCATTTTGGATGGAGTCTAACATCGATTTTAATAATAAGTTTTGATTACAGCGATGATATTAGAATGTCTTTTAACCAAACCAAAGGAATCAAATATGAAACTTTCTGTTACAAATATGACATGAACATCTACTGTTTATAAGTCCTTAGGTATGATCTGGCTTGTCTTCGAACATTCAATTTGCAACAAAGAAGGAGACATATTAATCACTAATTAACAACAAATGGTGGTGAAATAATTTCTATTTTGACAAACCACGCATGAACTTCAAGACTGGTCCATAAATATTGAAAAAAAGAAATCGGGACAAAAAATGAAAATGGTTTATTCACGTTTTAACAGATTATCATTGTTAAAACATATTCCATCGATGTGAGCTTCAAACATTCAAAGATATTTTATGTTTCAAAACACCAAAGCCATACCTTTTATACATCGCGAATGTTGGGTGAGTCATGCACGCGGATTTGAATGAAATTATTCTCGAATATGCTTGATATGAAATATCGGGAATAAAAGAGAAATTGTTTAAGAATACTTGAAGTTCTGTGCTGTAATACTTCTCTTAAACCACCAGAATAATTCAAAGCCAAATGGGATTCTAATCCGGGGACTTTACAGAGGGATTATATTCGGAATCATATTTCCATCCAATCGAGTGTAATCAAAATGGCGGATATATTTGTGAAGCCCTTGTCTCCAAGTTTTTGAACTGCACCGTGAAAAAGTGAACTTCCCTGGGCGGTATAATCGTATATCACCTTGTATTATTTTATTTTATGTTTTCTGTCTAATGCGTGGAATGTTGCACTAGTATGATTGGTCGGGGGTCTTTCGTAACCAAGTGATTAAGGTGGATAACCCTTGACACGGGGGTTTAGTGTTCAAGCCTCAACGACAGGTCAGGGATTTAAAGTGAGGGCCTCAATGTGCAAGAAACTGCAAAGCACTGTCGAGTATTGGTGAATTCCAAGAAAGCTGTTAATTAACTAAAATACTGCGTGAAACCCCATATAAAGTACTGGTGAATCTTGAAAAAATGTTTTATAACTGAAAAATTGTTGACAATGTGTTTAACTCAATATGAACAAACAAATACACCAACATTCCTCTCCAGTAGTTCGGTATGCTAAATCTACGACGAGGAGTGCTGTGATTTGAAGCTATTACAGCCAATGCAATAATGTGATGGTGGTGATAATTAACCCTTAGAATGTTGGGACATTTTCAAACAATAACTCTTTTGTGTTGTCTGCTTTCCAAAACCTTAAATATCTACTTACGGTTGATAAGGAAAAATACTCAGAGTAGCAAACATGTAAGACCAAAGGTCAGCTGCCCATTCACTTGGCGGCTGGCTTGGATCTAACCTGTTTGCATAGGCACGAAGTCGGTTCCAGCACTATAAGGGTTATAATTATTATGGTGATAGCATTAATGATTGTTGTAGTAAAAAGTATAATGAAGTAACTACTTTAGATAATGAAATAATAATAACAATACTTATGTCGATGATGATGATAATGACCAAACAATTTACGCGACCATCTTCATAATAAGGTGAAGCTATTCAAAACATTTTGTTCGCCAATTATTCCTTCAATGCTTCTTTTTGCAAAGGGAATATACATGTATAAAAATGTTCATACTCTTGCACTTAACCAAAGAGAAATTAAAAATGTTCGTCACATGTAATTCATCCTGGTTTTTACTTACAAGCAAACTCATGAAAAAGGAGTGAAGTTTCTTTCCAATCAAAGTTCATTATTTGCTGTCGATATCATCAGGTTATGAATGCATTCTCGTTAATCCGAACACACCCGTTCCCGACTAAATGTCCGGATTACCGATTCATCCGGAGTAATGAAGTAGCGCATGTTCTTAAACACATTAAGACATAAACGGTCTGTATGCACGTGTATACTTATAGCCCTTGAGCAAACACCAAATTGTAGACCGCCCCAAAATTAATCTTCTTATATGGCAGAAAACATTGTGGGGAAAGAAGAAATTGCTCGTCACGAGCAATTTCTTCTTTCCCCACAATGTTTTCAAAAGTTGTCTGCAACAAACTGGTCAAATAATTCCGTTCCCTCACAATTTCGTTCGGATTGCGAGACATCCGGATAATCGGGGTCCGGATAAACGAGGCTTCACTGTATATATTTCTTGCTTGGTAATTACGAGTCGACGAAAGGATGAGATTAATATGCATAGCACCTGGTAATTTGTTTATAAAAGTCATTTGTAATCATATCAACTGTCCTCTACTTGAACTCATTTGTATATTTCATTCTAATGCGATGTTTTGAATAATGCGAAATGTCTTCGTAGTTTATGTAAGAAAATGTCAAAAAACAAAAGACACTGTTGTTACACATGTAATCACTCAGTTTGTGGCGTAGATTATGTCACGTTATAGGAGGAAATGGATGTTTTGTCATATGCCCTTGGTCAGTTTTAACTGTATGCGATACTTTTTTAACATTTCGCCTTAAGACCCAGCAGCAAATAAAAGCATGTTTGGTCGTGCTCGTTTAAGGCTATGTTCGAGTCTTAGTTCACGTATTGAATCAAGTCGCATGTCATTTCAAATATTCTTCCCGACTGTCAACATCTGGAATTTTATCAGCAAAAGACGTATGTCTTGGTCTGTACTTACTAGGATGATCCAAGCTGTAACGCCATTGTGTAGAACGGAATAACCTGGTGTTGATCATCCGGACTAGGTCTATACTTGAATCGGCCTAGTCTTTCATTCGATTGGAACTAACTTGATTATCAATGTTAGGATAGCGGATGTCTAAAGGCATATCCAATTATATGTCTCGTTTTGGGCATATCCATGCCTATGGTGTTTGGAGTAATTTCAAAGAACTTAATTATACGTTTTTTTAAGTCAGATAAAAAGTCCTGTTGAGTTTTGCTTGATTTTTTACATTGCGTCAATAGTTTTAGATCATATTGGGGTATCTCGCTCAGCATGGTTGGAGTAGAGTTCTAACGAAACTATCCATTAAGACTGATTTGGGCAGACCTATTCAGGTTGTACACATTTCGTTTGTCAGCAGGGAGACTACTTCTAATGGAATTCAAGAAAACTGTTACCGAGATTCGCTTTCTTATGGAGAAAAGCCATGTCATTTAAGGACGTTCTCGGTAGTTTTATCTGCGCACTTCATCTGCGCATCCAATGGAGATAATCATCTGTAACCGAAGAGGTACTCGCATAGTAGTCGAATAAACTTTTTCATTCGGATGAAATTGATTGTATGCAATATTGTTTAAAGAATAACCATATTATCCATAGAACTTTTAACGGTTATTGACATTTTTATATATTTCTCATGCATATTAAGCCCCAAGCTTGTATTTTTCAAGTTTAAAGTTATTTTAATCGTTTTTATAAATGTTTTTTCAAATACGGTTAACATGGAAACTGTCATTTTGCAGAAAAACTAATTAGTCAATACTTTTTTTTTTTGCATTTTGTATTTCAAGATTTAATTTTACTTCACATACTGAAAAATAAGAAAATTCTATGGAAGGAATTTTAAGATATCTTCATTGATTTGTAATATTCATATCAATTTTCATTGCTTTTTGTCGAATACAAAAATTTGAAAGACTGATTTCGATAACAAAAATTGTTCAGATAGTAATAATTTGAAACAAACATTGAAAAATAATGTATTGTTTATATGAATTCATGTTTTTTGTGTAAAAAAACCTTCCAGAAATTATTTTATTACTGTTGAAGATGGCATGGTCAATTTGACAGTTTTGGTCCAAACGGTTACCATGGAAACTGTCATTTTACGAAAAAACTAACTCGTCGACCTGCATTTTTCTTTGCATTTTTGAATTCACAATAGAATTTTAAATAACATACCAAAAATTTAGAAAATTCTATGAAAGGATTATTTTCTTATAAAACTGTAGAACATGTCCTTAATGTTCTGTACACTGATCAGTTGTCCAAAAGAGGGGTCCTAGCATGGGTTGAAAGGGCAATATTGCCTAAAATGGTTTGGTTGGTTTCTAAGCTGCCTTTCGTGTGTCTTATACAGGTTTTGGTCGAATATAAGCGTGCTTTAGCTTTCACTATCATATGGATGAGTTAAACAACATTCTATTTTTGGAAGGAAGAATTTATTTTATCAATTATGATTCTGAAATAATAACCTAGAGAAACCCCATTAATTTTCTTGCGTGATTTTATTTGTCTTTGTTCGGCTATATTGTAGTTGTTGTGTCTTTGTTGTAAATCGTTAAGATTGATTGATGTCCGTATGGTCTCTTAGGTGTAACCAAGAAGCTGTTAAAAACGACATTGGAAAAACAAGAACAGAGGCTTGGCTCAGGAACCGATTGTATTACACAAATGTTAATTACATATGATTTGTCGATCTAAAAAGCCGCATCTCCTTCATTAAAGCTGATTGGAATCAAATGTGATGAAATTTGGAAATTAAAACTGTTTAAAAACTTACAACAGATGTACTATTATACGATACGCACTGGAGAATAGCTATTCAAATGCGAATTAGCACATATTTAAGTTTGAGAGCTCACACACTTGTACAGTGAACTAATATGTATCAAGATTCAAAATCGTTGCAACGGTTTTGAAATCCACTCCATTTATACTGTAAATTCTTAAATATGTTGATGTTTCTTGAGTTAGTTGTGTTTTCAAGACCTACTTCTAATTGTAAATCGTTCAACACTGTATAAACGGTTTTATTTCAACGACATTTAATCATGCCTTTTAGATTGTTTTCATCGGTGAACAAGTTCCTTTAAAATGAGAAAGAAACGACCTTGCAGTTTCGAGAGAGGCATATCATCATGATCCTGAAATCGCTTGAATCACGCGATCCTTCGTTTTATTGCTGCGCCATTTCATATGGTATCTTAAAACACGCGTTTGTTTGATTATTCCTTTGTTAGGGTTTGTAAAGTTTATCGGTTGTGTGTCTTACGGACTGTTAGATTATTTTACCATGCTAGATCAGCTCATATAGACAGTCATGTATATGGTCTCCGTCCACTGCTATGGGTCAGGCATCGAAATATAACTTGAATACTGTGGACGCAATAAAAACCCATACAGATAAAAGAAAATAAAGGATCTGCACATTACATTGACAGTGATTTGGATAAATTTCTATAGCCAGCTTAAAACCGATGGATATCTGAAGCCTGACTTGACTTTGAACTGCATCAAACGTATGTAAATTTTGACACAACGATTGAGCGCTTACCGTGATTCCCATTTTATGTACATGAAGCAGACTAGGCAACAAAAAAAGGAAAATGCCTCATTACCATAGATCGCTCTAAATGGCATTAAGGAAAAGGATTATTTCTTTTTTTTATCCGAATCTTTGCAATGTCAACGCGTAGTGGCGAAATATGGAGCCATATTTATCCGAATCTAAGGATCGGTTTTAATATGGCCGACGGTTGCAGCTCGATGATTGGTCGACGTGAAATTGGCAATCTCTGGAATAAGACAATACATCATACAGTCTCTATGGCGATAGTGTGTCGTGTAGCAACGCAGATGTGGTTTTTTTTTTCTATTTTATTTTCTTTTTGTTTCAGAGGTCCAGATAATAGATATGTTTTACATGGCTACCTTCTTTATTGTTTCTTTGAATCATATTTTGAGGGTGCACATTACAATAATCTCGTTGAGACTATTCTAATCTGTTCTCGCAAAATAGGATGTGTTTTATAGTTGTTTGGTATATAAATTTTGCGTGTAAAATACCTTTTAGCATCTCTTTTATATGTACCAATACCGGCGCATGACATTTCAAATTAAACTTGTTTCATATTGTTCGATTGGAGGAAGAGATATGCTGGCGAGCGCTACAGTAGTGAAGAACGCAATGCTGACTTAATGATCAGTGATGCACCGGTGTAGTAGTGTACAGAAAGTTTGCTCTGCGTTCTTGAATGATTGAACGAACATATATTCACAGCCTTTCGTACTTATTTGCTAGACTCTTTGGCTTGGGTTTATTGTAGACTGTAGGCATCGAGAGTAAATTGGATAAACTTTAAGCTGCTGCAAGAGTCGATGGAAACTGAATAAGGTTGAACTAGCTCTCAAACGTAAAAAGGGAAGTTTCTAAACATCATATAAACTACATTGGACACTTGTTTTCAAATTACCAGCAGAAGATATCTGGTATTTGTCTAAACACACGCACCATGTATGTCAGAGAAATATCGTAACAGTTAAGTGTACGTTTGTATTATGGACAGGGTGCCTCATATACAGTGTATTGTAAAAGGAAGATAACTTAACAAACATGTATCGTACTCGATGGGTCATCGGTATCATTCCAGACAAGCATACGGCAGACTACTAAGTTCTACATTAAAACAGAACTTATATCCACGATACTTTGTTAGAATGGTACAGGGCGTGCTGTAATCAACCATAATGGCTCGTTTCGAATCAGATAATTCTACGGGACTTTGAAATCATAATGACACATGTAATAGAGTAAACGTCATCTCAAAGAGGGGATGCAACCTCAGAGTATATATGACGAGGTCCCTCCGTAGTTTGTGTATGAGAAGAATTCCCGGGTTAGTTCCTCGCTCACGCATTGAGGGATAGGTGCAAATTATTCTCTTTAAACTATTGGCAATTTGACGCGTATTGATACTTCTGTCGTAAGGTTTGCTTTTAAGGCAGTCCCCTTACCTTTCAATATTTGGCGTTTTAAAATTTTCGGTTTCCATGATAACGTTCTTGTGTGAAGCGGTTTTTGTTGTTCAATTTACGTAATTATATGAGACTAGACCATGTCCGCTTCGGATGTTATCACTCCGCCATTGTTTCATGTCTTTATCTTTTTTTCATGGGTTTTACATCAAATCAACATAATTCCAGTTATGTAGCGATGCCCGACTATTAATGATGGAGGAAGACCCCACACTCAACTGCCCATAAGGGCTGGTCAAGGCGGGTAGAACCATCGGCATTCCGTAAGTCAGTCGGGAGACTGCCTCTCATTATAATCCATATCCCTTTCAGGATTTGAACCCACGCGGAGAGGGGCCATGTGATTTCAAGTTCTGTACTCTAACCACTAGGCCACGGAGGCCCCTCTCATGTCTTTATTAAATGATACGCCAAGGAAGCTGTGCATACGATTGTGAATGATTTATCATAGTATTGTATTGAACCATAAACAAGAGCATCGTCCAAGGTGAAAGAGAGAATGCGGTCGATTATTGGCAATCGTGACAGAATCAAACTTTCATTGGAAGGCAGAACGCATTGTATGCAAAGGAAAAATCGGTGAACAAGCTTATTTAAAAGCAAATAGTACACGTGCCTATCTGTAGAAGATATGGAAAGGAAAATGAACACAATCATATGCTCAGTACTTTTGTTCGTAACTGGAATACATCATAGGTCTGACATTTAAAACAATTGTTATAAAGAAAGAATATATCAGCCCTAGCTCCCTTTCACAACGGTGATATATTTTCAAGCATAAACCTGTCTTGATCCCTCTGTGATCCAAGTTGGCATCTGCATAGTCAGCAAACCATTCCCCGTATGTAACATGTAATAGGTCCAAGTTGAATGCGGCAGATTTGAGTTTATATGTGTGGTAGTCTCCCGGCTAACGTACAAACACAGATACGATATCCATGGCGTTACACGTCCTATTTTAGCACTCCAGCTTTTGACCTGACTTGGATATTTGGCTGAAATGTAAAAATGAAAATATTGACTGGTTGAAAGGCCAAATTGCTATTTAGTAGATGACATTCTGCAAAATGTGAAAATGTTCTTCAATAATTTTTTCCCCTTTTGTCACAGTGATCTCTTCAGTCATTTGATCTATGAGTTAGCCAAGTAAATTAACGGCTGGCCTGTGATCTAACCTCTTTGCTACTCTCGGGTATCTTTCCTCAACAAAATTAAGCAAATATTTAAGGTTTTGGAAAGCAGATGGAAAGCAGATGACACAAAACTCAATTTTTAGAAAAATACACAGCACTCTTAGAGTTAAAGAGGTAAGCATCATTTTCTCAAACGAAGTATCGGTCTAGCTAAAATTGACAGCCATGGTTATCGGTAAGGTTTTTAATACAGTAATTCTATTTAACATTTCCGAGTTTTCCCCAAATACATATGGCATTATTGGTTTGGCGCCATCTTGCCTATCTTGATGGGACTCGTTCTCTGCGTACACCCTTCTCTCCCGTGGTTCTGTTGTGGCTTTATATGATTTTTGGTGTGTGTAGTTGTTTGTTTATATATGTGTGTTCTTATGTATGAACTTGTGTGTTTTTGTCTGGAATGTATTTGTTTGTTTGTGAGGTTCCTGTATGGCCTAGTGGTTAAGGTGGAAGATGAATAACTCAGGGGTCCCGGGTTCGAGCCCGACTGACACCTCCAGTTTCGTAGGATTGTCCTTTGGCAAGTTACTTTAGATCCCTAGCTTAGTACTGGTGGATCCAGGGAAGCCGTTTTATACAAATTGTATTTTTGAAACAGCGTTTAACGCAACACTATATATGAATTGTTTGTTTTGTGTGTATTTTGGGGCATTTTTATTTGTGGATGTTTGATGCTATGCGCATGCGTTTGTTTGTTTCGAGGACAACACCAAACTAGACTTCCCATTCAAGATATATATAGCCGCGTAGATTTTGTTTAAAGTGGGGTTTTACATCAGTTCAACAATATTTTAGTTATATCGTCATGTCTAGTTTATCATCGATCAAAGAAAACAACCTTAATCTTAGCTCCCACAAAGGGATTTGTCTAGCAGTGTGGAACCATCTACATTCCATTAGTTAGCCCTGGACACTTACACACCTCATGAAAATTCGAATATACTGCAACCGTGATTTGAACCAACATAGAGAGAGTCCCTGTAATTGCAATTGTTTATCTTTTAGCCACTAGGCTACGTAGGTTCTGGTGCGTTGTAGGATGAATGAACATTGTAGGAATAGGCTTCCAAAGACATGTTCATGTATAGGATACGTTTCCACTTTAACCTTACTACTACGCATTCTCATCAGAAATCGTTAGAAACTAAAAATGGCAAATGGTTGTATTGCTCAGACGTTATCGTTCCCTTCTTCCGAAATATATCTTAATATTGTTTAAAATGGTGTAAAATTACTTACAAGCAAAATGGTCGATGATCGCACAAGATTCCCCCTGAGAAACTTCACCAGCTTACATGTAAGTGAACCGTATCGGTGTTTATTACCGGAATGTAAACATCATATTTCACACTCCCGTTCCGGTTATTTTAGCACCAAGATTGTGTTCCCATTTCTTTTTTTCTCTATTGTCTTCCCCTTTTTCATTATGATCTGTATGTTTCTTTGTGCTTTATTTGCAATGTTGCTGAGCGCCAAGTTATGATAAGTGTTAAATTTTACCATGACAGTGACCTCTGAGACCTAGTGGTTTAATCACAGAACTTGAAATCACAAGGCACTTCTCTGCGTGGATCAAAATCCCTGTGACGGCTTTCTGATTTTCATGAGAGGTCTTTCTGTCCTTTCTTTTTCGTTTACCGAAAGGCCGATGGTTCTACCCGGCTTCACCAGTCAAATTCGGGGTCTTCCTTCATTATTCTTACCCGGGCATCGCAACATTGCTGAAGCTTAGACCCATACATAAAAGAAGAAATACGATATGAATAAATTCCGCGATAACAAATATACATGAACCCAGCAGTGCCATCTGTTTAACATGGATTTGTTTCTGTTTTCTCTCCTTTTATCAAAATCATATTGTTATAACTTTTCCACAGATGGCAAAAGATGGAGGCATTTACAAATACTATTGTTTTTCTCTAGTTTATTGCCGAAATATACACATTTTGTAACGTCGAATTACTGTGTCGTTGTTGGATGTCAATATTACTAGCTTTGTTTTCCCTTGTTTATTACCACAATGTATACATTGTACTTCATGCTCAATTCATATGTGTTTCTTGATACGAATTCTACCCGCCTTAACCAGCCCTTATGGGCAGTTGAGTATGGGGTCTTCCTCCATAATTAAGAGTCGGGCATCACTACATAAATGAAATAATGTTGATGTGATGCAAAACCCAATTAAGAAAAAAAAAAAGAAAAAAAAAAGATTTTGTTTCCGTTTTTGCATTTGTTGTGTTCCTGGTTTTTATTTCGATAATGGATGGCATATACAAGAGGATTGCGATAATAGCACTTCGGGGTTTTGTTGATCATTTTTGATAGCTCCGAACCCCACCCTGAGAACTGATTCATGTGTAAGCAACATACACCTATTCCCTCTTAAGACTTTATCATTGGTCAACAGTAGAAGGCGATAGAAGATTGCAGTGCTATTCAAAATACATGTATTGAGACATACATTTCCCTGATATGCTGGTGGGTACAAACCATTGGACCACAAGGAGATATTATATACAATTAGAAATATGTTTTCGTTTTGTAGCAAAGGTTTCTTATGGCCTTTAGCTAAATGAAGTTGTATGTAAGGGAGTCGATTGGTCAAGACTCATCACATTTGCATGTACGAACCAGTTTCCATCGGACTGGCCAATCAAATGACAGAATTAAGGAAAAGGTGATAGTGTGAACATTTTATTTCTTGGAAAAATCAGTTTGCAATTAAGTGTTGACAACGGTCTAAAGTATTAAAGACAACAGGGATGATCGTTTGTAGAGAAGAGTGATAAAGGATGGATTTCGAGGAAGGTCTGATTCTAGCTTTTAATATGAAATGCTTTCTGGTAAAAAAAGCTAAAGCTAAAGAAGTGACTTAATGATTATTGCATTCGGATGCCTCATGGTTGCATTAATAAATGTTCGACGTGATCAATAGTGTTTGTTCTGATTGGTCAATACTCTATTGAACCAAACATTAACCAATCAGATAAAAGGAAATTATACTCCTTACTGCACAGAAAAACTAGTCCTATCTGCCTGTTTCATAATCAAACTTGAGTTCATTTTATCCTCTCGGTCTATATGCAGTTTCAAATCTCCAATATAAACGTAAACATACGTTATGAATGATACTACGCACCCTATGTTGACTGAAAAAACACCATAGTGCTCTGCTTTAAGAATATTTGTTCTGACAAGCGTTGTTTTCTGGCGTTGTAGCTAATTTAATCAAGCTCCTTGTCAGTTCGGATTACCGTGAAACAGTCCTGCGTCGTCAGTTCAGCGTCATGCTTATTTCGGTTTTTGTTCTTGTTTCGTTTTTATTATACAAAGACGAATATGCGGAGGCACTCTAAATACATACTAACCATTACATGTAACTGGTCCAAAGGTAAGCGAGTTTTAACCTTTTTAGTGCTGGAACCGACTTCATCCTTATGCAAACAGGTTAGATCCAGGCCAGTCGCCAAGTAAATTGGCGACTGGCCTGTGATCAAACCTGTTTGCTATTCCAAGTATCTTTCTTCATCAAATTCAAGCAGGAATTTTAGGTTTTGGAAAGCAGTCGAAATAAAGATCTATTTTAAGAAAATTGCGCAGTATACTAATGGTTAACAAAAACGAAAGTAATATACATATAGTTAATAGCTTCTTATCCACAAAGTATCCATTGTCTATTGGTTAAAGTTCTTGACTCAAATTGGCAAGGCCTACCCCTGTCATTTCGAATCCTGACACCTGAAAACGTAAATCCTTTTGACCTATAATGGGGCTTCAGGCGCGGAGTACATTGGTTCAAATCATGGTAGAGGAAGTATCGCGGCTGATAAACGGAATGCCGAAGGCTCTACCCACCATGACCTGTCCGTGTAGACAGATATGTGATGAGAATCTTCCTTCATTTATGATATGTCGACCATTGCAATATGATTGATAACCTGTTGATGCGTTCAAATCCTTACACACGAATACACAAACAAAAGTAACCTCAAAAGCCGGTTTTCATCGCGAAATCCCGGAATCGTTCAGTGAAACGTCAGCTATCGACCAACCGAACATCATTCCGGCATTCTGTTTTCATTCGGCACCCTTCAAACATGTCAATGTGCATAAATGCTTAAACCGATCAAGTTCCCCCAGATGGGAATTGGTTAAACGGATAAGAGTCTCCAACCATCGTTATATTTACACAGACCATGAAGTTTACAAGAGCGTGTCTCCGGTGCGGAAGATATTTTCCGGGATTTCGCAAATCCCCACAGAGGTTTCCAGCGGCGGAGGGCACTTAAACGTAAAGACATAAAGTCTGAATTTAAGTAGGTAGATAGAAATGCCGAAAATCCGCTTAAAACATCCCATAATCCCCTTTACGTCTCTGTGTTTCTCCGGAATTATGACGAAAACATTTTCACTGAGCCGCAATTTCGGCGAAGTAGGTTTTGCGAATTTGTGTTAAGACTTAATTAATTCTTATTGCCAACACAGAATATAGGCTTGCTTTCTTCCCTTTTTGCTTATTTCGAATTGGAAAGCTTCGTGGTTGCGGATTTGTTTTAATAGGCGATTCCGAGTTGGAACGCATTGTTGCTAAGTTCAAATCTCAGACATTTATCGCTAGTCTCTCATGACTTTATATAGAGAATAGATGGTTGGTGTCGTGAATCGGAAATGTTATCGGGCAAGGCTTAGGAATATTATCCGGTGAGCCGAAGGCGAAACGGATAATAATCCGAAGCCGAGCCCGATAACTTTTCCAATTCAAAGACACCAACCATCTATTCTATTTATCCTGTTACCTTTATGTATTCTTTCAAAAACACAAGATGTAAATAAAACACGAGAAAAAAGGAAAAAATAAGTATAGAATGGTGTAAACATGACGTCATTTCGCTCTTATGACGTCATGATTCGTCAAGTGCATGTGTTACATGGTTAGTGCCGGATATCACAAATGTTATACGACACCTAGTTATCGGTCCCAAAATGGCACTAGTGACAGGATAATAAATAGATTGAAGCAAAATTGATGACCGATTTGCGCAAATATCTTCATATACTTTACATGATATCTACCTAGATATTTTGCATGACGTCTACCTCGATGCATTGTATCATAGCTATCTAGATACTTTATATAATATCGACCCTTATACTTTGCATGATATCTACTTTTATATTCTGTCATGAGATCTACCTAGATATCTTACTTGGTACTTTACAAGATATCTACCAAAATACAAAACATGATATCAACCTAGATATTTCTCATGGTATCTTCCTAGATACTTTGCATGATGTCTTTTCGATATTTTGCACGATATCTACCTATATATAGTGTATTGTATCAACAGTTATACTAATAATATATACTATAAGGGAATAGATGGTTGGTGTCGTGAATCGGAAATGTTATCGGGCAATGCTTAGGAATATTATCCGGTGAGCCGAAGGCGAAACGGATAATAATCCGAAGCCGAGCCCGATAACTTTTCCAATTCAAAGACACCAACCATCTATTCTATTTACCCTGTTACCTTTATGTATTCTTTCAAAAAACAGGATGTAAATAAAACACGAGAAAAAAGGAAAAAATAAGTATAGAATGGTGTAAACATGACGTCATTGCTCTCTTATGACGTCATGATGCGTCCCGTGCATGTGTTACATGGTTAGTGCCGGATATCGCAAATGTTATACGGCACCTAGTTCTCGGTCCCAAAATGGCACTAGTGACAGGATAATGTTTAAACGACGACGTTCTTCATAAAGACTCACTGTATGTTGCTTAATTAGGTAAACTAGCTGTAATAATCTATTCCATGTTTACAAAACAAATAAGAATAATCATCAGGGGTACGTTTTACTAAACAACTTACGGAAAATGTTTGCGTAAGTGATAATTGATTAACATGGATAATATCTTCAATGAAAGTACAATATTGCAATGTGACACGTCATTGGAAGCGTCTCGGAGAGACGATTCCAATGATGTGTTACTTTGCAATATTGCTTTGCCAAATATTGAAATAAAAGGACTTGTTGTTTTAGACTTACGCAAATCTTAAGCGTAAACTGTTTAGTAAAACGGGCCCCAGGCAACGAGCATAAACCATCATGAAACTTCCGCTACCGATGACCTTAAACGATCAAATAACAGCTTCCAGGATCTTTGAACCATCTTTCACCAAATTGCAGCACAACTGTATTTCCAGTTATGCATATAAATGCACACCACTTCAAAACACTTTAATTAAAATGTAATAAGCGTGCAATAAACGTTATTTATAGTTCATATATCATAACGAGTAACCGATATGCTGTCTTATGTAAGGATATTAAAACAGGCTTTATTGCTATGAGTTGAAGAGGGCTTCTTAATCAAATGAGAAATTGATTTCTTTTGTATTATCTTGGCTTTTAAATCTATCGTGTTGTTCTATTCTTGGTCTGTGACTGAATATCTTGCCTACCTAATACATGCATGCATTGGAAGTTAATGCAAGAGGGCTAAAAGAGGTTCCCGCTTGGCCTAGAGGTTAATGTGGTGGTCGTAGATCTCATGCGTCTCGGGCTTGAATACCGCCAGTATCTCTGATTTCGTGGGTGTGTCCATTGACAAAACACTTCAGAACCCGAGCCTAGTATCGTTGAAACCAGGAAAGTCGTAGTACTACTGAAAAAAAAAATGTTGACCTGGCATTATATCCAATATAAACAAACGAACACACAAGCAAGACTAAAGCAGGTGCATTAGTTTTGTTAATTGAAATGGTCTTGCACTTGTATGCTCAAAAAAAGAATTACTCTTATCATGTAAAAAAGTAGAACTTTTTGTAGGCATTTGTAACCGATGTCTTAAATCTTGCATCTTGGTTTACGCCTAGTTTGTGGCTGCATCTTTTGTATCCCTTACTCATGTATGTATCGGAAGTCAGTAGAAGATTAAAGCTAGTGTCATTACTTTTCTTTACGGCAATAGTCCTGCACTTGTACCCTCAACAAAGTTTTCCAAAACAGGTGAGGATTTTGTATGCACTTATCATCGATGTCTTATATGTGGCTAATCCCCATTTCCAAGAATCCTATAAACCTTTAGTAAGTCATAGACAGAAAAAAGAGCCGTTCCGAATGAGGCAATCAGCAGAGATCTATTGTCTTATAGAATAATTAAGTTTGCTTATGTAATAAGCTACATCGGGCATTCCCTTGTCATTATAAATACCAAAACAAAGGTTAGATAAATAGTTAAAAGGCTAGCAACGTTTTCTGTCCTTACATCAAATTGAAACCAAGGTGTCCTTCATGAATGAAAGGGAAATCCTTTGTTTCTACCACTCTGATATTTCACATATCAAAAGGTGTTCGGACATGATATTTTCTTGTTCATAGAGGTAGACATTATGAAGCAAATAAAAACTAGCAAAATGTAATGCATTAAACATGAATCATATTGCAAAACATATGTACCAGTGACGGAACAATTAATGAAAAATCGATTCATGTATTTGATAAATGTCGTTGCTTTCACCAGTTGCGTTCTTTTACGACTCTGGCTTTCTATACGGGTCGCCATTAATGCTGTTCGGTAAAAATCCAAAACCGGGTTATTTCCATTAACAGTGCGGGGTATTTAATATTTTATTTACTGCGTCGAAAGTGCTCCATAAAACCCATAAAAGTCATTTATGAAATAATCCAGCCATAAACCCCGGCTTTCCATCGAGTGTTTTATGACGGACCCCGTCTGTTTTATATATTTGAACCATGTCAATGGGTAAGTGGCGGAGGCAGGACCTTCTTGGTCGTAGGAGAGTAGTTTGTATGTTAATGTTTTACATCGCGTCAACAATTTTCCATTTTCACTATTTATGAGGTTTTTTTTGAAGATTTTCGGGCTTGAATCATCTTTATAGTGTGTTTTCTTTTCTTAAGAGATTGGAGTGTACAACCAACTGCGATATATTGCTTATTTAGAACACTCATGTAATGTTATTATCATTAACAAGTTACAGATTATTTATGTTACAATCATTCATTCATTGCAAGTTCTAATTCATTTTTCATATACCTAAGCATTTTTGTCAGTACACAATTCAATATACTTTTATCCACATCATCATAATGTATGCATAATGACCTTAGATGTTGATGCGCCTTAAACCCCCGTTCATTCGTTCATTCATTTATATTACTTTGCCCTGCTCGAGGATAGAGGAAGACTCCAGGCTTAATTGCCCACGGGGCCTCCGTGGCCTAGTGGTTAGAGTACAAATCCTGAGAGGGCTATTGATTTTCATGAGAGGCAGTCTCCCGACTAACTTACGGAATGCCGATGGTTCTACCCGCCTCGACCAGCCCTTGTGGGCAGTTGAGTATGGGGTCTTCCTCCATCATTAAGAGTCGGGCATCGCTTCATAACTGAAATAATGTTGATGTGATGTAAAACCCATATAAAAAAATAATTGCCCATACGGTCTGGTGGAACCGGTAGGAACCATTGGTAATACATTACTCAGCCGGGAAGCTGCCTCTCTTGAAAATTTGAATATAATGCTACCATGTTTAACCAAGGTGGAGAATAACTATATGCGTCTTCCGGTTTAGTATTATAATCGCTAGGCCATGGAAGTTCTGAAAATCATGTTCTTGTTAAGGATTTAGTGCCGTGACAAAGGTCACAAACGATAATTATGCCTTTGTTTTAACGTTTTGAAAAGGAAAAATATAAAGACACAATATATTATGAGATGTTTCTTTAAATGTAACCACTTTCCTGCTTTATTTGTTTTTACCTTATAACCATCCGGGAACTTGTACTATACTATTTGATTATGTGCATGAACATGGTAGACGCTGTCCGTTGCATGGAATAAACTTAACAACTTCATATAATGTCTGCAATCGAAAGCTAAAAAGAGCATCGAAATATCCATTTTCTTATGACGTAATGCCCGAGGTTTTTCATTTTGACTGAAGTTTATTCCATCATATATGAAGGCTCCCTACTTCTGTACAGATGTCTGTTTTATTTTATAACAGCACGGTATCATGTATGTGTTTCATAAAGCTGGTGTTAACGTCTGTAAAGTGACACGAATGATCTTGTATCTATGAAAAAAGATATTGTGATTTGGCAAAAACGGTATATACAAGCAAGTGCGGAAAGTTTAGCCTCCAAGAAAAGCTTGTGTATATTAAACATGCTTGTCTTTGGCGAGGTTTTTTTTTTTTGCTTTCAAACGAATTGGAATTGATGATGTGTACAGTCTTACAGTTTTACAGTCCACTATTAGTTTCGTACGCCTAACCTATTCGCCCCATAGTTGAAATCGTGAGTGGTTCATATTTAAGCTTTGACATTCGACAAAAAACTTGTTAAAATGAAATACATAATTACTTTGATACTAGGTTGGATCCACTTTGACGCAAAGATAAATTTCTCATTAGGCGCAATTCATCCTTTTCTGCATAATCGGCAATGTGGGGTTGGGATATTGAAGAACAAGGTGTTAATGAGGGTTTCTCTGAAGATTTTAGTCAATTACTCACATGATACATTTAATTTGTACCACCGAAAGGAATGTTGACTGGAAGGGAAAGCAGTGAGAAGCTCTGGAAAACAAACGCAATTAATCCTGGCGGAAAACACCAATTGCATGTGGGATCGTGGAGAAATGACTCAACCCTTATAATGCTGGAACCGACTTCATGCTTATGAAAACAGGTTGGATCCAGGCCAATCGCATGGTAAATTGGCGGCTGGCCTGTGATTAAACTTGTTTGCTACTCTGAGTAACATTCCTTATGAAAAAATCAGACTGTCAAGGATTTTGGAAAGCAGACGACACAAACATCTGTTTTTAGAAAATCACCTAGCATTCTAAGGGTTTAAGTTTCAACAAAACCGTTTGAAAGTCTTCATTTGAAGGGAGGTGATCCCGTTAAGTTACTAAGGAATTACTTTACACATTTATCTCTCCTGTGCAACTGCATTATTGCCGATATAAATCAGCTTTTTACGGTTCTGGGAAAATGAATGCCAAATATAAGAAATGCTTATGTTTTGTTTGCCATACCACCTGTTGATAGGAAATTTAACCTTAGCTCTCAAACATGGACTACGTTATCCCGGTTTCTAATAGGTCATTTGCTCAATGTCTGAAATTAAACAACTGCTAGCATTAAACTGTGTGTTTCCTATACTCATATTTAAAAGAACAAGTGGCGCTTTCCTTTTTGCGGATGTATTAGTAAAACGAACGTAGATCTACAATCTGTAAACACGGTTATCCAAATCTGGCGCCATTTTGATGTAGGTCCTGATGTTAAGATGGCAGTTTTGAATCGAAGGCCATGGTTCAGGCCAACCGGTACCTTTGGTTTCGTAGGAGTGTTCATTTTTTTCGGCAAGACACTTCAGAGCACTAGCCCAGAGTACAGATGAAACCAGGAAAGGTTTAGCTAAAATGGAAAGCTGTTTACACGACGTTACACCCCATGTAATTCTCAATAATACAACAAGATAATTCTTCTTGAAAGTATAAAAACTCTCTTATCTAGGTAGTGATTGTTTATTTTTGCAATCAGATAATAATCTCATTACAAAACATTACGCCATTTGAGCCTTCCTTGAATTTTTTAGTGGAACAAATCACAGTAAATACGCCCTGAAATACTATTTGCAGATAAGCAGCCATCTGAACAAAACCACACGGGAAGTAACTCTTTCAAGTTTGTGTATATTGTGTGTAGTAGTCTCCCTTTGAAAAACATTCATTCTTCATTCTCTACGTGAAACATCTAGGGCTCCAACAACTGGAATGATCTAAGCTGTAACTGTGTAGTAGAATGAGATGTTCCTACTTTTATGGGGTACAGCAATTGTCAGAAGCGTAAATTAACATTGTTAAAATAAATATTTGAAAAAGGGGCGAAGATGGAAAGACTTACAGCCAAATCGTAGTAAAAATACATCACGTGTCCATAATGAAGATAGTTTTATAATATCGTGCATTTCAAAAGGGTTATGAATTACCTTTTAAACGTAAGTAGGGTATTCAATCTAGCCCAATATAGGACTCAACCTATACAAAATTGCAAAAGAATTTCTGAAAGTTATGTGCGAAACTAGACATACATTATAGATCATTGCAAAATGTTGCATGTCAAAGTAGGTGGGGAAAGATAGATAAAGGCGATTTAAACACGCTCTTCTTTGAGCAAATTCAAGTGGCCAGTATAGTACACCATAGTAGTACTTTGTGACGTAAAACTGAGGAACGTCATCACTATGACGTCATCAAACAATGGTTATCACGGGGTACCTTACATGATTAAATATTGCGACTGTGTGTCAAGATAAGCGTAGCGTGGCATGTCAGAAGAGGGTAGCGTGGCATGTCAAATGATGGGTAGCGTGGCATTGCTAGCATGACATGTCTAAAGATAGGTGTCATGGCTAGCGTGGCATGTCAAAAGAGTCTAACGTGCCATGGCTAGCGTGACATGTCTTAAGATGGGTGATATGGTTAGCATGACATTTGAAAAGGGGCTAGCGTCGCATTTCAAAAGATAGGAAGCGTGGCATGGCTAAGGTGACATGTCAAAAGATGGGGGACATGACATGGTTAGCGTTACATGTCAAGAGAAGGGAAGCGTGGCATGATTAGCGTGACATGTCAAAAGAGAGTAGCGAGACATGGCTAGCGTGGCATGTCAAGAGAGGGGAAGCGAGACATGGCTGGCGTGGCATGTCAAAAGAGGGATGACATGGCTAGCGTGGAATGTCAAAAGAGGGGAAGCGTGACATGCGAGTGTCGCATGTCAAAAGATGGGTACCGTGACAAAGGTAGCGTGGCATGTCAAAAGGTAGGTAGCGTTAAATGGATAGCTTGGCACGTCAAAAGATGGGTAGCGTGACATTGCTTGTGTTGCATGTCAAAGGATAAGTAGCGTGACATTGCTAGCGTGGCATGTCAAAAGATGTGTAGCTTGACATGGCTTGCTTGGCATGTCAAAAGATGGGTAGCGTGACATTGCTAGCGTGGCATGTCAAAAGATGGGTAGCGAGACATGGCTAGCGCGGCATGTTAAAATATGGATAGCGTGACATGGGTAGCATGGCATGTCAAAAGATAGGTAGCGTAGCATGGCTAAGGTGGGAAGCGGATACTGTTCGCCTAGGAAATAATTAAAAAGAAAGTATATGAAAGTTGTTTCTTCAAATTCTATTAAAATAAGAAATACCTACTATCTAAATCTATCAACCAGATATTTTGACAAGGTTATTGTAAGCTTATATAGTCAGTAGGGGCTTCCGCGGCCTAGTGGTTAGAGTACAGAACTTGAAATCACATGGCCCCTCTCCGCATGGGTTCAAATCCTGAGAGGGATATGGATTTTCATGAGAGGTAGTCTCCCGACTGACTTACGGAATACCGATGGTTCTACCCGCCTTGACCAGCCCTTATGGGCAGTTGAGTATGGGGTCTTCCTCCATCATTAAGAGTCGGGCATCGCTACATAACTGAAATAATGTTGATGTGATGTAAAACCCATACAAAAAAATATACAGTCAGTGTAGGATTTAAACCAACGACATGATATTGTTGAAAGTCATTGAAGAACCATTGCAGTTATGACGTAAATGTCTTACCGTACTTTCATGAAATTGCATTTTTTTTTTCATTTTAGGTATGACTCTTAACACCCATTTTCTTGTAAGCCTTGTTACAATGTTTATATTTTTCGCACTTATGCATCTATCTGCAATATTTGATCACAAAGGAACCTTGTAGTAGACCTTTTGTTAAGCAAAAAGACGTCATATTGATGTCATACTGATGACGTTTTTCGGTTTTACGTCATGAAGTACTACTATGGTGTACTATTCTGGCCACCTCATTTTTCTCTTTGGAGAGCGGGTTAACCCTTTACCAAACTATCCCATATTGAGATAGTTTACATACGACATTTCAAAATGTGATGAAATTGAAATGTTGTTTTCTGATAGGGCAGAAAACATTGTGGGAAAATGAGTATTCCCTTTACTTCAGTATTGAGATAAGCAATTTTTCAAAGTAAGACATCATTGAAATCGTCCCCTGAGACGAGACGCTGCTAATGATATGCCATGTTACAGTAGTGTACTTCTATTCAAGATACTATTCGAATTCATCAGTTATGATCAACTCAAATATTTTCCCTAAGTCCTTTATTAAAGCGTTACCCATTCACCTTAAGTCATCTCATAAAAGAAGTCGCCCCTGTTCAACAAAGGGGTCGCTCAAATGAGGGTGTATACGATGTGTTCGTTGATTAGCGATGAGAAAAGATTCGGAAATTCAGTTTTGCGATGAATGCATGTGTACGTTGTTGGTATAGACATACACTGTAGGTAATGAATGCGGCATGTGCATCCGAAACGACTCAAGAAGTAAAGTAAACACTTAAGATGCGAACACAGATAAAGGATAGTAATATCATTAAAAGTTGGATTGAAGAGAAAGACGTGTAATGTCTTTTTAATGCGCTCAATTTTCATAACGATTGAACGCATGCTATTATGGATTTATAGAGCTGTTGTAGACAATGCATATCAGTCTTGTGTTTGAAACTGAGAAATATGCCATGCTTTTAGATATTTTTAGTTGACATGCTCTCGTATAAAACACTGAAGCGGATTTGATAATTTTTTATCCAGAACATCTTTATGATCCCTTAATTTAGTTAATTTGGGAATTCGACGGTCCAAAACGATATATAAATATTAATTGGCTATAAAACCATGACTTTAAAATCAAATTGTATGACATGAAAAGGGTGGATCTTTTTCTGATCAAGCGAATACATTGAATATTGTAAATAAAAACGTGTACAATTTCAATTAAACATTTCTGTTTGAACAAGTTTCTTTTTTTTTAAAATGCGCATTTTACCGGAACCGGATAACGAGTCAACATTCCGGCGCGAAAGAAGTCCCGTTACTCGGTTAGTCGGGTGATGACTTAATTTTAGGGAGTTGGCCCAAACATATGAGCAATGCCTTATCTTAATACCGTATAAATTAAAGTGTTATCAAGGGGAATTAAGTGATCCAATAATATTAAGATAAACTCTCTATTTTCGACAGGGGTCAGATTTCAACAACATGCATTACTCGCATTATGAGGTGTTTACAGCGTTGCAGAATTGACCCAGAAACCGTTTTTTTTGGCGATCTAAACGATCTACTTAGTTGTCATTTATGTTATAATGCCTTTTTAATTGAGGGGCCTCCGTGGCCTAGTGGTTAGAGTACAGAACTTGAAATCACATGGCCCCTCTCCGCGTGGGTCCAAATCCCAATAAGGGATATGGATTTTCATGAGAGGCAGTCTCCCGACTGACTGACGAAATGCCGATGGTTCTACCCGCCTTGACCAGCCCTTGTGGGCAGTTAAGTATGACAGTCCATCATTAAGAGTCGGGCATCGCTACATAACTGCAATAATGTTGATGTGATGTAAAACCAATATATAATAATACTTTTTTATTGAAATATCCAATTTACTTGCGCATTCATTTGTATTATGGTGGTGTGGCCTTTTGGTTCGAAAATTCAATTGACTTGAGTATTCGAACAAATGCATTTTGATTTAAAAACTGGGTGAATCAGGGGAACATCACAAACGTGTCTATATTTTAACAATTCTATAGATGATTCGAAACACTTCAATCTCGATCAATTGAATTAACCATTGTTGGAAGGTTTTAGATTGGATGTCCCGATTGCAATATTGTTTCATTATAAAATACCACTACAGACCACAGAAGCCCTTGGATAGTTTTTCTTGGTTGCCCATGAAGCATCATCAAAATTCGAGGAACATCAATTCATGAACTGAATTGGTTTGTTACAATTGAAAGAATAATGTTTAAATACGCACTTAACCCATTGCAATCAGACTACATCAACAAGTAATTGCCATTTGATAATTTGTTCTTCGACCGTGGCCAGAATTTCAAGCTGGCAGAGTTTTGATGTGGGGGCTATTTCACATTGTCGCCGCTGCCTTTGTGCATGTCAATCACGCCAAAGCTGTACTAAAACTGAAAAACTGTTGACGCGGCGTTAAACCTCGCAACCAAACGAACATCATCTTGTCAAGAGGTACAAGAACAAAACAGGTTGAAATATCGCCACCCTCCCTGTAGTTAACCTCTGTAGTTAATCCTATTTTTAAATCGGTATTTTGAGTGACTTCCAAAATCTTTAGAAATGGAGAATTAATGGTTACGATAGATCGTCTGCGGCGCGCAGAAATTGAAACAAGATACGCATTCTGCAATGAGAGGGTGTTACGTCTCAAGTAAAAAATGCGAGATAATTTGTATAATTATTTCTTACAACCCTGGTACAGGGGAAAAGCCCCATATGGGACTTGTTTTTTGTATATTTTTGTCTGGTGTTTTGTTTTTAAAACAAGAACATACACATTTATGGTAATAATCGTCTTAAGCATAATTCTAAATATGTTCTTTCATCAAAATAGATCAAATATATCCATAGTAAGATACAATTCGGCTCTGATCTTTAGTATAACAATCGTATCGGTAATTCGCCAAAACAAATAAAAATACCATTTTTATTTGTTTTGGCGAATTACCGATACGATTACGAGTAAAATATACAATAAATCTAAAAACGTTTGACATCCGGTTCCGGTTTTGGTCTATGTTGCGCTTTACTTGTTCCCAGAACTGCGCCAAATTCCCCATACATCTAACAATTATAGCATCAATAATAAAAAACGCGATAAGTAATTATAGGAGAAGATAACGTTGCCTGGTTTTGTAACGCTATCACATAAACCCTTTCTTTGGCGAGTCGGGAATGATGTGTTAGAAATGGTATAAAGGTGTTCTTGATAGTGCGAAATATCGGTTTACTGTTGAAGAAAGGAAACAGTTGTCATTCGCAGATAGTTCCACTTTCTTCAAAATTCTTTTTATACAGGATTATAAGGGGGTTGCAAAACTAGAAATTCTTTTATAATAATTTTGGAATCTGCTCAGCAAGAATTAGCTCTATGTGACTTGTTGCTGTGTTAATACAATCAATCAATCAATCAATTAACCTACCCAAAACTGACTGACTAATTGAATCGAGGAAGAACTTGAGAGGGGGGGGGGGGGTAAGAGGTTTTTTTTCATAATGATTCTTGTTACCTTATCTTAGAAAGGCGGTTAACTGTTCGCGACAAATGGGTTTATTGCTAAAAACAGTTGCGTCAAATTCAATTAAGCGATTCATTTATGTAGAATATCCATTATCCGCCATTTTAAAAGATGTTCTTTCGCTGAGTTACTTCGGTCGTTCTAGGTATACATCGGTCTGAGCCGGAACTGTTTATATTAAACCGAAAAGCTCCGACCAGACCGACGTATGCCGAGAACGACCGAAGTAATCCGACGAAGGAAAATGTTTCAAAATGTCGGATTATGGATTTTCTACCTAAACTTATGGTTGATATGGATTTTCTGTAATTTTTTTTCAATGTACCCGTTTTGCGGGTGTTATGGGTATTTACCTCAATTCAAATTAAAGCAAAATTAGACAAGCTTCGAGAAGAGGAAAGATTGAAAATTGTCGGAAGAAAGGTCTGAAATGTTTTACGTAACCTTATCCTAAACGCTGGGTCCCAGGCGCGCTACTGTTCAAGATAACGCTGTGCATGCACAGACGCGTGCCAGAAGTTTTGACATCGCGCATTCTCGAATTATCGACTGTACGTTTGGCCAAACCGTAATTAATACTTCACCAAGCCAAAATGGCTTCTGTTCATCAGACGTTATTGATGGGTTTTTTTTTAAATTGAAGGCTTCAACTTTCATTGATCTTGGAAATTTAATTATGTGTTTCGCAGGTATCTTAACTCTTGGTGAAAAAAATATTTTTTCTGTTTTTCACTGTGCGTTCACATCATCGTTTGCAACTGCATGAAGAATGCTATTTCCAAGAAATCTCCGGTAAAGGATTAATATAACGCATTCGTTCTAAGAGGACATATTTCACAGATATGGCCGCATTTCTAACAGGTCTGCATCGGATAAACGCTTGACTGCTTTGAGAAACGAGCGCTGCATTGAAAACAAAAATGTTTAGCGTTATAAAGAAATGGATGTCATTAAAAATGTGATAATGTATTTAAAAGCACCACCTGCTTGTTATTGAATACAAGTTGACCCTCTTTTCCAGATTTTTTTCCGTCTTTTTCCTTACGTTCTGTCTGTCTGTGTGCATGTATATTTGTGGTCGTGAATGGCTATCTGTTTGTCTGTCTGTATGTTTTTCAGTCTGTGTGCGTGTCTGTCTGTCTGTCTGTGTGTCGGTTTCACTGTTTGCGTTTCTGTGTGTTTCTCTGTCTGCTTCTCCAAGTGCTTCTCTCTAACTGTTCGTCATTTTGCCTGTCTATTTATCTCTCCCACCTGTTTCGTAGGCATCGTTAATATTTCCTCTTATGTCTCTCTTTCTATAGTGTCTGTAAGCAAATAAAAGAATCAAAGCTCTATCCAGCAATGGTATACTCAATTATTTACTTTCCTATGTAGTGCGATCAGAACCGTACGGTTCAGTATCCAATAAGTCGATAAGGCTCATTTCGGTTCGAGATTATGTCATTTAAAATACCACCAGCTTGACATTATTATATAATGAATTCATCTTCCAGAAATATTCGTCTTCCTATTTCCTAACGTTCTGTCTGTCTGTCTGTCTGTCTGTCTGTCTGTCTGTCTGTCTGTCTGTCTGTCTGTCTGTCTGTCTGTCTGTCTGTCTGTCTGTCTGTCTGTCTGTCTGTCTGTCTGTCTGTCTGTCTGTCTGATCGTCTGTCTGTCTGTCTGTCTGTCTGTCTGTCTGTCTGTCTGTCTGTCTGTCTGTCTGTCTGTCTGTCTGCTTCTCTTAAGGCTATTGTGTCTGCTTCTCCTTTTTATTGTGCGTATACCTGTCTGTGTAGTTTCTCTCTCTTGTTTTGTAACTATTGTTATCATTTCTCCCTAAAGTCTGTTCCTTTATAAAACTCTGATTAGAAGGTATTTAAGTTCTTCTCTGCTAGGTTGTTCTTCATTATTAACTTCTCTATGTTAAACTATCACACGGTACGGCTCCGAATCCAATTAGTCGATAACGTTCATTTTGGTTCGAGATTATGTCAGTCCGGTAACAGCTATAAGCGTCATTGCGGTAAAGTGGATCCGAGCCGGTCTATCTCAGACGTCTAAAAGTATTTTTGGATTATTGGTGTTAAACGAACCAGACCGGTAATATCTTGTGTGATATAACATCCGGTTTTTACGATCCTAGGGGGACATGTAGCGTGTCTGTCGAACTATAAGGCTAGGCTGTATCTGTTTCATTAAAGGTCCTTGTTCACAAATGACAAACAAATGAAAATATAAGTGAAGTTTCCTTGAATCAATTCGATTTTTGTATTCTTATATGGTATACAATTAACAGTAGCTGTTTGATTGCAAACCTATTGCAGTAAGCGTTAATGCATCTGAGTATGTATGTACAGGCTATACGCCGTAGATCTCAAAACCGTTGCAACGTTTTTAGAATATAAATACATTTTCATCATTGTAAACATGTTTTAAGTCATAAATATAAACCAGTTTTGACTCCACTGGTCATTTTCCAGTACATATCACACAACGATGCAGCTGTCGTATAGTTCCAAGAAATAAAGTAAAATGAATAAACTACAAAATTCCTTCACACCTGTGAACATTCACCTTTAAAATGAAAGAGATAATATGATTAGTACCCCTATATAGATATCACTTTAGTTCTATAGAGATGATAAAGAGCTTTTCTCGTCAAATACATGTGTGCGCATGTGCGTGTGTAGCGGAAGTAGGCTGATTGTTACAAATTCTTTGAATGTCAAGGCTTCAATACAAACCTGATGGTTAAGATATTGCCTGTGCAATGGTTCCATAATTTTGTTGATGCACACTCAATTACGAAGTTTTTTCCAGAATTATCAGAAAGCATTTCGAACAATTCTGCTAACGGCCAAGGCGATAGTATTCTTAAAAAATGCTGGGAAAATATTAAGTACACTTGCACTATGTAAAGTGATTCAACGCTCAACCAAATGAAATTATTAACTATACACTGTTTGTAAAATGGCACAATTATGGATACTTGTTCATATCACCGTGATATTCTAAAGTACACTTCATCATTTGACGTGTGTAGGGTCTGTCGAACTAAAGGGCCATATTGTTTACATCAAAATGAAAAATATGTGATTTTTCTAGTTCCTTATAATGTACGATAATGCTTTATTTCCGTAAAGTAGAGGTTATGCGCATGCGTCAGTATCGCATCGGGAACGACTCGGGAATGTTCCCTGTAGGTCAAGGCTTCGATGCATCCTCGTGTTAAGTTGAATTCTAGCCATATAGACGATAAGATAAATACTATTTCCGTCTGTGCCTATGTGCAGAGCATTGTCGTGGTGTTGACTGTTTCTGAATATTACTTATAGGTTAAGGTGACCATTGGGGAATGTTCTTATCGAAGGACCAATGTTTATATCTTGATAGCAGATAATTGTTTCACTGTTGGCCATCTTTGTGCAAGATAGTCTTTCTTAGCATGGTAAAGGTTGATAATTGAAAATATTCGTATATGACCGAAACATTGTTGAATACAACAGTATACCAAAGGTGCTATTTAAAGTAAAACATAACAGTCTAACTTGTGTTAAGCAGCCACCCTTTTAAGCAGCCAACCTGCCTTAAACAGCCACTACAGAAAGTCCCATTGTTAGATTTATAGTGTAATCAATTTGTGTTAAGCAGCCAACCTGTCTTAAACAGCCAATTTACTCTGTCCCATAGGCTGGCCTCTTAACACAAGTTTGACTGTACCAAAGACCAAAATAGGTCAGTATAATGAGGAGTTTGCCTTAATTCCGAGTTTCCTTTTGTGTCCATATGTCCTTTAAAACTTCATTGCTTTCATAATCAATGTTAACGAGTTAGATGCAAGTACTTACAGGCCGATTTTAACTGAGTTCTGTAAGACTTTACCATTTGTCATTTTTATTGAATATTTGGGTTGTTTTGGGTGACCTTTCAAATCTATTTGCATGAGCCCGTGTTACTATAGAGAATGCTGAAATTTTCCACCATCACGGGTTATTTTCCCCGTGATTTGTGTTTTTGATATAAACCACGCCGTCTTTGCATTCCATACCATGTGTTTGGCATGGCCATAATGTATGATATACCCTTCATCAAAGAATCTTGGGATTCAAGGAAGTTGCTAGGGAAGTATTACAGAAAGTTCGGTTGTAAAAGGTGGTGTTACCCACAAGGACATTTTAAACGAGAAATGTAGTTTAGTTTTATCTTATTACTATTAAATTTCGTTTATATTGTCTTGCACTTTTGACGAAAAGAATACTCTTCTGTCGGTTAGCGCCCCACGGTTCCTCTGGTTTCGTGAAATGGTCTTTTGGTAAGACATTTAAGAGTCCTAGCCATATACATGTAATTCCAGGGAAGAAGTATCGCAACTGAAAAATTGCTTTATTCGGCGTTAAAGCCCATATAGGATTATGGCACGTTGTGAAAACAGTGGTACTGGATTGGATCCCAATTCTGTGAATGCGTAAAATTTCACTGCGATACTTGTTTTTTTATTTATTTCGATATAAGTGTCTTATCCCTTTCCCAAACAATAACGACATTTGATGACTTTGTTGCAGACGATTTTAGAAAACATTATGGGAAAAGGAGAAATTGCTCGTAACGAGCAATTTTTCCTTTTCCCATAATGTTTTCTGCCCTATCAGAAGATTTTTTTTCCAATTTCATCACATTTTGAAATGTTGCAAACTCTTTCAATTTGGGACAGTCGAAAATGTGTTGTTTGGGAAAGGGTTATCCAAAAAAAAACATTCAGAGCAAATCCAATGACAAGTCTGTTTCCCATGAATGTATGAACAGTGATGATCTAATGTTTCCCCCAAAATGTAACTCATACAGCATTTGTAAGAACATAACTGGAATTGAGTTTCTCCATTACGACGTCTTTACACCGTTGCAACATTATTCTTAACCGTATCAGTGTAACCTTTATCCGAAAAAGTGCTTTCCATGTATACGACCTTGAACTATCAGTTCCAGTAGCAATGCTATCTCGCTAACCAGAAGAGCATAATGACCATCTAATCGTACAGTTAATAACTGTAACGGATTACTATTTGCATAAACAAAGTGAGAGCACGTAAGGCCCATATGGCTTAAAAGTACAACATTCTGAGAGAACGTTTAATATCGTTCGCCCTTTTCTAATGGACAATTGTTGTATGGCATTCCCCAAATGTATTTCAGACTTTGTAGACTTAATGAATTTTCAATATACCCCGTTGAAAGAAATAGAGTCATACGCTTTGATAAGAAAAAAACTGGAAAAGAACGAATTGTTTTCGATGAGCACTTTCCATTTTCAAGGTGCATTTTCAAGCATGCCACCGACCTTTCCATCTATAGTTCTATATATTCAACAAGAAAATAATTTCATGGTTAATAAGCCTGTTATTATTACAGTTTATTCACTTAAGTGATGCCCATTTGCATGAACAGAGTGAAAGCTCGTGTAAGACCAATTGGGCTTAAAAGTACATATTTCTATCAGAAAACGTTTAATACTGTTCGCACCATTTTAATGGACAAAAGTTGAATGGTCGTTCACAATGAATTAAAGACATCGTAGACTGAAAGTTTTTTTTTTCTCAATTTACATCGTTGAAAGATATTGCGTTGATTTGGGAAACACTGGAAGAGAAAGGATTGGTGTACTTTTCATTTACGCGCATGTCACCGACCGTTTGTAGTTCTATATGTTCAACAAAACATTAATGCTATGCTTAATAATGCTCTAACCATACCAGTTCAAAATCGTAAAGAATTACCATTTGCACGAATAAAGTGAAATTCCGTGTAAGGACCATTTGGCTTAAAAGTACAACACAACTTTCTGACAGAGAACGTTTCATATCGTTCGCCCTTTTCCAATGGACAATTGTTGTTCGGTCGTCTCAAATGAATTGAAGACACTGTAGACTGAATGAATTTTCAACATACATAGTTGAAAAAAAAATGAAATTCCTGTGTTTGGATAGGAAAATACTGGTAAAGAAAGTATGCTTTCGTTAGGTTTCAAGAATAAGTTGAAAGAACTGGCTTTGCTTTGTGAGGGAAATGGTTTCTAGTACATGTACATAAATACTTGCTTCCATGAACAATTAATTACACATACAATTAGAACAGATTTGACATTTATTAAGCAGCTAAGTGAACTACAGCTATTGTATTGTTTGGCATTTAAATCCGTGTCTTCAAAAATGATGTGTGACTTATCATACTGAAAGAAATCCAACATAAGTTACAAAGTATTGGTATCTGAAGACTTTTATCTGGACAAAAAATTGAACAAGCGATTCACAAAAAGAAATAAAATACAGATATTGTAATATTTTGTGTTTAAACCATGTCCTCAAAAATGAGCCATCCAACTAACGTAGACAGGCATTACTAAGTATAGATATCAAAAGATTCATTTTTAACCATGATGCATGTGCAATTTATCACTTATCACTAATCTGTCTTAATCGTTTTGCAGTTTGTGAGTTATGTAAGAAAACGCTAAGAACTGTGATTCAAATTTTCCATTTTCCATTCCCAGAATGATTTTGATTACATCTGTGATATACCCTTACACTACCATTACAATACGAATATCGTTTCTTATTGTAAAGGGTAAACTTCTCATTTTTGAGAGAAATACACACTTATTAGGCAACTCCTATGTGGGACAAAGTCGTAAAAGCGGCTTTAATCTTGGGAATTAACGCGCAGTCTACGCGCCAACTTTCAGACTATCGACAGTTCGGAGTCCTGAAATGGCAACCACAAACTGACAACCATTTTGACTTCGGTGTGGATTTTATAATATGTCTAGCCTGGTATGTAGAATAGGTCGGTAATAAAGCATTGATTGGTTGAACTCTGACTTATGTGAATTGATATTGAACTTACACATTTTAAATATACATTTATCAATATCGTTTTCTCATTACAAACTATTTATTCAATATCGCACATTCATTACAAATAATTTATCTACGATCATTAATTTTTTACAGGTTTTCTATCTACTGTTATTCATTCATTGCAAATTCTTATTTATTTTTTCTTTAAAGAAATACATTTTAAACTGTTAATATTTTTAATATACATGTATCCACATCATCATAATGCGCGCTAAATGACCTTAGCTGTCGATGCGTCTTAAAACACAATTCATTCATTCATTCATTGAACTGGGATGCGGGGTCTGAGGTAGTCACGTATAATTGTTTGGCAGTTTAGTAATTCATACGAAAATTCGCTAAGGAAGTTTATAGAAGTATCCGAATGCATTTCCGGTGGCATGATGACCTTTTTTTGTTGATATGAATATCTTTAGAACTTTCCGTCCTGATTTAAGAGAGTCAATCGTGTCAAAGCGGCGAGAGAACATTACTCGAATAGCCAAAATTCTTTGTGAGTTGTCCTTTAAAACTGCATTGTCTAGCGGCTGTTTTACGAAAGGCCGGTGTTTCTACCAGGCATTGCTAGCTCTTAAAAGCAGCAAAGCTGATGGTCCTTCTTCAACTATTACAACCTAAGCAAAGCAATATCGTTTAAATGATATTGACGCGATGTAAAACCCTTATTATGCCTATGTTAGTACATTTATGTCCATACTTACTTCGAGATTTTCTGCGTATGCCATTTTCGGTTCCGGTGAATTTCTATGGCAGTCTTGGTTACGTTGCGTTTTGTAGCTTTGTTCACTCAAACACTCTCCGGAATTAATACTATGTTGACTCATTCATAATCATATACAGTTGACAAGCCATGCGTAGTTGGGCATGTCATTATGTTATGATTATTCCTACTCCGTTTCCGTTTTACATGTTTATAGGAGGGAGCTATATCACTTTTCTGATAGTTATAGCATGTGTGTTTGTTCGGGCGGACCTTCAACATTGTATTTTGATAACGCTAGTTTCGATAATGTCCTACATGTATTGAGAAGGAAACTATACTTTTGTGTTCAACGAACGCATTTTGATTACGATCTTCGTGTACTGGAGGAAAGGCATATGTAAAACACTTTGTTCAGTAAGTAAATGAGATTTTGTAAAAATAAAAGACTGGGAAATATACTGTTTTTTTGTGTTACAAACCGTTCAGATGTGTTAAAAGATATTATCTTAAAAGGAATACCGACTCTAGACACCAGTAGCTTTTTACCAAACAACGTCTTGCTTTTACCGTCCTTGATTGTATGGTGTAGAAGACGTTGGGATAAAACATTCCCTTAAACGATGCAATATATGGTGAAATGAAAAGGGAATGAAAATATTACTCATTTTTTCACTTCTTTTTCTACGTATGTGCCCTGATTACATTCACACTCACGAAAGTACGTATTTTAAGGAGGACTGAATCGTTATTGAATGGAATAAAAGAAAAGGAAAAAGATGGACGCAAAAGTCGCATGGTACAACTTTATACTTGCCATCATCGGAGTGACGTCTAATGGAGTGGTTGTTTGCGTCACGCATGCGCGATCTGAGAAAGATGTGACGTCATTGGCGGTGACTGTGATCTCATTGGCTGATTCAGCGTATCTCCTCTGCGGTCCTTGTATATCGTTCTTCGTCTCATCTTCTGCGAGATTTCGCATGTCATGTGACGTACACGAACTGCTGACGTTGTTCACGCATTTCTCGGCGGCCGAAGCAAGCGTTTTACTGATGTTGATGGCGGTTGATCGTGTCGTGTGTATAACTTGTGTCGTGTGCAAAAGCCCCGAGTTTCACCGACGGCTCTTCTCGATCGGCGGTCTTAGTTTATCTGTACTGCTATTCGGACTGTACTGCCTGGGCTTTTATTCGTTTGCGTTCAGCAATCGCAAGGAAGCATGTGGTTTGCTAACAGACTTTAGCATCGTCGATCTCACTATACAATTCGCTCTTCCCGGTGCCGCCATTTTAGTTTGCCTGGTCATCGTCGTCATTTCATTCAGACGTTTGGATCGTCCTCAGATTCGCGCCCAACTCGTTTCCGTACAGACGCTTGTTTTCATCTGTTTGGGCGCCATCTTTGTTATATTTTCATGTCCCCTGTATGTGTTTGAGTCGTGGATATTCGTGGACAGGACAAACTACAGCCGGAGTATTCATATCCTGGTCATCTCGCTCTACAATACACAGGCGGCCATTAAACTGTTTGTCTATTTGTGCTTTGTGGAAGAATTTCGAAAGAATTGTGTTGCAATGTTCAAACGGTGTTTTATGTCTTTCAAAAGGAATACATGTGTAGTTGAGAACCCGGTAGCATCCGGACCAGTAGAAGTGGAGACTACTTGAAGTTGCATCTGTAATTTCTTTATCCCTTACTTCATACCAATTGCCTATTGCAGAACTGCGTTGCAATGTTCAAGCGATGCTTTATGTCCTTCAAGAGGCATACATGTATGACTGACAATCCGATTGTATCTGGACCAGTAGAGGTTGAGACGACTTGAAGTTGCATCTGTATCTTTCATTTTATCCCTTACTACGTACACATGTACTTTGGCAAGACACTTTGGGGCCCTAAGCTAGTTTTGGTGAATCTAGGAAAGCTGTAACATACCCGAAAAAGTGTCGACACGGCATTTTACCCAATATAAATGTTACATACTACCAACTTTGACACACTTTCTTCAGAATTTATTAGAAATAATGTTGCAAAATGATGAACTTCAACTTGACAAAAAGACCAATCGATCGTTATGATAAACTCATCATTTTGTTATAGTAGTTTCTGAAGTACTCTGCATCGCATACGGTGGTAAAGAGCAATCTTGTGAGAAGGGATTGAAGAAATTATTCTTAAGGTTTGAGGATAAGTTTCAGAATATTTACATTCGGAAACAAGAGGGATATTTCATGGACGTTGGTTTAGGTGTGGATTTAATTTCACAGGAACAAACACAAAAACTATATGACATTACACAGTTGTAAAATAATCTAATGCTGATTTGATACAATTGTATTTTCTAAAGATGTGTATAATTTTGAGCAATGCAAATTTAGTATATATGCTTGTACTTGGCAATAAACCTGGATTATTCTTGATGTTACAACTGTGTTTATAATGTGATCGATAGCTTTTCGGCATATTGTTTGGCATAGGAGGGGATTTTTGAAATTTGATTTTTTTCAAATATTATTAAATGTAATTGTTTTTTGTTCTACCAATTATTTAGTTTTGAACTTACTGAAAATGGATAGACAAGATTGGTGGTTGGCACTACCTTGACAAAAAATCACAATTGATACTTTTTCTTTGTGAACGCATCATACAAATTCATGTATATGCAAAATTGGATCTGGAAATAATGACTTACTTAAGAACTTGTGCTACCGTTCTCATTTCAAACTCAGTAAATGGTTTCTTATTTACCAACAAAAATAGGTACGTGATACAAATGATTTCTCCGAATGTTATGGTTGTATATTTTGCTGCCAATCTTAGTACAGTTAGTTAAACGCTTTATCTGGGAATACCGACTCCACAGATGCATATTTTTCACACAGTTTTACGTTTCTTACCAAATTCAACGGAACTTGGTAAAAATGATTTCTCCAAAAAAATGATGGTACATTTAATTTTGTGAAGTAAATCTTGGAACAATTAGTAGAACACTTATGTTAGTGCATTTAGTTGAAATATCCTTTTCATATATTCACAAAGACGTAAGGGTACAGCAGATTTGCTGGAACTTTGTCTAGTCGTAAGTTCCAGTCTCCTTTTGGATTATTAATTAATCAAAGCATATCCAATCGGCTGATTTGAATACAACTGTTCCATAGACCATGAATACTGAATATCTCATTACATACTATCTTGTCCGTATAAGATCGTTAAAATCAAATATTGCTTGTAAAAGTGTTCTCAATAGCATTACTTGATGAGAAATAGCCAAAAATGCGAATCAACATAGGATTATTCAGCTTTCAATGAAAATACCGGGTTGAAAACATCGACTGAATGGATAAAACGTGCTGTCACTAACAGGTTCCTAATTGTTCTATGTTTGTTTATGTGCATGTTTGTGAAGGATGATTGCAATACGGAATCTGTTTGTGTTCCCTAACAAAGCTCTAATTTAGATAAGATAGGGATCGCATATAGAGAGAAACGGAGACAATCAGTCCTGTTGACATGTTCAAACAAACAAAATACTTGTGATGCTAAATTGCATTGAAGACATGCATTGTCAGCATTCCTTAAAAGTGCTCGTTCCCAGGGGCCCGTTTTACTAAACAACTTACGGAAAATATTTGCGTAAGTCATAATTGATAGACATGGATAATATCTTCAATGAAAGTACAATATTGCAATGTGACACGTCATTGGAAGCGTCTCGGAGAGACGCTTCCAATGATGTGTTACTTTGCAATATCGCTTTGCCAAATATTGAAATAAGAGGAATTGTTGTTTTAGACTTACGCAAATCTTAAGCGTAAACTGTTTAGTAAAACGGGCCCCAGAAGAGGAAATGTGAAAGATATAATGAAATGTCACTGAAACAATACAGCGTTTGTACTGCCGTTAGGTGTACCTTTAAAGGTTGCTCTTGAAAGCATGTTCAATACGGAAAGCGTCAAGTTTTCTTAGTATGAACAGTTTATATGCGGTAGATCTCAAAAGCGAAGTCAGGCTTTCGATATAATATACATGATGATTAACTGCACCCTTAAAAAACGAAAACATCTATTTTTGCGTCCTATAACTATTTTTCATTGCATATCATGTAACAGAACATGTAGTATGCAGTTTTAAAGCAATTCATTTTCAACTTCCAAATCTACCCACATCTGTGAACAAGTACCTTTAAATATAAATCTTGAATTCGGGAAGACTGCTAAAAGCGTTTGTTGTATGCATCAGTGTGAATAAGTTGTTATGTATAAGATGCACCTTTGCAGGTTCTTTATTCAGAAACCGCAACCAAATATGTCCGAATGAAAGTTCCGGAAATCAGCGGTGCTTCCTGTTTCCGACAGACGTCGGTTTCTGTAAGAGCTTTGTCTTTGAGATGGTGTGAAACATGACACTTGTATGACTTATCCCATAGACAAGAGCAGTTCTGAGTTTAAATGCCAACGGTGCACATAGGCCCAGTTACTGGAGAACTGTCTATGTCAAAATAGATGGACTGTCTAAAGGTACTTCCTCACAAAGTTTTGGTCTGAGCGTAATAAACGTTGTGAATTTGACCATAGCAATTTTTAAACATACTTTCCCAAACATTATTTCCGGGCCGTGATCATTGACTTACGAGAAAGCGGACGAAGTATAACGCTGTACTATAACAGCTGTTTTGTTTGCAATTTGTCAACCATTGAGATATAACATGTGCTTCGTACACCTACGTAAACATAGTTAAACTGGTTTTATTTCCAAAATCTTGAAAGATCGTCATACATGCATTGACTGAATTATGAAAAAATAATGATATTAGGAGACCTTGGCAAGCTTTGTTTAAGTTTTATGTCCGAAATGTTGCAGAAGCACCATATATGCACTGACTGACTGAATTATCAAAATTAGGAATGTTATTCGGACACCTCGGCGTTAAAGTGGTTTTATGTTTGAAACAATGCAGGATCGCTATATATTTACCGAATGTATCATTACATAAAGGAATGATATTTGGACACCTTGGTAAACTTCATTAAAGTATAATTTCCGAAAATGTTGCAGAATTACCATACATTCACTGAATGAATCACGCAATATCATATTCGGACACCTTGGCCAACTTCGTTTAAGTTTTATGTCCAAAATGTTGTGCCATCACCATACATGCATTGACTGAATCATGACAAAAGGAATGACATTCGGACACCTTGGCAAACTTTGTGAAAGTATTATGTCCGAAAGGTTGCGGGATCATCAAACATGTTCATGTACTGAATGAATCATGATTTATTTCGTATTTCATGTTGGTGGTTAAGCTATATACGCAGGTGATTACCATACCACAGCACACACCCTGTCCAATTATATACGTATTTAATCCTTCGCCTTGTAGGTATTGTTCTAGGTAGACGACTTTTTGATACATGTGCGTTACTACCAAAAGGGGTTTAGAACAATAAAGAGGTTATAACTATGAAAAAAGATACTTTGAAACCATTGTGACAAAGGGAGAATTTGGCGCAGGGTTTTCAAATGTCGTCGGTATCGAAGGAGGTTTAAACCGTTTTGATGGAGAAGGTCTTAGTACGAATAGTTCAGAACGAGAGCAATTAACCTTTGGTCCCTATGCAGAGGTTTCGAAATTAACACAGAAGTTTAAGATATAACACAGAAGTTTCGAAATTAATAAAGAAGTTTCGAAATTAATACAGAAGTTGCAAAATAACACAGCAGTTTTGAAATTAACGAGTATCAAGTCAAAAGGAGGGATCCTCGCTTTAAGGGTAAACTTTAGATTCGATTAGTCTCATTTTAGATATACGTTCAATTCACTTGAATTATTGTCTGATAACATATAATATACTTGTTGTTTTGAAGGAGATTCAATTAAACTAATTAACCGGTAACCGACTTATTGAGACAAAATACTTTCACGTTGCTGGTTATCTCTTACGTTTTCTTGTCATTGCAATTAGTTATTTCATTTTTAGATAAAAGCGACCATTATAAATAATCTGTCATAATTCAATAGTTATTATATTATCATTGTGAAAATGGAACTCTCATAGTTAGCATTTCATTCTTTTGTCACAGTGGGTTCTTTCTGTAACTGTTTGGTTTTATTGTGTAAATATATATATTTTTGTTGGGTGTCTCAGCTAAAGTAATATGGACGTATTCAACATGCTCCGTTTAAGATTACAATGCGATATTATGGGTGAATGTTAATAAGTGGTAGTCATGACCGCATTAATGTTATATGTTAGAATTATAATTCGTTAATTAACGTTTCGTTTACAAAAGTTTCGTTAACAAACGTTTCGTTAACAAAAGATATTTTGTTTATCATGTATTGCTGATACTACTTCGTGTAAAGCAAAGTATTGCTGTCGTCAATGGCTAATCTAAACTACTGTCGTTAGGATGTAAACAGATCACGTGTTATTAGTTTCATCTTGCTGAGAATTATTCGCCTAAAGTAAAGGTTTAGCGTTGTATAGCGCTAATTAATCACGTCAATGAGTGTGTGAGAACGATGCCAAGCCTCCCTGACGTACGTAAAACCATAGTGTTCGGTTTCATGACAATGGCTAAAATCAGGTGATTGATACATGGAGTAGTAACGGTGGGTAGCCGGGGGACTTTGCAAAGTCCCCCGGCTACCCTCCTTTACTGCTTTTGATATAAGTAGAAGATTATTGTCTCCGAGTTAGTTCTGCGATAGTGTGTATGCTTTGTCCGTTTGTTTGGGGTTGTGTCCGCGTGGGCTGAGCATCCAGATGCACTTGGTTTTAATGGGAGGCCGTCGCCGGCTCATTTATCGAATGCCGAAGGTTTTACCCGGCTTTAACAGCACTTACGGGCGGTCACATCTGGTGCCTTCCGCCTGCAACGCTAGGAATATTGTTATAGTTTACGTTTAGAAGTCTTTATCATATCGAGTTATTTCAAGACATGAAATCAACAATGATGTGAATGACTTCCCTCTATATTTCATTCTCGAATGACATGAATTGTATCAAGAGAACATCGGTCATGTTTTTTAATTTCTTTTTATTCTTTTACTTTTTTCAAGTATTTCGGTCATAGAACGGCTCCTCTTAATACATTACCAGCACTGTACACTGTGTTGGCTGCTTTTCTACATGAAGAGTATTGATAGGTGTTTAGAGACGACAACATTGTGTCATATTGACGTCATTACATGTGGAAAGACATGGCCGGGTTTCCAACTCATTACACCTGTATTCCAGTAAGAAGTACGGATACAGAGGACAAAGCTATGTGTTCATTCTTGAAATTCTTAAAGTTCTAAAATCCTACTCAAAACCCCTTTTTACGTGTGGTGCAAAATGTTTAGCAAAAAACTGACACTTTCAGATGCTTGAGCTTAATTAAGATATCTCCATTCATGAATCTATCTCTGTCTATGAAGATTGACGAAAACGTCGAGAATTTTCGAAAGGTAGGTGGGAACCTCTTAAGAAATTGTTTCCGTAACTAATTGCTTATATAATCATTCGGAACAGCTCTATTATCATAGTTTATGAAGAGTCTCGTGGGTTTTAAGGAGGCCACCATCTTGACCTCGTTTTGAAGTTGAATAATTAGGAAAATGGACGAGCGCGACGGATTAGTTTTGAATGTTCAAGTCTCTTTTTGATTTAACGGTCTTTCTACAAAAGCGCTTGAGTTATAGCATTTGCAGCAGTTGGTCTGATTAATCATTGTTAAAAAATGGGAAAAATTTTGCTCGTGACGAGCGGTTTCTCCTTTATGTTACAATTGATTTTTTCCAAAGTTCATGTTCTTTATTCTAATTTATTCATTAAATTTTCACATTTGTCTCCTTCAATCGTCAACGTTTCCGAATATATTCATTGCAACCAGTTTATTCTGTCCAATATAGACAGATGGTTAATGCTTGAAACTATGAAATCGTTCAGTCATGAAGGACTATGTTCAACGAACATGTTTTATTGCAGGCTAATGCACTCGTTCTGTCATTGTCCTTTCTGAACGCCATCCCTAAAAGCTCAAGTTAAGCCGTTTTAGATGACCATTTCTATCGACTTGCAATTTAGAATAACTGTTTTCTTCGTCAAATTTGTCGTAAGCTATTTCAAATAGAAAGGAATATCACTCTTGCGGATATTTGTACTATAATGTTCCTTGCCAAACTGTTTTTTTATAAGTCGAATATAGGAAATATATAGTTAGCAATCGTGTTCCATATGCAATGTAAAATGAATATTGTCCTTGCATTGAATAGAAATCATTGCCAGGGAAAGGGAATATTGCTCTGGCGTTAAGCGATTAATTAGTAGTATCACACTCGTTTGTAGAAGACCAAGTATTGTTAGATTATGAGTTTGAATCTTTCAAACGTTTCAATACGTTTGATAGCACTCAGGGTCAATAAAATTGTTATGGATATTGACGTCAAATCGTTATACTTGCATTCGTTTGACAGCACACAGGGTCAATAAAATTGTTATGGATATTGACGTCAAATCGTTATACTTGCATACGTTTGATAGCACGCAGGGTCAATAAAATTGTTATGGATATTGACGTCAAATCGTTATACTTGCATACGTTTGATAGCACGCAGGGTCAATAAATTTGTTATGGATATTGACGTCAATTCGTTATACTTGCATACGTTTGATAGCACGCAGGGTCAATAAATTTGTTATGGATATTGACGTCAATTCGTTATACTTGCATACGTTTGATAGCACGCAGGGTCAATAAAATTGTTATGGATATTGACGTCAAATCGTTATACTTGCATACGTTTGATAACACGCAGGGTCAATAAAATTGTTATGGATATTGACGTCAAATCGTTATACTTGCATACGTTTGATAGCACGCAGGGTCAATAAAGTTGTTATGGATATTGACGTCAAATCGTTATACTTGCATTCGTTTGACAGTACACAGGGTCAATAAAATTGTTATGGATATTGACGTCAATTCGTTATACTTGCATTCGTTTGACAGCACACAGGGTCAATAAAATTGTTATGGATATTGACGTCAAATCGTTATACTTGCATACGTTTGATAGCACGCAGGGTCAATAAAATTGTTATGGATATTGACGTCAAATCGTTATACTTGCATACGTTTGATAGTACACAGGGTCAATAACATTGTTATAGATATTGACGTCAATTCGTTATACTTGCATTCGTTTGACAGCACACAGGGTCAAAAAAATTGTTATGGATATTGACGTCAATTCGTTATACTTGCAAACGTTTGACAGCACACAGGGTCAATAAAATTGTTATGGATATTGACGTCAAATCGTTATACTTGCATACGTTTGATAGCACGCAGGGTCAATAAAATTGTTATGGATATTGACGTCAAATCGTTACATGATATAAATGGTCCTAATTCCGATGGACACCGGAGATGTCTGGGAGAGATTGCACCTTGTCATACTAATGAATACGTCCAGACGTTACATCGAGTACATACTCAGTTCGGTTATGTTAACACTTAGAATGCTGGGTAATTTCCTAGAATAAATTTGTGTTTCGTCTGCTTTCTAGAATCTTAAATATCTGCTAAATTTTGATGAGGAATGATGCTCACAGTAGCGAACAGGCTGGATCACAGGTCAGCCGTCAATTAAGCTGGCGGCTGGCCTGGATCTAACCTGTTTGCATAAGAATGAAGTCGGTTCTAGCACAATAAAGGTTAAAACAGACACTGTGGACGACCGGCATCGTCTGCAATCAAGTACATTAAAAAATTTAGTTTTCTGTTTGGACCAAGTTTGGATGGGTTTCGTTGGATGTATCTCCGTTTATGTTGCTTCAATATATCATTTAATAAACAGCATTCTTTCAAACAATCGGTTGGTCACCAAAATGCAAGACGTTTTACTTGAAAGTGCCGAATAAACCATTTCACAATGTACAAGCTATCAATAAAGATTAAAGAATAACGAATTGTGTCCAAGCAGGAAAATCATACTTGCAAGGTTCATGTAATAAGCTGTGCATAAGTGCTTGATTTAGTGGCTGCTCTGTGGTAGAGGTTATATAATGTATAGTAATCGTTGGCAAATAAGATGTGACACTTATTCTAGGGAAGGATTTGAGCTTTAAATTGAATAGGAAGAATAATTGAGATTGAACGCAATCGGGGCTGTATTGCTTTGAATGATAACATCCATCAAGCATATGTCGATCAATCTATTTTTTATGTATGCAAGATGGTTCTGCGTTGTAATAATCCGGTATTAAAACTTGGGGTTCCAGATTAGAATCCCATCGATATCTCTGATTCTGTGTGGGAGTGTCCTTCGGCAAGACACTTCAGAGCCCTTGCGTGGTATTGGTGAATCAAGAGAAGCAATAAGATTATTAAAAAATAGTTGGCGGTGTTAAACTCTATAAAACAAGTATAAGTACAGAGCCCAGATAGCCTAATCGGTATATATACAGTGATGTCTCGTTAATCCGAACATGTCCGTTCCCAACAAAACGTCCGGTTAACCGAATAATCCGGACAGCAGAGCATGTTCTTCTACACATTAAGACATGAACGGTCTGTATGCACGTGTATACTTATAACCCTTTAGCAAACGCCAAATTATCGACCGTCCCGATATGAAAGAGTTTGCAGACGACATATCAAATCGTGATGAAATTCAAAGATAATCTTCTGATATGGGAGAAAACATTGTGGGAAAAGGAAGAATTGCTCGTCACGAGCAATTTCTCCTTTACCAACAAAGTTTTCAAAAGCCGTCTGCAACAAACTGGTCAAATAATTCCGTTCCCTCACAACTTCGTTCGGATTGCGAGACATCCGGATGATCGGGGTCCGGATAAACGAGGCTCCACTGTACTGAGATTATATTGGAACTCAGAAGTCCAGAGTTCGAGTGTTGTTGATGGTTTGACCATGTAGGTCGCTATGATGCCATTACGGCGTCTTCCGTCGCTAATTACCGGATCCTTTGTTAGCAGTTTCTAATCCAAAACATTGCGAAACATTATATTGTAACATAGCCGCGCCGAAACTGTGTATTGAATCGCGTAAAGCGGCGCCCTAGTAGCAATGGGTTCAAATCACGCATGCGTAAAGGCCCGTGATTTTCTTTCAGAGAGCTCGGTTCTGATATAATAATTTCTCCAATCGTACATTTTTTTAGATGTAAGCTTCCCTTCAGAATCACTGACAGAAGTATTGCGATAAGTAGCTGCGCATGCGTAAAGATGGCGGGGTTTCTTTCGAAGAGCGCGACCCCGGTGTTGAGGTGTTTAAACCTGCATTATTGAACGGAATCTAGATTTCCATGTGTGTCCAATCGAGGGCCAAATGCAGATAACGAATTGGGCGTTGTAGCTAAGATGTTGATACGGGGTTTATCTATTGAAATTCCGACAAGGAGTCTCGGGTTACGAGGTCTGGCGATAAATTGTACGAATTTCTCTCTACGTCTACAATAACATGCATACGATTGGTTCAGATTTGGGTTCGTTTATCAATTATCGAAGCCGAGCCCCGATGGATCATTGGATCTCTAGGTAGCGGGTCTGCCTTTGAATACAAGGGTGCTGTGTTCGAATATTGGCTCAGTCATAGATACCTCTCGGTCATTCTTTTCAACTTAATTCAATTGATCTTAATTCTATCAACATTAAAAAGTACAAGGCATACTTACAGTCATTTAAAAAATAATACATATTTTCTAAAATATGCATAGATAGCGACAATTCGGTTAAATTTTTGCAGAGAAGTACAAATTAAAAAAGTAGATACAACTAAAGTTTTCATTTGTTAAACAGAACAGAGTAGTCACGACATAGTAGGAGGCTATGTCTGTATTAAAGGGAAAACACGAAAAGAGAATCGATTGTTCGTGATTGTTTCTTAGTCATAACATCCCTGAACTCTTATATGTTATCAAAATGTTATCAAAATGTTATCAATAGAATCTAGATCCAAAACTATTTACTGGCTTTTATAAAAGCAGATTTTTGATTAAATGGCAGACTAAGCATTCCAGTGTTTTTTTATGAAATTGGTGTTGTTGCTTATTTTTCTAACTGCTCAATTAAGATATCGTTTGTTCGCCCACGCCTGAATCTTCTGATCGTTCATTTTTCTCTTAACATTCAATTAAGATTACCTTTTTTTTGCCGACGCCTGAATTTTTGGGTTTTAATTGTTCTCTCAGCATTCAATCAAGATATTTTTTTCCGCCCACGCTTGAATTTATCGCACTCATGAGTATGGTTAAGTATTACATACATTGACTTTAACAAAAGCGCCATAGAAGTTTTATAAGAAGTCAAAGGTAAGTGAAAGAAATCATTTGAGGAAATGGGCATGTTTGAAGACAATCTAGCATGTTTTGTTATTATCAAATAACGGTGTTTCTATGGGAAAGCCTATTGACAAGACATTCAAAAACCTTAGGGGCACATCAAAGGAGATGAGTACAAATTAATTACAGAAAAAATATATGGAGTTCTTCTATTATGTTTATAGAAGTCATGAAAATTAATTTACGAATGCATTCAGATCCTATTAAATAGACTCCTTTAACATAAGTTATTTTGTGCATGAAAAGTAGTTGTCTCCAATTCAATTATGTTTATCAACAACCTGTTTGTTTACATATTCAAAATAACGAATTCTGATTGGTTGGTTCAAACATTTGTGTATCAACTGTCAAGGTCAGGGGTGAAGAATCACACAATCTGAAATATTGAACTGGTTAATCTGGGTTATTTCTTGTTGACTTTCATGTTTAAGTTGTGCTGATGGTGTTTTTTGGTGAAAGCTATTTGAATCTGATGAAAGGTTTTTCAAATGATATAGTTTGATATAGCATTAATCTCCTTTTATGTGCCTTTAACATGGTACAGGTGAATCCAGTAAAATCGCAGCATAACTGAAAACTGTTTGCACGGCTTTTTACCAGAAAGAACACATAAATAGACACCTTGAACTTTTCCCAAATGCTCTTGTATAATTGACTTATGGCATCAACATAAATTGACCTAGTGAATTTTATGCAGAGGTATCAAATTCTGCGTCTGTTAACTGGGTAATGAAGTCAGAGCAGTGCTAACAGTCAAAGTGATGGGGTTGTTTTGGTCATGTGTTACACACCTCTTGTATAGTTTAGAATACAAAATAGTTTAATGTCGCTATCAATCCTTTTTAAGTTTTATACCCGCATCGCTTGATCAATCGATGCTATTTGGTATTTCGTAACCAGCACTATAAGGTGCTTTTTCTAAGCCATTGGCTACCTATTTCATCTCTTGTTGCCAATATCGCCGAACAACTATATTTAAACGCTGCGTGAACGATTCTTTAGTACGAGACTGTCTTAATACAGGAAAAAAGTCGTTCAGAAAGTTCTTTATGAAGTTTTCGAATGACTGACTGACGTTCGTTTAAGACATTTGATTGTCTTAAATGCAATAGCTATAACACTCTTTTACTGTGGTCACTTGAAACAAGATTGGTTCTATATTCTGTCGTAGGATAAACAATATTGTCATAATGGAAAGAACGCACAATGGTACCCACTTTGTACCAGTAGTTCCTCTTAGACACAGGAAAGGTTCCGTAAATATTTGGTAAAGGATTAAGTAAGACTCTATCACGAACCATGGTAATGACTTCAGGGTGTCGAACCGATTGGGAATCGCTTGTGGAACAGAATAAAGCATTTCAGCATTTCTCGCTAACGACCAAGCTCCCTCGTAAATATCAGACGTACTCGTGTCAAATTACGTGGTGTCTTAATGGCGGCGGTTTGAAACGAAGGTCAGACTTAGCAAATATAATTCAGTCAAAAGACCAATTACCGATGTTCTAGGAATATTTTGGAAAACATCACAACGGTTCCATCAGGAACCATTGTGATAGTACGATGGTGTTAGGCGATTTTTAGACCGCGCAATTCCTGTGCAAATGAATAGCAGAAGTATCGTTTGCGGGAGAAAGTGTTTGCGAATAATGATATATGTATGGGCAAAATATTATCACGGAGAATTGTACAAAGTATGTTTGCAATTGCCGTGAGCAACTCGGAACGTGTGTGACTACATAAAAAGAAGTATAGCTTGCTGGAGAGAGGTCTGGCAAGTATATCACGTATAGGTGCCATATCATGAAATGTATTTGAAATTGCCAAAAGCTATTCAGGACCTTTGTGACTGAATAAGGGAATATAGCTTGCTGGGGAGAGCGATTGAAAATATATCACGGATGGCCACCATATCACGCAATGTACGTAAAGTAACCGTGGTCTGGTACACAGTTCATGAGGATAGCCTAGAGCTATTCAGGACGGCTGCAACAAAATGAAAGAGGAAATCGCTTCCGACAGAGAGCGCTCGCAAAGGAAACACAGAGGGTGACATCATAGCATGTGATATATATAAAAATGACCGATATTTGGAACAAAGTCCGGTTGTGACTGCTTAGAGCTACTCAGAACGGTAAAAACAAAGGTAGGAAGATTTGCCTACGGAAGAATTTAGCTGTCGATGCGCCTTTAAACACCATTCATTCATTGCCTTCGGAAGAGAGCGCTAGCGAATAATAAAAGTATGGAAGTCATACCCATGACATATGTTAAACGGTTTGGTACAAAGTCCTTGTGAGTTTCCCTAGAGCTGTAAAAAAATAAGGCAAGAAAACAGACGAACATTGTTGGGATGTAGCACAGAACCACGATTGTATTTATTTAAAGTGATGTATCTTTATATGGCGGCTGTGCGGTGCCAAATCCGTGGTTGACGGTCTGCTCATAATGATTAAAGTTATATTATTAAAACCCTGATATAACAATAATTGCCTTAATATCACGCTTTGAATAAGTGTCAGTGAATTTGAAAAAGAATGCGGAAAACAATTCGTAAAATGGAATATATCCTTAACATTCCAATTCTGAAATGATGCTTATGATCATTCTAACCTAACGATATCGAACAATCATTCAAACCTTGTAACAGAACATAATGGTTGGTTCGGCAATCTCCGGACTGTATCGGAATTGCTTCGTAAATACCGACTAATCTCCGTCATTAACTATAGATTTTCGGAAACGATTCGGTCACGATCGCGTAACGACATCAGCGTGCGAGAAATAAACGCAGCAATTCTATTTCGCACAAAGGTAAGATCTCTATATAATCCTTACCATGCCGTGAAAATATCGTTAGCGCTAGATAAAACAACCAAGTTACACCAGTTTGAAATAAAAGGGAAATTATACGGGAGAGGGGACTTGTCGTAAATTCCAGATTCGTTCCATAAACGAATGCTGTTCACAGGAAATCGAGACAAATTCAATTGTCCGAGTTTGTAAGTTGGGCGTCTATTAAAATGGCTTTATAATTTACAAGATGATATACCGGATTAAGATTGTCAAATGCCGCGTGAAAAGCTACGTTTTTTTTCAATATTCAGAGGATATGATAAGCATAGAAAACTTGACCTCATTTCGACGTTTTCGGTTCGAATTATTGAAGGCTGCATTGACCCCAATATTAATACTGGAATGCTGTTGAAAACGAATTAAAACTCTCCAATCGAATACATGATAGGACAGTTGTAAGACCTTGTTAGTTTTAGAAGTCAGACAACTTTGTTTTCGGTTGATATTTGGGAAATACAATCTACAAATTAGTAATTCATATCGTTATGCACTTTTTTCGATGGCAGACATTTACAAACGGTATAAATCACAGTGATTGAATTAAATGATAAATGCATGTGCCAAATGCCACGAGTTAACGAATTGTTTTGAGGAAACAGCGTAATGGTTGAGCAGACTTCTTTTATGAAGAGTATTTAGCAAAGTTTTCAATCGTATTTGAAAAATGTTTACGGGGTGTGATACCAAAGATCAAGAAAAATGCCAAAACCCGGGCATCCCAATATAACTAAAAAGCTAAGGTAGCAGTACACACTAACGGGCCTTCGTTTGGGACGGCAGGTGCACGTCTGTTAAGTCTCGCCTCACTGAGTCGCGAAAACAAAACGGACGAAAGCAATATTTACACACCAAATGCACATTGCCTGTGGCTCCCTAAAAATATGAAAAGAAAATCAGAACAGATATCATAGACCTTATTCCTTGAGCAATAACCGGTCATGAACGTGGCAAAAAGTCATGTGTCCGAGGCCCAATTTTGACACATTTTCAACTTCTATACAGAATTCCCTGCGAATACAGGAGGTCCATCGCCACTGTTTGCGCTTTCCACACAGTCTAGGCATACAACTTATCCACATAAAAGTGGTGCACGACCACGAAAATGTTTTGCTATCGTCCAATGTATGTAATCATCTGAAAAATGCACTATTTTGACGCCCTTTTCGGTGTTTTTCCCAAGCAGCCGATAAGTTCCCGTATTGACACGTCCAATGTAGAAATGTGTGTAACCAGCATATTCGTATAATTCAATATACCCTAAATAATCTTTATAATAACATCTACATTCAATAAAAAGCATAACAATGTCTCAGCACTGCTTATTATCAAGAATTTCTCCTTCAAACGGGTTGGAAGGGCCTACCAATTCGAAACTAAAGGTCAATTAGTGTTTACTGCCCCCTAAATTAGTTTAATCATAGCCTATTGCCATTTGGAACACCTCGGCCATTTCTTAAAATAACCTCGGAGGTAATGGGAGCCATTTTTTAAAGTAGGTCAGCAACGAAGGGCATGTCCGTTTGCAATCGTATCTACTCGGAAATCTCCGACACAAGCCGAGATTGCCGAAAAGAGCCGATTGACAAAATATGAAACAAATATGTGTCGATATGATCATCGTTAAATACATATTTAGTGCCTGTGTGTATTTTGCGTTATCCGCCGGAAATAAGGCGAATTACCCCAGGACTTCTGGTGTATTCTTGTACTGCCTACGAGGTATATCTACCGACTTGTTACGGGGATTGCCGAGTAGATACGATTGAGCCTATTGCATATAAAGAAGATAGTATACATTTATATATGTTTTGTACAAACATCAACGTAGCCAACATACATACTAACATAATATATACAGAACGTCGATAATTGAATTACTAACGTGCCAAAATGTTGTACAATACGTATTCATAACATTTGGAGTTGGCCCGTCCCAAACATTAACATAACAAACCTTTTTTTTTGTATGGGTTTTACATCACATCAACATTATTTCAGTTATATAGCGATGCCCGACTCTTAATGATGGAGGAAAACCCCCATACTCAACTGCCCATAAGGGCTGGTCAAGGCGGGTAGAACCATCGGCATTCCGTAAGTCAGTCGGGAGACTGCCTCACATAACAAATAAACGTTTACATAAACATGTACAAAATTTGGCTTTTGCATTAGGAACATCGAAATAAAAGTTGTAGTCAAATAATTTGATTAAACTTAACAGCTATTGACATGATGATATTATGTCGTCACAGGATACGAATGTTATAAGAAACATTGTTATGTTTGTTTTAAATTTTTAATAGTACTTGATAAGTGAACGGGAAACACTCAATGTTCTCATTTATTCATGTTTATCTCCTTGTAGTCTATGCACTTTGTTAAATATGTATGGGACACTAAACTCACTTTTTTGAATTGTTATTAATTGTATATTTGATGTGTCTTGCGTATTGACCGTGGGCTTGAAATACAATACACAATTTGAATCCGTGTTGTAAAAATCCTTAATACCTCACAAACATGTACGGTTGAACGTTCAGATTTGGTAATCAGGGAGAAGTCTATATCCCAGAATTCCCTTGGTACCAGTCTTGATGAATTGAACGTCCCGCGTGTGTTTGCGGTCATGTCACAAATACCACCGGAGAGTAAATAGAGGCCAACAACCTTTCCCGCGTTATCTATCACGTGGTTGGTCACATGATTAATGATGCGCAGAAGTCGGGGGTTTGGCCTTGTTATTGAATATCGACAGGAATGTGAATGGACATAGCGGTCGGATATGTGTTATGTTATGCCATGGACAATAAGAATAAAACTTTTTGATGGCATATTGTCTGAGTGTTTAAATTGATGCATTGATGATTTGACATCCGGAATCGGTCACAGATGACCTTGCCTAGATATTCTACCGTAGGTTTGTTTTGACTATTTACCCTCAAAAGCATTAATGAATGAACTGTCGCCTTTTGAAGCTGCTTATCCACAAAAAACAGAGCATTTTGAAGTCGAGTTTTGGAAAACCGTTCTGTTTCAAAGTAACGATGGTTCTACCCGACTTGACCAGCCCGTATGGGCAGTTGAGTATGGGGTCTTCCTTCATCATTAAGAGTCGGACATCGCAACATAACTGAACTATTGCTGAAGCGATGTAAAGCCCATATAAATAATGATAATAAAAGAAATAAACAATTTATGCCAGAATCATACCACTACGTAAACCGATGGAGGGTTGCCAGCGTATATGTACCATACTGCAGGACCTTCTTTGATAATTGAATAGTTTGGCCGCGATCGTACGCTATTGGAGATAGAGAGAGAGGGAGAGTCTGTAGTGGTATAAATGTTCATACAGTCGGCTGGCGAACTGTGCGCCATATTGCATGGCCAAATGTGAACACCTGGAAATTAGCGTCTTACAAGTCAACATCGTTAGCGGTGTGATAATAGGAGTTTTTTTCTTGCTGCATTAATTTTGGAGTTAATTTTAAAATATGCTGGTGAACAGTATATATTGTGAGGACTTAAACAGTATATACTTATAATTTGCGATTGGTGTGGGATTTGACTTTTGTTTTGACAATTTGTCTTTGATTTCGGAGAAAGGTTTAGAAAATTTTCTGAAATAAGTAGGCTTGTCTTGGCACCGATGCAATATTCGCACTGGTGTTTACTTTTGTCTTTTAACGTTTAATTGATGAAGCAATTTACTTTTTGATAAATTTAATATTCAGTGTTATATAGGTACTTTATTAGAATCTTATGTTGAACCAAGATGTAAAATTTAAAGGGATTTAGACATAATCTAGTTTTTGCATCCGTGGATGGTTTTATTTATCTTAATTCAATCTATATTTATTCGATAATTCTTGATTTGCTTCGTTGAATATTTGAATCAGTAAAGAATTGAACGACCAAGAAACCATGTGATGCTGTAGCTATAACTATAAAGTGCTTTGAATAGGTATCTCCGATTTATTATCATCATTTTATTTACATTTTATTTATAACTTAAGCAAGTTACTTGTTGCTACGTTTATGGACTACTACTCAGGAATCCTGACCAAATAAACTCTCGGTGTGTTATAATTCTGTAATAACTATTGACCTGCGTAAAACCTAAAATAAATTATAAAAAAAGAATTAACCATTGTGTAAATCGTATCAAATGAGGTTGTCACTAAGTTGAGTGAAGTTCTATGGTGGTAAATAGCATCAATGTTATATTTCCTTATATAAATGTTGTTTGGGATGTGTACTTGTAGATATTCGATGCCTGAACATGTTGCATACATGGCACATTTAGACACAGTTCTTTCTGTCATTTCCTTTATTATATACTTGTTTCCATGCCCCTGTCGCAGACAATTTGGTAAACAAATCACTGTGGCAAAAGGACATATTGTTTGGAATAGGCCATTTCCCCTTCCGTCATAATGGTTTCCGTACAAAACACCAAGGAAAATGTAATTTGTCAAACTTTGCATTTATCGTCTGCTGTTGATTTCAATTTGGACCTGTCACGGAGTCACCGTGGCAAAACGTGGCAACCTTTTGAGATAAAAGGAGAATTCACTTAGTACAAGTAATTTCCCCCTTTGTCACGGTGGATCTTTCCAAAACAACAGAGAAAATACGATATGTCACGCTTTGCGTTTGCCGTCTTTTTTTTCTTTTTCGGTTTGGAAGATTTGGTTTGTCCTGTCTGGTATATATCGTCTGTTGCTGCTTTAAATTCCAATCAGTCATAAAAATCCCAATATGAGGGAATTGGTCAATGAAGTTCCAAAACGGAAAGTACTTGAGTCTAAATACAGCGCTCTCAATAGTGGTGTATCCATTAATTATTTTGAGTATTATACTGCTTGAGTTGGATTAGAGACACCGTTAGGCTTTCAACTATATATTTTTTTCAAAACGATTGCGGGAATCACGTTTATGCGACAGACAGCTTAAAAATCTCTCTGGTAGGAGGCCTAATTGCTCATAAGGTTAAATCTCCCCATTGGTTATGCATATCCGATCAACGAACTATCATATAATATTTTTGTCCATTACGTCACAATGGTTTCTACCAAAAAGCAAAACGGAAGTGTTATTGTTGATGTTATATCACTGTCTTCCGATGTCACTTTCAGTTTAGATTAATCACAGGGGTCCTGCATGGCCCAGTGGTTAAGATGGCGGAGTGACGTTTGGCAAGTCACTTCAGAGCCCTAGCCTAGAACTGGTGGATCCAGGAAAGGCGTTTATATAACTGAGAATTGTTGAAACCGCGTTTAACATCTTTAGATGAACATAACATAACATAACATAATTTTATTAAGACATTAAGCACACAAGCTCATAGTCAATACATATATAATTAATTACATGCGATTGATATGGTGGTCAATATAAGCAATATACATATTCACAATAATTGTATCAAAAATACAAAAATAAAGTAAGGATAAATGGGAAAAAAGATAATTAGGAAAAAAATGGTGAGAATTGTTTAGTTTTGATAGGTGCTTCTGAAATGGTCTATTGTTCTATGGAAAAGCTATTTCTTTTTAATTTGAATGCGTGTTTGTAGTAACTGGATAGTCGAATGAGAAGAGGTTTTCTATCGGTATTCAGTAACTGGGTGAATTTAAACATATTTGGGTGATTAGCAAAATGTTTTGGAATATAAGTTGATCTAAGGTCTTTGAAATAAGGACACACTAGCGTAAAATGATATTCATCCTCTATGTCATGTAGAGTACATAAATGAATCACAAAACAAACATATGCGCGAATGGGTTAAGTGAATCATGTTATCATAAGAACGCCTGTTTACTCTAGATATAACAGTGCCATTGAGTTATATAACATGCGATCATCTGGTTAACATTGTATTTGTCTAAACAATGTCTGGAACATTTCAACGCGCCGTGATGTTTGACCTTAGGGTCGGAGAAGCCTTATTTTAACTGGAAAATTGTTGAAATGGTGTTAAGACGCTAGAAATGTATACAACTCGAGTAGCTATTCAAAATATGTTGCACTGGTTTTTACGGCATTGTGCACCGGCAGTTGGGTCATTTTTTATCAATAACGCTCGTTTATGGTTTAGCGCATGACCTATCAGTTCATACAATTACCCGCCACTTTTAGCCCCATTGGTCAATTTGGTCCACCTGTTCTGCAAGAATTCGAAGCTCTGCAATCGAGTGGGCACTGGGTCATTCAAAAGACCAAAATGGTAGAAATGTATGTCCCGCCATTGTGATTTGGAAAAGGGAATCATCTTTCTAAGTTGGATAGGCAGTTTCGGGTTGTTATTTGGATTATTAGAGCAACGGTCTGTGGCGAAATTGTAGGCAATTCCTTTTCATTATATGCCATGTTTTAATGCAGCGATGCGTCAGCTTAATGGGCCATAAAGTCCTTACTCTAATTTGCAAATTGTTGAAGGCGATGCTAGACGCTAAAAAACAAAAGCCATTCATCTTATCTGAATAGTGTCTATAAAGTTTGAATGCGACGCTCGTTCTGCTCAGGGGTCGTTAAAACAGCTGTATTACTCTTACCAAACAAACGAATCAAGTGATTGTTGGTCTTTAGACCAATCGGAACTACTCGGGTATTTCCGTGAGCTGTGAAATACACCTCTGATATAAGTGTAGGGTTACAATTTTTCGGGTAAATCGGCATCCGGCAATTAACACATTTTCTAAGCGTGCACATTAAGTAGTTCAGTGTGTATGGAAGTGTTGGACATCCTTTTAAATAATTCTTTATCCTTAACTCATACCAAAATGGCAAAATTGTTGTTGTGACATGAATAGTTGTTTCCTCAATCAAATTTAACGGATTTTTAGGTTTCACATAAAATATCTATTTTTAAAACGAAAGTAAAGTGATGTCATTCTCGCGGGAAACAATATGACGTCATTCCTATTATTTCAGAGGTGATTTCATTGGATAAACCCGATGTGTTCAGATTGTCTTTAGACGTGTCAATACAATGTTTATAATGCAGTGTCTGTTACATTCATCCTGGTGTCCTACCTATATGGAACACGCAAATTGTTGAAACTGATGTTAAAGTAAAATAAAACCTAATGACCATTTCATATGTCTAAACACTGTCTGTATTATTTCAAAACCTTCTGGCTGCCCAACGGGGTCGGAAAAGCCTCTCTGTTTGTATAAGTATTTACACAGATTGGATTTAACTGTATAGCCCGTATAAAATGTGTATGAGCCACTGAGTTCAAATGGTAAAGTGCTCGACTCGATTGTGAACGGTTTTGGGTTCGAAATTGCACCGAGTCACGCAAAAGCCGCTAAGCAAATGTCGCAATGGCTATACTGTATCATTAAAGGCCTTTTGATAGAGGGGGAGTGTTTGGACTAGAAAGCCAGTTTGGGATAAAATAAATGCTCTTGTTTTGGATTGAGAGAGCCCACCGATTGTGAAATATCGCTGACACTTAACTAGACAATTGTTAAAGATCATGTTCGAGCCCCTGACAAGACAGTCTAATGACCATTGCACCCGTTTTTACAGTCTGCATAAAATCGGATGCTCCAAACTCTCTTCTTACCTGACTATCTTGTAACTGCAAACACGTTTTTGAAATAAAAGGAAATACTTATTATGTAAAACAATAGACTATTCCAGAAGCATTTATCCATGTTAAACTATCCTCACCAAAACCTTTTCATTTCCCATCATTTTCTGTTGTTAATACTTGATGTATTGGGTGTTTATTTGTTTATATTGGTCCCCGTATCCAACGCATGCAATCATATTTACATCGACTATGAGTTTGTGTGCTCAACGTCTAAACAAATACAATGATGTTATGTTATGTCTATTACATTTCAATGTCGCGTATTGGTCCCCCCTGAGGCAGCAAAGACAGTGTATCTGTCAGGATATCTTAACACAAATCGGATAAATTGATTCTTTTACTGGTCACACGTCAAACTCCTTACAACGGTTACTTCCCCCTTCCACTGTATTCTCGTAAATTATTGAGCTGGGTTTTGTTCTTAATAATTTTGATTTTGATATTTTTAAAATGTAAGCATCACATGACACTTATTCAGGAATGGTACGTGGCATGCATACACTTCTTTGTCTAATCCGATTCTGCAAATTTCCGGCAATCTACTTTTGTTTTGTTTTCGCCGTTATATAACTGGAGGAAAATAAATTTGTAAGAGCTCTCTAATGACTTGCGTCCTAAGACTAGATAACTTTTCATGCAATGTTTAAGAGTTGTCGCTAAAACCAAGATTGGATGTGAATGTACATGCTTTGACAACGACATTGTTTGTTGGTTATTCATCAAGCTAAATCTTAATGAGACGATTTTAATGAGTAACCTAATTAAAAGCTGAAAGATAAGGTGATTAGCTGCTAAGATAAATACCTATATATAGAAAACTGATTCTCTTGGTTTCTGTCCTAAGCAAACCTTATGGTACTCTTAAATTATGTCCTTTAATTGGATTTACAATGAGCCAAGTTTCAATAGCTACACTAGGTGCCGTTCAAATTTCTGAATTACTGTTAACTACAATGTCTCGCTGTTGGATTAAGATACATGTTAATTCACTGTATAGAGAATTTAAAGAATTAAGATCCGTCTCAGTTTGCTTCCAATGACTATTTTTTAATATAAAAACAACATAATTTATATAATAGAACAGTACAGCTGTTATGTAGTTTTAAAAAAAAAATCCTTACATCTGTGAACAAGGCTTTAAGTAGGACTAGCTTCCGTCTAAGCTAATGATGCTTGGTCTTCGACAAGGATATCATTTTATAAAACTTTTTGATATCTTTTCAAATCATTCTCAGTGGTTTACCACAGACAGATATGTTATAAATATCTTCGTTAGGACGAATATGATGAACGTCTTAAATCATAATTTGAAATCCTTTTATGGAGACGTGTGTCATCTGTGGGGCTATTTGCTTTTGAAACGTTGACATGATAAATCGCAATGGTCTGACTTTTAAGCTTGAATTATCTGAAATCAATGCTTCGGGTTTTACCATAAGGAAGTTTCAGGAATTTTGCATAGAAAATAGGTTTATTTATGGATGTTTTTAAAAGGCATTAAAACATCATTTCTTGGAGATTTGTTCTAGAGGTAGCTGTTACTAAACGTTTGAAGGAATCAATGTACAGTCTAACTTGTGTTGAGCAGCCACCCTTTTAAGCAGCCAACCTGCCTTAAACAACCACTTCGGAAAGTCCCTTTGTTAGATTTATAGTGTACATCAATTTGTGTTTAGCAGCCAACCTGTTTTAAACAGCCAATTCACTCTGTTACATAGGCTAGCCTCTTACAACAAATTTGACTGTAATTGAAGGAGAAATCGCTTCAATCAAGTCCCTCCAAAATAGCTTGGTTCAATGTTTCAGGTTTTAACAAAAGAAAGTAAAAGGAGGTTTGCATGTATGATAAGTTTTATGTATTGGTAGTTTGAAAGCATTACAACGTTGAGATTTGTAGAGTAGCTATAGAAAAACGGTTGAAGAAATAATTGTAGTTAAAGGAGATATCGTTCCAAGCCATTCGTTCCAAAATAGTTTTAAACAATGATTCGGATTTTAACATAAGGACGTATGCTTTGAGAATAAGTTTAATTTATGAATGTTTTAAAAGCATTACTTAGTAGAGATTTGTTTTAGAGTTAGCTTCGACAAAGCCATTTAAGGAATACTTGTAATGAAAGGAGAAATCGTTCCTATCCATTTACTCCCAATTGGCTGGAATCAATGATTCAGATATTTTCATGTTTGATTAGTCCAAAGAACCATTTATAGATGTTTCAATTATCGAAGGGCTTCTGTTGTTAACTGTTAAATGAGACAAAGGGCCGTTTCAGCGTTTCAATATTGCAACCAAAATTGTTAGTGCCAACATTATTCCGAGACGTTTTTGTCGTGTTATATAAGTTTTCAATCAAAGCTAGGAGTCGTTTAGTAGAAACAAAGTGCCTTTTAACAGTTCCATCTTCCAATTATGCTTCATTCTATCAGGCGTTTGAAAGAAATTCATATTCACTTTGTTGTCAGAGTTTTGATACCAAAAGAAAAGTGACATCGAGACATTTGCTCCAGTAGAATTGACACCAAGGACTTGAATCGTTTCTCCTTAACAAAATTATTGTATCGTTCAAACATTTCAGATCTTGACTAGTCCAATAGGGTGGCATCTTCTTGTACAAACAAAGTGCCATCTAAACTTATATAGACCAAATTAAACCAGCCAGTGTCAAACGTTAAAGAAAAACGGAACGCCGTTTAAATATCTGGACTACAAAATCAAACGGTCTTAGGAACTCGCACACCGGAAATAATTACCCATAATTCTAGTGTAATCCGAGCGCTCAGACAATCAGTGAGACGGCGATAAAATCCGAGGTTGATATCTGCACTTAACGCGACACCGATAAACACCGAGGCCGAAATCTGCATACGGGTCACGTGATATCTACATACAGTCACGTGGGACGCGGCAGTTAGAATGCATCGGGCCGGCTTGGTGGTTTTATTGGTGCTAATTGGATGGATAAAGGCCAATTCGGAGTCGGTAAGTAGGTTATACAATGGTTACTTCAATCCTTTGCATGATGCGTTTGTTTATTTTGGGGTTAAGCCCCGTTTCAAATGACTCTCCCGACTAAAAGTACGAGGAGGGGCTTTGTGGTTTCAGTGCAAGTACCCTAACCACTAGACCACGGAATTAATGCTTACACAACAGGATATGTATATGCTCTTTCAAACCCTTTGATTATTCTTGTTGTATTCCTTTCTAGGGGTCACACTGGCCTAGTTGTTAGAGTACATAACTTGAAACCACATGATCCATATCCGCGTGGGTTCAAATCCCGGTGAAGACAATTGGAACTTCATTAGATACAGTCTTCCGACTGACTTACGGAATGTCGATGGTTCTACCCGGCTTGACCAGCTTGTACCGGCAGTTGTCAACTTGAGTATGGAGTCCTCCTACAACGTTACATGTAACGGGCATCGCAACATAACTGAAATAATGTTGGCGCATGTAAAACGCCAATTAAATAAATAAATAAACGAATTTGAACTTATATTAAGTTGACAGTTCTCTTCAACACCCAATACTTCTTGTTTAACCTACCTGAAGTAGTTGGTACTTACATTTTACTATCCTCAAAGACGAATTTTACTTAAAGATGATTTTTTGTTGAGGTTTTAAATCGTCGTCGTTGTACTAACTTCTGCAAAAGATACATGTAATAATTGTTTATAGGTACATGTAACGTTAATGTTATGATATACAGATATTTATAATCAACCGGTCTAGTAGACCTATAAGTTAACCCATCAAACTCATGGTTATTAACGTGTAATTGATTCGAAGTATCCTAAAAAAAAATCAAAAGATACATATAATACTTGTTCATAGGTACATAAAACGTTAATAATATGATATACAGATAATTCTTAGCACCCGGTCTAGTAGACCTATAAGTTAACCCATCAAACTCATGGTTATTTACGTGTAATTTATTCGAAATATCCTTAAAAAAATCAAAAGATACATGTAATACTTGTTCATAGGTACATAAAACGTTAATGTTATGATATACAGATAATTCTTAGCACCACGCTTAATGGACATATAAGTTAACCCATCAAACGTATGGTTATTTACATGTAATATTTATAAAAAATATCCTTATATTTTCTGCAAAAGATACATGTGATAATTTCATGTGTACATGTTACATTAATGCTTTGATATACAGCTGATTGTAAGCACCCGGCCCAGTGGACATATAAGTTAACTTATCGAACACAGGGTTTATTACATGTTTTATATTCGAAATATCCTCGAAGGGGAAAGGAAATATAGATAAATAAAAGAGCAATTTCTCTTTTAACCAACCGATACTTGAAACAGAATAGTTTTGTCGTCGCCGGAAATTAGAAAAAAATAAGAAGAATTTATTGACAACACGATTGGGCTGTAGAATGAACGCGTGTTTATTCCCACGTGGTGTAAAATTTTGTTAGAAAGAAAAATGAGAAAGTTTCTGTTTTACCCAACAATGTTTTCGACTTTTTTTGGCAACAGATACATGCTTTCTTGTTCCCTGAAACTAGAAGAACTTATTGACACTATTTGGTTGTAGAATGATCATCACCTTCCCATGTGGCATAAACGTTTGCTTGAAAGAAAACCGAGATTTTTTTCCTTTCCTTGCCACCTTTTACAAATGTCATATTCGTCGCCTCTGGGACCCAATGGTTAAAGTAGAGCAGAGAACTTAAAATCACAGGTTCTTCCCTGTATGTGTTAGAATCCTGGAGATAGCATTTGGATTTTCATGAGAGGCATTCTCCCGACTGACTTATGGAATACAAAAAGATATTCCCAGCTTGACCAGCCTTTATTTGCAGTTGAGTATGGCGCCTTCCTTTGTCATTAAGAGTCAGACTTCGTAACATATTTTCGAGTTTAAAGTCACATTTATAAGCCGAAACGCAACATAATTGAAACACTGTGTTATAAAACAGATAAAAGATGATATACTACTATTGCATTAATTACTTTATCGTACTTAATTAAACAGGTTTGCAGACGGCAATTTGAATTTTGCTTTGATTCAAAAATTTAAAATGTCAGGATAGAATCTTTGGTAGGAAAAGGTCTCCTTTTTCTAATATTCTCGTCTGCTGCTGGCTCATAAAATTGTTCTTTGATAAACAAAAAAAGGAAAACAAAAAAAACCATAAACCAAAATATGTTGCAGACGTTTAATGAGTTTCCAGGAAATTTATCTTTAAGGACAGAAAAATTCGCTGAAAAGGCGACAAATAATTTGCTTATAACCGGTCTTCCTACTTTTCTTTACAACCACATCTTTAATTAAGACGACTGAGGTAGACTCTTACACCCAGAGGATGCTTTACAAGACTTAATACAGCTATAGTACACTTGTTGCCAGCGGGTTATAGGTAGAAGGTGATAGAAATGTATATAATTCAAAACTAATTTATTTGAAACAGAGTTATTTATTGAATAAACATTAAATTGAATACATAACCAATCCTCCGTTTTTCCTTTGATGATTTCGAAATTTGTTTTCTATAGACTCATGGTAATTATATGATGACATGAGTTTTACATCACACCAAGCTTATTTTTAGCTTCGTTGCCAACCTCGACTCTAAATGATCCAGGAAGACCAAATACCCAACTGGCATGGCCAAGTCGGGTAGAACCATCGGCACTACGTAAGACAGTCGGGAGGCTACCTCTCTTGAAAATCCAAATGTCGTCACAGGGATTTGAACCCACGCCGTCATGTGATTCTAAACTATAAACACTTCATAGATTCATGAAATGTACTCCCAAAATTATTTTGAAGAGAGTGAAACAACTAAACACTGTGTTTCGGTCCATGATTGGTTCGGACAAATAAGTCGCTCACGAACATAGTAAATTTGTCCGAAAGATGTTCAGACACCTACAATCTTCGAGCGCAAATATGTCCGAAATTTTACGTATTATCAATATACTTGCTGGGAAATTTGAATGTGTATACTTTTCAAGGTTGATTGATCAAATCATGTGATTCCAAGTTTGACAAATGAATGCATTCATATGGAAGCTATAACGTACGCCACGAGTTAAGAATTTCGAGAAAGTGTGATTAATTTTGAAAATGCAAATTACCGAAAAATATCGAGATTTGTTTCACGTTCGAGCCCCGATGTATAAATCACATTATGTTCGGTTTGAATGGATACTTTTATGGACTTTTATCAATCACAGCTCGGCAATAAAACACGATGATGTTTCGCACATCGGCTTTTGTTTTTGATGAGATTAGGTTTTCGCGAACGTGAAGACATTTTCTTTTCAAGTTCAGTGATTAAAGTCCATTAATTGGCGTACTTGGAATGGTTTCAAACACGGTATGTGAATGAAATAAAAGGACTATGCCAAGTGGGATTCCACCGTACACATATTCCCTTATAGTAAGACATGGTGAGAGTTTAACCGTTGCGCTTTGGTTACGGTGGCAGTTGTAGAATTCGGGAAGGGGTCCCGGGTTCGAGCCCCACTGGTACATCTGGTTTCATAGGAGTGTCCTTAGGCAAAACATTTCAGAGCCGTTGCTTAGTACCAGTGAATCCATTAAGACCGTAATATAACTGAAATCACGTATGACATGGCGTTTAACATCATATAAACAAAACTCAGACATGGTATAGCGTCACAACAGACGTGCGTTCCTATATAATCGTATATAGCTAATGTCAGTTGTGTCACTGACATAACATTTCGACGTTTCATTGTAAGAGGATCTAAGAAGAAATTAACCCCCTTCGAAGGAATTGCATGCAACAGCAGATAAATTGCATTCTAGCATGTATTCGGGGGAACACGCAGACGAATTTCATTATGGAAGAAAATAGAGGCATTACTTCTTAGAAGCCATTATCTTTGTAGTGCTTGAGTGACGCTATTGTCACAAACGATTTAGATTTCTGTCACAAATTGCGTTATCTAACGAAACCGGAAGTACAAATCTCACAGAGATGGTTACTCCTTTCTTATGCACTAGGAGAAAACGTTGTTTAAACCCTAAAATGTTGGGTAAATTTCTAAAAATAGATTTTTATGTCGTCCGCTTTCGAAACCTTAAATATCTGCTTAATTTTGATGAGGAACGGTACTCATAGTAGCAAACAGGTTAGATCACAGGCCAGCCGCCAATTAACTTGGCCTGTAATCCAACCTATTTGCATAAGCATGAAGTCGGTTCCAGGATTATAAGGGTTAATATTACCCGGAAATACGTTTTGAAGCGTCTAATAACAAGGCTATGGTAACACGATATTTTCACTAAAATACGTCATTTGCGTCTTAGGGTGTCACTAGCATGTAACATGTTATGGATATTCCGATCCTCTAGCGATTAAGTGCATCAAAGGTTTTTCAAATAGCACCGTCATGGTATCATTGAGGGAAGGAAAGACAATTGCCATATGTAAGTCTGTCGAGTTTTCCATTGAGTATGTCACCAATCTAATATGCCATGGGTAGTTTAACCTTCTAGTGAGTTGGTACACCAATGATTGTTCAAATTACACCGCCATGGTACCATTGAGGTGTTGAAAGATAATGGTTACATGTAAATTATGTGTTGGTCTTTTGACGTAAGGTCACACCAATCTAATGTACCAATGATTATGCATATAGCACCGTTATATTACCATTGGGGCAACGAAAGACAGTGATCATATCAAAGTGTGTCGACTTTTCTATTTAGTATGTCACCAATGGAACACACCATGGATAATTTGACTCCTAGTTAGTTGGTACACCAATGATTCCGCACAAAGTACCGTTATAACGTCAATAGGGCAACGAAAGACAGTGGTTTTATGTAAGTCCGTCGGCTTTTCTTCTTAGTATGTCACCCTGTATCATGTCATGGATGTATAGACCTTCTAGTGATTTGGTACACCAATGGTTCTACTCATGGCACTGTTATATCACCATTGTGGCAAGGAGAGACAGTGTCATATCTAAATTTGATACCTTTAATATTTAATGTGGCACCAATCTAACTTGCCAGGGATACTTTGACCTTCTAGTGAGTTGGTACACCAATGGTTTTACAGATGGCACCATTTCATTATGTGGAAAGGAGAGACAGTGGTCATATTTAAATGATTTTCCATTAGTGTGACACGCAATAGATATAAACATCTTCAGGCGATGTTGGTACAACAATGGTTCTGCAAATAGCATAGCAAATCACCATTGGGTTAACAAGAGACAGAGGTCATATCTAAGTATGACGGCTTTTATACTAAGTTTGTCATCAACATTCCATGCCATCGGTATTCCGACCTGCCGATTTAGTGCAGCAATGGTTCTTCGCGCAGCTCCAGATATATTACGTGTGGCCTAGTGGTTAAGGTGGGGGACTTGTGACACGGGAGTTTCGGATTCAATCCTCACCGGAGGCACTGAGGTTATATGTAAAAGTGTTATTTGGTAAGACACTGTAGACTCCTAATAATACTGGCAGAGGGAAAAAATAGAAAAGCCATTAAACAACTGAAATTCTGATACTAAGGCGTTTGACCACATATAACGAACATAAACCCATAGGGGAATTAAATACAGTGGCAAAAACAAGAGTACATGTATGTCGCCTTGCCATTTAAATGTGTCGAAGTTAAACCCCAAGGATGTCTGGAATACTGTACCAACGATTTATTTATTTTTCTTTTTAAAGCATTATTTATACACAGGGGGCTTTGTTGGAAAAGTCGTTAAAATACCACCAGACTTGTATACCGATTTAGTCTATCAATACGGTGTCAGGTGTATGTATTTGGTAACTTTAAAACCAAGATCACCTTTTATCGAAACCCGTAAACTGCATAACTTTGTCATATAAAAGCCATAGACTTATATCAGCCATCTAGCAATATTACGTTTGGTGACTTTACAGAGGTCCTCAGTTAGAGAGCCATTCGGAACACCTCGGCCATTTCTTAAAATAACCTCGGAGGCAATGGGGAGCCATTTTTGAAAGTAGGTCAGCAACGAAGGGCATATCCGTTTGCAATCGTATCTACTCGGAAATCCCCGGCACAAGCCGGGGATTGCCGAGTAGATACGATTGACAAAATATGAATCAAAGATGTGTTGATATGGTCATCTTTAATGAAAAGGGTAAAAACAAACATTCAATTGTGATATATAACCAATTTGTGTGTATTTAGATACATATTTAGTGCCTGTGTGCATTGTTGCGTTAGCCGCCGGAAATAAGGCGAATTACCCCAGGATTTCTGGTGTATTCATGTACTGCCTACGAGGTATATCTACCGACTTGTTACGGGGATTGCCGAGTAGATACGATTGTTAGAGAGCATTAGGCTTAGGAAACGGGCGTTGTTTGTATTGTCTCAACGCCAGACTTTTTGAAGACGAGATTTTTCCCCAGAAACCTTACTGGTGCAAGTTCAGTGTGTCACCAATGTCAGTTTACAGGAACACCTCGATCTTCTTGGAATCCGGTACAATGGACTGTTCACCTTGACCCTTAGAATTCTGGGTAATTTTCCAAATATAATCTTTGTCGTCTGCTTTCCCAAAACCTTAAATTTCTGCTTTGTTTTGTTGAGGAAAGATAGTGTAGCAAACAGGTTAGATCACAGGCCAGCCGCCAATTTATTTGGCGGCTGGTCTAGATCTTACCTGTTTGCATAAGCATGAAGTCGCTTCTAGCACTAAAAGAGTTAACGTGGCAAAAGGTTATGGAGGAGGTAAGAGGCAGTACGGATCTTATATTCAGAATCACTTTAAAGGGTTATTCGCCCATATCATGCGCCACCTAGCGCCGATAAGGAATTTCTGATAACGATCGATAATCCGGCCCGCGTTTTAGACGTTGATTTTGGCTACGAATTACTTCCCTTGTCGCACCTGATCGAGGTCTACAATTTTTATTTTTCTTGTTGGAATTCCCTCATTAGCAAATAAAAATATGACAGTTGAAAGAAACAACATTGAGAAACATTAAAATTAACTAAGGTATATATGTTTTAAAGGTATGTTGTGAATAAATTTGAAGTTCTGAGACATATTAGACTGCAGAAGATATTTTTAGAGTTTTCGCGCCTAAAAAAGCAATGGGGGTATACTTACTTTTTTGTGGTTTTAGTAAAAGTAAGCATGGTAACCTACCTATTTCTTAACATTTTCTGATTGCTTGTTTCCAAAACATGATTTATGTGTAGTTTGGTGACATTCTTATTGGTAATAATGATTTTATGACAATTTTTCTAAACAAACCTTCTGAAAACTCCGAAAATCGAACGCTTCAAAAGGCACTAAAAACATGCCAATCATTAAGAATCTTTAGTAAAATGTTTAAAATCAGGTATCTTTTCTGTTTGTGTGATATATTTTATTAGATAGAACATAAAAGAATAGCTGAATGTTTAAAAATAAATAAATTATCAATAAAAAACCAAGTTTTCTTATTTTCCCCTAAAATATGCCTAAAAGTGCTAACGGTCACTTCTTCTAGAGCGGATTTGTAAAAAAAGTAATATGGTGACCCCATCTCTTCTTTACACCATTGAATTCATAAATGTTCAAATAAGAGATAGGCAAAATTCCATGAACATCTTATTGCAACAACAATTGTGTGAATATCCCTTTAAAACACCAAGAAACGTAAAGTATATAAGAGAAGTAAAGTATATCAGAGGATTATCGACAGACCTTTCAAATCATTTGGGGGTGGGGGAGAGGGGGGGGGGGGGGATGGGCGGCACAATAACCATTTTAACATATCAGCCATAAAGACATATAAACAATCTAACAATCTTGTTTAGAACTTGCTCTTTCAATATTAAAGACGCTTGTTGAGGGTAATAAGGAACAAATCTAGGTCTCGAAGACACAAAAAAAAAGACAAAGAAAGATTAAGAAAACGGAAGTATTTATCAAGCGTCTCTGAGCTAGACTTTGTGAACACGAGAAAATCCTCTGGGAAACCCCTTAAGTACGGGGTTTGTGTATTATCGATGTCAACCATAATTTTCCCTCTGAGATATGGAACGGAACTGGATCTGCTTATTTCATTTGAGCACCAGTCAAGCAAGTTGGATACATGTTTGAGTATACGGAGCTTGACACCGATATAAGTTATTCGGATTTCTACAGTCGTTGACTTCTGAGACGATTAAAAACATAAAGGAATGACATCATCCTTTTTAACCTTCCCCAAGGGGCTTTGTTTGAAAAGCCAAAATCAGACATTTAAGTCATTCTCTTTGTTTCCGCTTTGTAATAAGTGTTGGTCAGTGGATAAAAACCCTTACGTTAAAGACTGTAGTGCCAAAATTGAGTTGAAGTGTTATTTTTCTGAATTGAATTGTTTTAAAGAGTAATTGAATGCTTATATTGATTGCCTTGCAATTTTTTGCCTGTTTATTGTGTGTGAAATGAGATGGATATATCTCTTTTCATGAGATCTTAAAAAAGACAACATCGATAATGAGAACAACCTCTTCATCTCTTCTAGTCTATTTAGAGAAGGTTTCTTGTCTAAGAGAAAATATACAACATGTGGTGTTATCATCAGTTGCAGTGGTTACGTTATCATAACATAGTATTCTTTATTCTTTTTTTTCAATCTATGTATTCTGGCTCCAGCGTGGCCCAGTGGTTATAACGGCGGACTTCAAACACGGGGGTCACAGGTTCAAGACTTCAAGACCCATCCTACACCTCTCGTCTCGTGGAAGTGACCTTTGTGAGTCCCTTCAGAGCACTAGCGTAGTACTATCGATCCCGGAAATCAGTTACAAAGCTGGAAAAATTGTTTGTACGGCGTTAAACACAAACAAAAAAACAAAAATGTTTTATTCTAAGAGTATATAATCACATTCTCGTTTTCCCCTTCAATAAATGCTATAGTGGCTTGGTAATTTCTGACGATACTATTTCAAATTTTTTTCCGTCTCTTTCTTTTTTAAAATGGGATGAAGCATAGTATCTTATATTGTTTGCAAAGAGTTATGATATGCGAGAACAGAGAAAAAACACAACGACCTGGGATAATGAACCGTGGTCTCGAGAAATGATATAATTGAAACACAGCCGGCGATTTAAACAGAACCGCTAATTAAGATAACATACTGTACATTCCTTGTGCATGTAATCGCGCCCGGGTTGTCTGAGATATAACATCATAAATCATTGTCTTTGTTGGAGATTTTGTTTTTACTGTGAGACTAGTTTGTTCAAACAAATATGTTGGTGTTCTTGAAATTCGTTTCTTTGTTTGATTGGAGTTAAACTGAATTCATAGAAATGGCTCTTTATAGTTAAAAACAATCATTATTAACAATATCATTGTTGAAATATCAAAATAGAAAGCTTTACCCATACAATTTAATAGCCAATTTTAAATGAAAATAAACAGAAACATTTTAGGGCCCGACATTGCTTGTTTTACATGTATTTGTTTAGTATTGTTTTCAAGTTGGAACACTCACAAATACATGGTAAGATTGATGTATCGTTAACTGAACTGAGCGATCCTTCCTTATTTCGAGTTCACGTAATTCAGATGTTGAGATCAAAGATTGTTTTTCCTGACAAACGTTTTTATCCCTCCTCTGAATTCAATATTTTGGAATCTCGTTAGATTCATCTCGTCGAGACGATTCTAATGTGTACCAACAATACAGGATGTGTTGCTCATATTTTGAAATAGTGTATGGCAAAGACCCTCTATTGCTTCATTATCTCAATGTCAATGTGCTGTCTCTTGATGGGTTAATATTGTTCTGTCATTCCGAACAAGCTAGGTAATTGCTTTTTGTCTGTCTGCATAGAAATGATTGATTCGGTTATCAGAGCCATGAACAAGTGGTGGCACCCCGAAAACATATGTTTTTATTGCTTGTTTCATAGCTTTGGTTATACCTATTTCAAAAGGAATATTGGATTTGTGCTTCTGGTATACAGGGAATATTGTTTATTGCGACAATAGTAAAAGGAGTCGGAATTAGATTTGTGGTGTATAATACAAACTATGGCTTTATAAATAGGAGCTTTCTAAATGACTTGCTCCCTGTATTAAAATAGCCGCAGCCTCAAAATAACGTTTCCCGCATAGTGTTCTAGGGTGGTCATTTAAAACAAGATTGCACGTAGATATTTCTAAAAGTAATAAATGCCTTTATTTTATTTCAAGCGAAGCCTTATACAAGCAATAAAAAATAAAGTAAAAAATAAAAACAATCGAAAACCTTTTCCAAAAACTATAACCGATATATTTGTTTTAATTAGTTTTTATTAAATAACGTGTTATCCACAAGACAATACATGCTGAAAACTCAGGTTCACCCCATTCAGACTTGACGAAGATCTGTCTTTGCACGTTATAAAACATGGAAATAAAAGCCAATACATTACATAGCGTTTCCTTTTATTGATTTGACATGTGAAACGATAAGCTGATCAGCACAATTCCACTACAGTTTTAATCTTGAAATGAAAATGAAATGCCAACAAAAAAGAAGTAATGACATTTCCTTACAAATATCTACTACACAAGAATGAGCTTCTATCACCTAGAAAATGGAGTATAAAATTTGATATCTTGATTACTAGAAATTTCTATCCTGTGGATAGTTTTGGGTTTTCCATGATTTTTGATAAGCCCTATATTTTGATATAACTAAAATACTGTTGACGCGATTTAAAACCAATCTAAAAGATAAATAAATAAACAGCAAATGACTTGATGAGTTTTAATATGGTAGTTCTTAGTAACGATACGATTTGTTTTTCTTTGAGTGTACTTGCCGCAAACATCAAACACAAGTACATATTTAATGTAACAGCCATAGACCAATGCGCATTTCATTAGAAATGTAAAAAAAAAATGAGAATAAAAAACAAAGAAAGAAATAGAAATAAAACTGATTCCCACGCGCTAGTTATCTCAAATAAAAGTATACAACATTGAGCAATTACCGGAAACGGATGTTCCGCCATTTCCCGGTAATTTCCCGTAGATGCCCGAATCTTTCCGGAGTTTGAATACTGTTGGCGACCGGTACTTGATTGCGTAATGGCTTTTCTCTGTTTACTTTTCGCCAACAATGTCAGGCACATTACATGTCCCCCTTGTGAATGTCAGCTTTAAATGGAGGCCTGACCTAGATTGCATGTAGGACAAAAGATCGAATGATCTGTGCAATTGTACAGTTAGTCAGAACGTTTTGGAACCAGTACCACTGAGTCATAGCATGAGTTAAATCATGGGGCCTAGTTCAAGAGGCAAAGTCTGTCGCAGCAGACTCATGAAATACCGATGGCTTTTTCCATAGTAATAACCAGTTCTTATGGCCAGTTATGGGAGAGGTCCTCAGTTACTGCGATGATCCGGGTATAACGACATAACTGAATAACTACTGAGTGGTGTTATGCCCAAATACAAATTAAACAACTATTTTCGAATCTGTTCTTGAGCCCAAACTTAGATTACTGATGGCAGATCTAAGGCTTTTTTGCGAAATATCGTTGGGTTTTTTTCATGTTTTTTTTCGCGGCTCTCGGACGAATTGCTTAAGTTTAACCAGGCACATACTTCACTTTTAAATGCCACGAGTCAGATTGGCAAAGCAAATCAAAGACATTATGTAAAATTATCTCAAGCATTATACTTGAAACACATGGACAAATTGCATAGAGCAAGTTGGAGACTTAAAGGCACATCAAAGGAGAGGAGTACAAACAAATTACTGAAGAAATATATGGAGTTATTTTATTATGTTCATAAAAGTAATGAGAATAAGTTTAGGAATGCATTGAGACCCTATTAAATAGACTCATTTAACATAAGTTATTTCGTGCTTGGAATATAGTTGTCTTCAATTCAAACATGCTCATCAACAAACTGTTTGTTTACATATTCAAGATAACGATTCCTCATTGGTTGTTTCAAAAATGTGTGTGTCAACTGACAAGGTCAGAGGTGAAGAATCAGGAAATCTGAATTATAAAACTGGCTAATCTGGGTTATTTCTGGTCTACTTTCACATTTAAGTAGTGCTGATGGTGTTTTCTGGTGAAAACTATTTTAATATGTCCAAACGTTTACCAAATAATATAGTTTGATATAGCATTAATCTCCTTTAATGGGACTTTGAATACTCGACTCTTTCAAGTACTTCATTTTTATGTACCTTGACCATAGCTAAAACCGTCTGTATTTTATGGAGCAAGATTTCTTCCTATGTTGCACATATTTACGGTCAGGCTGGGTGAAAGTGTGGTATTTTGTTAGTCAGCCATGAGACTATCTCACATGAAAATCAAAATATATAACTTTCTGAATTTCTGAAAACTATTTTAATCTGTCCAAATGTTTACCAAATAATATAGTTTGATATAGCATTAACCTCCTTTAATGGGACTTTAAGTACTCGACTCTTTCAAGTACTTCATTTTTATGTACCTTAACCCTAGTTGAAACCGTCTGTATTTTATGGAGCACGATTTCTTACTATGTTGCACATATTTACGGTCAGGCTGGGTCAAAGTGTGGTATTCTTTTAGTTAGCCATGAGACTATCTCACATGAAAATCAAAATATATAACTTTCTGAATTTCAAACAATTTGCAGAGAATATGTGTCCTTTACTTAGTAATCTATACAATGGTTGTCTTGGGTCTCTAGGTTATTAGTTATACATTCCCGGAACTAAGGTTGTATATGAATAGCTTCATCTTTGGCGCAAACAGGAATTCTCGCAAGAAAATCAAAATTTATCAATATCCAGATTTGAGGTCATGCGCAGATGGGATTTGTGCGCTGTAATGTTGAGTAGTGTACCCAGAAGGTCACGTGGGCCCTATTATTAGACACAATGCATTACCCGGACATAGATTTGTCATGCGGACTGTTTCGTCTTTGGCGCAGGCAGGAAGAAATTCCTCCTCTTCCTGATTGGTCAATTGCTTTCACATTTATCAGTAAACAATGGCGTGCTTGTACTATTTGCAGCTTTTAAAATGCTTTATGTGTCTACGAGTCACAAATGATTTATGAATAAGAAGGTCTGGTTGCACAGGAACTGTTTAGGGTTAACCCTTAGAGTACTGGGTCATTTTCTCAAAATAGATCTTTGTGTAGTTTGCTTTCCAAAACCTTAGGTATCTGCTTCATTTTGATGAGGAAATATACTCAGAGAAGCAAACAGTTTGGGTCACAGACCAGCCGCCAATCTGTTCGTATAAGCATGAAGTCGGTTCCAGCACTGTAAAGTATTACTCATACACTATGAGTTCAGGATGGTAGACTACCGGCTGACTATCGGAAAATGAATGGTTCATCCCGTTTTAACCCATTACCAAACAATAACGACATTTGACCAGTTTGTTCGTTCGTTCGTTCGTTCGTTCGTTCGTTCGTTCGTTCGTTCGTTCGTTCATTCATTCATTCATTCATTCATTCATTCATTCATTCATTCATTGTGCAGCAGATGTGTCAAATGCAGGGAGTGTGGGAGTAAGGTGTGGTTATCTTGAAATAAATAAGATATCGTTAATGCATTTCAAGCACTCAATCCATCAAGCATGTCTTTTAAACCAGCCAACATACTAACAGCTTTCTGAATGCGGGTTTTAAAACATCAAAGCAGGTGATAATGTAGGATCACTAACTGATTATTGAATTTTGAAGTTGATATTCTTAGATGCATTACATAAGATGATAAAAGGGCCATCCATCTTAAAACTGGTGTAAGGAATGCGCCAGCCCACTTTAAGTGTGATAGTAATAACAACAAACAAGCTAGGGTCATATGCTTCCTTGGTATGTTTGTTAAAAGGAATGTCTGACAAATTGCGTTCTTTGAGTAACAATCTTGCTTTCAACAATCCATGCTACTCAATAAAGGAGGGGCCTCCGTGGCCTAGTGATTAGAGTACAGAACTTAAAATCACATGGCCCCTCTCCGCGTGGGTTCAAATCCTGAGCGGGATATGGATTTTCAAGAGAGGCAGTCTCCCGACTGACTTACGGAATGCCGATGGTTCTACCCGCCTTGACCAGCCCTTATGGGCAGTTGAGTGTGGGGTGATGTAAAACCCATATAAAAAAGAAAACAACTCAACAAAGGGCCATTTTCATTTCTTTATTCTAAGTATGCTTGATACATATGTTTTCATTTTAAAAGAACGTGAAATGGGCCTTGATACCTTCCAGTGCTTTGGTTACAATTCATACCTATATTGCTCATTTCGTTTCGATCGTTTTATGTTTATTCATGTACATTTGGCAGAACACTTGCCTAAAGTAAAAAGTCCAGAAAAAAAATGGACATTCTGGTTTTGGGTCTTCCCCCATTATATAATGTTCCGGGCATTGCAACATAATTTTAACAATATTGACGCGATGAAGGACACATACGTATATCATCGTCTCTGGTGGTAATGTATTTATCGGACTGTCTTTTCCCGTCTGATTGCGTAAGTGGTTTGCTCATTTTCTTATAACAAACCAACATGGCGGCGTACTTTTCCGTTTAGGGGGCAGTAAACACTAATTGACCTTTAGTTTCGAATTGGTAGGGCCTTCCAACCCATTTGAAGGAGAAATTCTTGATAATAAGCAGTGCTGAGACATTGTTATGCCTTTTATTGAATGTAAATGTTATTATAAAGTTTCATTATGGTATATTGAATAATACGAATATGCTGGTTACACACATTTCTGCATTGGAAGTGTCAATACTGGAACTTATCGGCTGCTTGGGAAAAACGCCGAAAAGGGCGTCAAAATATTGCATTTTTAGGTGGGTACATACATTGGACGATAGCAAAAAATCTTCGAGGTCGTGCACCACTTTTCTGTGGATAAATTGTATGCCTAGACTGTGTGTAAAGCGCAAAGAGATGCGATGGACCTCCTGTATTCGCAGGGAATTCTGTATAGAAGTTGAAAATGTGTCGAAATTGGGCCTCGGACACATGATTTTTTTGTCACGTTCATGACCGGTTATTGCTCAAGGAATAAGGTCTATGATAACTGTTCAGATTTTCTTTTCATATTTTAAGAGAGCCACAGGCAATATGCATTTGGTGTGTAAATATTGCTTCCGTCCGTTTCGATTTCGCTACTCAGTGAGGCGAGACTTAAAGGCACATAAAAGGAGATTAATGCTATATCAAACTATATTATTTGATAAACTTTTGGTCAGATTCAAATGGTTATCACCAAAAAACACCATCAGCACACTTTAAACATGAAAGCCAACAAGAAATAACTCAGATTAACCAGTTTAATAATTCAGATTGTGTGATTCTTCACCCCTGACCTTGACAGTTGATACACAAATGTTTGAACCGACCAATCAGATTTCGTTATTTTGAATATGTAAACAAACAGGTTGTTGATAAACATGATAGAATTGGAGACAACTATATTTCAAGCATAAAATAACTTATGTTAAAAGAGTGTATTCAATAGGATCTCAATACATTCGTAAATTAGTTCTCATGACTTTTATGAACATAATAAAAGAACTCCATATATTTTTTCAGAAATCTATTTGTACTCATCTCCTTTTATGTGCCTTTAACAGACGTGCACCTGCCGTCCCAAACGAAGGCCCGTAAGTGTGTACTGCTACCTTTATCTCTACGGTTGTTAACTGTGGTAATGAAGTTGACTTTCGGTAATAACCAGCCCTCTGGTCCGAATGGATGATGCAGCAGACGAATCAATTGTCTCTGCTGTTTAATTTCGCTTTCAGCAATACTTGTGTCTTGCCCCAGCAGATCCTGCCAGTACAAATAAGTACTTGGTCATTTTGCCTAGAACATGCTTTTGTGTCGTCATGCTATCCAAGAAAGGCATGTTTGGAAAGCCATTTGTCATTGGTTAAAATGATGACTTAAATCCGCGCGTTGAAAGTTAAATATCAACTAGCTAACAACTGTTTGAATTATAACGATTAAAAGGTAAGAACAGTGGTTCAAGCTAAAAACTAATATTTTCCTAACAAACCTCATTTTATAACTAATTGAACATCTTTAAAACCATCGTGAAAGACAGGAGCATTGTCTCATTCGTATGACAAATCATTCAAACCTTCATGATAGAAAAGTATATTTACGCATGTTGATTAGGAATATTTCCCTGTAAAAAAGGCATGTATCTTGATTGCAAGTAACATTTATTACCATTGTGATGAAATGAGTATTTGCTCATTCATATGACGAATGTCGTCTTTGAAAAATATACAACTAATATTTTATCATTAAAACAATCATGACAGAAAGTCTGAGTATTGGCTCATGCTGATTACGAACACTTACCTGAGAACCATATAACTTGCAAATGATCTTTAAAACCACCTTGAAAGGAAGTATAAATAGAAGTTCGTGATGATAACGAATATTTCCTCTCTTTGTGAGCAAAATACTCTTTTTTAACGATGCTTTCCCATGTTGTCTGCTGTTTATGTAAATCTAAAAGTCGTCTGCATCAAAAGGTTTCCCCTCTTTGCGAGCAAATGCTCTTTTTGACACGATGTTTCTCCTGACGTCTGTCGTTTAAGTGACTCAAAAGTCTTCTGCAGATAGGTTTACCCTCTTTGAGAGCAAATGCTCTTTTTGTAACGATATTTTCACACGTCCGCTTTTTATGCAGCTCTTAGAGTCGTCTTTATCATAGTAAATGGTTGACCCCATGATAAGCGCCCAAAATGGGTCGGGATAAAGGCCATGTATGAGTGCATGTGAATTTAATTTAACCCTTAGAATGCTGGGTAATTTTCTAAATATAGATTTCTGTGCCTCCTGCTTTCCAAAACCCTAGATATTTCTTTAATTTTGACGAGGAAAGATACTCAGAGTAGCAAACAGGTTAGATCACAGACCAACCGACAATTTACTTAGCGGCTGGCCGGCGATCTAAACAGTTTGCATAAGTATGAAGTCGGTTCCGGCACTATAAGGGTTGATTTAATTACCCACTTAAGAATTGGGTGACGTATGCCTACACGGCTTACACTATTAACTCCATAATATTGTATATTAGTCGAAAGAGACAGTAATTTTGGGAAATAATGCGTCTTTAGTTCGAGACAAGGAGGCGAAGTTACAATAACACGAATCCAAATTGGTCATTCACGCATTGCACACATCTGTGTCCTTGCCAAGAAAGCTGCCTCTGAAGATTGCACAGTTGAGTTTTGCCTAGTACTGGTGATGAAATACCAGGATTATTTATCTAGAACCTTTACAGAATCCTGTATAATAAACGAGTGGTGAGCCAATTAGTTTTATGTGATGTACTTTTGTAGTCTTCTTTCGTTTGTTTGTTTGTTTTTATTGTGTTTTTGTTTTAAAGACGAAAGTATTTCACATTTGATAAAACACCTTTTTTTGGACGGAATCATTTTACATTTGATCAACTTTTACACTTTTTTACTTTCAACTTATCTACTTTCAACTTTGAACATGCAATATCCTTTTTCAGTTCTCTATGCTTTCTAATTTTTTTTCTCTTTATTTCTTCTGTTTCTTTCAATCTCTTTTTCTCTTCTCGTTCTTCTCTTTTTCATTTCTTTTTCTTTTATCTCTTTTTCTATGTCCTCCCTTTTCGTTTTGGTAAACGGCCTTTCTGCAATGGATGCATCAATCTTGCGATTCCCATCTTTGATTTCAATTTGTGCTCGAATGGACGTTTGCACCAGATTGAAACACGAAATGAGGTTTCATTCCCATCACCTAGATAAATGAGGTCATGCGATTTTCACATGTATCATCTTATTTGAAACAAGGACTCGTGTACTTAAGATTTTTCTTTTTTTAACTTTTCTCGTCTTTTGTTCGTCTTTTTCTTTTATTCGGTTCGTGTTTGTTTTGTAACCTTTAATTGCATAAACCCTTACTAGTCTTCCTTTATTGTTAAGGTTGGCCATCGTTACATAACTGAAATCATGTTGGCGTGATGTTATACCCAAAATGAATTAATGGCATAACCCATACACAACAATGTAACTGAAATACCGATGGCATGAAGTACAAAGTTAAATGAAAGAAAAAAGCAATACACTTTTCGACTTTTTAACAGTTTCAGAGCGGAATCGTTTATTGGTTTCCAACCTCTCTTCCTCCATTGTATATTTTGGGGGAAAAAGCAGGTCATTGTCTCAGATATTGCAGTTTTGCAGTTTCGGTGAGAATTTATTGGGTTGAGTGGGTGATTGAAACGCGGGATGTCTCAATACAATGGGTGTAGTTGAAAACCGAGGACAATACTCTTTCTTGAGGTGCTTGTTCACAGATGGTTTAATTTAAATTCAAAATAAAATGTTGTTGAAACAATAAAATATGTATTGTTGTTTGGTATGCAATCAAAAGTAGCCGTCGAAAGCATAACTGATTCAGTAAGCTTGGATTTATCTTAGCACGTACTGTTTCAATTCAATTCAATTAAGTTTATTCAGTATAAAGCACATAGTACTTTTTACAAAAACAATAAGTAAATCAATGGAAGAACATGATAATAGTGTTGGTGAGAAGCTATGCAAGTGAATACATACATAAATATGAGTATAGACCCCAATTAATGATAGACAATCTAAATGTGCCTGCATGAAAAATGAACTTACTTAAAATTAGTATTTCTCTTTTATTTTGTGTCATCATAAGTTTAGAAAACTTTTGAATAGTTGGCCAGGTATACGGTAGATCTCAAAAGCAATTTCGCTTTTGGATTAAACACACGTGTAAAAATACTTAGTATACGCAGTAATGAAGTGAAAACGATCCAATTTTGCTGCTATTAACTATGCTTCAATATGATTCTTTTAACGATACTGCTGTTTTAAAGACTTTATGTTTTAATTTTCAAATTTCCTCACATCTGTGAACAGGCTCTTTGAAATGTTTCAATGTGTATGTCTTATTCGTGGTTGGTCCTAATCAAAAGCATCAACAGTATGGTATAACGCAGTCACCCATTAGTAACTTTGTTTCGTGACAAGCAAATGCTTCGATACAGTAGTTACATAAATACACATATGATTGTCGACCAGCATCTTTGTTTCATTTATACTTCCTTTCAAGGTGGTTTTAAAGATCATTTGCAAGTTATATGGTTCTCAGGTAAGTGTTCGTAATCAGCATGAGCCAATACTCAGACTTTCTGTCATGATTGTTTTAATGATAAAATATTAGTTGTATATTTTTCAAAGACGACATTCGTCATATGAATGAGCAAATACTCATTTCATCACAATGGTAATAAATGTTACTTGCAATCAAGATACATGCCTTTTTTACCCTTACAATGCTGGGTAATTTCCAAAAACAAATTTTTGATTCGTCTGCTTTCCATAACGTTAAATATCTGCTTAATTTTGATTAAAAGATATTCAGAGAAGCAAACAGGTTATATCACAAGCCAGCCCCCAAGTAAATTGGCGGCTGCCTGTGATATATTCTGTTTGCATAGGCATAAAGTCGGTTCCAGCACTAAAAGGGTTAACGCGGTGTTAGCACATGTTCATTATTATAGCGGCCTTTTCAAAGCTTGACCAGTACTCTGCCAAGGCTACGAAGTGTCTTGCTAAAGGACAGAACTAATGGCGCCCAGGAGTTTCGAACTAGGGACTCCAAGGTTACGAGTCCACGACCATAACTACTTGGCTTAGAAGGACCGAACATGGTCATGTTTATTAAAAGCTGTACCATGATATCTTTCATGTGGTATTACAAAATAATGAAGACGCATCCTATAATGTGGGTCCTCATTTTGTTTGTTTGTTTGTATGGTGTTTAATGCCGTACCAACAACCTTGCTATTATGTAACTGCTTTCCTGGACCCAACTGTACTAATCTAGGGCTCTGGTTTGTTTGTTTGTATGGTGTTTAACGCCGTATCAACAATATTTCTGTTATATAACGGCTTTCCTGGTAGGCTATGGCTCTGAAGCGACGTGCCAAAAGGAAACTTCCACGAAACCAGAGTTACCGGTGGTTGCTCGAACCCGCAACCCCCGAGTACTTGTTTTTTTTCTTTCTTTTTTATCTGGACTTAGACAACTGTCCCGAGCCTTATATTCTATTCAAGAAAAAAAACCTCATATGATAAGGCTTCTTAACAATGTAACAAATTGTTGAATGTAAGTAATACGTGCAGACAACGATTTTTCTCTTCTAATTTCCTTGTGATCGGTAAGAAAAAATAAACTTAAATGACTTAAAAGTGTTCTGTTAAAGTTAAAGGTTTCACGTGGCTCGCCTGATTTCTTCCTAAGAAACTCGGGACATTCCTTTTTCGAAAGTATTCATAAAGAACAATTAAGGGTAGACAGAGACGAAATCGATGCTTAAAATAAGAGGTATTCTTTTCAATGCTAGACTTCTTTCCAAAACCGCATCTGATATTGCCGTCTGCATATTCTTTATTTATCGGCCATTCAGGAAAAGTCGTAAGTGCTCTTCAAAGATTTATGTTTTATAAGTTGTTATGTGGCGTGTCAACAACTTTCAAGTTATGTTACGGCTTTCCAGGATTCCCCAGTACTTTGTTAGGGCAATGAACTGCCTTGCCAAAAGACGACACTTCCAACGGCACGAGCGGTAAAAGTGCAGCTCGGGCCCGGGTTCTAAAACCAATTGGCCATGCAGAACTGGTATTAAAAGTGAAATATTTCTTATCATTTGGACAGAGCACATTAAAAGGTCGTTAATTCGTTACTCTGTATTGTCTTTTCATGACTAATCAAGCTTAAAAGTAGCAGCAAACTAAGAAATTAGCTCAACCCCATTATGATACTGAATGGAAATCATTGTGACAAAAATCCATTTCGATATCATATAATGGTTTCTAAAATCCTCTTTAGTAGATGCGAAAAGGTCCATGCGGCCTGCAGTAATTGAATGAGTTCACCTTTAATTGCAGACACGTAATTTTAGCTCGACTATTCGCAGAATATGGAGAGCTATACTACTCAGTCGGGCGTCGGCGTCTGAGTCACACATTGGTTTAGTTTTTACGTGCAGGTTTGTATCTAATTAACTACTGTATGGTAGGGGTTGATACTTTACACATGTTTTCAGGGTCATACTTTAAGGTCCCTGACCAACTTTCATATCTTTTGTTTTGAATTCAAGCACATTTTCCGGCTTTTTGTACTTAAATCTTGGTTTCTACGTGCAAGTTTTATCTCATAAACTCAAGTATGGAATAGGTTGATAATTCACTCTTGGTTCAGGGAAGTAATTTAAGGTCCCTGACAGTTTCACTGACCTATGTCCATTAGTAGTACCGACATTATTAAAAAGTCGAGCATGCTGTCTTATGTACAGCTCTTGTTGTTTCATGACATGCGAATAGTTCCATGCGGCTATTAAATGAGTACAAGAACAAATCCCAACTAGTATCTTTATTTCCTGACACGTTATTGTGCGGCGGCCTTCGGCGCTTTGTGGTTTTAATGGATTAGGTCTCCGAGCCGACTTTTCTGACATAGAATGTCACTCAACGACGGAAATTGTGGACTTACAACGAGTTCATCTAAATGGCATTACATAGACCTCCTACTGTTGGAGGACATGTTCCGTTCTCTTCAATGATATTAGCACTTTTGGTATGTATGCACTAGAATAGGGCGTAGCAATGGTTTTCGGTCTTTATGTCTGTAGTTTTGTATATCTGTATTTTTTTGTCTCTCTGTCTACATGGCTGATTGTTTGTCTGTCTGGTTATCTATCTGTCATTTTCTGTCTTTTGTCTCTCTGTCTATATATCTGGTTGTTTGTCTGCCTATCTGCCTGCTTGTCTGTCTATCTGTCTGCTTCCTTTATTCATCTACTAAAGAGGATTTTAGAAACCATTATATGATATCGAAATGGATTTTTGTCACAATGATTTCCATTCAGTATCATAATGGGGTTGAGCTAATTTCTTAGTTTGCTGCTACTTTTAAGCTTGATTAGTCATGAAAAGACAATACAGAGTAACGAATTAACGACCTTTTAATGTGCTCTGTCCAAATGATAAGAAATATTTCACTTTTAATACCAGTTCTGCATGGCCAATTGGTTTTAGAACCCGGGCCCGAGCTGCACTTTTACCGCTCGTGCCGTTGGAAGTGTCGTCTTTTGGCAAGGCAGTTCATTGCCCTAACAAAGTACTGGGGAATCCTGGAAAGCCGTAACATAACTTGAAAGTTGTTGACACGCCACATAACAACTTATAAAACATAAATCTTTGAAGAGCACTTACGACTTTTCCTGAATGGCCGATAAATAAAGAATATGCAGACGGCAATATCAGATGCGGTTTTGGAAAGAAGTCTAGCATTGAAAAGAATACCTCTTATTTTAAGCATCGATTTCGTCTCTGTCTACCCTTAATTGTTCTTTATGAATACTTTCGAAAAAGGAATGTCCCGAGTTTCTTAGGAAGAAATCAGGCGAGCCACGTGAAACCTTTAACTTTAACAGAACACTTTTAAGTCATTTAAGTTTATTTTTTCTTACCGATCACAAGGAAATTAGAAGAGAAAAATCGTTGTCTGCACGTATTACTTACATTCAACAATTTGTTACATTGTTAAGAAGCCTTATCATATGAGGTTTTTTTTCTTGAATAGAATATAAGGCTCGGGACAGTTGTCTAAGTCCAGATAAAAAAGAAAGAAAAAAAACAAGTACTCGGGGGTTGCGGGTTCGAGCAACCACCGGTAACTCTGGTTTCGTGGAAGTTTCCTTTTGGCACGTCGCTTCAGAGCCATAGCCTACCAGGAAAGCCGTTATATAACAGAAATATTGTTGATACGGCGTTAAACACCATACAAACAAACAAACCAGAGCCCTAGATTAGTACAGTTGGGTCCAGGAAAGCAGTTACATAATAGCAAGGTTGTTGGTACGGCATTAAACACCATACAAACAAACAAACAAAATGAGGACCCACATTATAGGATGCGTCTTCATTATTTTGTAATACCACATGAAAGATATCATGGTACAGCTTTTAATAAACATGACCATGTTCGGTCCTTCTAAGCCAAGTAGTTATGGTCGTGGACTCGTAACCTTGGAGTCCCTAGTTCGAAACTCCTGGGCGCCATTAGTTCTGTCCTTTAGCAAGACACTTCGTAGCCTTGGCAGAGTACTGGTCAAGCTTTGAAAAGGCCGCTATAATAATGAACATGTGCTAACACCGCGTTAACCCTTTTAGTGCTGGAACCGACTTTATGCCTATGCAAACAGAATATATCACAGGCAGCCGCCAATTTACTTGGGGGCTGGCTTGTGATATAACCTGTTTGCTTCTCTGAATATCTTTTAATCAAAATTAAGCAGATATTTAACGTTATGGAAAGCAGACGAATCAAAAATTTGTTTTTGGAAATTACCCAGCATTGTAAGGGTAAATGCTCCATCATAAAAGTGCTTGCTTTTTCTTACAATGGGTCGAGAACCCAGACTTTCCAAGTGGTAAGAATTACCTGAAGGCGTATGAATCAAAGACATTGCTTATGGTTTAGGTAATTATGTGGAGTGTCTGAAATCTTATTTTCGAAATGATCGGGAGTGGTCTGAGTAGATGGCCCATGGGCAAGGTTTCCTGCGCCGTGGTAAATTATTCTTCTTTATCGGCTCTTTAAGATGGAATATAATGCTCGTTACAGACGAATAAGCATGTGTTGCAAATGGTGATTCTTTCCTGGAAAATATCTTCAGGCGGATGAATTAAATAAATTGCGCAAGGTTTAGGTAGTTATGTTGAGTGTCTAAAATCTTATCCTCGAAAAAGTGGGAGTGGTCTAAGTAGATAGCTCTTAAGCAATGTTATCTTCGACGTGTCAAACTATGCTCGTTACAGGCGAATAAACATGTGCTCCAAATGGGGATTCTCCCATTAATCATTGTACGAAAGGACTTTTACCCTTACAGTACTAGCATTGACTTCATGCTTATGCAAACAGGTTAGATCCAGGCCAGTCGCCAAGTAAATTGGCGACTGGCCTGTGATCTAACCTGTTTGCTACTCTGAATATCTTTCCTCCTCAAAATCAAGCAGATATCTAAAGTTTTTGAAAGCAGACGACACACAAATCTATTTTTAGAAAATAACCAAGCACTATAAGGGTATAAATGGCTGCCGTATGCCATTTCATGCTTCATTAGTCAATCGATCATCGGGTTATGGCTATTAATTCGTCTATTCCCGGACTTAATTATCTACAATACCGCATCATGTATGAACAATGCATGGAAAGCATGTATGGTTTAGTAAGCAATAAATAAAACAGGGGTCCCAACTTCGAATCCTCGGTGTTGCCTTGGTACTGCGTTGCCCAGCGATTAATGTGTAGGATTTGTGACACATGTTCAATCTTCATCAGTGGCACGAGAACTTTTCGAGGGAATGTCCTTAGGCAAGACACCATGGAGCCATTTTGTAGCGCTGATGAAATCAATGGATAACGTTAAAAACTCAATGGATGACATTAAAATAAACAATGTTAAAAAATCAATGAATGACGTTAAAAAATTAATGGATGACGTTAAAAAAAATCAATGGATGACGTTAAAAAATGAATCGATGACGTTAAAAAATCAATGGATGACGTTAAAATCAATGGATGATGTTAACAAAATAAATGGATTACGTTAAAAAAAAAACAATGGATGACGTTATATAACTCAAACTTGTATGATTGACATGGCGTTATTACCCTATAAACAAGCAAAATCGGCTTTGGCAATTCATTCCGGTTTTCAGTATGAAATGCGAAACGGTTTATTCTTTGTCCTCATTATTTCGACGAAGACATCTGTACAATAATGATGATCTTTTAGATGATTTTTATCATATCTCTTGTTTTCTTTGTTGTATACAATTCGTTCGAGTATCTATGATATCGTCAAAGAGAAAGATGATATCGTGGAACAAGAAAGTTTATCTGGCTTGGCGTAGTAATTCTATCCTGTTGTCTATATGGATTGTTGATTCAAAAGAAGAAAAAAAAATATTAAAGATACAAACAAAAAGGAAGAAGAAGAAGAGAGACATATGAGAACAAAATAGAAATACAAAACGAAAAAAAAAACAAGAGGAAAAATAGGTAAATGAATAAAAAAAAAAGAGACAAAAGTCAAATTGTTCTTCTGTTTTAGTCAGCGTAATAATCAGGTTCTCTTAGACGCTTTGAAAGTAGTTCCGTGAACGAGAAATGGAGTCCTGCCCCGTACGTATACTCCGCATTTGCTGGGGTGTACGCATGGGCCAGGACCCGAGGCTACCGTGTAGCTAGCCTTTTTAATCGGAACTTTATGGCAAATTCCGATAGGCCGATTCAGACCTGTCAACAGCACCGAGGAGTTCCGCTTGTAGGTAGCTTTTGTGAGCAGCTGTATATGGCCATAGAGGGATGCTACAAAATATTTGCAGTATCCTGATATTGATCGGGACAGTGCATTGGTTAAATTGGCATCTTAATACGACAGATGAAACTTCCTATCTATAATTTATTGCCACAAACGTATTCTGTCTTATCGAGGGTCTTTTTCTGCGTCTGTATGATACATGTACACGTCGTGTACAGGTTCAAAGTCAACTGTATTGCCTCCTTAGAGTAAGGAACGTCTTTCTTTTTCTTTTTTTTTTTTTTTTAGAATTCTACTTCGTGGTCTACTTGTAAAGGTGGTGGACTTGCTTCCCGGGTTCCCAGGTTTGAGCCCAAAACGTTAACATTGTTGCGTGGGAATGCCTTTTTGCCGAACACTTTTGATACTTTTCCAAATATTTGTGAGTATAGGAAAGCAGCATCATGACTTTAATATTGTCGATACTGTTTTAAATTCCATACTAACAGACAAAACCAAGATATGATAACTTTCCCAGATATTTATACTTGAAAACGATTAAAAACTGTTATAGACATGATGCAAACTTACAGCCAAATGCTACAATATGGCATTACGATATTTCCGCGCATATATGACCAGAAAACATCGGTTTTCCCACAGAAGCTGTTTATATAAAATACCAACGCCTTTTATCTAATCTATGTACATCCGGATGCATGATTTCTATGCAATTCCATGATAAACACTTTTTTGTTAGGTTTGTGTATTTCTGTTTGCTCTGTACATGTTGGTACGCAAAGGGCAAGGCCTTCATTCGGAATACCTAACATGTTATTGTGATCTTTATATTAAGAAATGGACGTTTGTATAATAACGTCATCTCTACTTGTCAATGGCTTTTTGATAAAGATGTGTTATTCTATAATATAAAATGAAGAAAAAATGCATGAGATGATAGATAAAAGCATTCATTCAATGATTAATGTTTTTCACGTTTCTTCTCTCACATATTTAGACTACGAGATCGCTTTTGTTAACTTTAAAGTGTCGTGTATTAAAGACTGGATACTCTCTTTTTTTTATATAGCTTTATTATCCACGTCTTTAGATCAAAGGGGGTCGTGGTCATCCACCCTTTAAGCTTAAAAATGTATAATACATGTAATATATGATATATCAATATATCCAATTTCTTAAAGGCTTTTATGAGAAGACGTAGAGCAAACATTAATTAAAAATTGTAATTGTAAAACTATACAAATTAATGAAAGAGAATGAAATCCAATACATGAATTAGTATTTCTGAGAAAGATATAAAAAGATAAAATATGTATAGGTTTTTTTGTGTTCTTATCATTAAGATATCCTCGGTTCGATTCCATGTAGATGATAAAGAAGGTAAACTTTCCATTCGAAGGATCCATGGGCAGGGTCCGCTTATCTAGCCTATACTAAACAAATACTTTATGACAAGAAGGATACGAAGAATTTAATATTCGCTTTTCTAATTAAGTATTGACAAGTGACGCTTGTCCCAAAGTTATGATTGGTCAAGATAAAATCAGTTAAGTTCTGACCAAGCAGTGCCCCCAAAACCAGCTGAACATAAACAATTCTTTACAATCTCAAAGACATGAAACCCCAGACTTCAGCGCCATAAATGGAAAAAAGAATGAGGCCCCCGGGAGCACGTTACATTGCCCACAAAGTACATCATGACTCGCAAGTAAAATAATAAAGAACACGGAATTGCTTCCGCTATATTGATAGCGTTGTCGCCGACAGTAAGTGGCCCATAGGTCTAATAGAAGTCAAAGTGGAGGCGCACAAATCAACTACGGATGATCCGCTGATCACAAAGGCTATGTCGAGAAAAAATAGGAGTCGCCACGAGAAAGGGCATGCGAAATTAACGCAAGAATGCATTGTCTGTCATGTGGGCGCCATTGGTGCAGAGGTACAGAAACTGACTGGTAGAACCACTTGGCCACGCAGGACCTAAGACAATACTCCATGTAAATACATGTACAACGATGTTTATCTCAGAATTACATGGTTGACTCTATCGGTTTTGGACTTAAATAAAACATACTTTTTTATTATCGTCTTTGCCCTTTACGAGACCTACAATGGCCACATAACAGAGTTTTCGATTTACCAAAAGTTCCGTGTTCGATTTCCGTTGAGAGGTGAATATATCGGGTCTTTCCAACAAATCGGCGCTAGTCAGCATTCACCGAGGGTGCATTTAATAAGCTTCAAGCTTCCGCAACATTCGATGTGAAATAAATAATTTACGATTTATCATGCGGACTTTGGTGGGTTTACGCGTTGTTCTATTACTTTGAAAGGACGTTGGTTAGTTGGATGAATGCTGGCTGGCAATCAGGACTAAAAGATTGTTCTCCAATTTATCCATTTCGCTGTTAACGATGTATGTCTTTGGGCATATCCTTTCAATAAAGTGAATTCAAGTTTAGTGCTTCTGCAATATCAAATTATCACTAATGTGAGAGATTGTATTAATCTGATTCAGTCCGAGACAAGGCTTTTCTTCCAATTCGTTTAAAACGTCCAGTAAAAACAATTAATAAACAGGCGTTCTTAGTATGGGAAGCCAATCCGCATGAGAATCTTGAATCAAACATGCAGTTGGGCACAGAATGGCCTTTCACGTTGCTGATCAGTTAATTGTCATAAGTCTATTCTTGGGAAGTATTAACTCGGCCTTCTTTGACAAACTTTAATATTGCTTGAAGCACGTATACGTTATGTTCCGAGGTTTGTCCAGACCATGTTGTAAGATTAGCTTGAGCGTTATCAATTCGATGTATTTGTGATTCTAAAGTATGCTAACAATCGCGCGAAAGGCGGTTAAGCATATTCCAGCAGATTTCGATAACTGGGAGATATACTCACAGTAGTTTGATAAACAGGGAAACTGCGTGAAATTGATAGTGTATGCCCCTTTCCGACAATTGATTGAATAATCATCTAGCATATGATTTCATGCACTTGTCTTGATTCGAATGTTTGTAACGAACACTTGGTTGGTTAACCACGAAGCTTTGATAGTTGCCTCTTTGCAAAAGAAACAACTAAATGTATGTTATAAATTTGTACCTTTGAGGTTTTTCATATATATTGAAAAGCTATATAATTTAACAACTTTTGGGTCTTGTAAAAAGCTATGACGGTAACTAAACGGTCGTACTTCTCGGTCGCAAACTGATAAGGTCAGACATCTGATTTTGAGAGTTCATTCGAAGTACTGCAAGAAGGTATTTGGTCCTGCGTGACCCGGTGGTTAAGGTGTAGGACTTATGATACAGGATCCCCCGGTTCAATTCCAACGATCGGCACTTAGAATTTTCGTGTGTGTGTCCTTTGGCAAGACATTGCAGAGCTATGCTAGGTACTGGTGAAATCTGTTAAATGTCTGAAATACTTTTGACACGGCGTTTGCACTCCATATAAACAAGCTTAAGTACTTGTAAAATCCTGGACAGTCGTAAAATAACTGGAACACCATCGACACCATGTTCTACCCTATTTGGAGAAAGTGTTTTTCAAACACTTACTGCCTATATTTAGTTCAAGCTTATTTATTTACATCGATTGTAAAACGTGTTCTTAAAACTGAGATAAATCACTCTCGATTATGCTTCCTGTTTACTGATCAGTACTCGCGTCGAATGTGGATTACTGAAGGGTTGCAAGGCAGACCCCGCTTCTCACGGGAATCGAACCCACAACCCTCGTGCCCAGAGGCCGTCGTTCTATTCATAGACCACTGTCCTCCACATATCAACGCTGTTACTTGATTCGATGTACTTACAATAGTTCAGTTTCTCTAAAATCTGATAATTTGCCCTGTTCGAACCTTTCGGGAATACTATTTCATATTCTGGTTTCTGATCCTTCATAAAAGCGTAATCCGAAATACTTTATGCGGATACTTTTAGAAATGTTTTAAGAGATAATTCGGCGTGCATGATTGTGATTAAAGGTTTGCCAATTGTTATCTGAAAATCCTCTCTCTTTTTATGTTCCATTCTCGCACATGGCTTCTCCCCGAATCACGCCCTTCCGTGTGAAAACGAGGCTGTCTTATTTCATGCTTTACAGCTAACGTATTCTCGTTATTTCGTTATTCGATGAGTTTTTAAGATGCTTGTTACACGATAACAATAAGAACTATTGTTACATAAGGAAGCTTTTTCGCAAATTCAGCAATTCATGTTTATGTTACAATGATGTATAAAGACAGCATATGTAGATTTTTTAACAATGTACTATTGAGAAATGAGTTTACGAAACATGTTGTGTGTGTCTACGTGTTCTTTCTTCTTATTTTCTTAATTATTTGGTTTACATCGACTGTATAGGAACTTTGAAGCTTGAAGCTTGTTAAATTCAATCTCGGTGACTGTTTTTTTGATACTTAACCAGTACTCGCGCCGATTTGTTGATTAGTCCCGACAATTTTCACAGCGCCTAAATTTACTTGATACACAAAAGGATTGTAACTGAATAACTGCTGCAAAGGGATACCAAACCTCAACTAGTTTGTTTAAAGTCAAAAACACTGTATTATTTACTATCAAGGGGGATCTAAACTAACTTAATTAATTTGTGCACGCAGTCTGCTTTTCATCAGTGATCATCATTTCTTTGCGAAGCCTAATGGCACCCATAGAACGTTGTACGACATGCATAATGTTGTCATGGTTGCGTGACAAGTACAAAACAAGCGTCCTGAAGACTGTCCTCTTAAATTAGTCTGTATTGTGGATCCCTTAATTATCGAATTCTTGTAAATGGGAATAAACTTTAAGGTGTGCTCCAATCTGTAGGCAAAAGGGGGTAACACAGATAGTTTCCATCAGTTTTTTGCATAACTGGCACGCTGTTCGGAACGAATAGTGGTTGTAAGTACAATGTTGTATCTCATATTTATGGTGGTTGCTTTTCGACAATACTGGTTCAATGATACTATTTATACCTAGCAAACGACAGCAGAGCTTCTGAAAATAGGGGATTGTTTAGATCACAGAATTTTAAATCACATGTCCCCTCGATGTGTCCGTTCTATTTGCAGTTGTAGTACATTTAGATTGTATGGAGACCTAAAAGTTTGATAATACTATGCCTCTCGGTGGAATGAAGGAATACCGATGGTTCTACCCGGCTTGATCATTCGTTATTGGCAGTTTAGATAGGGGTCTTCCCCAATGTAAAATGACTCGGGCATCGCGACAGATATGAATTTCTATTTACGCGATTTAAAACGTTCTCAAACAAACAATCAAACAAACAAGCAATTCTTGCAACAAATCAAATGATATCCTTGATTGATTAAAGTGCCATTTGTTTGACTTTCGTATGTACCGGCTCGTTACTTTAAGTTTGAGACGAGGCCTGAGGTACAGATTCTTGCAACCCGTTTCCCCGTATGCGATTTACAGTGAAGCCTCGTTTATCCGGACCCCGATTATCCGAATGTCTCGCAATCCAAACGAAATTGAAAGGGAACGGAATTATTTGACCAGTTTGTTGCAGACAACTTTTGAAAACATTGTGGGAAAAGGAGAAATTGCTCGTGACGAGCAATTTCTCCAAATCCCACAATGTTTTCTGCCATATCAGAAGATTATTTTTGGGACGGTCGACAATTTGGCGTTTGCTAAAGTGTTATAAGTAGTATACACGTGCATACAGACCGTTTATGTCTTAAAGTGTATAAGAGCATTCGCTACTTCATTAGTCCGGATGAATCGGTAATCCGGACATTTTGTTGGGAACGGACGTGTTCGGATTAACGAGACATCACTGTATTGTCTTCTACAAGTCAAAGACTACAGCAGACGACAAAACAAAATACGAACAAAAAATGACTTGTAGTATTGGATAAATACAATTTTGACGTGAACAGAACTTGTGCCTCTTGATAAATCTATCCTTTTTGATACAAAGGTTTATGATTATTTATTAATTCCTCGATGCTAAATGCGACATAAATATGTATTTTGTAGTACGGGGTAAAGAAACCATTTCCTCGTATAAAATATAATGACTACCCCATATTGAAAGCTACAGCAGGCAAAAAAACATGACAAGAAAAAATAAAGTTTAATTGTAGTTTTGAGTAATACAATTTTGACACGAACAGAACTTTGCCCTCAAGAGAAAATTGCCATTTTGATACACTGGTTAACAATGACTTAGGAATTCTCCTTCGCTAGATACAGCAGAGACTGTCTTTTGAGTAATGGGTACATACACACGGCTCAATTTGCAGGAATGCTAGAACCACGGGTATCATTTGGTGCATTGTGTAATAAATAACCGTTAAGAAAACATTAATTGGTGATATTTCTAACTGAAAAAACTCCACTTGGCAAGACCTTTCGGATTCCTAAGGGTATTTTAAAACGGATTAATGCAGGAAGCGTCGCAGATAAACATCGCGTAGCAGTAAAAGGTGATTTATAAGTTTGGTCTGTGGAATTTTGGAAATTGGAATTAGTTGGGATTCATAGATGTTTTTAACTGTATGTAAAATGTAAAAAGAAACTGAATTCTAATAGGATTTACGGAAACTGAATTCATTGGTTTCCAAAAAAAAGAATCAAGAATTAACCGAGGCCCAGTGGTTAAAGTTACGGTCATTTAACTCGGGTTAAGGGTCCAGGGTTCGATCTCCTTAAGTACCTCGCGTTTCGCCGGAGCGTCATATGCCAAGACACTTCAGAGCCGTATCAGAGTACATACGGACTTAGGAAAGCTGTAAAATACCTGAAATATTGTTCACACGGCGTTTAAACCGATATTAAACTAAATCAATAATTGATAGGTGCGTCAATTGTTATTTGTATGAATTGCATAAGATAATGCCAACATATGGAATGGTAGAGAGAAACTTGACTCATATCTGTGAATACCTCTTTTTTCAAAGATACTGTATATTTCTGACATACGGATGTCATTGATAAATTATAGGCGACAGTGTCAGAGCGTATGCTTATTTTACCGAAGGTTTTGTGTTCAATTCCCGTTAGGCGAGTACTGGTTAAGTATCCTGGAAGCAGTCATAGAGAGTGAATTTAGCTTAAAGCTTCCGTCACAATCGATTTTAAAGAAATACTTTTAAGCTAACGATAAATCCCTTTGATTGTTTTCAATTTCACAATTCTTCAAACCTTAATTATGTCTTCAATCGATAATATAGTTTAGACCGATAAAACATTGATCGTTCAGTAAAGAGGCGCGTCTCAGTAGACGTAACGTTATCGGAGAACAAGATAAGTTTTCCTCCTGCGGTAAAATGCAAGGCGCTGACAGATCCGTGGCAGACATGATATATGAGACGCATTCGGCGGAGAAAATAGATGAGCCAACTGCATCTGAATCTGATTTGTTTGTTTAGATGGGGTTTAAACCGTGTCAGCAAATCTATACTTATGTTATGACTTTCCTTTATTCACCGGTACTAGACTGGGGTGGCAAAATCAATTATCTATGTTTGTCCAAAAGCCTTAATTAACAAGTGATTTTTACTGAAATATTATTATATAAAATAAATAATTATAGTGACTGGTTCAGAAAATGATTTGAATTTACGGACAAGTAAATCTAAATCAGATTTCGTCAGCCCTGCTATGCAAGGGCTCTAGAGTGTATTTCCAATGGATACTCCTACGAAACCAGAGGTATCATGAGACTCGAACAAGGAAACACTGAGCATAAAGAAAACCACCACAACCAGTTGGCATCGCAGGACCCCAAACGAATTCAAGGTTTTATCTGAGGTTATGATAATCGAATCTTTGGGAAATTGTTTTTAACTGATGTTGTATCCCTATGAATATATCTCGAAAAAGTCGTTCCCAACGGATATACAAACAGGCCCCTTTAACATTTCAACACTCGCTTGCAGCAGTTGTGATATAAGAAAAAAGTGTTTAAAAGGGTTTAATGCGATACTAGAAACGAAATAATAATGTTTAACAATCAATATGTCAAAGACGTTAATTTGTGTGATTAATTGGTACATTTAAACCATGCTCGAACTCTGTGATTGACTCTAGTTCCTCATTGGTCGATTTTCGACGGAATGCGACCAGTAAAAATACAGAATAACAAGGTTTAAGTTTATTCATTTCATCTCATACTCTGTTTTTGTACTTTCCTTCCTAATGATAACGGTACAAAGGCGTTTAAAATAAATGATTTCGTTTCTCATTTCTGATTTTATGTAGCATATAACATTAATCATTGTGGAGATCCTGAGATAAAGGCGTCAATTGATAAAAGCCATTGTACTCGTTAAGACATGTTGTTTGCTTGTCATGGATGAATTCTCATTCCGCCTAAACGTTTCATAGTTTCGTCGTTTCTTTGCGAGAATATCAAGCTTGTATGAAGCTAAGGTTAGTTTCAAAATGGCATTTGCTAGTGTAACGCTAATGATTCTTAATCAGATATATTTCAAAGCCTATTTCAAGAAATGGTGTGGAACCAGACGTTCATTTGCAGTTCACCGGATCCGACATCTCAAAACTTAGTGCAGGGAAACCGTCACAGAATGCATGCGTGTGCCTAGCATTTTGAACGAGGTTCAGGCATCAGTGTAGTGTTTAATATGGCGCTTAACTTTTGTTGATAGAAATGTAGTTAGGGAAGAGTTATGTGAGCGCTTTGCTCTCTGGATACCATGATTTGATACGTAACAGATCAAAAGCGTTAAAGTGTCCGTGATAAGTTATGAGTCAGGTAAAGTAGTTTCGAATGAAGGAAGACAGCCAGTTGTTGAATAATTTTATCTATTATTTCGGCTGACATTATTGTGACAAAACTAAGTATGTTCAATCCTAATAAATCCAATGTAATATGTCATTGGACAAGGCCAATATTTGTTCTAATACCCCTTGCCGAATTATTGGATTTAATTAGGCATGGCAGTATTATCTAACATTGTACTTTTGTATTTCTCATTAAAGATATTAGACCCATTTACAAAAAGGGGGCAAACATCCAGAGATTGCAAGACTGCAGTACTCTTTGAACTTTGATACTTTTGGTACCTACGTTTTCGACAAAATAAATCATCGAAACACATCGAGCAGCCGACACGAAACCGAAATGCTTTCCCGGAATACCCAGACAGTCTTGGTATTAGATTTACCGAAGTATTTCTAATTATAATCTCTTACGTAAGCTGGCTTTACATAATTGATATGGAACGTTTGGTTCAACCTTCCAGGCTGTCTATGGACATAAATCAAATATCGTATGAGTTGCGTTTGATGAGGCAAGGCCTGTTTATTGCAGTTAAAATGTGCTTATTCACAGACGAGAACATTAGAAAGTCAAATTAAAGTGTCGTTGAAACAAAAGATTTTGCGTTTTGTTTGATATAGACTATTTATAATACGAATTTAACTGCAGAAATGTTATTTATGAAGCATCAATTTATCTAAGAATGTACAGCTTACATGCGGTAGATTTTAAAAGCGATGTCACGCTTTTGAATTCGAATACATGCTTATTCACTGTATACACACTTCAATGATTTAATCAATCAACTTTTACTTCCAATGACAAGTCTTTGCTATTCAGTATGTATCATAAAACAGTACAGGTGTTGAGCAGTTTTAAAGGAACCGATTTAAAACTTCCAAGGGTCAAGTGCGTCTGTGAGCAAGAGCCTCTAAGTGCATGGCAAAGATGAATAAATGCTTTTAGCTTTATTACGTCGGTATCTATATATAAGCCAAAATTACCTCATTTTGCAATTAGACGTCTCATTCATTTAACCACCATCACGGTCGTCAGGTGACGATACACTTTCCCACGGGATCATAGAGTCTAAACTAAATTACACCTGAAGAAACAGTGCCGAAAATTGTTTTATTTGCTAGAATTGAAAAAGGGTTGTTCTTTACAAGAACTTGTATTTACGTGATTACCCTATGATATGAAGCTGGCTCTCTGTTTGTAACTCGACCTACGTTGTCATTTTGTCTTTGGCACCAATCCGATCACAAATATTTGTATGTATACGCATTGTTGATATATAGCCTGTTTCAGACCACAAAATGTAACACCGGTAACAATGTATGTGCCCCGGAAACTCACTTGGCAAATAGACCGACAAAAGACGAATTACGAGAATATGTCGATTCTCTGTTCATAGTTTATTGAACTTATTTGGGGCAAATGTCTATGCCATGGTTAAAAGCGGCTATCAATTCCAAATATATTTTAAAGCATTTCAACGTTCAGGACTATATGTGATTGATTTGAAATTAAAGTTTATAGTGTTTATTGAAAATAATGTGCCATTAAATTACAAGATATCAATTACAATTGACATATTACAGATTAAAACTTATACGGTCCTGATAGATACAAAACTAGAAAAAAAATACAATGAACTTCGTTGTGAGTGACCTGCCCCAAGCAATGGTAAAATGATCCACAGTGGTTGATTTAGATTTTCATGGTAGAATAGGACATTTTTTTATTTGACTTCAAACACGAACCTTGCCTTATGTACGGTTATCATACTCAGCTAATAAGGATACAGTTGTCCGCAATAAGTATTCGTAAAAATTAAATGGCCGCCAGTTAATCAAAAGTAACCCTTATATGTCTATAAATCGTTACAATCAAAAGTTCCACTGACCTTAATGTTTTGTTATATTCCTTTACTCCTTATCACTCGCAAAATTCACCTTGGAATGCTCTTATAAAGCGATTGTATATAACACAGAAATAAACTTGTTCATATGTCCCTGATGTGTTCTGGGTCCTTGACAGAATTGACGTTTCCAGCACATTTGTGAACTGTTAGATTTAATTTCCATCAACAATTTTCAATAATATTGATGTCCAGGATTTGGGAAGGCCAGTCAATAGGTTTTAAACCATTTCCATATGAAAATCTTGAGTGGAACGGGCTCTGTGGACAGGTGTATTGTCCTCTTGGAAGACGTAGTTATCTTCGGGAAAATGACGAATAATATCTGGCCAGATATTAGTGTCAATTATATTGATATACTTTTCAGCTTCTATATTTTCTTCAACAACGCTTAAAGTTCCGATACCATGGAAGATCATCAAACCTATCTTAAGAAATGATGGCGGACATACGCAATCTGTCAACCACACTTCTACCTTTCCGCTTACACTGACTCGCAATTCCAAACCAATAGTTGCTACTATAAATTCATCAGTAAAATTTGATTTATTCAAGAATGTATCCTCTAATCTGTACAATTTCTCTCAGCACAATGCAACACTATTTCTCCTGTTCACCCTCTGAATTCTGATCCTTTTCTTAAATGTACGTTTATGGAATACCCCAGCCTGAACTTTTCAAACTACTGTCCTTTTAGAGAAGGGTATGTGACTACCCTGATTAAAAATGTGGTTAATCTCCGACAAGTCTTCGTTCGATGTTTTTACACAGCACAAAAGACGGCGAGAGTTCCGTTCTGCAAGGTCCTTCAGTCCACCCAATCTTGATTTGTTTTCTATATCCTTACATCGTCCGAACCGCTTCAAAAACTGTAAACAGTAGTTTGTTTAATCCACGTCAACCTGCATATACTTATCTTTCTGTAACCTTCGTCATTAAGAGCTGTGCGACGCCTTTCTGTTCAAGTGTCAATTCTTTTCTGTTCACCCAGCCACTACCGGATACTGCAGATGGCGAATGACGTCATAATTATGCACAAGTGACGACCTTGTGACGTATAACTACGTATGTGTTTACAATGTGAAGTCAGTTCTTACATTGAATTTTAAACCCTTACCCGATTCTGAGACACTTACGCCATTTTGATTTTACGAATACGTATGGCGGAGAAATGCAGATGATCCGTGCTCTTGGTGTCGCTTTTTAAGTATTTTATTACGTTTTACGCAATGTAAAACCATATCAACCAATGAATTTAATAGTCGATTTATTTTACAAGTAATTGCTTTACCACAGCTTCTGTTCCATAAAGATGTCATATAGTATATGTTCAAACTTATGTGATAAATTGATATTTTGAAAACAATTAAATCGGTAACTTATGTGAGAAGTTAAAGAGAAGTTCGCAGTTCGTTCGCGATTAACTTACGAACTGCGACCTGCGAAATGACTTCACGGGTAGAGGAATTCTACAGGTTTGAGCTCGTGTGTCAAGGTTTTGGGGCTTGTGTGTCTTAGTGGAAAAAATCTGAAAATAAACTCCAAAAGTTCCTCTCCGCATTGGTTTAAATTAATATGGCCCCAGAATTTCGCTTACATGTTAGATAGTTTCCTGGCTGACTTATGGAATACTGCATCTATCTTGACCGATCTTTATGGTCATTAAAATAAAAGGTATTCCTGCATTTGTGAAGAGCCGGTTATCCAGTATTATAGAAAACATGTTGACTCGATGAAAAACCTTAAAAACAACCATCTACAAATGGAAATCAAGTTCTGAAATGATATTCATTGGATTTAAACAGTTTTGTTTCTAAAGCTTTGGCACCATATCTTACCGTATAAAATAAATTAAACAAACCCAAATCTGATTGGAGTTCGGTACTAAGCTGTAAAATGTATTGTTTACCACGTTTCTAAAAGTTAAATTGTGATTGCCTGATACAATTTTGTATCTGCTGAAAAGGATAGATCGTTGAATTGTGGAAATGTATAAACAGCTGTTCGTAAGACTGTTAACTACAAATTCGTGCCCAGTGGGTTTTTTTTGTTTGTTTTTCTTTTTTTTTCCAATTACAAATAACAGAATACAAATGTTCAAGTAATCGAGTAGTCTGTATCCGTCGATGATCTTTATTCATTCTTGGAAAATCCCGACCCATGGTTTATATCAAACACAATTAAGATAATAATCCGTTGTGTCTGTTTGTAAATAGAGCACCAAAGGAGAAAAGAGGGACAAAGCCTATTCAGCTGTCAGCGTTTATTGACCTTATAAAGTGCGATATGTCTGCGGGATTTTGTGTTTGTTGCCAGCCTTAACCCTAAGAATACTGGGTGATATCCTAAAAAAATAGTTTTGTTTCATCAGCTTTCCAAAACCTTAAATGTCTGCTCAAGATACTCAATGCAGCAAACAGGTAAGATCACAGGCCAGGCACCAATTAACTTGGCGACTGGTCTGGATCTAAAAAAAATTCATAAGCATTAAGTCGTTTCCAGCACGTTACGGATTAATGTCTCACAGTTAATAAAGAATGTACTGAAAACCTACATATCGAAGGAAAGACTAGCATTTACTTGTAACTCGCCAAAATGACGAGGCTGCTCTGTCACAAACGTCCGGCTGCCTTCTTTGTCTAGTGGTTCGATACCAGGCCTGAAAGGATATGGTTCATCTGCACATGGGTTCAAATCCCGGTCACAGTTTCCATGGGAAGTACTCTCTCAGGTTGACTAAGGGATGTCGATGGTTCTATCTTGCTTGACCCGTCAATGGGGGTTGGCATGATTGGGGTATTCTTCCAAGTTTTACTCAGACATTGCAACAAAGGCGATGTTGACGAAATGTAGAACCCAAATGAATAAAAACAAAACAAAAGCTGTCTGTAATTTCTCGCCTATGGCCTATGAGTTTGTAAACAATATGTTCGCAAAGATTATCCTATTTAAATGCCTGTTTTACGTTTTATGTTGGCATTTGAAGACATTGTGAAGGAAGGCGGGGCCAAAGGAAATATTCGTATTTAAACATGGTTAACGTTTTCTTTTTGCAGCGTTTTACTTCAAATGTTTATCAATCAATTGCCTTGTCTTAAGTTAGCTACTAATTATGGAAACCAATTAGAATTCTTCTCATTCATGTCGTTCACAGTAAATTGCTCACAACATTGAAACGTGACAGCAAAGAAGATATCTTTGTTTTTTTCTGAAACTTGACGAACGGTTTTGCTTTTAGCCCCGACATTGTTGAGTTATATCAATTATTAGGAAAAGCGCCTCGGGCGATAAATCTGTCTTTAGAGCGAGCATCTCATTTTCGACTTGTATACCATTGCCTATTACGGAATCAAGGGACATCTTCATGCAATGCTCTGTTAGTTTAGACTTTTTTATTTCTCAAAAACAATATAATTTGATAAACAGGGGTGGTATCTGACAATAAAATCATAAGATTGGAATGCAAGCTAAAAGCTTATCGTTTCCAACGTGTAATGATGTGCTTAAACATCAGTTTTCCTTGACAATATAAGATTGAATAATGCGAGTTGTTTAAACAACACAAGCAACATTTGAACAGTCAACGTTATGCGAGATAGGACATTGATTTTAGAAATATGAAAAATATCATTTTTGTTATGGAGTTTCAAAGCAAATGTGACTAAAAGAAGAAATTGCTTTTTACAAGCTTTTTACAAGCAATTTCTTCATAACAGTTGATACGGGTTTATTCTGCTGTTTATTTTGTTTAATCTGTCAATACTACTATGCGTGAGGGAATTGTGAAAATAATTAAAGGTCCTGTATTTTCGGACTACCAAGGCGTATAAATTACGACATTTATAATCAAACCAAACCTTCGTCGCGTTTTGCGTTGTCTTTCTGGAAACAAACAGACACACATTTTCTTTTGTATTTCACAAACTCGCCTTTAGCATGTCACGATTCCCATTAGGAATGTGTTAATATAAAACCCCAATATAATTATGTTATATTGTTGTTTTGTATTTGATTTTGGTTTTGTTGTTTCAAGTTTCTGCTGTTTACTGCATACAATATGTGATTGCCCTTGATAAAGGATATTTATGTCGTTCTGTTGTTTTGTTTTGATTTTTTATTTCGGCAGTCAATGTACCTATTCATTTCCTCGCCAGTACTCAAAAGGTTACGGTTGCCTAGTCGTTGGAGTACCGAACCTGTTTAATCATAGACGCTTATATTGATATGTCATATTACATAATTGTACTTTTACTCGAGAAACTATGCATATATATCAGTTTTGAATTACGCAAATATTCTCTGGAAGTCGTCCAGTGAAAGGGTACGATGGGAATATAACCGGAAGAGTCGGAATTCGGTCTTCGGGAGCCGTGAATTCGAATTAAGATTCACAAGTAACTGACAGATTGTTTTGTTGTTGTCAATTGTTTTGGCTTCAAATCACAGAAACATGGCACTGGTATTGTCTTAATTAGAAAGTAATGATCGAATCCCAATACAAGGTTCTAGTAACTTCTTATGAAATGTAACTTTGTCATTTAATAAGGTCGTGATGTAATGGAAGTCTTGTTAAAACAGGACTATACGAAAAACAATAAAAATAGATATCAAAATCGTAGACGAAATGGAAGTAGGCTAATTGGGATTTGACCGTGATATGTAACACAACATTAACTACTTTGAAAAACAACATTTGAAGTTATGAACCTAAACTAACTGAATGCATATAGCAGAAGTTCCTTAGAATGAACTACGTCACAAGAATCTTGGAGCAACTGTGTCTTTAGTCCAAATTATGATTGTTTTGGGTGTTATCTTTCCTATCGTGTGAATCGATCTGCCCTTTTGATAAATGCTTTTGAATATATATTACATTATCTACTGGTGCAATCTTTTTTATTTTATTTTTTCAAATTATAGATTATTCACGCACCATATTGACTTCAATAAGTTAACATATAGGCTTCCGTTTGGGTATTTTCGGTCGAACGTATCTTTGTGAAATGTCACCGGCATCATTAGTTCCAACGTTTGCTCAAGGCTAGACGCATTTGTTCCGATTCTTGGGCATCGGTTGACTTACTTTAAGAAGTCTGATTTTCGTTGACCCTTACCCTCGACTCCGATTTCCAAGTTTTTACTGTTTCCTTTGAGGTTTTGTAAATTGTTAAAATTGTTTTGTCGGTCAGGATATCCATTGTTTAAAAGCAAAAGCTGTTACTTGTTCCTAACCACTGAACAGCTGCCTTCAGTTGGGAAAGCAGTGGCGTTCCAAAAATGTCATATTGACATCCTTGTGAAGTAAAAGGAACACGGAAAGGTTATCTGGCGTTTTGGGAATAACTAAAGTATTGTTGAAAATTTGGGAATAAGCTATAAGCAATTGTTTCAATACTTTTCTCTTTATTATTTGTAATTTTTATATATGGTGTCTCTGTTATGAAAAGAAATACCATTTTAAACAATCAGTAAGAAGTGAAGCACGTAGCAAATGTCATGAAGTCAAACGGAACAGAATAACGAGACAGAAGTGTACCATACTATTGAAACCTTAGGAAACTAGGTCACGATTACTTAATTTTTCTTGTCACCCAATTAGTTTAATACCCTTTCTTTTCACTTACTAAAATACAAAGGTCAGTCCAGTCAACTGCTATATTTCGTTCATCCCCATGGCAATTACGTTTGCAAAAGACACTAAAGAGAATCTATGTTAGGTTTAACCCCCTGAACATTTGTGGATAAACAAGCAAAGTTAATGCGACAATAATGAGCTATAACTTATGATGGAATTAGCAGTACATTTTTTACCAAATGGTAGGTTGCTATTTTGCGGGAATCACGCCTCTGAATCCTAATCTCGATTTTTGCGCCTTGTGATACATAAGACATTGTATTGTTATAGTTTCATGCAGATTCGTTCAGAATTTACGCATCCATTGGATCCTGCATGACCCAATGACTAAGGTGGCGTTTAAGAATACATGGTCTCGTGTTCGACCCCCCACGGTACCCTTGATTTCGCGGGAGTGTCCTTTGGCAAAAGACCCAAGAGACCTGGCATATTACTTGTCCCGGAAGGTCGTAAAATATTCAACGATTTGTTGATAAGGCGTTAAACACTTTACAAACAACCGCACTTTTATGTCACAACAGTCAGTTTAATTATCCTTCCTCGTCGTTATATCTCATGTTATGATGTAAGAAGCGGCATGATAATTCTGTTTGAATCATCTTTTTATGACATATAGTATGTCTCCACCAATCTTCAACTTGTTGTAGAGTTAATCCGATATGTTTACACATGAAGGGAATATGATTAACTAATGAACTAATTAACTAATTAAATCCGAATGGTATCAAAAATTGTCACTCGCATGGGTGTTATTGCGTTAAAAACGCGGTTTTTTTTTTTTTTCGATTATTTGACCTCAATAACACTCATGCTCGTGAAAATGATTCGATTTCACCAGAATATAGTTAATTAATTATCATATAATACCGTTCACAAGTACTGCACAATATTCACTGTGTGCCTTTCAATATTAGCATAATTGATCATTAGTGGGAGACGGAAAAGGAATGCTGCAATGACCTCATTCGACACCGGAAAGCATATATGCAGAACTGGGTCTTGGACGTAGGAACCTTGTATTACAAGTCTGATATACTATCGAATGTGCTTAACAATTTGGCTAACGCAAAATTTCCGTCTGTTCCATATTTACAAACGATGTTTCAAATTGCGATGAAATTTTAAAATAATCTTCTGAAAACATTGTGAGAAAAGGAGAAATTGCTCTTAACCTGAATTTAGAATTTGCATTACCATTTTCTATGTTGGACTTGCATTTGATGAATTTTGGAAGATTGAGCTTGCGCTTATATAAAAGTAACTTTTTCAAATGGCGACCATTTATCACAAAGCTAGAAGCTTCCTGCACATTCAAGCTGAGTCCTTATCGCTAGAAGCTTGAAACATTATACAGCATTTAATAGATTATGATCAGAATCATCTTAAACGCTTTATTTCTTGATATATGAACCCTTTTTTCAGTAAATGTAGAAGGAAATAAAGGAAACCACTGTGACTGAAAGAAGGCATTGTTTTTAACAAGTAATTTCTCCTTTTAGTGGCCGTGCTCTCTACCAAATATTAGTAATTATATGCTTTATTTTATACGTCATTACTTCAATTCTATTCAATACTCTACTGGCTTGAGTCGGCAAAGCATTTTGCCTTTGGCCATTTACCTTTTCGTCTAAATATGGCTTAGACATTTGAGCCATGTTTCAAGGAATGGCTTACAAACACGTGGTATCGTATACATAACAATACAAATTATGCAAATAAATTGATGAATATGCACGTAAGTGTACGAGTTGCAAACAACAGTTACTGCTGGATACCGTTGGTATCGATTCAAATTGTTTAATCGAATGCATAGCAGACAATAGCTATAAAGCTTAAAAAGCAAATCATTTTCTTAGCGTCATTTGTAAAAAAAGGAGAACTCGCTTGTTGTCACGGTTACGGGTGTGGTTTCACTCTACGATTGTGAATATTGAGAAATGCGAACACAAGAAACTTGTCAACGTTAGTCTAGTGTGATATAATTGGTTCCGAGTTTAGATTGTCGTCTGCGAAATTATTTTTCCTTTTTTCAATTTTGAATAATGAAAATAAAACGCCGCTTGGGAATTCTTTGTATCGGCGGTGTTAAAGTCTAGATATTCGCAAACGACTGCTTGCTTTTTAGAGAAACAACTTTCGTCTGTGTAAATCATGTTTCCTTTCTAAAAGTGCTTTTAAGATTATTGAATATCGAACATATTTACGATCCGATATGATCGTGTAAGACAATACCTCGATGATTTAGAGCGACGTATGGAAATGTGGCGCTATGTCGATTACCTTTAACCGATTGCAAGTAAATAACCCATTATCCGCCATTGTATAACTAATCCGTTCGTCGGAGTACTTCGGTCGTTCTCTGTATACATCGGTCGTGTCCGGAACTATTCTTCAAAGTTTTAAGTTTAGTTTAAACATATTTTATTTCATTGTCAATTGAAAATATAAAACACAGTACAAAAACATTGGTAAATTATCATATTATCAACTTTGGCAAAATGGTTTTCAGAAACTACAAAATTAAAATCCGATATATATATAATCTTTATTTCCTCCATTTTCTGAAGAGATTACAAACAAACATTTACAAAAAAAAAAAAGAAACATTGGAATGCGCTCTCTTCCTTTAGCCATACTCCTCATTTACCCTTACTCACATACACTCGTCCTTCATGGCCAAGCCCACAGTGCCCTCTCCTCATATAAATACATTTAAATAACACGCTCACATTCACACACATTTAAACATACACAAGTATACATACAGACAAAAGGCATTAATGCATTTAACATTTGTTGAACATCAATGATTCATATCAACTGAAATCCGGTATTTTTTTAAGTTTTTTCTTTTCTATTCTTTTCATTTTCAAGGAATCGTCTCTCTTACGAAACAACATAATTTTGTAATATGTAAATGTAATTGAGAAAATATATAGACTTCTCAGAAGGAGCATTTGTTCCTTTTTCCTTTCTATTGTTTTCTTTTTCAGGGAATCGTGTCTCTTACGAAAGACGAGCAAAGCAGATTATACAACGAGAAGCATATCGAGTGTCTCCTGCAGATTTTGAATCAGTCGCAGACAAATAGCTCGGGTAGGTTATAGAAAAACGTACAGTTATAGTCTCTTCATTGGCGGAAATCACCAGGATACCGGTTTATTAAACTCTATTATGTTAAAAGTGTGCGTAATTCCAAAACAACAGTCCCTTCTATTTAAAGAGTTGGCTGAGCAATATTACAATGTAACACATCATTGGAAGCGTCTCTCCGAGACGCTTCCAATGACGTGTCACATTGCAATATCGTACTTTTAGTTAAGATACTATCCGTGTTTATCTGTTTTGTAAAACGGTACCCTGGGCTAGGGGCCTGCCTTGCAAACGTCTGTGCGATCTACTTCCTCGTAAACGTAAATATATAGAGGAAAAGAGTACCTCAGAAAAGCACTAACTTAGTCACGAGCGAATCATTAATCATACTTGTGAAATATGTGTCGTACTTTTACACGAATGACTTTCGTTCAATCACAAAAACAGATGTTGGCTTTGAGTTTCATGGGTTACGACTACTTTGTATTCGTAGACGTAAAGTTACAAATCTGTGTAAGACAGGCAACGGGATCGTATTGTTATATCCATTCATATATGAGAAGCTTCGGTACCTTATCGAATCAGTCACATATACAAAATTGTTACAGCTATCGGTATCGGTATACGAATTACTCCGGTATCTTATATAATTAGCTAAAATCATTTATGGGTGGGTCAAGCAGTTATGGAGGCGACATTGTAACAGGGAAATACTTGGATCGATCCTCATTAGCGCCGTTGGTTCCGTGAAAGATCCCTTTGGCAAGAAGTTTTAGACAAAGCCTTTTATTTGTGATTCCCAAGAAAGCCGTTTTCATGTATTTTAGATGCAAATGTTTTTGGCATTTTGTTGGATTCTATACAAAATGTTCATGACATATTTATAACAATCATATTGGTGACGCATTGGAAAACTCATATTATATGGATATAAATGAATAACCGTTCAAGTTTTAAACCATGTCAAACTTTACCATTGTAATCAATGCAAAGAATAGAATAGAAACTTAAATTGGATAGGCTTGTCAATATTTGGAAAGGTTGGTAACATTTAGATTAGCTCAAACGGTGTTAAGATGTTCCCTTATATGGAATGTTTATCCCTGTTTGAAACATAAAACAAGCCGTTAATTAAAATTCTAATTAGCGGCGAATTCGATCCAGGTTTTGTTAATCAAGTTTGATTAACCATTTCCCTTATTCTCTTAAACATGATTGTTTAAAACTAATGCGTAGTTCAAGAAGCATGTGTGACGAGTAATTTCGCCTTTTGTCACAGTTGCCTTTTCATAATGTCATACAGACAATCATGTTTAAAGCGACCATGGTAAAAGGGGACAAAATCGTGGTGTTTCAAAAATGCCGATGTCTTTGTACAGATCCTGTTCTTTTAGAAAACTCCAATATTAGCTTGCTTAATGACTTGTGCCATGTATTAAGATAGCTTCAGACCAAATATATTTCCAAGCACTGTTTAATCGTAGTCGCTTAAGAATGATTATCTTGTTCTTAAGCAATACTTTCCGTTGTTATTTTCAATTTAATACAGCCTCAAATCATTTTGTTTTCTGTTGTTATTTTCTATTTTCAATTTAATACTGTCTCCAATTACTTACTAGGAAAGTTGGGTAATCTTTCGCCTCAAGATAATTCTGTTGACGGTATATCAAGTTTCCACGTTAATTAATATTGTAGCCAGTTTGAGCACAAGGATTGGCATTAATCGTTGAATCTCAAATTCAAAGGCTCAGAAAGAAACCGAGTCTGGCTTTAAAGGTGTTTAATCACATTACATTACATAACATAATTCTATTACAGGGGCCCGTTTTACTAAACAACTTACGGAAAATGTGTGCGTAAGTCGTAATTGATTAACATGGATAATATCTTCAATGAAAGTACAATATTGCAATGTGACACGTCATTGGAAGCGTCTCGGAGAGACGATTCCAATGATGTGTTACTTTGCAATATTGCTTTGCCAAGTATTGAAATAAAAGGACTTGTTGTTTTATACTTACGCAAATCCTAAGTGTAAACTGTTTAGTAAAACGGGCCCCTAGGGCACAGATGTGAGGACATTTTGAAGTCAAAAGTCATTTTTTAAAACTGCACAACCTCTGTACTGTTATATGATACGCGCTTGAGAACACTCATTGAATTCAAATTGAGATCGTTTTCAATTCTATAAAGTGTGTATACAGTAAATTAACATGTATATTAATCTGTCAGCGTCACACCGCTTTTGAGATCTACCGCACATACAATGTTCACACATACTTAAATTGATGGCTCCTGAATTAATATTTTTTTCAAGGTCTACATTAAGTTGTAAACCAAACAACGATACAAAAACTGTATTTCAATGACATTTTCATTTTGACTTCCAAATGTTCTCTTCTGTGAATAAGTACCTTTAAAATCGTACCGACGCATCGATCCATGCAAAAGTGCAGTATGTAGACGGAAATTAATTTAAGCAAACATGTCTGACCGAAAAAGGACGAATAAATAACAAGATTAACCCTCCGTTCGTCTGCATCTGTACAAATAGGAACACATCATTGAGAGGTTGACTTAATTAGCAATACAAAATGCTTAACTTGTATGCGTTGGATAAGGTTGGAAATTGCAAGTCATTTCAGAGCCCTATCCTAGTACTGGTGGACCCAAGAAAACCGTAATGTAACTGTAAACTTGTTGATACGGCACTAAAAAACACCATACAACTAGACAAATACTTTATGAAATTATTGTCAGGGAACGGACGAAATTGCCAATAAGCCGTCCGTCTTCATCTGAATAAATAGGCATACATCACTGAGAGTTTTACTTGATTGATCTTTTAGTTAGAAATAAATGTAGAGAACGGACAAAACTGCTTATTAGACGCTTGTCTTCACGTTATTAATAAGGCTTACATCACCGAAAGCTTTACTTAATTAACAATAAAAAATGCTTGACGTGGATGACTCGGATAACTTTGGAAATAAATTGAGGAGAAAGCACAAATTCGCCAATTAATCGTCCGTCTGAACAAATAGGCATACATCACTAAGTGGTGTATTTGATTTACATTTGTTAACGAGACAAAATGCTCTGCGTGTATGTTGTTGGATGACTTTTGGAAATCAATCTGGGGAAAAGAACGAAATCCATCATACGGCGTTCGTCTGTATGTGAACAAATAGACATAATGGACTGAGAGCCTGACTTGATTAACGCTTTAGTTAATAGTGCAGAATATACGGATGAAGAAATAATATGAGATCAAGAGGACATCACAACGCAACTGAAAAGGTATTTGGCGCGATCTGAAAACTTGATAAAACATACTCAAATCACATGTTCGATTCTACATGGAGTGAGACGAACTGATGTTTTTATTTTCAAATTCGTTAAACATTACTTTTTTGTCAGGTCGTTTCAATTTTTCAAGATTACCACGAGGTTATTGAAGTACTTTTGAGAACAGAGTACTATCGGATATCCATCCAACCATATTTCCTTCATACAATACTGCATATGTAATGTCGGAACTTAATCAATCACCCTAAAGCTGCACGTCTGTCCATTACATGTCTCTTGAGCGTTACTCTGTCGAACATAATGTTTAATATATACCAGCGATTATTCCGGTGCAAATACATGCTTTCACGTGAATCAAATCACAAACGATGAAGGAAAAAACGTATGACCATGCGAGGAAATACATGTATGTTGAAATAGTGCGTAACATATTAATATTCATCCGCAATTCATGAATCAAATTGAGTTTTACAAGTTTAGTATTTTAGTGACTTTATTTAATTTTAAACCATTAGTTTAGATCAATGTTTTAATCGTTTTTATTGGTGATAATATTTATGTTTATAAAAGAGGAAATAGAATGGGTTAGCTTCTTTCCCGGGATTCAAGATTGTTTCTTGTTGCGTAAGAAATAATTTTCTCTCGCACAATCTAAGGTCTCGCGAGATACACAGTTTCTTGCGTTACTTGAGGCAAATTCAAACACCAGGAAAGATACATATACGACATCATAATATTCCGTATGTCTCGCATCAACCGCCGAACGAATATGTCACATGTCTTCTTTTGAAATGGGATGGCAGACAATGTCTTTTAGCTCGACAAAGGCAAAATGTTTCAACAGGGTTGAATGAACTTTGCCTTTTATGCATCGTTCATTCAACGAAACCTTGGGGGAGGAAAAAAATAGACATTTCCAAGAAACTGTCGGCCGTCTTTCATAAATTGCAATCATTGGAGAGAAAAAAATAGATCGTTTTAATAAAACGTCTGCCATTGGACGTCAGCCCGGAAAAATAGTTTTATGGACAGGCCGAACTGTGATCTGTCAAAAAGAACAAAACTTGGTGGCGGTAAAAATAAGGGCGGCATATTGCGTTGCATCTGGATTCAAGGTTCAACGTTCTAGAGAATTATATCCTTTTTAGAGCATTTAAAGGCCATCATTTATACAAGAAACACATAAACGATCAACCAGGTCATCTCCTCCTAGCAAAATCATGCACTTTTAGTCGAATGTCAAAATTTCTAAATGGGACTACTTTCGGAAGAACTCCGTAACAGGTGCAATACCTTATATTGGGATCATGACGTGCCAATATCTGCCGTCAAATCTGGCCGAAGCACAAGATTTTGTGTTCATACATCCTAGACAAATAGTCCCACAAAAAATAAGCATGCAATACTTTAAGAGCATCGCATGACTAACATTTATACAAAAAAGACATTAATGTTCAACTAGGTCATCTCTTCCTAGCAAAGTTATGCACTTTAAGTCGAAAGTCAAAATTTCTAAATGGGACTACTACGACCAGGAAGTGCTTCGTAACAGGTGCGGTCATATAAAGATGTATTACCTTTCCTTTCAGAAGTGACATGCCCCCGGATATGGGACAATGTGATGTGCTGGCCCGACTCCTCGCCGGGGATCGTACTGCAGTCCTGTCCGCCCTATATACACGGGCTCAACACACGGGGTGAGTAGCCATAACCGTACATGCTATAGCACCCTCTGTACATACTATACTCCTAGCAAACAGAACCTCGTGGGTCAACCATCTACTTCTGGCAAATATGTACCTATAACCCCTGGCAAATATATACCTATGACTCCTGGCAAATATGTACCTATAACTCCTGGAAAATATGTACCTATGACTCCTGGCAAATATGTACCTATAACTCCTGGAAAATATGTACCTATGACTCCTGGCAAATATGTACCTATAACTCCTGGAAAATATGTACCTATGACTCCTGGCAAATATGTACCTATAACTCCTGGCAAACAGTCCCTGGTGAGTCGACCAGGACCCTCGCTCCCGTCCTGAATGTTAGAAATGGTTATTTACTAGTTTTGATATGACGCTGTTTGCAACACGTTTTAGCACAATTATACCTAGATGTATGGGGGAACAAATGCTACCTCGCTTCATGTCAGTTCCTACGTCAGTCCTGGAACTACTTGCAAATCGTTACGCCGTCAGCGTTACCCAAAAATGCCATGGAAGGAAGCTATCTCTTCTTCTTTGGTTAAAAACTTTGGTCTTCGATGTAATTTTAACTCTATTTATTTCACACCAATCTTTTACACCTATAACGTTCTGTGTACGTTTATGTTCTTCGTCTCACATCTATAGAGTTCGATATACGTTAATGTTTTTGACATCTACATTGTTATATGTGCGTTTATGTTCTTTGTCACTGACTTACAGAGGGGTTCACATACAATGATAGAATAAAAGGGTTAAAGCTCAAAAATCACACTGAAAAAGAGTGTTTATTTTCTGTGTCTCACACCTACAGAGTTTGCGGAACGTATCTGCCTTGACAACGGAACATGGTGGTCACGCTGGGGAAACGACAGTAGCTGGACAAATTACAACCGATGTATGACAAAACAACCCGAACAGAAAGACGGGGTGGTCAATCTAGTCCAGGTAATGTAGAATAAAATAACAACATAACGTTTTCAAAAGCAAGGAATAAGATTCAGTTGTGGTCACACTTCAATAGCAATAGGTGGGCAGTAGATGAACGAATTACACCCAATGTGTGACCAAACAACCGGACCAAAAAGATAGGGTGGTCAATCATGTGCAGGTAATGTAGAATCAACTTACAACATGACATTTTTGTTAGAAATGGAAAAATTCCGTTGTTGTTACCCTTGGGTAGCAATAGATGAAGACAGACTACACAACTGATGTGGTAGATGTGTTCGACACATATCAAATGAAGTATATAGTCAAGGTAAAACTATTAACATGAGTCTGCTGAATTTTGAACGTATACTTTTTTATCCTGTCACTAGTGTCATTTTGGGACGGATAACTAGGTGCCGTATAACATTTGTGATATCCGGCACTAACCATATAATACATCCACCCGACAAATCATGACGTCATAAGAACGAAATGACGTCATGTTTACATCATTCTCTACATATTTTTTCCTTCTTTCTCGTGTTTTATTTGTATATTATTTGTTTGAAAGAATACATAAAGGTAACAGGATAAATAGAATAGATGGTTGGTGTCTTTGAATGGGAAAAGTTATCGGGCTCGGCATCGGAATATTATCCGTTTCGCCTTCGGCTCACCGGATAATATTCCTACGCCTTGCCCGATAACATTTCCGATTCACGACACCAACCATCTATTCTCTTTATTGTTTTAATGCGAATAGTTCCTACACCGACTGATGTACAACGAGAACGACCGATGTAATCTGACGAAAGAATGGGTTTCAATATGTCGGATTATGGGTATTCTACCTTAATCTGGAATTATTAAACCGTAATAACTTAAATTGTTCAAAAATGTTCCAAACCACTTCAAACACAGCTGAGGAGAAGATAATTTCGCTCATATGAACAATATCCTTTCCGTCCGGTATATTTTAGTTGAATATAAACTTATTTATATTACATCGATTGTGACACAAGTTCCTACAACTTAGATAAATCAATCTCCTATTTTGCTTCCTGGAAACATAATCAGTAATCGCGCCAAATGTGGGTTAATGAAAGTTCGCAAGGCAGATCCCGCTACTCACAGGACTCGAATTCAAGAACCTCGTGTCCTGATAGCGACGCTCTCCCCCTAAACCATTGTACTGTTAGGTATATGTTCAGAAAGGTGAAATTCAAATTCGTTAAGATTGAAATTTTTATCTGCAAAATGTTCTCCGATATGAGACATAATACGAGTTGTATGTTCGAATGGATATATGTGATCCATCACATAGCGAACGTAATGAGGTATCCAATTTAAGACTAAAAGGTTTCAAACCAGCACGCGATTTTCGAATTGTGTCACTTAAATTGGATTTTGTATTGAACTTCTGTAACGAGTTGTGTTCTCGCAGCTATGATCTAACTAAAGACGATTTAGAAGCGTTCCCATCTAAATATGCAATTTCATCTCTTCGGGATTTTAGAAAAGCATAAGTTGGAGTATTGGGTGTTATACCAGTCAAATAACAATAATCTTAATCTGTGAGGTACCCTTGTTATTTGGACAGTTCATACTCTTCTGAAATATTTTAGTTTATCGTCACCGGATTTTAGTTATATTCAAATTCGACATGTCAAACTCTCCTGTAACAATTATCTTTTCTGTAACAATTATATTGTCATATCTTCGATTTGAAGGCGTGCGAAGAGATACAATTTATGTGTATTGGAACACTGAACTTAATATGTCCTTATGTATTTTGTGTCCTGATAGAGTATGTGATATTAACAGAGTATGTGATTTCTATTTATTATTCAAGAGCAAAGTCTTTCCTCATAACACTAAATTGTATACGTTCCTTCGTATTTCAAACAAGAAATTAACGAAGTACGATGCATTACAAACTGCAAAGAAATAGACAGAAGACAGAACTAGTAAAATGAGTTAAGGCGAAACTCATTTTTGGCAAAACAGCTATTATTTAACAAAATCGTAAGTAAAGAATTTGGGTTTCTATCAATGGCGAAACCTTGAAGTAATCCTCAAAAACGTTTCAACCTAGAAAAGGCTGTAAATACCTTTTTGACTCATCTGCATACTGGATCAGCGTGACACGAGAACAGAATTGTATTTTGTTGAAAGGTTTGTGCATCTTCGTTACTGAATGTGACCTATTTAATACACGACCCGGGGCGAGGTACTTTCTAACGATGCTTGGTTTGTCAATCTATAAATCTCGTTCGAAGAATTACATGATTGCTTTGAAATCTCGCGGGAATTTGTGTGATCTCCAATTTCGTATGATGCCAATTTGAATATGGCAGATACCTTTGTAACTCGTTGTTCATTTTTCCCGCCACAGGGGACTCAAGTACACGACATTGTTTTAACAAAGGTTTGTACGGCAGTGTCAATCAACTCGGGTATTTCCGTGAATTTGATGTCGTTCTGGCATTAGTTCATAACACAATCATTTTAATTTCATTTTCCATTCAATGCTTATTGTTTATCTAAGATGTATGTGTTGTTGATTATTGTCTTGTTGCTCAATATTGAAAAAATATCTTTCCCAGCCAGCGTGTAATTGTCACATGGCAAGACAATTCATAGTGATAACCTACTTCTGGTGTGGAGAACTTTCAACCTCTATCCATTATTGTTCTTAAAATGTACTTTTCAAGAAGCCTAAATTTTATCAAAGGAAGCCATTACTAATGATCCTGGGCCTATTGGTTTCCATATTGCAGTATTATATTTTTATGTGTTCTCCATTATGCCAAAAAGTATAACCCTTTATGAGTAGAAAGAAAATCGATAGTCGACGTTCCCTTGAAGGCCCTCCTAATCCCTAAAATCACCCAAGTGTGATGACGTTCGAGTCGACGTTCAGGGAACAAACCATCAAATCTGCTATATTTCACACACGATGCAAACACTCTACCTTTATCCACCCAATAGTGTCCCTTCTTTTCCTCTGCCCCCTAGACTTTAAAAGAAAAACCTAGGATCGATTACGATTTGGTATTCTAATATGATTCGCTGCGGAATCGAACCAGAAACCTTTAAAAAATACGTGATGGTAGTTACGCAACCTCTACACCATCACCTCAATGGCCGTTTGGAATATAACCTAAGTTGACAGGCCAGCCCGAAACCGTTTAACCTTCCGCACGAAATAGTTCATCTTCCCATCGAAACAATCAGAAATTACAAATAGGGCAGTTCGGTCGATATGACGTAAATTGGGTCTTTCGCAGAAAACTATGTCGGTGTCCGGTAATTGTGTTTCGCTATATCGGTTGCTTCCTTGTTACGATCTCAAAAACAATTTATTTCATTTTTCTCCTCTGTGTTTCTCGGTGGTTCTTTTGGATATGAGCGTGTTCACTATTATATATCAGACGATTCCGAGAAAACTATTGTGACAAAAGAAGAAATTGCTCGATACCTCGCCGGTGTACGGGGATCGATCCCTGAATCCTCTGTACCAGTGGCTGACACTGAACCACTGTCTCACAGTTTCCAAGCGGTTTTAGATCCCGGTGACGGCATTTGGATTTTTATGAGACGCAGTTTTCTCAATGATTTTATGGAAAGCCAATGGTTCTACCAAGCTGGACTATCCCTTACTGGCATTTAGTTTGGAGTCTTCCTCCATCGTTATGAATAGAACATCACAGAATATTTGAAATACTATTGACGCAATGTTAGAATCCATATGATATAACTAAATAGATAAATTGTCCTCCCACTATGACACTTTGGGTAACGGAATAATGCTCTTGGTTCATGGAACAAAACATTTTAGAGAGACCTCCTTGGCCTAGATTTCGGAGTATGAGACTTCATAACATAAAGTCCATCTCCGCCTCGGTTCTTATCACAGAACCGCCAGATTTGAATGTACAGTGAACCCTCGTTTATCCGAACACGTCCGTTCCCAACAAAATGTCCGGTTTACCGAAAAATCAGGACTAATGAAGCAGAGCATGTGCTTATTCACATTAAGACATAAACGGTCTGTATGCACGTGTACACTTATAACCATTTAGCAAACGCCAAATTGTCGACCGCCCCAAATTGAAAGAGTTTGCAGAAGACATATCAAAACGTGATGAAATTCAAAGATAATCTTCTGATATGGCAGAAAACATTGTGGGAAAAGGAGAAATTGCTCGTCACGAGCAATTTCTCCTTTACCCACAATGTTTTCAAAAGTTGTCTGCAATAAACTGGTCCAATAATTCCGTTCCCTTACAATTTTGTTCGGATTGCGAGACATCCGGATAATCGGTGTCCGGATAAACGAGGCTTCACTGTACACGAGATGTACTCTGCGGCCTAACTAACGGAAACCTGATAGTTTAACCCATCTTGACCGTCCCTGATTGGTAGTTAGGTTAGGGATATAACTCCAACAATGATAAGCCTTGCACCGCATTAAATCTTGAGCCTTCGTAGTCCGATGAAAAAGAAAACAGTGAATCAAATCAAACTGATTAAGACGTTGGTGTATATTGCGTCCTAATGTAACTGAATGATATTTGAAAACGACATCAAGTGAAAGCCAAACATTCAAACGAATCGCTTCTTGTAGGGGTTACTGTTTTAGCCATTGAATGCATGGTGTTTTATGGTGCATCGACATCTAAGGTCTTTTAGCGCGGGTTTAGCCATTAATCATGGACATAATTTGTCTCCTTGGGAACAATTGCTAACTGCGATATTTCAAAGACTAAAACATTACATGATTATACATCATTGGTGTTTAATAGGAATGCATCCTCCTAAAGAATGGCTTCCGATTGTTCTTGTGTGTTCTAGTGGTGAATTAATGCAGTCAGAGAAGTTTGAAGATGCATCAGTAATGAGAGAATTATGGATTGCATTTGACATGCACCAAACTGCAGTGAAATAAAGAACAACAAAGACGAATTGATCGTGCAGTATTGAATGTGAAAATCTAGAAGTGTTCGTTTCTTTGGGATGTCCTTTGGCAAGTCACTTCAGAGCCTACGCCTAGTACTGGTGAATCCAGGAAAGCCTTAACATAACTGAAACATTGTTGATGCGCCGTTAAACACCATACACGCTAGAATCCTTCATATTTATCAGCATCTGTGCCCGTGTTAGCAGTTTTAAGTTTTTTTTAAATATAAAAGATTATTGTTTACCGTAACATAATTAATTCATCATATTTATGAGCAAAGTATCAATGTGTCACATTGGTTTTTACCCAATGTTACAAGTACGAGAATACTAGACGTGACACAGTTTCTACCAAAAGTTACGTTAAGGCTCGAAATGATACGATCGAATGTCGTTGAAAGACAGCAGTTGCATGTGTTTCCTGATAGGGTTTATCCTTTTGTCTAAATTATTCCAATCTCCTTGAACTCAATCTGTATATTCCATTATCTTTGGGAATGCGTTCGGATATATACGACATTTTATTGTGTGTCAATATGATTTGCATGAACATAGATCCCACAGTTTCGTAGTTACGGTGTTTTGAATTAGAGATATGAAATCGAGAGTTCCAACCCCGTTCACTTTGAATCCATTCTCGTGTTTTCCTTGATCGGTTGTGTTTGTGTCTTTGAGAGGCCTGCTTGATTTTTTCGTTACGGTGGAAGAGGCAATGATACTAAGACAATGCCTTCTATCAGAGTTACCTTACCCACGTTTTTTACCACAGACCATAACTGAATTAATGACCAATTCGTGCTGGAATGCAATTAATAATAAAAGTAGGACAAACTACATAATAATAGAGCAGGAAATGTCGCAACAAACACTTGCATTGTTACGTCTTTACGTCATGCTTTCTCATCACAGATGATGGAACATAATAGGGTTCTGGGGCAATCGTTGTTTTCAATTCGTCTGAGAAAAAGACGTATGTCGTCACGCGATTGATTTTAGTCTGATGCCCATACGCATGCAATAAGGTGCCTATTATGTTTGTGTTTCTTTTGCTTGTTTTGTGGTTAACCCTGGGGTTGGTCTCATAGGGGGGAGGGGGTCTCTTTATGTTTGGCTTTTCTCAATTATGTTTGAAACCCATTTGCAACAAAAAACTCTTGTGATACTTTGACAGCAACAAAATGTAGAAAAAACATGTAATTTTCTTATTGATATCAAGTTGAAACCATTGCGACAAAAGGGTCAATTGCCGCCCAGGCAAATGTTTCCTTTTGTAACACTGGTTATTTAAAATAGTTCAAAGCAGGTATACCGAAATGAGGTGTAATGGAGTACAGGGTTAAACTTTTTCAATTCAACGGAATTCTCCTGGCTAAAATACGGGAGGTCTGTGGTTTTATCGAGAAGCTTTAAGGAGAGTGTTCTGTGTGGCCTAGTGGTTAGTATGGCGGTCTCAGTGCTCTGGGGTCCCGGATTCGAGCTCCACTTGTACCCTGCTATATCTGTGTCGTTAAATATTTCCATTATGAAGGAATATTTTTTTGAATGTATCTAAAACTTAAAAGAGATAAGATAAACTCTCTGTTTCATAGTTTTAAAGTCGAAAAGTTCTTTCAGCCCCTTTGAATAAAAGATTTTTGATTGGCGACAATTTATCTTGAAAAAACGGATATGGGGTACCTTTCTTTAGGATAAGAGAAATAATTGTCGAAATAAAACATTTATGCTTGCAACAATGGTGTTTAATTTCGTGATGATTTTGGTGTATGGATTTTGATAGAGTGCAAACGGTTTAACCTTTCTTTTACAACGAATTCATTGCAAATAGATTATCTTTTCAGTCGTTCACCTGAAACCGCATTACAAGCAAGAATTCGGTGAAACCATTTAGAACTAAACGAAAAATGATATATCGTCCTTTTAATTATTTAAAGTCTGTCAGAATATTGATGGAAAATGATGTTGAACATAATAGTTCTTGTCACGTTATAATACGATTCAAACTTCATTGGCATTGAGAGCGATAGAAACTACCGCCAAAGGTGTTTCGGCTGTAGTTCATCATCCTGTTAAAGCAGAAGATCTTTATGGAAATCATTCGATCTTTACTGGAAAAGCGATCACATTGTTGGATTCTAGTAATAGATAAGTCATCGAGAAATCGATATATTCTTTTGAGAACCGGTCATTTTTGAAGAATCAAATTGGTCACTCTTTTAGAATTCGGTCACAATCGGGAAAGTCGATAATTCTTTTGGAAATTGATCACATTCGCAAGAATCAATCATTCTTCAGTTTAATCGATCTCATTCGATTAGATCAATCACTCGTCAGGAAATCAATTACATTTGAACGACTGGATCATTTTTTGTTAAATCGAACACATCTGAGTTTATTGATCACTTTTCCGGAAAATGGACGGATTTTCTAGACATGCTTTTCTCGCCATTACCGATTATTTCCTTCCTGTTTGGGATGAATCGGTTTTGCTCAATGTCAACAGAAATGAAATTTCTGTAAACGTCAATTGATCGATTTATCCGTTGCATAAACCATGCATCATCAGACATGAGTTTTTTTCATTTTGCTTGATATCAATAGTAATTTATCGAGATTAATATCTCACTGTTCAAAACATATCAACAAGTGTGTCCATTTCGGGAAAATTAATGACGATTCCGGATTGGGAGTAAAACTTGCTATTAAAACTACAATTAATCAGAGCGTTTCGTGATATTGGGTAGAAGCCATTGTACAAAACGGAGAAATGGCCCTAAAGGAGCACGCATAATCACCGATGAGTATCAAGTCACCAGGGGCCCGTTTTACTAAACAACTTACGGAAAATGTTTGCGTAAGTCATAATTGATAAACATGGAAAGTATCTTAAATGAAAGTACAATGATGCAATGTGGCACTTCATTGGAAGCGTCTCGGAGAGACGATTCCAATGATGTGTCACTTTGCAATATTGCTTCGTCCAATATTGAAATAAGAGGAATTGTTGTTTTAGACTTACGCAAATCTTAAACGTAAACTGTTTAGTAAAACGGGCCCCAGGTATCCTTTTATACAACAGTAACTTGACTATCGAATCTAGACTTTGACACAGTGCAAATCGTGTTCAAGTCCTATATATAAGAATCCATCTCTTTAATATCCGACTTAATTCATTGTAAGTGACTGGGACAGTCTTATTATGTTACTTGTCATGCGACCTGATTCGGTTATTTGTACTTATATTGATGAATACGATTCTTAGTTACACAATGCGTTTGTTTGATATACGTATGTCCTTTCTTATAATGATATCGATAAATGATAAATGTTTTATGCGACCTGATTCGGTTATTTGTACTTATATTGATGAATACGATTCTTAGTTACACAATGCGTTTGTTTGATATACGTATGTCCTTTCTTATAATAATATCGATTACTGATAAATGTTTTATGCGACCTGATTCGTTTGTTTGTACTTATATTGAGTAATACGATTCTTAGTTACACAATGCGTTTGTTTGATATACGTATGTCCTTTCTTATAATAATATCGATTAATGATAAATGTTTTATGCGACCTGATTCGTTTGTTTGTACTTATATTAATAAATACGATTCTTAGTTACACAATGCGTTTGTTTGATATACGTATGTCCTTTCTTATAATAATATCGATTACTGATAAATGTTTTATGCGACCTGATTCGTTTGTTTGTACTTATATTGATAAATACGATTCTTAGTTACACAATGCGTTTGTTTGATATACGTATGTCCTTTCTTATAATGATATCGATAAATGATAAATGTTTTATGCGACCTGATTCGGTTATTTGTACTTATATTGATGAATACGATTCTTAGTTACACAATGCGTTTGTTTGATATACGTATGTCCTTTCTTATAATAATATCGATTACTGATAAATGTTTTATGCGACCTGATTCGTTTGTTTGTACTTATATTGATTAATACGATTTTGTGTCACACAATGTGTTGATTCGATTTGCGTATGTCCTTTTTTGTAATAAGATCATTTCCTAGTACTTGTTTCTTTTTTATATGACAGATACGTTATATAACCACAGAATATATTTCTATTTAACAGATATTCGTGGAAAGCGCATAAAGAATACGTTTGAGAGTACCGAACAACCGTACTGATCTATGTTTTGCAAGTGTTTCAAAGACATAATGTACACTTTTATTGATGTTCCCCTTTATTGTTTCAGAGCACCAGCATGTATTCAGACTGATGTACAATATTCGCTATGCTTCTTTTTTATTGGTATTTCTTTTCTCAGATACTTTATGTACAACATGATCTATGTTTTGCTAGTGTTTCAAAGACATTATGTACACTTTCATCAATGTCCCCTTTGATCTTTCAAAGACATGAGTATAGATCTAGTCTGCTGTACAAATACTGATTAGTTTTATTATTATGTCTTCTTAGTTATTTTCTCAGATACTTTTTGTACAATATGACCTATGTTTTCCTAGTGATTCAGAGAAATCACATATAGTATCATTTATGTCATCTTTATTCTTTCAGAGACATCAACAAGGATTCTAACTCATGTACAATATTGGTCATCTTTTGTTATCATTTGAGAGATTTTATGTTGTATGTTTTGCTGTTAATTTGTTGAATTTTCTTTCTTCATCTTTTTTCCCAGATACTTTATGTATTACATGATCTATATTATACAATTGATTCAGAGACATTATCTAAACTATATCCCCTTTATCGTTTCAGAGACACCAACATGGGTTCCGACTGATGTACAACATAGGTTATGTTCTCTCACTCGTCTCGCTGCTCTGTGCCTCAATCATCATATTGGCTTTCCAGTGAGTAGCATTATAATGTATTGGTCTTGGTGCACATGTTTTACTAAGTGTATGTCTTAGGTATTACATTATCCGTTTATTGCAAAAACAGTTACAGTTTATAGCAATATCCATATAATACAAATATTCCATGACAAAGAACATATAAGAGAACATATAAAAGCATAGATGTTAGCTGAAGAACAAAAATAGTTAGGAAGTGTAATTTTGCGAATGGTTAAGTTTCATAAGACATTACTTTCTTTTGAAAATGAATTGATAGTTTTAATGGTTTTGTTTACCTGAAAAGTAGATACATTTTGCCAAATAATTTAATATGATAGGGGAATTTGAAGACATAAGATATAAAGAAATGATAAAAGCAGTCAGTCAATCAATTCATTGTGGAATATCATCTTTTATACACTACCCCCATAGGATTTTCTTCTTCAAGATTAATGTGCTGTATTGATTTGAGAGATAAGTTGATCAGTCATTTGCTTGGTTTATTGTGAGTGCACCTGATGAACATCTTTCAATGAATCAACCAATTAATTAATCAACAAAACAGTCGTTTTTCACTTTATGAAGTCAGTTGCTTTGAACCTCTAACAAGATACAACTAAACATTTTCGTTTCGTACATATGTCGGACCTTGTGAGTATTATGTGATTGATCAATTTATCGATTATCCACCTGAACCTGTTCGTATCTCAATGACCATTTCTTAATTTATCAATTCATCAATCAATCGACAATCTTCTTTCTCTCCACAGCAAGTTACACTGTGCCCGTAACTATATCCACCTGAACCTGTTCGTATCTCAATGACCATTCCGTTATTTATCAATTCATCAATCAATCGACAATCTTCTTTCTTTCCACAGCAAGTTACACTGTGCCCGTAACTATATCCACCTGAACCTGTTCGTATCTCAATGACCATTCCTTAATTTATCAATTCATCAATCAATCGACAATCTTCTTTCTCTCCACAGCAAGTTACACTGTGCCCGTAACTATATCCACCTGAACCTGTTCGTATCCCAATGACCATTCCTTAATTTATCAATTCATCAATCAATCGACAATCTTCTTTCTCTCCACAGCAAGTTACACTGTGCCCGTAACTATATCCACCTGAACCTGTTCGTATCGTTCATGTTACGGGCCCTGATGAGCATCCTACGAGAGAATCTGTTCGTGGCGAACCTCGGATTCCGGAAGGACGTCGAGATGACAGTCAATGGGACGTATTACTTCAAGGATGGACCGGTAACTCGTGATTTCTTTGTTATTTATATCAGTTGGCAGGGGTTTGTAACCAATGATTGGCTGAAGTTTGTTCTGGCGTGCCTTTGGATTTGGTTAGGTGAAATACATCTCGTGATCTGCTTATAATTTCATTGTTGTTGTTGTTGTTGTTTTTCTCTTTTTTTCTTTAATTGTTGTCATAATTTAATGCCGATTTCATCGATTTTATGGTCATGTTGTGTTTGGTGATATCCTGCTCCGAGTCCACGAGTCTTGATCTATCAGACTTTTGGTCCGACATTTCTCAAGCGTCTTGTGGATGCTGATCACAGTTAATTTCTCGTGCCTCTTTGACGGAAAATTTGTAAAATAGTGTCGTTTTGAACTGTAATTTTCTGAACAGCCAGCCTTGAAATTAAATATGGGGTTTTATTCATTTCGTCTTACACAGGAGTTGTGTAGTTGAAAAGGCCAGTCTGTTGTTAATAATGTTAAGCTATCATTAATACGAATGGTTATATGTCTTTTTATATGGTTACATCAATAAACACATTCATTAATAACATTCACACTTGTCTCCTCAAGGAATGATACTGACTATGTTCAAAAATATTTTACTGTTTTTTTTTTTAATGTATGGTGTTTGTCATAATGATATGTTAATATGTAAGCAACAACATCTACTATGTTACGCTAATCAACTGTTGAACTTGAACTTGCTGTCCTAGTATACTTTGGAACTTTCATTTGAAGATATTTGAATCTAGTATTGTGCCATTCATCATGCTATAGGATGGATTAATGAAGCTTAATGGTGTTTTCATGTCGTTTCCTCGCAACGCCTGCCAAACAGATGGCTTCAATCCGAAAACGTTAATCATTCATATAAATGGAAGGTCAGTAGCCGACAGAATATTGCTACTTTGCTTAGCTGTTGGTTGTCCTCTGAATTTGATGTAAAATCTAATTGGTCGCTTAATGTGAGATAGCATGTTATAAGCTCTTGTTCCAAAAGTACGCAGACAAAAGCACACATCTTATTTCACGCGTACATACATAGTCCTGCCCACACGCAAGTAGAATAATTAATTAAATTCGCAGGGTCATGCGTGGCCCAGTGGTTAATGTATGGGATTTCAGTTCCCGGGTTCAATCCTAACCAACGGCACTGGGAATTTTGGGAGTGTCCTAAGGCAAGGCAAAACAGAGCCCTGCCTAGTACTTATAGAGTAATCTTGTGGCATCGTAAGCAAAAACGTTGGATAATGGATAATGGGAAATACTGATTTCTACGCGAAATTCAATCACAGACATACCACTGACCAATTCATTTCGATCATAATGTAACTATATCGAGGATACAGTGCAAAACCATCTCACGTCCTTCCTTTAGGGAATGCCCTACTATGGTCTAGTACTGGAACCCTCAATGTATCAATAGCATAGCATCTAATATTTTTCGGATTATTGTCGTCAAATAAATCTACGGAATGATGAAAAGATATCCGCAAATGAACTACGCGTAAAACGTTCATTGTCTTGTAGACGCACGTTATATTCCGGTTGGTAGATTGATTTTTCTCGGGAACTCCACTACTGTAGCGATAATAGAAAAGTGGATCCAAACGAGAATAAATCTTACTTTAACGACATTGATGTCGAAAGGTTAGTTTTCTCCGTGATTGCCAGTTTACGATACGCGACCTCTCGAGATTTCCCGCGAGAGAATGATTGCCAAGACGCGCATGCGCACGGGGTCGGTAATTGGAATTTTGTCGTGTCGCCATTTGGGATAAGAATTATGTACGAGGCAGCGACCGGGAAAATGTTTGGCTTATTAGATCTATGGTTAGACTCTCCTATCGTCGTTCAGGGACTTGTAGTTGTTAAAGAAGCACTTGGGTGAACATCGTATACGAGTCTTAGGCATGAAAGCTTTTGGAATTTAGGTTTAGGCATATACTAGGCCAATGTTGTCAATGGAACTCGGAGTTATGTACATTATTGTGAAGGGACAATTTGATTTACTTCGGCCTGTCCGTTTTTATTTACATTTTTTTTTTAAATCAAATTGTAATGGAATAGTGTCCGCTCTCAGATTTTAAAAGTTGAAAATGTCAAGTCTTTGATAAACCTTTCAATTTCGATATCAAATAAGATGAACAGAAGGGCTTTAGAGTGACTGCCCTTGAATGATAGAAAACTGGTGTTTTGGGCTTATCCCCTCTCTCATTCTTAACGATCTCGTTCAATCTTTTCAAAATTCTTTGAAGACATATGTGGCCATAAAACGTTGCTTGGTGTCTAGCAGAATCACACCAAGAACTTCAGAACGATACAATTATAATCAGCAACGGAACTACCACGATCGTTATTATCATTTGAAATTTTATCTTCGTTTGGAAAGACAGTATTTTCTACACGGTGTATTAATAAAACATTCAACCTGCATCTGGATCTTTATGTTGGTAATTCACCTTCCATGCTGATGTTTGTCCCTAACCTATCATCAGAGTTATCATCATGATTATCAATAGCATCACCTTCATCATCACCGTCACTTTGATAATTATCATCAATACTTCAGCACTGGGAGTGCCGACTATTCTACACGGTGTATCAATACGCGTTAATGGCGAGTTACATCTGGATCTTCATGGAAGCAATCTATCTCCATATGCTGATCTTCGTCTCTGTATTACCAAAATTATCATCATCATCATCATCATCATCATCGTCACTTTAATCATAATAATCTTTATTCCAGCACTGGGAATGCCGACTATTCTACACGGTGTATCAATACGCGTTAATGGCGAGTTACATCTGGATCTTCATGGAAGCAATCTATCTCCATATGCTGATCTTCGTCTCCGTCCTCACGGAACAGGCCCGGATAGAATGGTACATGATCATTGGATGGAGTAAGTGGTTTTTTTTGTGTCTCAACATTTTAGAGTTATAGTTCAATGGTTAGATTAAGGATAAAGAATGTAAAGGTCGAATCATAAATGATCATTGGATGAAGTAAGTGTTTTGAACTTTTTTCCCTTAACATTTAGGAGTTAAAGGAGTGGTGTTATTTTTATGGGTAGAGCATTTCAAGGTCAAATGGTACATGATCAGTGGGTGGATCTGATTGTTTGCGATTTGTCTACATTTTAGAACTAAACGACGGGATTGTTTTGTGGATACAGAAGGTCCATATCGAATGTTGCTTGAAAAACTGATATATTTACTACTATAGTTAACGTTGTTTCAATATTTAAAAGTGTATATGATGTTGAAACTTCTCGATCAGAGTGGGTTATTTCATTTTTTTCTCTCATGGCCTTTTGCTCTCTGCGATTTTGTCCCTATTTGAACCGGTTATGAATTCCATTCAAAGTCATTTTGGAAGCGTTCTTTAACTATAGAAGTACAAGTCAAACTTGTGTTAAGAGGCCAGCCTATGGGACAGAGTGAATTGGCTGTTTAAGACAGGTTGGCTGCTTAAAACAAATTGATGTACACTATAAATCTAACAATGGGACTTTCTGTAGTGGCTGTTTAAGACAGGTTGGCTGGTTAAAATAGTGGCCGCTTAACACAAGTTAGACTGTACAAACATATAGAGAGGAAATACCGATACCATTTGCATGAGTAGAATAACAACGTTTATTTTCATTTCAGCCACCCCATTACCGTTTGTTATATCCTGGGCCATATCACGAGCTCTCTTGGACAACACATTGTGCTGGAATACGTCTACCAACAGCCCAGGTCTGACGTGGATCAATAAAATCCCTGTCATGATTACTGTCGTGGTGGGTAGACGATTGTTTGTGTGTTGTTTAACCCATTACCAAACAATGACGACATTTAACCACTTTGTTGCAGACGACTGGAAAACCTTGTGGGAAAAGGAGAAAATAGTCGCTAAGAGCAATTTCTCCTATTCCCCACAAGGTTTTCTGCTCTATCTGAAGAATCTTTTTTCAATTTCGTCACATTTTAAAATGTCTGAAATCTCTTTCAATTTGGGACAGTCAAAATTTATCGTTTGGGAAAGGGTTGAAGACGCTTCAATTCGTTCAGTTGTTGTTGTCGTTTTATAAGCTATTAGCCAAATGCACGGACCTAATGTTTAGAGTACATAACTTAAAATCACACTGCCCCTCTCCGCGTGGGTTCTAATCCTGTTGAAGGGTATGGAATTTCATGTGAGGATAGTCTCCCGACTGACCTACGGAATGCCATGGGTTCTAACCGGCTTAACCAACCCTTATTGGCAGTAAACCATGGGGGTCTTCCTCCATCATAAAGAGTCGGGTATCGTAACATAACTGAACTAATGTTGGCGAGATGTTAAAGCCGTATAAATTGTGATTGTGTTTGTATGAATGCAGAACACCTTAGCACTTAAGACCAAATTGCATCCATATAATAAAATAAGATAGTTATTAATCGAATGACATAATTATACTTTATATTATTTATCAAGGGATCTTTACTAAAATCTAATGTGTGCGTGTGTGTCATCAAGGAAATGTTTGGTGAAATAGCGATGTAGATTAGTATGTTTAGGTTATCTATTTCCATTTTCCAGATCAATTTCCTGTTTTTCATCAACATTGTCCGGCTTCTATTCACCAAGTTGAGTTCGAACTCTGTACCCAGCCCGGATTCAGCACGTTACAGATACAGGTAATGACAAACGCATCGTTTTTATAAGTTTTATTTCGATACGTTGATATATATTCGTATCTTTACATCGTTTTATCAATGCTACATGTATTTCATGACAAGCCTTTTATTACTTTACGTTAGGATTTGAGCTTGCAATAACTACAAAGCCTAATTGATTAAAGTATCGAACTGTAATGCACAACTTTCTTTATTAGATCAGGGGGCCATGCGTGGCCCTGTGGTTAAGGTGGCGATTATAGAACTCAGCGGGAGATCCTGGGTTCGAGCCCAATCGGTAACTCTGGTTAGGTGGGACTGTCATTTGGCAAGATACTTGAGATCCCTAGTTTAGCATTTGTGAATCACGAAAAGCCGTTGCATAACTGAAAAAATGTTGTTATGTTACATTACAAAAGAAAATATTTTGATTTAGTCCTGATTTCGTAGTAATGATGTCAAGATATACTATAGATGAGAACTTCTGTCTGCAGACTTCACTTCGCAGATAACCGAATCCATCTTAGATTCAATCTAAAAGCAGAAGAAACGCTTTAAAACGTACTCACTTTCTCTACAGTATATTTGAGTTCTTTAATTTTTTGTTTCATTCATTACAATCGATCATTTTTTACGGACCTCCACATTTCTATTCCAGACGACTTGCCCGAAGTATTTCCGTCCTGATCCCCATTTTCGGCGTGTATTTCCTCGTGTTTTCGTTCCCCATGGATAACCTCAGTCCCCTGGCCACCTTCGTGATGCTGTGCTTCGAGATGTTCTTCGCCTCCTACCAGGTATAACTTCCTGTTTATCATACGCATGCGCTAACTATTTATATGATTACTTCCGTTTGGCCATATGCAGTACGGCATTGTAAAGGAAGATCAGGGAAGCGTATACGCCAACATTCACCATAAATATAATTCATTCACTCACTGTACCAAACATATGAGAGCAAGTGAGGAAATGGTAAACAAGAGTATTTTACAATAAAAGAAGCAAAGGGGCTCCCCACAGGGAAATACACCTGGCCTCAATTATGTGTGGGAAAGCGGTCAGCTGCTTGGAAAAGAGCGTTGTTTAGTGTATCAACAATCTGAACACATCGGGTTTATCCAATGAAAACACCTCTGAGATAATAGGGATGACGCCATATTGTTTTCTGCGAGAATGACGTCACTTTACTTTCGTTTTTAAAAATAGATCTTAAATGTGAAATCTTAAAAGTCGTTTAATTTGATTGAGGAAACAACTATACATGTCACAACAACAGTTTCGCCATTTGGTATGAGTTACTGATAAAAATGATTAAACAGGATGTCAAACACTTCCATACACATTGAACTACTTAACGTGCACGCTAAGAAAATGTGTTAATTGGCGGATGCCGATTTACCCGAAAAATTGTAACCCTACACTTATATCCGAGGTGTATTTCACAGCTCACGGAAATACCCGAGTAGTTTCGATTGGTGTATAAATAGTATTGCTGAACATACGGATCGATGCATTGATAATGGTGGTATACAAGTACCCATACAAGGGTTCGGATTTCGGACGTATGTTCGATCACGAAAGTTGACGAGGTGTCCGAGACACTTAATCAATTTTCTTGAGCGAGTAAACACCCGAGAAATTGTGAAATTATTACAAGGTTGTATGTAGAACGGCTTTATTCATATCTTGTTGGGGCTATATGTACCTCAAGCATATTTGTACAGGTTCATTCTAATGCATCGTTTACTCTCTATTCCAGGGTATGTTCATCGCTATTCTCCTGTGTTTCATAAACTCTGAGGTAGGTTCATTTGATTTGAGGTAATCATTCCCTGTTGTATTTGTTTGCACGTGTTCACTTTGGGGCAAATAAGTCTAAATATTCGTTTTCTTCATAACTTTCCAGTTATCTACGGTTTTGTTTGTTACCCATCATTACAAGTGTGGGAAATAGTGACTTGCTAAGAGGCTAATGTTAGCAAATAGTGACTTGCCAAAAGGCAAATGCTGGCAAATATTGACTTGGCTTAAGACTGAGATTTACATGATGAAACGCACGTCAGTGTGTATTTTGTTTTAGATACTTTTTTGTCTTGCATGTTATCAGATAATGTCAAATGATCTTTGTATGGCTTTGATATACTAGATTGCAATAAAGTGTTGTTGATTCATTGTCCAATACACAGTGCTTATGTATGTTCATTTACGTATCTATTACTAAACATGCCATTATGTTAATAGTTAGATGGAGAAATCGCTCGAAATTAGGAGCTTCTTTCTCTTGCTTCATATTCATCGCTCACGCATTTGGCTTACACCTTATGTGAATTTTGTGTTTTTCACTCTCAGGTGCGATCCGAAATAAAGAAGGTTTGGAACAGAGTAAATGTGCGTCGATACAGTACCGTATCCAGAGCCAGCCTCCCATCCAATGTACTTCAACCAAACACACAAGGGGGCGGGGCTTGTGGCGATGGGGGAGGGGTGAAAGGGGGCGTGTCCTCGAAGAACGAATCGTCAAGGAAGAAATACAAGATCGGAAGAAAGAGCACAACGTCCGTAACGGACATAGAGGAGTCCGTGCCGTTTACTAACTCCGCCGTGAAGAGTTACAGTATTGTTGGCGGGGACAGTCCCTCGTCGCCATTGGAGATGAACGTTTTGACCAATCAGAATGGAGACGCGAAAACCAACGAAATTAATTTGAAAATTAAGTTTGTGAACATCGAGTATCAGCCTCGCGATGGACAGAGTCGGAAAACGACGGCTTTGGACATTGAGACACTTCAAGACGGGTGTACGATCAAGGAGGAAAACTTTTTGAATAATAACACGAATAAAACAAATGTTACAAAAGATCGCGACCTTGTCAACCAGGGTGAGTCTCATAGTGTTCCTGTGCCTAGTGATAGTGCAGGCTGATATATGTGTGTCTTCGAGAGATGATCAATGACTGGAGTTATTCAGCTCTTTCAGTGGGGTAGTTTGCCTTGAATCGTAACATAGGAAATTCATCAAAGGTTGATCCAGGGGGCGGGGCCATATTCTCCCCCATCCCTCCCAGAGAAAGAAATGCATTGAAGAGCCACACAGGTGTGTTTTGACTTCACAAGGAGGTGCACCAATTGGTTTAATTATGGAAGGAAATTTATGAAGTTGGGGAGTAACCATGTATATAGAGTTTGGGGGGAAATAAAACTAGTACAAAGAAAAAAGGGTATATCATACATGAAAGCACTGCTTTGGAAAATACTGACTGTGCATACAAAGAATGCAAATGGTTTTTTCCCCAAAATTATGTTTCCATGTTTTATGAAATCCTTGAAATTCAAACAGTCTTGGAGGTGCACCAATTGGTTTCATAATAGGAAAAGACTTATGAAGTTGGGGAGTCTCATTGTATATTGAGTTTGAAAAATGTAAAACTAGGACAGCATATGGAATAAAGAAATACTGCATCACACATGGATTCGCTGTATGAAACATGACCGACTGTGCATAAAAAGTATGTTAAGGCTGTTACTTTGGCCATGTTATGCTCCCGTGTTTAATGCAGTCATAAGTCAAACAGTCGAACTGAGCAGCTACGCAAAATTAACAAATGCGGTATATTTCGGTAAAGTTAGCGTTATTCCGGTCATTTTTGTAAATAAACCATGATTTTGATCGTTTTATGTTTATTCCTAATTAAGGCCGTTTTCACCTGCATTTCACGGAACAAAGTCTTAAATAAACCATTTAAACGTTTTACTAAATGTACAACATATATATGCTAGGTCAATAACTCCATCACATGGTTATGGAATGGATTTATAAGTGTATCAAAAATATAGCTTTGTGTAACTTTATAGATCTGTAACGTTATTAGATCCATAGAAAACATTTTCTCTTAAAAATATTAAAAATCTCATTCTGTGAGACAGTCCTTTTAAATCCAACGGGTGGTTTGGCAAGAAACGAAAACACTGGCTAGAGCTTAGGTGTTCGATCATGCGTTTGCTTCTTGAATACTTTTGTGGTTAAAATATGACATTTATTTTCATTTGAAACAAAGTGAGTGCTCCAAATGGACAATAACATTAGACGTCAAATTAGATAGTTGAACCAATGATGATTTTTATTGTGATAGGTGTATTTAGAAGAAACCATTGTGGTAATGAGAGACATTTCTTGGTGTGAGAAAGTTAACGTTTAGTTATAGTAGCTCATTGAATTATGTTATCGGAAGGAAACCATTGGGATAAAAGGATTAATGTATCGCTATGGGAAATTTCTCATTGCACGATCGTAGTTCATTGAATCATATCTTTGAGACGAAACACTTGTAATACACTGAGAAACTGCCATTAGTAACACTTGTAATACACTACGAAACTGCCATTAAAAACTGTTGTAATACACTGAGAAACTGCCATTAGAAACTGTTGTAATACACTGAGAAACTGCCATTAGAAACTGTTGTAATACACTGAGAAACTGCCATTAGAAACACTTGTAATACACTACGAAACTGCCATTAGAAACTGTTGTAATACACTGAGAAACTGTCATTAGAAACTGTTGTAATACACTAAGAAACTGCCATTAGAAACACTTGTAATACACTACGAAACTGCCATTAGAAACTGTTGTAATACACTAAGAAACTGCCATTAGAAACACTTGTAATACACTGCGAAACTGTCATTAGAAACTGTTGTAATACACTAAGAAACTGCCATTAGAAACACTTGTAATACACTGCGAAACTGTCATTAGAAACTGTTGTAACCATAATACCCATGTCACAGTACTTTTTTGAGTTATTTGGTGAGCATGTATTAAAATTAGTTAGGATGACGATATTAGATGGAAATTGACTTCGTTAGCTTAAGCAAAGATAGATAAATATCATACGAACTGTCTTTCTTTAAAACAGTTTCTACAAACAGAATATGGTCGTATATGTACCAAGCTGTTAGTAGGAATGGCTTATTGGTCTACCATCCTTTAATTAGAAAAAGCCTATAGGAAGCAAGGAGAGAACAGTCTTGAACTTTTGGTAAACGTTTACATGTTGGAACTCTTCACGGTTTCAATTTTCTAACGTCGTGTCAGATATAGTTCAGTTATGTTACAGCTTTCCTGGATCCACCAGTTCTAGGCTAGAGCTCTGAAGTGACTTGCATAAGATCACTCACCACTGGGCCACGCAGGATCCTAAGTCTTGATAATAATGAACAGTACACACATAAACAACAAAAGGAAAAACGCTGTGTCAAGACTTCAAATTGAATTGCGGATATCATGTTTAAACAAGTACTAGGCTTATTGGAGACTCACTCACACGAAATCAGTGGTCCGGCATGGGCTCGAACCTTGGTGCTTCTGATTAGTAATCGACCACCTCAACCACTGGACCACGCAGGAACACGATTTTGTACCACATTCAATAAAGCTTTCAATACAAAGCTAGGCACAGTTCCTCGACTCGCATGAAAATATATACGGGCCTGTAAAAACATATTGAAGCCATATCAAGGGTTCAGTGCAAGACTATAGTAAGTGCTTCATATTTATGAAGCACTTACTTTAGTCTCGCATTGAACCCTCGATATGTAGTAATAGTAAATACGTTCGCTGATGCGACGAAACTTCTAGTAAAACACACACAATGCTGTTATATATAGAGAAATCCGTGTACTGTGCTATGTTTGGAATTGACACTTCGTTACAATTGATTAATTCAATGGATTATTATAAACTATGTAATATGTGTTATTAAGATACGGAAGTGATAGCTTTAGGGGATTATGTAATGCAGCTTTATCGAGTAAGTGATTTGATTTTTCTTTTATCACAAACGTTTTCTTCCGATTTATGCAGGCTTGGTTAAAACCATAGACGAGTTCAATTGTATCATTTGTAAACATTCGTTTTGGGCACACATGTTTACAAAAATGTACATGTTTACATGCGTTGTGTGTGTGTCATTGGAATTCCTTACCATTAAAAATATTAGATTTTTGGGAAAATCTATGTTAGTCATTTTACCTATATCCAACCATTTTACTCCATTGTACACCAACTTGACATAGCTGCTGTTAAATATCTAAGAAACCAGTTTAACAAAAGAAGAAATTACTTCATAAGAGTAATCCATCCATAGGTTGTTTGTACTTTTTCCAATACCGTAAAGTAAATGTATTATTTTCATACTTTTTTGTCATCTGCTATGGTTGTCTGGTATAGTCTTTTTATTAATTTATTGTGATAGAAGGAGGAATGTCTTCTAATGAGCCACTAATTCCATTTGTCACATTAGTTTCTAACTCTTGTTCCATCTGTTGTTGCTTACAACTTGGACTTGTTTCAATGTGTCATATTGGGAATAATTTATTGTATTGAATACTTTATGACTTATGTTAAAGAACTTTTATTTATCAATGTTCTTATCGATATGTTTAATGAACCACGCATACTTGATTGGTGTATTGATTGATGCATTTGTTAATTGATATATCATCTTGTTGAGTGCATGGCTGATTGAGTTATCGAATGATCAATCGATGATCAATCGGTTTATGCACATATTGTACTTAGAGATTGATCCGACAAAACATGAATTTGTTTGTTTTGGCCTATTGTCGTAATTGATTGATTTATCGATGGATATATCTATTTATTGGTTGAATTGTCGATTAAAGTGTGACTTGCCCCTGATGTAGGCTTTAGACTGAAATTATTGGAGTTAGTGATTATTTCTTGACCCCCGCTTTGTAAGCGTTTATTGCTAACAAACTTTAACGTCATACGTGCTTGTTTTAACGCATCTAAAGCTCATGACTTAAATAAAAACTGTGGCAAAAAGAGATATTGCTCACCAAGGACGAATTCTCCTATTGGAACAATGGTTTCCCGCTAATATCATGATAGAAGTGTTGTTTGTCCTTCTTTCTATTGTGCACGTTCTGATGATTTCTATTGTTGCCAGTCACGACTTACCATTACGGGGAATAGGTAAAAGCGCCTAGAATCCCAATGACAGAAAGAAGCTTAAAGATCTCTGCATAAACACAACCTAACGAAATGGTGCTAAGAATGCACACAATTACTCTTCAGCTCATACTTTGCCGTATGCATTTAATCTGCCGTCCGTGCTGTATGCTATTTAAGACTCATGACTTGCTTCGAAACACTCTGCTTCATCTACTTGTATGCGTTTCCCTTCCCTACAAGCTTGTATGCTTTCCAGAAACCCTCTTCTACGTTTTTACTGTCTAATCCGCTCGTTCGTCACTCCACATCCTTATAAACCCGTTAGTATGGTTTCTATCCTTCGTTAGATCGAATTCTTCCCCAAATCCCTTGTCCTTCTCTGAACCTTCGTCCGTCGATCCGTTTTCATGTATCCACAAGCCGTCCACTCGTATGCTTTTCATCCCTACAACACATCTAACGATTTCCAAAACCATTCACTGTCCCCTCGTAGGCTTCAATAACTTTTTGTCCTCTCGTGTACTTTCATACACCCTCTCCCGCTCTTTCGTATACTTTTATACACCCTTTCCCACTCTCTCGTACGCTTCCTCGTTTTCTATTTTCCGTTTCTGTGCACGCTTTTCCCCAAAACTAACGTCTTGATTTTCATCTCATTTCGTATGCTTTCCTTCCCTTACCATTTTATACTTTTTATGGCAAAAAAAGAAAAAGAAAAGAAAAATACGAAATCAAACTAAGAAATGAAATAGAAACTCTTCACAGTTTTCTCTTCTGCGTGTTTCTTACATGTTTCTCAACTTCTGTATTCATGCTTTGCCCTGTGTGTTTCGCTATTCTATTCTACATGTCTCGCTGCATGTTTCGCTTACCGGCCCACAGTCTCGCAGGATCACACTCAAGCCTGTCTTATCTATAGAAAAATTGACGTAAGTCATAACTGATAAACATGGATAGTGTCTTCAATGAGAGTACAATATTGCAATGTGACATGTCATTGGAAGCGTCTCGCAGAGACGATTCCAATGATGTGTTACTTTGCAATATTGCTTCGCCCGATATTCAAATACGATGAATTATTGTTTTAGACTTACGCAAAGCTTAGGCGTAAACTGTTTAGTAAAACGGTACCAAGGGACAGATATATAATGAATCGCTGATCTTCGTATAAAAACTTTTAGAAAACATTTTAAAGACCCTCAAATATGAGCATTTAGTGAGGTACGAAGATGAGACCGTGCTTAAACCACTGAGCTAGCGGACCATGTAATAACTGTCCAGAATTATTTACGTATAAGAACAATACATATTTAAGAATAACCGTTAATCAGCGGTCTAAAGGTGTACGGTTAATCATTTAAAGAACAAATATCTTGTCAAATTCGCTTGCCGACCCCGTTGATTATATTCTTTATATGCAACTAAACATATTGAAAAAAACAAAAGCAGCATCAATGATTTCAAATGAATATACTATGCCTTCTGTTTCCATTTCGTATTTCCATTTAGCCTCTGGTTTATGCTGCTTTGCCAATAAAAGCTCAGTTGATAATTTATCTTAATCAGTCAAACGCTAGATCCGAAAAGAAAACTAGATGTTATTGCAATATTCGTGTATCACATAACTGGTTGTGAAATAGAGTTCAAACAAAAACTCTGTACTGATTGCGGCACTTGACAATTAACGAGCAATTCCTCTTTTTGACGCCCTATTTTCTTTCCTATACCTCATGGAAACTCGAATCTTACGCATTTTCGTATTAAATTGCCTTCGATATGTTGAGCATGTCGTCGTTAAAACGATTCGTTTTGTACCTTTTCATTGAGTTCTGGAATGTTTTTTTTTTAATTTGTCACCTTCCCGCTCATACGTGTTTCCTTTTTAATAGGCCCGTTCGTTTCCTTTCTCCTTTAGCTCGTTAACTCCCTTTCCATCCGATCTTACGGTTTCCTTCTAAATTTGCTATTTCGATTTTCTCTCTCCATTTTCTAGTCAGCTTTTCTCCAACATTTCGTATACGTTCCTCTCTCCATCGCTCCTTCCTTTTACCCTGCCAATTTGCTCGTACATGTTCTTTTTTTCATTCGCTCGTTCACTTTTCCTTGTCCATTATCCACAGCGTTTTTCCTATTCTGTCCTTCTTTCGTTCGTGTTCCCTTCTCCATCCACTATTACTCTGAGTCTTCCCTGTGGCTCATACGCCTTAACCCTTTACCAAACGCCAAATTTTCGACTTTACAAATTAAAAGAGTTTGCAGACGGCATCTCAAAATGTAGTGAAATTGGAAAACATTCATCTGATAGAGCAGAAAACATTGTGGGGAAAGGAGAAATTGCTCATTACGAGCAATTTCTCGTCTTTCCACAGTGTTTTCCCCGAGTTTTCTGCAACAAACTGGTCAAATGCCGTTATTGTTTGGTAATGGCTTTTAAACGTCACTCTCCGTCGTTCTCACGTCAAAATACGCCTGACTACGTCTAATTGTCCGTCTATCTGTACGATTTCTTTCTAACGTCCATTTGCCATCATGCCCCTCCTTCCGTCTAAAGGCTTTCTCCCCCACTTAAACTCGTAGTTTAACCATATCCCTTCCGCATCCGTTCCCTCCGGTCGAAATGAGACTAGCAAACCGATATCCGTCCATTGAGTGAGGCGTGAATGCATTAAAACGTCATGAAGTGAAAATGCGTATGGCATATCCTGAATTCTGCATTTTTTCGGAAACGGAAAAAAAAAAATAGAAAAAAAATGAATATATCCTTTCCTTCCCATCTCTCTTCCTTAATCTTTCGCTTCATGTTACCCGACTGCATGTCTCGCACTTACATGTTTCGCTTCCTTTCTGGCGCTTCCCTTCTCTGTATGCCTCGCCCTTGCATATTACGCTTCCCTTCTCTACATGCTTCGGCCCTGCATGTTTCGCTACCCACCTACATATATCGCCACATCTTTCGCTACCTCGCCTCCACGCTTCGCCCTTGCATGTCTCGCTACCCACCTACATATATCGTCATCATATTTAGCTACCTCGCCTCAACGCGACTCCCTTACATGTTTCGCTTCCCTTCTCTATATGCCTCGCACTTGCATATTACGCATCCCTTCTCTACATGCTTCGCCGCCCACCTACATGTCTCGCTGTCCCGCTAGCCATCTACATGCCCTGCCCTACATGTCTTACATGTTTCGCTACCTCTTTTTAAACATGCCGCCATACATGTGTAACGCTACCCTTCTATCTGTCTCTCGCGCGCTTCCCTTCTCGCTAGGGACTCGAACCCACGATTCGCACATCGTGAGTCATATGCTCTACCAACTGAGCTAATGAGACAGACGTTAGACCTTTAGTTGAAATACATATAGTAGCTTGATATACTGGAAGACACATGATAAATAATGTCATGAAGAAAAATATATTGTCATCGGTGGGAATCGAACCAGGGACCCCTAACACGATAGGCCAAGTGTCTAACCACTGAGCTACAGGGTTAGACATAAAACGTTGTACTGGAAAACGATTAAGAAATTGTTTTATGTAGATTAATGCTTTAAACAAAGTCCTTAAAAAAGAATTGATTCCAGTGCGGATCGAACGTAAGGTCTCGACTGAGCAGGAACAGTGCTCAGACAACTGAGCTATAGCGCCATTAGATGAGCATGGCATTGAAATAGGTATAAAACATCCGTTCATTCAAAGACATATGTATAAAATATATTAAAAAGCATTGCCACCTGCCGGAATCGAACCCAGGTACTTCAGATTTGAAGTCCCCACTCCCACCAAGGAGCTAGGGCGACAGCTGCTGAGCTCGCGTTTGAAATAGTATTAGATCTTCAAAAGTTTGACTTACAAATTTATAAAAACATTGACCACTAGCTGGAATCGAACCTAAGGCCGTTGTCATTCAAATGCACAACTTTAACCACTGAGCTATGCAGACAGATGGCCAGTGAGCTCTCAATAAACGTATATAAATCAAGTAGATTAAAATGTATGCACTAAAGAAAGTTAAGAAGAAAAATGTCTTTCCCAAGTGAGGATCAAACCGTCGATAATTGAAGTACAAGAACTCTTTTCTTATCACTGAACTACGATCTTCAAAAAAAACTTACATTTGTAAATATTCTGTAGAAAAAAAATGTTACCGCGAGGGGAATCGAACCCACAACTGTTAGCGTACAAGCCGCTCCCCTTACCACTGAGCTAGCGGGTTATTTATAACATGGCCGATTTACCCAATATGAAAAAAGAACCTCGGACTTTTAATATTTTCGTATGGCATTGCATTCGATGAATTTAATGTATCGTTATTTCGACTTTTAATATACCTTAGAGTAAGGTACTTATTGTCTTTTTCAGCTATCCGTTGTATGCTTAACCCTTTCCCAAACAACAAATTTCCGACTGTCTCAAATTGGGAGAGTTTGTAGACGACATTTCAAAATGTGATGTAATTGGAAAATAATCCTATGATAGGGCAGAAAACGTTGTAGGAAAAGGAAAAGGAAAAATTGTTCGTTACGAAGCTTAAACAAAGTCGTAAATGCAGTTATTGTTTTGGGAAAGGGTTAACCTTCACAGCCCGTTTGCATGCTTTCTTATCTCCATATTCTCGTGCGCTTTCCCTTCTTCTAAAACGCAAACCTTTACTTTCCCTTGTTCATCCTTTCACTCGCGTCTCCTTTCTCATCCGCTGGTATGTTTTCCCTACCCATCCGTCCGTACGCTTTCTTTTCCCATCCGTTCCTACGCTATCTTTTCCCATCCACTTGTATGTTTTCTTTTCCCATCCGCTCGTAAATTTTCCTTTCTCCAACCGCCCGTACGCTTTCTTTCTAATCCGCTCGTATGCTTTCGTTTCTTAAACCGATTGTTTGATTTCCCTTCCATTCACTCGTACACTTTCCCTTCTCCATCCACACGTACGCTTTCTCTTCTCTATCCGCTCGTACGCTTTTCTTTCTCCTTCCGATTGTTTGATTTTCCTTCCATTCACTCGTACGCTTTCCCTTCTCCATCTGCACGTACGCTTTCTCTTCTCTATCCTCTCGTACGCTTTTCTATCTCCATCCGACGATTGATTGATTTCCTTTCCATTCACTCGTACGCTTTCCCTTCTCCATCCGCACGTACGCTTTCTCTTCTCCATCCGCACGTACGCTTTCTCTTCTCTATCCTCTCGTACGCCTTCTCTTCTCAACCGCCGTTACGTTTTTCCTTCTCCATCCATTCGTATGCTTTCCCGCCGTCTCCCGCTCGTAAGCTCTCCTTTCTCCATCCGTCAGTACGTACGTTCTCCCATCTCTCTCTCTCTCTCTCTCTCTCTCTCTCTCTCTCTCTCTCTCTCTCTCTCTTTTCCTTTCCCCATCCTCTCCATCATTGCTCCATACGCATTCCTACTACCTACGTGTGCTCATACAGCCCACCCAGTCGCAGTAAGCCCAGAAAATCCAGGCAGTATAATGTGATTTGGGGGAATGTGAACTAGCATTCCGAGAAAAAAAAAAAAAAAAAAACCTAAAATTAAAATATTTGCTCTTCCTTTATCCCACTTCATCATCTTGCGCTTTCTCTTTCCTATGCCCGCTCTCCCTTCTTACGCATCCCATCTCTTCATGCTTCGCCCTTGCATGTTACACTTCCCTTCTAATGCCACTCTTCGCCCTTGCATGTTACGCTCCCTTCTCTATATGCTTCGCTCTTGCATATTACGCTTCCCTTCCCTTCTAACGCTACCCTTCTCTACATGCTTCGCCCTGCATGTTACGCTTACTTTTTACGCCACCCTTCTCTCTACATGCTTCGCCCTGCATGTTTCGCTACCCTTCTCTACATGCCCCACACTGCGTGTTTCGCTTCATTGTAACGCAACCCTTCTCTACATGCCTCGCCCCTGCATGTTTCGCTTCGCTTCTAACGCCACCTTTCTTTACATGCTGCGCCCCTGCATGTTTCGCTACCCGCCTACATGCATCGCCCCTGCATGTTTCGCTGCCCTTCTCCACATGTCGCCGTACATGTGTTGCGCTTCCCTCCATCTGTCTCTCGCGCGCTTCCCTCTCTCGCTAGGGACTCGAACTCACAAATCGCACATTGTGAGTCCAATGCTCTACCAACTGAGCTAATGAGACAGACATTAATTCGTTACCTAATCTACGTATAACAACTTAATACGTTTGAAAACAATAGATAAGGTATGAAGAAAAATAGTTTGGCCCCCAGCTGGATTCGAACTCTGGTTCCTAAGTCTGGCAGCGCAAGTCTTTAACCACTGAGGTACCATGACAGATGGGACACTAGTTTAATTTATATATATAAACATTATACATTAGAATTGAAGCAATGACAATTTTTTAATATTTTAAAATACCAATTGAAGTAACTGCCTTGATAGCTCAGTGGTCATACAACTTCGCTACCATGCGAAAGGTCGTGAGTTCGACTCTAGGCCGGGAAACTTTTTTTGCAATGCATAGCATAAATATTAACCTGGAAAAGAATCGTCTTCATCTAGAATCGAACCCACAACCCTTCAGATGGCAGAGCAAGCCTCTAACCACTGAGCTAATCAGATATATACTTATGTCGTCAATAATTTATGTTTAAATACTTAACAATGATTAAACACATATTGCTATTTAATATTGTTTATAATGAAAAATGTTAATTACTTGTACATAAATTAATGATGAAATGGATGTATGCCCCCATAGCTCAGTGGATGCGTATGTGCCGTGTTGTGCAGAGGTCCCATGGATCGAATCTCGCATGGGGCTGATAAAAGTTTATTTTTTCAGCGTTTTTTATAATAATGAATAAAACTTTGTTCCTACGAAAAGTATTGTATTCGTCTCTGGTGATACTCGATCCACAGACCCCTGCATTGCAAGACCACAAGGTTATCCACTGGGCCATAGGGGAAAACGAAAACCAACCCTCAAACATGTGTATGAAACTTTGATATGGTTGAAAACAAACGAATATAAAGAGTGTGTTTAACATCGCATCAACAGTATCTCAGTTAAAGTACGACGCACATCGCATAAACGATGGAGGAAGACACAAAGATATAACAATATAGAGTTTATATATTTGTTATACAAGTTATACAGTAGTGGGCAGTGTTTATCATAAGGGTTTAACATCGCATCAACGATTCTCATGATATTTAGTGTGATGCCAGTCCAATAATTGATGAAGGAAGAATACCCCATTGCTTAACTGCGAATAAGAGATAATTAGGTAAGTTAGAACCATCGACATTCCGTAAGTCCATCAGGAGACTCAGTCTTAAGAACATTCATGTATACCACTAACGTGTTTCAAACCAACACGATGATGGGTCATGTGATGGCAGGTTCTACACTCTAACAACAACTCCACGGGAGACATAAAGTAATTGGAATCACGCTTTCGTGTAACAAGGATCGTTTGTTCGAATCTAACTGTTATAAGAGAAAAGGTATCATCTTTCCTTGAATACATGCAGCAAACAATAAGCATGGAGATAAAATGTTTGTTTTCGGTGGGAATCGAACTCACAACCTTTGCAGTGATAGAACATGACCGTAACCACTGAGCTACCGAAGCAGGTGAATTTTCCGAATATTGGTTTATAATTATTCATGAAATATGAGTACATTATATAATGGGTGTTTTTCAGGTTACATTGAATTAGGTAGACAATTCCTGAATATTTTATAGGTTTGTTCCTTTCCCAACACCATTGCTTTGTACTCATTACAAATTACTATTTGTCAATAAAATAAAAGCAACATTTAGTATATATATGCTTTTCTTATTCTTTTATTTCGACTTGCATGCATTTTTTACATTTTACCTCCCTTTAATTACAAACATAGTATAGGTAAGAAATGAAATTCTTCCTTGTTATTGTAAGAAACCCCTCGCAATGGCTAAAGAAGTCCTTAATAATATATGGTCGGCTGATAAGCGAAAAGCGCTTCGTCTGTCATAGGCTCAAGCCCCTCCCCCCGTCTCCCCCAAGCCCCCCTCATAATGGAATGCAGGCGTTTTAATTTTTGTTTTATATGTATCAGATTTATTTTGACATGTAAAACCATGATAGAGGTATCTTATCGTCACGACTAATAAGTCTTCCTGTTGCCACAATGCTTCTACCAAATATCTTTATCAAGGTCGCCTGTATAATACCTTATAAACATCGTCTGAGTTTTCTTTCAATTGGGAGCAGTCGAAAAATACCAAATGAGGGAATTCGTTAACGGAATAAAAAGAGCTATATTCAGGATTAGTCTGTTCCAGATTTCTTTGTTTGTGTGGTTTTTAACGCCATATGAACAGTTTGTCAGCGGTGTAACGGCTTTCCTTCGTGAAGTCACGAGTTTTATGTGTGTAAACTTGAGGGAAAAGAACCTATAACTGATAATAGTCTTATGACTCCAGATCACTTATTCTCCGCATACAAATCTCCGTTAATCTGTCTAGCCGTATATACATGTATGAACACCTATTCTTTGTCTATCGGAGAATATTAAAAGTCATGATCGAATCAACACGACTTACATCTACGAGAAACTGTTGTACAAAGCTATGTGAGTCTATGGACTAGGCAGGACTCAAATCCGGATTTTTATAAAGTGAAATTACGGTAGTGAAATAAAACAATAGAAGACAGTAAAACCTCATTTCCATTGTTTTATTTGAATGTTAAAGCATTGAGTAATATGGTTAACATATAAGTATGAAACACTTTGGCAAAATGAACGTTCCGTTACAAGAAGGCGGAATATGCAAGGTACCATCTACAATAGCTCTACAAAAGTACACAGGATACACAAAATACCCGAAACTCCGGGCAGGAATACTTCCATTTGTCATACACTACAGTACAGTAACCTAACAAAAATGAAAAGGGAGATCACTGCGAAGGAGAATGCAAAATACCATGTCCACATGTATATATTACTATCTTTGATCTCTTTTACACAGAATACACAAAATACCATATAAACATACACAAATACATCAGTAATTATCTATGACTTTATTAAAGGATGGAATACACAAAATATTCACTTTCCACATTGTAAGAATTATGAACCATTTTAATGTCCCACATGAAGCATACAGTGTCATGTAGATACATACAATGGCTAACTATTCATTTTCGACACCATTTTTAACCCTTACCTCGATCACAATATTGACATTTACTGTCAAGATTTAAGTTTAGTAGACGGTGTTTCATTACAGACTTTAAACAAGATTCCAATGCAAGACTGTAGCAAGTGCTTCACAAAATTCAGGCTCTAAATAAAGTCTTGCAACAAATCCTTGAATTGAGCAAAGAGCACCGTTAAGGTAGAATACCCATAATCCGCCATTTTGAACCTTATTCTTTCGTTGTGTTAGTTCGGTCGTTCTCGTTAATAATAATAATAATAAAGACTTTATTTAACGAGGAAACCTATTTGACAATTTAAACTGACAATCTTCCATAAGATCCTCAACAATGAACAAGTGAACAGTAAAACTAAAAGACTAATGACAATTAAGGTATTTTGGCAGATATGTCGTCTCCCAGTGAGGTATCAATATGTCTGAGAAAGGTATAAGGAGCAGTGAAAAACAAACGATCTTAAAAACTAAATGAAAGATGAAGACAACTTATCAAGCAAATTAATACTTGTCAAACACATTTGATACCCCACTAAAACATCACAAGTTATAATTCTGTCTGGGCCAGAACTAATCGCATTGAACCAAAATTAAACGAAAATTACTGAAGTAATCCAATGACAATGTGAGTTTCAAAACGGTGGACTATGGGTATTCTCCCTTGAGCATCTATCAAGAAAAAGGAGTAATAAGGTTTAGAATCAAACCAATAGTTTTGACATAGTATCTCTTCATTTCTCACAATGTTTATAAAAGTTGAATTTGCCTGATTATATTTGTTTATACAAGGTTTAAATGTGTCAACAATTATTCAGTTATTTAAAAACTTTCCTGGAGTTGTACCCAGTACCAGGTTAGAACGCTGAAGTGACACTACAATGTATCTTATCCACTGTGACACATCAAATTTCTCAGGAAATATGTCTATCCAAAGAACTTTAAAGAAAAACAGCTATTTTGTCTATCATGCGGAAAAATATTTATTGTATTTTTGTTTGTTTGTATGGTGTTTAACACCTTATCAACAATTATCAGTTATGTAACGGCTTTCCTAGATTCACCAGTACTGTGACGGGGCTCTGAAGTGACTAATATGTCCTTGTAATAAGAGAAACGTTTATAGAACTGGTATAAAAAAGAACCTGGAAGTTATATGCTGTCAGGATGTGTTATCCATGATCTAGAAAGTTATGTTTGTACATGATTAAACACCGTGTCGACAGTTTTTCAGCCATGTTACAGCTCTCCTGGATTCACCAGTACTAGGCTATGGCTCCCATGATACTAGAGATACTGGTTTGGTTCGAATCCGAATCCTCGAGGTATAAGACTGCCACCTTAACCACTTGGCTATGAAGGACCCCTAAGGATCCAAAATGTGTTGCCCAATGACAATCCAACAAAAGATCACAGTTCCACTGATGGAGATTGAACAGAAATATGCATTACATATCTCATTTATCACCAAAAAGGAACACGAGAGCTTTTGCTGTAAAATCAAAATAAAAAAAAAAACATAAAAAAAAAACAAGATGTGCCATGAATAAACAGGAAAGTAGTGACAATTGTAAAACAATACAAATGTTTTGAATATTTTGTAAATATGGCAATATATAAATTAGTTTGTTAAACAAATCTACCAGGTGCTATGCATTGAATCACTTTCAACAATTTCTTTTTCCATCCTTTTAAAACTCAAAAAGCACTTTTGTTTAATGCCGTATCAACAATTTTTCAGTGAAATAACCCGTTTCCTGGATCCACTAGTACATGCAGAAACTCTTTGGCCAAGTTCAACAGAAAAGAAAATCCTTTTCTTGTGTAAATGACCAAACCCTTGACTACGATATACCCCCATTTTACCAAACCCGCAATAAAAGACCTGGGGAACTATTGTGGCAAAGCAAGAAATTCTTGTTACAAGCAAATTACGCTTAATGGTTTCTACCTAATTTTTTAATATAGTTTTATTTTTAATATTTGATAAATGTCCTCTGCTGTTGCTGTTAATTTGAAAACACCATTAGTTCTCGTGGGGGAAATTGGTTAATACAGAAAATGGCTTACCAATCAATCTGTATAGTAAGCAGAAATAACATGATATGGACAGATTTTGAATACTTGTATGATTGCTAAACCCTTCGTTGAAGCTACTAGCTTTGTTTGTTTTAAAATAGTTAAAGGTCATGTCAACAACTTTCCTAATTTTAACAGCTTTCCTGGATTCACCAGTACTAGGCTTGGGCTCTGAGGTTCCCTGAAAGAGGACACTCCCTCGAAACCAAAGGTAGGGGTTGGGCTCGAACCCGGGCCCACTAAGTTATAAAACTGCCAATTTAACCACTGGGCCAAAAAGGACCCAAAACTACTTTATCTACATGAAATCAGAAACACATTTTCCTTTAAGAATCTATTGCTACTCTGAATAAAATCATCACCAAATTGATATTATTCTTGAACTTAATGTATGTGTTTATAAGCTTGTTTGTTTTTCATTGCTACAAAGTGATCCCCAGCCCTGCATCTATAGCATTAACAAAGTGAATGACATGTACATAAAATTGATTTTTTACATCTCAAAAATTTATCACAGATTGAAATGTGTTGAGAAATTGAAGAATCAAGGTTTAAAGTTATGTACACTGTGAAAACACCGTATCTGCTAGAGAAACATAACATGAACAAAAATAATCATCTGCATGACATAGATAAAATTATACCAAAACTGATCTCTATCATAGAAAACCTCATGATAAGATATTTGGATTCCAGTTTAGATTTGACTCAGATTTTGCAAAGACACGATTTTTTTTAGAATACATGTGAAGAAAGATTTCAGAACAACTGAGCCAAAGGTAAGAATTCCTTTTGACAAGCAAGTTATCTTTTCTTGTTTCAAGCTGTGTCTTCTTAATTTCAGTTGTATCATTGGCACAATATAAAACTTCTGATATCACCAAAAAGGTTGTAAGTGTGGTGATGAGTTAAAAATGATGGAAAGAATTATGTCAAAATCTGAATATTATTGAATAAAAAAGGATTTATTTCAGTTTTCACAATTACTTTTATAAAAGCAGCATTTATGAGAGAAGGATTTCAGGCTAGCAACTCAAAGGCATATCATAAGCAAATCTTAAGATGGGAATAAATAATTGGATTCAGACTTTTGAAATTGTTGCCACAACACAATATGTAATATATGTAGGAATTAATCATTTTCCCAATAGATAATTTAGTGCCTGGTCCTAATTCAAGGCAAACAGCACATTACACTTATAAAGTACATAAAATTGTCTTAGTGAAAATAGTTAGATCCATTGTTACCAAAGAAGCGTGTTCACACATGAGACAATTAACATGTCAAAATAAAACGTTATTGAAACATAGCAAATTGTATATTGCCGTATGACATCTAAAAGAATATATCATAATAGCTTCTCAACGCAAAATGATCGAGAATGTGTCAATATATCTAAATGTGTACATATATTAAACAATGTATTACAAAACTGTTGCAATACAATTGGATCTGAATACATATTTATCTATAGTATACAGGTACTTAATACATAAATCCTAAATAGTTTCACGTCCAATGGCTATTTACAAGCACATCACAAGTATGCAACAGTACAGAAGATAAACAGTTCTAAATAAATGTAATGTTTATATTCAAGCAGCTTTAAAAAAAGAAAACAATTGTTAAATTAGTCATTCTATAGCAAAAATCAATTATTGACCTATCAGCTCTGCATTGAAATTCAAGGAGTAAAAATGTGAAATATTTCATTCTTCAGCAACAATAACTTCTGCTACAAGACATCTTCTTAGTGAAATCAAATACATGTAGATCCATTGTGATTTAAGAGGTAAACATGTGAAACAATTTATTCTTTAACAACAATTACTTATCTTACAAGACATTTTCCTGATAGAAACAATGAGTTACATCGTGATTAAATGAGTAAAAATGTGAAATAATTTATTTTTCAACAATAAATACTTCTGCTACAAGGTATTTTCAAGGTCAAACCAATTAGATCCATTGTGATTAAAGTAGTAAAGAAATCTAACAATTTATTCACCAACAAAAATTACTTCTGCTAAAAAACAATTCTTTGTGTAATTTATAAATTTCATTGTGATTAAACAAATAGATATGTCAAATAATTCATTCTTCAACAACAAGTTCTTCTGCTACAAGACATTTTCTAAGTAAAATCAAATAGATCCATTGCAATAAAAAAGAAGTTAGAATGACAGACAATTCATTTTTCAACAACAATTACTTCTGCTACAAGGCATTTTCTAAGTAAAATCAAATAGATCCGTTGTAATTAAAGAAGTAAGAATGACAGACAATTCATTTTTCAACAACAATTACTTCTGCTACAAGCCATTTTCGTGGTGTAACGAAATAGATACATTGTGAATCAAGAAGCAAAAAAGGACAGACAATTCATTCTTCAACAATAATAACTTCCGCAATTATACATATCCTTAGGGAAATCATTTAGATACATTGAGATTAAAGGAGTTATAGCGTCAAACAAATTATTCTTATAAAACAATTACTTCTGCTTCAAGACATTTTTCTAGTAAAATCAAGAAGATCGATTGTTATAAAATCATTGTTCAGCACCATTTACTTCTTAACTCACAAGAACAAAATAGGAAGAAAACTTTAATGGGATGCCATGCAAATTTGAGTCGGACATTGATTAATTAACAGTGCTTGACAATCTGATTTTTTAAAAAAGATGGATTGTTTAAGTGGCTATTTCACAGATTGAGTAATATATCCATTTTGAAACAAAATGTCCTCAGCAGATAAAATTATCAAACAACTTACAAGGCAGAGTATTTCAATACGCCTGATTGTTTTAATAAGCTGATTTTGACCTGTATGCCGTTTTCAACATATTTTTTATATATTACAGCAATCAGTGGATCTATTTACGTACCTGGTATTTACGAATCTGCCCTACATGATATCCTTTTCAGACCAAAGACCCCTTTCCCAAATAAAGACAAATGCTAAGTAGTGAGGAAAATAAATCATGTCACATTGAATTTTTGTCAAAAGTTGGAAAAAATAAATGAGCTTTATAATTAACTTCAATTTATTTGGGTTTTTCACGAATCATGGTGAATGCCAGTCCATTAAGGATGGAGGAAGGCCCACTATTTAACTGCCAATAAATGTCGGTCAAAATGGTAGAATGGTAGAACCATCCGGTAGAACCATCTGCATTCCTTAAATGAGCTTCCTTAGTGAGCAAGAAGGCTACCCTCCATGAGATTACAAGTGTTCATTTGGATTTCTAGGTTTATACTCTAAGCACTATGGAGGCCTTATTTATAAAGAAACATCTTATACCCAATTATTCCTTGAATGTGATTGGTCCAGAGGTTCTTCTATCTGATTGGTCAAGAGGCTCTGCAATCTGATTGGTCCAGAGGTTCTGCAATCTGATTGGTCCAGTAATTGATTTCTATATGCCTCGCAAGGAAGATCATTTCTGGGTCTATGTAAAGACCTGGACACTTATTGTTCATTTGGTACTTCATTTAGTTTGTTAAACACTTAGTTACTATTTTAAGTTTTCAGTGTTCTAAGAAATAACCTCACTCTTCATAATCTTTCTTAGTTTCTAGTTTGGTGCCATACGTCGATTTATCTATATTCTTTCACTTCTCAAACTTCACATTATAGGTGGTAGGACCATCGTAAAGAATCCACACTGAAAAAGAGAAAGAATTAGTGTTAAAATATTAACTTTACTCCGTTTAAGTTTCTTCATGTATTGTCACAACCTGAATCGAAGGTTCATGTTATCACAGTCATGACTATGATTTCATTTCAGCTGATTGCTGCAGAAAACTTACATTCTGTTACAATAAAAAGTTAAAACACAAGAAAGTATAGATTAATTGAAGGCAGGAGTAGATTCATTAGCTCAGTCATGACTTCGAATACAGGGTTCCTTAGTTCAATACTTGGATCTGTCAATTTTCTTTCCAAAGTTTAATGAAGTCTTTGAGACATGATGTATTCGTCTCTCATCATTGATTGATTAAATACATTTGGGAGAGCAGACATCATTTTTGTTTGTTTATATGGGATTAAACTCCATGTCAACATTATTTCAGTTATTTTACAGCTTTTATATGTTTGTTTCTTTGTTTAGTCTTTGTTTCTTGAGACAACGTTAATAAGTTCCAACAATATAGGATTTATCTTACTAGCTTTAAAACACTGTGAACAAACGACTCTGTAACATCATTTATACAGGTCCGTGGTAAGTCTTTCAAAAAAAAGAAAATAAGATAGAAAATACTTGCATACCCTACATCGTTGGTAGTCTTTGTTTGAACTACATTTAGCTCTTGACGAATATGAATCTTGGTCATTGCTTTAATTCTGATCTCATCTCAAAGTTCTGAAAAAGCAAAATTGTTTCAAAAGTTAGTGATTTTTTTTTATATTAATTATAAATTTAACAAAGTTTTTTCTCAGAGATAAAAAACGTAAAAAAAGTTACATGCATTCATCCAAATCATTTTTTGTTTCAATTCCAAACAAAATATGTTTAAAATAAAAACAAGTCATTGACATTTCAGAACAATCAAGAGCAGTACACTCGACTATTCAACAAAATGTTGAATAGGGAAAGTCAAAGAACAGTAATTCTTTTATGAAAAGTGAAGTTGGACGTAAAACTTCAACCAACATTTTCAGAACAAAACTGGTTATATTTGCTCAATGACCATAGAAAATGACCTTAAGTACACCACTCTCAGAAAACCATAAGTTGTACTATGAGCTAATTAAACTATTCAGTATGCTACAAAGTACTCCGAGAACTCTTCAGTATACAACAAAGTAGGCAGGGAACTATTCAGTATACAACAAAGTACTCAGGGAACTCTTGAGTATACTATAAAATACACAGGGAATTCTACAGTATTCTACAAAGTACTCAGGGAACTCTTCAATATACTACAAAGTACTCCGAGAACTCTTCAGTATACAACAAAGTACTCAGGGAACTCTTCAGTATACAACAAAGTACTCAGATAACTCTTCAGTATACAACAAAGTACTCAGGCAACTCTTCAATATACAACAAAGTACTCAGGGAACTATTCATTATACAACAAAGTACTCAGGCAACTCTTCAGTATACAACAAAGTACTTAGAGAACTATTCAATATACAACAAAGTACTTAGAGAACTATTCAATATACAACAAAGTACTCAGGGAACTATTCATTATACAACAAAGTACTCAGGCAACTCTTCAATATACTACAAAGTACTCCAAGAACTCTTCAGTATACAACAAAGTACTCAGGGAACTCTTCAGTATACAACAAAGTACTCAGATAACTCTTCAGTATACAACAAAGTACTCAGGGAACTCTTCAATATACAACAAAGTACTCAGGCAACTCTTCAATATACAACAAAGTACTTAGAGAACTATTCAATATACAACAAAGTACTCAGGGAACTATTCAGTATACAACAAAGTACTCAGGGAACTCTTCAGTATACAACAAAGTACTCAGGGAACTATTCAGTATACAACAAAGTACTCAGGCAACTCTTCAATATACAACAAAGTACTCAGGGAACTCTTCAGTATACAACAAAGTACTCAGGGAACTATTCAGTATACAACTAAGTACTCAGGCAACTTTTCAATATACAACAAAGTACTCAGGGAACTCTTCAGTATACAACAAAGTACTCAGGGAACTCTTCAGTATACAACAAAGTACTCAGGGAACTATTCAGTATACAACAAAGTACTCAGGCAACTCTTCAATATACAACAAAGTACTCAGGGAACTATTCAGTATACAACAAAGTACTCAGGGAACTCTTCAGTATACAACAAAGTACTCAGGGAACTATTCAGTATACAACAAAGTACTCAGGCAACTCTTCAGTATACAACAAAGTACTCAGGCAACTCTTCAATATACAACAAAGTACTCAGGGAACTCTTCAGTATACAACAAAGTACTCAGGGAACTATTCAGTATACAACAAAGTACTCAGGCAACTCTTCAATATACAACAAAGTACTCAGGGAACTATTCAGTATACAACAAAGTACTCAGGCAACTCTTCAATATACAACAAAGTACTCAGGGAACTCTTCAGTATACAACAAAGTACTCAGGGAACTCTTCAGTATACAACAAAGTACTCAGGGAACTCTTCAGTATACAACAAAGTACTCAGGGAACTCTTCAGTATACAACAAAGTACTCAGGGAACTCTTCAGTATACAACAAAGTACTCAGGGAACTCTTCAGTATACAACAAAGTACTCAGGGAACTCTTCAGTATACAACAAAGTACTCAGGGAACTCTTCAGTATACAACAAAGTACTCAGGGAACTCTTCAGTACACTACAAAGTACTCAGGGGTACTCAGGGAACTATACAACAAAGTACTCAGGGAACTCTTCATACAACAAAGTACTCAGGGAACTCTTCAGTATACAACAAAGTACTCAGGGAACTCTTCAGTATACAACAAAGTACTCAGGCAACTCTTCAATATACAACAAAGTACTCAGGGAACTCTTCAGTATACAACAAAGTACACAGGGAACTCTTCAGTATACAACAAAGTACACAGGGAACTCTTCAGTATACAACAAAATACTCAGGGAACTCTTCAGTATACAACAAAGTACTCAGGGAACTCTTCAGTATACAACAAAGTACTCAGGGAACTATTCAGTATACAACAAAGTACTCAGGAACTCTTCAGTATACAACAAAGTACTCAGGCAACTCTTCAATATACAACAAAGTACTCAGGGAACTCTTCAGTATACAACAAAGTACTCAGGGAACTCTTCAGTATACAACAAAGTATTCAGGGAACTCTTCAGTATACAACAAAGTACACAGGGAACTCTTCAGTATACAACAAAATACTCAGGGAACTCTTCAGTATACAACAAAGTACACAGGGAACTCTTCAGTATACAACAAAGTACACAGGGAACTCTTCAGTACACTACAATGTACTCAGAGTACTTGTGTAGCAGACATTATTGAAACTTTTGAAAAGCTGTTGATATATTAGTTAACCATTTTAGTCAAAATCATTTTAACACAAGGAATGTTCACTCAAAATTACAAGATTCTCCTTTTGTAATAACATTTTCAAACAAACCCCAAGAAATATTTAGGTATTTCTGTAAGGTAAAGGAACAACACTCACTGTATGAAAGACAAATCGTGAACTTACCACTGTGAAGCTGATGATGAAGCCCTTTATTAGGTGTCTCAACTGTTACGCTGACCAGGTATTTCTATTAACTTCAACTGTCACTTAGGTTTAAAGATGTAGGCCTTCATGTTCTTGATCTTTGACATGGTCCAATTATCTCCCGCAACTTTCTTTCCATCCTTTCAGTAAGAGAGCATTCAAAACATATGAAAGCTGAGGTATCTGTAAATATAGAATGCACACTGTTCTTAAAGGTTATTTTTACATCCTCATAAAGTAGGGTTTCAATTGTAAAAGGACTATTATTTACATGGGTGGCAGCAGAGACATAGATGTCTCTCGGTGGCAGTCAGTTTGGTAAATAACAAGGTGGATAAACTGGTAACTAGAATAGAACGCACGCGTTTATCAAGTGTGAAAATAAGATGTATGTTGCTTAATATTGCTTTAAATATATCTCAATGATTATCTATAATACTATAACAATACAATGCATATTATATAAATAAATCCCGCGTAAGTTAATTATTCGGAAAATACCGCTGTTTAGCTGTACCGTGTCAAACATGTATAAAAACTAGGGATGGGAACGAATATTCGAATATTCGAATATTCGAATAGCGGGTCGAATATTCGAATAGCAAAATAGTATTCGAATATTCGATTTTAATGAACCCATATTACTGTATGTTTACCATAAATTTTATTAAAAAATAATGTTGTTTTATTTTCATTTTCTTCCTCTAAACCGATCCCAAATATCGAAGAACTTGCCTAGCTCCCAGGTGCAGTTACGATGTTTTTACAACGTATGTCACACAGTAAAACACCTGTGACAAATTACCACATCTTTTGACAGTTTGCAAAACGATTAATTCCTAAGTGTGAAAATAGCCGATTTTAAGCCGCTAAGTCTAACACCTTAATGATCTGCACTTGCTCCTTATTATCCAAAACAAGTCAATCACGCTAATTGACAATTGTCAGTGTCAACCAATCACGTAACTTGCCGTGAAATTAAACAATTACTCTTTCAATAACCAATCGTAATCATGATTGCATATGCACGAAGACCAATCAAATAATGTGTTAGAAAGTATCATTTTCTTCAGAATAATTTGTCAAACTTATCTTCATTCTAATTTCTACATCTATTTAAGTTTCTGATGGACCAACTCTGTAAGAAACTGGAAAAGTTGTCTGTTGATAAAAAACGAAATAATGGTTATTACTGCTTTGATATTGCATGCACGTACATGTATACATATATCGGCTATACACAAAAGGTTTGAACAGAGGACTAGTGTACTAGTATTCGGACATGCAGACATTCGGACATCAAAACGAATTCTAAAATCGAATATTCGAATATATTCGAATAGTTCTAGTCGAATATTCGAATAGTGATTTCACTATTCGTTCCCATCCCTAATAAAAACTAATTTACCAAAAGCTCGGAACCTGTTAATCAAATTTACCGTTTTACCGAACGTGCCGAACTATGCTTACATTATTGCATCTGGCAATATTACACAGATTTTTTCCTTTAAGCTTAGGACGAGCAGGTGGTGGCACATTTTTATATGCTTTAATCTTTATCCTCGAGGAATATTTGTTTTTCTATTGGATGACGGGAATTAACTCTCACAAAACAGCTGTTTAAGACAACACTAGTTATCTCCCTTACGTTAATACAAATACTTAGGCAAAGTTAATGCGGAGGCTTGTTACAAATTAACTTATGTTTCGAGTTTGTGCGTCTTATATTTAACAAGTTACATGTCGTCTGTAGTAGTCCACAGAGACTTAAGCGAAAAAATTGTTTTAAATGAGCATTCTATCATTTTATCACAATGGTTTCCAGCCAACATCAAGAAAAAGGGCGGGCTGGCGTACGGACGGGCGGGCTGGCGGACGGACGGGCGGGCTGGCTGACGGACGGGCTGGCGCTCGGGCGGGCGGTTGGGCGATTAGTCAGGCTGGCTGGCGGGTGGCCATGCTGGTCAGGCGGGCGGGCGGTTTGGTCAGACTTGTCAGGCGGGCGGGTGGGCTTGCAGGTGGGCGGGCGGGAGGGCGGTTTTGCGGGCGGGCGGGAGGGCGGTTTTGCGGGCGGGCGGGCGGGCGGGCGGATTTTCAAGGCAGACAGGCAGGCAGACAGGCAGGCCCATGCATACACTCTTAGTACGGGGCTTACGTACGGGCCAGGCCCTAGGCAGCGGGGCTAGCCTATATTCAGCGGCTATCATCCGAGTGTCAAGTTGAAATAAGATGTAAACAAACCATTACGGAAATGAAAGGCGAATTACTCGTTTTGTTCAAATGCACGAAACGCCATGGTTGTAAACAGATTGGATATTTTCGGAAAATGATTTATGATAAACATGTTTTTAGACGCATTGGTTGCTTTGAATAGTTTTTATCATATTTGCAAGAAGTAAGTGACAAGACCTTCAACTACCAAGCAAAATTGACGAAATACTTTTTTGGGTTACTTCACACTTTTTATTGACATCTCCAAAAACTATTTCCGGCAATAAAGCTGTCAATTCACTCTAACAAAATCTTAAACGACAATTCGTGAGCAATTACGTAAGTGGTCGGTTGCTAAATAGGGAAAAAAATATTTAAGCTATCTTCCTGTCAATTAGAAACTGATTCCGATAAACGGTTGATAAACATGTTTATCCGAGTTTTATTTACATGACACTGTATATTTTGTTTTGCCCGTGCAGCTCGTGATACATAAACTTTGTGCTCAAGGGAATTATAGTATGGTGTTTGTTTAGTGCCACGTTATTGCTTGTTTGATAGGATTGAACGCATACTGTTTTTGCTTAACCGTTGGCTTTTTATGAATCAATCGTCTTTTTATGTCTTTATTATAATAATATTGCAGTAAGAACCTCACATAACCAGAGACATAGATAACACGTCTCTGACATAACCAACCAAAGCACTGATACATTCCTTTGACTTAGCAATGAAAATATTACATGGTTGATGCTACAACTAACATATTTGATGAACATTGCCTTAGTAATATAGTAATAGGAAGTTTATGAAATGTGAAGACTCAATCCGAAATTATCAGCATGGAATGTAATATGTATTTTATAGAAACAGGTCTGGATGTGAAAACAGGATCATTGAAAGCTTTTATAAAGGCGAACAGATAACACAAGAAGTTAATCACTCATTAGAGATCTTTAACCCTTTACCAAACACTACAGTTTCGACTGTTCCAAATTGGAAGAGGTTGCAGACGACATTCCAAAATGTGATGAAATTGGAATATAATCTTCTGATACGACCCTGGAAAACATTGTGTGAAAAGAAAAAAATGCTCGTTACGAGCGATTTTCCTTTTCCCAAAATGTTTTCCAGAGTCGTCTGCAACAAAGTGGTCAAATGCCGTTATTGTTTGGTTATGGGTTAAAGGATTTCTTGTGTTTATTGACTCACTCTTATGTGATATATCTTTAGTAAGACTGCCTGAATGTCAGAAACTACATATAGCATGAAGCTTCAATAACGAACCAACTTATTCATAATTCACAAATGCACACAAGAAGGTCATAATGACACTATATACATCCTCTTAGTCATGTTTAAGAAATGTTTATATGTTTCATTTATTCAATGAAATCCGCTTTCGAATTTGATCAGGATTTCATGGAACCAAACATAACCACTTTCACAAAATAATCATCCTTTATTCGATTGATTCTTGAGTGAACATAACTTTTCAAATTGATAAAGTGACCTTGTTCATGGCCCAAGAGGTGTGGGGATAAATAACTGCAAATCGTGACTCTATTAAATGAAGATTGGTTAATATATGTAGAGCAACATCAAAACATTATTTGACCAGCTGACCTAGCTATTGACATCCCTTAATCGTGTTTCAAAAAGTGTGCATTGTCTATCTTCACAACGAATTTGATTTAATTATATGATTATAAAGGCTGAATTACTCAAGATAAAATCATTCAATTTAGTGAAATACTAGTACAAACATCATATATGTATCAAAAACATAAGTTGCAGATGAAGTACTGATTTTGGCTATTAGTGGCCACCATACGTTTTTATTGGTACTCTTTTTTTGTGTAGAGTGTTGGAAATTATTGTTTACATGTAAGTACTTTGCATCAAAGATATATGAATACAAATTGAGATTAAATTAAAGATCTAAGTGTATGTAAATAGAACTCTTAGCATTGTCATGCATGTAATTGTATACTCATTTGTGCATTTAGTTCTTCATAAATTTGTATCAAAAATGCTGAATTAAAACATGTACTATAATATGTTTGTATCAAGTATATTCCTTTTATTTTAAAATGTTCAGTAACAATTTCTAACAACTCCATGAACGTCAAATGTACTACAGTTATCCAAATACATGTACTGCAATATAAGAAATGCTTACCCCACCCGCTCGGTTTCATTACGGATTCCCGCCAGTACAAGGCTAGGGCTCTGAAGTCTCTTGTCTCTTGATAATCCTTTGAAACCAGGGGCTCTTGAGGAAATCGAACCCGGGACCTCCGATTTACAATTCCGTCACATAATCCAATAAACCACACAAGCTTTTAATGTTGACTAACATCTATCAAGAAAAAACTTTTTGAAACCCATTACCCCGACTCACGTGATCTACGGGCTTATAAAAACACATTGAAGTCATATATAGTAATAGTAAATCCGTTCACTGATGCGTCGCAATTTCTAGTAATTACACACAGTGCTGTTATATACAGAACAATCCGTGCACTCTTCTATGTTTGGATTTAGCACTTCATTATAATAGATTCATTGGATTATAACTATATAAAAAGTTTTTGAATATGTAGTTAAAGGTACGGGTCTGCCTGCCTGCCTGCCTGCCTGCCTGCCTGCCTGCCTGCCTGCCTGCCTGCCTGCCTGCCTGCCTGCCTGCCTGCCTGCCTGCCTGCCTGCCTGCCTGCCTGCCTGCCTGCCTGCCTGCCTGCCTGCCTGCCTGCCTGCCTGCCTGCCTGCCTGCCTGCCTGCCTGCCTGCCTGCCTGCCTGCCTGCCTGCCTGCCTGCCTGCCTGCCTGCCTGCCTGCCTGCCTGCCTGCCTGCCTGCCTGCCTGCCTGCCTGCCTGCCTGCCTGCCTGCCTGCCTGCCTGCCTGCCTGCCTGCCTGCCTGCCTGCCTGCCTGCCTGGCTGCCTGCCTGCCTGCCTGGCTGCCTGCCTGCCTGCCTGCCTGCCTGCCTGCCTGCCTGCCTGCCTGCCTGCCTGCCTGCCTGCCTGCCTGCCTGCCTGCGTGCCTGCCTGCCTGCCTGCCTGCGTGCCTGCCTGCCTGCCTGCCTGCCTGCCTGCCTGCCTGCCTGCCTGCCTGCCTGCCTGCCTGCCTGCCTGCTTGCTTGCTTGCTTGCTTGCTTGCTTGCTTGCTTGCTTTCTTGCTTGCTTGCTTGCTTGCTTGCTTGCTTGCTTGCTTGCTTGCTTGCTTGCTTGCTTGCTTGCTTGCCTGCCTGCCTGCCTGCCTGCCTGCCTGCCTGCCTGCCTGCCTGCCTGCCTGCCTGCCTGCCTGCCTGCCTGCCTGCCTGCCTGCCTGCCTGCCTCCCTCCCTCCCTCCCTCCCTCCCTCCATCCCTCCATCCCTCCATCCCTCCATCCCTCCATCCCTCCATCCCTCCATCTGACTTGCAAATTAATCTATGTCTCTGAACATTATATTCATTTCTTTGACAAACTGTATGTAAAATAAGTGTTTGAAAGGTGTATCTAAGTAACCACAACGAGCAATTCCCCATTTCGCTACCATGTTTATCTTCAAAAAAATAACAACAAGAAACTCAGTTTTCAAAAGCTTAGTATGCGATTGCCTTAGATGTGTTTAGTGTATCGTTATTGCGACTCTTAAAATACCTTAGAGTAAGGTACTTATTGTCCTTTTCAGCTATCCGCTCGTACGCTTTACCTTCTCACCCGCTCGTAAGCTTTCCCTTCTCACCCGCTCGTATGCATTTCCTTCTCCATCCGCTCGCACGCTTTCTCCACTTCATGCACTCTTACGCTTTCATTTCCCCATTTCTCTGTATGCTTTCCCTTCTCACCCGCTCCTACGCTTTTCCTTCTCATCAGCTTGTATGCTTTCCATTACTTTAGCTCTCCGTTTGCTCAGTTCTGTTCTTCTTTCTGCTTACGCTCGTACGCTTTCTTTTTTCATCCGGTTGTACCATTTCCCGTCTCCTAGCGATCCCTTCTCAATCCGCTCGTACGCTTTCTCCTCTTCATGTACTTTTACGCTTTCATTTCCCCATTTCTCTGTATGCTTTCCCGTCTTCCGCTCGTACGATATCCTTTCTCCATCCGTCCGTATATACTTCTTTCGCCCTCAGTCCGTTAGATTTCCCGTCTCCTTTCGCTCTTACGCTTTTCTTTTCTCCAACCATCCGTCCGTCCGTCCGTCCTTACGCTCTCTCTTGGAACGTCCTTCCATACGCATTCGTACTAACTACGTGTGCTCATACAGCCCGCGTAGTCGTAGTAAGACCAGAAAATCCGAAATCCTTACATCCACGCAGTAAAACGTGATTCAGGTAAAATGCATACTGGTTTTCCCGTTAAAAAAAAAAAAAAAAAAAGAAAAAAGGATTTTAAGCCTTTTTTGAAGTGAACCGTTCTTTCCTTCTTCGTTCGCTTTCTCTTTCCCGTACCTCACTCTCGCTTCTCTTACGCATCTCATCGCCCTTGCATGTTACGCTTCCCATCTCAAGCTACCCTTCTCTCAATGCTACACCCCTGCATGTTACGCTTCCCTTCTCAAGCTACCCTTCTCTCAATGCTACGCCTCTGCATGTTACGCTTCCCTTCTCAAGCTACTCTTCTCTCAATGCTTCGCCCTTGCCCTTCTGAAGATACCTTCTCTTCATGCTTCGCCCCTGCATGTTTCGCTTCCCTTTTAACGCCACCTTCTCTCTACATGCTACATCCTGTATGCCTGTTACGCTCCCCTTCTAACGCAACCCTTCTCTACATGCCTCGCCCCTGCATGTTTCGCTACCCTTCTCTACATGCCTCACCTTGTATGTTACGCTACCCTTCTCTACATGCCTCGTCCCTGCATGTTTCGCTACCCTTCTCTACATGCCTCACCTTGTATGTTACGCTACCCTTCTCTACATGCCTCGTCCCTGCATGTTTCGCTACCCTTCTCTACATGCCTCACCTTGTATGTTACGCTACCCTTCTCTACATGCCTCACCCTGCATGTTTCGCTTCTAACGCAACCCGTCTCTACATGCCTCGCCCCTGCATGTTTCGCTACCCGCCTACATGCCTCGCCCCTGCATGGTTCGCTACCCTTCCCCACATGTCGCCCTACATGTGTTGCGCTTCCCTCCATCTGTCTCTCGCGCGTTTTCCCTCTCTCGCTAGGGACTCGAACTCACAAACCGCACATTGTGAGTCCATTACTCTACCAACTGAGCTAATGAGACAGACATTACTTCGTTACATGATCTATGTATAACAACTTGATACGTTTGAATTCAATGCAACAAAATAGAATGACGACCAACGGGAATCGAACCCTTGTCTTCCAGTTGCAGAGAACACCTCTCTACTCACTGAGCTACAATGACAGACATGTCTGCATGGATCGATAAACGTTTAGATACATTTTTATTCTCTTATATATAACATAAAAATATTAAAATTGTATCACTCAGGGGATTCGATCCGTGGTCCTTGCACACTACAGCGCAAGGCTATAACCACTGCACCATTGGGTCAAGTGGACGCATGTGATTTAATATACGTATATTAAGATAATCTACTGCATTTCAAGCAATATTAAGTTCATAATAATTTGAAATTCATAAGATAGAAACAAGGTCGTTGGCCCAGTGGTTATGTAATAGCTGTACCAGACAATGGGTCGTGAGTTCGAATCCTGACCGGATAACTCTTTTTTGTAATACATAGCATAAATAATGACTTGAAAAAGAATCTTCTTCGACGAGATTCGAACCCACCACCCTTTACATGAAGAACCAAGCCTCTTTCCACTGAGCTAATCAGACAGATAAAACTGTCGACATCAATATATGATTATATACTTAACATTGATTATACATTTATCGCTATTTGACATGGCTAATATTGAAATATGTTAATTAGTTGTACGTAAACCAACGTAAAAATGAATGTATGTCTCCGTAGCTTAGTGGATGCGTATGAGTCCTTGTGTGCAAGGGTTTCAAGGATCGAATCTCGCTTGGAGCCAGCATTAGTTTTTTTCAACGTATTTCATAATAATAAATAAAACTTTGTTTTAACGAAAAATATTGCCTTTGTCTCTGATAAGATTCGATCCACGGACACCTGAATTAGTAAACCTCATGGCTATCCACTGAGCTACAGGGGAAAACGAAAACCGCCCCTCTAGTATGCGTATAAAATCCTGATTTGTCTGGAAACAAACGAATATTAAGAGTGCGTTTAACATCGCAACATCAGTATTTCAGGTTAATTACGATGCCCGTCTTATAACCGATAGAGGAAGACCCAAATATATATCAACAAAGACTTTATAACTGTCCAAACTGTGCAGTGGTAGCTATTGTTTGTTCATATTGGTTTAACATCGCGTCAACGATTCTTATACTATATAGTATCATGCTATGCCAATAATTGATGAAGGAAGAATACCCCCAATGCTTAATTGCACATAAGAGATAATTAAGACAGTATGAACCATCGACATTCCGTAAGTCCATCAGGAGACTCAGTCTAGAGAACATTCATGTATATCACTAAGGTGTTTCAAACCAACACGGGGATGGGTCATGTTATGTGGTACAGGTACAACAACTCCACGTGGGGGCACTGAGTAAGCTTATTCGTTCGAATCTCACTTCTAGTACCTGAAAACATATGTTATGATCTTGAATGCATGAAATAATCGATGATCAGGGAGAAAAATATGTTTCCAATTGGTTCGGCTGAGATTCGAACTCACGATCAATGCATTGACAGAACATGACTATGACCACTAAGCTAACAAGGCAGGTGGATTTTTCGAAAATTGTTAATTATTTAGCTGCAAAATTTAAGTACAATTCATAATTGGCGTTCCGAATGTAAACAATGCATAAGGTAGACAATTCCAGAATACTTAATTGGTCAATTTCCTTTTTCAACCCCATTGTTTTGTATCCTTTATAGACTACTATTTAACAATAAAATAATGAACAACATAAAGTATATTGATGCTTTTTTATTATTTTATTTCGACTTAAATGTATTTTTCATATTTTACCTCCCTTTAATGACATACCATAATGTGGGGTAAAATGAGAAATTCATTCTTTGTTATTACAGACCCAAAACCGCGCAATGGCTAAAGAGGTCCACAAATGGTCAGCTGATAAGCGAAAAAATGTTTCATTCGTCATAGGCTCCACCCCCTAGATGCACCATTAGGAATTCAGACGTTATCTGTTGTATCTTTATCAATATGACGCATTCTTCCTATTGCCACAATGGTTTCTACCATATATCACTAACAACATCGCCTGATTAATGATTTTTTTGGATATCGCCTGTTTATGCTTTCAATTTGGAGCAGTCGCGAAATACCCAATGAGGGAACTGGTTAACGGAATAAAAAGCGCTGTTCGGGATTAGCTTGTTCCATTTTCCAACTTGGGGTGTCACATTTTGTCTGTCGGATTGAAGGAGCGCTGATGATTGATAATAGTCTTATGGATCTAGATCACGTGTTCTCTGCATACATCTCTCCGTGTATTTGTCTGTCCATCTGTATATACAAGCAGTCATCGAGAGTGACTCGATATACTTAACTAAGCCTCCTTCACAATCGATGTAAAACAAATATATCAAAGGAACAAACAAACATGTAAATACATATGAATAAATCTGAATGACTTTCCTCTATCAGAGGATGTGAGGGATTTACAGAAGCCATGATCATTGAATCGAATTATTCCCATTTTGTCTGCAAAATGAAACATGTCGTCAAACTCTCTCTTCGAGGTATCTCTCCTCTTTATTCAAATCTTTTCTGCAAAACAAATTCATCCGTCCGTAAGAATGTCCGCCAATTCGTCTCAATATTCAAAATGCATTTTATTAGTTTGACCAGACGACAAAATCCCCACTTTTTGCTTGTCGCAGATGTTTTCAAAACATGAACTGTTGAAAGTAAATCCCACGTGCAATTGTTTGGTGGAGCTTTGATTCTACATTAGTAACACTATTTTACATGTACTGGTCAAGTTTGATAAGTCTGCCCGTCTGGGGCCCGTTTTACTAAACAGTTTACGCTTAAGATTTGCGTAAGTCTAAAACAACAAGTCCTTTTATTTCAATATTTGGCAAAGCAATATTGCAAAGTAACACATCATTGGAATCGTCTCTCCGAGACGCTTCCAATGACGTGTCACATTGCAATATTGTACTTTCATTGAAGATATTATCAATGTTAATCAATTATGACTTACGCAAGCATTTTCCGTAAGTTGTTTAGTAAAACGGGCCCCTGGTCTGTATCTGATGGGGAATTTGTGTGTCACAATGGTTAACATGCCTTTCACAATTAACGCAAAACGAATAACCCTTTTTTTAAAAGAAAATAATATTGACGTCTGTTCTTTTAACTCCTTCTTCCCATTTGTCTCTTCCCAACATTCCCTCGATCTGCCATCTCTCCTATTAACAAACAATAATTTGACCAGAATGTTGCAGACGACTCTGGAAAACATTGTTGGAATAAGAGAAAAACGTTTGCACATAGCTATGTGAGTCTAAGGACTGGACAGGAATCAAATCCAGAAAATCATCAAATGATAATTACGGTAGAAAAATAAAACAATAGAAGACAAAATAATAATTCCATTGTTTTATTTGAATGTTTAAGCATTGAGTAATGAGAACAGACTGTGATTAACATATAAATACAAAATACTTTGGCAAAAATGAACATAACATTAATTACAAGAAGGCGGAATATACAAGGTACATATACATTACTTATTACTCAAGATCCCTTTTATGCAAGATAAACATAGCATCATGTTCACATACCCATACACATTACTAATTATCTAAGACCTCATTAACCCTTTCCCAAACAATAACCACATTTTACCACTTTGTTGCAGACGACTTTAGAAAACATTGTGGGAAAAGGCGAAATTGCTTGTTACAAGCAATTTTTCCTTTTCCCACAATGTTTTCTGCCCTATCAGAAGATTATTTTACAATTTCATCACCTTTTGAAATGTCGTCTGCAAACTCTTTCAATTTGGGACAGTTAAAAACGTGTTGTTTGGGAAAGGGTTCAGGCAGAATGCAAGAAACACCATGTTCACATACACACATACATCACTCATTATCTAAGACTTCTTTTAAGTACGATACACAAAGTACTGTGTACATACATTCACAATCTGTAGCTATTCATCTAAGACCTCTTTTCAATTTGCGACAAAACCTAAACGGACCAAATATCTAAAAATAATCAAAGGCCAGAATGGCCTGAACTGCGTCGCAGTATGGTCTGAGAGGTTTGTGCGTACGAATGGATTTGAAAGAAATCTAAGGGATTTTTGAAGACAAACCAACACATTTCTGTTGAATAGCAGAAATCAAAATAGAAGTCAAAAAAGACATGTCCCAGTACTCCAGTGGTACTCAAACCCAATGCTCTTATCAAATGAAAAAGTATTATTCCAGTTATCAACAAAATAGATATTGTAGACGAAAACAAGCATTTTTAGTTAAGATACCAATCTACAAGGGGCCACAGTCACAAGTTATTTAAGAAACACTTCAGCACAAATACAGCTTCAGTCAGAGATCATTGAAAAGTTTTAAAAGTGCATTAAATATATATTGGGTTAAATGCCATATCAAAGGCATGCCCGAGTGATACGAACAGAAACCGGAACACAAGAAAAGAGTATATCAAAAGGATCGGAGAGATGTAAGTCTAAAAAATGATCTCAACAACAAAGTAAACAATCATACATTCTAATCTGGGTGATTTTTTTATCTACTCAACAATACCTACATTTAGTGTTTCTTCCAGGATTTGAAACAATAGAGGTATTTCCCCAATACATTGGGCAAAAGGTGATGATAGATCTTTTTCATTTTGCCATTGTAAAATGCGCATGCTCACTTCATGGTCAGTAATGGTAACGAAAAACACGGTGTATTTCCCGGCTATACATCAGGCAATATTTCTTTTTCTTTCTTATAATGAAAAAATGAAAGATTTTTTGTTTAGTATGAACCGTCCTGTTCAATGACAAAATCAGCTTTCAAATAAAATTAACGGCTTAAATATGTTAATCAATGTCGTTTTTTATTTCATAACAATATTACTGCAAAGAATCGGGAGCCGTATTTTCACTTCACTAAGCGAACTGGTTCCCAACCCTCTGGTAACCAAACAAACGAATCGGAAACCTATTACTGAAATTGGGTCATGCGTTTATGAAACAAAATAAAATCGCTGATAACTGTCAGTTTTTCTTCATGAATGTTTCTAAGCCGTTTCTGGCACAAGGCCTGTCGTTAAAAGAAGTTTGCAAATCATAAAAGATAGGGACTTTGTTCTGCACTGAGTAAAAAAATACTGGGGATTCCTTTATAGATGGGGGAAATCCCACGGCCTAGATACGGGTACTGTGGGAACGTGTCAAGACGGCCCCATGTCAAAACGTCCCGGAGATCGATGAGAACGGCCATGGAATGGTCAAAACGGCCCAATTGTTGATTTTTCAATCAGTCAAAACGGCCCAAATAAGATTTACACTGTTTTAACACTTTAAACCGGAAATTTTGCCGTTTAGACTTATTTCGGGCCGTTTTGAACGTAGGACATTTTGACATCGGGCCGTTTCGACTGTTATCCGGTGCCGCTAGATACCTTCTTCTAGAAGTTCTAGGATGTTTGGAAATTAACGCGGATAGTTCGCATTACCTTTTATCACCATCCTGCACATCACAGACGCATCCAAAACAAACCAAGGAAGAAAGAGTTATTTAACAAAATGACGATTTAATTTGATAAGAATTCACGCAGTTATAGACAGATTACAATCAACATAGAAGTTGGAACTACTTTCTTACTCTCGGCGGTGATTAAGCCCCTATAGGTAAAGAAGGATTCCGTACGATCACTATATACGCCTTCGCGCATGCGCGCGACGCGTATAAAAATAAAATTAACAGTTTCGATGTGGACAGACTCTTCCTTTCCTACAATTTTTATCCAAAATAAATTAGCCTTATTGATTTGTTTGTATTTAATGCCGTGTCAACACATTTTCAGTTATGTTACAGCTTACCAGGATTCGCCAGTGCTAGGCTAAGACTTTGAATTGTCTTGCAAAACACTCCGAAGAGACAAGAGGTACCTGTGGGGCTTAAACCCGGTATCTCTAAGTTCTTTGACATCCTACTTAACCACTGGACTGAACAGGACCATGTGGTACCAAGTTTGACTGAAAATATATCAACCCAAAGACAAAAATAAAATTTGGTCTATCATAGGAAAATAATGACATGGGATTTAACCATTTCTTGTTTACACAAAATGTAAAAAAAAGTTTACACAAATGGTCTTAAAAAGAACTTGAAAAAAAAAAAAATCAAAATACTCAATAAATGAAATCAGAAATCATGGCAAGATAATCTTTATCAAGCATTTCATTTATTAACAGGGGGATTACATGTAAGCTTTTGCTGTAAATTCAAAGATAAAAAAATCAAACCAAAATCAAATAAACCATAAATACAACAGAAAATAAAGACAAATGTAAAACTATACACACTTAAACACACACACTCTGGGTTTATAAATAATGTTTGGAATGCTTGGTAAATATGGGAAAAAATCTAAACTAAATTGTAATATACAGATATCTGGGGCTTGGCTTCAAATCTTTATCAACAATCTTTTCTTCATCCTTGTATAAAGCTTTAGCATGAAATATTTCGTCCAGTTCAATACTATATAAAATCCTTCACTTATGTGAATGCCTTAATCTCCTTTCTACAAACTTTTCATTTTACTTAATCTGTTACAGAGAAACTATTGTGACAAAAGGAGAAATTGCTTGTGACAAGCAATTTCTCCTTTTGTCACAATGGTTCCTAGATGAAATCATGAGCGTAGTATTAATTCTGATATTAATAATTCTAATATTTCATAAATGTAAATGGCTATTGCTTTTAATTTGAACAAATCATTTATTCTCAAAACTGAAAAATGGAAAATAAAGAAAAAAGGCTTAACAATCAAGCTGTATTGTAAGTAGAAATTATGAGATATGAGACATTTTCGATGGCTTTTAAGATTATTGATCTCGCTTCATACTTCTAATTCTAAATTCAAACTACTTTAATTTGCATGAATTAAGAAACCCATAATCAATTTGGAGTAAATTGCCACTCTTGATTGAAAGTTAAACAGCAAATTGAAAGTAAATCTATAATACATGCACATTTGTATATGAAAATGTTTTTCATCCTAATAAAAATTAATTAGAAACTGCATTGATGCATTGAGAAATTAAAGAATAAGGAATGAAGAAAAGATATTGATGAAGCAATGATGAAGCCGCCGGTTCCCAGATAGGTGTGTGAAAATAACATATAAAAGCAAACAAACAAGCAGGGTTAAAGCTATGTACATTGTGGAGACATCGTATCTCGTCGAAAAGCAGGGCTTGCGCAAACATAAGCACCTGAGTAGCATAGATGAAAATATACAAATAAATGAATTCTATCGTAAAGACTTTCTTATAAGATACTTTTAAATTGTGAATTTTTCTTTAGATACACATGACTTCCCTCAAGCATATCTGTAAGAACATTTCAGAACAAAGCCAACTGTGTTAAAGTTGGAATTATTTGTAACAACCAATTATCGTAAAGACATTCTTATAAGATGCTTTTGAATTTACCTTTAGATACACATGACTTCGCTCAAGCATATCTGTAAGAACATTTCAGAACAAAGCCAACTGTGTTAAAGTTGGAATTATTTGTAACAAGCAATTATTTCTTTATTGGATGGGTTTAATGCTGTGTCAACATTCTTTCATTTATACTTTTGCCACAATCTAAATAATCCAATATCCACAAAAGAGCCTGTGGCAACTGCTATAATGATTTAACAAATGTTTTAACAACCTTATTTATTTTTTATTTTTTTTTATATGGGTTTTACATCACATCAACATTATTTCAGTTATGTAGCGATGCCCGACTCTTAATGATGGAGGAAGACCCCATACTCAACTGCCCATAGGGGCTGGTTAAGGTGGGTAGAACCATCGGCATTCCGTAAGTCAGTCGGGAGACTGCCTCTCATGAAAATCCATATCCCTCTCAGGATTTGAACCCACGCGGAGAGGGGCCATGTGATTTCAAGTTCTGTACTCTAACCACTAGGCCACGGAGGCCCCTTTAATAACCTTAAACGGGAACATTAATGACAAAATTTGAATTCATGTTATGAACTCAGAAGCATATCAAAGGAAAGTCTTTACAATAAATAAGATAGAAATAAAATGACCATTTGGACTCAAACATACTTTCAAAATCATTGCAACAATACAATATGTAAAGTGTGCAGGTTTTAACTCATCCCCCATAGATACTTAAGTGTCTGGTCCAAATTGAAAATAAACAGCAGACAACACTTATAGAGCATGATAAGTGACATTGTCTAAGTGAAAATAATAAGATCCATTGTGACTAAAGGAGATAACAATGTCAAACAATTTATTCTTCAGCCATAATTACTTTATCTGCTGTTCATCTGCTTTGTGAAACTTTTTAGAAAAAAACAATTCCAGAACAAGGGAGATAACAAAGTCAAACATTTTTTCTAGCATCTTTTACTTCTTAAGCTATCTGCGATGTGACATTTTTCAGTATCACATCTGATGCATAAGGTATTCAGACACCAAAGTCACAAACATTTCAATTGATCCTCATAACTAATTCATTGTTTACTACAATGGTTTCTTAAAAAGTAAATAAGTGAACAAAATCAATTTTTAGTTTTCATACTTTACAATTATTGTTTGCTGCTTTAAATTTAGACTAGTCACTTTATTCTATATGAAAGGTTAAGAACAGTAAGTAATTGTTCAAACTTTAAAGGCATGGCCACATGGAAGGCTAGTCTTTTGCAATTTCCATACTTCACATCCATCTCAAACAATTTTTTTTTTTATATGGGTTTTACATCACATCAACATTATTTCAGTTATGTAGCGATGCCCGACTCTTAATGATGGAGGAAGACCCCATACTCAACTGCCCATAAGGGCTGGTCAAGGTGGGTAGAACCATCAGCATTCCGTAAGTCAGTCGGGAGACTGCCTCTCATGAAAATCCATATCCCTCTCAGGATTTGAACCCACACGAAGAGGGGCCATGTGATTTCAAGTTCTGTACTCATCTCAAACAAACATTTAAACATAGCATACACACCTATGATACATACCTATAATACACATGTTTTTACAATTACATATTACTCATATACAAAATAATATCACATTTATATTCTTGTTACTCAATGGGTTGTAAATGATGTATTCCCCTTTAATTGGTCTTCATTAGTAAAGCCCTGCAGAGTACCCACAATGCAGGTCTAAGATATAGAAAAGGTATCAAGTATTCCCTTTTAAAAAAAAAAAAAAAGAAAAACTGGTATCTCCTAAACCTAAGCATGAATTGTAATTCCAGTCAAACGGCTGACAAACTTTGACATCTCGATGCAATGCAATTAAACGATGACTGTTAGGACTTTATAGCAATGCAAAAGGCAAAAAGGACAAGGCATGTCACACACACAAAATGACAGAAGTGACACAAAGTCATACATTAAAATCAACACTGCATTTCACAAACAAAGAAATATACAGCGTGCCACACATCAGAAATGGCACAGCCCACAATCATACATGCCAAGAATGACCTGAGTCACATTTTGCGTCAAAAGTAAAATTCAAATCAGAACAGTAAGGAATCAGTAACGGGTTAAATATATACCTATTCAAATATATCTTCTAATAACATGTTGATATCATATTCATTCATGATTATTCAATCAGTACTTTTTTGGGTAAATTCTATGCTATCATGGTGCAATACTATCTTAACTCATTCCTTAATTTAATTGGTTGGATTTAAAATCATTTTCAACAATATTTTAATAATTATGCAGCAGTCAGTAAACCTATACAAACTCCAGGAATTTCCTCGACATAACTGCACAATATTCTTTCCTAGCCACTCACTGCTTTCCCAAATGAACAAAGTTGATCAGTGGTGACAGACAAAAAAAAATGTGCCACAAAAACAAAAAAACAAGTGTAGAAAATAGCACTGGCAGAGCCCCAACTCAAACTCTGGACCCTTGCATTCTTATTCTTTTTTTTTTTTTATATGGGTTTTACATCACATCAACATTATTTCAGTTATGTAGCGATGCCCGACTCTTAATGATGGATGAAGACCCCATACTCAACTGCCCACAAGGGCTGGTCAAGAAGGGTAGAACTATCGGCATTCCGTAAGTCAGTTGGGAGACTGCCTCTCATGAAAATCCATATCCCTCCCAGGATTTGAACCCCTGTGGAGAGGGGCCATGTGATTTCAAGTTCTGTACTCTAACCACTAGGCCACAGAGGCCCCCTTGCATTCTTAGTCAGTCATCCTATCAGATGAGCTAATAAAGTTTGGTTACATTAGTGAATGAATTCAAACAATATTCCACCATTTGGTTACAGTAGTAAATGAATTCAAATAATATTCAACCATTTGGTTACATTAGTGAATGAATTCAAACAATATTCCACCATTTGGTTACATTAATGAATGGATTTAAACAATATTCCACCATTTGTTTACAATTGTGAATGAATTCAAATAATATTCAACCATTTGGTTACATTAGTCAATGAATTCAAACAATATTCCACCATTTGGTTACATTAATGAATGAATTCAAACAATATTCCACCATTTGGTTACATTAGTGAATGAATTCAAACAATATTCCACCATTTGGTTACATTAGTGAATGAATTCAAACAATATTCCACCATTTGGTTAAATTAGTGAATGAATTCAAACAATATTCCACCATTTGGTTACATTAGTGAATGAATTCAAACAATATTCCAACATTTGGTTACATTAGTGAATGAATTCAAACAATATTCCACCATTTGGTTACATTAGTGAATGAATTCAAACAATATTCCACCATTTGGTTACATTAGTGAATGAATTCAAATAATATTCCACCAAACCATCTATTTGTGTCAATGAAGATAAAGGGATGAGATATATATATCAAAGGGTTCAATGCAAGATTATGGTAAGTCCTTCACAAAAGTGAAGGACTTATCATAGTTTTGCAGAGAACCCTTAAAAAGACCCATACATGTGTATAATATACAGTACACTATATTGAACATATCGCAGGTTTAATGTAATCCTATAGTTAGTGCATCACATTTGTGAAGGACTTAATAAAGTCTTGCATTGAACCCATTACAGTAGAACCTGTCTTAAGCAGCCAACAAAAATGCCATCAGATCTGTTGTTTGAGACCGTTGACAGCTTAATACAGCAGGCAAGACATGAAGAAAGCTCCTGCAGGAGCTTTCTGCATGTCTTGCCTGCTGTATTGAGCTTCAATGCTGCTATGCAGTAAAATGTATTCTATGTTTAAGAGTGGCTGCTGTAGACAAGTTTGACTGTATATGATCTACAACTAGGGAAAGATATATGTATGATCTATATATAGATGTACAAATGAATGACTTGGAATGTTTATATACAATGTATCAAACTAAATGAACTGGTTTCCTTAACGTCGTGACACCCAACTAAATGTAAAATAGTGACCTAAAATTTGACACATCATTCTGCTGATGTCCTTTGTAACGATAGCAAGAAAAGGGATGGATAGATACATGAGCAATTTCTCTGTTTCCGATAATGATTTCTATTCAGCAAAAAGGAATGTCCACTTTATTCAATTTCTAATGCTATTTGCAAAAAGCAATATGTTCTCAATCTTTGTAAAGGAATTCATAAGACCTTCTCAAGTCTTACCCAAAACCCTAATGCCTATTAGGTTTAACTAATCTTTGTAAAGGAATTTATAAGACCTACTCAAGTCTTACCCAAAACCCTAATGCCTATTAGGTTTAACTAATCTTTGTAAAGGAATTTATAAGACCTACTCAAGTCTTACACAAAACCCTAATGCCTATTAGGTTTAACTCATCTTTGTAAAGGAATTTATAAGACCTACTCAAGTCTTACCCAAAACCCTAATGCCTATTAGGTTTAACTAATCTTTGTAAAGGAATTTATAAGACCTACTCAAGTCTTACCCAAAACCCTAATGCCTATTAGGTTTAACTAATCTTTGTAAAGGAATTTATAAGACCTACTCAAGTCTTACTCAAAACCCTAATGCCTATTAGTTTTAACAGTATCAATCCCTTTGTACTTTTCATAAACTCTGCACGAACAAGACCCAAAATGTATTCTACTACTTATGCTGGTTTTCTATTGATGCATATATAGAATAACACAAATACGGAATATGATGATAAATGTTGCTTTGATGTTATATACAATGATTGCTATGTACATTGTATTTCATCTATTCAAATAAAAAGCAAGAAAACCATAACAGATGAAAATACAAATGTAAGGAAATTAGTTATCAAGTTTTGTCAATAGGAAAACAATTCAGAGGTCAAGCTATGAGAAAAATGTCCATGGCCAACTTGTTGATTTCTTCTCTTAACCCCATATTGAGGGTAATTATTTTTTATTTTTTTTTTTATATGGGTTTTACATCACATCAACATTATTTCAGTTATGTAGCGATGCCCGATTCTTAATGATGGAGGAAGACCCCATACTCAACTGCCCATAAGGGCTGGTCAAGGCGGGTAGAACCATCGGCATTCCGTAAGTCAGTCGGGAGACTGCCTCTCATGAAAATCCATATCCCTCTCAGGATTTGAACCCACGCGGAGAGGGGCCATGTGATTTCAAGTTCTGTACTCTAACCACTAGGCCACGGAGGCCCCTGAGGGTAATTATTAGAACTGTCTCATTGCGACTATACTTATGAGTGCCCACAATATATACTTATCAAAATGACATGCAAGACTTTCCCTTAACTTAACCTCTCAATTCACAAGAACAAATAGGAAGAAAACTATGATGCGAAAACATGAAAATTTGAGGCGTAGATTGGTTTAAAGACACTGTTTGCCAATTGCATCCGAGTTTTAGAGAAAATGGAGCTTTAAAGTGACTATCTCACAGCTTTAGATTTTAATCTTTTTTTAAAATATAATGTCATCTAGATATAAATTGACAACATAGATCTTTAGGGTAACATAAGAATTTGAATCATTGGTTCTCTTCTCATAAGCATTAGCTAAGGATATAGCCCATTTGTTTTGCAGATATAGTTAACTGTTTCAACTGGTTAAATAATAAACAAGGACAAATGTTTTCCATCATGCAGGGAAACCAGAAAACAAAATGGAATGACACTCTTATCATGTGACACTAGCAAAGTAACTAACTGTGTAGATCTGTGTTGTCACTTTATCCCTAGCATGCATTTTATTATCATTTTTTTTTATATGGGTTTTACATCACATTACATTACATTACATCACTATTTCAGTTATGTAGCTATGCCCGAATGATGGAGGAAGACCCCATACTCAACTGCCCATAAGGGCTGGTCAAGGCGGGTAGAACCATTGGCATTCCTAAGTCATTAGAAAAATTGAAATCTCATTCTGTGAGATAGTCCATTTAAGCATGGTGCTCTATCTAACAAATAAGCTGTATCTAAAAATAAGATTTTTAAACATTCAACAGTCAGCAGTAAGTAACATTAACAATATGTTTGTGCATTGTACTTAAGCTTTATCAAAATAAAATGGTGGACTGGATTCTTCCTTACAAGGCAGAGAACTTCAAAGCATTTGGCCAATTTAATTGGATGTTGTATTTTAGTTTATGACGTTTTCAGTAGCATTTCAGTTATATTACGGCAAATAATGCACCTATCCATGCTCCTGGTGTTTCCACACCAGTGCTGTGTTCTGCATTGCATAAAGAGAGCTCTATATAAAAAATGAGCTTAACCCTATTATACCAGCTTTGTTTGGTTCTCATTATAATTGTCTTTATGGGAAAATGATAACAAGTACTCACAGATAGGGTTTACTAAAGAGCTTTAGAAATGCTACATGCACAAGACATTATCTAGATTTCTAGCGCATAAATACAATTTGTAAGGCCTCGTCAATGTTTAAAAGGCATCTAATAGGCTATGCATAGTTCTTCTACAAAACAATCCGACCAGCTGAGGTTATTAAAATGAGCTTTATAAATTACTTCTATTTTATTGCATTGTAATGGTTGGTTCATCATGAATGGAAGAAAAAGAAACAAAACAGTGCATTTATTTGGAAGCAAAAGATTAAAATTTAAACAATATCAGCTTATAAAATTACAAAACATTCTTATCCCCTAAAGCTAGTAACAAGACACCTTTCTATGGGGAATTACTTTGAATAATATCTTTCTTAAACTTCGAATGATTGAAAGAATTTGTACTCAACATTCATCTTTATAGGAAAGGCACAGACTTTTTGTTCCAATAGAAAGGTAATGATTGATTATGAGTCTATTGTTTTGGATATAAGAAGCTTACTGATACATATATATCACGTACATTTCATAATTAATTCGCCAAAATTGCAAAAACATTCTTTGTTTGGATACATAGTAAAAGCTATTCTGAGCCAAAAGTTAGTTACAAGAATTCAAAAGATATATGTTCAATTTGTCTATAGAAAAAGCTATTTCTTAATACAAGGTAATTCTAATTTATAGAGGTATATCTTATAAACTATTAAAAAAGTTGCCTATGGTTTCCTGCAATATATGTACACTTCGGTTTCCTGCAATATACGCACACTTCGAAAGCAGATATGAAAGAAGTATATTCCTCTAAATTATTGTTATATGACAAACTAGTTTTCATTTTCTATTCTACAAAAAAATCACAACGCAAAGAAAACTGTAAACAAACCCTGTCAAGTACCGTATATCTTAAGATATTGTTTCAGTCAGTCACTGACTGACGGGTACAAATTATTCAACTTGAGTTTTTTCCTTAAACAGTCTAAATTTACCTCATTATATAATTACCCAATGAGATCGAATCATAATTATGCAAATTTTAATTTCACTATGCCAATTTATCAAAAGTCCTCCCCCCCCTACTTCTTAAAACATCTTTTATCTAAGTTCAGTTGTTTTTCCATCATCAATGAAGGATCAATTGTATGAAAGGGAAGAAGAAAACCATATAACAGCATCAGACATTGATAAATCATATCATTGTGACAAAAGAATTTAATCATTTAGCTCAAATTTTGCTTTTGTAACAATATATATTCATTTTCTGCAGAACAGAACCTGCAAGAATAACATTTACCTTCCCTGTTTATATCTGTATTTTATCTTACCCAATGCTCTAGTTTGCACAAATCAAAAGGCTGAACAATAATAACAACAAGAACAATATTCCTTCGCCCAATCTCTGATATGAAATTGTGTGACTGTTCCAAACGTTACAGCAGTAGATCCTAATAGACGTGGAAAAATAACATCGTTCAAGAGTAAAAAACATAGTTACAAAAAGAGCAATTGCTGTTCAAGAGCATCTCCATTTCAATCCAGCAAAGTTTCTAAACACTTCAACTCCATGTACTTGTTTGTCAAAGGTAAGACAAGAACAAATTAAGAAACTCATACCGTATGTTACAAACCAACTATTTCATAAGACAAACAAAATCAAAAGGCACTTACTACATATGTGTATATGGTAATTGTAAATGAAACAACAATTAAATCATCAATTGTAAATAACTACTCATAACACACTTATTCACCCCCAACCTTTTCAGGCAAATGTCTACAAAGCTCTCAATATTTTTTAAAAAAATATTTCAGAGTTAATTAAAGGCTGAAAGTTGAAACACAGGCTTTAATACTCACTCTTATGTCAATTCAAAATTATGCACAGGAATTGGTAAAATTTATTATACCAGTATTATCAAATTTGGGTGATCTAACAAGTTATAAATGTGTAAAAAATATTTTACCCTTTTTATCATGTTGGATTCGGTCACATGTTCAAATTGGAAGCAACAACACATGTGACGACAATTGTAATGTACAAAAATACAGATTACTTAATAATAATGGGAAAAGATCATCTCTTTGAAGGAGAAAAGAATAAATTCCTCATTTGAAGCAATGAAGAATAGGTGTTGCAATTGTTCTATCTTCTGTAAAACTATTGAAATTTTTTTTTTACATTTTCAAAAACCTGCTCCAAAAGAATAAAAAACCATTGTGACAAAATGAGAAATTGATCATTTCAAGCAATTTCTCATTTTGTCACTATGGTTTATACCAAATCACATAAAAAAAACCCCACATTTTTCATACCAAATTGTTTTCATATGCTTGTGCTTTCAAATTAGACAAGAGTACAAAATTAATAAGGTAACCTCTAGAAAAGCAGAAGGTTCGCTATAAAAAGAAATCAGCTTTGTAGAAAACACACATTTATATTAAAGTGGTGTTTCTCGTGACACCACTGGAAAGAAGTTAGAAAGAAAGAAATCGGAACAATATCTACATGAATTAACCCATTCCATCATTTAAGAATAAAAGCTATCAAACGCAATTTCATTGTGTTATAAAAATGATACATTTAGTATTATGTGTTGTTCACAAAGAAACTATAAACGAAAGAAAATTCTTGTCAAAAGTAATTTCTTGTTCTACTTAATTGGTTGCAAAGCTTAGGTTAAGAAAATCATTGTCGTTTCTTATTTCTTTGTTTTATTTCTAAACCCTATAGTGTTGTTACTCATTAGCATCATAAAGACAATTCTAATGGAAACCAACAATTTACTCTAACTTATTTGACAATATCTTTTAAAAGAATCATACAAACATTGTGTTGGGTTCTTTCAAAATCTTAATGTACAGGGGCCCGTTTTACTAAACAACTTACGGAAAATGTTTGCGTAAGTCATACTTGATTAACATGGATAATATCTTCAATGAAAGTACAATATTGCAATGTGACACGTCATTGGAAGCGTCTCGGAGAGACGATTCCAATGATGTGTTACTTTGCAATATTGCTTTGCCAAATATTGAAATAAAAGGACTTGTTGTTTTAGACTTACGCAAATCTTAAGCGTAAACTGTTTAGTAAAACAGGCCCCTGGGGTCTAAAGTTATTCTTGGGTCAGTACTATGTAACATAACATTATAAAGTACTGATCGTAGGATAACTATAGACCCCTATGTTTTAAATACAGAGCCATTAATTGAGTATAAATGAAGCAATGGGTTAAGTAACTCTTTAGTTTAATCTATATCTCTGCTACTTCGTAGCCAACTTTGTAATGCTGATTCATATTATCAACTTATCACCCATAATATACTTTCTATATTACATCAACTCCGATTGGTTCATGGCACAATGAGTCCTTGTCTGTGATTGGTCCAGAGGTTCTGCAATCTGATTGGTCTAGAGGTCCTGCAATCTGATTGGTCCAGTAATTCATTTCTATCTGCCTCACAAGGAAGGTCATTTCTGGGTCTATTTGACGACCTGGACACTTCATGTTCTTGTGATAGTTTGGTTAATTGGTTAATTACTAAGACACTTGTTTAGATTTCAGTGTTTTAAGAATAAATCTCGCTCTTCGTAATCTTTCTGAGTTTCTACTTTGGTGGCGTAGGTCGGATTATATATGTCCTTTTTCTTCTCCACCTTTACGTTATATGTGGTTGGGTCATCATAGCGAGTTCTCTTAAAGAATCCACACTAAAAACGAGAAAGAAATCAGGGTTGAGACTTTAACTATACTCTGAATCCTGTCATTATAATAACATGTTTTAATGCTCCTGCCATGGAATGCTTAAGAAACCACTGTGACAAAAACTAACGATTTCTCAAAAACTTGCAAAAAGTCATTTTGCATTATTAGTTCCTATACCATTAAATCAAAAGAATTTGTTTATTTTGTTTACATTGGTTTCAACCTTGTATCAACAATTCTTCAGTTTTGTTTCAGCATTCCTGGATTCACCAGTACTCTAAAATATTTTGGCTAAGGCATTCCAACGATGCCCTTGAGCTCTTAGATAGCCACCTCAACAACTTGGCTATGTAAGACCCTTCTCTTTTTTTCTTCTTTGTCTGTTACCTTATTGACTAAGTATCTTACCTTCCAGAGACACAATGCCATGAGTATCAGCAATAAAATCCCCCCTAACACAGCCAGCGCTATAATCCACCATTCTAACGGCTTCTCCGCAACAATCTGTAAACTGGGGATTGCTATTGTAGTGGCCTGGAGAAACGGAAACATTGAATGTATTAAATATAACCTAGCAACTGAGGCTTTTAAAATAAAAACATTTAATTCCACTGGAAAAAAATTTGCTTGAAATCAAAATCAGGGGGTTATGGGATTTGGTCAGCTTCCTTCAACTATGATCCCAAACACATATGGGAAGTCTACATCCAATCCTTGTAGAAGATAAATATTTGCATGTAAAACTTTAACAAAGATTTTCAAAGTAGAAAAAGACAACAAAAAAGCCAATTCAGTTTAGGACAAAATCATAATAGTTGTAATAATTCAGTATAATGAAAGGTAATTCAACAGTCAAGATAATATACAATTTTCCTGCGTTTATTTCTTCGTATCTTGTCCAAATCCTATATTGTTGGTACTCATTAGAATCGTCTCAACGATATAGCCTTTATCCAACAAATTCAAAACACTGTGTGCAAAAGACTGTAATACCCTATATCTGGAACTCTGGTAAGTCCTTAACAAGTCAAAAAATACACAGAATACTTACATATCCATTTATCCAACAAATTTAAAACACTGTGTGCAAAAGACTCTGTAATACCCTTTATCTGGAACTTTGGTAAGTCCTTAACAAGTCAAAAAATACACAGAATACTTACATATCCATTTATCCAACAAATTTAAAACACTGTGTGCAAAAGACTCTGTAATACCCTATATCTGGAACTCTGGTAAGTCCTTAACAAGTCAAAAAATACACAGAATACTTACATATCCATTTATCCAACAAATTTAAAACACTGTGTGCAAAAGACTCTGTAATACCCTATATCTGGAACTCTGGTAAGCCCTTAACAAGTCAAAAAAATACACAGAATACTTACATATCCATTTATCCAACAAATTTAAAACACTGTGTGCAAAAGACTCTGTAACACCCTATATCTGGAACTCTGGTAAGTCCTTAACAAGTCAAAAAATACACAGAATACTTACATATCCATTTATCCAACAAATTTAAAACACTGTGTGCAAAAGACTCTGTAATACCCTATATCTGGAACTCGGGTAAGTCCTTAACAAGTCAAAAAAATACACAGAATACTTACATATCCTACATCATTGGATGTTTCTGTTTGAACTACGTTCAACTCTTGACGGATATGAATCTTCGCCATTGACCTAATTTGGACCTCATCCACCTCTCTAAAGTCCTGTAGAAGCAAATAATTTGTATTGATTTTAATGTATAGTGTTTAATACCATATCAACAATTTTTGGTTATGTAACAGCTTTCCTGGATTCACCAGTACTAGACTAGAGCTATGAAAAGACTTGCCAAAGGCCACTCCCACAAAACCAGAGGTGTTGGTGGGGCTCAAACCCAGGACTCCCGAGTTCTAAATCTGCAAACTTAACAACTGGGCCATGAAGAAGTTGATCCTTATCAGGTACAATATATGAAGATGGCAGATCAAAACTCTAAATAGATTTAAAAGATATAAGGTGAAATTAAAAATGGAGGGAATATTTACAGATTTTCATTCAATAGAATAAAACTTTGGCTTAAGTCTGACAACATTGCTGCTTAACCCTTAAGCTTAAGCCAGATTTTTGACTGTCCAAAATTCAAAGAGTTTGCAGAAGACATTTCAAAATGTGATGAAATTGAAAAATGATCTTCTGATAGGACAGAAAACATTGTGGGGAAAGGAGAAATTGCTTGTTAAAAGCAATTTCCCCAATTCCCACAATGTTTTCCAGAGTCGAGCGCAACAAACTGGTCAAATGCTTTGATTGTTTGGTAATGGATTAAATAACCTTTCACTCACCTCTAAAAGTGTACTTTCCCATAATCGTGCTCGTATCAATATCTTTACATCTTTGTTCTTTCCCAGGTAGCCAATTCTACATCGTATTTCGTGACATTTGGCCGTCTTTGATTGACAATCCTGTAGGATTTTAAAAAGAAACCACATGAGCAATAAGGATAAATGAAGCAGGAATTAAAACATTAAAAAGACTTCAGTTTAACAATATACACAATAAATCCTTTTGTGAAAATGGTTTCTACCTAACCAGACAAAGAAAACTTTGTTCGATCATGCTATTTTTCTCCTCTGCCATTGGCGTAGCTTCCTATAGGCATGTGCCTACACTTTTAATTCAGGAAGCAAAAAAAATAAAAAAATGCAACAGAAAGGGTCTCTTTTTTCTGCTTAGATAAAATATATTTTTGTGCTCTCAAATACATGTCAGAGTGCACCTGAGCGATTTTAGACTGCAATTATTTCCCGGGGAGCATGCCCGGACCCCCCTAAAACGACGTGGCTACACATTATTTTCATCAAGCTACGCGCCTGCCTGCATTTGTTTTCAAAATAGATCAGGAACTTGTTACAAGATAACATTGGAAGCAGAGGTATTAAAATAAAAAACTAGTCTGTTACAAATCGATAATTTCTTAGAATCAAAATCAAAATTACTGTACCAGCAGTATGCTTTTTCTCCTCTGTCTAGATTCACCAATGTTTGGCTCATTCTGATTAATTTCCGCGGGAGCATCCTCGGCGGCTTGGCGTTTTCTCCTTTTTCCATCAGGATTGATTATAGAATATGCAGGATTGGACTGAAAAAAGAAGTCATGGAACATTTTACTCCTGATATATATTCATCTTTTATATGTTGTATTAGGTTTTTTTTACATAGCAAAAACAAATTTACAGTTTATGTTGTTAAACCTGGCCATGGTTTCGCAAAACTTATTTTGCTCGAAACTCAGTTTCTGACTCATCTTCCTGCTTTCCTAGATGAGATGCATTCAAAGATGAGGCAAGAACCCTAACCTTACGGCCAACGAGGGTTTTCTAAGGCGTATAAGAACCATGAAAATTTAATCAAAGTCAGCTGGCAGAAAACCTTTCATGCAAATTCACACCTACAAATACCATGATTTTAACCTGAGTGAAGAGCAACTTTACGATTTCAGGTTTAGTGTTCTAATGGCGTCTGTTCACAGACATAGGGAAATTTGGAAGTTAAACATCAACTCTTTAAAACTGCACTACAGCTTTACTGTTTCGTGATACCCAAAGAATAGGCCTTTAACATAAAGCCATGGACTCAATTAAAATAATTGAATTTATTGGCTTCTTAATTTGAATCAGGGTTAAATAAATGTATTACATAAACATAATATTACATTTCACACCAAATTGCTCACACAGAATGGGAAAATAGCTTACATAGTTATCAAGTGAATCAAGTGTACATAGCGTGAAAGGATATATAACACAAAAGGAAAATACAAGGAGGGCAAAGTTGGTCCATAGTATATAAGTATTTTTTTGAATGTATTGAGATTTTTTTTGATTAAGTGAATTAGTTATCCCCTATCATGTAAGATTTATCTTAATAAAAAAGGAATGCTACAGTAACCTCAATATCTTTTAACCAATAAGTAAATGGTTTGTTTCATCTGGTACTAGAACGAATGAAATTGGAATAAAGTTTTTTTCAACATTGATATGTGTAATTAATGAAGGTTACATATTGTTTTCTAATTAACTTTCAATACAATGTTTACACATGAAAGAAAACAGTCTTTCAAATCTTTTTTGGAATGTATATCATTTCATTTTTCCCTAAAATGAGTATGGTTTCAAAATGCTGTAAAATACACTTTGTTTTCATGTGCTCTAGAATGTTTATTATTACAACCTACTCTAAAGTGCACAATATCAAAATCTGTTTTACAATTAAAGCACACGGTTTTAATCTACTCTAAAATGCTTTTCATATGCTCAAAAATGCGCATGGTTTTAATCTGCTCTAAAATGCACATGGTTTTAATCTACTCTAAAATGCACATGGTTTTAATCTACTCTAAAATGCACATGGTTTTAATCTACTCTAAAATGCACATGGTTTTAATCTACTCTAAAATGCTTTTCATATGCTCAAAAATGCGCATGGTTTTAATCTACTCTAAAATGCACATGGTTTTAATCTACTCTAAAATGCACATGGTTTTAATCTACTCAAAAATGTACATGGTTTTAATCTACTCTAAAATGCACATGGTTTTCTACTCAAAAAATGCACATGGTTTTAATCTACTCTAAAATGCACATGGTTTTAATCTACTCTAAAATGCACATGGTTTTAATCTACTCTAAAATGCACATGGTTTTAATCTACTCTAAAATGCGCATGGTTTTAATCTACTCTAAAATGCACATGGTTTTAATCTACTCTAAAATGCACATGGTTTTAATCTACTCTAAAATGCACATGGTTTTAATCTACTCTAAAATGCACATGGTATTAATCTACTCAAAAAATGCACATGGTTTTAATCTACTCTAAAATGCACATGGTTTTAATCTACTCTAAAATGCACATGGTTTTAATCTACTCTAAAATGCACATGATTTTAATCTACTCTAAAATGCACATGGTTTTAATCTACTCGAAACTGCACAATGGTTTTAATCTACTTTAAAATGCACAGTTTCCATATGCTCGCTCTTAAGAGCACATTGTTTCAATCATATACATCTTCTCTAAAATGCTAAATGTTTCAATCTACTCTAAAATGCCCACTATTTCCATTAAAATCATGCTCTAAAATGCATACTATCACATCTATAAAATGCACATGGTTTAAATCTAGTCTAGTCTTTAAATTTAGATCTTATTTAGACTCAAAGAAAAAAAAAATGCATTTCTTTCTCTTTAATAACCTGATTTCAATTCATCTACTCGTTTTTCATCATGCATCTATAAGGGATGGAGACAATAGGGCCCAACCATAATTCCAAAGAACAAATTATCATTTATCTTTAAGATGCACACGTATATACTAACATGCAATATGGATAGCTAGGTAGGAATGAAATAATGAGTACAAAGGCAAAGCAAACTGGGATTGAACGGAATTTTTAAAATAATCTTTGAGACTAACATATTTTTCAATATTTGCCAATTGAACAGCAGGGTTTATTCAATGGAAGAGTGGACAAAATGCCGCAAAATGAATATTCAAAGGGGTTAAGCTGATTGAATATTATATAAGCCTCCGCCAAACATATCAAGGGTTTAATGCAAATCTAGAGAAAGTTTTTCATATAGATGGAGCACTTATATATTACTTTGTATAGTGTTTAAGGCCCTATCAACAATTTTTCAGTTATGTTACAGCTTTCCTGAATCCACCAGTACTTAAGGCTAGGTCTCTGAAGTGACTTGCCAAATGTCACTTCCATAAAACCAGAGGTGCTGATATGGCTCGAAACCAGGACCCTCTGACAACCAATGACCCTTTGTTACTTTTTATGAGTTAACATTTGGTGCAGGTTCTGGTAATGCATAGTTACAGGAAGCAGAATCAAAGTTGTACTTCTAATTCTGACATAAAAATGATTCATAATGCTTGCCCAGAGTGTCATGGAAGAGATCCTTTACATTCTAATTTCTATCACCAAGATGATAAATTCAAACACATCTCCCTTAAAAAAAAGAAGAAACCCCTTACCCTCTTGTATGATAAAAAGTCTTATCAATCAGATGGCATGAAATCTAATTAAGCAACAGAATCAACATTTTTGGTAATAGATTTATCTTTGAAAGATTTAAATACATAGTCATGTACAAACTCTGAAATAAGGGGGAATTTCTTTTTTTTTTAAAATCATCTGTTGCAAAATCATTAAATACCATCTACTTCCGGGAACACCATATTTCTGCTATAAAGAGTATACCATGAGAAACAAAAGCTATTCATAAAAAACACAAGCTTCAAAGCAATTGGAAACCTCAGAATATGAACACAAGATCATAAAATCAGAACTCCTTCATTCCTATAAAAATTCTTTCTCCATTTCTTCTCTTATTTCCATACTTACCTCTAGGTACCAATTGTTGATATCTTTATTTACTAGACCACCACCTTGTTACGTTTCTTTCTTTTCTTCCATCCTGGTCTTTGTCATTTCATCTCCCAAGTACCTTGCACATTCTACTTGAGACACCTAACATTATTTCCAAAATTTGCAAAAGCAACAAAATCGTTGGATGTTTACTCGGTCATCATATACTATAACATATTATATTATGGGTTTGTTTTGGTAGAGTTGGCTTCATCTCAAGTGAATAATGAAAACCAGTTCTGCCCCAGCAATCACATTTACAAATTACAGCCAATTACTCCACTCAATGAGCATGGAAAAGTAGTCCTCTTTTGGTGGAGGAATACAGATGTCAAAATCTGATTGCTTTTATTCATTTGTCCCCTTTCTGTGTCTAATGTCTCTATACTGTTAGTACCAAATCTTCCTTAATTACTATGAAGCTTGTGTTATTTATCTAGGACATACACAGACAAAAATATGATACAGCTAATGAGTAATCACACAAACACAATAGCCAGATAAATAATCATAAATGCCCTCAAATCAATCAGCCTTACAATCTCAGGACTTCATTTATGTGTGAATCTAAAGCTACCCTAAGTGATTTGTCTAATTCCCGTGATAAGTAATAAAGAAATGACATATGACACTTGGATTAAATTGGGATTTCTGATGCCAGTACAATTTTTTTTCTTGTTCCTACACATTTTTGAGACATTTACAACAATCCATTATAGCATTTCCTGAATTGTTATTTAGCACATGTTAAGTGATTGTTCCAGATTAAAATCAAAAGCAGATATTACCTAGAAATAATTGTGAAAAAAAGAGAAATTTCTTTAAATAACGTCACTTGTAGTAAACTACATGTGACAAAACTAAAGAAAATTGTTTGTGACTGTGCTTTGCTTTTTGTTCATAATATCGCACAGAAAAAAAGTCTGCATAACGTCCATCTAATGTTGCTTTCAAATTGGAATTTTTACAAAACATCATGAGACAAATGGAAAAAAAAACCCATCCTTGTGACAGCGTTTTTTGTTTCTTGTAGCAAAAGAAAGACTTAATCTGCATAAGCAGACAAGTCAAAAATGTATCTTTAGAAAATTACCCAGTATTCTAAGGGTTTACAAAACCCTCATTAGAGAATAGATAAATTGGGTTTCTAAATGATTCACACATAATGAGGTCAGCGAGGAAGACAATGACTTGTGAGCAACAACTTACTGTAGATTCCCCACGACGTACATTCACAAACCGTTCCTGAACGAGGGATATTAAAAGTTAGGCGATATTAATCATTAATAACTACTCCCTTATAAGACAAAAACCTTCTTATGCATGTATGCTTTTAGTGACGAGACAAAATAATAATTTTCATGTATCAAATGTAGTCAAAATGCCATGAAAACCTTATGTAAAAGAGAACATTGATAATTAATTCAAAACAATTAACACATATTGTTTATAAATTTTGATAAACCATTTTGCGTTAAAACAGAATATACTTGTGAAAACCAAGTTTTATCTTTATACAAAATGATTTCCATAGTTTTATCATAAAAGCTCTTAAAAGAGATTTAAGATCATTTTTTTTTGCAATCTGTCTTTGCACAAAGCATATCCAATTTTGTTTGAAATGGAAACATTTCAGAACAAGAAAATACTTGATAGTATTCAAGTAAAGGTGTAACAAACAGTTTGTATCTAGTTCACCATTTCACAATCTGGATAGGTTTTACCTATAAGGTTTGTCTTATAAGAAAGAAAGGGTACAAAATAAGCAAGATATAATTAATAGTTAAATCAACTATGTAAGTAAGACATTGTGTTTGAATAATTAGTTGTTCGAAATGTTCATCATGCCTTTGTAAGTTTGATATATTTTGTTATATTTTTATTTCTTAACATTATATCATCATTATTGCAATTATATTGGAATGTCTGGCTCATAATCAATGAATGAAGAACTTTTTATATATATGGGTTTTACATCACATCAACATTATTTCAGTTATGTAGCAATGCCTGACTCTTAATGATGGAGGAAGACCCCATACTCAACTGCCTATAAGGGCTGGTTAAGGTGGGTAGAACCATCGGCATTCCGTAAGTCAGTCGGGAGACTGCCTCTCATGAAAATCCATATCCCTCTCAGGATTTGAACCCACGCGGAGAGGGGCCATGTGATTTCAAGTTCTGTACTCTAACCACTAGGCCACGGAGGCCCCGAATGAAGAACTAAATACTTATTTGCAAAAAAGGCTGGAAAAGCCTAGTAAAACCATCAGCATTGTATAAGACAACCAGAAGACTAAATCTTATGAAAAATCGAAAATCCATATTACGTCACTATGATTTGAACCCAATTAATGTCTTACTTACACAATGTTAAAAAGCCTGTTATGGGTATAAAAACTGTTTTACACTCTTTGCTCAATAGATTTAACCAAAACAAAACCTCTGAAATAGGTCACCACTCGACAAACAACTTTCAATTAAAATTAGCTTGTCAAAAAGAGAGTCATGTAGAAAATCTTTTTTAAAAAAGAGTTTCAACCTATCAGTCGAATAAAAGGCAGAAAATAGATTTTGTCAGAATCAGATAAAGGGCTATGTACAAAATGTTTTTGTATTTTGCAAGACAATCAAGTAAGTTTATTTTCAATATAGACTGTTGGTAGATTATATGTAAGGAGTATTTATTCATTTGGCAATAACTTGCTTAGTTCATCATGCTATTTAATGCAACATTCTTGAGAACATGGGGATAGGACAATTTGCTAAATAAAAAAATGTAACATAAGCTTGAAAGGGCTTCACAAACATATATATATATTCATGCATCGATGTTAACAATAATTATACAGAGAACAACCAGCCTTAAGAAATCATTTAAAAAAGAATTCCTATAAGCAAAAGAAAACCTTTGTTACCTTGAAGCAAGAACATTTTGAAAACAAAGTATAGAAAAATAACTTGCTTGTGTCAAACATATTTGCCTTTAGTAGCTACATTTAAAATTTTCCTTCAGTAGCTAAAATTTCAAGTGCTTTGACAGTGTGCACAATAAGATTTTCTGTATCTAATAGCTCTTTGAATTCTTTTCCCTGAAAGATTAACTAACTTAAAGAGCTATCTGTAAGACAATACTTCTGTATTTAGCTGGGATTTAGCATCGATTAATCAAAGCCAATTATGCTTTATTTCAAACAGTGTGTCTCATGCATGTTTTCATTGTGATATTTCGAACAACTGTATCAGCATTATCAAGTACAATAAGGAAGCAGTAGCCATAGCATTATTTCTGATTTACAATAATCAAGCAAGCCTTTCAAGCATATCTAATATGTGTTTAAATAATCCATGGACAGCCTTTGTTGCAATAATGTGAGTTATGAGCATTGTATTGATCTTTCATTACCTTTGGCTCAATTTATTATGGTAAGAAACCATAATTCTACTTCTGTATAGGGATCATTTCCTTTTTTTTTTTTTTTATATGGGTTTTACATCACATCAACATTATTTCAGTTATGTAGCGATGCCCGACTCTTAATGATGGAGGAAGACCCCATACTCAACTGCCCATAAGGGCTTGTCAAGGCGGGAAGAACCATCGGCATTCCGTAAGTCAGTCGGGAGAGACTGCCTCTCATGAAAATCCATATCCCTCTCAGGATTTGAACCCACGCGGAGAGGGGCCATGTGATTTTAAGTTCTGTACTCTAACCACTAAGCCACGGAGGCCCCCGGATCATTTACTGCAGTGTACATACCTAAGCATCATGCATGGTGAATACAATATTATTTATGTACAAGGGACAATTCTTGTTGGAGATATAGTTTCTTTTATACAAATTGATATGTTCTATCTAATTTTTTATCATACATGGTTCTACCAGCATTTGTATTTAACAATTAACTCTTTCCATCTTATGTTTTTACTCAAATGCATTTGCGGCAAAGCTTACAATCACCACTGTCACAAAAAGGGGAAAATGTTTGTAATGAGCAATTTCTACTTTCATCACAATGATATCAGAGCAAAAATCACACAAAACAAAAATAGCTTTTTCATTTTTGTATCCATTATCTGCAGTTGCTTTCGATTTAGACCTGTCACATATCCTCATAAGAGGGAAAGAGTTAAATAGCATGAATGTTTGTTGAGCATATGACTAGATTCAGCCAGCAATGTTAATTGGTTGTTAATTGGTTAACCAAGCTGTACATACCGGTACACTAGCCACATTGATGATTTCTGGTTGATCAAAGCAGAATGCATCTCCGCCATCTAAAACCTGTAAGGAAAGAAAGAAAGTTGAATCTAAACAGCTTTTGGATTACTTATTGTTAAAGAAACATTGTGGTAAAAGTAGACATTTTTTAAAATCTTATGTGGAGAGCAGTCAGCAGCTTGGAAAGAATGTTGATGAGAAAGTTGATTTTTTTGGTTTTACATCACATCAACATTATTTCAGTTATGTAGCGATACCCGACTCTTAATGATGGAGGAAGACCCCACACTCAACTGCCCATGAGGACTTGTCAAGGCGGGTAGAACCATCAGCATTCCGTAAGTCAGTCGGGAGACTGCCTCTCATGAAAATCCATATCCCTCTCAGGATTTGAACCCACACAGAGAGGGGCCATGTGATTTCAAGTTCTGTAATCTAACCACTAGGCCACGGAGGCCCCTCGAAAAAGTTGATAGGGAAGCTTGTTGTTTTAATAAAAAATTTCTTGAAAATTGCATTTAACTTCTATTCAATTACAGTATATCCTTGCTAATTTTACAGTTGCCTGCTTATGATATACCTGCAGTATGTCTTCCCATTTAGTTTATAACAGGTTAACGCTATGTCAACAATTTTTCAATTATTTCCCGGTTTTCCTGGATTCTTTAGTACTAAGTACAGGGGTTGATAGCAAGGGTTCTTTGGTTTCTTGCCAAGCACACTCTCATGAAATCAGAGATATCATTGGGGCTCAATCCTAGGGTCTTGAGTTTATAGACGGCCATCTTAACAACTGGGCCACATAGGACTGTTTCCTAATTTATAAACTTACCTGTGGAGACTGCATGAGGTAGAGTAAATGTTTCCCGTGGGAATATGGACTGGCCAGCTCATAGGGCCAGTAGATGGTCACTTCAGATGAACTGACGACACCCCCTCCATTGTTTAGTATCTGTAATGAATGTAATGTAGTAGAGAACCCATTGTTTTGTTTGATATTTACACACGAAATAAAGATCAATCATAAAAATATGTTTTCAATGATTTATATATATGGGTTTTACATCACATCAACATTATTTCAGTTATATAGCGATGCCCGACTCTTAATGATGGAGGAAGACCCCATACTCAACTGCCGATAGGGGCTGGTTAAGGTGGGTAGAACCATCGGCATTCCGTAAGTCATTCGGGAGACAGCCTCTCATGAAAATCCATATCCCTCTCAGGATTTGAACCCACGCGGAGAGGGGCCATGTGATTTCAAGTTCTTTCAATGATTTAAAAAGGTCACACTTTAACTTAATATAAACCCTTTTCATACATAAAATGAAAAGAATTCTTATGATACAATAAAAATGAAATATTAATCAACACTAAGCATTATCTCAGTGTAATTTTAGAACTGTTTCAATTTGAATAGATCTCACAACTTTTTAACAATATTCTGAAGCATAACAATTTTGTTGGACAATTAGGATTTCCCAGCAAATCTTGAAACTATGCTGTATCAACCTTACTAGTGCTGGAACCGACTTCATGTTAATGCAAACAGGTTAGATTACAGACTAGCTGCCTAGCGACCGGCCTGTGATCTTACCTGTTTGCCACTCCGAGTATCTTTCATCAAAATTAAGCAGATATCTAAGGTTTTGGAAAACAGACGACACAAATCTAAATTGTTTAAAATTACCCAGCATTCTAAGGGCTAAAGAACCAGTCTCATCAGTTTAGTTGGAATACATACAAATTCAATTAATGCACTTTAACAACACTAGATATCGAAGATCTCACTCCCTTTATCTGGCAACATGCTTACTGTGAAGGTATGGTTGACCCCAGGACCAATCATATATTCAGCATTCATGGCACTTTCTCCTCTAATATCCCCCGAGTATGTGATGGCACTGTCTGGCTGTACTTTCCTGTAATGTAAAATCTTTTTTTATTAATTTGTTTGTTTAATGTGAGTTTGTCACATGACATGCGTTTAGCCTCTGCTGAATTATATATAAATTGTAATTATTCATGGGATAATTTGATAAGTTTTTAATTCAAATTATTGGATGGTTAGCAAGATAAGTTTGAATGTTTTATGGGGCCTCCGTGGCCTAGTGGTTAGAGTACAGAACTTGAAATCACATGGCCCCTCTCCGCGTGGGTTCAAATCCTGAGAGGGATATGGACTTTCATGAGAGGCAGTCTCCCGACTGACTTACGGGACGCCGATGGTTCTACCCGCCTTGACCAGCCCTTATGGGCAGTTGAGCATGGGGTCTTCCTCCATCATTAATAGTCGGGCATCGCTACATAACTGAAATAATGTTGATGTGATGTAAAACCCATAAAAAAAATAAAAAAAAGAAAATTGAATGTTTTATACATGTATTTATGATGTTATAGGGAGTTAAAAACAATGGTATAAAAAGGTGCATTGCCAACATACAAACCATCTCTCCTGTAAAAAAATTATTCAATGTTTGCTTTTGCCTTCAGTTTCGGACAGCAGAAAGAGCAAAATAGGAAAAATGGATAAAAAACATTCCCTAGCTAGGCAATTTATGATCGTTTTACTTTTATATTTTTCTTTACTTGTATAAATTGATTTGAAACATGAAAAGAAAATGAAGGTCAACTTACCCTATTACTTCTAGGTCCGTTTTGATGTAGACAACAATTGGAATGCGAATGGTATCTCCTACTGGAGTAACTTCCATGCTGGTTCTGAAAAATAACAGTTTTAAAATGATTTATTCTTTTACTGGACTATTAAAATTGCATCAAATAGCTTTTTTTACTTTAATGTTTTATTGTGTCTTTAAGTCAAACATTTTCTTTTTATAGGGAAATGGACTAAAGTTTTATAAGTAAAGACTCTGTATACTTTGAAATAAGGGTAAAAAAGAGAGTTGGCTTATAATGAGTTAAGTCTTCATTAGACATGTTTACAAATATATTCTGTTACTAGAGAGAGCAATTAAAAATTTCCAAAATAGTTTCATCTTCAAAAATATTTACCTTATCAATGTAAACTATCAAAACAAATGGGCAAAGGACACCTTGAGTAAATCAGCACCCAAAACAATAATTTCAACCATGAAATGATCAACCCTTGCGTTTAGAGAAGTCTATACTTAGGTCAAATAAAGCATACTTACGTGTTTACCCAAGCCACAAGAGCAATCTTTCGGACCTGCGCAAGTTTGTCACTTATCTCAAAAAGAATCGTGAACTCTGTTTCAGCTCCCGCCTTGAAGGGTTTACCAAGCTCTTTACTGCCGAAGTCTTTACATTCAATCATTGTGTCATTATGTCTATCACAGCCAATCCCTTTCTGTAAAAATAAATGAACATAAATCAAACCATCAGTTGAGATAAGATTATTATTATAAGGGCTTTTACATTGTGTCAACATTATTCCATTATGTTGCGATGTACGACTCCAAATGGTGGAGGAAGACCCAATACTCAACTGCCATAAGGGCTGGTCAATTGCAAGCTGGGTAGAATCATCCGCACTCCGTTGGGAGACTGCCTCTCATAAAAATCCCAATTCCGTCAGCAAATACTATCTGGTGAGCTGAAGGTGGATGTGATAATTGTGATAATATACAAAGCCGAGCCTGATAACTTTTCCATTCAAGACGCCAACCATCTATTCTTTTATCCTGTTGACATCATGGGATCAAATAAAATTAATGAAAATAAAAACTAACGAAAAAGAGGATACATAATGAAAAAAATAAAAACTGACATGTGCATGCAAAAAAATTATATGGCACTTTGCTAGACATCCATAAATTGCACTGGTGACAGGATAAACCAGAAAGTATTGGATACCCAGTTCTTACAGGTTTACAGGCTAAACAAGGATATTAGTTTAAATTACTGACTGAAAATCTAATCTGAAAGAGAATTCAAATTCTTCAACAAGTTAGGCACTTACTGGTACAGATTTCTGGAACTTCAGTCCTAACGGATTGGTCATATAGAATGCTGCCTGATAAGCAATCTCTCCAATGTTCTCAAGTTTGATGTCCACACTCAGCACATTCAGTTGGCCAAGCTCCAGTTCGGCTATTCCCTCGGAGTTACTGGAGTAAATTAAACACATTGTTTTGTAAAATAAAACATTAACAAAAGGATTGGGACAGTAGCTTGAAATTGATTGAGTTCCCCTCCTTTACTTAAAGGTACATCAAAGGAGGGGAGTACAAATAAATTACTGAAAAAATATATGGAGTTCTTTTATTATGTTCATAAAAGACATGAGAATTAGTTTAAGAATGCATTGAGACCCTATTTAATACTCATTTAAAATAAGTTATTTTGTGCTTGAAAGATACTTGTCTCCAATTCAATCATGTTTTTATCAACAACCTGTTTGTTTACATATTCAAAATAACAAATTCTTATTGGTCGGTTCAAAAATATGTGTATCAACTGTCAATGTCAGAGGTGAAGAATCAGGAAATCTGAATTATAGAACTTGCTAATCTGGGTTATTTCTGGTTTACTTTCACATTTAAGTTGTGCCGATAGTGTTTCTTGTGATAAATATGTCCAAAAGTTTACCAAATAATATAGTTTGATATAGCATTAATCTCCTTTAATGGGCCTTTAAGTAAAACAAAACCCATGTATAACATTGATATCCATGCTGCCCATATGTATACATTTGTATTACATTCAATTTCATAATTTATCAATTGGTTTTCTACCATTTATTTATTGGTTTTCTACATACATCAACAATTTTACAGCTATGAATTGATTTCCGTAACCCCCTCATGCATAATTGAGGAGGACCTTTTAAAGATTAGATACCCATGTTACTTTCAATTTATTTGGTTTTCTACAAACGTCAACCTTTTAACAGGTAAAAATTGTTTTGAATATCCCTCTCATAAATCGTTGGGGAAAATCCTCTAAATGTTAAATGCCAACAAAACTATACTAAGCATGTTCATATTATGATCAATATAGGAATAGTGGCTCCAGGACAAGATGGTCATAAATTCCAATCCTGTGACTAATTGAGTTCTTTTTGGCACATTTCATTCAGCTAAATTCGAGGCAAGTACTTTTTTTCTTATATGGGTTTTACATCACATCAACATTATTTCAGTTATGTAGCAATGCCTGACTCTTAATGATGGAGGAAGACCCCATACTCAACTGCCCATATGGGCTGGTCAAGGCAGGTAGAACCATCGGCATTCCGTAAGTCAGTCGGGAGACTGCCTCTCATGAAAATCCATATCCCTCTCAGGGTTTGAACCCACGCGGAGAGGGGCCATGTGATTTCAAGTTCTGTAATCTAACCACAAGGCCACAGAGGCCCCTGAGGCAAGTACTGGGAACCGTAATATAACCAATGAGCAGAATATAAGAATGATCGTTATAAGCTGTAAGAACCTATTTTACATTAAACTTTAAGCACAGTGTAAAACTAACAATTATTAGTACCAAAAAACCAAGTCTATACATACTAAGTTAAGTTCACTGAGGCCTGCATTTGTAAGTTACTTTTACAAATCTGGTCATCACCGCATGGCTTCTTGAAATTAACCTGCAATGGATCAACATTTATAACACATCAGTAACACAAATTAATTATACTCAACCCATTAATTTATCTTCATGAAGATGTTTTCGTTACAGAGCTCAAACTGTGTCAAGTACAATTGCTCTAGACACTATCAAATTGGTTTTTCCTTTTGTATAAGAAAAAAATACCTAATACAAATATTAAAAGTAACTAAATCCTGATGGATACACACTTCTAGGCAGTCCAAATCATCAAGAAAAGGGACTACTTACCTCAGCCGTGAATTTCGAGTCTATCGATGCAGCACCAGCATCCAAGATTGGGTACTCGTTGATGTCTGGCAGAGCATTAGGGGAAGGGGTGGATATTGGGCCCGTCCTTTCTGGGAGCCGATACGTAATACCAAATGATATAACAGATAGCACATCTGTAATCGAGTCCTGCAATGGGGAACCAATTAAGATTAGGGGTTGTTGTGGAAAGAAAGCAATTCTCCCAAATATCCCTACCTAAATATTGATGAGTTCATTTGGTTACTAATGAATGAGAACAACTTTCTTTTCTTTTTTTAAACTTTACAGCAGGTAAGCCCAAAATGCCCTCATAAAGTATTAACCCTTTACCAAACATTAAATGTTAGACTGTCCCAAATTGAAAGAGTTTGCAGACGAAATTTCAAAATGTGATGAGATTGAAAATTAATTTTTCTAATACAATAGAATTATTTTTTTCCCACAAGGTTTTCCAGAGTTGTCAGCAACAAAATGCTTATTGCTTGGTAGTGGGTTAAAATAATCTTATGTTCGGCAGGCCATCTTACTAGATACATGTATCATAAAAACATAAAACATTTTCAGCAAATTGGCTAAGATTGGATAAGAAACTCAAGTTAGTAGACAAGCCTAATAAATTAAACTTAAGTTCTGAGAAGTGGTTTGACTAGACATCAATTTTGGGCAAGATGTGACATTTTTAGTACAATTGTAAGAAGCAATTGAGAAACTTAAGAGGGTAGTCAAGCCTAACAAATAATGTATGCACCAAAATATGAGACTTTCATTACTAATATCTGTCTATAAAGTTTCAGCGGATTATTTCAATAACAGTTTTAAAAGTTCCAAAGATTTTAAAGAAATAAATATTTAAAAATCTCAACTTAAAGGCACATAAAAGTAGATTAATGCTATATCAAACTATATTATTTGATAAACTTTTGGTCAGATTCAATAAGTTATCACCAAAAACTCCATCAGCACAACTTAAACATGAAAGCCAACGAGAAATAACCCAGATTAGCCAGTTTTATAATTCAGATTGTGTGATTCCTCACCCCTGACCTTTACAGTTGATACACAAATGTTTGAACTGACCAATCAAAATTCGTTATTTTGAATATGTAAACAAACAGGTTGTTGGTAAACATGATTGAATTCAAGACAACTATATTTCAAACACAAAATAACTTATTTTAAAGGAGTCTATTTAATGGGATCTCAATGCATTCGTAAATTAATTCTCATGATTTTTATGAACATAATAAAAGAACTCCATATATTTTTTCAGTAATTTATTTGTACTCATCTCCTTTGATGTGCCTTCAAAAAGGACCAGTAAAAGTATAGTAAAAGACAAAGTGGCCGATTGTTCTTGTGTCACATTCTAAAATAAATGTGCTAAGCCCAAAACCATATAAAGCAATAACTGACCTTCAAGTAGGCAATTTTTGTTGTACAGGAGAACACTGGTTTCCCTGTGGTCTGCTGTTTCGGTAATATTACTAGCTCCTCCACAACATTACTCGACTTCCCGTCAAATTTGAATTCCATACGCGGCTTAATCCTGTCTGGCTCGGCAACAATCTTGTAAATAATGTCTACGGGATCTTGGAATCTGAATTAGAGAGGGTTAAGTGAGTCAGTGAGTCTCTTTCCTAAGCCCTTACTCGAGATTACCTCCCTATATAATGCAGCAGTGGCACAAATGTTAGTCAACATCATTAACACACCATGTGGCTATAAACAACACCACTGTCAATGTATTTGGACCAGTCACAAATTCTAATATGGGGGAAATAAGTTGAAATAATCTCATTTTAGATTATCTGTACGAAAATCCCATTTGAGAGAAGCAATTGAATTTCATGTCAACTAGGTAAACATTTGAAAATATTGTTTAAAAAGAGAAACTACTCATTCAAGGTAAGTTATCATTCAAATATGCATGCATGTGTGTATATAAGTATACATGCATATACGTATATGAATAAATATTTGAAACATTCATTAAGACATTTTCCACCTAAATACCTTCAGTATTGATGTGTGTAAATGTAAGCAAGTGTGTGTGGTTGCATATGTTGGTGTGTGTATGTATGTTTACCGTCCCTACAAGTGTATGCGAAGATGAATTTATTGTTACATTCTTTCTCAGCCATGAACTGTAAATGATTCAGTTGAAATAAAATATTTTTCTTCTTCAAATAAAATCCCTTAACCTACCTTTCTACTGGCTCAGCTGTGTATCGTAAACACAATTCAATCTCCACACAATAATACATTACACCGTCTTTTTCGCATTTTTTCTGATCTTCCGAACTCATATCCAAGTTCTCTGGAGTCACGGTGATGTTTGAGTAAAGTCGGATGATTGGTCTGGTCCGGAGGAGAGCAATCTAAAATCAGAAAAAAAGATAGAGAAAATATAATTGGCTATTTGTTTTTATCCTTCCATAAGAACCTTTACATTTATGTTTAATCCCTTCCCTAAATAGTTATATATAAACATTCTTATCCTGTCACCAATGCAATTTGCGGACGGATAACAGGGTGCCATATAACATTTTTGATATCCGTCTCTAGATCATGTGATAGCAACGTGCACCTGTCAGTATTGACTTTCCAAACTATCTATATATTAGCCTTAAAAGACTTTGTGTTTTACAGCAACTATTTCGGTGGTTTAGGAAAGAACTGATTGTTTTATTTTTTTAATTAAAATTTTAATTTCTTTCATTCACATTGTAATGTCTGTCTTATTATAAATGGGGGGAGAGCTTAATCACCCATAAAAGATGATCAAGAAAGGTAGCAGCATCTTTTTTTTTTTTTTATATGGGTTTTACATCACATCAACATTATTTCAGTTATGTAGCGATGCCCGACTCTTAATGATGGAGGAAGACCCCATACTCAACTGCCCATAAGGGCTGGTCAAGGCGGGTAGAACCATCGGCATTCCGTAAGTCAGTCGGGAGACTGCCTCTCATGAAAATCCATATCCCTCTCAGGATTTGAACCCATGCATAGCAGCATCCCCATTCCCTTTGTTAAGTAAGAATTTTCTAGCACTCATAATCAACAAAGATAAATCTAATATCTACATGTATTTCTATATTGTAACGTGTATCGGGTCCCTCTCGGAGTAAAGCCATCGTGGGTCACCCATCCAGGTACTAACCACTTAGTATGTTGCTTAACTTCGAGAGAAAGCCAACCACTCTACCGAATCACCCATAAAAGCCGGCTTCCACAGCGAGACTTTAGAAGTAGTATTTATTCATAAACCCTATTACCGTCACAATATGCATGTATGCATGTTTTAGCTTTTGGTTCTTTTGTCTTATATTTACCTTATTATCCATGTAACTACCAACTAGAAGATCGGGGTATGTGTTCTGATCTAGATCCATACCACCTGACAGTGAGTAGCCAAACGATTTCCAACCCATGGATAAGTCTGATGCGTAGATTCTCTGAAATATGCAATACATGTACATGTACATTGATAATCAATTTGATCCTATACAGTTTGCTTTGTTTTTGTTTTTAAATAGTTTTAAACCATCATTTAGTTTTATTGCTTTGTGATATCACACTTTTTTCTGTTTTATTGCATAGCCAACTGAAAACCACTACAATCCTTTAAGACCCTTACCTAACTTTTATTATCATGAAAGTGAGCCATTACTTTGTCTTTATATGGGGCTTAATGCCATGGAAATACTTTTCAGTTTCTGCTTCCTGGATACACCAGTAATAGGCCAAGGCTCTGAAGTGTTTTTCCAAAGGACACTCCCATGAAACAAAAAGTATTGTTGACAAGCATTTGCTGTCTATTGCCCTCTATGCATGAATGATTATGATATGGTATATTCAATACTCGACAGTCTTCCGAACACAGTCGATACACAATAGAGCTATACGCATTATATACCAACAGGTAAGCTCAGTAGCATTTGTAAAATAATGCACAAGTATGAACCATGTGGTCGAACATTACGAACGGCTCTGAGGACATTTTTAGATACTCAAGTACAGCATGCAATTCATGCTAATCAGGCCGGTCAAATGACGGGGAATGTTGGTGAACAATACCAGTGGGGCTTAAAAAACCAACACATCCAAGTTCTAAGACCATCACTTAAACCACTGGGCCATTCAGTACCCAGAGTCAAATGGAGGGAGTATCATGGAGTGAGGTTTTTAAAGCCTTATTCTAAATGTTAGACAATAAAGAGTAAACCGTTCATACCTGTGAATACGGTTCCTTTACGCCATCAGCACTCCCATGGAAAATGTATACAGCACCATCACCTTCAAATGGGGCACCAACGGCGAAATCTACAAGTAAATCAATACATAGTCAAAGAAAAAGGTTCTTGACCATTTCAGACTTTTTTGTGAGCATGTAGTATTTTTCCAATGAAAACATGGAGAGGGGAAGAGCTAAAACTTGAGTACCATACCTTGAAAGTTGTCCATGTTGAGATCTCCTGCCTTAGCAAGACTGAACCCAAACCTTGAATGTAAACATTCGAGTCGATCGCAATCCTCCTGACTCATGCTGCGAGATTTGATAATCTGTGGAACACTGCCGCTTGATATCTAGTGAGTGGAAATAAAACAGACTTTATCACTGTTCAACATAATCAGGAACACATAGTCATGTCACACATGGTCATGTCAACACATGAACACAGTCATGTCAACACATGGACACAATGTCACACAAACACATATGTGAACACATAGTCATGTCAACACATGAACACATAGTCATGTCAACACATGAACACATAGCCATGTCAACACACAAACACATATTCATGTCAACACATGGACACATAGTCATGTCGACACACAAACACATATTCATGTCAACACATGGACACATAGTCATGCCATCACATGAACACATAGTCATGTCAACACATGAACACATAGTCATGTCAACACATGAACACATAGCCATGTCAACACACAAACACATATTCATGTCAACACATGGACACATAGTCATGTCGACACACAAACACATATTCATGTCAACACATGGACACATAGTCATGTCGACACATGAACACATAGCCATGCCATCACATGAACACATAGTCATGTCAACACATGAACACATAGTCATGTCAACACATGAACACATAGCCATGTCAACACATGAACACATAGTTATGTCAGCACATGAACACATAGTCATGTCAACACATGAACATATAGTCATGTCAACACATGAACACATAGTCATGTCAACACATGAACACATAGTTATGTCAACACATGAACACATAGTTATGTCAGCACATGAACACATAGTTATGTCAACACATGAACACATAGTTATGTCAACACATGAACACATAGTCGTATGTGGATAAATGTAAATTAAAAATATTAACAGGTTAAAATGTATTTCTTTAAAGAAAAAATAAATAAGAATTTGTAATTAATGAATAAAAGTAGATAGAAAATTTGTAAAAAATTCATGATTGTTGATAGATTGTTTGTAATAAATGTGCGAAATTAAATAAATAGTTTGTGATGAGAAAATGATATTGATAAATGTATATATATTTAAATTGTGTAAGGAATTACAATTTATTGAGAATTCCAATTTCAATTAATTCAATCCTGACAGTCTCTAAAACCTCATAAATCGTGTTGACATTGAAATATTTTGCGCATATTCTTTGACAATCAATGCAATCGAGTAATATGTTTGATGGTAAAGGATGCATTGCATGGAATGCATTCAGGTGCATCTTCCTTAGCCAAGAGCCAGGAGTGTGTAATATGTGAATGACCAATTCAGATTTGTGCAATTGTAACTTCCTCTCTTCGTACGGACCTGTAAGAAGGGTACCATTCTCCGAGGGTAGGCTTAATTGAATGCAATTCATTAAAAACATCATCATTCCATTTTGATTGCCAGATGGATGTGATGTAAGTTAAAATATAAGGTTTAAAATCGGTGTAAAAAAAAGTAACAGCAATGTAACTGACAAGTCATATACAAACATAGAAAAATCAATTGTCTGTAGGCTTGATGGACAAGTGAATTTTTTACTGACGGGCAAGTGCAGTAAAAGATTAGGCATTTATAGAAAAGCAGATCAAAATCAGATTTCGCCACCCCTAATATGACAACGCTTCACATATCATTAACTTACCACATCTCCTTTTCCGGAGTAAATATAAATAGCTCCGCCTCCTCTGATGTTATTGGACTCTTGTGATTGGTAGAAAGGACAGCCCACAATCAAATCATCGTACCTAGAGAGGAAAACAAAAGGTATAATTAACAGAACTAACACAACAATTATTAATCACATTGTGTAAAAATTAAAAAAGGATTGTTTGTATTTGGTCCAATAAAATTATCCATTTCATATGGGTTTTTACATAATATCAAGATCATTTCAAATATGTTGCGATGCCCAACTTTTAATGATATAGACATAGACATAGATAAATTTTATTGACATAAGCTAGTACAGCTTCTAGTCATATGCAAAATACATATTTACAATTACTTTTCATAACATGTTACCGTCGTCTCAAAAAGGAAAATAATAAATAATAACCGCCATGGAAGAAAGATTTTCATAAAATGAAAATGAGAATAAGCATGATGTACGTGTATAAAAGTTAACTATAAATCAGTAATCATGGAATTTATACATATGTTTCTAATTTCAAATGCATGTTTTATAAATTTTGCTAAATTGTAAATGATTTTTGGACTTTTCAATTGGAACAAAAGTACTAATTTTTGCAAACAAGGACGTTCACAATAAAACTTTTTAATATATGTCTTCCTGATCTGATTGTATTTGTTACAAATGAGAATGAAATGAAATTCGTCTTCCACTTCACTCTCGTTGCACAACAAACACAATCGTTGGTTAAGAAAGACCACATAATTAACTGCCAATAAATACTGATCAAGTTGGGTAGGACCATCAGCATTCCACAACTCAACCAGGAGACTGTCAACAGAATATGAACCCATGCAGAGAGGGGCCATGTGATATCAAATTCTGTACAGTGATGTCTCGTTAATCCGAACACACCCGGTCCCAACAAAATGTCCGGATTACCGAATCATCCAGAGTAATGAAGTAGAGCATGTTTCTTATACACATTAATACATAAACGGTCTCTACGCACGTGTATACTTATAACACTTTAGCAAACGCCAAATTGTCGCCGTCCCAAACTGAAAGAGTTTGCAGACGACATTTAAAAACGTAATGAAATTCAAAATCATTCTTCTGATATGGCAGAAAACATTGTGGGAAAAGGAGAAATTGCTCGTCACGAGCAATTTCTCCTTTACCCAAAATGTTTTCAAAAGTTGTCTGCAACAAACTGGTCAAATAATTCCGTTCCCTTACAATTTCGTTCGGATTGCGAGACATTCGGATAATCGGGGTCCGGATAAACGAGGCTTCACTGTTCTATAACCACTAGGCCACAGAGGTGCCACTATATCTAAATAGAAAAGTTCACACCAGACATTTATCAAACAAAACTCACCCATCGTTGTTAATATCCACTGCGAGCAAATCATGACCGAAGCCCGAGAAAGGCTGAGTGCCAGTCAACTTCTGGATATCTCTCTGCTCAAGCAAACTCTCTCGTCTCATCTCTGTGAAGAACACGACCTGTCCGGATTCCGTACTGCGTGTGGCGCTCGCTACGTAATAAGTGAGATTAGTACTGTCGAAGATGCCAGAAGTCACGGAATAACCTGCAAAAGCAAGATGTGGAAACACTTATATCTACTAAAGGCCTATGTTACCTTTGAAGAATTCATGCCACATCTTTTTAATTAACAAGATTAAAGTGCTTGTTCAAAGATTTGAGGAAAATTGGAAGTTTGAACTTTATTTTTTTAAAACTGTTCAACATCTGTACTGTTGTATGACACGAACATGAGAATAGCAATTGGAATAAGTTTGTATTGAAGTTTTTCGAGCCTGTATACAGTGAACTAAAATGTATTAAAATGTATTAAAGTCCAAAAGTGATGCAAAAGTTTTGACATCTACCGCAAATAGACTGTACATACTTTGGATAAGGTTTCGTCTTTGGCTGATATTTTCAATTTCAGACCAGCTTTTTACTATCACACATGATAGAAAGAGTACTTATTACTAAAACACATATATAAACCGTTTTGGGTCAATTTCAAATCCATTAAGTTTATGGAAGGCAATAATATTGGCGGAAAACTCTACAGGGAACTAAGTAAGATTGTATTAAGATGTTCAAACACTGTATATAAATCAAGCAGTTAAATATCCATCCGTCTTAATTGCTGGATAATCCATACCTAGATAGGAGTAGTAATCCACAGGGGGCCCCCCAGGGTCGCTGGCAGTCGTCATGGATCGATACATTTTCTTGATGCCGAACTGCGGGGAGATGTTTATCTCGGAGATCATGCCGCGCCACTGGATGGCGCCAGGTGACCCTATGGCACAGCGCTCAGCCTACAAGAGATGGGTTGTTTGTTAGGGTCTTGCATCTAGACAACGATTTTTCAGAAATATTCCAATGCCCAGCTGATAAACGATGTACAAAGACTCAAAGCTTAACTGTCAATAAAGGCTAGTCAAACCATAAATGACAATTGATGATAAAACATCATGTGAATTTCATATTCACATCATTAATATAATTGCTGGGTTTTTTTTTTCCATGAACAATTTATGTCAATGATGTAAGCATTCATAATTCTTTGTGGCTTGTATCAACGACATAAAAAAGCATAAAAACCTAAAATCATGATATAATAAAAAAAAGCTAATGCTTGTATCATTGATATACTAAAAATCACAAGAATACTTACTTCATTGATATAAGCACTGGTTCCACTCTGGCAGAAGGCGTAATCTTTGTGTTCATTTCGCGTGGAATAACCTTTACAGGGCATCAGTTTGGCACCTTTTGCCATTGTTGGTTCGTAAACTAGGTCCTGTGTCAGATGGTAACACATTCCCAGTCCATAGTTGTTGTCTGTCACCTTGTATCGATGGGCACAACCCTGAAAGTACAAAGAAATTGTTGCTGTATTGTTTGTATAACAGTCAAACTTGTGTTAAGCAACCATCCTTTAAAGCAGCCAACCTGTCTTAAAAAAAAACACTACAGAAAGTAGACAACAATTTACATAAAGCAGCCAACCTACCTTAAACAACCACTATAGAAAGTCCCTTTGTTAGATTTATAGTGTACAACAATATGTGTACTGTTAAGCAGCCAACCTGTCTTAAAATGCCATTTTCTCAGTTTCATAGGCTGGCCTCTAAACACAAGTTTGACTAAACACAAGTTTGACTGTGTACTTATTGCTTTTTTCTTGACATTCGTGATTGAAATTACAATGTTTTGGTTATACTGTGATGCCTTGCTCATAATCAGTTGAGGAATCCCAAAGCCTAACCTTCAAGCCATTCTTTTATTGTGGTCTTAATATAATGTTCATATGTATCAACATAGTATTTGAGTTATAGGCAAAATGGTTGTTATCTTTTTTATTGGAAATGTCTTTCACTATGAGCATCAATATTTCATGTTTTCAGTGATGTCCTGCTCAAAATAAATGCTTATCAATCGTTCTCAAACCCCTGCAAAGGATTCAAGAATGTGCTAATGAACTTCATGAACATTAATGAACAACAAATGGCTGTTCATGAACACAAAGCTGTTCTTGTAGTCAGAGGAAAATGATTGACTGCATTGACTTCGTAAAGGTATAAATAATACTGGCTAAGCCAGGTCTCAATCTCAGGACTTCTAATCCAAGCATTGCCCTCTAACTTAGCTATTGAGTCTATGCTGTTCATGATGCAATAAATATCCCAAAACATAATTATTCCAGAAATTTAGTCCAAAACTAATCCTCCAAAACGACACCACAGTCAAAACAAACCAATGGCACCATGCTGCCAACTGACTGACCTATTATGGCTACACTCCTTTTGATGCAAGAAATATCTAAAAAAAAAAATCCTCAAAATGAATCCAAAACTCATTGGAAAATTCCAAAATCACAAAACAAACACTATACCCCATATAATACATATTATCACCAGTCCTTTTTTTAAAATCAACACAGACACAACTCATGGGACACCCACCCACCTACGCAGGTGAGGGTCTAGCTACTGTCTGTCAATGTTTCATATTATAGTACAGGTGTCTCTATCAATATGTTTAGTCTAACCCTTCTTTCACATGTCATTAACCCTTTATCTAACACCAAATCTTTTATTGTCCCAAATTGAAGGAGATTGCAGACGAAAAATAATCTACTGATGGGGCAGAAAACATTGTGGGAAGAGCAGAAATTGCTAGTTAAGAGCAATTTCTCCTTTTCCCACAATGTTTTCTTGATTCTTTTGCAAAAAACTGATTAAATGTCGTTATTGTTTGGTAATGTCTTAAACCGAGTTCAATAAAGTGCTAAGCAAAAAAGAATAATGAAAGGATTGTAACTAAAGAAGAAATTGCTTGATACAAGCAATTTCTTCTTTCGTCACAATTGTTTCTACCAAATCAGGGGTGGGGAATTCTGTTTCTGATATACTTGTCTGTAAATGCAAAATCTTTCTTCTGCATTTGTTAGTATAATGGTTGCGTAGTAAATTTCAGTAAAATACATTTATCCGTTAGGGCTTTTGGACAAGCAAGGCAATACGGACAATCGATTTTACCACCCCTCCAAAAGATCATAAAGAAACATTCATTTTTTTATTCCAAATTCATCGTCATTCCCTGCTGTTACTTTCAATTTAGACAAGCCAAAAAATGAATATTAATATATTTTTATATGGAGGGAGGAGTTAGCTAGAGTATAAATAGTTTAATCTGTATCAATAAAAGGTGTAACAATCAAATGTTAAAAGGTCAGATAAAAGCCAGTATCACTATTATCATTGATAAGGAAACCTACCTCATTCCCTCACAATGATTAATTGATTGTGGTTATACATGAATTAAAGCCCCATCAACACCTCTTGTTTCGTGGGAGTGTCCTTTGGCAAGTCATTTCAGAGCCCTAGCCTATACATAACTGGTAGATCCAAGAAAGCCGTAACATAATTGAATAATTGTTGACACAACTTTAAAAACCAATATAAATCAACATTTTTTTACTTATATAATTGCATTTTTTGGTGTTATTCATTTATTTCATTTTGATTTTACATCACATCAACATTATTTCAGTTATGTTATGATGCCCCAAAACTATGGTTCAGGAAGTCCCCAAACCTGACTGCAGATAAAGGCTGGTCAAGCCAGGTAGAATCATCAACATTCCAATTCAGTCAACCTGTAGACTATATAATATTATACCTCAACTGAAAAATCAAATGTTGTCACTGGCTATTGAAACCACACAGAGAGGGGTACTGTCATTTCAAATTCTAACTCTAACTTCACCGACACATGGCACCTGATCTTTTTTATATTCAACAGCAATTTTTTTTTAAGATTTTGGGAATGGGTCCGATACCAGGGGAAAAATCATGATGGTTAACTCTAAAATTGGGAATTTTTCAGGAATGACTGAATTCAATCATAAGCTTTATCGGGAAATTGGGAAAAATGTTCATTAAATTTGGTTGGGAATGGGTCCGTTTTACGGTACGAAACATATAAGGAAAAAAATCACTGTTCAACATTGTGACAAGATCAAATTTCTAATTCTAACATTCATAACAAAGAGATACATCACTGGCATGCTTATTCTAAAACAAAAATCTGCATTAACCCTTTCCGAAACAAAAACGACATTTGACAACTTTGTTGCAGACGACTTTAGAAAACAATGTGGGAAAAGAATAAATTGCTCGTAACGAGTGATTTATCCTTTACCCACAAGGTTTTCTGCTCTTTCTAAAGAATATTGTTCAATTTCATCACATTTTGAAATGTCGTCTGCAATCTCTTTCAATTTGGGACAGTCAAAAATTTGTTGTTTGGGAAAGGGTTAATGAATAAGTTTCATTGATTTGATGCAGCTATAAATCCAAAGTGGTCATCTGCAGTTTGTATTAGTCAAACATGGTAGAGAGATTGGGGGAAGGCTGCGGCCCTGGTCCGAGTTTATCTCAGGTTGGTCAAACCGTCATTATCAGGGTCCAGTTGTGTACATTGACCTGTTTACACTGTTATAAACTAAATAAACTCTTTCCCCCAAATTGGTACTTTGTGATAGTCAACAATGATAAAGTATGCAAATAACAATCTCCCTAATTCGACAGATAATATGAAAAATCGTAATTTTTTTTTGATATTTATAGCAATATCTTCTTATGAAACATTAATTTCTTTGGTCACCTACTGTAAGTGAAAAGACATTGGATATTTGAGCGAAAAAAAAAATAAAAAAATAGTAGGATAGTTTGTTTAACAGGTTTTACATGGCTTCGCTGTTTTTAAATCATGTTGCATTACCCAGCTAATATTTCATGATGGGAAACCCAAAAGAACAAACACACTTGAGGCACCCATTAGATGGATTCAAGAACTAGTTCATGAATGTTCATTAATGACAAATGGCCATTCATGAACATAGAGCTTGTTCATGAAATTCAAGAAGAGGTTCATGAGCATCAAAATCAAAGTTATAACGCATTAATAAACCTGTGCAAGATGTTCATATAAATGTTCAAGAAAAATATGAACAAGTTCAAGAATAGCTTTGTGTTCATGAATGGCCGTTTGTCTTTCATGAACATTAGTTAGTTCATGAACTAATTATTGATTCATTCACATGATGCCAATATAGAGTTAAATTGTTCTTAAATAATATAAAATATTCATCTTATTTCTTACCACAACAGCTTTTCCTGGACCCCCGCTGCGAACTGACACGCCCAGCCATTGGTTGTTTTTACCTTTATCACCAGGAGTAGATGGAGCTGAAAAGGGAAATAACTCTTCATTGCTTGTTCAACCTAAACAAGGGAGATAATTGTTCTCTGAGGTACTATTATCAAATGTTAAGTGAATGTGAACCAAGTCAGGCAAAAGTAATTCATGTTACTAACTTTACTCGTTCCTCAAAAATTAAAGTTCGCTACTGGTCCAAATTGAAGTAAAATCAGATGAAAAAATAAAAAGGAAATTTCTTTTGATGTTGGGTAGGAACCCGATTATGACAAAAGGATTAATTGCTCATTTTGAGCGTTTTATCCTTCTGTCACAATGGTTTCTTTATCAGTAAAAATCTAAATTGAGGTATTATGGATTAAGGGGTAATGTAGTTGCTCATTTGGAGCAATCTTTCCTGCCATGTGACAAAGTGGTTTATGAAGCCTTTTGCTGCAGGCACATTAACATGTGGTATTATTGAGTAAGGGGTTGTGGTTTTTGTGATTCAATCCATCCTTACTGTTCCATTAATCATATCATACAAAACAGATGTGTGATTTACCAAACAGGAAAATATTTCTTAGTTTACTAAGTCATGGGTGAAAGTTGAAGAATTTCAAAAACCTGAAATTTGTAGCTTATTAACCTAAAAAGGCATGTTTGTTAAAGCATTATATGGTGACAAAAAGTCTCAAAAACCTGAAGTTCAGGAATTATCCTGAACACTTTCACCCATGCTAAGTGAAATTCATGAAGTTTAATAATAATTTATCACTTCTAGGAAAGGTCAGGATTACCCTTAAATAGATAAAAAAAAAAAAATGTGCTACTGAGAGAATGTGAAAATAATCTCACTAACATATAACGTGCATATCATTAGCAAATTCACTTTGCTTATTCATCAATCAATGATAATGATATAACAAAAATCATAACCTTTGTTTCATTGCTTTTGATAAAATAATGTTGTTTTTATGTCAGCTGCATTATTATCATAGCAGAGAAAGACTCCACCCCCAATCTAGTAAACATAAAGTATCATTCTTTCCTTCAAATTGTAGCAATTCCCGCTTTTTATAACAATGGATTCTTCCCATTATCACAATAAAAATAAAGTTTTTCACACGAAACAGAAGTTTTCACACGAAACAGAAGTTTTCACACGAAACAGAAGTTTTTCACACAAAACAGAAGTTTTCACACGAAACAGAAGTTTTCACATGAAACAGAAGTTTTCACACGAAACAGAAGTTTTTCACACGAAACAGAAGTTTTCACACGAAACAGAAGTTTTCACATGAAACAGAAGTTTTCACACGAAACAGAAGTTTTCACACGAAACAGAAGTTAACTACACCTGTTTTCTACTTGATACATTAAAAAATATACATATTTGAAGGAAAAGGGTAAAGAAAGACGGAAAAAGCATGCTGATGGTAAAGCGTAGGGAAGCTATGTTAGGGGTTTCAATTTGATATATCTTTCTAAAAATCATAAAAGTATCATTTTATAATTCTTTCCTCCATATATGCAACCAAGTTAAGTTTTTATCACAATGGCTTCAACCAAATATAACAATAAATACTTATTTTTCACACCAATGGTAACATCTGATTTTGTTTTCTATAAATTGGAAGAATATAAAAAATATATATATGAAAGTATGGGTTAAGTAAGAAAGGAAAAAGCCTGCTGTTGTAAAGCGTCAGAAAGCTATGTCAGACCAGTTACAATCTGATATATCTTTCATTACACTCTGCAGGTATCTACCTTACATTAAGCAAATGGCAAGCTTCAGATTGTTATCCAACTGTTACGAATCATGTATAATATAGCGCAAGTTGATCTTAAGATGTGAAAGTTTAAATGAAAAAAAAAATGTTTTCAGAAATAATACGTATTTTACAGCATCAATCAATTGAACCTGCTTGTTCACGGATGTGAGGAAACTTGGACATCATTCTGAATTGTATATTTATTTAAAACTGTATAGCAGCTGTTCTGTTGTATAAGACAAACTGGAAAAAAGCCATTAGATGTAAATTTAGACTTTATTTAAGTATTTAGAGTCTGTATATAATGAATAAATTTGTATTCAGATCCAAAAGCGTTGCAACAGTTTTGAAATCCATCATATAACATCTAGCTGTACATACTTAGATATATTGACACATTCAAAATCAATTGTAATCAGTGGCTATGTTTCATTAAACATTCTACTAAAATACAATAACTTCAATAACATTTTATTTTGACTGACAAATTGTCTCATAAGTGAACAAACACCTTTAAGCTCCTGAAAGTTTACATCATAATGTTTATGCAGTCAGAGCTATATTTTATAGATCGCCAAACTTTCTTCAAGACTCGTTCAGTTGGCAGGTATATCATTTGATGAATGAATGGAATGGAATACCAGTACAAAATAATTAATTGATTACGCAGTTCTTCTAGGAAATCTTTTTTGAAAAAAGAAACTCAAAGGAAGGTCATAAACCTAAATAACCTTGGAGGAAAGCCTTATATTACATGCAACAACATGTAACAGAAAATGATTTTTTAGGTGTAGGGGTTAAACATCATGTCAACAACTTTTCAGTTATACAACATCTCTTGGGTTCAGCACAATACTGTAGTAAAGTATTGCATTTAATTCTCGATCTTTTCTGTGATTCATCAGTAAAAGGCTTGGACTCTGACGTGCCTTGCCAAAGGACACTCCTTTGAAGCTAGGGGCCCTGGTGAGCATCAAACCACAGACCCCTGAAGAATTAGTCTACTATCTTAACCACTGAGCCATATAGTACCATATAAAAGAATATACTTTGAAAGAATGAGAAAGACTTCAGCTCTAAAGGGTCTTGTCAAAGGACACTCCTTTGAAGCTAGTGGCATCAATGGGGATCAAGCCACAAACCCCTGAGTATGTTCAACTCAAAACAACTGATCCAAACATGAACAATTAAAAGAAAACACTGTAAAAGAATGAGCATGCTAATTAAGGGCTCTAAAATATTTTGTCAAAATTCACTCATTTCAAACCAGTGGTGCTTAGACAGGATTAAACCATGGACCACTGCATACCAAGTCTACCATTTATCTTAACAACTGAGCCACACAGTACCATATTAAAGAATATAATATGAAAGAATCAGCTATGTTGAGCTCTTAATAGTCTTCCCAAATGACTCTCCTTCGATACCAGAGCCATGTATGTGGATCAAACCACAAACCCCTGAGTAACATATCCACCACCATAACAACTGAGCCACACAGTACCACAGGTTAGAGGGGGTTAAACCAGGGAACATAGACTAACAAGCCCACCATCTTAAGTTCTTAACCACTAAAACACAGTGCCTCATAAAGGAATGGGCTGTTGTTGTTTCTAGTTCGAAATCAAACATGGGAGGTGGTATAAACATCAGGCCATTGTAAATATAATTGGTAAACATTACCAGTATAACATTTCATAAATATCAGACCATTCCCATAACAGAGAAATATGAGCCCTTGTCAATTCCCTTTAATTCTGTTACAATAAGTACAAATAAGAGGTGTATTCCCCAAGCAAACTTCTTTATTACTTCTTAAAACTCTAGATTGTGGGTACTTAATTAAACTTATAGTGCTGGAAATGACTTTATGCTTACATATGCAAACAATTAACTGGCAGCTGGCCTGTGATCTAAACTGTTTGCTATCCTGTCTATCTTTCCTTAACAAATTAAAGCAGATAATTAAGGTTTAGGAAAGCAGATGACACAAAAATCTATTTTTAGAAAATTACCCAGCATTCTAAGGGTTATAAGGGTTCAAGATAAGAGGAATACAATTTCTTCTATAATAGCTTCTTTATTACTTCTCTAAACCTTTCATTGTGGGTACTCATTTAAGTCTTCTAGAAGACGTCATGATCAAATAACGTACAGTGGAATCATTTTTCAATTCCATAATACCAGATCCCGTTACATTAAATGACAGTATACACTTAATCCATATTGTCATTGTTGCTCATTTTGGCCAAACAGATACATAACAAGGGTTCAATGCAAGACTTTAGTAAGTGCTTCATAACCATGAAGCACTTACTATAGTCTTGCATTGAACCCTCTATATGGTAGTGAAGGGTTTAAGGATATATATCATGGAGTAAAAGGCCCGAAATTGTCTGTATCAATAAGAATAGGGAGAAAAGGTCACCATCATGGAAATACCACATTATACAGTACCAAGCTATAATGTAGATAGAATGTTGTTTTTTTTTCCGCTGTATTTGCATAAACCCTTTCCCTTGATGGGACATTGGAAGTTGGGATGATACTTTCTGTGAAACGAAATAATTTCAAAATCATTGGGAAAACTGGAGAAATTGCTCACATAGTGTTTGAGTGCCCATTTCCCCTAATATAACAGTATTTTGAACATTGATAAAAGGATAAACATTTGTAGGTGCCCAAAGACATATGAAAATTTCAGGGTTTGATGAGCATACTTTAACAAACATTTTAAGGATATTACGAGAAAAACGGAGAGGATAAGCGAAAATTCACCCTGTGCTTTCTACCAACGATCAGCCCAAAGAGGTAATACACAATAGTAAAAAAGGACTATCTCTTAGATTTGGATTTTAACTTTTTAAAATAAATTGTATTCTACTGATAAAATGACAACATGGTTTAAACTTATTTATTTTAATGGATTGGGAAACAAGTTCTAACAACTTTGATTCCTCACTCTCTTTTCTGCTTCTTGAATACATAACCAGAACTCCCAAAGAATGTTGATTAATGAAAAACCACTTTAGGTAGAACCCACAACTCATGGGATTCCAACCTATGACCCTCATATCCTGAGGTAGACACTACCAAAGCATCCTCAACTAAAGAATGAAAGGGTTAAACAATCATGCAAAGGGAGGAACATAGACATTATAGTTGGCAAACTAGACCCTCCGATTCTATAACATAATTATAGAGACATCAATGGTACATCGGGGAATGCACACATCCGGCCGGCATGGGAGGATGCATGGGTCTTCATTGATATTCCACAGCATTTCTCATCTTTATGTATTTTTTCCATCATTTTATATCAGACCAGGAACCTAATGTATATCTCATCCTTCAAGTTTATGCCTTTTTCCTTCATTTCATATAAGACCAGGAAATTTACACGTATATTTTGGGTTTATTCTATTCAAGGTTCCAATTCAGTCTTGTCACTGCAGCCAAACTTAATGTGGACAATTTCGAGGTACTTTTTTTTAGTTTTGAATTCAAAGGTTTTAACAATGGGTCAATAGTTTTTGGTAATAATGCTATGCCCACAGCTAATACAATGGATGGAGAAAAAGCATACAACCAAAAGCTTAAATGCCAAAGCCCAAAGCTTAACTACCTAAGAGGGTTGTTCAATTTGGATAGAGCCATTGGCATTCCAAACGTCAACTAGGAGACTACCCAGCCATTAGCACCAATTGAAATACAGCAGTTGGAACCATGAATTTGGGATCCTTGTTAAACAGATTTTCTTCCTAACATTTATTTAAGTGTTTTATAGTGGCTTAATCATTACAGAAAAGGAGAGTATGAGAGTGAAGGAAAAAAACTCTATCATATTGTACTGTACTTTACACTTTATTTTAAAACATTCAAGAAAAAAGATCATATCGTGGCTTCAATGCAATACTATAGTAAGTGCTTCATGTTTGTAAAGCACTTACTATAGTCTAGCATTGAACCCTTGTTATGGATTAATGGTGTGTTTTAATGATAACAGTTTTCAGATATTTTATGGCTTTGATCGGATTATCAGTACTATGCCAGGGCTCTTAATTTAAGTGTCTCAATAGGTATCAAAAGGCCAATCATAAGCATCGCTTGTGATCAAACCTGGCACCAAAGAGTAACATTAAGTCTGCAACATTAACCACTAGGTCTCATTGTAAAATGATAGAATAAAGTTCTTACCATATTCTGCAGAGAGAAGCAGTTGACATTCGTCTGGGTTTGGTGAGAGGGCATTACATTTATAGAGGCCTCCGGTATTGTTCTCCTTGGAAAATGGAATGTCTAGGTTCGGCGCTCCGACTATCAAACTGTAATAAAAGAGAAAATCATTTCATGGACTGATCTTAACTAGGAGGGTTTCAATGATATTTCTTGGCTACAGATATAAAAAAAGGTTTAGTACCAGAGCTTTCTAATAAATCATGGCTGTAATAAAAGAGAAAAATCATGTATTTTCAAAGTCAACTTGGATGTTTGTTTGAATATATCTTGTGTCAAAATGAAGCCAAATGCTTGTCAAAAGCATATTTTTGGTCTCACCATTCCTGCTCATCTATAATAGTGCCCCCCTTCCTGCTTCTCCATTATATCCTACCTTGACACATCTGCTGTAGAAGACTTAAAAATCCATTGTGACAAAAGAGGACATTTTTTGTGATAATCCGGGTTTTTTTTGTCAAAACCGTTTGTACAGGAATATTTTAAGTTTACAGGAATGTGTTACTTTTCAAAACATGTACTGTACAAAAGCATATATTCACTTTGTATCAATTCCAATTTGGACCAAAGCATTAAATTTCAGCTTTTACCACTGTTAGTGTTTAACCTACATTTTCATCCAATGAGAATGCGTCAATTTGAATTTTTTTGTTGGTTTATTTTCCATAAACTACTATTCGAGTGTTCTATCTGGGCTCTATGAGACTATTACTCTGGTATCACACATGCGCATAAATGTGTAGTTTTAGGCTCCACCTCCAAATCAATGACACGTGTAAGCCTAGCCTACGGTAGTGATTGAAAGATCGCTGTGACGTCGCGGGGGAGAAATAAACACAGAAATAAATAAAAAGGAATTACAATTAACTGGGTATCCTAACATCGTTGAGAAAAAAAGAAACTGAACTATATTAACCTTTTACCCCATTAGGAATAATGTGACGGGTACAAATTGAAAGCATCAACAGACAAAAGAAGACAATTTCTTCTTTTGTCACAAGGGCTTCTCAAGTTTTCTGCTGCAGGTGAGGAATAAATTATGGAGTAACGGGTTAAACTCAAAACTACATTGCAATCTACATCACTGTGTAGTGCAGTTTTCTTCTTCCAAATATGGTATGGCAGATTCTTGGCATGCAATTGACAGCCGCGGAAGGCGTGGTTTATGTCGAATTTCAAAATACTGAGCAGCAGTTTTATGCCATTCGCAGATCATACCCGTAGAGGCGTGGTTTGCCAGCGTCAAATAGAGCGCTCTATGGAAATGTAGGTTGAACACTAAATTGTTTAGAGGCTATATAGTGAAATTTAAACGACATAGAAACCCCGTCAGTCGCTATCGCTCCTTCTGTGGGGTTTCTATATCGTTTAAATTTCACTATCTAGCCTCTAACCTATATTTAGTCTCCTGAAAGAGACTGACCTATGGAATGACTCATCTAAGATGACCATCATAAAATAACTCAAAACCTGTTTTGTTAAAATCCCAATAAATATATAACAAATCAATTGGGACCAATTAGATCTAGGATATTCTCTCTCTTGAGAGAAACAGAAACAGGTTGAATCTTAAACAAACAATGAGTTTATTGCAAATCAGTGCCTTAGAACAATTGATTAATCTAATAACTGACAGATGGTCCATTAAAAAAAGCCCCCAGGAAGTGGGACTGCCACCAGCATCCTGGTTTCCAGCATAATAAAGCCATCTAAGTGGGTACCGGCATGACAACTGGCAGTCATGTGACCTGAGATTGACATGGGAACCAGCAGCTGCCAATCGTCATGGGTACCTGATAAGGATTCTTCAGAGATGCTTTGACCCTTACCTTCATAGAAATAATTACTTTTCTACTGCAAGAGATTTTTAACAAACAATATAGTGGCAAATGGAGAAATATCTAAAATCAAGAAATCTTCCATTATATCTTTATTGCTTTAGGCTCCCAGCCTAGTCATTGGATCCATATATATCATTTTTCTACGCCCAGGGTACCGTTTTACTAAACATTTCATGCTAGCCTGAAGATAAGTTCAAAACAGCATACCTTCTTATTTCAATATTTGGCATAGCAATATTGCATAGTTACGCATCAATGGAATCGTCTCTCCGAGACGCTTCCAATGATGCGTCACATGACAATATTCTGTTTTCTTTAGATACTTTCCATGTTCCTCAGTTTCAAATAAGGCAAATATTTTCCTCAAGTTGTTAATTAAAACGGTACCCAGATGGTTACTGAAATATACTTGCACAGTTCCCCAGTTACTCATTTGTTACTTTTTCATTTCCTCACCATTGTTTTTCCTTTTTTGCTTTCATAGCTTATTACCAAACACAAATTATAATTACATTTTTCAGACTTAAAACTAATTGTCATCATCTTTTTTCTTAGATTTGTTAACACCCAAATTACTTTGATGAGGGAATGGTCTCAAACATTCTCCAACATCTCGATCAGATATCAGTTTCTTGAGTAGGAACAACAAATCTTATTAGATAACTCTTTTTTTGCTCTGACATGATTTTTGTTTTGCCTTTATCACAATTATTACTTCCAGTTCCCTCGAACATGATTTTATGACACAACCTCAAATTGAGAACATCATTCCATTGACCAAAATATTACCGGTAATAAAAATATTTTTTTTTTAAATTTTTATTGTGTTACTAAGAATCCTTGCAGAAAAAATATTTGTTGGATTTGATCTGTTTTGATATAATACCCAGCTCTGATAGAACTGACTACTGGAAGAAAATCCCGTTTAATGAGCTGTCAGTCAGGCTTGAACCCTCGCCCTCATGTTGGACAACCAGGAGACTTCGACTCATGAAAATCCAAAATGGTTGAGTCAACTGCGTCAGGGATCTGTTAACCCATTACCAAACAGTAACAACATTTAACCACTCTGTTGCAGAGGACTCTGGAAAACATTGTGGGAAAGAAAGAAATTGCTCATAACAAGCAATTTCTCCTTTTCCTACAATGTTGTCTACTATATCAGAAGATTATATACTTTTCAAATTCATCACATTTTGATATGTTGTCTGCAAACTCTTTCAATTTGGGACAGTCCAAAATTTGGCGTTTGGTAAAGGGTTTACTAGTGCTGTCTAACCTTGTGAAGGATTCGAGATATATGTTCATGAACTGTATGAACAGACATGAACGAAAGTTGGTCATTCATAGAAGGAAAGTTGTTACGAACATGTTTGTGAATATACTCATAGACATGTCCATGCGCATGTTCAACCCCAATGTCAATAATAAAGTTTAGGATAATTTTTAGCATGAAAATAGCTATTGCTTTGAAAATATTGGGTTTGTAGAAATATTTTTGACAAATAAAGAAATTGCTTACAACAAGAGAAAGCAATTTCTTCTTACGCCAAAATTATTCCTCAAATATGTCATTGCATAAAACATCACTCCATATCAAAAATTTGCCTTTATGGTTTACCCCAAATACATGTACAAAATGCCTAATAAATGAATACCATTGACCCAATGTTTATTCATTTCTATACAGAATATTTCCCAAACTTGTTGATCAATACAGACCGATGAAAGGATTAATCTGTAAACTTGATGTCGGACAAAAAAATAATATCAATCTAGGATCCTGAGGGAAGCTGGGTGAATGTGGGAAGCAAAAAAGAATATCGATATATATATATATAGAAGGCGGCCTGGCCAAATATTAAACAGTTTACACTTGACTCCCTGGTCTATCTATACAATGGAAATATATATGAAAATTCAATACTAATTTGATGGATCCTATGTTGTGGGTACCCATAAGAATCATCTCCATAAGACATTTCTTATGAGTTTGTTTATGTGTGGTTAAATGCTGTGTCAACAAATTTTCAATTATTCTACGGCTTTACAAGATTCAGCAGTTCTAGGTAGCTAAATAAAACTAAGGGCCCTACAGTGGCCTGCCAAAGGCCTGATGCACACCCTGTTTTCAATTTTAACAAGTCAAAAGTCCAACAAATTTGGTTTACCACATAAAATGTACTTTTTTCGTGCTTGTTTTTGGTCTGACAAACCTTTGAATTAACACTTATCACAAGTTCCCATAATGAAAGAATTTGTTTTAAAGTAATTTGGATAGAATATGCTGTGACACAACGAGTAGTTCTTTGTTACGAGAAAACTTATGCGGATACATAGACCCCTATACTTCTCAAATCTGAGACAACCAGTCTGCCCAATTTTTTTATATTCTCTCAAAATTCTATATTTCTGTTACTGAATTGAATTACAAGTCTCTTTGTAAGGATTCTTTCTCATTAGAAATAACAAAATAGGACTTTAATTCATTATCATTATTACTAATAAGGGGTTTAACACTGTATCAACAATTCTTGTACTATACCGTTACAGCTTCCCTTGGTTCCCAAGTAGAAGCCTATATATAGAGAATAGAAGGTTGGTGTCGTGAATCAGAAATGTTATCGGGCAAGGCTTTGGAATATTATCCGGTGAGCCGAAGGCGAAACGGATAATAATCCAAAGCCGAGCCCGATAACTTTTCCCATTCAAAGACACCAACCATCTATTCTATTTATCCTGTTACCTTTATGTATTCTTTCAAACAAACAAGATGTAAATAAAACACGAGAAAAAAGGAAAAAAAGTAGAGGATGATGTAAACATGACGTCATATTGTTCTCATGACGTCATGTTTCGTCGTGTGCATGTATTATATGGTTAGTGCCGTATATCACAAATGTTATACGGCACCTAGTTATCGGTCTCAAAATGACACTATTGACAGGATAAATATACAAAGAGATATGAAGTGCTTTGCGAAAGAAATTCAAACAAAACCAGAGATACTGATGGGGCTCATATCTGGGACCCCCAAGTTTTAAGACCGCCACTTTAACAACTCTTTCTAGAAATCCATTTGAAAGCGTTATATAATTATGGGTTTATACATTGAATCAACAATTTTTCATTTATATCACAATTAATGCTTGGTTCATCATGAAGGCTTGCTAAGCTGAGTAGAACCATCGATCGGCATTTCGTTATTAGAGTCAGTCAATTATTCTACCTCACACGAAATCAAACAAACTGAGAGAAACAAAGGATTAATACACATGAATCTGTTTAGTCATCATGATATTTAACCATCCTACAAACTGTATATATTTTTATCTAGACCAGGAGTAAGCATGAGAAATGTCAGCAGGGGTATGACATTATCATCGTGAGAGTACGAGGCTGACAGAATGAATAAGATAGGGGAATCTTTGATCATCGTGAGTAATTCCGTCAAGTCATGATCTACATTGAAGTGTCTCTCCCAGTAATAATAATTGTCTAAGACTCACTGGCACATCTTTGCTCGGTTATCAAGCTCATATTATACCAACAATTGTTAATTAACTCCTTTCTCCCCTGTATGTGATTTTTTGACTGGTCCAAATTGAAAACAAATCCTACCTTGTTTGTATAAATTGCAATTACCTCATCAAATGTATTTATGAACCTGTTCTTGATGTTCATGAATAAGTTCTTGAAATTCATAATTTCTTGAATTTCAAAAACAAGTTTTTAAAATTTGAGAACAAGTTCATGAACTACTTTGCATTCATTAACAGCAATTTGGTGTTCACATCTGTTCATAAATTTCATGAACACAGTCTTTGTATCCTTCGCAAGGGTAGTCCCATGCAATACCCTCATAACATATAAATTACGTGTTTCCATTAGGCCACAGTCAACCCATATATGTTTGTAAATATGAGCATATCAATTTTTCTGTTTGATCACAAACAAACTGCTTGTTATGGAAAAATGCTAATCAACTTATGATAGGGTTACCAATAAAGCTCTCTCTCTCTTTTTCTATTCCTGGTTTGTGCCATCTATAAACTGGCATGTGTTCTCTATGCATGTTCCATAACCCTTTACCAAACGCCAAATTTTCGACTGTCCTAGAATTGGAAAAGTTTGCAGACAACATTTCAAGATGTGATGAAATTAAAAAATAATCTTCTGATAGGGCAGAAAACATTGTGGGAAAAAGGGAAATTGCTCGTTATGAGCAATTTCTTTTTTTCCCACAATGTTTTCCAAGGTCGTCTGCAACAAATATGTCAAATGGCGTTATTGTTTGGCATTGGGTTAAATAGTAACCTTTCAATTTAATTCCCTAATTAACACTCCTGCACTGCAGTAGACTTAAAAAGTCTCTGTGACGAAAAAAGCAAAAAGGACGCTCCCACAAAAAGAAACAGTGCCTCTCATGAGCATCAAACCTGTAACCTCAGACAAACCCTACATCTTATCCACTGGGCCACGCAGGACCCAACTTTAATTACCCTTATAATGCTGGAACCGACTTCATGCTTATGCAAACAGGTTAGATCACAGGCCAGCCACCAAGTAAATTGGTGGCTGGCCTGTGATCTTACCTGTTTGCTACTCTGAGTATCATTCTTCATTAAGCAGATATTAAAGGTTTTGGAAAGCAGATGACATAAAAACCTATTTTTTGAAAATTACTCAGCATTCTAAGGGATAAATGAAAAATGCTCTCTATTTCTTTATTATGAGTATCAATCACCAGGACTTTTAATTTGTAATGGTGGCCCATTACAGTACAGAGTGATAAGTTAATTAACTGGTAAATGAGGTTCCTTTCATTCCTCCACAATCCTTCCCATTAATTCCAGAGCGGAGCACGATCATAATCAACAGAATAAATTTACTTTTCCCTGCTCTATGGCCGATTGTAAACAGAGTCAGTTGCGCAGATTTGTCCTTATCTGGAATTGAGTGGCAGGCAATTCTGGGGCAAACTTTATTAACCCTTTCCCAACCAATAACGACATTTGACCACTTTGTTGCAGACGACTTAAGAAAACATTGTGGTAATATAAGAAATTGCTTGTAACAAGCAATTTCCCCTTTTCCCACAATGTTTTCTGACCTATCAGAAGATTATTTTCCAATTCCATCACATTTTGAAATGTCTTCTGCAAACTCTTTCAATTTGGGACAGTCGAAAATGTGTTGTTTGGGAAAGGGTTAACCTATACCATCATATATATAGGGATTTAGTAGCTTATTTCAAAATCATTTCAGTTATTTTATGGCTTTTCTAGATTTCACCAGTGCTAGGCTAAGGGCTCTACAGTGTCTTGCCATTGGACACTCCCAGCGAAAATCCCAGTACTGCTGAGAATTGAACCCAGGACCCTAATGTCTTAAGTCCTACACTTTAACCACTGGTCCACGCAAGACACCTAGGGTTCAATGCAAGACTGTATTAAGTGCTTTGAAAACGTCAAGTGCCTTTCTAAAGGACACTTCAACAAAACTAGAGGAACAGGTGAAGCTTTAACTCGGGACTACAGAGTTCTAAGACTTCCATCGTACATAACCATTGGGCCATGCAGGACATTCTTAAACATTTTCAAATTCATTTATTTTCAAATCCTCCCCCCAAAAAATCATGGACTATTTCACATGGGATTTCCGTGTGGCACATTGAAATATTTTATTGTCATTTGGCATGTCTGACATTGTTCATATCAATAATTTGACAAAGGGATTGTCATTTCTCTCAGCAAGAAATAAAGAATAATTTAATAGGATTTCATTCTGAGACAGCTCAAAACTGTTAAATAAAAATATCAGATTTAAGATTTGATCAGGCTGTTGACTCCATCGCAACCCAACATCAATGCATCCAATAGAAACAAGTGGAAGAAAAGGTAAAACTGCTCTTTCAAAAATTACTTGGATTGTAACATGTTTACTTTAAGGAAAAGACTCAAAATGGCTTTACAACTGTATTAAAGATTGAATTTTCAAGACACTTTTCCAAGCATCATATGGATGTGGTTACAATTTTCAAGAGCCAGACATAAAAAGCAACAAGTTGATTATCATGAACAAGTGCTATTGATAAATCACATTTAATTCACCAAACACAAAATATTGAGCACAATTTCTCTAGAGGCTTTTCAATTTCAGCAAATAGAGAAAAGACAGTTCACCATGCATTCAGACTTGCATCAACCCTTTACTACATTGTATCTCACTTGACATAGGGTAGACAAATGAAGAAACAACTGTGGCAAAAGGAGAAATTGCTCAAATCGATTATTATGTTCACCTTTTTTGTTTTCATCCTATTTTTTTGTTGTCTTCTCGCAGCAATCTAAATTTGGTCTAAGTTATGTCGCGATGCCTGTCGCATATTAATGGAGGAAGACTCCAAACTTGACTGCCCATAAGGGCTGGTCAAACCAGATAGAAGTATCAGCATTCCGCTAGGCAACCAGAAGACCCGCTCATGAAAGTCCAAATGCCGCCACTTGAGGATTCGAACTAATGCTGATAGGGATTGAGCTTTGTGATTTGAAGTTCTGTGCTATAACCCCTAGCCTAAGGAGGCCCCTATGGCATTTTAAGGAAAATTCTGTCTATATATGGTTTAACACCATTTCAACAGTATTTCACTTATTTTACGTCTTTTTTCTTGATTTCACCAGTACTAAGCAGAGCCCTGCGGTGTCCATCAAACTCATGAGAGGGCACTTCCACGAAAAATCCCAGTGCTGCTAGTGATGATTGTACTCAGGACCTCTGAGTCACAAGTCCTACACCTTAACCCATTACCAAACAATAACGACCTCTGACCAGTTTGCTGCAGATGACTCTGGAAAACATTGTGGGAAAAGGAGAAATTGCTCATTAAGAGCAATTTCTCCTTCTCCCACAATGTTTTCTGCCCTGTCAGAAGATTGTTTTTCAATTTTATCACATCTTTAAATGTCGTCTGCAAACTCTTTCGCTTTGGGACAGTCGAAAATTTGGCGTTTGGTAAAGGGTTAACCAACCAATGGGCCACTGTGGGAAAAAGGGTTGAAGTCCTAAGAATGAAGGAAAGCGGTGGAAAAAATCAATCATATTTTGTGTGTTGGAATATCCCGGGTTATTAGAGAAACTGATTGTAGACTCAGATAAGCCTAGCAATATGATATTTTATTGAGGCAACATTATAACCGGCAGAGAGTGGCATGTTTACAAGCACAAATTGGGCTATTATTGCATGTCTGCCCAGGGAAAATTGTGTTACTGCGCCCAGCATCCCATTAACTGTTCAATGGACCCTACATGAACTGATATGAATGAAATATGGCCCTTCATGAAAATAAAGTATTTCATGAGCAATTTCTCCTTTCTTAGATGTCTTCTTGCTATTAAGAGTCTAGACTTGATTTTGCCACCCAGTGTTCGTCCATTTATAATGATCTAATTGCAATGTCATAAAGCTGAAATACTGTTGACACAATGTAAACTCATATCATTCAAATGATCAGGTATGTTCTACAGTCGATAGAAATTTAAAAACAAGAACAATACAATACATTAACTTTATTGCATTAAACAAATAAACATTGTTTATAGCAAAACGGTACTATTCAATGAAAAAACATTTCATTCTTTACAGTTCAGAGTAATTCAAAATCATGTTTGACCAAAAGATTCACAAATTTCTCAACAAGTTGGCATAATAGATAGATTCATCATTAATAACGTTTGTTGATGATTTTGACATTAGATTGATAAATCTCTGTTTCAAAGTTGAGCATATCTTAAAGTAAAGTTTTAGATATCTTTGCCTTATTTCTATATAAAAGTATGAATGAATGAATGAATGAAGGGTTTAAAGGGTTAAACTGATAGCCCAGGATGTCTGAGCTTCAATTCATCTTCTGAAAAAAATAATACATGTTCTGGAATGTCATCCTATGGTTTTGTTCGCCCGGGCCCCCAGTGAGTCGTGTTCAAGCACCCATATCGGCTTTCAGTATCACTGTTTATAAGTTATTCAAGTCATGGGGATTAGGCATTCATCCCTACCCCACTATCAAACAGTTTGATATATTTTTTTTTTCTGAATTTTAAAATCGACAACATCCTACCCTTTTTTCCCGAATGTGACTTGATATAACTATTATGAAGGAAAGGTAAATGTTTGTATCAGTGTTTTTTATTTTCAGTTTGACAACAATTTTTCTGATCCATCTATGGTGTTTTACTTGTATTGGATGGAGGTTTGTTACATATATAACACCTGTGTCTTAACTGCCCATAAGGGCTGATCAAGGCGTTTAAACCGTCAGTATCTGCAAGTCAGCTGAGAGTCACTAGGTCTGACATGACAATTCAAATCTATAGAATACCACTATTGTAATTTGAACCCGTGCCGAAGGCTGCTACTGTGATTTTAACCTACACCGCCGAGAGGGACTTTTTGAATTCAAGTTCAGTACTCTTACAACTAAGCCAAAGAGACCCCATCAAACAGTCTCTTAAATTCATATCACATTAAAATTTTCATCAGAGCAAATTTTTCTGCAGATCTACGACTACAGCATGCTGATGGTGCAAGCCAGCTTGACCCAGAACTAGTTGAGGTTTCAGAGTAAGACTATCGCAAGGTCTTCACATTTGTGAAGGACTTGTAATAGTCTTGGATTGAACTCGCTCATTGGCAGTTTAGTTTGATGTCTTCCTCCATCATAAGCCAGGGGCTCGATCACCATTAAATTAAACTACTATTGATGCCCTATGAATACCCCAAAAATACAATTCATGCCACAATCTGTTTCCAAGATTGACCAACTTTACTTGCAGGTCATAAAAAAAAAGAAATGAATTAGCAATTTAGCTGAAAGCGAAATTAAACATTGCCGTATCAATTTTCCACCAATTTTTAAGGTGATTATCCCCCAAAAGGACAGGGACAACTCAAAACTTTTTTCAAGAAGCAAGAGTCCATTCAGGAGTAAATTTTTCAAATGCACTCTGAATAAAAAATTGAATGCATCATGCATGGGGCTGCTAAAAGATGTTAACAACTATATGCACTAAATTATCGATGCTGCGATAATGTCATAAACAGCTGTTTGTTAGCAGCTGCGATAGTGCAATCTAAGACAGCATGCAAAAACATCATCTAACACCTTTCTCCAAATTTCCTCACTTTCAAGCTTCTGCGACAACATGATGTGTTAAGAACCCATTATGTAACAAAAAGATAAAATTATGCAAAATTGAGCGACCCCTACGAAAGATTCAAGAACTTCGAAAGATTCACAAACTTATTCATGAACTTCATAAACTTTCATAAACTCTAAATTGAATAAATTAAATTAGATGGCTATTCATGAACACAAAGGTTTACTTAACTAAACTCTTGTTCATGAATTTCAAGAACATGTTCATGAACATCAAGAACAGGCTCATGAATTTATTGATGAGCCTGTTCTTGAAGTTCATGGACCTGTTCTGGAATTTCATGAAAAATTCTGTGTTCATGAATGGCCATTTAACGTTCATGAATTTTCATGATCATGAATAAGTACTTGAATCTTTTGCAAGGGATAAAATCCTTTTGTCACAATCATTTCTAACCAATGCCACATAAAAAGTTATGTTTTTTTGCCATCTTTTGTTTGTTCCTGTTGCTTTCAACCATAGGCTACAGAACATCAGCTGGCAAAGTGACAATCTGATTAGACACCAATCCAGGATAATTAACATGCAGTTTTAACCCTTACTTTCATTTGTTTGTAGGGATTTTTAATCACGTCAACAGAGTTTTAATTATTTACAACTTTCCTGGATTTCACTCTTACAAGCCTATAGGCACTACATGGAATGTCTTGCCATAGGACACTCCCACGAAAAAGAAAGTTTTACTACATAAGTGTGCTGATATGTGTGTTCATGAAGTCATGCTACGGGTAAATAATTTGGGTCAGACGCAACCTGAACATCAGAGACATCTACCCAAACATCTAGGTAACAAGACACAGAATCACTAACACATGGGGAACTGTCAATTTGTCATCTAAATAAAGGACAAAGGAAAGTATTCAGTTTTTACTAATTTTATCCAATTTCTTTCTTTTTTTTAATAAATCCTATATTGCTGGTACCCATTAGAACCGTCTAAATGAGACAAATCTAATAAGTTTCTACAATATAGGGTTCAGAAAAACAACAAAGAAGTTGATAATATTATTTAAACAGCTCTCATTTGACCCTTAAAAATTGTCACCTTGCAGAGTTTTAAACCCAACAAAACTTGAACTTTGTAAGTACCAAAGTTAACAATCATTCCCAAATCTAAGCCCTCATTGTTCACTGCAGTTTCTTTCAATTTTGACCAGTCTCAAAATCCCATTTATTTCAGGAATGGGTCCAAGAGGGAAGAATTCTCAACAGAACAATGGTTGCATTATACCGTACAGACATATCATGGCTTCAATGCAAATATATAGTAATTTAAGTGCTTCACGTTTGTGAAGCACTTACTATAGTCTTGCATTGAACCCTCCATATAGAAGTAAAAAACATTAATGTCTTATGATGTGAGGAATGTGCAAGCCGAGTTACATGCGTATCTTCACCTGCCATCCGTAATCATGTCTTCACAGACAAATATCTCACTGAAAAAGGGGGGAAGGGGAGGGGTATCAAGGGTTTGATGTCAGACTATAGTAAGTCCTTCACAAATGTGGAGCACTTTCTATGTAGTATTGTTGGCAACAGTGGTGCAGCTAGAGGTAGAGCGTCAGCCTCTTGAACCAAGGGTCTCATGTTCAATCTTAGCTAGAACCAGGTGAAAGTTGCCGGTACTGCAGGTTTAGTATACAGGAAGTGGTCTTCAAGAGTGTATTTAATAAGCTTCAGCTTCCATCACAATCAACATCAAATAATAAAAAACTAAAACTAAAGCTGCATCTAGATTAGTGGATTGGGGTTACATATCAAGGGTTCAATGCAAGACTATAATAGTAAGTGCTTCATAAACATGAAGCACTTACTATATTATTGCATTGGACTCTTGACATATGGAATTAAATGCCATGTTAACATTTTTTCAGTTATGTAACAGCTTTCCTGGATCATCAGTACCTAAAGGTTATAGGGCCTTGAATCATCATGCCATTCGACACTCAAAAAAAAAAGAAGTACTGTAGGGGTTCTAACCTGTGACCCCCAAGATGTAATACTAGCCATCTTGCCATCTTAACCGTATTTAGTTTAACACAGCATCAACAATTTTTAAGATATATACCAAAACTTATCTCATCAGGGATGTTGGAAAATGCAGATAATTAGCACTGGTCGAGATAGGCAAAATCGTCTGTTTGTCAGCCTGAGCAAGGAAACAACCTCTCAAGAAAATTGAGCACCCTCCCAATTGGACATTTCTTTCAAATCATGGACTTTTCACAAAGAATCAAAGTCAAACTAGCTTTTGGGTTTCCCAATTCAGCAATTTCCGCAATACAACTTTCTAAAATTACAAGGTGTAAGCCTCTTCCCTGAATTCATGAAAAAAAAAACCTGACTGTGCTATCAATGAGCACCCATGCAGAGAGCCAATCGGAACTACTCGGGGATTTCCGTGAGCTGTGAAATACACCTCGGATATAAGTGTAGGGTTACAATTTTTCGGGTAATTCGGCATCCGCCAATTAACACATTTTCTAAGCGTGCACGTTAAGTAGTTCAATGTGTTTGGAAGCGTTGGACATCTTTTTTTAATCACTTTTGATCAGTAACTCATACCAAATGACGAACTTGTTATTGTGACATGTATACTTGTTTCCTCAATCAAATTTATCGACTTTTTTAATTTTACATTCAAGATCTATTTTTAGAAACGAAAGAAAGTGACGTCATTCTCGCGGGAAGCAATATCGCGTCATCCCTATTATTTCAGAGGTGTTTTCTATTGGATAAACCCGATGTGTTCAGATTGGCAGAGAGCCAGGGAAACATTGTGAACTGAAAGGTAAATATTATAATCTATATAGCACAGCAGTTTTCAAAGTCTTCAAACTCCATTTCTAATACCTTCTTTCTTTGACTTGAAACATGATAAATCTTTTAACCCATTACCAAACAATAACGACATTTATTTTGACCAGTTTGTTGCAGATGACTCTGGAAAACATTGGAGCAATTTCTCCTTTCCCACAATGTTTTCTGCCTTATACAAAGATTATTTTCCAATTTCATCACAACTTGAAATGTCGTCTGCAAACTCTTTCAATTTGTGACAGTTGAAAATTTGGTGTTTGGTAAAGGGTCCAGGCATCAAAACAAAATGAAGATAATAACCTCGTAATATCCATTTCTAGTATCTTTTTCTCCAAGTTGAAACATGAAAAACCTTTTAAACCAATATCTAATATTTGATTTTGTGACTGTCTCAAATTGAAAGCATCAGCAAATGTCAACCTATAAGTTGAAGAAAATGATATTTTTTGTTCATTACATTGGTGTATATATTATATGTGTTTTCCCTATGTTTCTATCTTTCAGATATAATTATAATTATAAAGACTTCCAACATGCATTTTTTGCGCTATTTCAAAAAAAAAAAAAAAAAAAGAGGTGGGGGTGTTTCCCTTTCATGTAGTATACATAGTCAAGAATTGCAAAAAAGCTAAAATTCAACTTTTTTGTCTCTCAAATAAAAATAAAAATACAGGGTTTTTACAAAAAAGAGAAATCCATTTCAAAGAACAACTTCTTATGAGAATTGTAAAAAAGCTAGAATTCCATCACAATTATGTAGACTCATTCATGATGGTCTTCTTTTATCAATATGATTTTAAGTAAATTTGAGCAAGCTTTCAATAAATCAGAGAATATCAACTTTTCATACCCAAAAGGTCATATATATTACTGGAGTTGACCAAACTGAAACGAAAAAGAAACCTCATAATTAGTCTCAGTGTGACACTATAGTAAATCCTTCACGTTCTTGAAGCATTACTACAGCATTACAACATGGCCTATGTATTAAATGAGGGACTTGGGAACCGGTCTACATAATTGTGATGCAATTTTGGCATTTTTGCAATCCCCGTCTGCTCAATACATTATGGAGATGAAAGAGAAAAATGTGTAGAATTGTCGGTTCCCCACCTTAACTGGGTCACTGTGCATAGTATTGTTTATGCCAAACAACATTTTTTGGTTCCCAGCCTTATCCTTTTCTTCATAGTATCTCCCTTTGGCATATCTGATGTGCTGCAGAACACATGTGCAGGAAACTATTGTGACTTACTGGTTCAATGCAAGACTTATTGCAAGTCCACAACATGCATGAAGGACTATTGTGACTACTGGTTCAATGCAAGACTTATTGCAAGTCCACAACATGCATGAAGGACTATATTTATAGTCTTGCAATAATTGCGTTTGAATCCAATAGCCTCCCTCCTCCAACATCTTCTGACTGGTTATATCAGTTCCTATATGACATGTTGAATAAGTCTTGCTTTATCAGTAACATTATCCTTTACAATGATATGAAATAAAGAAAATATTCTCTTTGCAGCAGCATTTCACTTTTGAAAACAATTTGACTCAAGAAAATACTCCTTTGATTACATTGTTTTTGATCATTTTTCAATGCACAAAAACCTTTCTTTACTTAACCCTTTCCCAAACAACAAATTTTTAACTGTCTCAAATTGAAAGAGATTACAGACATCATTTCAAAATGTGATGAAATTGAAATAATCTTCTGATAGGGCAGAAAACATTGTTGGAAAAAGAAAAATTGCTCATTTTCTCCTTTTCCCACAATGTTTTCTAAAGTGTTCTGCAACAAAGCGGTCAATTAAGCACAACACTCTTTTGAGCTCTATATAGCCATGTGTAAGCCAACTCCAGGAAAGCTGTAATATAACTGACAAAACTGTTGACAGGGCTTTAAAACCCCAAACTTAATCAAAAAGCCTTCACTTAAATCACAAAGATCATTCCTCCTTTCATGGTGACACTTTATCAATATTTTCGGATTGAATTGATTTCTGCTTCCTATATCTCTTTGCTGATGGCAACACAATTCATGGGTCAACAATTGGGAATCATATTCAAAAAGCATTTCGATCTCACTAGAAATTTTTGCTTTATCATATTGAGCAAGGACTCCTTTAATCACATTGTTTTCATTGCTACAATACAATAATTGTGTTCACAAGATCTTTGTTTATTTGTAAGGGATTTTACACTGTAACAACAATATTTCAATTATATTGCGTCTTTCCTTGATTCAACAGTTCTAGGCTAGGGCTCTGAAATGATGCGGATGGACATTCCCACCAAACCAAAGCTACCGGTTAGACTCAAATCCCAGATTTCTATTTGTTTGTATGGTGCCAACAAGTTTTCATTCATCAGAACTACCCTAGGGTTCTGAAGTGTCATGCCAATTAAAGGACACTCCAACAAAACCATAACTACCAGTGGGACTCTAACTTGAGACCCCTGAGTTCTACATTAAACTGCCAGACACCTAAACCATGGGGCCAGGCATAACCCTACATCTGTAAGTGCAGAATGAGATTGCAAAAATATAGGGTTCAATGCAAGACTATAGTAAGTGCTTCACATTTGTGAAGCACTTACTATAGTCTTGCATGGAACCCCCGAAATGTAGTTCCAGGGATAACTAGGAACCAGGGAAAATGAAATAACTACCTCAATTGAATTAGGACATGGTGATATATCGCCTCCCCAATATTGACAGGCACTGTGATACATGTCTGATTCAGTTTGAACACAGCCTGTATTCCAGTTATATGATACCCATCATTACATGATCATTTTCATTAAATTGCAGGGCTTCAGTTCTAAAGCAGGCCCTGTGCCATTAACACACAACTTCATAACATGGTGCATATAGCTCTCAACAGAATTGCAATAGGCCTGTGGGTAGGTTTTACATAGCACCAACATTATTTCAATTATGTTGCGATGTGGGACTCTTAATGATGGAAATAGACCCCATACTCAGCTGCCCGAAATGGTCAAGCTGGGAAGAACCATCCAAGTCAGTCAGGAGACTACCTCCCATGAAAATCCAAAAGACATCACCAAGATTTGAACCAATGCAGAGAGGAGCCATGTGATTTCAATTTCTGTGCTCTAATCCATGGCACTAGGCAGCGGAGGCACCTATCACTTAACCCTTTCCCAAACAATAACTACATTTGACCACTTTGTTGCAGACAACTTTAGAAAAATTAGGGGAAAAGGAGAAATGGCTCGTAATGAGCAATTTTGCCTTTTCTCACAATGTTTTCTGCCCTATCAGAAGATTATTTTTTCAATTACATCACGTTTTGAAATGTCGTCTGCAAACTCTTTCAATTTGAGACAGCCGAATATTTGCTGTTTGGGAATGGGTTAAATTATAGGTGTTAAATTGGCCCTTAATTTGAATAAAATGACCAACAATCTTTTTAACCTTGGGTTATCTGGGCCTGACTTTTTGGGAAAAAAACAAATCAATATAAACTGAAATCATCTGGGAACACAAGATTATTTTTGCATTGGGTTTAACACAATATCAACAATTTTCATTTATATCATGGCTTTCCTGGGATTAACAAGTACCTACGACACAGGCTCTGTAGAAACCTAAAATGTGCTAATAGGGCTTCGGTTGAACCCAGTGTTAATTAATCTTTTGAGTAAGAGGCCAACTTTTGATTTTAGGAGGCCAATGATGCAAACACCTAACAAAAATTAGGTGTTAGGTGTTACTTATGACCACCTATCATATTTTTGTTAATTGAGCAGACCAAAATTTATTTGAAGCGGTCAAATTGGCCGGTGGTTGGCTCTTAATGACAAACCTGCTTGAACCTGTGACTGTTGAGTTTCAAGTCTGCTACCTTAACCAATTGGCTGTACACACAGCCTATATAGGACCCTTAGAAAAAGCATCTGACAGAACACAGGGAGAAGTTTAAGTAGGATTTGCTCGTTAGCACAAAACCATCAGCTATTATTGATTGGAAGAATCTGAGCATTCATTGACCGGTTACTGTCACTCTATACATATGACTACAAATTCGTTAATTATTCTCTTACATTCGTGAAACTGAACTGAACTGGCTTCAAATTGGGAATTCCGTGAAGAAAATCAAAAACAAAAAGTTCCTCAATGATGATACCAAAACTTCAAAGCAAAAGATTCTGCTCTTATGTAGGAATCAACCCTCTTTTCTGTTAAATTTCTTTATTCTCTTACATATATAGAACTGGTTCTATAAAGGAAATTCTCAGGAGAAAATCAGAAAAAGAGTTCTCCAATAAAGATACTGAAACTTTTGATGAAAAAGATCATACACTTTTATGTATAATTCAATCTCCTTTTCAGACGATGATTATAATCAATATACTGATGATCACATGATATTGAGGTATAATGGTCAATAAGAGAAAGAATTTGTTGAACTATTCCTTCATTGGACCTAATGAAAACTCTCAAATTTTTATTGAGAAAAAAGTCATATATCACAAGTTTACATTTTCATTGGTTTATTGGGAACAAATTTATAGATGTGACAAAAAGAAGAAATTGCTCCTCCAGAGCAATATCTTCTTTCAGTCACAATTATTTTTAAAAATTAAGTCATTGTGCTGTTTCCCATTGCACACCACTTTGGAATGAGCATGAAGGAAAAGGGTTAAAAGCCTGTTAAAGCATTGACCGGTTATTATAAGGAATCTATTGACCATTTGACCTCTGTATTTGTGATGCATGGAGTCTGGACATGATCACCGCCAGTGGACCACTAATTACAGAGACAATTAGTTCCTAGATAACGAAGATAATGCAGATAACCAAGGCAGGAACTATTTGGAGCCAAACATACAAGCATTATGCATCAAAGCCCTGACCCTTTTGTGCTAATAATTTAACCATTACCAAACAATAATGACATTTGACCAGTTTGTTGCAGACAATGTACCCAGTAAAACATTGTGGGAAAAGGAGAAATTGCTCTTAACGAGCAATTTCCCCAATTCCCACAATGTTTTCTGCCCCATCAAAAGATTGTTTTTCAATATTATTACATTTTGAAATGTTGTCTTAAAACTCTTTCAATTTGGGACAGTCAAAAATTTGGCATTTGGTAAAGGGTTATAAGGCAGGAACTATTTAATTGGAGCCAAACAGCCTTAGACAATGCAACATGTAGAGCCCTGACCCTTTTGTGCCAATTAGAACACATTATGATGTATAACAAGTTTTCTCCCTTTTTTGTGGTATTTGGATGAAATCATAATGACAAAAACGAGAAATGCTTTTCTCAAGCAATTTCATATTTTGTCACAATTGTTTCTTGGAATATCTGCAGTGAATTAAACATTTAATACTTTGTGTTTTCTCTAATTAAATTCAATGCTCAATTGTAAACAATTTTTCATATTTATATCTATAACATATTTCTTTGAATTTATCAATACTGTAGGGGTTTACCACAGTTTCAACAATTATTCAATTATATTGTGTCTTTCCTTTACACCAGGACTCCCATTACATGGCTAAAGGCTCTTCAAAGCCTTTGCAAGTTAGTGGTCTTTCCTAAAAAACTGGTATGGGTGGGGTTCGAACCTGGGACACCGAGTTCTAAGAAAGCCACAACAACCACACAGGACCCTTGTTCTACTGGCAATTAAGGCTTTTGAAATTACTTGCAGGAGAACATCATAAAGCTTTGAAGAAAGGGGTTAAAACCACAACATAGGGTGCTGAGTGAAAAAACAACCAACACAAGCGCAAAGTGTTAAGGGAGACAATATGCATTAGAAATCAACAGACTAGAACTGACGGGTTTGTGAAAAACGATTGAAATATGTTCCCCACCCCTGATTTCATAATAACAAAGTGTAAACCATAACCACAAATTCAGACAGACATGATAGTATTTAACTATATAACTACAATGTTCTAGGCACCTAGTAAAAATATTGCTACAAGCTAATTATGGTCATTAATATGGCAGGCTTTGCTGGGGATTGTGGAATTTTATGCCATTTTCAACAATTAATCATTTAGATCACAGTCATCGACTGCTAACTTCCATATTCAAGGAGGACAACACCTTGGGTAACTATATAATAAATAGGATAAGGCTACGAAAAGTTGTCTTGATAGAGGACACTCCTTATTTGAAAAGATAGTAATATGATAATAAATCAATGCTCATTAATATAGACTGGCCGGCTGTATTTGATGAGATAGTTTGTTAATATTTGTTTATATGAGGTTTAAAGCTGTTTCAACAAATTTTCAATTATGTTATGACCAATTCCTGGATTTACCAGTAGACCAGTAGTTATAATTGGCTGAGGGCTCTCAAGTGTCTTGCCATAGGACACTCCCTTAAAAGTCATAGGTATGGATAGAGCTTGAACATGGGACCCCATAAGACTGCATGACACCTTAACCGCTGGGCCAAGCAGGACCCTTTGGACATGTAGGAATGAATTAGTGGGATTTTTAAAGGTACATATCATCCGCTTAGGTCGTTGAGTGTGCATTATGATAATATAGATAAAAGTATATTGAATTATTTACAGGCTAAAATGCCTGAGGGATATGAAAAATATGTATAAGTCATTGTGGATAGGAACCCCTGCCAAGTGATTAATTAATGTTCATGACATAAATTGGCCATTGATATACACAAAACATTTTCATGAAATGCATAAATGGGTTCATGAACATCAAGTCTAGGTTCATGAATACAGTCATGAACCTGTTCTTGACGTTCATGAACATGCTCTTGAATTTCATGAACATGTTATAGAACAGTTTTTAGTTCATGAATGACCATGAAGCTCATGAATAAGTTCTTGAATCTTTTGCAGGGGAATTGGATCATTATTTTAATGCGGTCTAGATAGAGGCAACCAACCACTGGTCTATGATGAGAGGTATTATTCATTCATTGAGTAATACAGTGTAACTTGTGTTAAGCAACCATCCTTTTAAGCAGCCAACCTGCCTTAAACAACCACTACAGAAAGTCACATTGTTAGATTGATAGTGTACATCGATTTGTGTTAAGCAGCCAACCTGTCTTAAACAGCCAATTTACTCTGTCCCATAGGCTAAGTTTGACTGTATATCTTTTACATCACATCAACATTAATTCAGTTATGTTGCAATTTCCAGCCCATAATGAAAGAGAATGACCCCCATATTTGACTAGCCTAAAAGACTAGTCAAACTGGGTAGAGCCATTGGCATTCCATTAGTCAATCGGAAGACTATGTTTCATGAAAATCCATCACTGAGACTTTAAAATTAACCCTAATGTCGAGAATGACCATGTGAATTCCAATACTGTAAAGATATTTTCCATTCTTTGTACTTGATATTAAATATTGTCTGTTCTCGTCTTTTATGCAATGACCATCGTCAAATTCAATATGAGGGAATTTATAAAACAGTGGTGTAAAGGATCACCAATCTATTTATGGTAAGGAAATAAAGAATATATAGATATATTTAAGCAGCATCACTAAAAGGCACTACTTTTTCAAGAGGATCTACTTTGTTGTGTATGTAGTGGTTTGTAAGTGTTAGTGGTTAACCGATTTCCTTTTATTGGGTTTGTGTGATTGATCAGTGATGATAGTAAACCCTTTACCAAACGCAAAATCTTCGACTGTCCCAAATTAAAGTTTGCAGACGATATTTCAAAATGCAATGAAATTACAATTAATCTCATGATAGGGCAGGAAACATTGTTGGAAAAGGAGAAATTGCTTGTTAAGAGCAATTTTTCCTTTTCCCACTAAGTTTTCCAGAGTCTTCTGCAACAACCTGGTCAAATGTAGTTATTGTTTGGTAATGGGTTAAAAGGCATCTCCTTTGATTTGGTTTTTGTGACAATAATTCCAATTTGAAATCTCACTACTAACTATACAAATAGCATCGTTTATGATAGCAATAAATGACACCGAACAAAATTAATGGAGTCGTGCCAAGAAATACTTTACCCTGTTCTACATAATGCCACACTTCACTTATAACAATGAATGAAAGGATGGTGTTTAAAGGCACATTGAAAGCTAAAGTAATTTAGCCAGCCCTACTGCAAACCAGTCCTTCAAAAAAGCACTATGATAAAAACAGATATTGCTCATATTGAGAAGAAATGTATCCTTTTGTTACAATAATTTTATGAAAAATACTTTTGAATCATATATTTCTTGTCATCTGCTGTTGCTTTCAATTTAATTCAGTTTAGTTTGAACCAGTTTCAATTAAAACCTTATATAGCGCTTTAAGCAATAGGTTTAACCTTTTTGCTGATTTTGTCACACTTCTAAACTAGATTGTCTGCTTCAACACTTAAGTTTAATGCACAAGGTTTAAAAAATAATGGTGAAATCTTGTCTGCTATAAGTTGACTCATATCAGTGAAAGGGTTTCGATAACTACTTACAATCTGCTACAAGTTGACTCATATCAGTGAAAGGGTTTCGATAACTACTTACAATCTGCTACAAGTTGACTCATATCAGTGAAAGGGTTTCGATAACTACTTATTACATTTGTGACACAATTTCCGAGATCAAGTGGGGAAGTTAAACACCATCATGTCATCCCACTATATATATATATATATTGTCTCTTCATGACTAACACGGATTTCAGGAGGAAGAAAAATATATTCTTTTCCAAATGAAAACAGTTTGATCAGCCAAAAATCATTGTTGAAGAAAACAAATGACTTGTTTAAATTGGTAGCTTGGAGATTTAATGTTACCTTTAATGTATTTGCTCCTTATGGACATGTCGCCAATTTTCTTTCATATGCAGACAGTTTCGAGTTAAAAAGAGGAAGCACAAACCCTGCGAAGGATTCGAGAACTAAGTTCATGAACAGATATGAACGGCAAATGACTGTTCATAAACAAACGCAAATCTGTTCTTGAGCTTGTTCATGAATTTCAAAAACAGGTTTATGCATGAATGTATTCATGAACCTGTTATTGAAGTTCATGAACATGTTCTTGAAATTCATAAATATGTTAATGCTTGGCTTTGTGTTCATGAAGTCAATTATAAGTTATTCGTGTCTGTTCATGTTCATGGATTTCAAGAACAAAGTTCTTGAATCTTTTGCAGGTGCATGACTGCCATTTTATAGCTGAAAAAAGTTGTAAATAACATGAAAACACAATCAACCCAATCTACAAAAGCAGGTGAACAAGATGTTTGTTTGTGTGATTTTTTATTAGATTTTTACACCACTTCAACAATATATATTTCAGTCATATTGCAATTCGGGGCACCTTAATAGATTGAGAAAGACTCCAAGCTCTCAATAAGCTGCCCACAAATCTTTTCTGTGCTAGGAAGAAACATCAGCCGTAGAATTTATTTCAGTTATGTTGTGATGCCCTACTCTTGAGTCAAAGTACTGCCTCATAATCAAAGTCCAAATTTACCCAAACTTACCAAGATTTGAACCCACATAGAGAGAGGGGCCCATGTAATTTTGAGTTCCGTACTCCAACCAAAACTAGATGTAAGCTTCATATGGGGTTAAATGCCGTGTCAACAGTATTGTTGTTAAATTACAGGCTAGCTTTCCTGCCTTTCTCCTGGGCCTTAGTACTAGTCTGAACAAACCGTATATGACATTCAAATATTTAACGAGATGGTTTACGACCTACGAAACTAATTGAGATCGGTGGACAGTGAACTTGGGATGACCAGCCAATGTCATATTACCATATATAACTTGTACCCTACCATAGGGTATTTAATGACAATTTAATGAGAGATACACAATTTCACCCTTTCTCTTGTTTATACATACTTAACGCATCATTTAAAACAGATAATAGACATGTACAAGCAATTGTGACAAAAGAAGCAATTGCTAGACACAAACTGTTTACTCTTTTGTCACAATGGCTTCAAACCTGGAAAGTTACAAGCAATACCTTAATAAATTTATGTAAATTCTAATTGTTGCTGCAATTTGGCAAAAAGTAAAATTCCTTACGATAATATACCGATGGGTGACCACATTGAAAGGGCACCAAATTGTATTATACCCTAGATAAGTTTGACCCATCATTAACATGTGAAGTGCTTATCGAGGGTTCAACACAAGACTATAGTAAGTGCTTCATAAACATGAAGCACTTACTATAGTATTGCATTGAACCCTTGTTATACCTATTCAGCAAACAGTTCAATAAATATATGAGTTTATTTTTCAACGATGACACGAATTCTCACCATTAATTAAGTACTTAAAAAGTGGATTCCAGAACTGTGACCATGATCTCCAGGAACAGAAATGAACACAAAATGGCCATGCATGAACACAAAGTTGTTCTTGAAACATGTTCATGAATTTCAAGGACATATCCATGTCATTAAAGAACATGTTCATCAATCAATGTGTGTTCTTGAAGTTAAATAAACGTTCTTGAATCCTTCGAAGGGATTATTTATCATTTTCACTGCATAATAAACCAGGCATTTAAATTGAAACTTTTCCATTGATATACACACTTAACCAGCTTTACCAAAGCAAAATTTTGACTGTCCCAAATTGAAAGAGTTTGCAGAAGAAATTTCAAAACGTGACAAAATTGAAAAATAATAGGACAGAAAACATTGTGGGAAAAAGAGAAATTTCTCATTAAGAGCAGTGTCTACCTTTCCCACAATTTTTCCAGAGTCGTCTACAACAACCTGGTCAAACGTCATTATTGTTTGGTTACAATGGGTTAAGGTGCTTTTAGATGATATCAAAATGAACCCACAAATATTTGTTCCTCTTTTTTTCATACTCCATACAGCAAAATCATATGTAAATATCGTAAAACTAGGAAGGTAAAAGTCAGACTTGCATGACAAATAATGCTACCTATACCTGTTCTTCCAGCAGATGCTTATAATGATAGCATTGGGACAAAATGTTTTGTCTCCTATATTAACTATATACTGGAGCCACTATATGGATAAGTGAAAAAGATGATTTGTCATTTAGGGACAAATAAATCCAAATCAGATTTTGTGGGCGACAGTGGTGCAGTGGTAGAGCGTCGGCCTCTTGTATCGAGGATCCCAGGTTCGAATCCCCGTTAGGCGAGGTGAGAATTGCCGGGGCTAACCCACAACTAGGCGCGAATACTGGTGCAGTATCCAGAAAGCAGTCATCGAGAGTGAATTTAATAAGCTTCAAGCTTCCGTTACAATCGATGTAAAATAAATAAGTTTAAACTAAATCATATTTTGTGACCCCTGTAATCATTTATAATATCATAAGTTTTATTTTATTTCTAATGAATACATTAAAATTGTCATGGCTATGCTGATGCTTTCAATTAACATAGGGAAAAGACATTCATTGGGAGAAGGGTAAATGATTCCAGCCCCTGAGTAACACCAAGAATGCTAAGCCTTTCTCACAGACGTCTTCCCTAAAACCTTCCCTTTAATTATATCTAATTGTTTCAACATCTGCTTTGATGACTCAAGAGACCATTTTGATTAAATTGACAGAGAGGCCTCTGACATTAATTCTTATTACTCGGGAGTGAATGAATGAATGAATGAATGAATGAATGAATGAATGAATGAATGAATGAATGAATGAATGAATGATAATGAATGAATGAACGAATGAATGAATGAATTGATTGAATGAATGAATGAGTGAGTGGATGAATGAATGAATGAATGAATGAATGAATGAATGAATGAATGAATGAATGAATCAATCAATTCAATCAATCAATCAATCAATGAATGAATGAATCAATGAATCAAGGAATGAATCAAGGAAGGAATGAATCAAGGAATGAATGAATCAAGGAATGAATCAAGGAATGAATCAAGGAATCAAGGAATCAAGGAATGGTGTTAAATTAAGATCCATCATTTAGCATGCATTATGATTATGTAGTTAAACATATTCATTGAACTAATTACAGGCTTGAATGATCCAGATTCAAAGGCTATGGCAATTTCTCATGTTGTTACACTGGTGTCTACCAATTTTCATATCAAAAATGTAATGTTGTCCTATTTTTCGTTTGGTTTTCTCAATATTGTTTTTTCACAAATTTAGCTCATATTTGAAATTAAAATTAAAATTTTAAAAGATACCAATGACATTTATTCTTATGTTTACATGTCCTGTGGTTTCTCATGTGCATCGTCTCATTGGTTCAGGGATAGTGCTCTAAATTGTCTTGCCAAGGGACACTCCCACATAAATTGAGGCTCAAGGGAGAATCAAGCAAAAGACCCCAGTGGTTATTCTTACATATTCTTAACCATTGAACCATTGGGACCCTACTGCAGGCTTATCAGTGCTTCATAGTATGAATGGGTTTAAAGCATATTCAAATCTCAACTCATATGTTACATTTTTTTCTATGATCATTTATTTGTATGATTTTTACGTTATATGGGTCAACATTTCAGTTATGTTGTGATGCCTCAGACACAGAATGATGGCGGAGAACCCTTACTTAACTATTGGTCAAGCTGGTAGGACAATTGGCCTTCTGGAAGTCAGTCAGAAGACTGCCTTTCATTAAAGGCCCATTAAAGGAGATTAATGCTATATCAAACTATATGATTTGGTAAACTTTTGGACAGATTCAAAAAGTTATCACCAGAAAACACCATCAGCACAACTTAAATGTGAAAGTAAACCAGAAATAACCCACATTAGCAAGTTTTATAATTCAGATTTCCTGATTCTTCACCTCTGACCTTGACTGTTGATACACACATTTTTGAACCGACAAATCATAATTCGTTATTTTGAATATGTAAACAAACGGGTTGTTGATAAACATGATTGAATTGGAGACAACTATATTTCAAGCACAAAATAACTTTATTTTAAATGAGTCAATTAGATAGGGTCTCAATGCATTCCTAAACTAGTTATAATGACTTTTATGAAAATAACAAAAGAACTCCATATATTTTTTCAATAATTTATTTGTACTCCTCTCCTTTGATGTGCCTTTAAAATCCAAATGCTGTTATATAAGATATCAGGTATCTTAAAACAAATCTTGATAGAAACAAAACAAGAAGCATTCCCTTTCAAACTATTTTTATTCATATATATAAATAATAATATAATGCCCACATTTACAGGAAGATTTTTTTTCCTGGAATCGGATGTTTAATGAACTATTTTTGAACAAACCCAGGAATGTGAAAAATCCCGATAAAGCCAGTAAATCTTTTAAATTACATAAAGTGGATGGAAAATGAACCCCACCTTCAATAACTACAGCAAATTACCTGATACACTCTGCATGCCTATGAAAATCGCCTCCAGGAAGAATTAAGGAATAATATTCTATCGGTTTGCCTCACTGTGGCTTTCTTTACTCATGATGCATGCAACTATTTCTTTGTGTGTAGCTCTTTTCAAAGTTGTTTGAAAGAAGAATTGGGAAGAGAGCATGATATTATAAAAGATGCAGCTCAGTATGTACATGTATTATCTGAGGTTATTTTTTTAACAAAAAGAAAATAATTTACCAAGAGGATTTAACACATATAACATGAAAAGTGCTTAAAATAAAGAAATTTTTATTGGAGCCTTTTGCTCACAATTTGGCTCCTACTTCTTAAATTTGGCTCCTATTTTTGTCATTTGGCAAATGTGCTGGCGCAGACTTTTTTCCAGCCAGGGTGAGCCCTGGTTTTAAATCAATTTCCAATTGCGGAGTTACCTTTTATAAGGCCCTGTTATATTAACATCCATGGAAAAGCCCTGATCATTATTATCTAGGACTTGCTTTAACATTGGGCGATAATAATCACTCGAGAGTTAGTCAGTTATCCTGTTTAAACCCTTAGAATGCTGGGTAACTTTCTAAAAATATATGTTTGTGTCGTTTGTATTCCAAAATCTTAAATGTCTGCTTAATTTTGTTGAGGAAAGATTTTCCGAGTAGCAAACAGGTTAGATTACAGGCCAGTCGCCAATTTACTTGGCGGCTGGCCTGGATCTTACCTGTTTGCATTTATAAGCATGAAGTCGGTTCCAGCACCATAAGGGTTAATCTAAGAGCTCTATGTCCAGACCGAGCCACTATAAACACCATGTCAACCCGTTATCTATGGTAGAAATATATGAGACTATTAGAGCAATCAAAATATTTACCCGGACCGTTATAATAACACATATTTCACTGATAACATTGTGATCCCGCATAATATCAACATTGTTGGTTACTTGGGGGTAATTGGAGACTGCTTGCTAAGCAGTGCACTGGTCTAGAGAAGGGGGCCAGCCATCTAACCCTTTACCAAACGCCAAATTTTCGACCGTCCCAAATTGAAAGAGTTTGCAGACGACATTTCAAAATGTGATGAAATAAATCTTCTGATAGGGCAGAAACCATTGTGGGAAAAGGAGTAATTGCTCGCAACGAGCAATTTCTTCCTTTCCAGCAATGTTTTCCAGAGTCGTCTTCAGCAAAGTGGTAAAATGTTGTTTTGTTTGGTAATGGGTCTAAAGTCTTTTACACTATATGTTTTCAAAAACCTTATATAGGACAAATCCTATAATTTTGCTTTTTTAGAAATGTCTCTTCAAGACTTTTCCCATGAGTACCAACAATATAGGGTTTTGAGAAGCAATGAAGAAGTTGGCTTGGGAAACGCACTACTTATTCTGCATGGGCCTCTGGGCTATAAAAGAACATTCCTCGGTATCAAATTAACTTAAATGTAACTTTTATAAACAAGCATGAAACAATGAATACATGTTGTACCTAATTTTGGATTGCTACATATTACCTGTGTACACTGCTTTGTTCGTTTAAATTGGGGTTTGAAACTGTGTACACAATATTTCTTATAAATTACAGCTTTTCTAGCTAGATTCACCAGTACATGGCTATAGGGCTCTTCAAAGTGCCTTGCCAAAGAACAACCCAGCAAAACCAGAGGTATCATAAAATTAAGGGCTTGAACCTGGGAACCCAGAGTTCAAAGATCGCCCATTTAACCCTTGTGACATACAGGACCCTTCTATGTTAACCTACACCCAAGGGACTTTGCCTTTCCGGACCCTCAAACCTTCAAACAGATGTTACAATAGTATATGAAGCTTTATATTAACTTTATTTTGTTTTGATATCAATAGACATTAACAACATCCAATATTTATGATCAAGCAGAAGTTTAATGAAGCGCGAAAATACCTTTTCATTATATTATCGTAAACTCCCAATAAAACCCTGCAGCCAGCTAAAAATACTTTCTATCAGCAAATGCAAGACATAACTGTTGGGGTTTTAATTCAATAGAAAACAGTTTTGAGTTCAACACAGGAAACATGATCTTAAGGGTCAGAAAACTATCTTAGGGTACCACATAGTCCCTACTTGACAAAAACTAGCCCCTACTTGACAAAGACTATCATTTCTATCTCAAATAACTTCTGATATAACAATTCTTAATAACAAGTTTAAATCTCATATTTCAACCCCTATGTTCCCCATACATCGTCTGCTATGGATTCAAAAACTGCATTCTTGGCCTCCATGAACAGATATTAATGATTACAGCTGTTCATGAACACAATGTTGTTAATGAACATGTCCATAGATTTCAAGAACATGCTCATGAATGTATTCATGGATATGAAAATGTCCATGAATTATGTTTGTGAACATGCTTTGGGGTTCATGAACATGTTCCTAAATACATTCATGAACATATGCATATTTGCAATTTTTCAAACAACAAAAAAAGGATCAACACCTTAATAATCGTTGCTACACAGCTTGTGAATTCTTTGCCATTTTTTAAAGGAAAAAATTACATTTACTCAGTTATGAATATATACACAACAATTTGTCAAAAATATATCTTGTACAAGCTGGGGAAGATGTGATTTTTATCTCACATTACAATTATATGGCAATTTCTGCCGTCCATATCTGTGTAAAATTGCCATAAACTCACTGCTGCTTGACATACCTTCACACAGTATTTGTAATACCTCAGCCATACTTCTTCATGACTATACATTTATATGAGTCATTGTTCTCTTTTTTTTTGTCCTTGATTTGTAACACCATGTCAACAGTTGTTCATGATTATTATTTCAGCTAGCTTTACTTGGATTCACCATGTACTTGATAATTGGTCTCTGAACTGTCTTGCCACTGTGGCAATGTTGAGAATTGAACCTTAGACCCACAAGCTACAAGTCCTTTTCTCACAACAGTTTTCCAGAGTCATTTGCAACAAACTGGTCAAATGTCGTTGTTTGGTAATGGGTTATATATCTTGTAAACACTTCATAAAATTGACTTGATATTCAACCTTATCTAGAACTCTTGCAATTCTGACTAAAGGGCAACTTGTACAACCCACTAAATTTAAAGTTTGATTGATATCTTGTCAGGCACACCCATGTGTATTTAAACTTCATGTATCAACATGGTTGGGTTGGGGCTTTAAACCTGCTTTCAACAATATTTCTACTAAAATGTAGATGTCAGCATATATAATCATGATTCTCCTGGTATTTCCTCAACAGTTTGGCATAAAATTATTTTTTTAAGCGACTCACTGCTTTACCATATAATCATAGTTGATCAGTGAAGAGAGACAATTGTAAAGCATACATCGCATTGACATATCATTAAACTTCAGACAGAACATTGGTCTAAGCAGGTCTCAAACTCAGTACCCATGTAAAGCCTTATACCTATGAATGATTCAAAAGCTTTGTTCATGAACTGTTTGAACAAATTCATAAACAAACATGAATGAAAAATGGTTGTTCATGAACACACAGTTGATTTCATCGTTTAATGTACATCAAGAGTATGTTCATGTATGTCAAGAACATGTTCATGAATGTATTCATGAACATGTTCATTAATATGTTTAAAAACATGTTCCTGATGTTTATGAACAGGTTCATGAACAATTGTTTGTTGATGAATGCCCATTTTTCATTCATGTCTGTTTATGGAGTTCATTAACTAAGTTCTTTGATCTTTCGCAGGGGCAATACGTCTATTAATAAACTTTGAAACATTTGCATTTTCTATCGAACTCAAATTATCCCATTCCGGATCGGTAATTAGTTTAAGCTTTACAACATTGGTCTCTAGGGATAATATTACATCAAATTGTCTTTTGTAATCCATCATTATTATATAATTAACTAACCAATAATCAATAATGAAAAAGAAAACTGCAAAGCAAAATTTTCCTTATAAACTTTTTTTATTTCTTCATCACATCCTTTCTTGCGGGTACTGATCTATAATGAAACAACCATGCTTAAATTTAACATGACTGGTTAAGAGCAATTCCCTCTTTTTGTCACAATGGTTTCTTAAATTGAATGATCTGTTACTGATGCAGGTGCATATAAATGTGCATTTAAGGTGACTCACCAAACAAACTTCACAGCTGAGTTAATTTATCTGCTTGAAGCACATTTATTTGTAGCAAACCATCTGCTCTGTTCTGTAAACACCAATTGTGATCTTTATCTTGTCAAATAGAATATGCAAGATTTTAATCATGTCATTTATTATATTTCTACATTGAAACCCTTCATTTCATTGCGTCACAAGTAATGAAACTGGAAAGTAATCTTCTGATAGAGTAGAAAATATTGTAGGTAAAGAAGAAATTGGCAGTTTATGATTTCAAGAAAAATCGTGTTTTCATATTTCATTTTTCATTAAAATATCAAATTTCAAAATCTAAAGCATCCACACCTTCAAAGAATATTCTTTTAACTCTAGTTTGTTGGTACCAGGTGCATCTTCCACAAGATAGACTTGACAAAGACAAACCCTCATTTTTTATGTCATAATAGGGTAAGAGCAATCTATTGAGTCACCTTTATCCATGTTGATTTTACATAATATCAACATGTTTTCAGTTATAAATTGCAAGCTCATCATGAAGGAGGGAAACTTCCAACAGCTCATCATTAGGGCTGGCCTGAAGCCTGGTAAAACCATGATCAGCATTTTATATTTAACCTAGAAACTCCCCTCATGAAAATCCAAATTAACCACTACTTGCCACAAGAGCATTCTATAAGAGGAAAAAATAATGACATGCATGGAAGGTTACAAGTAGAAAGTAAGTGGAAGTTATTTTCCTTGCCATGGATAAACAGTTAGTGAGATATTAATGGGAGTTTAATAGCAATTCCATCAAGCAAACTTTTAGTGACTGCTCCAAACTTAAAGCAACAGTAGATCTATGCTAATTGTTAACACAACATATTAGATCTCACCATTTTCAAATGCATATTGCAAAAGAACTCAGAATATTATGGTGGACTTCAGGCTCCCACTTTGAAACGAACCCGAGTGGTCATCTACAGGTTTTACAAAACTTATGTTTTATGTTCTAAATGATTCTTATGTTGGTATGCACCCTTCAAGTCCATTGAATTTACATACCACTTTTTGAGGGACGGTACTTTATCGATACACAAACCGCGGTCTGACCCTCATTTCTCATTAGACACCCGTCTTCATTGTGCGGACTAATACTTTCTTGGAACTAGGAATGTAGTCCGGATTTACTCGCGTCTTCATTGTGCGGACTAATACTTTCTTGGAACTAGGAATGTAGTCCAGATTTACTCGCGTCTTCATTGTGCGGACTAATACTTTCTTGGAACTAGGAATGTAGTCCAGATTTACTCGCGTCTTCATTGTGCGGACTAATACTTTCTTGGAACTAGGAATGTAGTCCGGATTTACTCGCTTTGTTTTGCTCTATATATTAGTACTACAGTTGCCTCATGGGAAAAATGTAAAATGTCCAGATGTTCGAAAAATAGACTATCGTTCAGTCTCTGTTCACAGAAATAATAGTTATAGAAATGGTGGTAAAAGGAGCAGCTGTTTTCCTCGAGATGTTGCCCAAAGAAATTTTCAAATGTATCCTCAATCATCTTGCTTTGGACGCACCTTAGTCCTTAAGCGCTATCAGCGCTTTAATTAATATATAAGTCTCATTAAGACATGAAGACACTAAATCAGATAAAAATAACACACATAAATAAAAATCAGTAAATCTAATTCTACGTTTTACTAAGAAAACCTATTCCAATGATTGTTTTTTGTCAGCATTTATTTCCTCTGCATTCTATTTTTGCATTTGATGGGACAATTGAAATAGTAATATCTTCACATGATGTACATGTGGCATAGTATTTTATAGCTTCAAATGATGTTAATGTATATGATGACAGTTGATAATGAAGTAAAATATGACATTTCAACCTGTGAGTAACAAAATGGCAAAAACTATGAATATGTATAAAAAGGTTTCATGTTTGTTTGTAAAGTATATAATGGTGTTTCTTTCTTGAATAAAACATGTTTAGACTAAGGGTGAATAAAGTTGTCCTTATAATCAGGGGGGTCATGCATTATCTATGAACTCTCCCGCCCTTTTCTTGTTACTAATGGAGTTTTTATTCTCGATTTATACATTTAGTGTCCCATTAATTATCTTGTTGGAAGCATTGTTTGCTGCCTGCACAAGAGGGCTGGTGGGCTGGTTTTGAGTGTTTACCTTTCTTTGTAATCAGAGCAATACAGATGTATCTAGTGGTCCAGAGGTAGAGCATCGGCCTCCAGACACAAGGGTCGTAGGTTCAAATGCTGTGAGAAACGGGTTCCCCCTTGCAACCTTTCATTAATCCACATTCAGCGTTTAATTCTGGGAAAATTACATATAATATTGACATAATGATAAACCCAGTTGGCTCCATAGGCTTAAAATTGTTTTACTGTTTATCTATCTGAATCCTAAGATTTTATAATGTTTAATGATTAACATGATAAAAATTCATGTATATTTGTTACTTTTGACTTAAATAATTCAGAACTCAAACTGACTATCTGCAGCAGAAAACCTTTAATGACAATTCAAACAGCTTGTCACATGTAATTCATCCTTTTATTACAATGGTTTCTACCCAATATCACTCGAAATCCCACTCCTTGTCAAACTTTTGACCAGTGTTTTCTGATGTTGCTCTCAGTTTCGACCAGACACAAGATCTCAAAAGAGGGAAATGGGGGAAAGTTTTATTATTGATTCAAATAGCAAGCAGCATGTCCCCCCCTTGGGGCCCATTGTTTATAATCTTGCCCAATCATCAATAAAGTATGCCACTTTTATATTCGTGCAAATACGGGGAGACTTATATACATAGATGAGGGAGTCTATATCAGTCTATATAATATTGTATGTTGCACTCAAGTAGTCTAGACATTAACATGAAATACTTCAAAAACGATTTGACAAAATAAATTTTGTCGATGATCATTAGAACATGCATGACTCATTAAAACGAATCTAATGAGTACCAGCATGGCACAATGTAGTGTTTAGAGAAGCAACATATATCTGAGAATGTAGCTCTTAAGAGAATTTATAACACTTCTCATCTGGACCTCTGAAAACCCACAGTAGAGGGTTTAAAGAAGTGATAGAGGATAACGCTAGATGATTCGCTTCTTGTTTGGACCACTGAGTACCCACAATGTAGGGTACAGAGGAGCAATATTAGAATGAATGAATGGTGTTTTAAGGCACATCAACATTCAACAGCTAAAGCTATTTAACGTCCATTATATAAATTTTATGTGATAAATGTTACGTTTATTGAATTATTTACATGCACATGCTAAAATGTATTTGGTTCAAGGAAAATGAGGAGGAATTTGTGATAAATGAAAAACATATAATGAGAAGATAGCTAGGTAAATATGTAACCCTTATCTGGACCTTAAAATGAGTACCCACAACATGGGGTTTAGAGAAAATACAGTCAAACTTGTGTTAAGAGGCCAGCCTATGGGACAGAGTAAATTGGCTGTTTAAGACAGGTTGGCTGCTTAACACAAATTGATGTACACTATAAATCTAACAATGGGACTTTCTGTAGTGGCTGTTTAAGGCAGGTTGGCTGCTTAAAAAGGTGGCTGCTTAACACAAGTTAGACTGTTTACAATAAGTTTAAGTAATCTATGAACAATTTTGCTTTATCATCGCAAAGTGAATTTATGTAAACGAAGCCTAAGCCTGGGTCCATGACATTCAAAGCAGCCCATCTGGATTACATGCCTCCCCCCTCCCCCCCTCTCTCCAGAGACACAATCCACAATTCATTAGAAACCTAATTCAGTACGACAGCTATAATTTTGGGCCACTTAAGATAACAATGGGCGAACCATTATATACCTGGTTGGAGCGTGGTTTTGTGGTGTCATAGGATCATTATTTTGGCTTATAACCCTTCAATAGGATAAGACGGCTATAACTATTGTGACAAGAGAAGAAATAGCTCCAAATGTTTTAGATATGGTTGAAAAAATTGTGAAAAAAGAGCAATTTATTCTTTTGGCACAATTTTTCTACCATATTAAATTTTGACACAGGATAAATATATAGGCATGAATAAACCTTTAGCTGGAATAGATGACTATTGAGAAAATATTGCGACAAAAGAATAAATTGCTCAAAATGAACAATTCCTTGACATTTGTCACATTTCTTTCAACCATATGATATCTAACACATGCTCATGGTTTCACCCTTTGGCTGCATAATGTCGATTTCAAGTTCTGTACTGCTAGGCAATGGACCCCTCTTCCCCCGAAAAAGGTTAAATACAAGTTACACAAATAATTATGCAAATGATTAACGATACTATTATCATAAATTTACAATCATGAATATAATTTACGACTGATTTAATGTCAGGATGGTGCATAAAAAATAATGCCAATAGACTAGAGTGTGATAAAAAAGTTATAAATGACCTTTGTTTATAACTATATCCTAGTCCTAAAATATTTATCTTTATAAATGTATTACACAGTTGTCTAATTAATTCATTTAGATACAAAGTGTTTTTGCATATGATGATGACACATTCTCTTACATACAGAACATAACTGATATAATGTGTACATTCCAAAAAGCTTTCCTCTTTTCCCTCAATAGGTACTTTTAATTGTATATCAAGTATAATTAAAACAAAAACCTGTCTAGTTTCAACAAAATTTTATTTTGACTTTCAAATTTTCTCTTCTGTGCACATTGACAATCCTTTCTAAAATCTTATTATCCCCCCCCCCCCTCCTTAATTCCTTTCTCCCTCCTTCTCGGCATAAAAAACACTGACAGAGCTAATTACAATATAAATAATACTTATCATTGTTAAGTGAGCCAATTTCCTATGAGTTTTTATTGTCTCTAATGGGATTTTCATTACACAAAAAACACTTAATTAGATAAACATGACCATTTATCTACTGTCTACTCAGATACCAATTAATTCTCTCAAGAGCCCTATCCCCCAATTATGAAATTTTCACGATTTGGCTAAAACAAACAGCAACTGTTACAGCTGACCAATTCTAGAATGAAGAGAAGAATAACAGATAATTATAAGAAATCATGCTGACAAAATGAGCGATTGCTCATTTAGACAATATGAATTTCGAACCTGTCAAAAATTCACATCTTATAAGAATGGAATAACAATTTTATATTAAACTATTGGGCAGTTGGCTAATCGAAGTTGGTATTGAAAGAAGAAGTTATATCTAATAACTAGGAATTAATATTTCCTTTGAGATTTATCACAAGAAACCATTGTGATGAAAACAGTAATTACCCATGATATGACATATCCCAGATATTATGAACTTGGAATCAGTCAAAAACCTCACACATTAATAATATGGGGATACATTGGACATAATAATGCAACTCTTTTCAAAATCAAACTTCTTTATTAGGGCCATGTCACGGGAAAAGGGGCACTCAGATATAGCAAACAGAGTAGCCCCAGACCAGCCGCCACGTTACTGATGTGGCGGCTGGTCCGGGGTTACACTGTTTGCCATCTTAGAGGACATCAAGTTCTACCTTTAGATAAATACAAATGATAACTGTCGTGACTAGATGCTGGAATAATAGCGCTAAGAAAGAGCTGAGTCAGCGGTTTTTATTTATGTCCGAGTGCCCCTTTTCGCGTGACGCGGCCCATTTATTTTCTAAACCTTTAATGTTGGTAATCATTAGAATCCAGTTGAAGAGTATACCCACAATAAAAGGTTTGTTAAATTAATGGCTTTTGAAATATTTCATTTTAAAATCTCCAATATAAACCCTTTTTCAAACCATGCAGCTTCAACTTGGCTTTGTATAAATTTAAAAAAATGAAAGTTGATTGAATGTAGCAGGGTGTAACATTATTTTCATTTCATTACATTTTCTGAGCCAATGCAAGAGAAAACCAGGAATGGTGGATAACCTCCTTGGCTATAGGGGCAGGGGATCGCTTAATTTAAAAGGAATCATTAATGCACTTTTTCTGTGGTATAATGGGGTTAAATGTTTTTCAAAAATCATGGAAAAGTGCTCAATTTTGTGAGGTCGAGGGGAAGGAAGTGTTGGGATGGGGGTGGCGGTGTGCATCACACGCCCTTTACCTGTGGTATAATACCTGTGGTATAATAAAGTAACAGTTTAACCCATTCCCATATAATAACCATATTCATCCACTTTGTTACAGGCGATTCTGGCAAGCACTGTTTGAAAAGGAGAAATCGCTCTTAACAAGCAGTTACTCATTTTCCAACAATGTTTTCTGTCCTATCAGAAGATTGTTTTTCAATTTCATCCCATTTCGAAATGTCGTCTGCAAACTCTTTCGTTTTGGGACAGTCGATAATCTAACAATTGGTAAACAATTGATAAAATTGAGAGTTAATGTTGATCATGCATGATGACAAACATTGCACATGACATTATTCAAGCTAGACCTGCCCGATTCAAGCTAGATCAACCCTCCACTTCATTCTTAATTCATCAAGATCCATCAAGATGCATGAGATGGAAATTATCCCTTCCCCTTCAAACGGAGACTTTCTATCGCCTTTGATCGCTACATGCAATATTAAGAAACTGTTGTGAGACAAACAGAAAACTATGCCAATCATTGGCTAATTCTCTTTTGTCAAACAAAGATGCAAGAGATGAAATAATTTACCCCTTTTCTCTCAAGCAGCTAGGAAACTTTCACCACCTTTTCTCGCAGTAGACAATACTAACTAGCATAAATAGTATTACCAGAAAAATAGAAAATTACTCAATACGTAATCTAATACTCCTTTGTCCAACACAAAATCTTTTATCAAAGCATATTTCTAAACAGTGAAGCTGTCTTTTTGTATCAACTTTTATTCAATACCATGAATTGACAGTTTCAATTATTCTTCGAATCAATTGTCATCGCACTTTGCATTATACTCGCCAAATGCATTTCGACTTTAATTCAAACTGAAAAAGCGTTAAAATCTTGCCTGATCGAACTTCAATGAAATGATTGCCAACTTCAATGAGTTTCCTTGTTGCGTAAGCATTACCCAGAAAAGATAAAAAGAAATGTTGAAGATAATCAACTCAAACTTTCATTGCCCCATAAAACATTCTGGGGAAGCCTTTACCCATTCTATCAACGCAGAAAAATCTCACCTTAGCTATAAGTCTAAAAGATAACACCATCATTTGACATATCGATGATTCACTGTAAGACTAAAGTTAAGTCCTTCACAAACATGAAGAATGTAGTATGATATTGTAATGAACCCTTGATATGTTAAAAAAGTCACAGCAAAATTGTTTTCAATTGTTTTCTATTTCATACAGTCAAGACAGGGCTTTTTGGCGTTATATAACAGACTACCATAAAAGGCACCTTCCCAATTGGAATTTCTTTAAAATTACGCAGTTTTCCCATACAAGATTTTAGGCTTCCCAATTCATCAATTTCAGCGATAAAATTTCCCAAATTCAACAGGCTTATAGGCCTCTTCCCAATTGAAGGAAAAAGGCCCTGCAAGAGTTAGAGTATGATACAGACAAGATAGATGTGTGTATGTGTGAAGGAAGGAGGGAAAGAGACATACAGACCGAAATGTAGGCATGTTGATGTATTTGAGGCGAGGAATGAACAGTCAGGCAGGAAGACTAACCCAGACAAACAGAACAGCATTGAAAGAGAGAAAGAGGCAGGTTTTTGGCACAAAATCATTTCTCCTGTAACATTGTACATTCTCTACAAAATAGAGTGAGAAACAAAGATCAAGTTGACTAGTAAATCAGTTATTGTAACCCTACAACATTGCTGGCAACGTTCTGGGTACCGTTTTACTAAACAGTTTACGCTTAAGATTTGTGTAAGTCTAAAACAACAATTCCTTTTATTTCAATATTGGACGAAGCAATATTGCAAAGTGACACATCATTGGAATCGTCTCTCCGAGACGCTTCCAATGAAGTGCCACATTGCAACATTGCACTTTCTTAGAAGATACTATCCATGTTTATCAATTATGACGTACGCAAACATTTTCCGTAAGTGGTTTAGTAAAACGGGCCCATGGAGCCTAGACTTACATCTGATATGATGAGTGTAAAACAAGTTTTGCAGGAAACTCATATATCCCTTTAAACCTTTTCATTCCTATGCAACTTTTTTCAACACACATGCGGCTGAAAACTAAAGTTCTAAATAATTGTGAGATGTGTTTAAGATGTTATTGATAGTGGGAAAAACGCAATAAGGAAAAGGTTTACATATATTATAACCACACCTCTTAGTTGATACTTGTCAAATGTAAATTTCATGTAGTAGGCCATTCCCTCATATGGCAATTTTTCATATTCAAGTACAAATTGAGTTATAGGAAGGGCAATTAGATTAGTTCAATTAGAATTTGAAAGTAAAAATTCTTATAATTATGAAAAAAGGAAAAAAAACTTCAAATAATCATGAATGTAGAAAAAGGTTGAGTTTGTTCTTGTTCTTTTTTCCATTTGTTCTTTCAATTTCATTCCAATTTTGACCAGTCCCAAATTCCTTTGTAGGGGCAAGGGTTTAAACTGTAATTAAGTCATTAAGTGATTAGATAACAACTGAGATCTCTAATTCACTAATCAACCTCATAGCATTCAGACTTTTGTTACCTGTGTTTAAAAGCATTGAAGTCATAATTGTTGTGAGTAATCGAAAATCCTAATCTTGTAAGAAAATTGTGGTTATAGCGTCTACCTTCACTTGAAAATACTTAAAAAATGCCCCTTAAGATCTTTTTAAAATCATTGTGTCATATTGTCTGTTCATTTTTCAGCTTTATATTCGAATTATTCTCTGCATGCTATTTCACCTTGTCTGCTTTTGCTCTGATGTTTGACCTGTCACAAATTCTAACATGGGGTAATGGGTTTAATCCTGAAGACCCTTTAAAACTACCTTTGTCTATATAGATTGTCTCAAGTTGAAATCAATTTGAAATAGCCTGCAGATGGCAAAAGAAACAGGTAAATATTACCATAGGCAGGTAAATATTCCCCTAGAAATGTGAATATGTATTCAGGGAAAAGAAAAAAAATGCTCAAAGCGATTCCCCCCTTCGCCCACAAAGACAAGTGCTGTCCAATCAAAAACTGATAAACTTAGCTTATTTTGAAAAAAATGAATCGTTCAATTTCTGTATCAATTAAACCCTGATTCGAGAAATGATCATTTACAAACGATTCACAGGTGTGGACGATTTAAGGTGAGAACGAGTAATGCCAAAAATAATAACAAACAAAAACTTACAAGTTTCCCACGACAGTTTTGCGTTCCCCCTGAACTTGCTGATGTTGCGCGACAGAGTATCCGAAATAACTATCGTCCGGTCCCCTTTTGATAATGGGAATGGTCGTGTCAATGTTAAACCCGGTGCCGGGTCCGAACACATAACACGCCAAGATTACACAGGTAAATCCACTAAGTCGCCGACCCACCGCCATTGTTTGGTGACAATTTTTCTCTCACTAATCAAACAGGGACAGGCGCACCTGTCCGATATTACACAAGGTATTAAACGAATTAAAATATTTCACAAATTCCACTTTAAATCATAAATATTTTCTGAGATGTGTAGAAACCTGTCGGGCGTACTAGTACATGCTGTTAGTTAACTCCGGTGAAAAATATTGTTTTCCGAACTCACACGCGTAACTTTTGCCCCTCGCGCAGTGTGACACAAAATGTGTCGATTACACAGATTTGAGCTACGGACAGGGTAGGTAACTCGCCTATAAAATGGATAAACATCAAATTCTTAGCGGGCTATCTCCCTTATTTAAATCTTTTTTTACACTCTTCAACGCAGTCTTAAAGGCACATAAAAGGAGATAAGTACAAATGAATTACTGAAAAAATATATGGATTTCTTTTACGATGTTCATAAAAGTCATGAGAATTAATTTACAAATGCATTTAGACCCTATTAAAAAGATTCCTTTAACATAAGTTATTTTGTGCTTGAAATATAGTTGTCTCCAATTCAATTTGTTTATCAACAACCTGTTTGTTTACATATTCAAAATAAAGAATTCTGATTGGTCGATTCAAATATTTGTTTATCAACTGTCAAGGTCAGAGGTGAGAAATGAGACAATCTGACTTATTAAACTTGCTTATCTAGGTTATTTCTGGTAGACTTTCATGTTCAAGTTTTGCTGATGGTTTTTTTTTGGTGATAACTAACTTAATCTGATCAAAAGTTAACCAAATGAAATAGTTTGATACAGTATTAATCTCCTTTTATGTGCCTTTAAAACAAATATATCGTAGACCCTATACTCCAAAGTTCTTTTGTTTGTTTATATGGGGTTTAACACCATGTCAACAGTTTTTAAGAGTTGTTTTGTTACGGCTTTTTTGGTATCATCAACGTAGGCTAGAGCTTTAAATGTCTCGCCATAGGACACTTCCACAATACCAGAGATACTGATGTCCGATGGGGCTCGAACCTAGGGACTCCGATTTCTTGGACCGACGTCTGAACAAGGAAATTCAAAGCTACTTACAAGTCTATACTACGGGACGAATGCGCATTCTGGTGAAAAGATAGAAAACCCGCATTCAACAGATGACTTTTAGAGTTGATTGCTACAAATTAATTGGTTGATACCAGCAACTAATCCTTATGGTAGCATGCTTTAAATGAACAACAAACAAGTCGTTGCGTTTCATAATGAAAATGATTAAATATATTGTTGCTATAAATTTGGACCGGTTTAAAAATTCTGATGTGGAGGCCAAATCTTTTAGAGCAAACGAAGACAGTATCTACAAAGGGAAGCAACTCTCACTCAAAATTACGAGAAGACGGCACAAGTTATCTTTCTTGTTAATATATTCTGGAACGACATATGAGAGCGATTGTGTTTACTTTTAAATCTACCAGACTATTTATTGGAGGAACTATCCCTCATATTGTATTCTGTGAGGAACTCACGTTAAAAGAGAATGTAAATTATTTTCGACTCCAAACCAAATATTATTTTAAATACCTTTATAATAGAGTTGCCGAACTAGAATTAAGAGAGTGAAACAAGTGTCCATGTTTGTCATTCAGTACTTTCATTGCATAGCCTTTCCATGCCAGCCATTTTGCTTGACTGACATGTGGTATATAAAAGCACAATTATATGTATGTTAGACCCATGTGATGATGGTGTGTAAAAAAACCCATCACCGCCCACACAAAATAAATCAAATCATAGTGTATGAAATAACCCATTTAAACGATTTACTATATGTCAATTTGTTTTACAACAATTGTAAAGGAACTTTAAAGTGTGTTCAAAGCCATTATCGATGACTGCTTCCTGGATACTAAACCAGTAATCGCGCGGGTGTTGTGGGTTAGTGCCGGAAATTTTCACCACGCCTAACGGGGATTCGAACCCGGGACCCTCGGTACAATACCCGACGCTCTATCCCTGCACCAATGTCGCCCACGTATCTGCAACATGAATGCAAACTATTTTCATCACACGGTTACGAAGAGGATGTAAAGTCAATGAAGTGTAACACTTACCATGATTTATATAACTTTACAGTTTACATTATGTGATGTTATCTTATCCGTATCTATATCTAAAGATTAAAACCTCAATATGTGAGAAAGTCCTTTTAACTTTCCTTAAACTTGCCGATTTGAAAGGACCAAGAGACAACCATTTTCATGTGCAGAGTCAGAGAAAATACAGTGATGTCTCGTTAATCCGAACACGTCCGTTCCCAACAGAAGTGCCGGATTACCGAATCATCCGGACTAATGAAGCAGAGCCTGTTCTTTAAGACATAAACGATCTGTATGCACGTGTATACTTATAACCCTTAAGCAAACGCCAAATTGTCGACCGTCCCAAATTGAAAGAGTTTGCAGACGACATTTCAAAACGTGATGAAATTCAAAAAATAATCTGATATGGCAGAAAACATTGTGGGAAAAGGAGGAATTGCTCGTTACGAGCTATTCCTCCTTTACCCACAATGCATTCAAAAGTCGTCTGCAACAAACTGGTCAAATAATTCCGTTCCCTTACAATTTCGTCCGGATTGCGAGACATCCGGACAATCGGGACCCGGATAAACGAGGCTTCACTGTACATAGTCGTAAAAATGGGGGAAGAATTCTCATTTTTATGAAAGTGTTCTCTCTGTCACAATGTTTTCTCTTCTTGTTTTCTTCTTCTTTGTTTGTTGTTCTTATTGTTGTTGTAAGAGATTGTTGTAAGCTTTATTATTCGTAGTTTGTTTATGTCAAACACTTTTACAATTTAAACAATTATAACAAATAATACGAAGTCGGTTTGAACCACTATCCATGGAGTAGGCGAGAGGCAGTTATACTAAGGGAGGCAACTCTTATTTACTAATCAAATAAACCAGTACTAGTTATTTCCCTTAAAATATCGGATTTTTGAAGAAATATTGTGTGATGTCTATAATTTATTAAACCATTCCGACAGGTTGGATTTTGTTTCATGTTAAATTTATAAGCATCAACAGATGCTGATTATGAACCGGGAAAATAACACTTTCTATCCGATATAAGGTAAAGATCATTGTGGCAAAATGATAAATCGCTCATTAGAAACAACTTTTTTTTAAGTTAAATCTCGAATCTACAATTGCAGACAGGCGACCCCTTTTTGTGTTGGTGAAAATCCTGATAACGGCATTATGATTTTAATCAGAGTCTTCCGACTGACTTATGGAGTGCTGATGGTTCTTTGCGGCTTGACCAGCCACGATTGGCAGTTTAGTATGGAGAGGAGGGGGTCTTCCTCCGTCGTTGTGAGTCAAACTCCTCACAGTGATCTCCCTTTATGGGGTTGATCACTGCCATCACAAATGTCACATGACCACCTACTTAGAAACGAAAATGGCGTTAAAAGATGGCGGCGACACTAAAAAAATTGTAATCCATTTGTGCTTTATTTATAAACAAAACCATTTTCTTTTCAACTTAACTGGTCAGAAATCAATACAACAAGATATTGTTACTAAATTGATTAAGATATCCGGTAATCTCTTAACAAAACAGCATCATTTGAATTTCATCCAAATCTGGATGAAAAATCTTGTGGTGGCAGTAATCGATGCAGCGTAGCAAGGGTAGATTACTGTGAGGAGTTTGGTTGTGAGTAGGACATAGCACCACAACTAAAATAATATCGATGACGCACCAATAAACTATGAACTAGATGAACGTTTTGAGAACATCATATTCAAACACATTATAAAATTACATCCGATCAGTGAAAAACACTGTCGTCCAATAAGCGGTTGTGCTATCTGTTAATATATAACTTCAGTTTCTCTGTAACAATGCAATAGGCTCTCATAAGTTGCATAAACGTTCCACGAACGTTACAATAATAACCTTTTCTGCTTATGACAACAAAGTATCAAGCAAAACTCGTGTCTTATTGAGGATGGCTGGTTCGATACATGTTCTGGGACATTAAAGTTGCTTGTGCACAAATGTGCGGAAATTTTGAAGTTGAAAAGCAGTGACGAATAGCTATTGGAAGAAAAATTGGATCGCTTTTAATTCTTTATTAAAGCGTGTATGCAGTGAATAAACATGTATCTCAATCCAAAAACGTTTCGTCGCTTTTGTGATCTACCAAATATAACCTGTACATGGTCATATGAACTGACGCTTCCTGAATGAAGTATGCGTTCAATAGGCTACTTTCAATGGTATACCAAAACCAATACAAAAACTGTATTGTTACAAAATTCAAATTTGGCTTTCAAATTCTGTCTTCTGTGAAGAAGCACCTTTAATATATTGGTTAGTACTAACCTTAAAAAGCGTCGATGTTGCTACACAGCCTCAATATGTCCATATCTGGGAGATCTTAGGTCTGCTACGAGTTTTCATTGCAATAAACTGTTTTCGCGAGGCTCCTGCGTGGCCCAGTGATTAAGTGGCGATTTTATAACTGTGGGTCTTCTGGTTCGAGCCCCATCCGGTACCGCTGGTTTCACGAGAGTGTCAAGCCTCTAGCTTAGTACTGGTGAATGCAAACAAACCCGGGTTCAATCCTCATTTAGCGAGGTAAAAATTGCCGGCACTAGCATTCAAATCGGTGCAAGTACTGGTTCGCTATCAAAGAAACATCTTTCGAGAGTGAATGAAATGAAATGAATAACTTTAGAAAATAAACGTATAGTGTCCTCACCAATGAACAAAGGGTTCCACAAATGCTCATTTGGAGACATTTCTACTTTCTATCACACTAGTTTCTAAAATAACTTCCCGAGAAAACGTATAGGATATCGACTTATTCAATTGGAAATTGGTAAGCCTCTTCGTTTTACAGCAGCGAAATAAAACAAAATGTTTCCCTAATCAATGTTTGTAGATGTACATAATTTCCCTGGAAATACGATACTGTGGGGGATATGTGCTCCGCAAATCGAATTATTTCTTAACCCTGTTACCGGTGGGAAATTATTATTGTTTCCATTTCCCTTAATATTTTTATACTACAAGGCGTCGATTCTTTGTTTGCTACGCAATCTAGGTTGTTGTTGTTGTTAATGTGTTTTTTTTGTATTATTTCTAATGGGAATCGTTTTGACGGACCGTTCCATTTTAAGATTGATAGAAATGAGTTGTAGAGAAATAGATCTCGCCAAATATAGTGTTGAATTGAAACCCAAATGGTGCAATAAAGATATCATTAACGTAGTCCACTCCTGACGAAAAACTTGTATTTGCTTTGGTTAAAGAATAAATTGATCTGTAAATCATGAACATATTTATCATTTCAGATGCATTCACCAAGCCACTTTTCTTAATTTGTCTGATTTTGAATTAATGTTTACGAAATGGAAATCAATGAATTATGTTATGAACTCCAAAATAATTACCCCACCCTTAATTATCAATTCTTACATCGAAATTGAAATTATATTAATGAAAGGTGGCAAATAAAAATTTCAATCCATAAGAAATGATATAAAACTTGATTTTATAAAGGCATTTTTTTGTTAAATCTTTGACCTTGTTACTTTAATCCTTCTGGATAAGGGATGGACTTCTTTAATTATTTCACTTGTTTGAAATACGAGTGTATGAACTTTTAGATTTGTTTTCTCATTAAGTAAACGCAACATTTTAGGCATATCGTCACCGATGAAAAAAATTCCCAAAGATGGGAAAATACTTGTTCTTGCACAATGATTACGAGGATGGTATATCGCAAGCCTTTTTAGAGAGCATAAACGCTGATCGGATATCTTGCTTCAAAGAAGAGAATTCCAAAATGGTTAAATGATTACCTGTTGCACTCATTGCCTACAACCTCTTACCCAATAAAGCCTAACCTTTACTCACCTACTGGATACGTCATAAGAAATCCTTGTGACAAAAGAATAAACACGATTCGTACTTGCAGAAGTTAACTGCTAGACGAAAATGTTTCATATGAGCATCGTATCCTTTTTCGTCACAAGGGTGTCTAACCAATGTTAGAAAGATACATATTTTTTACGCTAATTTCAGTTGGCTACTGTTGATATCGGCTTTTACCAGTCACACCTGGGAAATAGAATACATACATACTGGTGAGCAGTTTTATCATTTCCTCGCAAAGTTTTCTATCCAATATTATGAAGAATTATATATCCTTTATGCTTTTTTCTGCGTCGTCTGCTATATAATTCAATTTGGACCAGTCACAAATTATCATATGGGGGGAAATGGGTTGAAGTTGAGGGTTTCTCTTGATAGTTTCCCGAAACGTCATTTTTTGGAGCGTCTGTTATGATGGATGTTCTATTGATTTAGATACGAAATCCAGCCGCGCCATATTAACAAGCTACAGTTTCTTTGTTTGTTTGTTTGTTTATGTATTGTTTGTTAGGGGTTTTCATCGTGTCAACAGTGCTATCGTTATATTGCAATGTCCGGCTCATACTCGATGGAGGAAGACACAAAGGTTAGTTCCCACTAAAGGCTGGTCTAGCCGGGTCAGATACAACAACAATCCGTAGGCCAGCCGCGAACGTACCACACGATTCAAACCGAACACACATTTTCCCGCAAAACAAGTGCGCCATATCATATAGTATACTTTGTTTGATTTGATTGTAAGGGTTTTTCAGCGTGTCAATAATATCAACTCATGATATTGCAATACCCGGCTCATTAAAGATGGAGGAAGATACAAAGGTGAACTGTCCACAATAACTGGTCAAGCCGGCTCAGAATCATCCATTGATTGTATGGTGTTTAACGCCGTATCAACAATTGTTCAGTCATGTAACGGCTTTCCTGGATCCACCAGTACTAAGCTAGGGATCTAATGTAACCTGCCAAATATCGCTCCCACGAAATGAGGTGTCGGTGGGGCTTGAACCCTGGACTTCCAATTTCCATGTCCGCCTTCTTAACTATTGGGTCACGCAGGACCCCTAGAATCATCGAATCTTCGTAGGCTAGCCACAAGTTTACCACACGATTCAAACCGAACAACCCTTTTTCCCGCCAAACAAATGCGCCGCATAGCATGCAGACGACGACGTCCGATGCTTTCAATTTGGAAACTTCCCAAGATTCAATCTTCGGATGATAAATCGGACAATGACGCGTTTTGTCTAACGTAACTTACCCGTGTCTGGATCTTCGATGAAACATTGGTAAATGTTTTCCTTTGACAAGACACAATTTCATCATCATTGCCTTGTAGATTGCCAAGTTACTCGTATTTACAGAGCCTCTCTCTGTGTAGGACCAAAATCATGTGATGGTGCTGGGGTCTTTATTCCAAAATATTATAGAAATAATTTTAACACAATGTGAGTCCCATCGAATAACAAATACAAATTGTATACAACTAAAGATAATTGAAAACAGTGTTGTGCCCCACTTTTTATAAACCCAAATCCGTGAAGTTTGCGTTAACAGAACGACAACAACAAACAGTGAGTTGTGTTCAAGTGCAAAATCTGTGCAAGCTCACCTTTTGTCGCGATGTTTTCAAATGTTGTCTGCTGCAAGTGGCGTTAAAAACCGTCTGGATCAGGCAAAGGGCGGGAAAATCAACTTCTTTGACTTAATTCACCACATAGGGCCCGATTTTCCCCTTTATCACGATGGTTTCAACTATCTTTTGCTGCAAGGGGCAATGCATGTTGTCTATGCCAAATGAAAAGATAGGTAAAACCTGCTTCTTCTGAATTCGCAAACGGCTTGAGTTCCTCTTTGTCACTATGGTTCCAAATAACGTTTGCCTCAAGTGTCATCTTAAGCCGGCTGTACCAGACAAAATGGTGAAACGATCCGATTCTTCATAACAAATCACCGCATAGTGTCCGATATCTCGTTTCGTCACGCTGGTTTTAACGATCGCTTGCTACAAGTGGCATTCCGAGTACTATATGCCAGGAAAAGGGCGGGGAAATACATTTCTTCACCCTATATGACTCGATTCCTCCCCTTGTTGCAATGGTCCTGACTATCTTTTGCTGCAAGTAGCCTTACAAATCGTCTGTGCTAAATGAAAAGAAATACAAACCCAGCTTCTTCTTTGCATTCACCGCAGACAGCCTGAGGTATTTTCTTTTCACGATGCCTCTAAATGCCGTCTACGTTATAGTCGTCTAAATCAGAGAGAAGGGCGGGAGAGTTCCGTTTCCGCTTATCAATTTATCGCAGACGGCCCGAGGCAAGATCTTTTGCGCCATCAACGGTCAGCTGTCATTGACGTGAAGGTTCCCGGATATCAAATGAGGTTTGGGAACCAGTGTACAATCTGAACTCATTTGGCTTAACCAATGAAAACATCCCGCTGACTTAGTATGAAAGCCGCCATACTTTTTACGTGCAATGCAAGACTACTTTCGTTGCACTTCCATTTTCAAATACAAATGTCAAATGAGTTTTCAAATGAAAATATCATATGTGTTTTTTAACGAAAATGTCAAATGCAATATCGAAACAGCCATCTAACTTGATTAAGGAAACAATTATGTATCGCAACTTAGGATGTCACTTTCATGAATGAGTTACGAACCAAAGTTAATGGTTTTAAGTGAAGTTTAACACTTCCATATACATACAAATACTCAACGTGGACGCTCATATGAAATTTGTTTTTGGACGGCACATTCAACACAAACTTAACCATACAACTACTGTTTGTACGAGGTGTACTTCTCAGGTCATGAAAATACCAGAGTAGTTACGATTGTAGCGAAGGGCAAAAACGTTCAAACTCTGCCTTCATAATCCTATAACCTCGTGGTACGAGGATTGTTGTACCATAGATTTGATATGAAATGTGTGCTTAGCATTGGCCCTGAAAATAAATGAGGATGCCTAATTGATTTATTGATATTTGATTGTTGTTGATATTATGAGGTTGTTAGCCATGATATAATCCCATACCATTGTTGATTATTTCCGAACTATTTCTTTGTCAACAGTTTTCAGACATATTACATATTAGACGTTTTTCCTGGATTCACCGGTACTATGCTATGGCACTGAAGTGTCATGCCAAAGGATACTCCAACGAAACCAGAGGTTCTGGTTGGACACGTACCGAAATCACCAAGTTCAAAGACCGCAACCTAAGATGTGCTTGTTCGAAGAGAAACTTTGACAGTCAAGATGAAAGTTGCTGGAACAATACTGGATGCACAATCAAAAGTAGCCGTTCAAACCATAAGTGATTCAGATAGTGTCTCTCAAATATTAGATAGTGTAGTAGCACAAAAAATCTATTTTTGGTAGAAACTTGTTGACAGCTCTCACCCCACCCCTTTTTCCGATGGCCATAAACCATTTTCGTCTAGTACCATTGTCTTAATGCACTTTCTCTAGTTCATTGATCAGAAAGATTATGGGCGACCTCCTTGGATTGATACGACCAATAACGCCTTACTTGAAGACAATGGAACGCGACAAGTTTCCCTTCTGCCTTCCAAACCAGAATAATAATGCGGTAGTGAAACGAGAATGGATGGTCTAACCTAAAAAAAGGATGTAGTGGTAGAGCGTCGGCCACGGCTTCTTGTACCGATATTCTCAATGTCGATCTCTGTTGGGGGAAGAAGAAATTACCGGGTCTAGCTCATAAAGCGGCGCGAGTACTGGTTTAGTATCCAGGAAGAGGTCAACGAGAGTGAACTTAACGAACTTCAAGATTCCGTCACAAGCGATGTGATATGAACAAGTTTGAACTAAATGGACGATACTTCTGTATTTTTGTTTAAACTTTTAATCAATAGATCCCGAAAATTTGGTAAGAATTACGTTTTTTATATGGATTTTACACCACATCAACATTATATCAGTTATGTAGCGATGCCCAACTCTTAATGATGAAGGAAGACCCCATACTCAACTACCCATAAGGGCTGGTCAAGGCGGGTAGAATCATCGGTATTCCGTCAGTCGGGAGACTACCTCTCATGAAAATCCATATCCCTCTCAGGATTTGAACCCACGCAGACAGGGGCCATGTCATTTCAAGTTCTGTACTCTAACCACTAGGCCACATAAGGGCTGGTCAAGGCGGGTAGAACCATCGGCATTCCGTAAGTCAGTCGGGAGACTGCCTCTCATGAAATACCATATCTATCTCAGGATTTGAACCCAAGCGGAGAGGAGCCATGTGATTTCAAGTTCTGTACTCTAACCACTAGGCCACGGAGGACTATTTTGCTAATTACGCAGTTTTCTATAATGTTTCAGTTATTTGGCAGATAGACCGCTTATCAATGCTTCTGAGATTTCCTCACCAGTTCTCTACAATACGCACGCCACTGTCTGTTATATCACAAGAAAAAAAAAGATTAAAGATACAAGACGTAATTGTTATGTCCAATTCCTATGCATGAACGTAGCTCTCCGTTTGAGAAACAATTGCTATTGCAAAGAGTTAATTGTGTTGTTATATTTTTGGAGATTCAGCGTCCAGCATTTTTTCTTAAAATCGTATCTTATTAATGTTAATACTTAAACGTTGAAATAAGCACAAACAAACTTAGACACAAGGCACAATAAGGCAACGGGAAATGGCGAGATTAAAACGGTATCACCATGGTTACACAGGTCGTTGTCATGACAACAGTCCTTCCGGAAACACCCTCGTGTCCTTTTTAGGTCACTTGTGCAGTTAAGGAAGTCATTTCGAGGCTGACAGGAAGTGGAACATCCTCGCACCGTTGACTGGTACCCCTTCAGGTCCTCTTCGCTGTACATTTCGTAGTAGACTTTCTGGAACAGGGAAACAGCGTATTTATAAATAGATTTTGGTTAGAATGAACACTTCCGGGTTGTTAAACGATCTGTCTTCATATAAATAACGACAACTTTATACAAATTTCTACTCATCTCCTTAGTTAAGTTTAAACGTATTTCTTTGCCAATATTGAACTTTGCCAATATTGAACATATAAAAACCAGTACACAACATTCGTAAGTAGACATATCAAATTTGGCAAAAGGGGCATTGTCTTAGAATTCCCAGGTCCACTGGTAAGGGTTGATCCCACCCCACTCCTAATCGGCGACACAAGACCCCTAATTTTGGTTAAGCGTCTTCCTTCATCACACATGATCAAACAATTTCAACTATATTGCTATTAACAATATAATTTGAATGATGTTGATAAGCCATTGAAACTCAATTAAGCAAACGGCGAAACTGTCGTTTATTATGAGAGAGACATTGCAACGTGACTGAAATACCTTTAACGCGATGACATATCAAATTAAACCAAAATAGTTGCAATCATCTTCCATTGTGTTCAAACAACCCAAATATAGAATAATTCCTTAATAGTTGATACCGGATATGTTTTGATATGAAACTGGATATTGTGATTTTGCATCTGCAAGTTGCATAAAAGTCTTAGGATTTCAAGCAATAATGCGACATCGCATTATTTGTCACATAAAAAGTTGTCGCAATTTAAAACCCCAATCCAACATGAAATAAGTACTTAACTCTTCAATGATCAATGCTAGGTTTCACTACATTACTAAGTTGACAAAAATAACAAGTTTTGTTCGATCTAACACCAGATTGGGCAATATTTACATGCAGCAACCAAAACGCGTAGATGGCAAAAATACTCCAGAATAACATGTCGACGAATAAATTTCCGACAAAAAACGAGTGCTGAAAATTTGTTTTCTTTGAATGAATCCAATTTAACTTAGTCACTCATATGCAGTTGTCTTTTTCAATACGATAAATAAAAAATAACTTTATGATGCTAATACCTTCAAAAAAGATACCAAAATTAGAATTATTTGAAATTTATTTTAGTAAAGTTCGGTAAAACTCGTAGATGACTCGTGTTTGTTGGGAAATTCAGCCTTCTTATCTACGTGCCAGCAGTGGTTAGCGAAACGTGGGGTAAAGATAACGGAAGCAACCGTTGCTAGGAGGGATATTTGATAAACGCTTGCATACCTGACACGCCTGTCCAGGCTGACAAGGTCGTTCAGACGCTCTGTAGTTATCCGCCGGATCTACGTCACAGTTCTCCGCGATACAGTGCCAGCATCGTAAACATAACACGTCATCTGGAAATAAACATGAACAGTATATATTTAGTTTAAACACAACACTTCATCTGAAAATAAACATGACTCATTGATAATAACAACATCTTAAACACAACAGCTCATCTGAAAATAAGCACAGTTCTCCGCGATACAGTGCCAGCATCGTAAACACAACACTTCATCTGGAAATAAACAAGGGATGGGAATAATTATAACATCGTTAACACTAAACATTTATTTAAATAATTATAACATCGTTAACAATAAACATATATTTAGATAAGCATAGTCGTATTAAAAGTAAAATTTCGTAAACACAAAACCATTCCCAAAGAAATCAATTGGATACTGCGCAGAATATTATCAATACAAGAAATGACTGGAAAAAGACAAAGTGTGATAAAGGTTAAATATCGGGTTTAACCGAAGTGTATATTCTCTCTCAATCCTTTCAGACCTTTGATAGAAAAAGACTCTGTTAATAACTTTTTGTAAGAATTTTCTCTGATGTACCTTCGTAGCATCATGTGGTTATGGTGCTGCCCCATTTCGTATTCTGGTTACCTGAAGCTCTTAATAATTCCGGTGACTTCGCAAGACGGAATAATAAATTGTTGTTTACGAACTAAATCGTTTAAACAGTTTACAATTTTATTGTGTAGGGATCCGAGAGGAAATTATCTATTTGCCGTTGTTGGTTGTCCTTTTGATATATGTAAAGATTTACATGAATGCATTCGCATCAGACAGTTTGATCAACCACTGTAGAAAGCATGTATGAGTTTAATAAAAGTTGACCGCAGCCTTGAATAGGCAACTGAATATAGAAACAGACATCAATGATGCATTGCTTCGTTTAAAGATCATTTCTGCAGGAGATTGAAACAATCAATTTTTGCACGAGGAAATTCTATGTTTTGTTTCTATTTTCGCGTTGGTTTCTTTAAAACATCATAAAATTAATAATGTTGTTTTTTAATTATCTTATTTGATATTGTTTTCGCTTTCGGCCAGTGATGTGTTGCCATATTTAAAAATGGATTTATGGTGGTAAAGCGCTGCATGTCGTTTGCATGTCGTAAATAGCTTACCCTTTTCTTATTTACCGACTTTTACGACAACAAAAAGAAATATGCCAGATATATCAAAGAAACATAAAATCACACCAAATCAAGTGTTTTCGATACTTGAACATTGAATTGCTCCAAGCCTAAAGAAAGTGTTTTTAATTTGAACAAATTCCCCCTCCGTTCACAATCGTTTTTGTTGATACTGCATCTTTAAAATGGCGGCCAAAGTCGTCTGCAGGTCTTAAAGATTTAATGGCGTTTCCTAGTAACGAAACCAATTACGGTTCTCGTTTCAACAAACATTATGATGGCAGAATTTATGAAGAACGAGGGTAAATTGATTAGACATGGTTATACAGTATTGGTTTACCTTCCTTTGCCAGACGAAGAGTCAGTATTTGTCTATTGCTCCGAAATTGAAAGTTTGCAGACGTCTTATGCAATCGAATTACGGTTGAAATAAAACAAAATCTGACATGAACTAATTCTAATTCGCATATTTTTCAATGCAGAATTAGATTTACCAACATACATAGCTTGTCCTAAAAGTTACGTATCGTTTTAAGAAATAACTGGTCCAACCCTTATTCATCAGTTAGCTGAATAAAATATGTTTAAACTAAGAAATAACACATTTTAAGGGGTCGCAAAGCAAACTCATCATAAGAAATTTTGTATTAATAAATGAAAAAGCTACGAAAATTATTCAATCAACAATGGAAAAGTTACTAAAACTATTTAATAAGCAATGGAAAAGCCACAAAAACTATTCAATAAGCAATGGAAAAGCTACAAAAACTATTCAATAAGCGATGGAAAGGTTGTAACAATTTACAAAGATCCATAATCAAAAATATAAACCAAATTAGTTCGTTGGCGCGAATAAGATTCCGTACCGGATTCGCTTCCATGGCAACAACGCTAGCTGAGTGCCACCTGGTGTCGACGAGAGGCTTGACGTGCCTTTTAGTGGCCAATATCCCCCTTCTTATGGATATCTTATTTTGCAAAATGAGAGAATTCCGACAGGTTCATTAACAAGAGACAAATGTTGCCCTCCGGTCACAAGCCTGTGAGAGGATTGATATTCCGATAGGCATTCTGGTATTTTGCTGGAAATGAATACTATTACCGGATCAGACCGGAAAAATATGGAGTTTCAAAGATTTATTCATATTTCCTGCTTAAACGAAATATATTTTTATACCCTCAAATACATGGCAGAACGCACCTGTGCGATTTCAGACTGCATTTCTTTTTGTGGGGGAGCATGCCCACGGACCCCCTAAAATGGCGTGCCTACACAATAATTTCAATTAAGCAACGTCCCTGTTCTCTGTTTGGGTTTTATATTGCGTCAACAGTTTTAAGTTATGCTTTGATGTCTTGCTTATAACGGGTTGACAGTACGGGATTGTAATGACATTTAACTAGTATTCTAGTCATTTTACGATTTTCATGGATTTAACCAGTACCTTTATCTATTTATATGGGTTTTACATCACATCAACATTATTTCAGTTATGTAGCGATGCCCGACTCTTAATGATGGAGGAAGACCCCATACTCAACTTAACCAGTACCAGGCAGTGTTCTACAATTGCTAATATTGATTGGGGGCGGAACAGTGCTTAAGTGCCCATAAGAGCCGGCCAAGTCAGGTAGAATCATCGGCAGTATGTGAGGCAGCTGGCAGACTATCGTTCATGGATACCCAAATACCGTTTCTAAGACTTTCGAAACACAGGCGGAGATGCGCTAAGATTTTGAATTCTGTGACTTTACTCGCAAAGATTGGTAAGAGTTGTTGATTTTAGGTAAAATGCCCATAATCCGCCATTTTGAAACTCATTCTTTGGTCGGATTCCTTCGGTCGTTCTCGGTATACGTCGGTCTGGGCCGGAGCTATTCGCATTGAACTGAATAGTTCCGGACCCCGACCGATGTTAACCGAGAATTGCCGATGTTATCCGACGATAGAATAACTTTCAAAAATGTAGAATATGGGTATTCTATATTAAATATAATGAGTGAATTAATATCAAGTTCACACCATAGCTAGTGTTGTTTAATTCGGTTTACTGCAATGATCATGCGTTGATATGCTAAAATCAAAACGTTTAGAAATCAGCGTGTCAATTGAAAAAAATACTAGCTCGAATAATGACTGGCTGGTTATAACCTTGCATCATTAGTACTCCATTAGTTTCGCGATTCTCAGCTATTGATAGATTATTATAGACGGAAGGAAATCCTGTGAAAATTAGCTAGCCAACATGCTCGATAAAAAAAAACTCAAACCCTCACAGTGATTTCCCTTTATTGGATTGATCGCTACCACCATGAATGTCACATGATCATCTGTTTAGAAACGAAAACGGCTTTTAAAGATGGCAGCAACACGCAAAAAAAAGTCATGCACGTATGCTTTATTTGTAAACGAAACCAAATATATTTTTCAATTTTACTGGTCAGAAATCAACACAAGACAACATTGTTATTAATTATTTATCCGGTAAAAACAACAAGTTATATTTCATCCAAATCCGGATAGAAATCTTTATTGTGGCAGTGATCAATGCTGTTAAGCAAAGAGAGATCACTTTGAGGAGTTTGAGAAAACCTCTCACATCCACCCTTGTCGTAAAATGTCGACCTTCATTAGGGTCGGTATTCTTTTCTTCCCCCTAGCACCATAGCTATGATTAGCCTCATTAACCATTTTCCTCATATCAACTCGATTTAACTCTCCAGAGAAGTAGGTAAATTGCAGTAAAATAGTGAAAAAAGTATGGATGCACCGACTCAAAATTGCCTTTTGTCATAATATCTTTCACACAACGTTTCATCAAACATAACGTTTATTTAACTGAAAGTTGTTGTCTGCTTTTGCTTATGAAGTTCGAAACATAAAAAAATCCCAAATGAACGACAGTTTTAACCTTTAGGGCTATTCAGGGTAAATTTGGAAGCCATAATTATCCAACGTAAAACAACAAACTTGATATATGGTTAAATGCTAACGTTTAAACTCATTGTGACAAAAGAAGAATTTGCTTCATGTAAGAAAAATAATTCTTTTGTCACAATGTGTCCCATAAAATGCTTGTTGACAATGCGTAAACATTTCGTTTGTAATTAGGCGCGAAAGAATTCCTATCCGGAAGCGGATATGCGGACTCTATCATTTCCATCCATTAGATACCAAATCGTACCGACTCGTACGATCGAAATTAACGTTTACTTTGCGGATACGCTTGTCGTTTCATTCACCAATAGAATCGGTTTGTTCCATTTTGTTTTAGTATAATACATACAAACATTCCTGTATCAGTAAGAATTAAGATACATTGTTTCAAGAGAAGAAATTGATGCTCGCGAACGTTTTCGATGTTTTCTGAAAGTGATTTAAACAATTGCATAAACTGGAAAATTACGCTAGGAAAATACAACTTCGCCAACCTCATAAACCCACGGATACAGCATAAATATGACACAAGTTGAAACAAAACAAAATATATTTGATACAAATTGCTAATGTTATCCCATTGTTTTTTCAACTTGTTGCGTTATATTATCTTGTTGTTTTTAAGAGACGGTGACTTGAAAAGAAAACGTTTTGTGCAAATTATTTTCTCGAACTGTCTGATGCTAGAAACGTTAAACAGTTTTGTATATGTATGCAACTTGTCCGGAATCAGTAAATACATTGAAATGAATGAAAATTGATGAAACGGTTTCAAACCATCTATAAACAATAATAAAAGAAGAATACGAAATGGATAAATGTTGCATTGCGTGTAAGGTCGATTCTGCCGACTGTCTCCAAGCTTGCATTTACATTTCATACATAATTCTAAATGTTTTACGATGAAATTGTATTCAAAACGAAGTACGCCTAGATCCAGGGAACCTATCTTTGTCTAATAGGAGAATCGGAACATATCAATCGCCCTAGGAACAGGCCAATATTTCCCATTTTCCCAATTTGCATCCATCTTGTTTGGTCACACTGAATAGAGATATGTCATTTTTTAACGGTAATATATGTTTTTTGTTTCCATTTCCCCATTTTCATTTGTCTTATTTGGTCAACCCGAATGGATATGTATCATACTGTAACAGTAACATATGTTTTTTCCCAAATTCTCATTCCGTTGGAAGATTTATATTCCTCCTCTCTCATAGCAATTTGTCAGTGACCACATTGAAAGCAACAAAAGACGAAGATGACATTTGAATAAACATGCAGAGGATAGAGTTAAATACAAATGTCATAAAAGGAGACATTGTTCATTTTAATGGTTACTTGTTTTGTCTCAATTGTTTCATCAACTGATTAGGCTACTGTTTCAGGCGCATTCATTTGCGTATAAAAGAAATATTTTCTGTGATCTGCACATGTGTAGTGTTTTGATTATTGTTTGTTTAATTTTCAGTTGTTGTTGTTGTTGTTGTTGCTGTTGTTGTTGTTATTTTCATTTCATAAACATGTTTAATTTGAAATACGATGTCGGGCGTAAAGGTGGCTGATGGAAGACCACTTACTTGTAAACTTAACTGAATATATCGGCCAGTCAGAACGGAATTCTTTTAGTCAGTCAGGAGACTACCGAAGCTTGAAAATTAAAATGTACCACTTCCAGCATTTAACCCATTACCAAAGAATACCGGTATTGAACCACTTTGTTGCAGACGACTCTTGAAAACATTGTGGGGAAAGGAGAAATCCTTTTCCCACAATGTTTTCTGACAATCCAGAAGATTATTTTCCAATTTCATCACATTTTGAAATGTCGTCTGCAAGCTCTTTCAAATTGGGACAGTCTAAACATTTCGCGTTTGGGAAAGGGTTAAACTCTCGTGGGGGAAAGCTTTGTGATTTAATGCCAAATACTCTAACTTCTGAGCAATGTATGCACCATGCAGCATGTAATGTTAAGGGTTTCAGACAGTGCGCCCCGGGTTCAAATCCCCAGCGGCCATTAAATCATTGCGAAGACGCCATAGCACATTGTACTGTTTACTTGTCTGCCACTGATTAATTAACCCTAGGGAAGCATTTACACGCAGACTTGTCTTCATAAACTTATGGAATCGATGTTGACATGGGATAAAACCCAAAATAATGTAAGGATAGACATGTATGAAAACTTCCTTTTATTGTGTTGTTGGAAAGTTGCAATCAACACACGTATATCTGACTCGATGGGTTCTGTCATTTGTTAATGGTTCAATATCACACATCCAAGCTCAAAGGCAATTGGAATGTTTGGTTTACTCATCCTAGTTTGCGCTTTACTACGAGGACCTAAACATCTTTTCATTCCTACATAAGTTGTTGGGTTTCCCCCTCAAAGGCCCATGCAAGTAGATGAATGCTTAATCAAACTATATACAATGTAATTTGCTGAACTATTAGTCTGATTCTTAAACATATAGTTATCACCATTAAAAAAAAACATCAGCAAAACTTTAATCCGAAAGTCAAGAAACACCCCAGATCAGTCCGTTTGATAACTTGCATAAATGATTAGGAACATGAATTTTCGAGAATTCTCGCAAATCTCCGACATCCCTCGGCTATTTTCGTGTTGTACGCTTAATTTGATGACGTAGTACGATCAACACACTAAAACACTGGAAAGAATATTGACCGATCCAAGCTTCAAACTTGGGTCTCCTGTGTCCCAAGATGGAACAACTGAGCTAACCAGTCTTTTTACAACCTGAATGAATCATTTAGAAACGCTAAACCGAATAGTTCCGGCCCTACCCGATGTTTACCGATGTTTACCGAGAACGACCGAAGTAACGTCACTTTTATATCGGACGTTTCTTACCATATATCACACTATACCATCGTTATAATTGCGCATGCGAACATGGTGATTTATTATTTGATTTATATGCGTTATGGAATTATTTACGCCATAAAACTAATCTACGGAAAATCATAAAAAGCCAATACGCTCAGAAATAGCTACACTCGATTGTAGTATTCCCTCCAGGCAGCGGCAGATATATGACTGATTTGATGGGCTTTTCTGTCAATCGGATCTACTCGTGTATTTCCGTGAGCTGAGAAGGTCACCTCGAATATAAGTGTAGGGTTACAATGTTTTGGGTGAATTGTCCACGGCTTATAACAGATTTCCTATAAGCGTCTACGTTAAGTAGTTCATTGTATATGGAAGTGTTGAACATCATTTTGAATCAATTTTTCATTTGTAACTCATACGTTATGTCATAATTTTAAATTGTGATATATATAAATGTTTCCTTAATTTACTTAAACGATTTTTTATATTCCACATTTAAGATCTATATTTGAAAAGGAAAGTACAATGTCAGAAGTCTCGCTAGAAACAATATGGCGGCTTCCCTATTATCTAAGAGGCGATTCCATTGGATAAGCCAGTGTGTTCAAATTGCTTGTTTTGTTTGAGGTAAACGCCGTGTTAGCATTATTTCAGTCATAATTCAGATTTCCCGGAATTTCAGCAATACTAGATATAACGTAAGAATAACACTAAGTCGATTGTTCTATTTCATTTACAGATTGGTTTTACATCGCGTCAATATTATTTCAGTTATGTTGCGACTTCTGACTTTGAATGATGGAGGAAGACCCCCATATAATGGCTGCCCAAGCCGGGCATTCCATGAGTCAGTCCGGAGACTAGCCGATTGTTCTACATTGTACCTATAATGACCGGCGTTTATGGCAGCTTAGTAAGCGCGTTCTCAATCATTAATCACCGAGTGTCGTTACATAACACGGAAATATTGTTGAAACGATTTGAACCACAATCGAGTTAAAGGCTTTGCAATTTGAATCTCCGATGCTTACTCATTCGCCATACTGAGTGTAATGTGTAAACGAAAATCATCTACGAAAATCATCAAGCCAACATTTTGATTATTTTATCAAGACGGTTGGTACTCCTTTCTTTTATTTTATCTTTATTTCATTTTCTTAAAACTTTGGTTTGTGACTATGAACATTTAAATATGTTCGGAAAAGCCACACATATATCATTAATATTTACCGAATTATTGCAGTAACAGCAGCTTAACCCATCAAATGTGACAAGCTCTTGAAATCGATCACTTTATGATAAATTCAACAAATACCCGTCTTTACATGATGGGAGAAAACCGCCATACTCAACTGCCCATAAAGGCTGGTCGAGTCAGGTAGAACCATCGGCATTCCGTAAATAAGTCAGGGGACTACCTCTCATAAAAGTTCATAACCTTCAACGGGATTTGTACCTATACTTTGATCGTGATTCCAAGTTATGTACTCTAACCGTTAGGCCATCTTTACGTGTCAATCTGAACACATCGGGTTTATCAAATGAAAACACCTCTGAAATAATAGGGATGACGCCATATTGGTTCCCAGCCGAATGACGTCACTTCACTTTCGTGTTTAAAAATAGATCTTAAATGTGAAATCCAAAAAGTCGTTAAAATTGATTGAGGAAACAGCTTTACATGTCACAACCACAATTTTGCCATTTGGTATGAGTTACTGATAAAAGGATTATTTAAAAGGATGCCCAACCCTTCTATACACATTGAACTACTTAACTTGCACGCTTAGAAAATGTGTTAATTGCCGGATGCCGATTTACCCGAAAAATTGTAACCCTACACTTATATCCGAGGTGTATTTCACAGCTCACGGAAATACCCGAGTAGTTCCGATTGCTTTACGTGTATAAACCGTAAAATATAATAAGCTATTGAAGGATTGACTCCGCAAAATGAATTATTCATGAAGTTTGCTGTCTAGGTCAAATGTTCTCTATTCATCTTCATCAAGGTTCTCACCGGAAAAGTCGAAACTTTAATTCAAGCATGTCTTTAATGCATTCCTGGTTCCTTACACGAAATTCAAACATTTTCTTTTATTTCATTTCATTTTACCAACGATTTTGTTTAGGTGACGTATTGGCAATTTCGCCCGGACGACTTCCATTTTTTTTAATCTATTCTAATTACACAATTTCCGATAAGATTAAATTTATCCTATTCAAATCAGTCCTGATAAGTAAGTATGGTATTTTTTCTATCTTGTGAGGATCATATGTGTATATGTTACCCATAAAGGTTTTTACATCGCATCAACAATATCGCAGTTTTGTTGCGATGTCTGACAGGTAATAATGGAGGTAGAAGCCACAACTAGCTGGCAATTAGGGCTGGTCAAGTTGGGTAGAACCATCGGCTTTCAGTAAGTCGGTCGGGAGACTAGCTCTTTTGAAAATCAAATACTGTCACCGGATATCGTGAGCACGAATAGGTGCTTTGAGAGCAATACAACATCAATTCAATGGAAAGTGGCATACAACTCCAATCCGGTCATATCAAAGTTGAGGTCGCGGAAAGTTCGACAACCCCAAGTCCCTCAAGTAAGTTTCTTATCAACGTCATTTTATCTCATTCTTCAAACTTTTCATTAGGTTCTAGGAACTCCTGGCCTAATGCATAATGCAATTTGATTGACTGATAATATGCATGGAACGATCGGCATAGAGATAAAAATGTCAAACTTACTTCTACGATGAAGTAAATTGGGCATGATTTAAAGTTAACCTTATTCGTTTTTCATCGAGTGTAAAGGAATCTTAAAGCTTGTCCAAAGCCACTCTCGATGACTGCTTCCTGGATACTAAACCAGTACTCGCGCCGATGTGTGGGTTAGTCCCGGAAATTTTCACCTCGTATAACGGGAATTCGTTCCCGGACCTTGTAAATTGTTCACCCATTATTTTTATAATGATTTTCGTCATTCTCACCACATGCTTATTCACACCGATGAGTTCAATGGAGTACTTCATTTCAAGGCTTCTTTTGAGGTAGTAATGTTATCCAAAATACGGGTCATGCCATATAAATAAAGTAATCTTTTGACATTTCTTTGGTCCATGATGTCATACAAACATCCAGATAATGGCCGTATTCCCCTTGAAAATGTTCCGATCTTCATGGATTCACCATTACTAGAAAAGTGGTCTGAAGTTTCTTGCAAAAGGACGCTCGAACGTAACCAGAGGTTTCGGCGGGAACCACTGGACCACGCAGGACCACAGATTATCTTGTCAAAGGATAATCCAAAGGTACTACGGATTTGAACCAGGGACCCTAAAGAACAAAGACCCCCACCTTAACCACTGGGCCAAACAGGGAACCAATCATTCGCTTGGAAATAACAATGTGCAGAGCTCATGACAATGCACAGGGAAAGGTGTAATGAAACCAACAATGTAAAGAAGATAAAGTCGCTAACGGCGAAAAATTCCAATATAATCTCCAAGAAATAAGGATTCAATGTATTTATCCGCGACTGTTGATGGGTTTCGCACATATCACCGGCTATACTTGTCGCGCCAATGTGTCCTACGACGTTCATAGTAGAAACAGTAACGGTCATAAATCTGAATTGCTTTCCTATATTTTTGTCTTTAAGGGTTTCCACGCCGTTTTCAAAGGAGTTGGTTTACCCAACCCATTCCCCTATTAGGGATCTTGAGATAGGACTAAAATTATAACAGCAGCAAGGAGCAATCATTATCCGAGGCCTCCGTCCCCGGACGTTTGTCCCTTTTTCTTTTTCTCGCGCAACTTCCTAGTGTCACGTGACAATAGCGGTTAAACGTTTCCAAGAGACCCACTTAACAATGTTGTCTAAGAAACACCACCTATCTTTATACAGTCTAACTTGTGTTTAGCAGCAACCCTTGTAAGCAGCCAACCTGCCTTAAGCAACCACTACTAAAAGTCCCATTGTTAGATTTATAGTGTATATCAATTTGTGTTAAGCAGCCAACCTGTCTTAAACAGCCAATTTGCTCTGTCCCATAGGCTGGCCTCTTAACACAAGTTTGACTGTATCTAATAATATCACACCATATTCTAGGTTAAAATCGTTGTAAACGGAATAATCCGTTAAAACGGCTTGCAATATCTGCAAGACAAATGTGTATATCTTTTCTGTACGGTTATGAACGGTATTTAAAATCTAACAATAATCCAGGCTTGCGTAATCTAACAAATATATGTTTCACTTTATCGATAGAAAAAAAATAATTTTAAAAATAGATAAATAAAAATCAAATCTTTGAGGAGCGTCGATAGCAAAGGCCATCCTATGTGGAAACTAACTCCAATTTGCTTGTTTATGGATGTAAGGCAACTTGAAATTTATAACTTAATTTCTTTCAAACTGTACAACAACTTTTCAGTTGTTTTTGTTTTATACTGGGGAATACCGAAAAGTAGCTCAGTTATTTCGATTATCAGTTTTAGAGCATGTATACAGCGAATCAATATTCTATTTTAATCCAAAAGCCTTGCAGGGCTTTCGATCTCTTCCGCATATAAACCGTACACATTTAGAGATACTATGCTTTCAACAAATATTTTAAATTTTACATATATATGGGTTTTTACATCACATCAACGTTATTTCAGTTATGTAGCGATGCCCGACTCTTAATGATGGAGGAAGACCCCAGACTCAACTACCCATATGGGCTGGTTAAGGTGGGTAGAACCGTCGGCATTTAAATTGTACATACAAAAGCTGTTATGTTTCGACGACATTTTTTTTTCAAATATTCTCTTCTGTGAACACTCACCTTTAAAGGGACTAACTCAAAGCTTTGAGCTCTATGAGTAAAAACAAATTTGACATACACACTCATTTCATTTTCTCTAACCAATTACCGTTCTCTATAAAAAATAATTAGAAAAAAAAGTTTAAATCCAAATCTGTGAGATAGTCGCTTTAAGACGTGCGACAGAGAGAAGAGTAAAGAGCTGATAACGGTCTTTTTAAGCCATTGAGCGTCATGATGTATGGCGCTCTCAGCGGATTGATTCAAACTTCCTTTAACCCTTAGAATGTTGGGTAATTTTCTAAAAATAGATTTTTGTGTCGTCTGCTTTCCCAAACCTTAAATATCTACTTAATTCTGATGAGGAAAGATACGCAGAGTAGCATACAGGTTGGATCACAGGCCAGTCGCCAATTTACTTGGCGGCTGGCCTGTATCTAACCTGTTTGCAAAGGCATGAAGTCGGATCCAGCACTATAAGGGTTAACAGATAAGAACGTGTAAAACTAATTTAACCAATCTGTCTAACTGCCATTTCGAGAGATGGAGACAGACTCGAGGTTATTTATTCTGATGCTTTATTAACAGACCCTTTCTTTCATCGAACGATTTGTTTGTTTGTGCGTTTGTTTGTTCTTGAATCAACATCGTTGTGATACATTTTTTCTTCATATTATAGCGAACAGATACAGCATTGTGTTTGCTTTGTTTCTATGGCGAATGTATGAATAAATGGATGAATGAATGTTTCAGTGGGTTTTTTTTTCAAAAGGCACACCAGCAGCTTATGTGTTTGTTTATAATTAGTATTTAAAGTAGATTTAGTTAAGTTAATATCTAACCCTTTCCCAAACAACAAATTTTCGACTGTCCCAAATTGAAAGAGTTTGCAGACGACATTTCAAAATGTGATGAAATTGGTAAAAAATCTTCTGATAGAGCTGATTACATTGTGAAAAAAGGAGAAATTGCTCGTAACGAGCATTTCTCCTTTCCCCACGATATTTTCTAAAGTCGTTTGCAACAAAGTGGTCAAATGCCGTTATTGTTTGAGAAAGGGTTAAAGAAATTTCAAAGTAACACATGCTCAAACTGTTTAATTACCATTCATTGGAAACAAATAGTTAAAAGTCCAAACGAACATTCATCAGGACGATCTCAGTATCTTCTTGCATTATTAAGAACTAACCCTATTGCTAAACGTAGGCTATCTAGTGCTGAACTGGGAAAAGCCAAATGCCCATAGGAAATCACATTTTACTCGTGTCTAGATCATGTTATAGTCAAATTTTAGGAGTAATTAACATGTTCCTGTTCCTCATTTCATCAGGTTATATGGATGGAATTGTTACACGAAGCATATTCAAAGCTTACCTCATGGCTACAAGAGCATGTCAAATTCAATCATATACGCAATGTTTACGTTTACAATAAATTGCAATACAACAATGTTTTGCGTAATCTCATTCATTATTTTTAGATTATGAACCAGGTTTCCCACAACAACTTAGTTATTCACTTTCGGTTCTGTATTCTGAATACATGTGCCGAATAATGATAAATTAAAGGTCACAAAGTGAAACGCTTTAGTCAAAGGAACCGAACCCAGGACCCTTGTGTTCCGAGGCTTAATATCAAACAATGAACCCCAGTCTTTCACAACAATGTCGTAAAACAAAGAGTAACTCTACACACATTTATTTACAACACCAACATCATCATCATCAACATGGTATGCACTTGCCAAGCAGATCCAATAGTATTAAACCGGTATCGTCGAGTATAACCTTTGTTTCCTCGCCCGATATGTTATCCAATTTATACGAAATAGGATATTTGCAAACTATTCTCAGAATGTGCCTCAGCTATTAATAACATAAACAATTGACAGACAACATGTAGAAAGAATAAATCTAGGAACAAAAAGAGCCAATGTATATACATTTGCTCTCAGAATCGCCCCGTTTGATTTGTTTATTTTCGGGTTAACCCCTTTTTCAACAGGTCTTTAGGCATATCACAGCTGTCAGCGAACATATCCATGCTCCTGATATTTTCTCACCAGAACAGCTCCAAGTCGCTGAGTGATTTTTGTATTTAGATGCGTAGTATCCTTAGTCCATTGGAATTTACATACCATATTTCGAAGCTTACGCGTTAATCATTGAACTATAAGCACAAAAGTCTAATTACTCATTTGATCATTCACCATCAAAAAGGGTTATGTACGGACTAACACCTACGTGGGAGCTAGGCCAGAAGAAGTCCGGATTTAATCGCGTTGTTTAATTTAATTCTATTGTTACTGTCAATTATTTTCCCATATGAACGTAACTGATGAGAGACGAATGAGTCACATTTCATTGGCTTCTTTAACCATTGAAATAAATGGCAACCCAGTGTAGTAATGATTGGTAAAGGTTTAATTTATGATTTATCGTGCAATGCTCTAACCACCCATGGATACCTAATCAGGAAAATGTGGATAATATTACCACTGGAACGCTAGTTGCATGTAACTCGTCATAACATACGTTTGCATTTAGGGATCGTAAAGATATAACTCAAGAATTGTTGAAACCTCTTTAAATTACAATGTTTAATATTTACATGGGTTTTACATTGCGTCAACAGTATATAACAGTTATTTTGCGATGTACGAGTCCTAATGATGAAGGAAGACCAAATTCTTAACTGCCTATAAAGCTGGTCAAGCTGGGTCGAACCACCGATGTTCAATAAATCAGTCCGGAGACTTTAAATCACAAACAAACAAATTTCGCTATAACATTATTATGTTATTCATGAATATTCTAAACGAGATCGCAGAATGTAACTTTAAGTTTTCTCGCCTATTCCACTATGCAATTCATACGAAATAGGGTTTTTGACGATGATGCGTCAAAGTATTTCCACAACGCACTTCTGTTAATAATACAATAAATAAATGTCTGAATATACAATAAATTAATGTCTGAATATATATGGAAAATGATATGCCCAAAGGTACCATTTAGCCGGTAAATGTTCTACAAATGTTTTTTGTATGAAATACCGCGTTATACACTGAATAACTAGGGGTAATACGGTATATACCCATGCGATTAAATACGAATACCCTATACCTTCATCTTAGAGTATGTGCTTTTCCAAATTGAAAGAGACAATACATGGATATGCAAATTTCATAGTATAGAAATTAACACTTTACTTTTGACATTGGCTAGTAGCCATTGTGAAAAAAGAAGAAAATGAGTGTTACAAGGATTCGTCCAATTGGTATTGTAGTTTCCTTAAAACATTTAATATGAATATCAGGGAAAGGAAAATAGAGCAAATGATTCTATTCTCCGAGACGCTTCCAATGACGTGTCACATTGCAATATTGTCCTTTCATTGAAGATATTATCCATGTTAATCAATTATGACTTACGCAAACATTTTCCGTAAGTTGTTTAGTAAAACGGTACCCAGGATCCCCCGAGGCTTCATATCGCCACCGCAACCGATTTGGCCACGCAAGACCCCAAATCCAACCGATGCAAGCGTTTATAAAGCATATGTCGATTTGAATGTAAGCCATAAAGAATACATGTACGTGATTGACGATTGGTGAATAATAACGATAATAACGATAATAACGTAATTTACTCGGAATAATGAAATGCTTCCGTTTCTTAGAAGGTGATCAAAGCGTTGCCTTATTTGGCCACGTCAAAGACTGTCATTGTTGAGACACAAAGAGACACTAAATCAATAAACAAAGCCAAGACCGCATTGACAAAGGAAAAATACTATGCCGTTGTCATAACCATGCTTGGAATTGATTGACAATCTTTGGAAATCGTTGGTTATTATTCCGAGAATCAAAGGAAAGAAGAATTTCAAGGGGATGAATCTTATTTTTCTCAAACGTTTCAAGGGTAAAATCTATTAATGACAAATCAAATGCTGCCACTGTTATTTGAAACCATGCGAAGATAGGTCATGTGATTTCAATGAATGAATGAATGGTGTTTTAAGGCGCATCGACAGCTAAGGTCATTTAGCGCGCATTATGATGATGTTGATGAATGGATATTAAAAATATTAACAGGTTAAAATGTATTTATTTAAAGAAAAAATAAATAAGAATTTGTAATTAATGAACAAAAGTAGATATAAGATTTGTAAAAAATTAATGATTGTTGATAGATTGTTTGTAATGAATGTGTGATATGAAATAAATAGTGTGTGATGAAAAATGATATTGATAAATGTATATATATATTTAGAATGTGTAAGGAATCACAATTTATTGTAAATCCCAACCTCTTTGAGAAAGGAAAGAATTAATTCAATCCTGACAGTCTCAAAAAGCTCAAAAATAGTGTTGACATTGAAATATTTTGCACGAATTCTTTGAAAATCAATGCAATCTAGCAATATATGTTTGATGGTAAATTGTGTATTGCATGGAATGCATTCAGGTGCATCTTCCTTAGCCAAGAGCCAGGAGTGTGTAATGTATGAATGACCAATTCGGATTCGTGCAATTGTAACTTCCTCTCTTCGTATGGACCTGTAAGAAGGGTACCATTCTCCGAGGGTAGGCTTAATTGAATGCAATTTATTAAAAACATCATCATTCCATTTTGATTGCCAGATGGATGTGATGTAAGTTAAAATAGAAGGTTTAAAGTCGGTGTATGGTACTTTAAAATCTGAAATGGGAAGGTTAAGAGCTGATTTAGCGGATCTATCCGCATGTTCATTACCCATGATACCAGTGTGGCTTGGAAGCCAACAGAACACAAGTCTGTTTGAAGACAAAATATGAGAGATCCTTTGAATAATTTGGCATACCAAAGGGTTCTCCAACTTTTGATTTGATAAGGCTTGCAGTACTGATAGAGAATCAGAAAATATAATAAATCGGGTGGAATTTGCATTTTCCACCAGGTTAAGGGCTAGATCAATAGCCCTTATCTCTGCAGAGAAGATAGAAGACTTGTCTGGAAGGCGGCATTTCTTAACCCTTTCTCCATATACAGCTGCAGCTGCAACCAAATCACCGTCCTTGGATCCATCAGTGTATATAGGTTTGTAGGAAGAATATTGTTCTTTTATCTCTCTATATTTACTGTGAAAGATAGCTCTATCTGTTTCTGATTTCTTATCAGAGGTAAGATCAAATAAAAAGTTTGCTGTGTCCAGTGTCCATGGAGGTATGTCAGATAACTTGTACTGGGCTATGGAATCAGTGTCTACCCCAAGATTATCTATAATGGGCTCCATGCGAATACCAAATGGGGCAATAGCATTGGGTTTCTGTTGAAAAAGGCGTTTGTATTGGGGGTTAAAAACTACTCGATGAGTAGGGTTAAAAGGATTGGATTTCAATTTTAAAAAGTATTGAAGAGATAGTTTTTCCCTTCTGTAATATAGAGAAGGTTCATTAGCCTCTGCATAGAGGCTGTTAACAGGAGATGTTCTAAAGGCGCCTAGGGCAAGCCTTAAACATTGGTTTTGTATTGGATCTAGCAGCTGGAGATAGGATTTACGGGCTGATCCATACACTATAGAACCATAGTCAAGTTTTGATCGAATAAGGGATCGATATAGCCTTAGCAGGACCTTCTTATCGGCTCCCCAATCTGAGTGTGCAATAACTCTAAGAATGTTCATTGCTTTTTGGCATTTCTTTTTAAGAGATTTAATATGAGGTAAGAAAGAAAGCTTTTTGTCAAAAATGACTCCAAGAAATTTGAACTCTGGCACAACTTCTAGTTTAGTATTGCCTAGAGTCAGATCGGGGTCTGGATGCAATCTACGAAGATTGCAAAAATGCATACATTTGGTTTTCGTTTTGGAAAACTTGAACCCATTTTCATCTGACCATATTTGCAATTTATTAAGGCACTGCTGTAGTTGGCGTTCAATAATATCCATGTTTCTGGAACAGAAACAAATAACAAAGTCGTCTACATAAAGGGAGCAGTCCACTCCAGGGTTTATAGCTTTAACAATGCTATTTATCTTAATGCTAAAAAGTGTAACAGACAAAATACACCCCTGGGGAACCCCCATTTCCTGCTCGCGAGCACCTGACAAGGTGTTCCCAACACGAACGCGGAAGAGCCGTTCATCCAGGAATGCTGCAATGAATATAGGTAGGCGGCCTCTGAGGCCAAAATCGTGTAAATCTTTAAGTATACCATGTTTCCAAGTGGTATCATATGCACTTTCCAAGTCAAAAATACAGATACTACATGCTGCTTTTTAATAAAAGCTTCTCGAAGATACGTTTCGAACCGAACAAGATGGTCCAACGTACTTCGTTGTCGGCGGAAGCCACTTTGAACAGATACAATAAGGTTGTTCGATTCAAGAAACCAAACAAGCCTATCGTTAACCATCCGTTCAAGAGTTTTACAGATGCAACTTGTCAAGGCAATCGGTCGGTAACTGTTTGGATCTTTTGCATCCTTTCCTGGTTTCGCAATTGGAATGACCAAAGCCTCTCGCCAGCTGGATGGAAATTCACCAGTCTGCCAAACATTATTAAAAATATCGAGTAAAATAGAAAGGGATGAATGTGGTAAGTGCTTGAGGAATTGATAGTGATTTGGTCCTGACCTGGAGAAGTGTCATGGGATTTCTTCAAGGCAGATTGAAGTTCTTTAAGAGTGAAGAGTTTGTTGTAATGCTCTTCATTTTTAGAAGTAAAATTGAGCTTTGTTTTCTCCGCTCTCGTTTTAAAGGTCTGAAATTTTGTAGAGTAGTTCTCAGCAGAGGATTTTATCGAGAAAGTCTCTGCCAAGGTATCTGCTATGTCCTGAGGGTTATCTATTTCTTGGTTGTTTGAAGTGAGGTGACTAATATGAGATGGACCTTTGCCATTTATTTTACGAATCATGTCCCAAGTCTTTTTGGTTGAGGTGCGACTATTAAGTCTAGAGACATAATCTCTCCAGGATTTGCGCTTACTTGTTTTAATTGTGCATCTTGCCTTTGCACGGCGAATACGGAAGTCGTTAAGGTTTTCTTGTGTTGGTCTCAGGTTAAATTTCCTGAGAGAGGCCTTTCGTTCCCTAACGGCTTCCTTACATTCAGAAGTGAACCAAGGTTTATCTGGACGTTTGGGATTTGTCGAGGTCTGAGGTATAGACTGTTTGGCTGCATCAAACAATAAAGAAGAAAAAAGGAAGGAAGGGTCCTCACAGTCCTCAAACGCATGGTGAACAATATTCTGTTCACAAAGCATCTGGAATTTACTCCAGTTTGCTTTGGACAACTTCCACTTTTGAGGACGATCAAGGACTGAAGGTTTATTTTCATTTAAAATAATAGGGAAGTGATCACTTCCACAAGTGTCTTCTAAACATCTCCATGAAAAATCAGGGAGAAGTACTGGACTGCAAAAAGAAAGGTCAATAGAAGAATATGATCCTGAAGCTGGATGCAAATATGTTTTTGCACTTGGATCGTTCAGGAACGAAAGAGAATTTACAGTCATAAAATTCTCTATTTGATCACCACGGCGGTTCGTATCTGTACAACCCCATATGGTGTTATGTGCATTAAAATCACCAACAAGTACAAATGGTTGGGGTAGTTGAGATATCAAATCATCAAGACTACCTTGGTGTATAGGTTTATTTGGTGGAAGATACAAAGAGCACAGGGTAATAGTGTTATGTAAAGATAATCTCACAGCTACAGCTTGAAGGGAAGTATCAAGCTGTATGTGCCTGTGAGGAACACTGTTATTAACAATGACAGATACTCCACCTTGGGCTTTATTGCCTTCAGTGTAAATCTTGTTGTATATAGAATGAAATTTGAGGGAGATAGTGTCATCCTCTTTCAAGAATGTCTCTTGAAGACAAAGTGCAGCAGGTTTGTGTTTATTAATCAGAAGTGACAACTCATCAAAGTTGGCCTTCAGACCTCGACAGTTCCATTGGATAATTGGATTAGCTATTGTGCTAAAAAGTAAAATTAAAAAAGTATAAAAAAGCATTCTATAATTCATTGCAGCAGATTAAAAAGTTAAGAAGCAGGTGACTTGGGGTCCTTGGTATTTGGTTTTTTACCCCAATCATCCAAAGAACCCCCCCATATGGACTGCTCGACATCTGAAGAGTCGCCTTCAAGGCACTCTTCAGTGTCCATTGCATCAAGGACTTCAAAATTGTTTGAAGTTGCAATGGGGGTTCTTGCGACAGAACTTGTCGCAGCACCTGAGTGTTGTTCATCATTTGAACAAAGAGATTTTTGTTTGAGAAGGTTTTTCCTTTCTTTCTTAGAAAGAGAAGGGTTTGCCTTCGATCCAGAAGATGGACCATTGGAAGAAGAAATAGATTTTTGTTGTTGTTTAGACTTTGATTCAGAGGCAGGTTGTTTAGCTTTAGATGTTGATGCAGGTGTTGGTGCAGAAGTATCTTTTGGTGTAGTTGCAGGTTTTGGTGTGGCAGTAGAAGGTTTTGGTGCTGATTGAGGTTTGGGTGCAGAAGTAGATGGTTTGGGTGCAGTTGCAGGTTTTGGTGTAGGAGGTGGCTGTTTTGCTATGTATGATGATAGAAGTGGTGCTGGGACCTTGCCCTTCAGCTCCTCTGCCATTTCTGGAAACTTCCCCAAAAGAAGTTTGAGGAGAAGATCGCAGGTATGGCAGTCTTGCTTCGGGGAGGCTACTGCTGAGTAGCTGTTCCCACTGACAAGTCTTTCCTTGTCCTGCTTTTGTTGCAGGACAAGTTTGCGTGCTTCTGCAAAGGAAATGCCTTCCTTGTACTTGATGGTCAGGATATCCTTCTCATCTTTCCAAGTTTGACACTCCTTCGCATAGGCAACGTGACCAGACTTGCAGTTGAAACAGCATGCAGGTGCGGTGCAGTGTTCAGTGCTGTGATCTGCGCCTACAAATGCGCATTTAGCACAGACTGGTGTATTGGTGCATTTTGTGGTGTGGTGACCAAATCGTTGACATTTGAAACAACGAAGAGGGTTAGGAATGTATGTGTCTACTTTTAAGGATTAAAATCCAATTTCAAGTGTAGGTGGAACTGTGGGACATGAGAAAGTGATTATGTATGTGTTAGTGTTTTTCAACACTCCATCTCTTTTGACACTGATGCGTCTGATATCTGTAACAGACTGTGACTTTAAGTTGTCCTTGATGTCATCAAGAGAGGAGCAGTAATGGAGGTCCTTGCAACGGATGACTCCTTTACATGAGTTGAGTGATGGATGTGGGTATACTTTGACTGCTTGTTTGAATAGTGTTTTATGTTTGAGTATGTTGATTGTTTGTTGCTTTGTGAAGCATTCAATGAGTATGGTGTTGTTTTTGAGTTTTTTTACTGATTTTGGTGTACCGAGAATACTTTTGATTGTTTTCTCGATAACAAATGGTGATATGTGTGTAATTGGTTTGACTGAATCTTCTGCTTCAACCACAATAAATCTTGGAAAATTTAGTGGTGACGGAGAAGATTCTGCCTCTGAATCACTGTCAGAAAGGGTACGCTTGGCAGCTTTTTTATGGGATTCCATATTAGTTTAAAAAGTTCACCATCCTTGGTCCCCGCCCACCATGGAGCCCAACAAGGGGACTTAATCTGGGGAAACCCATCGCAGATCAAGTCAGGGTTACAAGGATGGTATACTCAGGGTGAAAGGGCTAGACTGGACAAATGTGTCCCAAAAGATGTCATTCCAAGCAAGCGACAAAAATTTGGGATGGTACAGAATGTCAATCAAACACCAAATCTTTCATCTGATTGACCCATGGGCCACCGTCATGGGGTACTAAAGGTGAAGAAATTTCAAATAAATTTGAAAATATGTTGTATGGTGGAAGATTGATGAAAAAACAAGTTGCCCAAGATCATCACTCTAACTACTAGGCCATGGAGACACACTTTACGCCAAATAAAGCAATCGGGATTTGAACCCAAACGAATAGCGGCTTCGTCGTTTCGCGTTTAGTACATGAACCTCTAGGACATTGATGGTCTTTAATCTGCTTGTTTATTAGGGTAAAGCTTTTTGTCAAAATTTTCTTTTCTTGTTCGGTTTAGTAACGGTGGTTTTTATGGGTTCACTAGTATGAGAATATGACTTGAATATGTCTTGCCAACCGACCCTCCCACGAAACCAAAAGTCCCGTCGGGCCCAAACCCGGGGCCCCAAGTTCTAAGATTTTAGACGAAGACAAAGACCGCACGCCTAACAATTGGGTTATGTAGGAGCCTGGAGAACCACCATAAGTGCACAAGGAATGGAATTCGTCAAAAAGCTTATAAAAATACATGTACACCTTCAGAACACTACATTCCCCCAATATTCCCCGAACCATTAAACTGATGGCAACAGTTAGAGCGGAAATGTTCGGATTATGGATATTCTGTGATGCCAACCTCACATCTTCCCGCCATAATCAATTGGATAACGGGCGACGCCTTTTGATATTTATGAATTATATTTGTGTTCCGCGGCCGTGACATGAATATTTCTTCAAGTCTTTGTAAGCGCAAATGCCATTATACATTGTTGGTCCCCGCGTAATGCGAAGTTATCCATTTTCTAACTATTTTCGTTATGTTTCTTATGGAGATATATTGATCGATTTTTCTCCATATTTGCTGCTCTTTGCAGTCAAACACGTATGTCTTTTGTTTGCTGATATGTGGTTAAACGCCATGTCAACAACTTTTCGGTTATAAATACTCATGTGATTAGATTCGATTAGATTGTTGTTTAAACAACATCCCAGTCATGTCAGGTTATATAACCTACCATGCTCCTAGCATTTCCTATTCAGTACTTCATGTTAGCAATTTTAAGCATCAGGCTTCTTTCACAAACACTCGCTTTTGTGACTAATATGGATAGTAGACTCTGGGTAGAAATAAAGTATTTGTGTAGTTCTAAGGAACAAAATATTTAGCCCATCCCTTTATTCATATATAACATATATGAGTAATACATCGCGTCAATATTATTTCAATTAGGTTGCGATGCCCGACTCTAAATCACATACTAAAATCAATCATAACATAGACATAGGCATTTTATTTCAAGTACATAGGCCACCGGCCCATAATACAGATTTACACAATGTGCACTAGTTCAATGGAGAGTGAGTAAATACACAAATATATCTATATATATGAAATAAGTCATTAAAAACGTTTTTTGTAGAACTTGCGCTCAAAAATGGAAAGAAAACACTAAGAAATTGGAAATCTTGTGAATAACATTTATGTTATCATTTCCTTGAATTGAAAAGAATCATTGAAGAGTTCTGTTTCTCAACCAAAAGCTATCCAAATACTTTTGCAAAGTTCTTCGTGTGCTTTGCATTCGAAGAAAAAATGAAATTCATCTTCGATGATGAAAATATGTTCATCTTTACAAATCAGGAAGAATCGGGTTTCTCTATCTAAGGACAGAATATACCAACTCCAAATAAGGCAACATCTTCTTGTTGAACTATCGATATTTCAATGCCATACAAAACGAAACAACTGTCCTAGCAGAACAAAAGGGCGACGCTACGATCCGCATCTGATAGGAAAAGAGATTTAGAAATAATTGAATGGAATGGGTAGACAATCTCCGTAATCGGAAATCGAAGTTGACAGTCGGAAACAGTTCTTCAATGGTGACCCGTTATATTATTATTTTGAATAGCCATTCCATTACATGCATGTATGGTTTGTTTATTATTTGTTTGAAAGGGTTTGATTGAATTCGCGTCAGAGATATGCCAGGCAGACATCAAGCGGAGAGCTTCCATGTCGTTCGTTTTGTTTGATATATGGTTGGATTCTGATTGTTTTACATCGCATCAACATTGTTTTTCTATAAAACAATGCCCTGTCCATTAAAGATGGTTGAAGACCATTCAGTTTAACAGCATATAAACGCTAGCCAGGCCAGGTATATCGTTTTATGGGTTTTATATCGTGTCATTATTTCAGTTCTGTTGCAATACCCATACACAGACGATGGAGTAAGGCTATTTAGAATAACTGTCCATAAGGACAGGTCAAGGCGGGTAAACCCATCCATCCACAGTCCGTAAGTCTGTCGAACAACTTCCAAATCTGAACACATCGGGTTTATCCAATGAACACACCTCTGAAATAATAGGGATGACGCCATATTGGTTCCCTGCGGAATGGCGTCACTTTACTTTCGTTTTTAAAAATTGATCCTAAATGTGAAATCTTTAAAGTCGTTAAAATTGATTGAGGAAACAACTATATATATCACAACAACAATTTCGCCATTTGGTATGAGTTACTGATAAAAAATGATTTAAAAGGATGTCTAACACTTCCATACACATTGAACTACTTAACGTGCACGCTTAGAAAATGTGTTAATTGCCGGATGCCGATTTACCCGAAAAATTGTAACCATTTACTTATATCCGAGGTGTATTTCACAGCTCACGGAAATACCCGAGTAGTTCCGATTGGAACAACAACTTCACAAGAAAATTCAAATCAAATTTTACCGCAATTTAAACCCACGTAAAGAGGGTACACAATGGCGAAGAAGGAACATTGTGTTCAATTTTTGCATTTCGCTTGTTTGTTTTGTCTTTTTTACACCATGTAAACAAGATAACACTTTTACACCATGGAGATACCTGACTCATGCAATAAGGCAAAAGGCGACCGACCCTTCGGCTAAAATACCAAAGGGGGACTGGTCAAGCAAGGTACGTTTTAATCATATGGGTTTAATCTTGCGTCAATAATATTTCAGTTCTTTTGCAATACCAATCTTAAAACTACCCACTGATGCTAATCAAGTCGGAGAAAATGCATCAAAATTCCATATAAGTCCACCAAGGGACTACCTCTTATGAAAAAAAGGATAAAGATGAAATATATTCCTTGCGACCCGCAAACAATTTCCGGTGAGTTAACGTTCCGTTTTCATTATGGTGGATTAATATACATTAGGACACGGGAATGAAGTTTATATCTGTATCCGGGAATTAGATCGGGCTTATTTCCTGTAGACGCGTACGCGGGCAGCAATAATGAAGGCTCGGACAATCACAGAGTTCAAATCCCCTTATCGTATCAGTTTATTCTCTATCATCAGCTTTCGTGATTGGTCCAAGTTCAAAGGACTTGTGCTTGACACGGGAATAAGAAGTTGTTTTTTTTTCGTTTTTTTTTTCTTTTTTATACTAATCGAATTTTTTTGGCATCTTTACAAAATCACGAGTTAGATCCTACCATGCCTTTAGAGTTGATTTGTCGAAACGATTGTAAGAAGTACAGTTAACACTCATTATACACTATGTTCAAGTATGAAAACAGAAATAGATTAGACAAATGAATATTTGACAAAATCATTGTTGACGACAATTTGATAAACATTTACGCTTGTTTTTCTTTTTGTCTCTCATTTTTGTCTTTCTATCCATCTCTTCCAATTTACTTGTTACTTTTTCTCCCATTTCTCCTTCTTTCTCTCTGCCATATTTCCTGCCTTTCTCTATTTTTCTCTTTTTCTCTTTTTAGCTCACACGTTTCTATCTTTATTCAATCTCTATCTCTTTCGTCCTCGTTCTTTTCTCTCTGTCATTTCATACTTACATGTAGCGTCATTCTTATTTCTTTCATGAATTCTTTTTTGTATGTACATTTGCATATTCATTCAAACTTTGTTTTCTTCTGTCACTGATTGTGTCCTACAGCATACACCTGTCATTCAATTTCAGACAAATCACTATAGGTCCAATGGCTCTTTTGGTACCAACTTTAGGCGAGCACCGCTACAACAATTGATAGGGTTTTTTCACGCATGGTTCCAGTTAGCTTGTGAAATGAAAGCGTTCACTTTTAAATTTCTAACCAGTCAAATATTTTTTACCGTATTTCAATCATTTATTCTAGCGTGTAGCTTATACTATTTTCTATTATTTGTCTCTCCATTTTATAATTCTAAACAACTAATGCATATTTGCCTTTCTTTCTGTCTTTGTCTCTGTCTCTTATGAACTTTCCCACTCCTCACTGAATTTATGCGTTGTACTCCCTTATTGTATAACATGTTTAATTGGGACGATTAAACGAAATGTTCTGTTCTGTATTAAAATTGGTCAGTCAAATCTACTTCTTCTGTCACAGGTTTGAATGTCAAGCCGGTTAATTATCGCGTCTCAACGATGAAATAGACAAAAACCAGTTTGAATCAAAGCTATACCGACATTAAAAGCGAAATGACCTTTATTCTGCGATCCATTACGAGGGGTTCCGAAGAGATGCATGATGGGTAATTCACCGGAAGTGACCGACTGGTTTACGACCTGTTTATATCTGATTGCAACTTAACGTCGGGGAGAGAAATCGACACTAACCCATTCCGATAGACTAGATACCAATTCAATTTGATGATTATATATGAGTATATAAAAATGCTTGGTTTCTAGGCTTCATGCTACATTGTATATACAAATGAGTTAACCCTTAAAGTGCTGAAACCGTCTTCGTGCTTATGCAAACAGGTTAGATCACAGGTCAGCCGCCAAGTATCCTCTATTGGCGGCTGGTCTGTGACCTAACCTGTGACCTAACCTGTTGCTACTCTGAGTATCTTTCCTCATAAAAAATAAGCAGATATTTAAGGTTTTGGAAAGCAGACTACACAAACATCTACTTTAAAATTATCTATCATGCTTAGGGTTAAAGTAAAGTCATCCAATATACTCCATACTACTAGGAAACGGAATGTACAGTACGATTGAGAATTTGCGTCCGACTTTTAGTTCAGTCGAAATTTTACTACATCGGGAACTATTTTTACGACCTATTTCTTTCTTGGCGCAGGAAAAGCTATTAGCTAGGCGGTTGTTGTTTGCCGGAAGCACTCATGGGAAACATTAGATGGAAATCGACAATAAAAAAGGGAACATTGATACGAAGGGAAATCAAATTTCGTATGAATGGAAGTAATAGTTTGTGTCGACCCTTCACACAATAAAAGCGTTTTGGATGAAATGCGTTTTTATAAAACGAAAATGTTTTTTTTTCGTATGATACAATGTTTTTGTTTATGTATACCTTTTACAAAACGTAATTTTCTGCGATCATAATGTTTGACAAGGGAAAGGGAAAATATATTTTTATACAAAAGAAAGCAATAGTATGTGTTGACTCTTCACACATTTTTATCATGAGGGAAAGTACTTTATTGACAAGAAAGGTATGCATTTTCGTATGACTAAAGTATTTGTTTGTGAATATACTTCACACAATCTGATCGTTTTGGCAAATACGTTTAGGCAGGAAAGTAAATACTGTTCCATGTGAAAGAAAACAAAACTCTGTGTCGATTCTTCATCCCATGTGATCGCTCGGGAAAATACTATTTGACTTAAAGAAAATGAATTTTTGTTTGAAATCAGAAATTGTTTGTGTAGACATTTCATACAAACATTTCATACAATGTAAACGTATTTCCACATTCTATTTGACAAGAAGGAAGTCATGTTTTGTACGAAAGAAACAGTGATTAGTGTCAATTTCAATTTGGACCAACATACATCAATAAATGGAAGGATGTTTCTTAATTTTTCTATTGCATCTGCATGTCAACTAGCTAATTGGTTTAAAGATTGCTTTTTATGATATAATTAGAACGAAGAAATGCTTAGTTTTCAAAATATCTATATGTCTAACACAGCTGCAGAAAAGCGCCAAAACAAATGATTCATCCTCTGTGTTAATAACAAAGCTTTTTCTTTTCTTCTTTTTTCTTAATGGTTTCTAAAGCCAAACAGAAACTGTTTTTATGCCGTCTTAATAAGTTGCTAATATCGATTTCGACCCGTCGCAAAATTCCACTTTAGGGCGCAAGTTTAATTAATCCAATTACCATTAGAGAGCGCTCGTTTGAAATGATATAAAAGTAGCCTTAAGGCTATCGCAGAAAATGGCGGTTCTTTGCCTCAGCAAAAGATCAAAGTAATCTATTTAATGGAAACGGAACCTTATCCCAAACAACAGGAAGCAGAGGCAAAGCTTTATACTTCCTCGTCCAATCAGAAATGTCTTAGAAATAAGAAAGACATTGATACCAATGCTCTGAAACAATGGCCATATTTTACATAGTTTAATCTTGAAATGCTCGGTTAGTAATGATAAAAGGGGGGCCTCCGTACCGAAGGTACCTGGTTGGAGTCCTCGTTAGGGGCCTCCGTGGCCTAGTGGCTCGAGTACAGAACTTGAAATCACATGGCCCCTCTCCGCGTGGGTTCAAATCCTGAGAGGGATATGGATTTTCATGAGAGGCAGTCTCCCGACTAACTTACAGAATGCTGATGGTTCTACCCGCCCTAACCAGCCCTTATGGGCAGTTGAGTGTGGGGTCTTTCTCCATCGCTAAGAGTCGGGCATCGCTACATAACTGAAATAATGTTGATGTGATGTAAAATCCATATATAAAAAATGATAAAAGAAAATCAGATCTTGATTACCTATAAGGGCTTGCAATCAGGGTAAATCATCGGTATTCCGTTATTCATTTAGAATACTACTTCTGTCGAAAATCCAAATGTTTATCTACAGTCAAACTTGTGTTTAGAGGCCAGCCTATGGGACAGAGTAAATTGGCTGTTTAAGACAGGTTGGCTGCTTAGCACAAATTGATTTACACTATAAATCTAACAATGTGACTTTCTGTAGTGGCTGTTTAAGGCAGGTTGACTGCTTAAAAAGGGTGGCTGCTTAGCACAAGTTAGACTGTATTTGTTTATTTGGGACTTCGCGTCAACATTATTTCAGATATGTTGCGATGCCCGCTTAATAATGATGGAGGACGATCCCATGCTCAATTTACTGCCGATAATGACTGCTCAAGCCGGGTAGAACCAACAACATTCTGTAGGTCATTCAGTCAGTAGAATGCCTTCAATAAAAATCAAAATGCCGTCAAAGAGATTCGAACACACGCCTTGAGGGGCCATGTTATTCTAAGTTCTGTACACAAACCAATAGGCCACAGAGGCCCCTTTCTCATGGGTTATTCAATTTATCATTTTATCATTTCATCATTTTTTTTTCACAATAATTTCCTAAGCAATACAATAAAGTAAATATAGCCATTTAACATGCTGTTTATGTCGAGTACTACTGCTTTCAATTTTGATCAGGTACCCATGTCTAGATAAGGAAAAATGGCTAAAACGAGTCAAGTATCAAGAAATGAAATTACCAAGCTTGCAGCTTTCCATGCAAAAAACAGACAATATGCGCTTCCACGTTGCGAAAATCAAATGTTGGTAGGATAAAATTGCACTCTTACGTAAAGCGCATTTAAAGTATACCGTTTATACAATAAGAAACCTTAGCAAAAGTAATAACGAGCGAAACCTTAGGCCTATTTGTAAGGATTCATCTGGTAACTTCTCTAATCGGAAGATTCATGAGGGCATTTCTACTAACACCACAGAAACTCGTTCCCATTCGTTATCCAATTAGTACACAGTATGGCGACCCCAAATTCTTTATCAAATAAGTGGATATTTACAGTCACACTTTTGTTACTATGCGATAGATCTAAAAAGCGATGTCACGCTTTTGGATTAAAACACATGTTGTTTCTATACACAGTTCACATTTTAACGAATTAAAAACGAGCTAATTCTGCTTCGAATGACTATTCTTCAGTGTGTATCATACGAAAAACAGCAGTTTTAAAGAAATTATTTATTAACTTCAAAATATCCTCACATATGTGAACAAGAGCCTTTAAGCCTACCAAAAAAGACTTCCCTGGCGTCTTCTCTAATAGGAAGATTCATGAGGGCATTTCTACTACAGTTACACCACAGAAACTCGCTCCCATTCGTTATCTAATTAGCACACAGTCATGGTATGGCGACCCCAATTTTGTTAACTAATGAGTGGATATGTACAGCATGTCGGTAACTCTTTCGTTTCTTGTGCCCTTAAATGAGCTTATAAATGTAAGAGAGCTTGAATTCTGAATGGAAGACGAATGCAATGGTAAATGATCTCCGCTGCGGAGAATTGAACCCGGTTTCCCCGTGTCACAAGTCCTACACATTAACCACTAGGCCACAACCCTCGAGCTAATAGGGAATACTGGCGTTAGTGCTATCGACAACATGTATGTAATCTATAAGATGCGATGCGATGCATTCTCATTATTCGCAAACGTTGCAATTAACCGTTACCATAATGAACGTTTACTCGAGGCATTATAGCAAGAATAGGAAACACATGTTGATCCATCGATCAATTCCTAGCTCGAATGAACATAACATAAGATAACATAGTTTTATTGAGACATTAAACACAAGAGCTCAAGGTCAATACACATATAAATACATGCGATGTATATGGTAGTCAATATAAACAATATACATATTCACAATACTAAAAAAAACACAGAGAGGAAAAATGGCAATAAATGAATCTGGTGAGAGTGATTTGATTTTGATAAGTGCTTCTGGTTCTATCGAAAAGATTGAAGCTGTTATTACATTACGTAAGTCTGGAAAGTAAATAATGTAAGTACATTGAACTGTTCTATGAAAACCGCAAAAGATTGTAAAGATGAATACAAGCGTATTAACAGCTAGTTGAGGGATGCATCAACATAAAATTTCTATGCAATATCTATACGTATAGATATTGAATAGATAGTATCGATAAATGATAAATCACACAGGGTTTTCAAGATAATAGACAGAACCTATCACTAGACAAACCAATAACATTACTCTACCACTTCCCTTACATATACACGATTCTTATCGATCGTAACTACTCGGGTATTTCCGTGATCTGAGATATACAATGCTTTCATTGGATAAACACGATGAGTTCAGATTGGTTCTTACACACATGCATCCGAGCATCTAAATAACAAGTATATTAACCCTTTACCCAATTCCAAATGTTCGAGTGTCCCAAATTGAAAGAGTTTGCAGACGACATTTCAACTTGTGATGAAATTGAAAACCCATCTTCTGTTAGGGAAAAAAATAATGAGGGAAAAGGAGAAATCGCTTTTTAGAGCAAATTTACCATTTCCCACAATATTTCCACAGTCGTCTGCAACAAACTGGTCAAATGTTGTAGTTGTTTGGTAATGGGTTAAAAGGAAGACCAGTTTCTCGTTCGTATACAATGCTTTCCGGACAATGGCATAAAACCATCGTGACAAAAGAATAAACTGCTCAAGATGGGCAGTTTCTCACTTTATCATACTGCTTCATTATCAATGGCACAAAACCATTGCGACAAAAGAAAGATTGGCTTCAGATGAACTATTTCTCCTTTTGCCAGAATGAATTCGTTATGCTTTATAAGGGCTGTCGCTCGTTGGGTCTTACACTTTATTTTAGTTTATAAGATTTCCACTGCTACCTCATGCTTCTAGATAACCGACACCATCGAGTTTCACTTTGAGGTGAAATCAACATTATTGACTTGGCTATTTGTCTGCATTTGATTAAATTCTTTATAATAGAATTCTGTCTGACGACAGGAAATCCAATTGTATATTTCAAATAGCCATATAAAAAGGAGTTTGGGTAATATTAAACATCTATACCCTTTTTGTAAGTACTCATGTTCTATTTTGGTGTAAATACTTCCTACCAATGCGCTTATTTTGTCCATACAAGCTTTAAACTAGGGCTTTTAAAAAGACCGCTGGTTACTTCCCCATCTTATTGCAACGATAAAGTAGGAATCTTTTACTTCATTTAAAGTTGAGAGGAAAAATTGCCATGTCTTGATTCGAACAATACAACACATCATTTTATTCAGCGAAGAAAGCCTTTGGACATATATATAACATACATATAGATTAACAAATTCCAATTAGTACATGCGCCCGTAGTAACTGCCGAGCAATAATTCGAATCCATAACCCCATCATTTCACAATTATTTCGTTGCTAAATGAGCTATTTTCAAAACAAGACCCAAACTAAAAGCTTGCCATTGTTTTTCATAAAACGAAAAGGATACTACTTCATTTCTATACAATTTTAGTATCAGCAATATCTATCGATTGAGCTATTCTCAGAAGACTTAACTACATGTTATATAGAGTATATCATAAAACAAATGGGCAAACGTCGTTATTTCTAAAAAGCTTTAGTAGCAACAAATACAAATGTACCAGATTGGTATTTAATTTATACAACCATTGTAAATACCGGGGAAGGCATTTTGATTTTCACGAGAGGTAGCACCCCGCCGATGGCATTTATATTTTCATGAGAAGTGGTACCCCGCCGATGGCATTTATATTTTCATGAGAGGTAGTACCCCGCCGATGGCATTTATATTTTCATGAGAGGTAGCACCCCGCCGATGGCATTTAGATTTTCATGAGAGGTAGTACCCCGCCGATGGCATTGGGATTTTCATGAGAGGGAGCACCCCGCCGATGGCATTTGGATTTTCATGAGAGGTAGTACCCCGCCGATGGCATTGGGATTTTCATGAGAGGGAGCACCCCACCGATGGCATTTGGATTTTCATGAGAGGTAGTACCCCGCCGATGGCATTTATATTTGCATGAGAGGTAGTACCCCGCCGATGGCATTTAGATTTTCATGAAAGGTGGTACCCCGCCGATGGCATTTGGATTTGCATGAGAGGTAGTACCCCGCCGATGGCATTTGGATTTTCATGAGAGGTGGTACCCCGCCGATGGCATTTAGATTTTCATGAGAGATGGTACCCCGCCGATGGCATTTAGATTTTCATGAGAGGTAGTACCCCGCCGATGGCATTTAGATTTTCATGAGAGGTAGCACCCCGCCGATGGCATTTATATTTGCATGAGAGGTAGTACCCCGCCGATGGCATTTAGATTTTCATGAAAGGTGGTACCCCGCCGATGGCATTTATATTTTCATGAGAGGTAGTACCCCGCCGATGGCATTTATATTTGCATGAGAGGTAGTACCCCGCCGATGGCATTTGGATTTGCATGAGAGGTAGTACCCCGCCGATGGCATTTAGATTTTCATGAGAGGTGGTACCCCGCCGATGGCATTTGGATTTTCATGAGAGGTAGTACCCCGCCGATGGCATTTAGATTTTCATGAAAGGTGGTACCCCGCCGATGGCATTTATATTTTCATGAGAGGTAGTACCCCGCCGATGGCATTTGGATTTGCATGAGAGGTAGTACCCCGCCGATGGCATTTAGATTTTCATGAGAGGTGGTACCCCGCCGATGGCATTTGGATTTTCATGAGAGGTAGTACCCCGCCGATGGCATTTAGATTTTCATGAAAGGTGGTACCCCGCCGATGGCATTTAGATTTTCATGAAAGGTGGTACCCCGCCGATGGCATTTAGATTTTCATGAAAGGTGGTACCCCGCCGATGGCATTTGGATTTTCATGAGAGGTAGTACCCCGCCGATGGCATTTAGATGTTCGTGAAAGGTGGTACCCCGCCGATGGCATTTATATTTTCATGAGAGGTAGTACCCCGCCGATGGCATTTGGATTTTCATGAGAGGTAGTCTGCAGGTTGACTTACAGAATGCCAATGGTGATACCCTGCTTGAACAGCCCATATGGGCACATACAATTGGTGTTCTCAATTATTATGAATCGGACATGGCAACATAGCTTATATGATGTTGGTGTGATGTGAAACCATGACGAAAAGACAACTGTTGTATACATTTCTTAACGATTTTTAAGCGTGATAAACGCAGAGAGACTAAGTGCATGTCTTCAGCATAAGGTTTTATAACGAATATATTTGAAGTATAAAATGGAGGATCAGATTTGTTGTTTACCACATAAATCATAGATTTACATTTGCAAGTTATTTAAAGGGACCCTTAAGTACTTTCCATGGTAAAAAGTCAGAAAATCATAAATTGCTTTGTGATTAAATATTTTCAGACTGCAGATCCACGGACCACTTCGTAATAACTGGAAAACTGTTTGTCTGTCTAATTCATACGAGATTTACATCGCGTCAACATTAATTCCGTCATGTTGCAATGTCAGGCTTATATTGATGGAGGAAGGCTTATACTTTGAATGCCTTTAAGGGCTGGTTAAGCCGGGTAGAACAATTGGTATTCTGTAAGACAATCAGGAATCTCTCATGAAAATATAATTGCCGTCATCGTCACCTTAACGGACATTGGTGAAAACAGTTTAAAACGACGTTTAACCAAAAATCAAAAATGTTTAACTTACCTATCAGAGACAGGATTAGCACAAAGGCGAGGTTGTTAGTCACTTGTAGATTCATTTCCCCAGCATACGGCGTCGGCTCTAATGTCCAAACACCATTAGGAAACGTATAGAATGCGCCGCCTTTTCCACGTCAGAGGACCATTAATAAGGATAAACGGAGCGTCACGTTTGACAGGAAGAATCCGTCGGTCATATATAAACTGTTAAGCACATGTAGTTCTTTCCAGGGTTTCACAGTGTCACAGTATTAGAAATGTTCAGTATGTTTAGATGTTTTGGCACTTATGACAGGAATAATCCGTCGGTCATAGATAAACTGTATAGTACATGTAGTTCTTTCCAGGGTTTCACAGTGTCACAGTATTAGAAATGTTCAGTATGTTTAGATGTTTTGGCACTTTTGACAGGAAGAATCCGTCGGTCATATATAAACTGTTAAGTACATGTAGTTCTTCCCAGGGTTTCACAGTGTCACAGTATTAGAAATGTTCAGTATGTTTAGATGTTTTGGCACGTTTGACAGGAATAACCCATCGGTCATAGATAAACTGTTAAGTACATGTAGTTCTTCCCAGGGTTTCACAATGTCACAATATTAGAAATGTTCAGTATGTTTAGATGTTTTGGCACTTTTGACAGGAAGAATCCGTCGGTCATAGATAAACTGTTAAGTACATGTAGTTCTTTCCAGGGTTTCACAGTGTCACAGTATTAGAAATGTTCAGTATGTTTAGATGTTTTGGCACTTTTGACAGGAAGAATCCGTCGGTCATAGATAAACTGTTAAGTACATGTAGTTCTTTCCAGGGTTTCACAGTGTCACAGTATTAGAAATGTTCAGTATGTTTAGATGTTTGTGCGCATTTGACAGGAAGAATCCGTCGGTCATAGATAAACTGTTAAGTACATGTAGTTCTTTCCAGGGTTTCACAGTGTCACAGTATTAGAAATGTTCAGTATGTTTATATGTTTTGGCACTTTTGACAGGAATAATCCGTCGGTCATAGATAAACTGTTAAGTACATGTAGTTCTTTCCAGGGTTTTATAGTGTCACAGTATTAGAAATGTTCAGTATGTTTAGATGTTTTGGCACTTATGACAGGAATAATCCGTCGGTCATAGATAAACTGTTAAGTACATTTAGTTCTTTCCAGGGTTTCACAATGTCACAATATTAGAAATGTTCAGTATGTTTAGATGTTTTGGCACTTTCGACAGGAATAACCCATCGGTCATATATAAACGGTAAAGTTCGCGTAGTTCTTTCTATGCCTTCACAGTTTGATCTATCGGTTTTTCTGTCAAAATATCAGAACCGTTTAGTATGTTTATAGTTAAGGTACATTTTACAGGAATAATCCACCAGTAATATATAAACTGTTAAGTACATGTAGTTATTTCTAGGGCTTCACAGTGTGATCAATCAGTTTTGATCATTCTGTCACAGTATTAGAACTGTTTGATACTTTCAGATGTTAAGAGTCATGGCATCATTGATAGGAATAAATTGCCGGTCATACCGTAAAGTGCACGTAGTTCTTTCTAGAGCTACGCTGAATATATTATAAATGTTCTGTCATAGTATTAGAATTGTTCATTATGCTTAAAGTCAAGGCAGATTTGATAGTATAATCAGCTTCACTGATTAGTCTTTCAGTTTTCTGTCACAGTATGATGATTGTTTCGCTATTAAGAGACAAGACACATTTGACAGAAAAAATCAACCGGTCGTGTATAAAGCGTAAAGTGCACGTGGCTATTTCTAGATCTCCCATGCATTGTCAATTACTTGGGGTCATTCTGGTCGCAAACGAATACCCGAGTTCTCTTTATTCTGTTAAAGAAACTGTTAAGCAATTTGAGTTATTCAAAAACGCGACACTTTTCACAGAAATAATCCACGGGTTACATAAGACGCGCGAATTGCGCGTAATTCTTTCGGGTATAATAATGCTCGGCCAATCACTTAGTGTTCTGACAAAGAGTAAGTGAGTATGGGAAATTGCTCAGTTGCAATTCAGATGCAAGTCGTTATATAACTGAAGGATGAATAATATTGGTATCATTTTTATATAAACTGTAAAGGAATCTCGCATGAAGTATTATTTCAATTCATGCTTAAGAGGTCTTCCACATTTTCTCAACTTGTGCTTTTTGAAGACACTAATGCATGATGCCCTACTTCACTGCAGCTACTATATAATACTCAAGAAACCACAGTGACAAAACTAAATGAATTTTGCATGACATATGAAGTGACATATATTGTGCGCCTATACCGAATATTGCGGTCATGCACATCACCGGAAGAAGAAGTTCATATGTAAAAGACATGTTTTAATAATTTCAATACTCTAAGATATGAATGAGAAATTTGTTCTAAGGAGCCAATACGCAATATCATATACATCAATGTAAAATGTAGATACGTAAAATGAATAAGAGAATACCTGTCAGAAGAGTGGTGTGTGCTTTGAAAACACTACAAGCACTCAACATACCTTTGTTATTTCCACGTGCCTATATCAATGCACGATATTCATGCTCCTTTCGATTTCGTCCATTTATAACATGTACATAATACTTTCCAATTTAATTTCCCACACACGTTATGCCACTTCAGTACCTTATTCACAAATTTTTATATCCATATTATTTCTAAATGAGTATTTCGTATAGATACGTCACTATGTTTCAGATACAATTCACTGATACAAACATTTATACAACAGGTATATCACACGCGGTGTACTAGTAAACAACGCTCGCCCACTAAGACAAATAATCAAAGAATGGATAATCAAAGTACGGAAAGGAATACAATATACACGCAAGGAGCGAAGTTAACGGAAAGGCCAACAACGCTCTGAATGATATGCCTAACGAAAAATACAGCTACCTGAAGACGCCGTGCTCCTGTAGTTAGTCGAAAGGTGGAATATCGATTCCGCTCACCGCTATTTACCGGATTTACGCCGTAAATATCTGTAATCTGAACCTGGTAGCAATTACAAGACAAGACTGTGCAGAGCCAAAGCGCCTTTATCGATGCGTCGATCAGTTTTGTGAAACAAATCGGAACGTCAAAATCGATGGTGAAATGTTTGTGTTTTTTTTTTCCTGTTTTTCTTTTCATGTATTAGTATGTTTGGTTTTTAAGCAGTTTCAGCATTATAATCCGATAATTTTCGCGTCATTCCCTCACTCAAAGGCAGCATCACCCTTTATTTACATGTAAGTGTTTTTACTGTCAGAAAAGTGTTTTTTATTGGTAAACGTTCAGCCATCCCCAATACAAAAGGTATAAGCGAAGAAAAGCTGTTACGAAATACAGGTCAGACATATTTTGACGTGATTTAACGATGTCAGCAAAATCTCCCAGTCATCTCTGCCCTCACTCATGGGCGCCGCCATTTGCATTTTGTTTTATACTGTAAACATTGATCACATGATCACCGCATCTGAAGAATGCCTTGGTGGAAAGACACTACGAAAACCGAAAAGCCAACTATTTGTGTGTTTTATCGCCGCTTTCAACATTTTTCTGTTATCGCAGCGCTTCATTGAACTTCTTGTTTACTCCGGAACTTGCTTTTTCAGACACGATACCATCTCAAATACACAAGATGCCGGAAAGGGTTGCCATGACGAATTTCAGATCAGACGCTTACTTGGATAAACCAAGCATCTGAATCATCCGTACCAAACAGACGCCTGTTAAAGCGCTTTGACAGGCTTCTTGGAGCAAACTCAATTTCAAGTCAATGAATGACTGATATCCACAATTATTGTTAGGAAACTGCCAAGAGCAAAAACACAATAGACAAAGATAAACTCAGTCTTTTGGAGCAAATGTATAAGTGACTATTAAGTGTTGTCCGTTAATGTTTTTGTTGGCGAAAAATACAATCATTCACACGCGGGCTTTATTGCGAGTTTGAAAGGTTTATGTACATGTCAAGGTGTGAGAAGATAAAAAGAAGATGAAAAAGAACAAAAGGACTTTTGGACTGGAACAGCCTTTGTGGTTTAACGCCCTTTCCAACGTTTTTAAGTTTAATAGCAAGGTGTCTTTAGATCCATCAGTATCACTTAATCATGACTGCACAGGCGTTAAGGGCTGTTCAGCGATCACCATTACCCAGAGTACCATGCGATTATAAGTACACTCAATCTTGTTATCAGCATTCCTGGTAAAAGGGGATATAATCGCGATGTGTAAGACAACTAATGCTTTTAATACGGACGCCAGACATTCTGAAAGCTCAAGTAGGAGCTGTCTGAATGACTTGCGTCCTTCATTAAGATGGTCTTTGGCAAAATAACTTTTCATTCATTGTTACCGCTGGTCGCATGAAACAAGAATGACTATTTTAGGACCTGTTTAGGAAATGTACACCATGTACTGTCTAAAAGTGGTCGCTTAAAAGAAAATTGGCTGTATTTGAGGATATGAACAGGACATGTGCATCATATGTTTGCAACAAGAGGTCGAAATCAATGACCGTTTGTTTTTGAAAGACCTGAGTTACTGCAAACGCGTGCGTCAGGCGCAGATGTCATTGTACTTGTTTAGTGTTTAAGGAATTGCTCTCCATAGTATTTGTCGGAGGAAATACAATGCTAAAAGTGTCATCTTTATGGTAAGGTTGAATGGTTTATGTATAGACATGGCAAACAGAGTATGAAAGACGAATCTAGGAGAGAGACATAGGGTATGCTAGGCGAGGGAAGATACATTATGTTTACCTTTATACTTAAACTAACCTTTATTGATCAGAGTATGTTTGTTTGTATATGTTTTAACGCCGTGTCACCAGTTTGTCAGTTGAATCACGGCTTTCCTGTCTCCACCAGTACTGGAAATGCTTTTGCCAAACGACGAAACGAGAGGTACCGAGCGGGGATCGAACCCGGGACTCCCGATTTCTAAGACCAGCATTTTTTTCTACTGGGCGACAATGGACCCAGGGATTTCATGACGACTGAAAATAACAGATCAAAGCGTCGGGCGTATAAGACTGAGATTCGAATTACTTTGGCTTGCCTCTTTTTCTTCTTCCAATGTGAGACCATTGTAGTGCAAGTCTTGTTATGGCTGTTTCCTCCATCCTTTGAATATGACCAATCAAGACCCCTTACTCTACTGTACATAAAGGCTGGTCAATGGGTTTTCTCCCCGCGTCAACTTTTTTCAGTTATGTTGCAATGCCCTACTCTTAATGATGAAGGAACACTTCATACTCAACTGCCCGTAAGGACAGGTCAAGCCAGGTAGAACCATCGGCAATCCGTAAGTCAGTCGGGGGACTACCTCTAACGCCAATTCAAATGACGTCCCGGAATTTGACGTCCCGGAATTTGAACCTACGCAGAGAGGAGCCATGTGATTTCAAGTTCTGTACTCCAAATACTACCACCCATTTGACCTTTTTAAATATGACTTCTACAATCTTTTCATTATAAATGCTGGTGTTATATATATATCTAATTGTCTATTCATATGAGGTTTTACATGACGTCACCAATATTTCAGTTATGTTGCGATGCCCGACTCTAAATGACGGAGAAAGACGCCATACTCAACTGTTATACGCACTGGTCAAGCCGGGTAGAACCATCGGCACTGCGTAAGTCAGTCGTGAGACTGTTTAACGGACATGTGCACACATAACATAGGATTTGGCGATAAGTGAGCAACTCCGAATCGAATAAATTCACAACCACTCCTCCCCGTTATACATAAGCATCGTTGTATATTTCTTTTCTTTTTTATTTAAAAATATATGTTGAAAGTATGCAGGTACGTACACAAACATGGATATAAAAAACTATAAATTTGTATTTACATGGATATCTTAAACCAACCTTGTTTTTTGTTTAACACGATGAATTATCAAATCGTAGGCCTATGCTGTATAGCCATAGACAGATAAAGCCATATAGCTAAATACTAAAGTTCCATGGCGTTTTATTGGTCAATATTCGACTAATTCAGAAATTGGCCAAGCAGAACTAGACACAATTGAGTAAGGACAATATCAACCAATCAAACACAAGAAGTGTTGATTCGCATCAAAATTGAGCTTACTTAGAGTGTGAAATCTCTTAGACGCGCTGTGTCACAACAGTTTGACTATGCTGTTCTTTTTCTAGACAACAACATCATATTTATATATTTTATGTGCTATAGATAACACAGTAAAACTATTTAAAACTTTGGCATAAAAACAACAAATGCATATAATAAAAATCGTCTATAAAATAAAATCTATATATTTGCAGAAAAGACATTAAAACTGATTATGACATTATTTACATGAATAATAAAAATGAAAAAATATGATGCTAAAATATAAGTGATATGTCAGGAATATCATATATAAAGGTGTTAAATGGTGTTAGTTAGGCACAAATGAATGATGATGTTAATGGAATATTGCGCGATAATTCACGTACAGATCCAAAAAAAAACTCCCAGTCAGACAGACATAAGCAGGTTACACAGGAAGCTTAAATAGAACAGAAACTTAAATAAAACATTCATAAAAGCACGGATCTTTGGACTTGGTCGTTAAATGGCGGCTATAGATGTACTTCATGATCTATAAATATAATTTAGGGAAACACTGAATTGAGAATAAAAAAACCGATTGAATAAGGTTTAGAGCCAAATATTGAGCAAAGCAAACCCCCGTCTAGGCATTTACATCACTTACAAAAATTGAGCAAATCTGATTGTTTATATGTGTATCTTAAATAATATGAATATCTTTTAAAAAAAATACATGAACTCAACAAAAAGAATAAAAAGGGTTTGATAAAAGGATATTTAAAATTTGAAACAATAAAACTTAAACAGAATCACAAATGGAAATGTGCCACCATCTTAATTAAAAACAGTATATAAACAGACTTCAAGTCCGCTACCATCTCAATACATGATGCAAGTTATGCAGAAAGCTCCAACTGAAGCTTTCTGCATAACTGGCACATTAATTGAGATGTTAGGAAGTCTTTTTAGCATATTTCGGTAGTATTTATTGAGCTTATTTGACACATGATTGAATGTAGTTATACCGGATGATTCTTTTGTAAGTGTGGTGTTAGAGTGATATATATATAACTGATATGTAAGTTGTATGTAATTATCAACACAGCGGGCTCTTGTATGAACACAGGTTCTCGTATCATGTGTAAAACCATTCTTTATGAAACGTACAGCAAACCTGAAAGGAAAAAAACAGAAAATTGCATACATGGAAAATGTCTTCGCCACTAAGCAGAGTTGTTTTTGTTTTCATGCATCAAAATCACAATCAACACATTAAATAACGAAATATTATCGATCAAATGATTATTTCACTCAACGCATAAAAAAGGCCACGAAGAGGGTTTTTCCGTTTTTTAGCAAAACCACAGTACACAAAATAATAATAAAAAAAATAAATAAGCCTACAGTGTTGGCTTCTCCAAAGCAGGCGAAATGGTGTCCGCTAAAAGTGGAACTAGCTTGGATCACCCATGAATAAAAAAATGGAAATGACTTACGTCAACGGAGTTAAAACGTCATCAAACAATCAATAAATCAAATCCAAACCTTTCTGTTGGCTGCCATTAAGCATATCGTGTTGCCTGCTAAACCATCTTGTATCACAGTGATAAAACCACATAACACCACAAAAAAGAAAACCATTAAATCAACCGACATTACTAAACAGCACGCAACAGGCAATCTTGTCTCCTAAAACATGGAACTGTATTACACCTACAAAACGAAAAGACCAAATAACCAACAAGCCTGCCACACGCTTATCTAGCTGAACTAACACACAAACCTGCGATGCTGGCCGTCATGAAGCAGGCAACATTGCCGGCTATCATTGCCCTGATGACGACCTTGGTAAGGTCACGTTTCCGGTTAGGCGCCATGGCACCGAGCGCCCCGAGCATGATCCCGATGGAGGCAACGTTCGAGAACCCACACAGTGCATAGGTGGAAATGATGATTGACCTCTCCTGAAAAAAAAAACATTTTGATTTATTTACTCTTTATTAATTTATATGGATTTCTTTACATCGGATCAATGTAGGTTCAGTTATGTTGACAAACTTAAGTATTCATAATGAACAAAGACAACGTCTTACCACGTCCGGTGAAGGACAGTGGTCCAGGAGCGTCAAAGAGCGTCGGCTTCTGGATACGAGGGTTGTGGGTTCGAAACCTGTGAGTAGCGGGATCTGCCTTGCGAAATTTCGTTAATCCACATTCGGCGCGATTACTGGTTACGTATCAAGGAAGTAGAATCGAGAGTGATTAATCTAAGATGTAAGAACTTGTTTCACAATCGATGTAAAAAAATAAGTTTAAACTCAACTACCACGTCCGGTGATCGACCTTTCGCTTAACGATGGTGCTGACGATGAAATCGGTTGCGCAACATCCGGTTTAGCGTTTTCTAGGTAGATTTTTACTATGTTTTTGCACTTTCAGACAAGTAGTTAAACATCTAAAAACATGGTTCAATCATTATTGAAGTTAACTGTCTATTGGTAAAGCCTCAGTTTTGAACTTGAGGAATTGGCTGAGATTTCGGAATTGTTTATCAAACAACAATGCAAAACCTTAATTGTTTCAACGGTATTTTATTTGGACTCTCAAATTTCCCCTTTAACCGACGTCATGCTTGTGGAAACAGATCCTGGCCAGTCGCCAAGTAAATTGGCCGCTTGCCTGTGATATAACCTGTTTGCCACTCTGAGTATCTTTTCTCAACAAAATAAGCAGATTTTTAAGGTTTTGGAAAGCAGATGACACAATGAGTGGTGTTTTAAGGCGCATCGAAAGCTAAGGTCATTTAGCGCGTCAGATGACACAAAAATCTATTTTCAGTAAAAATGTCCTAGCATTCTTAGGCATTGGCGTAGCTTACTTTAGGCACTTTAGGCACGTGCCTACACTTTTACTTCAGGAAGCAAAGAAAAAACTCAAACACCCAACAGAAATCGCATCTATTTCCAGCTAAAACAATATTCGTGTATATTTTTCTTCTCTTGAATATATGCCTGAACACACCTGAGCGATTTAAGACTGATTTTTTTCCAGGGGACATGCCCCGGACCCCATAGACTGTCGTGCTTACACCTTCATTCCAGTTAAGCTACGCCCCCGTTAGGGTTAAACCCGAAGTAACCAAAATAATCAACTAACCTGCAAGATGCCGTCTACAAGCACGGTTTTGTTGACGATCCCATTCAGAATAAGGTCATCTCGCACCCAATATGTCCCGTTATAGTCCCCTGTACTGTTGGACACGTAGGCGTTGTATAACTCAGTGTTCTTTATGTACACGCTTAATTCTGAAATAAAGATTTACCCGTTCTTTATGTTAACGCTTAACTCTGAAACATTTATTAACGCGTTCTTTATGTACACGCTTAACTCTGAAATATTTATTAACGCGTTCTTTATGTACACGCTTAACTCTGAAATAAAGATTAACATGTTCTTTATGTAAACGCTTAACTCTGAAATAAAGATTAACATGTTCTTTATGTAAACGTTTAACTCTGATGTAAAGATTTAGATGTTCTTTAGATCTATAACATATAATATCTATTTAAAAACTCATCAAATCAGTATTCCTTGTTAGCATAATCATGGCTTTACTTTTGTAAGCTTTATCATGGCTTTAGTTTTGTTTTTCTCAATCCATACTGGGTTTTATATCGCTTCAACATTATTTTAGTTTTCTTGCGACGCATTAGATATTCTGTAAGTCAGCCGTGAGATGTCCTCTAGTGAAAATCTAAGTACCGGCATCGGGAACCAAGTAATAAGGGAAGGAACTGCTTTGATGTTCCATTCAAAATCAAGTAGTTGTCTCCCTTGATTCGAAACAAATGTGTAAGATTACAAAATGTACACGTCCTAGCAGAGACATTGATATCTGTGTCTCTGGTCCTCGTAATATCTATGTCTCTGGTCCTCGTAATAAAATCGACCGTGTTAAATCTGACCGTCCGTATAAGATCTACTATTCAGTAATTTGCGCAATATTGTATATATATTAACTTCAGAGCCTAACCATAGTACAGGTAATCCCAAGAAAGCCGTTATTAACTGAGAAGATGTTGAAAGGAGAGCAGTCATTATACACATATTCACATTTATTGCATAAAAAATAACAACACCGAGAGAGAAAATGAAACAAATTATTTTGTTGAAAGCAACGTAAGGCACAAAAACAAGAAGACAAAACAACAACCATTACCTGTATAGGCGACAAATTCGTTAAGGAAGGTCTTTGTCCCAATCAGCGAACCCAGCTTTAAGGCGTCCTCTGTGTTTGTTACGCCCATCAGCCAAGCGACGGGGAAAAACAAGTAACGGCAAATCAGCTGTCAGAAAAAGAATGGGTCAATGGTTAAGTATTAGTAGATTTTCGTTAACAGATGAAGTAATGAAAAGATTATAAGCGATTTTATTGAATAAGGCAAATCCTTCTTGAACATAAGCAAATGTTGCTTCAACCGACAATCAATGATGATACTAACGGCAGTTATTTCCGTTGATACAAACTTGTATTAATATCATGTCTTCAAATTCTCCTACCATATTGAATTATTTGGCAAAATTCATCTTCTTTGCAAATAAACAAAAACATCTTAAACTAGTAATTCATTTTCAAAGGAAGTTAATGTCTTTTGAAAATGAATCATTAGTAAAAATACGCTTCCTAACTATTTTTGTTCTTCAGCTAACACCTATGCTTTTATATATGTTCTTATATGTTTTTGTCATGGAATATTTGTTTTATATGAAAATTGCAATAAACTTTAACTGTTTTTGCAATAAAGAATAATGTAATGTAATTTCCAGAGTTAAGATCGATAAACGCACCGACAAATACTAGATAATGATAACAACAACAACATCAAGACTCATGGCAATAAAGATATGAATAGATATATAAGTAAATAGACAAATATATCAATAATTACTGAAAAAATATATGATGAAATAAATCAAGAAATTATTTTTATTTTTTTTTCATATGGGTTTTACATCACATCAACATTATTTCAGTTATGTAGCGATGCCCGACTCTTAATGATGGAGGAAGACCCTATACTCAACTGCCCACAAAGGCTGGTCAAAGTGGGTAGAACCATCGGCATTCCGTAAGTCAGTCGGGAGACTGCCTCTCATGAAAATCCATATCCCTCTCAGGATTTGAACCCACGCGGAGAGGGGCCATGTGATTTCAAGTTCTGTACTCTAACCACTAGGCCACGGAGGCCCCTCAAGAAATTATTTGATTCATTGATAACTTAATAAATGGCAATGTAAATACAGTATTTCAGTTATGCTACGATGCCCGGCTCATATAAGTGGAAGAAATGCCGCAATATGAGGGCTGGTCAAACCGGTCAACCCCTTTATGTCAACCCGGGAGCCTACCTGTCACAAACATATTCAATAAATAAAAATGACTAAATAAAACACATATAATTAGATAAAGAAAAGCGCCCTTACATTAAACGTGAGCTCCCTGCATTCCGGCTCGACCAGGCCGACTCTGTGCCCTAGCCATATAAGGGTCTGGTCAACAAAGTTAAGCAGGGCTATAAACGCAATCAGATTCACGGTAATGTTGGCGATCAGGCTTATTGACAAGGAGGCGCCATTACTCGCAGCCTCGATAAAGTTGTGCTCCGTCCTGGAATACAATGTACTAAGGTGGTTTACTTAGGTTGGCGCTAGATACAAGCCTTTGAGCTTATGTCGCAGTTAATCTTTAGTGAAATCATGTATATTAGAAATTAGTGTGATCTTTGAAATACCATATCATACCATATTTGTTTTACTTTGATTGTGAAGGAAACCTCAAGCTTGTTAAAAGCCACTCTCGATGACTGCTTCCTGGAAACTAACCCGGTACTCGTTGCTGATTTGTTGGTTAGTCCCGAAAATGTTCCCCTCGCCTAACGGGGATTCGAACCCGGGACCCTCGGTACAAGAGACCGACGCTCTACATGTCGCCCACAATAACACAACTACACCAGTTTTAAATAAAAGGGATATCACACTGAACGGGGGGGGGGTTCTAAACGGTAGTTTTTCAATTTGTTTGAATAAGTATCAAACTACAAAACATGCAATGAAACCTTTGTTTTCACCCATTACGTGCAAGTTGCTATGTTCTTAAATTGCTTGTCCACAGATATGAAGAATGAAATATGAAGGATTGCACAATTTTATTTCTTTAAAATGCTAAAGTGGGTGAATTAGGGTTTGAGACGTACTGAAGAATAACCTATCTACGATGAATAAATAACTATGCACTCAGATCCAATGGATCAGAAAACATCATTGATATTCTAAACATGGAATAAATCAAAACACATTGTTTAGAAACAAACTTACCCTTTCTTTATGTTGTATACACTAAAAACATTGTTTAGAAACAAACTTACCCTTTCTTTATGTTGTATACACTAAAAACATTGTTTAGAAACAAACTTACCATTTCTTTATGTTGTATACACTAAAAAACATTGTTTAGAAACAAACTTACCCTTTCTTGATGTTGTATACGTCCTTGGCCTTGGTTCTGGACTTCCGGCTTTCCGGCCAAAAGAGTTTGCTCATGGCGAGGGCAGCTGGAGCACTCATGACTGAGGCAGAGAGCAGATGATTGGCTGGTACCTAAACAATAAGATTTCAAATTTTCTTTACAATGTTTTCAACAAACATTCGGTTTAATTACTAGGATGCGTTGGTTGAATGTGATTTTCAATGACTAGTGTTCAAATAATCAATAAAAAATGTTTGCAATTGGCCTTTACAATGTTTTCAACAATCGTTTCATTTATTTACTACGAAGATTGGTTGAATTTGATTCTTTAAGACTGATAAAGAGTTTAATCAACAGTTCGTTTTGTTTATGGGAAATACTTACCCGAGTGAATCATTACTTGCGCACAACAAACGAGTGCACTGGCACGACTTCGTTATACTCAATTAATGTTCACAAGGGGTATATTACCCATAAACAAAACAAAGATTTGACTAAATTATATATTACCTTACCTATCAAATGGTTAGAAAAAAACATTAAATACATTTTGTGTAAATGCATATCGTTAACACTGGCTATGGCCCAATAAAAATTGAACCAGCCGCGATGAAGATGATGAAGAAGATGATGAAACTGTATCAATCCTTGCCTAAAATATAATTTATTCAACAGATCAATGGAATCAAGGTAATTATTCATGTTAAGCTGAACATATCAGCTATATTACTGTATATAGTTGCCCCATTCGACTGATTTAACGTCTACTTACGTCTATAGCAATATAGGCGGCCATGACGGAGCCTGCAATGGTAGCGAACCCTCCAGTACAGACAGCATGAAGCTCGGATTTTGTCATGTCCTTCAGGAACGGTCGGATCAGCAGCGGAGATTCGGACTGGAAAATTAATGTTTTTTTGTCTATATAGGTCAACATCTTTTCAGCTTTTATGATCCTGTCTCATTAACAAGCTACATATGCTTAACCGCCGTTATGCGACTCGGCAGGCGAGGTGCCGAAGTCAAAAGGTGAGGTAAATGGCGATGAAGTTTTGGATGATAATGATGATGCTGTTGTTGTTGAGAATAATAATGATAATGGTGATGACAAACCTGATACCTTACCTGCCCAATAAATATGTTACCGGCAGCGTTTAAAGACTCGGTAGGCGAGGTGCCGAAGACAAAAGGTGAGGTAAATGGCGATGATGCTGTTGTTGCTGAGAATAATAATAATGATTATGGTGATGACAAACCTGATACCTTACCTGCCCAATAAATATGTTACTGGCAGCGTTTAAAGACTCGGTAGGCGAGGTGCCGAAGTCAAAAGGTGAGGTAAATGGCGATGAAGTTTGGGATGATAATGATGATGCTGTTGTTGCTGAGAATAATAATAATGATATTGGTGATGATAAACCCGATACCTTACCTGCCCAATAAATATGTTACTGGCAGCGTTTAAAGACTCGGCAGGCGAGGTGCCGAAAACAAAAGTAGAGGTAAATGGCGATGAACTGTGTGATGACAATGAAGATAATAATGGTGGAGATGACGACGACGACGATGATGATGGTGATAATGATGACAATGATGATGATGGTGATGAGGATGATGACGAAGATGGTGATTTAAAATAATGCTGATAATGTTGCCGACGATTTCCTTCGTAAAACTTTTAATGATACTATATCTACTAAAACATATGCGCCTGATACATTACCTGTCCAATAAAGATGTTGCCAGTGGCGTTTAGGGACTCGAGACAGAAGGCGGGGAAGCGCGTGATGTATTTGATGACGACGCTGCTGCTGCTGCTGATGACGATGATGATAATAATAATAATAATGGTGATGATAAACCAAATACCCTACCTGTCCAATAAAGATATTCCCCGCGGCGTTTAGGGATTCAGCAGGCGAGGTGCCGAGACAGAAGGCGAGTAAACGAATGATGTATTTGATGATGACGATGCTGATGATGATAATGATAATGATGATAAACCCGATAACTTACCTGCCCAATAAAGATGTTGCCTGCAGCGTTTAGGGACTCGGCAGGCGAGGTGCCGAGACAGAAGGCGAGGAAGCGGGCGATGTATTTGATGATGAACTGCATCACACCCCAGTAGTAGAGCACAGAGACAACACTGCTGAAAAATATGATCACCGGCAGGACCTGAAAAGTAATGCAATTGATGTTATTTAAACATAAATCAGCATACATATCAACGCGAAGAGGTCAATGCTAATATGTATATTTGATGTAGTGAAACCCGAATCAGATTACAAATCAGCGGGACAAGATGTCAATGATGAAATGATTGATGAATTGAAACCAGAATAAGAAAACAAATCAAAGCAAAGATGTAAAGGTGAAAATAATTGATGTAGTGAAAACATAATTCATAATACAAATCAACGCAAAGATTTCAAGGTTGAACTATATTATGTAGTGAAACCAGAATCAGGATACGAAACAACAACACGATTTGGAATCTAATGGAATCGATGTAAGAAAGTTTAATTTGATTCATTGTTCAACATAACATGAAGAAGAAGCACCTATAAGACCTGAGTTGATGAAATCATTTGCGTAAATCATGAGCGTAAGTCATAACTGTTTGCGACGGTTTTAAAATATATCAGATAACTTGTCTGTTCATCTTTAGATATTGCCACATTCTGAATCAATCATTCCCCTAGGCACTTTTTCATCGACTTTTCTACTGAATAGAAAAGAAAAATGTATTATCTCAGCGACAATTTATTTTGCCTTGCAAATTTTCTCATGTTTGAATAAGCTCTTTTAAAGTATTACAACTTCCTCAAACCTTGAACGCGAAGAAGTGGTTCAAAAAGGCGTCGCCGAATACGAATTTGGAACCAGCGTCCGTATGCAATAGGAACTCCTCTATTCTCTTCCCCAGCCATTCGAAGGCGTTGTACCCGAACTCCGAGCGCAGAATGAGCAGGGCGAAAAAGAACTGGAGAACCAGTCCCCAGAAAACAGGGCGCCAGTTCACCTGTAATAAAAGAAAAAAAGCGGTTAGCTAAATGACATTGTGTTCGACAGGTGCCCTTTGCACTAACCAGTGTAGAGCATTATCGGTAACTCAATCTATAAATAGAGACGTTGTGGCTGATGTTGTGAAGTGACGTCACAAGCTAGCACTCAAACCGACAGGTGCACGTTTGCACATATATTGTTATTCTACGAAGAAGAAGATAAGGAATTAATTCCCTTACTTTCTAAAGTTTGAAAGCAACTTCCGAGTTTATTTCCCACTGCTTTCAGAGGATAGAAGAAGTCCAAAGTAATTTCTCCCTTACATTGTGAGGCTTGTAGAAAAAGACCCAAAGTTATTGCCCTTACCGTGTGAGGCTTGTAGTAAAATACCAAGAGTTATTTCCCTTACCTTGTGAGGCTTTAAGTTAAAGATCCAGAGTTATTTCCCTTACCTTGTGAGGCTTGTAAGAGCTCCAGAGTATTTTCCCGTACCTTGTGAGGCTTGTAAAAGGACCAGAGTTATTTCCCTTACCTTGTGAGGCTTGTAAAAGGACCAGAGTTATTTCCCTTACCTTGTGGGGCTTGTAGGAGAAGATGTAAAATGTGAGAACGAAGACAAACATTCCGAGGGCGGAGATGAGATTCTCGGGGCGGTTCAAGGCGACGTCCACGACCACCCAGACAATGATGAAAATAACACAGGCCACCACCAACAACCAGTATAAACTGTCAATGAAAAACAAGAATGCCGATCAATCAGGTCAAAAGATCGATCAATCATTTTGTTGATATATCAATTATTCATTCAATCTTTTATAAATATACCTAAAAACTTAAAATATTTATATCAAATATTTTAATTAATAAACAATTGATCACAATCTGTAATCGCATCACAAAACCAATCAGTATAAATATCATTCAATAAATCAAATAATTAATCAACAAATCAATCAGCAAATCAACCAATCAGTGAATAAGTAAACCATTTAATCAGATACGCGATTTATCTTAAAAAAAACCATCATATATACCAAACATCAAAGCAACACTCACATTTTCCTGATCTTCAAAATCTTTGGATCCTGGCAGTCTTCGTCGAAGAACTCGAAGTTGGTTTCCGTGGGGCAGATGAACGGCCATAGCAACGAGGCGACTATAAACAGCACGGTTAGCAACGTGACAACCAGAAGTCGTATAGACGCTTCATCTTCAACATCAAACGTCTTCTCGAGTGCGAAGGCGAAGTAAACGAAATACAGGAGTGTGAAGGCGATTGCAATGAGAACCCAAATCACTGAAATAAACCGAAGGATACATTTATGATTGGGGATTTTGTGCGACTTGTGTAACGGTATTTGTTAGTTGAAATAGACCGAGTGGTATCCATTACGACTGGCGATTTTGTCCAATTTGCGTTAAATTATTTTCTAGTAATTCGTTAAATTAGAGTAATATTTCGATTAAAGCAGTATTTCAGTTGTATCGAGTCAGTCAGCACTACTGATCTTTGATATTTCAACTCTTTGTCTTCCTACATGAAAATAACTGATCGATATGTTGAGGCAAGTCGGGAAGAACATTGGCTGAGCCGGGTATCAAGCTCACGACATGTCTATTTCAAGTTAGACATGTTACCGACTTCCTGAGCAAGCATCCAAATGAGGGATGGAAGTGCTTGTTGCAAAAATCAAATTTTAACCTTACATTTCAAATTGAAAATTCTGTGAGTGGAGTTGTTAACTAACCACATGCTTTCTTATGTATATTTCGTATGGAAAACTAACAAAGTAATGAAATAGATGTGATTGTTTATATAGGGTTTCACGTCTTGTACAAAGTATTCCGTCCTTTTACGTCTTCAATGGATTTCACCAGCAACTAACAAGTACATATATATATATATATATATATATATATATATATATATATATATATATATATATATATATATATATATATATATATATATATATATATATATATATATATATATATATATATATATATATATATATATATATATATATATATATATATATATATATATATATATGAACACAGTCAAACTTGTGTTAAGAGGCCAGCCTATGGGACAGAGTAAATTGGCTGTTTAAGACAGGTTGGCTGCTTAACAATAAACACTGATGTACACTATAAATCTAACAATGGGACTTTCTAAAGTGGCTGTTTAAGGCAGGTTGGCTGCTTGAAAGGGTGTCTGCTTAACACAAGTTAGACTGTATACTTATGCAGTGTCTTGCCCAAGGACACTACCGTGAATAAGTCGCAGTGCCACCGGTGAGGGTTGAACCTAGGAAACCCTGTGTCACAGGTCCTACACCTTAATGGCTACATATGACACTGGCTAAAAATGAAGCGACCCAGTTGCATGAAAGTCATTGACACCTAAGTACTGTCCGTGACTTACAATTAATCATAATATACATACAATGGTATATAGCAGGTATGTAGCATACCAACTATAGCCCTGTTTCCTTTCACCAAATGCTGTAGTTTGACCACTCACCTGAGACAGACCTGCCGTCAATTGTCTTTGCTTTTGATTTGAGAAGGTTTGATTATACATGTAGATCAGAATTGGATATATTTTAGGCTTTAAAGTCTATTTTTATATTCTATGAATTAAGTTTGCTGAAGGACAATTTTTTACATAAACAAGACTTTCATTTGATACCTTAAATTAGCAAATGTATTTGAACAATAGTTATTCATAAGACAGCGTGCTCAATTATAGAAAGAACGTTAAAAAAAAAACTGTAACAGCAGTGGAAAGTAAATTGCTTATGAGGTATTAGAAATGAGGCACAGACCTTTCAACAAGATTCATTGAATGATCTGCTTAAAATGAAAGCAATAGTTATTGTACTTCGTCGTTTGGTTACCTTACATTATGACGTGAATATAATGTTTTAAAGTTTCAAACCATGTCCTTAATACAATAAATGAGACACCCACCTGCACACAAAGGCTTGACCAGGAGTACAATAAAGGGTAGAAATATCTTAAATTCAAGCCAAAGTTATGTGACTTGGTCGGTATTCTTGCATAATGACCCTGAATACATTTGTGAAGTTCAAATCCATTTCATTCAGTAGATAATGAGATACACAAGTGTATGACGCCGTTTATTATTGCACTTACCTTTCTCATGCTGTTCGTAAAAGTCGACGGTATAAAACCTGACACTCGCCACATATTTCACGTAGCTCGTATAAACGACTTCTTCTTCATCTTCACTCTGTTCTTCATATTGGTCATCCTCCTCTTCCTCTTCTTCTCTTGTGTTGGCGGGCTTCGGAGCAGTTATCTATAAACAATAATGAATGGGAATCAACTCTTATACTTAAAAAAATCTCTTACATTCAATTCAATTCAAATAACTTTTTTTCGCTCACTTCTGAATTAATCAGACACATGAGTATAGTAATACAATGATATTACATTCATTTACATAAACAATGTTCAGCACTTATATTACATATAAATTGAATTACTTAACGTGAACGCTTATAGGAAATGTGCTACAAGATCTCTCTTATTTCGTAAACATAAACAATAGTAATGGATGTATAAGTTGTAAGGAAATAGAAGAGACAGGGATTTCAAATTTGAATGGCATGTTTTCATTGTCTTTTTTTTAACATTTCATATGAACGTAATGTTTGCTGTAAGCATGATGCGACATTAACCCTTATAGTGGCTGAGTCGACCGCATGCTTATGCAATCAGGTTAGATCCAGCTGCATGATGAGGTTAGATCCAGGCCATCCGCCAAGTAAATTGGCGGCTGGCCTGTGATCTAACCTGTTTGCTACTCTTAGTATCTTTCCTCATCAGATTTAAGCAAATATTTCATGTTTTGGAAAGCAGACGACATAAAAATGTATTTTTAGAAAATTACCCATCATTCTAAAGGTTAAAGCGGATGGCTCACAGACATGTGGAAACATGAACTTAAAACTCGATTTCTTTCAAACTGTACATGAGATGTACTGTTGTATAGTACGTATATAAAGAAAGTCATTGGAAACAAAACTGGATCGTATTCAAAGCCCGAATAATGTTTTCGTATGTAGTTCAACCCGAAGGCTTTGTAACGGATTAGAAATCTGCCGCATGTAGACTGCAAATGTGGTCTGCAGGTGGTAAAGAGTTAACAGTTCACTACAATTCAAATACAACCAGGGGCTACCATGTCTTCTCCCCTCTGCATGGTATGCCCAGGGATTGTTTTTCTAGATAATCAACCATTAACCCTATACTGTGTGCCTTTTAACATACAAATGGTAGGTGATTTAAAAACGGCTTTGACAAAAGGAGAAATTACTTGTGATATGATCTTGTAAAAAAGGTGCTACAAAACATTCTGACGGGAATGCTTCTTTTTAAGATTCAAAATAATCGTCGAATGTTGCTTTTGTTTTAACTATTCACAGGATTCACTATACTCACATTGTGTTGGTGAACATTCTCCGAACTGTCCCCCACGTATCCTTGGTTACTATATACTTGTGTTCCGTGGGCGGGGTCCACTGAGCCCATGGGTAGAGCCGTGTGCCCCGGGGTCTCGGGCCTTTCGCCTAGATCATCGAACCTCTTAATGTTCTTTAGTTCAACGTCGCTCAACGACATCCTGTATTATAATGGTTTCTATCCTTTCTCTGAAGAAGACAAAAATTAGCCATTAGAGTATGGGAAATGTTCTAAAAATAAATTCTTGTGTCGTCTGCTTTTCAAAACCTTAAATATAAAGAGGTAAGATCACAGGGAAGCCGCCATTTTACTTGGCATCCTGTCTGCTAATAGTTTCTATCCTTTCTCCGAAGAATAATATAAACGTTTAGAATGCTGGGTGTGTATTTTTAAAAAAATAGATTTGTGTGTCGTCTGCTTTCAAAAACCTTAAATATCTGCTTAATTCTGATTAGGAAAGATACTCTGAGTACCAAATAGGATAGATCACAGGCCAAGTACCAATTTACTTAGCATCCTGAATGTTAATGGTTTCTATCGTTTCTCTAAAGAAGAAGAAGAAAACCATTGAATGCTGGGTAATGTCCTTAAAAAATAGATTTGTGTGTCGTCTGCTTTTCAAAACCTTGAATATATACAGGTTAGACCAAAGGTCAGCCGCCATTGTACTTGGCATCCTTTCTGCTAATGGTTTCTATCGTTTCTCTGAAGAAGAACATTAACATTTAGAATGCTGGGTAATGTTCTAAAAATAGAATTGTGTGTCGTCTGCTGTATTCATTTTGAAATCGTTTCTAGTGTTAACGGTTTACTCATCAATATATTATCATTATGGTGCAATGCTGGGTTAAGACTAGTCTGAATAACGCAGACGTAGATATTTCATTCTGGATCATCCGAGTTAGGTTGAGATGGAATTGAACTTCCTTAACCCTTAGAATGCTCTAAAATTAGATTTTTGTGTCGTCTGCTCTCCAAAACCTAAAATTTCGTCTAAATTTTGCTGAGGAAAGATAATCAGAGTAGCAAACAGGTTAGGGCAAAGGCACTACGAGAGTTAAAGGTGCTTGTTCACAGATGTGAGGAAATTGGAAAGTTAGAAACTAATTTCTTTAAAACTGAGCAACATCTGTACTGTTATATAATGAACACTGCAGAATAGGAAGCAGAAATAGATCCTGTTTAAAACTTCAAACACATATTCTTATACGAACGCGTGACATCGCTTTTGAGATCTACCGCCTATGAACTACGCACACTGGGATGATATTTAATTTCAATTGTATGAAGATCTTTTTCTTGTATTAAGCATGTCATTGAACGAAACGATATGAATACCCCCTTCTGAAGAATATTGCATTAAGCCAGGAAAATGGAACACTGGAGTTATAGAAGAAGCAATATTATATGAAAACGTATTTTGGAAACAAGAGATATCAAAGGTCAATGAAAGCAGACTAATGCAATATCAAATTATATCATTTGGTAAACATTTGGTCCTATTCAAATAGCTATCACAAAAAAAAGAAAACATCAGCACAACTTTAAGATGAAGCCATTGAGAAATAACCCAAATAAGCCAGTTCAATCATTCAGATTGACTGATTCGTCACCTGTGAACTGTTCACGTGATACGCACATTTTTAACCGACCAATCAGAATTCGTTATTTTGAATATGTAAACAGACAGATTATTGATAATCATGATTGAATTGGTGACAATTATATTTCAAGCAAAACATAACTTACGTTAAAGGAGTTATAGTGTATATCACAATTTATAAGGTACTTTTTATGATTTTGATTAACATAATAAAAGAACTCCATATGCTTTTTACAGTAATGTATTTGTAGTTATTTCCGTTCGTGTGCCTTTAAGCCTATACAATGTTACCTCTTCATAAAGAAACTGCGAAGGAGTACCATTCGAACGTGTGCTTAAGTCTTTTGATTTCAATCTTCCTCGGACCAAATTAATTTTTCTATTCATTTCGATCATTTAAAAAAGTGGAAAAAATTAAAAGCGCTCATAGTTTACCAAAAGAGCGCGAAAAGTTGAACTATCACCGAAATATTAATTGAATATTGTCGAAACATTGAGAAACCCACAATGACCGAATAGTTAGTCACATCATGGGGTCACTATAAGTAAAAGTAGTGAAAATAGGTCAGACAAAACTTCCGTATTTGCGAACCAACGATAAGAAACTGACACATCAATGGGTGAGAAAATTTACAACCTCCAATATAGGGCTGAATGTGTGAAACGACAACCGCTTCTTATGGGTAAATAACGATGGTATGTTTGCCTTCTATGTAAACACCCGTATGTAAACAATATTAAGGACATGTTCTACAGTTTTATAAGAAAATAATAATTTCATAGAATTTTCTAAATTTTTAATATGTTATTTAAAATTCTATTGTGAATTCAAAAAACGAAAAGAAAAATGCAGGTCGCCAAGATAGCTTTTTCGTAAAATGACCGTTTCCATGTTAACCGTTTGGGGTAAAAATGTCAAAATGACCATACCATCTTCAAAGGCAATAAAATAATTTCTGGAAGGGTTATTAACACAAAAAACATGAATTCATATATTCAATACACTGTAATTTAATTTTTCCACAATTTATTACAATCTGGACAATTTTTGTTATCCAAATAAGTTTTAGAAGTTTTTGTATTCATCAAAAAACAATGAAAATTGTTATGTATATTACAAATAAATGAAGATATTTAAAAATTCCTTTCATAGAAATTTCTTATTTTTCAGTATGTGAAGTAAAATTTAATCTTGAAATACAAAATGCAAAAAAAAGTATATGTTGACGAGTCAGTTTTTCTGTAAAATGACAATTTCCGTGGTAACCGTATTTGAAAAATATTTATAAAAACTTAAAATAACTTTAAACTTGAAAAATAGAAGCTGGGGGCTTGATATGCATGAGAAATATATAATAATGTTCATAACCTTTTAAAGTTGTATGGAAAATATGATTATTCTTGGAAAGAAATTGCATATATAGTAAATTTCGTCCGAATAAAATTTTATCAGACTGCTATGCAAGTTGCTCTTCGGTAACAGATTATTATCTCCCTTGGATGCGCAGATGAAATGCGCAGATAAAACTACCGATAACGTCTTTAACCCTTACAATGTTGTGTATTTTTCTAAAAATAGATTCTTGTGTCGCCTGCTTTCCAAAACCTTAAAGAATTGCTTAATTTCGATGAGGTAAGGTACTCAGAGTAGCAAACAGGTTAGATCATAGGACAGCCACCAATTTATTTGGCGGCTGGTCTGGATATAACCTGTTTGCATAAGTATGTAGGCGGTTACAGTACTATAATGTTTTAAGCTAAATCAATTCAACTTTTATATTATTTGCGTTATACGTCATTTAGGATGAGACATATTGACGTCATCGAAAAACTTTAAAATAAAAATCAACATCAATACAATAATGATTAAGTAGATTTAAAATCGGTTTCGGCAATTTGTCGGCAGTTGACTGGTTTAATTATATCTAATTGCATTCATTCTACATAAATCAAAATACATATTCACAACAAACAGAAATACATGTTTTTAAAGAAGACGTAAAAAGGCGAAAAATAATTACAATTGAATAAAGCCACAAGTTATATCAATATTAGCGATTTGTAACTTAATATATTTGTTTTTGTTTTTTATATATGGGTTTTACATCACATCAACATTATTTCAGTTATGTAGCGATGCCCGACTATTAATGATGGAGGAAGACCCCATACTCAACTACCCATAAGGGCTGGTCAAGGCGGGTAGAACCATCGGCATTCCGTAAGTCAGTCGGGAGACTGCCTCTCATGAAAATCCATATCCCTCTCACGATTTGAAACCACGCGGAGAGGGGCCATGTGATTTCAAGTTCTGTACTCTAACCACTAGGCCACGGAGGCCCCTTAATATATTTGTAGTTCTACTATTTTAGATTTGAATTGTGATCGTAAAATAATGCTTTGAGTATTGTCTGACTCAATATAGATATAAAAAGAAGCGAATATGAAGCGACCATTATTTCAGTCTTTTGCGATGCACGACCCATGGTGATGAGAAATACCACATGCTTGCTTTCCCATTAAGGGCTGGTCAAGCCGGGTAGAACAACGGCATTCTGTACGTCAGCTTACTGGGGGACATTCGTTCATGAAAACACAAATGCCATCACCGGGGTTTGAGCCCACGCAAAAAGGGACAAGGTGAATACAGTTCTTTACTCTCATCATATGGTTGAACAATCATTAGTGAGTAACAACGAAGTGTAAAGGGTTAGGTAATTCAGACTAAAACCTATACAACCTTTTTGATGAAATGCGACGATATCCGACTAGTATTACAGTATGCGTGCATTTGCTTGAAATCCCATCGACTCCAGTTATGTTTTCCAGGCTATGTTGAATTTAATTAAAGTGTTTTTTCTCCCTTAGCTCTATACTGAAAAACTAAGTTGGTCAATTAAGCTTTAAAACTGTTATAAAATTGACACCTCAATAGTCTTTTCTACGAAGCAAAGAGTACCAGTCCCGTCATTAAATAAGTCCAAAATCGGTCGAATCTGGCCAAAGCACAGGTATGTGTTCATGCATTAGAAATTAACAGCGCAGCATTAGGCAACTGAAACAAACTTGGAAATCATTACAGGGCTATCATCTATATAGGAAACACACCAGAGTTGAACCAGTTAATCTCTTACTATTACAAAACTATGTACCATTAATCAAAAGTCCAAATTTCTAAACTGGACAACATTAGAACGCGGAAGTTATGGTACTTTTGTGCGAAAGCTAATCTAAACCAACTAGCCTGAACTGTCGTTAAAGGTACTTGTTCACAAGTTTGAGATCAGTTGCATATACAAAAATTGTTTCCTTAAAACTAAGTAGCAGCTGTTTTCTTATGAAGCGTACTTTAAGAATAGCCATCGGAAGTTAAACTAGTCCGTATTTAAGAATTGTGAGTCAGTATACAATGAACAGATGTATTAAGATCCAAAAGCGTTGCAGCGGATTTGAAATTAACAGCATACCGTCTGCTCATACTAAGATATTTAGACAAATTCTGAATCACATTAGCAACCAGTAGTTATGTAGCATCAAATATGGTACTTGTAACGTAATACGAAACCTGTTTTGTTTCAACAACATTTTATTTCAGACTAACAAACCAACAACTAAATCGACAAACGTTCGTTCTTTTACGTCTCTTTTTTGAATGTCACTGCAAGTGTTGCAAGCAATAGAAATACTTGTGGTTCACTTAAGCGTAACTAACGAACTAGATTTTGGACGTTTACTGCCTTTGTTAATACGCTATACGAAACTTCACGAACAATGGTTATCATTTCATTCGAGTTGACTCCTGGTGTATTACCGAATGCCATAAAGGAACTTTTTTCTGGGGTTTACATCGCGTCAACATTATTTCAGTTATGTTTCAATGCCCGAGGCGACACCACATGATGGAGGAAGACCACATATTTAACTACCTATAAGAACTGGTCAAGCCGGGAAGAATCACCGGCATTCCGTAAGTCAGTCGGAGAGACTGCCTCTCATGCAAATTCAAATGCCGTCACAGAGATTTAAACCCACGCGGAAATTTAAGCAACATTTGAATCGAATGCATCTACTTGAAATGTATATTTTTCTTTTCTTTTTTTTATATTTTGTGTCTTTTTTTTGTTGTTTTTTTTTTTTGTTAAAAAAATATCAAAATTACAAAACGGGATTAAAATAAAAACTTGCTTTCTTTGCGTTTCCGGTTTTTAGAGAGCTCCAACACACGGACGCGCGTTTTACCTGAGATCTCATTTCATGTTTGCATAATCATGTATTTTATTTTGCGATACCCCATACCTGCTTCTTCGTGCGTTGATATTCTTTGTTGGATACATTTATTCAACAAGCAAATCGGTGAGATTTTGGCTACTTATAAGAGGTCTAGGTCGAACGCAGAGAATGGCCGAGTTTTAAAAAAGTAAACAGGTGATATAGGCTAAATGCAACAGTAGGTAACTCTGATCGGAACCCCTAAACTTAGATATGGTTTCAATTGATCAAAACATAAACATCGCAAGAAGTGCGATTGACATACAGTATTAAAGCGTTCTTTCGGTGGTAATTATGCGTTCTTTTTCTTTTTTTTAATATGGGCTTTACATCACATCAACATTATTTCAGTTATGTAGCGATGCCCAACTAGTAATGACGAAGGAAGACCCCATACTCAACTGCCCATAAGGGCTGGTCAAGGCGGGTAGAACCATCGGCATTCCGTAAGTCAGTTGGCGATACAGTTTGATTTAGATCATCATAAGTTCCTACCCGATTTTAATCATACATGATTTAAAGCGTTCTAACTCGTTGACTTGATCGATGACATATCAGCAGATGTTTTTAAACATTAACTATACAGTTCTAACCGTATCAATAGCATTTCATAGACTCAAGCCTTCCTGGAAAATCTGCATGTTTCAAGCTAGAGATGTAGTATATTGCCGAAGCGTTCTCACGCATGGTTTTATGTCCACTTGCAAGAATCGAACCTAGAAGCAAGTTTAAGATAACACTGACATAAATGTCTTCCTAACCATGCATTTACATGGTTACAGAAAATACAGTAAACATAGGCTATCTTATACATTATCATTATGCCGCCTAAGAACTGAGTACTGAAGAAGCAATTGTGAGTAAAGACTTGAGACAAATACCGTCTTCTATGCTTAGGTGTTCCTTTTTGTATGGGATTTAGCCCTTTCCCAGACAATATCGACATTTTACCACTCTGTTGCAGGCGACTCTGGAAACATTGTGGGAAAAGAAGAAATTGCTCGTAACGAGCAATTTCTCCCTTTCCCACAATATTTTCTAGCCTATCAGAAGATTATTGTCCAATTTCATCACATTTTGTAATGTGAACTGCAAACTCTTTTAATTTGGGATAGTCGAAAATTTAGCGTTTGATAAAGGGTTAACGCTTTTTTCAATAGAATTTCATTTGAAACACAGCTTTTCTTGGTTTCAACAATACAAGTCGATGGCTCAGAAGTGTCTTGCCAAAAGACATTTCCACATAACACAAGTGTTGTTAGTTAGAATTGAACTAGGGACCTTCCGTTTTACAAGTCTTACACCTTATCTACATGGTCACAAATAAACCACTCTATTACATATTAGAAACGGCTGCATTCTGATGTATGACCCAGTTTAATTTCAATTGTCGCCTGCATAGTGCATACATATACACCTTTCATTCAATTGATAACAAATGTGTCGTTCGTCAAAAATCTAATCTTGTATTCATTTGAGACAGATTGAATTTACCTTTTAAATTGGAAGGCGTACTTTGCACGTGATAAGAATAAAGAGTGCTTTCACTGTAGTGCCCTTTTTGGATCCTTTGATTTGGTTTATCAATACATTTACGTCGTATCAACAATATTCTACCTAAAGTTTGATACAACGCTCTCAAATGATGGAGGAAGACTCCCGGCCAAGCTAACAGCAATAGCAGTGGAAAGCAACATAAATCGTCCATAATTGAACTGTAACACCCATTTATTCATTTATCATTAAGATGATCTTAATATTGCGAGGCCCTGCTAAAATCATGATGAGAGACACCAATCATAACTGCTCACAAGGGCTGATCAAGCCGGCAATCTGCGTTGCAACGGTGAAGCTACCTTACATACAAAATCAAGATGCCATCACCGGGATTTGAACCCACGTAAAGAGGGACACTGTGATTTTAAGTTTATGCCTCTATGCATTAGGCCATGGAGGACCCTTTGTCATCAATTTCTGTCATACAATTGTTGATAGGGAATTAATACCGTTTCAACAGTATTTCAGTTATATTTCGTTTTTCCTTGATTTGAACCAGTACTTGACAGGATCTGCAGTGTCTTTCCAATAGACACTCTTGACATACGATTACGATTGGGGCCCGTTTTACTAAAGGATTTACGGAAAATATTTGCCTAAGTCAAAACTGATACTCATGGATAGTATCTTAAACGAAAACACAATATTACAATGTGACATGTCATTGGAAGCGTCTCGGAGAGACGATTCCAATGATGTGTTACTTTGCAATATTGCCTAGACCAATATTGAAATAAGTGGAAATGTTGTTTTAGACTTACGCAAATCTTAAGCGTAAACTGTTTCGTAAAACGGTACCCTGGATAATAATCGTTTGTCTCCTGGTTAATTTCTTTATTAATTACCAAAGCCAAATATAATGTGCACACGTTAGATACGTATCGAATACGCATTTTATAATGAGTTTAATTCTACACAGATCATTGACACGTAATATGATATTAAAAGCTTCACATAAACGAACAAAGGGTAAAGACTTAAAAAGACTTGAACACTTATATAGGCCTCTTGCATTTCACAGCTCAATGACAAGTCACATTTAATACGTTTTACATATCCGAACCAAGAGGCGATTACACAAAATGCAGAAATATAATCCTTTAATGCTTTATTGAATAAGTTAAAAAAAAAAGACAGAGAAGAGCACGTTGAGAAATTTTAACATGGATTCATAGGTAGAAGCAGTAAATTGCTCCTCAGTTTTTTAGACGTACAATTGCCACCGAAGCTTGCAAAGATACAGAGGCTCAGTCGGTGATTAAAAACAGAATTATTTATCTAATCGAATAGACATCATTTTATCAGATTAACTCGGATGATCCAAGCTGTAACTGTGTAATAGTAGAATGAAATATCTACGTCTTGATCATTCGGACCACTTATACTCAGATCAAAAATCAAATTCGACCAAAGCCGCAATGAATAGGAAGGTTGGTTCTCATTGGTCAATTCCAACTGTAAAGCAATTGGGATTGACCAATGAGAACTCACCTTCATATTCAATGCGGTTTAAAACCGGAAATTAGTTCGCCAATCGACTGGCAGCATAGCGGAGATGCTAGAATTACTCGTTTTATCAACGTTTCTGTCAAACTTGGGCAATTGATCACCAAAAACATGAATAAGTTGATTAAATGAAACGCCACACACAACTCCATGTCGTTTCAAGCAGGTTCAACGCAAGGAAATGGAAGAAAATGCAATTATGTTTATTCATGTATATTTTAACTTTATCTTACTTTAACCCGGATTATGGATTACGCATTATGTTTTATGGACCGGAGGCCTGAATTAACTGAATAAACCATTGAATTAAATTGATTTGAAAGTGAGATTCAAGGAGAAAGGCATTACTAAAGCCACCTTTAAAGCGATTTAGGATTCGTAGGTTGGTAAACAGAAATGACCTAAGGTCATAGTTTACACCACATTCATGTATACAATTTGTTAAACATAGGATGGACACAAATCCCATTAAAAAAGAAACAAGTGGACCATAAAAGCGACACCGCATCGTTGCGGGCGGAGTAAACACATATAAACGAAACAAACAGGTTTAACCATCCTTTTTAACGTGTGAATATACATGTGGAAGGGTTAAAAACGGTTGAAATTATTACCATACAAAAAAACTGCTCAAATAGAGCAATTTTTAATTGAATAACAGCAGTATCTTGGCAACGATATATGTACAATTGTGGTACTTTCCGTTTAGGCGGAATTAATACATGTACATATAAACGAAACAAACAGGTTTAACCAGCCTTTTTAACGTATAAATATACATGTGGAAGCGTTATTAACGTTTGACATCCTTGCCATACAAATTAAAACTGCTAAAAAAAGAAACTGCTCAACTAGAGCAATTTCTAATTGAATAACAGCAGTATCTTAACAAAGATATACGTAAAAATGTGGTACTTTTCGTTGGGGCGGAGTAAATACATATAAACAAAACAAACAGGTTTAACCATCCCTTCAATCCATTTAACTATACATGTGGAAGGGTTATAAAAAGTTTAAACCTTTGCGATAAAAGGAAAAAATGCTCAAATAGAGTAATTTCTAATTGAATAAAAGCGGTATCTTAACGACGATACATGAATAATTGTGGTACTTTTCGTTGGGGCGGGGTAAAAACATGTACGTAATATCTCTTGAATCACAATGGTTTCATACCAACGTCACACATTTATTTGTTATTGACAACATCATGGGAGTGTCTCTGGCCAAAACGACACAAAAAGTCATTCGGTTGCCTCTAAGAACTTAGTAGGCGCATATATGACCGAAATGTTTCCAGATCATAACATTTGTACTTCCAACGAAACGCTCTTTCAGTATCAAATAAATAAGATCCCTATTTTATGTATCCGCGATCAAGCTTAATAAACATATCGTTTTCATTCTACCAAATCTGTCAATCTGACCACTGATCCATTGTTCCTTATTTTAACATACCTGGTGTAGAAAATGGCGTAGTACATTGTGTATAGGGGCGCTTTACCAAAACACAACTTTATGTTAAATTACAATTTGTTGGTGATATCAATAAAATCAATTAAGAACATAAAAGAGAGGCATCCGAAAAGAATGACTAAGATCCGAATATCTCCGAGTATCTATACATAACTACATAGATATATACTTGATTGATACATAAGGCCATAGGCAGTTCACAAGCACAGTAGTTATCATTTAAGAGACACACCAGTATCGTGCTAATGTGCTATCGTGTCTTATGTAGGGTATAGTTGCAATACAGTCAAACCTGTGTTAAGAGGCCAGGCTATGGAACTGAGAAATTTGACTGTTTAAGACAGGTTGGCTGCTTAACACAGATTGATGTACACTATAAAACCAACAATGGGACGTTCTCTAGTGGTCGTTTAAGGAAGGTTGGATGCTTTAAAGGGTGGTTGTTTAACACAAGTTATACTGTATGTCAAAATGCCATTTAAAGATTATTTCCGCCTAGCACCGATTGGCTTCGGGAGACAACGGAAAGCGACGAATAGCGGCGACAAGTGTCGATATTTGCCGATCTTTATTAGGATGAACTTACCTTAAAAGCCCATTAAAGGAGATTAATGCTATATCAAACGATATTATTTGGTAGACTTTTGGACAGATTCAAATAGCTATCACCAGAAAAGACCATCAGCATAACTTAAATGTGAAAATAAATCAGAAAAAACCCAGATAAGCAAGTTTCCCAATTCAGATTTCCGAATTCTTCACCTCAAACCTTGACAGTTAATACACACATTTTTTAACCAACTAATCAGAATTCGTTATTTTGAATAAGTAAACAGAGTGGTTGTTGATAAACATGATTGGATTGGAGACAACTATTTTTCAAGCACAAAATAACTTACTTTAAATGAGTCTATTTGATAGGGTACCAATGCATTCTTAAACTGATTCTCATAACTTTTATGAACATAATAAAAGAACTCCATACATTTTTTCAGTTATTTATTTTGTACTCCTCTCCTTTGATGTGTCTTTAAATTCATTATTCTGAGGAAGGCGTGCGAAACGTTGAAATGATATTACGATGATTTTACAAAAACACGTTGTTGTATCTTTTCAAACAAAGTGGTGGACTCAGAACACGGGGGTCCCAGGTTCGAGCCCCACCGAGGCCATTTAGTTTCGTGGGAGTGGCCTTTGGCAAGTCACTTCAGAGCCCTAGCCTGGTACTGGTGTATCCAGGAAAGCCGTTTCAGAACTGAAAAATGTAGGAACGGCCCCGACGACGAGGACCCATATGGGACCTGTGTTGGGTAATGACTCTAAACTCTAAGCTAAGCTAATAAATATGAAAATTCAAGCAACGTATTGGCTGTACGTAAACAACGGCGTAAGAATGCTTGCATATAACAATTTATGAGTCCGTCTCAGTTTGCCCCCAAATCATGCTTACTTGATTAGCTGAAAGAATTCAAGTATTTATACTGCTTGATCAAACATAACAGCGGTTATAAATTACGTATTCATGTATATTGGCTAAAGCCTGTTATCAATCGGTACTACTTTTAATCAAAGAAGAGAAAATTCAACTCTTTTTAAGGCATCTTCTGCAGAAGCACTTAGAAAATGCTGGGGCAATACGATACATTGCTCTCAATCGGCTATTCATTCATTGGTCACATGGTATAGACATTTATGCACACACGCTTCGTAGAATAGACATATGTATCGTTCTTTTACACGAATCTTTAATTCGGAAAAAAGGTCAAATTGTAAGGTAACTCTGTTTTTGTAAATGACGAAAAGATATATGTGTATGAGAAAGTTACATTTTCTGACGAACCCTTTTGAACTTTCGAACAAGCCTTTGAGAGACAAGCCCAGTTCCCTAACCACTAGGCGACAAACGTCTTCGACATGCATAATAGACGAAGCCGAAGGATGGGGAAAAAACAGGACTCAGACTTGACCAATCGTATCTACTCGGCAATCCCCGTAACAAGTCGGTAGATATACCTCATAGGCAGTACATGAATACACCAGAAATCCTGGGGTAATTCGCCTTATTTCCGGCGGATAACGCAAAATGCACACAGGCACTAAATATGTATTTGAATACACACAAATTGGTTATATATCACAATTGAATGGGCTTTTTACCCTTTTCATTAAAGATGATCATATCAACACATCTTTGTTTCATATTTTGTTAATCGGCTCTTTTCGGCAATCCCCGGCTTGTTACGGGGATTGCCGAGTAGATACGATTGGCCCTTCGTTGCTGACCTACTTTCAAAAATGGCTCCCCATTACCTCCGAGGTTATTTTAAGAAATAGCCGAGGTGTTCCGAATGAGACTTGACGACTAAAATGGTTCCGCATGACTTCAAACACTAGACATAGATATTTGTTTACTCAGATAGCTTGCGATGTTTTGCTGTGTGTTGAAGCGTGAGACTTCACCAAAGTGTCACACAAGTAGGCTAAATGTCTTTCGTGAGTTTTCAAACACTATGTTACGGCAAATCTTAGCTTTATATGTGTATCCGTTCCAGTCCACTGATTTCGTTCCTTCTTCAATTAGTGTTTGAGTGGGTATTATCATCGTATTGACCCTTTGAATGCTGGGTAATTTTCTAAAAATAGATGTTTGTGTTGTCTGATTTTCAAAATCTTATATATCTGCTTATTTTTGATGAGGAAAGATACACAGAGTAGCAAGCAGGTTATATTACAGGCCAGTCGCCAATTTACTTGGCGGTTGGCCTGGATCTAACCTGTTTGCATAAGCATTGAGTCGGTTTCAGCACTATAAGGATTAACATTTTTACAGTTATAGTAATACCTTAAGAATTGATGTGAGCATGTATGGGTGTACATATGTATGTTAATCATTCCTACAAGAATATTCAAAGATGAGATTCATGTTATATTCTTTGTCAACCATGAGCGGTATATGCTTCAGTTGAAATAAAAAAAATAATATTCTCCTTTTATATTTTGGATTCCATTGGTTTCACCAGTACGTGCCAGGAGATGTGAGATCCTCCATCGAACACATTTGATCAGTTGTGATTGACGAGTGAATAATGTAGAGTTGATGCCATCATGCCGTTGGGGAAAGTTGAGAACGGTTGTCCAAGATAAATTCATTGGCTTTAACCCTTAAAGTGCGCTGGAACCGACGTTATGCTTGTGCAAACAGGTTAGATCCAGGCCAGCCGCCAGGCATATTGGCGACTGGCCCATATCTAACCTGCTTGATTCTCTGAATATCTTTCCTCATCAAAACTAAGCAGATATTCGAGCTTTAGAAAGCTGACAACACAAAATTTTCTTTTTTTCGAAGATTATCCAGCATTCTAAGCCCTAGCTGACCATACTGAGAGGTGTCTGCTACCTATGCTCAGAGTCCTTCATAAACTCAACAAGGTGAGCTATGTACATAGGCAAGGTGCTTGCGTATATTGAGAAATCAGGTTAATCAAACAAAGAACGTACACATTGGTGAAAAGACACCGACCAAACCAAAACGAAATCATGTCGGCTTGACATAAAATCAAAATATGTTAATAAACTGGGAAAAATGATACACTTTGTCGTCTTAATCGGAAACCACGTTTGTCCTGCAGAGATTGAAGAAACATCCTATCATAATCGAAAATAAATATATTATCGAAGTAAAATTCTTGAATGATCGAAGGAAAATCCTTTAATGATCAAAGGAAAATTCTTAAATGATCGAAGGAAAATTCTTAAATGATCGAAGGAAAATACTTAAATGATCGAAAGAAAATTCTTAAATGATCGAAGGAAAATACTTAAATGATCGAAGGAAAATACTTAAATGATCGAAGGCAGATCATTAATTGATCGAAAGAGGACCAAATAAAGCACAAACAAATGAAAGGTCGCCAACACAGCATCACAATGTTAAACTCCAAAGATAGATAAAAATATAGATATAAATAATAATTTATTATTTGTCACGTTGTCATGATATTGGTACCCATTCTATCATTTGTTATGACACGTATATGTAATTCATCAAAATCACTACACATAGGAAAAGTACATGTAATTTATCAAAATCACAACACATAGGAAAAGTACATGTAATTCATCAAAATCACTACACATAGGAAAAGTACATGTAATTTATCAAAATCACTACACATAGGAAAAGTACATGTAATTTATCAAAATCACTACACATAGGAAAAGTACATGTAATTTATCAAAATCACTACACATAGGAAAAGTACATGTAATTTATCAAAATCACTACACATAGGAAAAGTACATGTAATTCATCAAAATCACTACACATAGGAAAAGTACATGTAATTTATCAAAATCACTACACATAGGAAAAGAACATGTAATTTATCAAAATCACTACACATAGGAAAAGTACATGTAATTTATCAAAATCACTACACATAGGAAAAGTACATGTAATTCATCAAAATCACTACACATAGGAAAAGTACATGTAATTTATCAAAATCACTACACATAGGAAAAGTACATGTAATTTATCAAAATCACTACACATAGGAAAAGTACATGTAATTCATCAAAATCACTACACATAGGAAAAGTACATGTAATTCATCAAAATCACTACACATAGGAAAAGTACATGTAATTTATCAAAATCACTACACATAGGAAAAGTACATGTAATTCATCAAAATCACTACACATAGGAAAAGTACATGTAATTCATCAAAATCACTACACATAGGAAAAGTACATGTAATTCATCAAAATCACTACACATAGGAAAAGTACATGTAATTCATCAAAATCACTACACATAGGAAAAGTACATGTAATTCATCAAAATCACTACACATAGGAAAAGTACATGTAATTCATCAAAATCACTACACATAGGAAAAGTACATGTAATTTATCAAAATCACTACACATAGGAAAAGTACATGTAATTCATCAAAATCACTACACATAGGAAAAATACATGTAATTCATCAAAATCACTACACACATACAAGTTTAACTCGTCTTATTAGATGAATTCAATGGTATATGCGACGAAAGTGGATGAAAACCATTTATACAAAAAAGTATGGGGAATTCCTGCTTTTCTCACAACGGTTTCCATCTAATACGAAACGAAAGTTATAGATAAATGATGTTCCATTGTTGACACTCTGAAGAAACTGACTTTGTGCAAACCTATATTCAAAATATGGTACGTTCATATCAACGGTCAATTTGAACAGACAGAAACAGGTACTTATGGTTTTACCTCAAAGAAAGTTTTGGGAATTTATATTACGACTGCAAAATCAATTCAGGCCAAAACAAGCGCAATAAACAAGGATTTGGATCAAACGGAACGCCGAAATGAAATAAAGATATGGAAACCCAATTCCCTTTTAGTGGTATTTTCCTGTTACCGGTCCAAATTCAAAGTAACAGCAAACGTCAACAAAGGGAAGAAACTCTTTTTGATGTTGGAAGGAAACCATTATGATAAAATGACAAATTGCTCATTATGAACAATTTATCCTATTGTCACAGTGGTTATCTGCAACCAACTGTAGAAGATGAGACAAAATGAGGGATTCGACTAGAAAGAAAGAATCAAACAATTCGAAAAGTGAACAAGCATAACATAACTTGATCGCGACATTAAAGCACATAATCTCAAAGTGAAAACACATATAATCTCATGCGATGGATATGCTAGTCAACATCTACATACAGTCTAACTTGCGTTAAGCAACCACCCTTTTAAGCAGCCAACCTGCCTTAAACAACCACTACAGAAAGTCCCATTGTTAGATGTACAGTGTATATCAATTTGTGTTAAGCAGCCAACCTGTCTTAAACAGTCAATTTACTCTGTCCCATGGGCTGGCCTCTTAACACAAGTTTGACTGTATTCACACACTAATTGCATAAAAAAATAACACCAAAGAGAGGAAAAATGAAAGAGGAAAAGGTAAATGTATTTTACCTGGTATATGTCATAAGGTAGTCCAAACACTAACCAAGTCCCAAACCTGTCTGATATGTTCCCTTGATGCGCCTTTTATAAAAGTGTTGAATTTTATTTGTATACACATGGCTCGCTTCAATAAGCCGGGCTTACATTGTACAGGTCCTACCACAGGTTACGACAAAATCGTTGCAAGTTTCGGCTGTGTGATTACAAACTTAATTGGGTTATAAAAGAATCTCGGGCCGGCTGTGCCCCCGGGCTTTTCTTGCATTAAATGCCATAAAATTGCATCTTTTGTTCCGATTGTTTAATACTCCCCAATTAAACCAGTTTGTTTATTCAAGGGATTTTTATGATACGTCCTAATTGAGAGAAAAATGAAGACACTAAATATAGGGTATGAGAAATGACGGTTTAGTTGTGATAACGGGTAGAGAAAAATGTGACAAAAATGCGTGTCTCAAGCAACTTACTTATTCTTCTGTCACTTTGATTTCTTTAAAAAGCGTTTTTATTGTAATTGTGGAAAGCATTAATTGTGACAAACATAAATGATAAAAGCTCACCCAGCAATGTTTCCTTCTATCAAATTCGTTTGTTGTATAACAAGAGAAATAACGTTTTTGTGATATTGGGAAATTTGGATGATCAAGTGTTAGATTTCAAGCACAAGGAATGACACTATGGCATTAAACAGTTTCTGAGAGAAAAATTATAGAAATCATTTTAGTAACTGAGTATTCTAGGCCTCATGTCTATTTTTCTTGCATCATCCATGATCACGTTATTTCAACTTATGTGACAAAATACGAGTACATTCTGATAGAAAATATCAAGTAAATAAAATTAGAATTTGAAATGAGTGGCTAGTGATAAGATTAAAGAATTTTCTTTAGCAAAGATGTCCTTAGCATACAAAAGGCAACACTGTTTGCATCAAGAAAGTCATGTTTTGATTTTACTGTTAAATTAATCGATCTGTTGCAGTTGTCTTATAAGGAGCAGTTGAATTTAAACATGGCAAGGGTCTGCCACAAACTAGTACGTATATACATGTACATAATCTTTTTACAGAGTTATATACATAATCTTTTTTACAGAGTTATATACATAATCTTTTTAGAGAGTTATATACATAATCTTTTTACAGAGTTATATACATAATCTTTTTAGAGAGTTATATACATAATCTTTTTACAGAGTTATATCCATAATCTTTTTACAGGGTTATATACATAATCCTTTTAGTGAGTTATATACATAATATTTTTACAGAGTTATATACATAATATTTTTAAAGAGTTATATACATAATCTTTTTACGGAGTTATATACATAATCTTTTTACAGAGTTATATACATAATCCTTTTACAGAGTTATATACATAATCTTTTTACAGAGTTATATACATAATCTTTTTATAGAGTTATATACATACTCTTTTTACAGAGTTATATACATAATCTTTTTACAGAGTTATATACATAATCTTTTATAGAGTTATAAACATAATCTTTTTATAGAGTTATATACATAATCTTTTTACAGAGTTATATACATAATCTTTTTACAGAGTTATATACATAATCTTTTTATAGAGTTAAATACATAATCTTTTTACAGAGTTATATACATAATCTTTTTAGAGTTATATACATAATCTTTTTACAGAGTTATATACATAATCTTTTTATAGAGTTATATACATAATCTTTTTACAGCGTTATATACATACTCTTTTTATAGAGTTATATACATAATCTTTTTACAGAGTTATATACATAATCTTTTTATAGAGTTAAATACATAGAGTTAAATACATAATCTTTTTACAGAGTTATATACTTACTCTTTTTACAGAGTTATATACATAATCTTTTTACAGAGTTATATACATAATCTTTTTACAGAGTTATATACATAATCTTTTTACAGAATTATATACATAATCTTTTTACAGAGTTATATACATAATCTTTTTAGAGTTACATACATAATCTTTTTACAGAGTTATATACATAACCTTTTTACAGAGTTATATACATAATCTTTTTACAGAGTTATATACATAATCTTTTTACAGAGTTATATACATTATCTTTTTACAGAGTTATATACATAATCTTTTTACAGAGTTATATACATAATCTTTTTAGAGTTATATACATAATCTTTTTACAGAGTTATATACATAATCTTTTTACAGAGTTATATACAAAATCTTTTTACAGAGTTATATACATAATCTTTTTACAGAGTTATATACATAATCTTTTTACAGAGTTATATACATAATCTTTTTTACAGAGATGGAACGGACGAAGGAAAAGGAACTATGCATAACGAAGACGAAACCACGATCCGTTTTCATTTCTTTTATTCATTTGTTGAAAAAAGATTAGTATCAGTCCTGAGGTGGTTGTTTGAGAACGACCATGTCACCCGAATCAACCAACATAACCCAATAGCCATGTGTTTTTATCAATGCTTTTTTGAAAAAATATATTTTATGTGAGTTAAACATCGCGTCAAAACTATTTTCAATTGAATGCCCGACTATTAATGATGGAGGAAATCCCCATTCTCAACTGCTATTAGCGTATGGTCAAGCTAGGTAAAACCATCGGCATTCTGTGAGCCAGTCGGAAGACTAACTCTTATGAAAATATAAATGCGTTCACCAGGATTTGAGCCCATCCGTGGAAGGGCGATGTGATTTCACGTTCTGCTCTCCAACCACAAGACCATCGACCCATCCTCCATATATTTTACAAGGACATGTCGTACTGCTGCAAAGGGGCGTAACTCGTACAAAAGTTATACTTTTCGAAGTACAAGAGTTAACTTTTCTTAAACGAGATTTGATGGGGAGGCCTTAGAAATGAACGAAGGAATGAGTAATACATCAAATTAATAATATACTTAACGTCGATTATGACAAATGTTCTTTGAAATCAGATGTATCATTCTCAACACCGATCTCAATTTACTGTCACATGTCAATTAACTGTCACACAAATTTCTTTCATTTCGAAATGATTAATGAAATATTTTTCTGCAGACGATTTAATGAAAAGCGTATGGTTCAAATTGCAAGTAGTGTCAATAGAGAATTGGTTACAATAAAAAACTAAGATGTTTCCGTGACATTGAAAATAAACCACTTTTACAAAAGGAGACATTTGCTCTTCAGGAAAAAAACTCTCATGCTGTCACAATGTTTTATTCATCTTTTGCTGCAAGTGTTTTAGTCTGGAGCACATGTATCAACATGACGAAAATGCAAACGAAAAAGTCTCGTAACCTCTCGTACGACAAAACACCAGCTTCTCAAGGTGACAGACGGGCTTGCAGACACTGAAAGGGAGCAATGCCTCCTTTTGTCACGAAAGCTGATGCATTCTTATGCTGCAAGTGAAAGGTACAAACACGGTAAAAGAACAAAACAAAAATACTAAGAGCAATTCGTAATCATTCGAACGACAAACCACCAGCTTTTCAAATTAGGAAAGGTACTTTGAACACTGAACGGGAGCAATGTTTCCTTTAATCACAATGGCATTTTTCAATTCTGAGCTTAAAATGGAATGTAAAAACCTAAAAAAAAAAAAAGTTCAAAGCGACTCATAATTTCCCGTACGACAAACCACCAGCTTCTCAAAGTGACAGAGATGCTTGCGTTCGCTGAACGCAAACTTGGCATAAAGCGCCAAGCCGACAGCGACGAAAACGAACGAGATCACGACGAGAATTCCGAACAGTTCCGGTTCCGGTGCCGCCATTACCATGGCGAATTTGAGCATGTCCATCAGCTTGTTGAGCGATGTCTGGACTCCGATGACGATTCCACGCTCAGAGTCTTCAATGGTTTCCAGAAACAGTTGGTTGATCGTTAAATCAGCTATCCATAGACCTTTCGGAAAAAAGAAAAGCAATGAAATGCTTTAGAATATCTAAGCTTGGGATTAGGGGTTCATGCTGTTTTTAATGGCATTTGAATCAGACTAAAAGAGATGTTTTGTGCGAATCAGGTATGATTGGTTGATTGGCTTGTCAGCACACTGTTTCAGTTTAATTGGTCGGTCTTGTTGTGATATAGTTTTCATTAAGGTGACTTATAAGCCAATTTGGCCGATCGTGATTAATATTTCCATGTAAGTGATTTTATTCTGTTCAAACATGTCACATTAACAAAAAGAATATATTGTCTCTTCTCTATATAAAGACTCGCGCGATTTTCTTTTATAAAAATGCTTAGGTTTTCAAATGTACAAAAAAAGTACACTCTCTTTTCTCTAAATGAAGACCGCACGATTTTTTGATATCAGCTTTATAGTTCTCATATGTACATAAACATTCTTTTACCCTTATAGCGCTGGAACCGACTTCATGCTTATGCAAGCAGGTTGGATCCAGGCCAGCCGCCAAGTAAAGTGGCGGCTGGCCTGTGACCTAACCTGTTTGCTACCCTGAAAAGCATTCATCATCAACATTAAGCGGATATTTAAGGTTTTGGAAAGCAGCCGACATACAAATCTATTTATAGAAAATCACTCAGCATTTTAAGGGTGACACGTTACAGATACTCACCACATCTTGCACCGATTATTCCCAGCATCAACATTCCAACAGAGATGTAACTAGACCAGTCGGGTTTTGTTGTTGTTGTTCTGGTTGTTGTTGTTTTATTCGACACGATTGGTGATTCGGTCATTGCACTAGACGTTTCCAAACGAGAGCTGTCTGCTTGATCTTCGACCCGTTCAACCCTATGACCTAATGTGTGGTGATAGATTGCGCTGTGATAAAGATAGAATGGACTTCTCAAATCAACCAATGAGGAATTAGAATGAGGTTGAAGAGTGGTACCTTGTTCAGATAATCTAACAGACATGTTGAAAGGGGAACCATGCTTCTGATTATAGCCAACCAATGAGGAATTTGATTGAGAGTTTAGTATGGTACCCGTGTCAGATAATCCAACGGGCATTTCAAAAGGGGAACCGCGCATCTCATTAAAACCAGCCAATGAGGCATTAGAACGAGATGCGGGGATGGTTCTCGGTTTCTGCGATTTAAAATTCGGATCGAACGGGGAACCAGGGGCCCAAACAGAGGCCACACAAATGGTGAGAAACATCAGCTGAGAAAATAACCCGTAGAGTCCGGTTCGCTCGAGTCCTATCCTCTTGGCGACCCGAGGATAGATCACAGTCCCGAGGATGCCGACGAGTGCACCAGCCGCCATTAAAGCACCCATCACGGATTCGTTGATCCCCTGTGTGTAAGCATACCCTGAAACATGAAAACATTTTTCGTTATATCTGATGCGCGAGTGGTTCAAATTGAGAGTTACGATAAATAATTAAATATTATAAAATGCAGCATAGAAACATATAAATTGTCATTTGTATTGAGGTGAAAAGGATGGATTGCTCATTAGAAGACCGAGCCTATGGTGCCATATGAAGAAATAGAACATCATTTGTAATATACACAATAAAATAAAAAATCTTCGTATCAAAAGGAAAAATCATTCACAACCATGGTGGTAATTTTTTGCTTTTCACAATGTTTCGATTCTATCTTATGGTACATGTGCCTTAAGCTATATGTACATTAAAACGTATTCACAACAAACATGGTAAATATCAGCTATTACAAACTAAAAATGTGGAGAAAATTAAGCGAATAAAAGCATGTCATAAAACCAGATTTTCTCTTCACTTGATAGATACCTCCCAGTACCAAATTAAATCGTGAAATCATATTCTTTTTTCTTTTTTTTTTTTTTTTTTTTTTTTAATATGGGTTTTACATCACATCAAGTTTTTGTGATGTGAAGGAACCTGATATGTGGGATCAAATGATTTGTAGGCAAAAAGGGGGTTAAAAAATCAAAACACACAACGTGAACAGGACTAGCGCAGTATTTTTTGCATGCTTGTAACATTTCATGATAAATAATCATGTTATTCCATACACATTTGAAGACAAACTAATTAGTATAAACGTCAACAACTATTAATACTCTTTGAATTGATTTTTTAAAAAGGGAAGCTCGTATGTCGAGGGTTCAATACAAGGCTATAGCAACTGCTTCGTTTTAGCCTTGTATTGAACGCTCCATTTAATAGGGATAAAAATGTCATGATATAATTTGATAATCACAATTTTTTTTATAACATCTCCTAACTTACCTACGGTGATGTTATCAAAGCCGAGGACGGTCATAAAGAGGAAGGACAGAGCAAGGCCGGCGAAGGCCACCTTATAGTGAATGTAAGTTTTCCAGCCTCTTACAAGAATGAGGACCCCGGATAACATGGAGCGAGGGCAGGAAGTACATCGGGAACTGCGCGGTCCCTCATAATCTGGAATTTATCGAAAGGTTGGTATGAATAGATGCTTCAATGTCCTGTGTGGCCAAGTGGTTAAGGTGGGGCGGACGTAGTTCACAGGGGACCCGGTTTTGAACCGCGCATTTACCTCTTGTTATATTGGAATGTCATTTGTTTGGCAAGACACCTCATAGTCCTAGCCTAGTTCTTGTTAATCAAGATAAGCTGTTTTTCAACTAATGATATGTTGACATGGTGTTAAACCGAAATAAGAAAAAACGGTCAGTAATGTTTAGTCAATTCTTGCATAGAAGAATATGTTTCTAAACCAAAAGAAAACCAACACTAGATGGCATAAGACACAAATAAAATATTTATGGTATTTGGTGGAAACCAATGAGACAAAATTGATTAAATGTTCACTAGGAGAAACTTTCCAATGCCATAGTGATTTCTTAAGACCTCTGGTGCCTATACGACAAAGTTAGGTATAATTGAATAAGAGTTTTGATAACATTTTGGCGACAGTTTCATTTCAAACATTATAAAGATGTGCAATGGCAAAATCAAAGGCAATGCTAACAGCAGAACCTCTTTTTAACGACAATAATAAAAGAACTATCGAAAGAGATAACTACAATTGTAACCAATCGGCGATGGCCAAAGACCATTCTAACGCAACGGCCTAACGGAAATTGCCGAAAGATTCCGAATAGAAATCGTCAAAAATATTACAAGCTGGTTACCTTTTCCCTGGTTAGACGCATACGTTTTGTACTTCAGCCGGGGTACCAACTCGTGCACTTTCCAGAGGAGGTAGTACTCCACGACAACGGAGACGAGATTCCAAGCGCCTATAAATAGCGCGCCGATATCCTGCGAGGTGAAGAACATGATCTGGCCAGTTGCTATGGGAGCAACGATGTTAGTGACGAGGTCAATGGCTTTAAGCTTTGCGCTCGTTGCTGAAAACGTAGTGCATAGTGAGTTGGGAAGTACTTGGTATAATCAGTGAAGTCTCCTATAAACCTAGCTGGCCCTTTAAATAGGGATGATAGTATAATAAAACAAAATCTTAACCATATATTTCAAAGTTTCAAAAGGTATATGTTATACAGTGAACCCTCGTTTATCCGAACATGTCCGTTCTCAACAAAATGTCCGGTTTACCGAATAATCCGGACTAATGAAGCAGAGCATGTTCTTATTCACATTAAGACATAAACAGTCTGTATGAGCGGTATATACTTATAACCCTTTAGCAAACGCCAAATTGTCGACCGTCCCAAATTGAAAGAGTTTGCAAAAGACATATCAAAACGTGATGAACTTCAAAGATAATCTTCTGATATGGCAGAAAACATTGTGGGAAAAGGAGAAATTGCTCGTCACGAGCAATTTCTCCTTTACCCACAATGTTTTCAAAAGTCGTCTGCAACAAACTGGTCCAATAATTCCGTTCCCTTACAATTTCGTTCGGATTGCGAGATATCCGGATAATCGGGGTCCGGATAAACGAGGCTTCACTGTACTTAACATCTTTATATAGTTTTAAAGGTCAACATTATTCCAATTATCTTGTGATGCATACAGTATTTCATCCGAATAAAAACGTTCATCCGACTTCTATACAAGTACCTCTTCGGTAACAGATTTATTATCTCCCTTGGATGCGCAGATGAAGTGCGCAAAAGATCTGCTATGTCTTTTCCAAAAAGGTTATGAATATGGTCAAAATCAAAAATCAGTTTAATGCCACTATATATTAGTATATAAATAGATATATGCTTCTATTTAATCCGCAGGAAACATTCTGTTTAAATGATACCAATTTAAATGCGTCAAAGTGTCACTTTAAAGTGTTCCATACCTGCTAAAAGGTCCGTATCTTTTTCACAAATCTCCACGATCCAATCGCGCTCTACAGCTATAGTGGTCCCTGTGCCCGCCAGGTTCGATACTACGGCTATCGCTATAATGACCGCATAGCAGAGCGTCATCAGGGCCGAGTTAGGCCAGTAGGCTCGGATCTGAGTCTCATATGTGATGACGAAATACAGAACAACGGAACAAGCTGCGATGCTTATGTTCTGGACTAGGAGGGAAATTCTTGCAGCTGAAATCATGAAATATGGGTCACATTTTGTTGGAGACTCGATTCAGAGGTATAGTAAAGTTCATTATGGGCAATGTATTCACTTTACTAATGGATGCTTATAATTACATTATAAAATAGGCTTGTAACTCTTACAATGTCCGCAACGAAGCATAGCTAGAAAAAGCCGCTTTGGATTTTATGTCCCCTGTGGGTATTCGATCCCGGTTCTTCCGGGTGACAGTCCAAGACATAACCACTGAGCTCAAGAGTCGGCTCAGTAACGCAGAGGTTACATCTTGTCCTGATTGATTGTTGCTATGCTGTAGAGAGTGAGGCGGCTACGTAACACACCCCCTCTTATAGAAGTCATCATTTATGATGACATGTAAGCCATTTCGGCTTGTAAGTCCATTTCGGACAAATTAATGGCACAATGGCCAATCCCGGACAAGCCCCATCTTACGAACAATGTCCGCAACGAAGCATAGCTAGAACAATCCACTTTGGATTTTATGTCCCCTGTGGGGATTCGATCCAAGTTCTCCCGGCTGACAGTCCAAGACATAACCAATGAGGTAAAGAGTTGGCTCAGTAACGCAGAGGTTACATCTTTTCCTGATTGATTGTTGCTATGCTGTAGAGAGTGAGGCGGTTACGTAACATAACGTACAGGGAACATGCAGTGTTATAGAGAAGATGTGGGTCTATATATAGACAACACAACTGATCAGTGGACGACGGCGTTTTTCACTGATCGGGCGTATTCGTTTCTTTGACAGGTTCGTTACATTGGTGGCAAGTTTGGAAAGAAGAGATCTTCTATCAGAGTTGCCTTTTCCCACACATTTCTCAAGGTCCAAGACCCAGGACGAATCGCCTAACAGGTGCTGATGAATTCAAGGAAACCTTAACAGAACTGAATCATATTCATATTCAGATTCGGATTAGTTATTGCATTTCAGGCCTACGGCCCATACACAAGAAATAACACAAGACATACAAACAATAACATTTCTAAAAAAAATGAGTTAAGTGTCCCGTAAATATTTAACAAACTGAGTAAATGAGAAAATTCATTGTTCTCCTTTAACAATTCAGTACTGTTTCAAAATGCTATAAAAACATTTGATTGGGCAGACTGGTTCTTTATATGACACTTCTCAAAAAAGCGTCCCTTTCGTGAAAAGCATAAACAACAAACATAGCAAGGTGTCTTACAACAGTCATATCTTGTGACGACATAATATCAAAAAAGACTGTAAAGAAATGTTTTATGTACAGTGAAGCCTTGTTTATCCGGACCCCGATTATTCGGATGTGTCGCAATCCGAACGAAATTGTAAGGGAAAGTAATTATTTGACCAGTTTGTTGCAGACTTTTGAAAACATTGTGGGTAAAGGAGAAATTGCTCATGACGAGCAATTTCTCATTTTCCCACACTGTTTTCTGCCATATCAGAAGAATATTTTTGAATTTCATCAAGTTTTGAAATGTCGTCTGCAAACTCTTTCAATTTGAGACGGTCGACAATTTGGCGTGTGCTACAGGGTTATAAGTATACACGTGCTTACAGACTGTTTATGTCTTAATGTGTATGAGGACATGGTCTGCTTCATTAGTCCGGATGATTCGGTCATCCGGAAATTTGTTGGGAACGGACGTGTTCAGATTAACGAGACATCACTGTATAACTAACATGTATGTATTTTACTCGCTAGTCATTATTGACAGGACATACTAGGAGAAAGTGAAACTCATCCTCTAGCATTCCTTCACAAATTGGCAAAGCGTTACTATCCATCATAGTACAACTAGATAGTTAAACTCACCTCGAAGTCGCGGGGTCCTGTCGATCCAGTCTCCAACCGGTGGGCCCAGCAGCAGGATCGAACCGCCCATTGCGAACCCATAGACAGCGGTGAGAAGCAGGGATCCAGGGGAGATAATCACCATGAATAACCCGACACCAAACTGCCACATCCGGGCTCCCTGGAAAGAACCACGATGTGAGTAATCTTTTAAGAATAGATTTTTGTTGCCAAACCTTAAATTTCTGCTTGATTTCAATGAGGAAAGATACTCAGAGTAGCAAACAGATTTGCTCACATGTAAGCCACAAATTTCCTTGGCGGCTGGCCTGGATCCAAACTGTTTGCATTAGTATGAAGTTCGATCAAGCACTATACGGGTTAAGTACGAGTCATTTCCGCACATTGGTTATATGAAAGAAAGATAACCATTTGAGATGTATGCGTCATATATATTAAAGGCACATAAAAGGAGATTAATGCTATATCAAACTATATTAATTGGTAAACTTTTGGTCAGATTCAAATAGTTATCACCAAAAAAACCATCAGCACAACTTAAACGTGAAAGCCAACAAGAATTAACCCAGATTTACCAAGTTAATTGTGTGATTCTTCTCCTCTGACCTTTACAGTTGATACACAAATGTTTGAACCGACCAATCAGAATTGTTATTTTGAATATGTAAACAAAGAGGTTGTTGATAAACATGATTGAATTGGAGACTACTATATTTCAAGCACACAATAACTTATGTTTAAGAAGTCTATTTAATAGGGTCTCAATGCATGTCTTTTATGAAAATGATAAAAGAACTCAATATATTGTTTTAGTAATTTATTTGTACTTTTCTCCTTTTATGTGCCTTTAAATGGTTAATGTCATACAAGAAAGATATGGTCGAACAAAGGGCAATGCTGGCGAGGGATTACTTCCCTCACAAATTTCCGCCATTTTGTAAGAGAACATCGCCAGAGTTCCAGTGCAATAAATAGTACCTAAACGTTTATCTTAATGCTTATCTTATCTTATCTTATGTTTATTGGCACTCAATCAATCATTGCTTATCATAATTCCAAATTAAACGTCATTGAATCTGCGTTTTCAATGGTTAATATTACAACAGTCGAGTTTTGGCCAATCAGAGTGCTGTGTTGACCATGCTTATAACTTTTGAGACATCAGTTGTTCACCTGTGATATAGGAAAAATACTTACCCAGGCAGATAAAAAGTGACTGATGTAAACAAACCACTGTATCTTCAACGTTAGGCTTTTCCCTGAAATACGAAAACAGAATTCTATCAATCATATTCCTGCAGGATTTTGGTCAGTAACCATGTTGCTTTGAAGAATTATTTAGAGGCCCTGTTCTTCACAGTGTTAAATGTGTTGATGGACATATGACTCGGGAGATCCAGGTTCGTTAGAACGGCCTTTGACAAGAAACATGTACTTTAGAGCCTTTGTCTAGTACTGGTGAAACCCAGACACGCCTAACAAAACTTAAAATACTTTTGACTTTTAAGTCGTTTTAAACACTATTTCTGTTTTTATCACGACGGCACGTAAACCATCCATCGATCCTTGGCACCCATCGCAGCATCTCCAGCGTTAAAGGCACATAAAAGGAGATTAATGCTATATAAAACTGTACTAATTGGTAAACTTTTGGTCAGATTCAAATAGTTATCACAAAAAAAACCATCAGCACAACTTAAACGTGAAAGCCAACCAGAATTAACCCAGATTAACCAGTTTAATTGAGTGATTCTTCACCCCTGACCTTGACCGTTGATACACAAATGTTTGAACCGACCAATCAGAATTCGTTATTTTGAATATGTAAACAAACAGGTTGTTGATAAACATGATTGATTTGGAGACTACAATATTTCAAGCACAAAATAACTTATGTTAAAGGAGTCTATTTAATAGGCTCTCAATGCATTCATATATTTATTGTCGTGACTTTCATGGAAATAATAAAAGAACTCCATATATCTTATTAGTAATTTATTTCTACTTATCTCCTTTTATGTGCCTTTAACAAGACCACATTTCAAGTCAAAATGTTCAAATGGTCTCATACTTGAAAAGCGAATTTTCCGTTCATACAGAGAGCATCGCAATGCAGAGCTTTACTGTGTGCTAGTATGATGCTTTTGCTAGGATTTACGCAAGATCTGAAATTATAACAAACATTAGTACCGTTCACCGTATTTGTTTTACATCGATTGTGAAGGAAGCTCTAAGCTTGTTCAAAGCCATTCTCGATGACTGTTTCCTTGTTATTTAACCAGTAATCGCGCCGGTTTGTGGGTTAGAGTTTGGCTCTACCCCTGCACCAAACATTAGTACAACAATACCTTTACGATGGAAAATAATAGCTGCATGACAAGTATAATAACACTAACGAAGAATAGCCCAAATCTCACCCACCTTTTTTCCCTCTGACAGTGTGAGATATGGGTCCAGTATTGCCGTTCAGGATAGGAACGTTCGTGGCATCATTCGATCCTCCAGGGTGAGGTCCGTGTTCCATCGTGCACACTCTTTACTACTCGGGAATTTCCGTGACCTGAGATATACACCCCGTACATCAAACGTAACTCCTCGGGTGTTTCCGTGACCTGATATATACACCTCGAATATTAGTGACGGGTTACCGAGGGTAAGAGATGAGTTGCACTGCATGAAAGTTAGGATTTTTTTTAAAAAACCAAATTCACCTCGATATCCACCATATGCTTCATTGTTTTTTTTCAATTAAGAAAAAAAAACGTGATGATTTCAATACCTCTTCTGAAATTTAAAAATTAATCAACATTTCATTGCACTGTTGATATAAACAAAACTTATATTGATATCTTTGAGAACATTTCTGTAAGTTATCGTCTACTAACCCTTTTCAAAGAAGTTTAATGAACATTCGTCAATTAGTAATGTATCAATTGTATAGAGAGCATAATGTACATAAGCGGCTACCACATGTAGAAGCATAGATACATCCGCTTTACACACAGGTAGGAACAAACCAATTAAGCAGCATGCATCTACAATACGGTAGAACAAAGAAAACGAAAATAACATAAAAAGGAAAAAAATACGTCAATGAAATGTTTCTAACCTGTATGTCCTCTTCGATTAATACAGTTAAAATATTTGAACACAGTTATACTGTTCTACTAGTCCTATTTCCAGCAAATGACAAATATAATAAACATTTCACTATGTATTGATTGAACAATTCTGATCGTAAGCGCCAGTCGTCCATGTTTAAGTCTCATAATCCGGATAATCAACTTAATAAGGAAGACTTCAACGGATACCTAACTCTGATACCATCAGTGGTGGTTGTGCCTGACCAAAAGGGGGAGCTGAACCCTCGTTTAGCCAGGGTTTTTACAATACATCAAGGCCTTGCTATACCATGTGTTTGTTTGATACTTTTTAGTTTTGATATTGTTTAAACAATATTTTCTTATATTACGACAACCGGCTTTTCGTGAATGCATAAAGACCCATTACTTAACCTTTTCCCAAACAGTAACGACATTTGACAACTTTGTTGCAGACGTCTTTAGAAAACATTGTGGGAAAAGGAGAAATTGCTCGTAACGAGCAATTTCTCCTTTTCCCCACAATGTTTTCTGTCCTATAAGAAGAGTATTTTCCAATTTCATCACAGTTTGAAATGTCGTCTGCAAACTTTTTCCATTTGGGACAGTCGAAAATGTGTTGTTTGGGAAAGGGTTAACTGCCAAGGTCTGAAAACATGGACAAAGCTAATGGCCTTACGTATGTCAGCCATGTTGGCTTCCTCTCGTGAAAACTGAAATCTTGAAAACCAATGATTCGAACCAACGAAAGGTGCATTTTTGATTTGATACATATTCTATTACCATGTTGCCACGTAACCCTCGACCCCTGTCGCTCGAACTCTTGCAGCTTCACACAGAGGGTGTGCATTCAATGAAGTACGCTCTTGGTAAAATGACCACGAGTTCTAAATGGTCAATTCTTGATTAAGTCTGCATCATTTAACACGCCAAAATCGTTGATGATTATGCTCTTTATAGTCAATAGAAACGGAATAATTCATCCAGAATTGATGATGTTTGGCTCCGATTGGGTTTTTGCTTAATATCAAATTAAGTACAAATCATTTCGACATGTAACTTAGATATGATTAGTGAATCTCGGACTAATTCAGAGTCATTACACCAATAAAACTCAAAGCATACGTGGCTCTAAGTCGTCAAAATACGACTCGATGAGACTTAGTCTAATATTAACCAATCAGAGATAAGGCTCAGTTGAATATCAACCAATCAGAGACGTTTGAATATAAATCAATCACAAACAAGACCCAGTCGAATATTGACCAATCGGGTACAAGACCTAGTCAAATATAAACCAATCAGAGACTAGGCAAAGGTAAATATCTAACCAACCAGAATCGAGAACCACTTACATTCACCATTGTCAAACTGAGGATGCTTCCACCTTTTATAATATTTGGCTCAATGATATAGGACGCGTTCTTACATGTACCAAATTGCGTCAAAATCCAACGGTAATACGTCTTTTCCGTTACCATGACTGAGGTCAATCAGATAAATCATTAAAGCCCCATCAAAGCACAGGATTGGCTTCCGTGCGTCGTTGCAAATTGATTTCATTAACTGATACACATAAAATTTGTGTAACTCCTACAACATGATACTTTCATATAATTCAGATTTCATCGATTTGAATAAAGTTCTCATAACTCATATCAATCGCTCTCGGTTCAGCTTCCTGGATACAGAATTAGTGTAACACTCTCGCCGACATTGGATTAATGAAAGTTCATAAAGTGGATCCCGCTCCTCACGGGATTTGAACCCACGACCGTCGTGTTCAGAGGCCGATGTTCCGACCATTGGAAACTGTTCTCCGCATGTAAAAATAATATGAATATTTTGAAGATTTTAACTCTTTTTATTTTCTAAACCCTTTATCGCAGTTACTCATAAATATCGTCTCGTAGAGGCGTTTCTTATGTATTCATTCAAACCCACATTCCCAAGTCAATTTTAAAAGCAAATAATTATTTTCATGTCTCATGACTTGCGTCTGTAGATGATTTCATTTCCAGTTTATGTATTATCATATAAAAGATTGTGCTTGTTTGTTAAGGTTAACATTGCGTCAACACCAATTCAGTTATATAGCGATATCCGGCTCGTATTCGATTGAATGCTGGGAGACAAACTTTTGTAACAATATTCATTTAACGCTAGATTGATTTCAACTCATGCGGATAGGGGCCATGTGATTTTATGTTCTATACTCTTACCGTATGCCCCTTTATATGCTTAAAGGAATGAGTTAACCTACCAACAGGAACACCAACGCTTCCTCACAAGCCTGTCATGTAGAAAGATGTTAACAGTCATCGTCGAATTGAGAAAGCTGATTCTAATCTATTTATAGACACTTGTCACGTGTGTCGAACCGGAAGGTGGCAATGGCGGTGCGTTATCTTACCGGAGACAGAGTTGGCGGGGGAAATGGCTTATCAGTAGTTACACTTACTCTAACGATGTGCTTAGGATACGGTTACATGTACGTCTTAAATCGCTACTATATAAACACTTTGTCATAATTGCCGATTTCAATATCGCTCCTTTATGAACTTTTATTTCTTAATTACTCATTAAAGCGCACTTTAAGAGCTCTCTAGTGCACTCGGACTTTGATAATTTGAGGTGCGGTACAGCAATAAAATTGTGCATTGCTTATGCGACTCCCCCACCCCCACACACATAATCACTTATTTTATATATAGTCTTAGCTACGCATTGTGATGTTTTTGCACATTGCAAATAACAAATGCTTCTTAAAACTTCGGAGACAGTATTAAGCATTAAGCATACCATTGAGAGAACATAAAAGATGTTTCTATGAAATTTATTTCAAAACTTAACACGCAGGAGAAATACAACCATGTACATGTAACAAAAGAAAGATAATTGGCTTGAAACCTTAAAACCTATTTAAGATCATCTGAGTTCTGATGAAGCTCTATATTGTCTGAGCGCCAATTTTGAGTAAATGCTTGACTATTTTCACTCATTCTGGAATACGATATCGAGGGTTCAACGCAAGACTATAGCAAGTGCTTCACAAACGTGAAGCACATACTATAGTATTGCGCTGACCCCTTGATATGTATGGTTATATTCAGAAAGACTTTGAAAGGCACTTGAAATCCCTCTAAGGAAAAAGAATATGTTCGTAAGGGAAAGATTAACATTTGTCTCGCCAAAGGTTTTCCGGAGAATAATGGGAATGTATATATTCAGAAAGTCTTTTAAAGACATTTCTTATCCCTTTCAGGAAAGAGAAAGATGTTGTAAGAGAAGAAATAACCTTCATTTCACCAAAGGTTTTCAATAAAAGCTATTTCGCCATGAGTCAAAATGGCCACATGCGTCTTTTTCTGGTGGTGCGTGAAAGTGCGTAAAATTGACTCAATATTGGGTAAGTGGTCTTTACCCATTTAAAGATTTAATCAACAGCCAGCGCGAGTACTGATTATGTATCAGGAAGTATATAGAGAGCGATTTCTATAAGTTGTAAGGACTTGCTTCCCCATCGATATAAAATCTATGAGTTTGAGCCTTAAACGATTGTGTGTATGGTGTTTAACGCCGATCAACAATGTTTCTGTAATGAAACGGCTTTCCTGGATCCACCAGTACTATGCAACGCTCTGAGTTGACTTGCCAAAGGTCACTCCCACGAAACCATCGATTACTTCCGTAGGTATTTGTTCAGTAAGCTTTTGCATACTTGTATAATGATGTGATAATAAAATTGTAGCTGCCTTATCTATCATCATGTTTATTATTTCAGTTAGACTTGAATTATAACACGTTTACCCCCACACACACACACACACACGTCAACGTCAATTGGAATGTGAGGATCGGGAGGGGTTGGGGGTTCCTCTACATACCTCACATCATTATACAAGTATAAAACCATAGATTTAAAGGCTCATGAAAGGACATTGATGCAAGATTAGCAAGTTTAATAATTCAAATGCCTGATGGTTAACCTCTGACCTTGACAGTTGATACACACATTTTTTAACCAACCAATCAGAATTCGTTATTTTGAATATGTAAACAAACAAGTTGTTGATAAACATGATTGAATTGGAGACAGCTATATCTCAAGCACAAAATAACTTATTTTAAATGAGTCTATTTAATAGGGTCCAAATGCATTCCTAAACTGATTCTCATTTCTTAAATGAACATAATAAAAGAACTCCATATATTTTTTCAGTAATTCATTTGTACTCTTCTCCTTTGATGTGCCTTTAACCTCTGACCTTGTCAGTTGATACCGACAAATCAGAATTCATTATTTTGAATATGCAAACAAACAGGTTGTTGATAAACATGACTGTATCGAGCACAACTATAATTCAAGCACAAAATAACTTTATGTTAATAATGTTAAAGGAATTCATTACATATGGCATCAACGCATTTGTAAATAAGTTCCAATGATTTATTATGAAAATAAAAGAACACCATATTCTTTTTTTAGTAATTTATTTTTACTCATCTCCTTTGATGTGATTTTAACTTAAGCTGCGTTATATGCCAAGCATAGAACCATAAGATAAATGGTGATGCCTTATTAACTGACTCTGATAATTCCCGGGTGTTAACAAGGATTTTGAGCTTTAATCTTGTTGATCATATCCGAACAATTGGCTCTAAAGTTTGAAAGGAATATGAGTACATTTAGGTAAGAATAAGTAGAGGGCAGGGGCCCGTTTTACTAAACAACTTACGGAAAATGTTTGCGTAAGTCATAATTGATAACCATGGGTAGTATCTTCAATGAAAGTACACTGTTGCAATGTGACACGTCATTGGAAGCGTCTCGGAGAGACGATTCCAATGATGTGTCACTTTGCAATATTGCTTCGTCCAATATTGAAATAAGAGGAATTGTTGTTTTAGACTTACGCAAATCTTAAGCGTAAACTGTTTAGTAAAACGGTACCCAGGAGTCGAGACTAACTTCTATACCAAGGCAGTCTACAGGACCTGTAACTTGTACAATCTATAGGTCCTGCACAGCTTCAACTGGACCTTTTAAGATGTCATTTTGTCAATTCTTTAATCTTATAAGATTGGGATTACGAATTTCCTCATGATTAATAGATCATATAAGTAACAAAATCATTCCTTTTGAAATATGTTGACAAATTCCTTTGGAAAGGTTTGATTTCATATGAACCTTCCTCATACAATTTCTCGTGGTCACAAGGACCGCCCTGGCTATGAAGTTACTGGTCATACAGGAAAACCAGGTGGTCGAGGACCTAAGGACTTGAATGAATCTCTAACCCTGAGAGGGTGGTATGATTTGTTTGTAAAGTCTTTAACTCTGTGTCAACAATTTTTCAGTTATATCATTCTGGATCTACCAGTACTAGGCTACGGCTCTGGAATGACTTGTGAAAGGTAATTCCCACGAGACCAGAGGTGTCTGTGAGGCTCAAAGTCAGGACCTCCGAGTTGTAAGTCCGACATCTTATCCACTGAGCCACTCAGGGTACTTGAGAGTGGTATAAGGAATTGGTCGAGAGAAAAAAAATCAGGATCATTATGCCCTAGTCCCTATGACTTAGGCTGATGATACTTTTTGAAGAAGACACAATTAATATCATTATTTACGGGTTTTTACATCGCGTCAATATCTTATTCAGGTATGTTGCGATGCCCGACTCTTAATGATGGAGAACGACACCATACTCAACTGCCCACAAGGGCTGGTCGAGGCGGGTAGAACCATCGGCATTCAGTAAGTCAGTCGGGAGACTACCTCTCATGAAAGTCCATGTCCCTCGCCGGGATTTAAACCCAGTGTATGTACACAGGAAGCAAGACTCGTGTGATTAACCTAACCCTTATAGCGCTGGAACCAACTTTATGCTTATGCAAACAGGTTACATCCAGGCCAGCCGCCGAGTAAATTGGCGGCTGGCCTGTGATGTAACCTGTTTGGTACTCTGATAATCTTTCCTCAACAAAGTTAAAGCAGACATTTAAAGTTTTGGAAAGCAGACGACACACAAATCTTTTTTTTTAAAATTACCAAGCATTTTAAGGGTTACTAGAATGTAAGAACTTGTTTCACAATCGATGTGATATAAATAAGACCAAAACTAAACATATATTCCAATTCCTCGATTCAATTTCTGCAGAAAGGGGGCGGAGTTATGTAACCATGGGAAGAGCCAATAAATCGATAATCGATGTCTTCCGATTACTCATTGGCTGGCACGATTATTCTTTAAACGGTCGGAAAGTAGTTGTCTCTATTAACTAATGAGGAAACGTCATAACTTCAATCAAATAACTTCTACTAATTAATTTCAATCACGTGCCTTGTCCTTAATCCTAACCCACATAAACGTAGTTGTATTAATCATCTCGGAAAGTCATAAATTAAACGGAGACTGGCTGTTGAAGGATACACTTTTACAAGGGATACCGGGGAGAACACAATGGGTATGAATTCGTTTTTCTGTTAATATATATGTGAAAAAAATGGATTTAACATCGCGTCAACATTATTTGCTTATTTAGGTTAATGTTGTGATGTCATAGTGATTGAGGAAGATCCCATACTCAATGTTTGCATCATTGGTAGTGGGCGACATTGGTGCAGGGGTAGAACAGTACTAGGCCAGGGTGTTGCAGTGTCTGGCCAAATGGCATTCCCACTTAAAATTCAAGTGTCGTCGATGAAAATGGACCCTGGACCCTGTTTATAACCATTTGATAAACATATAGCATAACTATCATGGAGACATAGTAAACTGTTTTAACGGTATAATTTGTAACTACAGTCTAACTTGTGTTAAGCAGCCACCCTTTTAAGCAGCCAACCTGCCTTAAACAGCCATTATAAAGAAAGACCCATTGTTAGATTTATAGTGTAAATCAATTTGTGTTAAGCAGCCAACCTGTCTTAAACAGCCAATTTACTCTGTACCATAGGCTGGCCTCTTAACACAAGTTTGACTGTAGTGGTCTATTATTTCTGTCCTATAAATATGTCGCAATTCTAACCAAGCACGCTAGCAAGGTGCCCGAGATTACTTATAAATCAACTTTTTCCACCAAAGCACTTAAAGGCGCGAATGATCATTCCTGAAAACCTTAATGAATAAGCAGTTTTTCAGTAGCTTTTAAATAAGGAAATTGAAAACGGTCATTGATCTGGTGACACATATTGTTATATTCACATATCTTATGTTTATTACTAACAGATCGCATTTTCTATGATAGTCTCTTTAAGGAAGATGCCATTCAACACTTTAGCATGCTTTCGGACAGAAACGTCCTCGCGAAGGGCGGCAATCTGAACTCATCGGGTTTATCCAATGAAAACACCTCTTACATATCAAGGAAGCCGCCATATTGATTCTTGCAGGACTACTTTCAAATATATCAATCGGAACTACTCGGGTATTTCCGTGAGCTGTGAAATACACATCGGATATAAGTGTAGGGTTACAATTTTCGGGTAAATCGGCATCCGGCAATTAACACATTTTCTAAGCGTGCACGTTAAGTAGTTCAATGTGTATGGAAGTGTTAGACATCCTGTTTAATCATTTTTTTTTCAGTAACTCATACCAAATGGCGAAACTGTTGTTGTGACATGTATAGTTGTTTCCTCAATCAAATTTAACGACTTTCAAGATTTCACATTTAAGATCTATTTTTAAAAACGAAAGTAACGTGACGTGATTCTCGCGGGAAACAATATGGCGTCATACCTATTATTTCAGAGGTGTTTTCATTGGATAAACCCAATGTGTTCAGATTGCAAATATATATGTAAAAAATTATCTAAATAGTCATTTAACTTGAAACAAACATACATATATCACAACTTATAATTTCACTATCATGTTTAAATTACCGACCAAATATACTGATTTAAAATGGAGTTCATTAACATTGAACCATTCTACATGGACTCTCATAGGAAACGTGTAATTAGCTGGGACAAATACATGTAACACAACATTTGTAGCTCTACATTTATATCCGAGATGCATTTATCAGGTCAAATATCTGTTTGTTACGATTGGGAGGGGACAGTGTGGAATCCGAACCTCTCGGGTATTTCCGTGAGCTGGGAAATTTCATTGGATAAACCCGATATGTTCAGATTGGGCTGTGTGATTTCAAATCTTGTACTCGGAGTCCCGAATCGGGACCACTCGGTGACGTTCGCTGGCTTGCCGGAATTTGCCATAGAGTTTCGACTGACGGGACAAATAGGCGGATAGAATCGTATTGAATACTGTAATAGTCCGAATGATATTTCAAGAGTTACAACTTGAATCAGCCACGTTTATGAAATATCGGTTATTCTTATATGTTTGATAATACCTTATTGGGAAGAAAAGAAGCTTATGTCTTCATCAGTTATGAGTCAGGTATAAATAAACAACTGAATGAATGAATGAATGGTGTTTAAACTCTTTACCAAACACCAACTTTTCGACTGTCCCAAATTGAAACAGTTTGCAGACGACATATTAAAATGTGATGAAATTGGAAAATAATCTTCTGATAGGGTAGAAAACATTGTGGGACAAGAAGAAATTGCTCGTTACGAGAATTTTTTTCCTTTCCCACAATGTTCTCCAGAGTCATATGCAACAGAGCGCTTAAATGTCGTTATTGTTTGGTAATGAGTTAAGGTGCATCGACAGCTATAACACAGTTGACCCCCTACAATATCCAATATAGCAATGAAAACGAAACCCGAGAACACTGTCCTTCACGGATTAACTATTTGACCCTATTTACAACATGGTCCCTTTGTTGAGCCCATCCTCTTAACCCTTATAGAGCTAGAACGGACTTCATGCTTATGCAAACATGTTAAATCACAGGCCAGCCGCCAAGTTAATTGGCGGCTGGCCTGTAATCTAACCTGTTTGCTACTCTGAGTATCCTTTCTCATCAAAATTAAGCAGATACTTAACGTTTTTGGAAAGCAGACGAAAAATCACAAAAAAATATATTTTTAGAAAATTACCCAGCATTCTAAGGGTTAACCTAGTTACACAACTGATTTTGTGCTACTTTTCAAATAGATTTAGCCAATGCTACTACATAGGTTGGATGTTTTGTGAGTAAACAAGGTCAGAACACCTGTGTGTAAATGACAACGACGCTGTTACACCTTGACTCTATACATAATTTGGCAATGTATTGTAAAACATAGGCTAATTAAACAATCTCCGAAACAAGTACCGTCATTCAAACACATCCAGTTTTTCTAAACGAGTCTACCTTTAGAATACGGTTCAACGTTTATTATAGGAAAGAAGCCATTATTTGTTTGAATCTCTTTCAGGTTCTTTCACCTTATTACAAAAGGTCATCCTTTTAAACCCTTTTCACCCACTATGTGATTTCGCGAATGGTCTATATATATATATATATAGTAACAAATGTAGACGATAAATCCAAAGCAGAAACAAATCGTTTTCTTTGTAATATTAAATATAATACATTGTTGCAAAAGGATGGCTTGCTCATCAAAAACATTTCCATATTTTGTCACATTTCTTTCTCAAATCGTCTGTTGTAGATGTGTAAAAATTCCAATATAAACGGAAAAGCGTTGGGTCCATACTAGGCATACATGTGTATTTAAATTTGGGACGCATAACGTCGTAAAATAGGGAGGTTTGACTTGTTGCATATAGCTATCTCGGTGATGCATAATTTGGATTTCTATAAAACACTCATAAACATGTAATGTACACCTATATAAAAAGTAAGTTATTTCACACTGTTTACCCTATTTTACGTCAGTATGCATGAATATGTAGATAACCATTGCATACTTATCATGTGCAATTTTCCTAATTTTATAAAAATGTTCTTTGTGAAAAGCGCACTCAAATCGGATGTATTACAGTATATAATTATCAAAAAGAGTTTCTTTCAATCCTTTTAGATAGGGTTGCCGTCATTCAGTATATTTTGTTGTTCTAACATTAGACGAAATATGATAAAGTTGTTTTGATGTTTTAATTGTGAGGAGCACTTTAGCTAATTTGTACTATGTATATTTGTTGTATTGCGGGCAGGTTGCCTTTATTTACGAATAAACTAAACTTGAATTGTACCATTGAATTATTATTATGTTGTACACATCACTGTAAAAGTGGAACTAAATAACCAAATTGACTAAATAAATGTATACAGAAGATACCTGTCTCTCTTTACAAATGAATCTGCTGTATTCACGGACGTGATTGCATGCCTTTAACCCTTTACCAAACAATGACGACATTTAACCACTTTGTTGCAGACGACTCTGGAAAACATCGTGGGAAAAGGAGAAATTGCTCGTGACGATCGTGGGAAAAGGAGAAATTGCTCGTGACGAGCAATTTCTCCTTTTCCCACAAGGTTTTCTACCCTTCCTGATGATTATTTTCCAATTTCATCTCATTTTGAAATGTCGTCTGCAAACTCTTACAATTTGGGAGAAAGTCGAAAATTTGGCGTTTGGGAAAGGGCTATACGTCAAATGATACATAAAGAATAATGAATCAAATGGCCTTAACCATACATTTATGCGTGCAGTACGGTCAAACCGTTTTAAATTGATCCTACGTGTCGTACAGTATATGCACCTTTAAGTGCAAATGAAACAGATTGTTTGATTAAACATTGTTAAAAAGGAGATGTTAATCATAACGCGCAAAAGAATTCTTCAATGAAATAGTCAAAAGAAAGTTATTCTTAAAATCCTTGTATCACTGTTTGCTGTTACATGTACGCTTATATCGGACCTGTCTCAAATTTCCACATGAGGCCATACCTCAAAAATATCGTTTTAGAGTGTGCTCAATGCAGCCTTGGTATTACAGAACCAGCACAATATTATCGCTCCATGAACGTCTAGTCTTTGCCTCTGTATAACATAATCAGCAAACAAATTATCATTTCCGACAAGTCAAAAGAAGCCATGGTAAAAAATAATCAGCACACACAGTTATCGTTTCAGAGAAGTCTAAGAGCAGCCTTGGTGTAAAGGGACGAGCAAAACTTCTGGTGTACCTGAATCACTTCATAACAGGCTGGGTAAGCGATAGTTTCATATTCATTTACATTTATTCAACCCAATACCAGACAATAACAACATTTGACTAGTTTATTGCAGACGACTTTGGAAATCATTGTAGGAAAAGGAGGAATTGTTTGTGGCGTTTGGTTAAGGGTAAAGGGTCAAAGATGAGAAACGACTTGGAAATGTGGATCACCTATAACATGTATTCTGTTCCCTCAGTAAGGAGCTAAGAGTAAACTTGTCGTATTCATTTTAAAGGCACATGGAAGGAAATGAGTACAAATAAATGACTGAAAAAATATATGGCGTTTTTTTAATATGTTCATAAAAGTCATTAAAATTAGTCCATGAATGCTACGCGAGACTCTATTTAATACACTCCTTTAACAGAAGTTATTTTGTGATTGATACATGTATAGAGTTGTCTACAATCAACAATCAGTTTGTTGACATATGTCCAATAACAAATTCTGATTGGTCGGTTCAAAATTTTGTGCAACATGTGACGAGGTCACAGGTGAAGAATCAGGCAATCATATTCCGTTTAGTACTACATGTACCAGAGTTTCTTGGTTTGCAATGGGAATAGTTAGACTTTGGGAGTACGGTAGAACCTCTATACCTCGATATTCAAGAGACCTCAACAATTTGTTCGAGATAGAGAGAGTTCGACGTATAGATGCCTTGAATATGACGACATAGAAATTAAGAACATACAATTCGGGACCCTGTATTTGCTTCGACGTATAGAGGAGTTCGACAATAAGAAGTTCGAGGTATAGACATTCCATTGCATCTTATTTTCAATCTTTGTACATGCATTCCGTATACATATTATGAGACGATATTTGTATATTTATCATCTTTGACTTCCGCTAGAATTAATCTATTAACTACAAGATGGCAATATCCGATATGATACTGGTAAATGTAAATTGTCACTATTGACATTCATGTGTTGGTGTTGATGGTGGTCTGAATAATTTTTGGGGAAAGTGACATGTGTTATAAACCGCTCATGTATAGCTGGAGAGGAGAAATCAGATTTTGATTTATTTGTCCGTAAATGGCAATTTTTTCCCTGCACTTATCCATGTAATGATAGTAAATCTTTGCAAAAAATCACTTGTCAGTAAACAACACTTGCTATCAATAGCTTTATTCGATTACGATTTAAATGTATAGTCTTTCCTTTTACATTTTGTTTGTTCTTTAACGCTCCCTCTCATATTGTATGAAAATAAGGGAAAACCACTTTTCCCATTTTGTGTTTTATCCTTGGTATTTAGTGTGCTTTCATGGTTTATCTTAATAATTGCATGATACATGATTTTCATATTTCTATTACTTTCTTATTACCATGCAATGTCATATATTTAACCAAAATAAGATCTAGCTATCGCATGTCTATATATATACATACTATATAATAAATTTGCTATTTTATTATCGAATCCTACAAAGAAAACCTTTTCTAATCTGTCAAAGTATATATCTTATGATCAACGAAATCGAATTGCATATCACCGTTAAATGAATGAAAATCTCTTCTGTAAATCCATGTTTTTGTTTAAATGTTTGTTAAAATTGCTATGTAACATGTTATGTTTATAATAAAATAAATAGTAGGTGTGTATGCATAAACCAATGATGATCTTTAGCAAATGGAGGCAATCACGGTATACATAAAAAAAATCTAATGACCTAAGCTAGTATAGCTTCTAGTCATATGCAAAATATATTTCTTCAATTACTTGTCTTAACAAGTATACAACTAATAAATATTTTCATTACAGGATGACAACATCTGGGGATTCGCACTCGGCCTTTTCCTCGTGGAGATCAGCCCGGAGTCTTTGACCCTTGCCGCCTCGTACGGACTGGCGGCCAGCTGTGCTGTGCTGGTATTCGGACCCGTGGTTGGAGACTGGGTGGACAGAACTGCTAGGCTTACAGGTGGATTCTTTGCTCAAAGCCATACTTGCGCTCAAATAGACTTAAATTGTGAAAGTTCTAGAATAACTTTAAATTCCCCTTTACAGATAAATTGACACGGTAGGACGTTCACATGATACGTTAGACCCTTAACCAAACACCATATTTCTAACTGTCCCAAATCGAAAGAGTTTGCAGACGACATTTCAAAACGTGATGAAATTGGAAAGTAATTTTCTGATAGAGTAGAAAACATTGTGGGAAAAGGAGAAATTGCTCACCAAGAGCATTTTTTCCTTTTCCTACAATGTTTTCCAGAGCTGTCGGCAAAACCCTGGTCAAATGTCGTTACTGTTTGGTAATGGGTTAAAGCCATACTTGCGCTCAAATAGACTTAAATTGTGAAAGTTCTAGAATAATTGAAAATTAACATAAAAACACTCATAATTCCCTTTAAAAGAGATTGAGACGGTATCATGTTCAGATGATGCTTTTAAGAAGCACCTTAATAAACTTTACTTTTAAGAAGCACATTTAACTTGCTTTTAAGAAGCACAGTCTTACTTGCGTTTTCTATTACAGTCGCCCGAGTATCCGTTCTCGTAAACAACATAGCGTTGATACTCTGCTCCCTGCTCGTGTTTTTGGTGATCCAGTACAAGCCTTACTTAAAGACGGTGGGCCCAAATGAGGCATTGCTGAAGGTGTGTGATGCTGGAATCATAGCCATAGCCATTGTAGCCAATCTCACAAACATGGCGAGGACGACAGCGATCGAGAGGGACTGGATTGTGGAGATTTGTGGGGAAGACAACGACATGCTTGCAAGTAAGTATATTGCTAGTGTCTAGGTATCTGGGATCTGCCTTGCGACCTTCAAATTAATCCACATTCGGCGCGAGTACTGATCCCATATCTAGAAAGCAGAATCGGGGGTGATTAATCTAAGTTGTAAGAACCTGTTTCACAATCGATTTTAAATTGATAAGCTTAAACCAAGTCTGTCGGTGGTGCATACCGCTCGAAGGTTCAGACGATAAATTTTCATTTGAAATCCGAAGTGCCTCGAAAGTTTCCCTGCATGTAAGTGCATTGCCAATTGTACCTGGCGTCTTTTTGCCAAGCCTTCATAAGCCTTCATAAGCCTTCGCATTATTGACTTTATCATGAATTATGCGTACATTGCTATTGTTATATGGTACCTTTCTGCCTAAGATTCGCACGATAAACTTTATAAGGAGTATAGATTTGAATCGAAAGTGGCGCTGCAAGGGGTTTTGAAGTTTGACCCTACATTGGTTTCGCATGTGCAAAAAGCGTATAGTTGAGCAAATTACGTGATACGTTTACGGTAACTAGCAGACATACGGCCAACCGAGAGTGATATAGGAACTACGTCAGCTTTACTTTTACAATGTACCATTCAGCCAATCGTATCTACTCGGCAATCCCCGTAACAAGTCGGTAGATATACCTCGTAGGCAGTACATGAATACACCAGAAATCCTGGGGTAACTCGCCTTATTTCCGGCGGATAACGCAAAATGCACACAGGCACTCAATATGTATTTAAATACACACAAATTGGTTATATATCACAAGTGAAGAATTGTTTTACCCTTTTCATTAAAGATGATCACATGAACACATCTTTGTTTCATATTTTGTCAATCAGCTCTTTCCGGCATTCCCCGGCTTGTGACGGGGACTGCCGAGTTGATACGATTGGCCCTTCGTTGCTGACCTACTTTCAAAAATGGCTCCCCATTACCTCCGAGGTTATTTTAAGAAATGGCCGAGGTGTTCCGAATGCCATTCAGCACAAATAGTCATTCCCAACAAGAGGCTTTACAAATGATGCGTTTGTTTATTTAAATGGGCTTTACATCGGGTCATGCAATCGGGTCATGCCAATGGTCTTAATGATAGAGGAATAACCCATAAATAACAGTCCATGAGGACAGGTCAAGCCGTTAAGAACCATCGGCATTCCGTTCATCAGTCGAGAGCCTACCTCTCATGAAAATCAAGTTGCCGTCACCGTTACATGCTTAGGTATTTTACGTAAGTATTCTCCATTGCCATAGTTTTACGTGTATACATTGTTTTGGTTAAAGAAATCATAATGCTTGTTTGTACCGAATAAAGAATTCAATTAAAATTCGTATTAAATGTATGTTCCCATGTATTTGCAGAACATGTTTCTGCATCTTTGGTTGGATTATCGTTCTTGTTTCAGCTTTGAATCACATTCTATGTCAAAATAACATGCGTAGGTGTTTTACATGCTTGCTCTTCATTGAAATATCTTTACGTGTATGCATCGTATTGGACAAAGAAATTACAATGCTTGTTTGTACCAAATAAAGAATTCAATTAAAATTCATATTAAATATATATTCCCATGCATTTGCATAACATGTTTCTGCATCTTTAGTTGGATTATCGTTCTTGATTCAGCTCTGAATCACGTTTGTATGTTTAAATAACATACTTATGTATCTTACATGCGTATTCTTCATTGCAATATGGATTTTTAGTTGGATTATCGTTCTTGTTTCAGCTCTGAGCGCCACTATGCGGCGCATCAGTTTGTTTACGCGGGTACTGACGCCCATAGTAATGGGCCAGTTACTAGGTCTGACGTCACACGCCATCGGCGCCATTGCTGTGGCGGGCTGGAACTTCATGACGATATTTGTGGAGTATTTCCTGCTATGGAAGATTTATAAAGAAGTTCCCCAGCTACAGAAGTCGAAAAACGAAGGTAAAGAAGACGAGAATCAAGACAAAAAAATCCAATATGTATTGTTTTTCCGCTATAAACGACAAACCGCATTGAAGTTTGTGGCATTCGTCTTCTGGAGCATAGTATTGCTATTAAAAGATGACCTGGTGGAACACTCAGGGCTTTTTTGCATTATTTAATAGACTCCCATAAAAGGCACCTTCCCAATTGGAAATTTATTCAAAATCATGCAGATTTCCCAAAAACTCAAAGTCATACCAGCATTTAGGTTTCCCATTTTAGCAATTACAGCGATAAAATTTTCCAAATTTAACAGGTTTGGGCCTATTCCCAATTGAACGAAAAAAGCCCTGCACCGATGTGTTTTCTGTATATATGATAGTCTGGCAATGCCCTCGAAGTTTGTTTTAATTGCTCTTGTGGGACTATTGGATTGGGATGTATGAACAATTAAACCGGTTCCTCGGCCAGATCTGACTGGTTTTCGGACGGTACTAGTACACTTGGCTCCATAGACAAAAAATGGGACGATTATGGTGTCCTTTTTTCTAGTTTTGTTTTTCAGAGTCTAATGAACACACTTGATGTTTAAGCATATAGCTAAGGGGAAAAAACACTTTCCTCTATTCAGGAGAATGTTGAGAATACATGATTTAACATTGTGAGTCAGTTGGAATTGATCTCAAAAGTAACAGGCGTATGACCTAATCAGGATCCTTTCTTTTTCTTACAGTGGCCCCACGCAATCGAGAAATTATATCATTGACTGGAATAGAACGGGACGCGGACTCAGAAGGTAACATGCTTATCTATTGGGGTTTTATATCTCGTCCACATTTTTTTCAGTTTTATTGCGAATCCCGTCTTATAATAAGGCAAATTCCCTTACTTAATTCCAATGAGGACCAGTCAAGACAAGTAAAACATATGGCATTCCGTTAGTCAACAGGGAGACTAACCTCTCATGAAAATGCAAATATACATATACTATGTTTAGAAAAACACGGATGTGTTCTTCGTGGTTTTAAGTGTAATACTCGAACCATTCGGACACGAAGGCCCCCGAAAACCAAAAAGACGGAAGCCATTAATCTAAATGCCTTTTGGTCTTCTGCGCAGCAGTGTCAAATCTTAAATATTTTGATTGCAAAGAAAGAAATATGTGCTTGTGCCACCAAATCATTTTATAACAATTTGAACTTCCAATAGCATCATTTCTGTAAAGCAAAGGTTGCTGGACAATAACAGGTGAGGTATACCATTGTACCATGTAAGAAACAAGGTAAAGTCGTTCTTTTCATTTGAGTCAACCTGTAAACCTCTTCCCTGGAAAGGAATAAAAGTTCTATTCCACTGAACTAGGGGCCCGTTTTACTAAACAACTTACGGAAAATGTTTGCGTAAGTCATAATTGATTAACATGGATAATATCTTCAATAAAAGAGTACAATATTGCAATGTGACACGTCATTGGAAGCGTCTCGGAGAGACGATTCCAATGATGTGTTACTTTGCAATATTGCTTTGCCAAATATTGAAATAAAAGGACTTGTTTTTTTAGACTTACGCAAATCTTAAGCGTAAACTGTTTAGTAAAACGGGCCCCGGGTGCCTGATTTTCGTCTCTTATGAATCTTAAAGGCACATCAAAGGAGATAAGTACAAATAAATTCCTGAAAAAATATTCGGAGTTCTTTTTATTATGTTCATAAAAGTAATGAGAAATAATTTACAAATGCATTTAGACCCTATTAAAAAGAATCCTTTAAAACAAGTTATATTGTGCTTGAAATATAGTTGTCTCCAATTCAATCATGTTTATCAACAACCTGTTTGTTTACATATTCAAAATAAAGAATTCTGATTTGTCGATTCAAATATTTGTGTATCAACTGTCAAGTTCAGATGTGAAGAACGAGGCTCACTTATTAAACTTGCTAATCTAGGTTGTTTCTGGTAGACTTTCACGTTCAAGTTGTGCTGATGGTATTTTCGGTGATAACTAACTTAATCTGATCAAAAGTTTACCAAATAAAATAGTTTGATATATCATTAATCTCCTTTTATGTGCCTTTAACAAAGCCTTTTGGGACAAAGGGCAGAAAAATCTAAGTATCTTACCTTGACCTCTGAATACTGTAGTGCTGTTTCTTCATCCCAACATGTTATCAAAACGGCCTTGATGTACATGTAGCATCTTGCTGTCGATTTGTAGAGTGAAGGTCACTTGAGCACCAGCGCCTGAAATCATAATAACTCATTTATCTTATTGGTTTTTTTTTTCATCTATTTGGTTGTTAAACTTTGAAACAGTGTCACCCATAAATCATGTAAGTATAAAAGGGAAGTAATTTCAAGTATCGCTTAAACTTGAAAGTGCTAAGTGTTTATTGAAAACTCAAATGCTCCTGAATTTAAGATTGCTCTCATAATACTAGCTCAATCCCCCAGATAATATTTTGATCTATTATTCAGCTTATATATTGAGATAATACAATGCTCAATTGCTCAGATAATACATTGATCAACCGCTTAGATTAGACATTGCTCAACCGCTCAGATAATACATCGCCCAAACACTCAGATAACAATTGCTCAACTGATTTATTCATGTTTACTTAATAAAACACACATGCAGCAAGATAACATCAATACCGTCACTAAATTAAATTATTCTATATACTTTGGAATTGTCCAAGAATACATTAAATTCATTCATTGTCACCAAATGGTGAAAAATGATACACAGACCTAAATGGGTTATACGGATTTTGCAATCTATCAAGCCGTAAATGGGCCATAAAATATAGCTGTATCTCCAACAAAACGCTAAACAGTGTTATGTTCATTGCTTTATTTCAGGAAATCAAGACGAACTCGGCAACACACATGCGTCCATCATAAATGATAATCAAAGTACAAGAGGTACTGACTGTGTTGTGTAACAATTACTACACAGATATATAATACTACCATATATTCATTATTTCTACTTAAATCATTTTTTCAATACTACCATATTTGTTTCAGATGAGGCCAAGGGGGCCGAGAACGGACACGCCCAAGTCGAAGAAGACGAGGAACCAAAACGTTGTGTGACCAGTTTCTTTTCGAGTTGCATAACTCTACACCGAGGTTGGAACGTTTATCGGATGTATGACGTGGCTTTTGCTGGCCTCTCTCTGTCGTCTTTATACCTTACCGTACTGGGGTTCGACGGAATAACTACAGGTGTGTTACTCTTAAATACATACATACAAACATACACATTCAGTTGTTCATTTTATCTAACTGTGAAAAGTCTCTTTTTGTAGCAATTTATGTTTGCGACTCTTATATAAATACATACAAACATACACATTCACTTGTTCATTGTATCAGAGTGTAAAAAGTATCTTTTTGCAGAAAGTTATGTTTGTTAGTCTTATATACATACATACACATTCAGTTGTTCATTTTATCTAAATTGAAAGTATCTTTTTGTAGCAATTTATGTTTGTTACTCTAATATACATATATACACAAGCAGTTGTTCATTTTATCTTAATGTAAAGTATCTTTTTGTAGCAATCTATGTTTGTTACTCTAATATACATGTATACACATTCAGTTGTTCATTTTATCTTAATATAAAGTACCTTTTTGTAGCAATTTATGTTTGTTACTCTAAAATACATATATACAAATTCAGTTGTTCATTTTATCTAAATGTAAAGTACCTTTTAGTAGCAATTTATGTTTGTTACTCTTATATACATATATACAAATTCAGTTGTTCATTTTATCTAAATGTAAAGTATCTTTTTGTAGCAATTTATGTTTGTTACTCTAATATACATATATACAAATTCAGTTGTTCATTTCATCTGAGTGTAAAAAGTATCTTTTTGTAGCAATTTATGTTTGTTACTCTAGTATACATACATACACATTCAGTTGTTCATTTTATCTGAGTATCTCTTTGTAGCAATTTATGTTTGTTACTCTAATATACATACATATACATGCAATTATTAAAATTATCTGAGTGTAAAAAGTATCTTTTTGTAGCAATTTATGTTTGTTAGTCTTATATACATACATACACATGCAATAATTCATTTGATCTGAGTGTCAAACGTATCTATTTGTTGCAATTAATGATTGTTCGTCTAATATACATGAAAATACATTAAATTGATCATTTCATCTAACTGTAAAAAGTCTGTTTTTGTAGCAGTTTATGTTTCCCTGTAAATTCGTCATCGGATGATTTCTTTTCTGGTAACTCTTGCAATTATGTTTTATTGTCGAACAAGCATTATGTAAACATTTCTCGAAGGTTTTACAACACCAACACTGTTTTCGTGTAAAACATAGCAGAAAGTTGTTTCTTTTTTTGTAGCAATTGGCAGTATTGCGTGATGACTTTTCTTGTAGACCTTAAAAATATGTTTTACCGTCGATGAAGCATTACATAACCAGAATTTTATAATACTTGATAGATTTACAATCCCACTTTACTGTAAAACATGCCAGAAACCAACCATCTCTTTTTGTAGCAATTAATGGGTTTCTGTAAATTCAGCACAATAAACACTCTTCTTGTATGTCTCGCAATAATTCTTTACTGTGTTTTACAACACTATTTTAATGTAAAACAGCAGAAACCTAGCATCCCTTTTTGTAGCAAATTATGGGATTCTGTAAATGCAGCACAATAAACACTTTTCTTGTATGTCTCGCAATAATTCTTAACTGTGTTTTACAACACTATTTTAATGTAATACAACAGAAACCTAGCATCCCTTTTTGTAGCAATTAATGGGATTCTGTAAATGCAGCACAATAAACACTCTTCTTGTATGTCTCGCAATAATTCTTTACTGTGTTTTACAACACTGTTTTAATGTAAAACAGCAGAAACCTAGCATCCCTTTTTGTAGCAAATTATGGGATTCTGTAAATTCAGCACAATAAAACACTCTTCTTGTATGTCTCGCAATAATTCTTTACTGTGTTTTATAACACTGTTTTAATGTAATACAGCATAAACCTAGCATCCCTTTTTGTAGCAATTGATGGGTTTCTGTAAATTCAGAACAATAAACACTCTTCTTGTATGTCTCGCAATAATTCTTTACTGTGTTTTATAACACTGTTTTAATGTAATACAGCATAAACCTAGCATCCCTTTTTGTAGCAATTAATGGGTTTCTGTAAATGCAGCACAATAAACACTCTTCTTGTATGTCTCACAATAATTTTTTACTGTGTTTTACAACACTGTTTTAATGTAAAACAGCAGAAACCTAGCATCCCTTTTTGTAGCAATTGATGGGTTTCTGTAAATTCAGAACAATAAACACTTTTCTTGTATGTCTCGCAATAATTCTTTACTGTGTTTTATAACACTGTTTTAATGTAAAACAGCAGAAACCTAGCATCCCTTTTTGTAGCAATTGATGGGTTTCTGTAAATTCAGAACAATAAACACTTTTCTTGTATGTCTCACAATAATTTTTTACTGTGTTTTATAACACTGTTTTAATGTAAAACAGCAGAAACCTAGCATCCCTTTTTGTAGCAAATTATGGGATTCTGTAAATGCAGCACAATAAACACTCTTCTTGTATGTCTCGCAATAATTCTTAACTGTGTTTTACAACACTGTTTTAATGTAAAACAGCAGAAACCTAGCATCCCTTTTTGTAGCAATTAATGGGTTTCTGTAAATTCAGCACAATAAAACACTCTTCTTGTATGTCTCGCAATAATTCTTTACTGTGTTTTACAACACTGTTTTAATGTAAAACAGCAGAAACCTAGCATCCCTTTTTGTAGCAATTGATGGGTTTCTGTAAATTCAGAACAATAAACACTCTTCTTGTATGTCTCACAATAATTTTTTACTGTGTTTTATAACACTGTTTTAATGTAATACAACAGAAACCTAGCATCCCTTTTTGTAGCAATTAATGGGTTTCTGTAAATTCAGCACAATAAACACTCTTCTTGTATGTCTCGCAATAATTCTTTACTGTGTTTTACAACACTGTTTTAATGTAAAACAGCAGAAACCTAGCATCCCTTTTTGTAGCAATTGATGGGTTTCTGTAAATTCAGAACAATAAACACTCTTCTTGTATGTCTCACAATAATTTTTTACTGTGTTTTATAACACTGTTTTAATGTAATACAACAGAAACCTAGCATCCCTTTTTGTAGCAATTGATGGGTTTCTGTAAATTCAGCACAATAAACACTCTTCTTGTATGTCTCACAATAATTTTTTACTGTGTTTTATAACACTGTTTTAATGTAATACAACAGAAACCTAGCATCCCTTTTTGTAGCAAATTATGGGATTCTGTAAATTCAGCACAATAAAACACTCTTCTTGGAAGTCTTGTTATGATTCTTAACTGTTGACTGTTGACCAATAGTTATAGTCTGAACACATCGGGTTTATCAAATGAAAACACCTCTGAACTAATAGGGATGACGCCATATTGGTTCCCAGCGGAATGACGTCACTTCACTTTCGTGTTTAAAAATAGATCTTAAATGTGAAATCTTAAAAGTCGTTAAATTTGATTGACTTTACATGTCACAACCACAATTTTGCCATTTCGTATGAGTTACTGATGAAAAGGTTATTTTAAAGGATGTCGAACCCTTCCATACACATTGAACTACTTAACTTGCACGCTTAGAAAATGTGTTAATTGCCGGATGCCGATTTACCCGAAAAATTGTAACCCTAACACTTATATCCGAGGTGTATTTCACAGCTCACGGAAATACCCGAGTACTTCCGATTGCAATAGTTATAGTCTACAAACACTTATGTGTGGGATTCACAACGCTGTTTTTCTGTAAAACCAAACAAACTTTTTTACACTCTTGTTATAATTGATGCTTTTCTGTAAACTTAGCACATTACAAACTCCTTACTTGTAGGCCGTGCAGAGATGCTTTACTGTCCACCAAGTATTATAAAATAATTTCTCGTATGTTTTACAACTCGCAATGTTTTACGTATCTTTTTTGTAATAATTGATGTTTGTCTGTAAATTCAGCACAGTAAAGACTCCTCCTCGCAAACATGCGACCAACCATTGTATGAACATTTTCGTGCAGAATTTACAAAACTGTTTTACGGTAAAACAAAGTAACTAGAATTACCCCTTTTCAAGCAATGTGTTGCTCTCTGTAGGCTCAGCCTTAGTGTTAACCTTTTTATGTAGCTTTTATGAACCCAATGTCTAAGTGTTGGCCTCATCATTAAAAAACCAAGTGAGAACAAAAATATACATTTTTTCAAGCAATTGGTGGTTCTCTGTAGGTTCAACATTACGTGTAAACTCTTTTGTAGCTTTCGCAAGAACCGAATGTCAATGTTGTCCTATCATTAAAAAAAAAAAAATTGGAATAAACGTATACCTTTATTAAAGCAATGTATTGCTCTCTGTAGACTCAACATTACGTGTAAGCCGTTCCAAGATCTACGTGTTGGCCTCATTATGAAAAAGAAAACAAGTGAGAACAAAAGAATACCTTTTTTTTCAATCAATGTATTGTCATCTGTAGGCTCTGCATTATGTGTAAACCTTTCTTGTAGCTTTCGCAAGAACTCAAGGTCTAAGTGCGGGTCTCGTCGGTGGTTTATACGCAGCTGCTGCTGGGACCGGCATCATCGGAACGATTCTGTATCCCTTCGCCCGGAGGAGACTGGGTCTCAAGCGAACCGGTCTATACGCCCTTGCTGCGGAAATCGCTAGCTTGACCTTGTGCGTCATATCCATCTGGTGCCCCGGAAGTCCATTCGAGCCAGACTACTTTAGCCGATCCCGTGTAACGTCGTCAGGAGTGTCTGAAGATTTAAATAACACTTTTTCATCCATGTCAACACACAGTATGGCGTTTAACGTTACAGTAATGGCGGGTTTTACGCCGAGCTTCCCGGTAAGCAGCGCTAACAACGTTTCCGGTCTTACAACGTCGCACAATACGACACTTGGAACCACGACGCCCCCACCGGAAATGAAGTCATACATATCGATTTCCCTGCTCATGACGGGGATTATCGGTGCACGTATTGGTGAGTGTGTTCATAAAAGTTTGACGTACTTAACACGAAACGATGACGATAGTAATGGTATCCAGTAAATTCGCTTAGTATTGGTGAGCGATTTCATAAACATTATTATAGTATGCACTCAACTCGCCCAGTATTAGTGAGTGTGTTCATAAACATTTGAGGTACTTAACACAAAGCAATGGTGATAGTAATTGTATCCAGTAATTCCTCTCAGAATTGGTAAGCGTTTTCATTAACATTATTATAGTATGCACTTAATTCGCTAGGTATTGGTAAGTGTGTTCATAAACATACGACAAACTTAACACTATGCGATGATGATAGTAATGATATCCAGTAATTCCATCAGGTGGGCGTTTGCATAAATTTTGATATTGTAAGGACTGCATTGTACTTAAGGACGTTCTTGGAAGTTGTTTCTGCGCACTTCAGCTGCGCATCCAAGGGAGATAATAGATCTGTTACCGAAGTGGTACTTGCAGAGTATTCGGACATACGTTTTTATTCTGATGAAATTCACTGTAAGTATTTTTTTCAAAGAATAATCATATCATTCATTAAACTATAAAAGGTTTTAAATATTATTATACATGTATATATATTTCTCATGCATATTAAGCCCCCAGCTTCTATTTTTCAAGAAAAGCTAACTCGTCAAGATATTCTTTTTTTTTCATTTTGTACATCAAGATTATATTTTACTTCTTAGTGAACAATTTGAAAAATTTATGAAAAGAATTTTTCAATATCTTCATTTTTTTGTAATATGCTTTTCAATATTCATTAATTTTTGACGAATATATAAGTTTGAAAAACAGATTTGTATTACAAAAATTGTTCAGATATAACTTCTGGGAATTTTCTATAGAGCATTGAAATGTGATCTACAAAATTTACAACATTAAAAACCTTTTCTATAAACGGTGCTATATGCCTGCTCAAACAAACAAGTACCATTCATCCTACATTCTATTTATAGGTTTATATATGGCCGACCTGACCATCACGCAGCTATTTTTAGAAACAGTTCACGTGACTCAGCGGGGGATCGTCAGCGGTGTACAGAACGCGTTGAACCAGTTAATGGACATGTTTAAGTTTGCGCTGGTGATTTCACTCCCGGCTCCTGAAGTGTTCGGATACCTCGTGATGATCTCGTTCTGTTTCATTTGCCTCGGATGGGTTCTGTTCGCGATTTACGTGAAGAAGTCGAGAGGCTATTTACTTCCCTGTTACGCACCGTGACGTCGTTAAAGATATGCCAGGGTACCGTTTTACTAAACAACTTAAAGGCACATAAAAGGAGATTAATGCTATATCAAACCTTATTGTTTGGTAAACTTTTGGTTAGATTCAAATAGTTATCACCAAAAATCCCCATCAGCACAACTTAAACATGAAAGCCAACAAGAAATAACCCAGATTAAGCAGTTTAATTGTGTGATTTTTCACCCCTGACCTTGACAATTGGTACACAAATGTTTGAACTAACCAATCAGAATTCGCTTTTTTGAATATGTAAACAGACAGGTTGTTGATAAACATGATTGAATTGGAGACTACTATATTTCAAGCACAAAACAACTAATGTTTAAGGAGTCTATTTGGTAGGGTCTCAATGCATCCGTAAATTAATTCTCATGACTTTTATGAAAATAATAAAAGAACTCCATATATTTTTTAGTAATTTGATTGTACTTTTCTCCTTTTATGTGCCTTTAAGGAAAATATTTGCGCAAGTCATAACTGATACACACGAATGATATCTTCAATGTAAGTACAATATTGCAATGAAACACATAATTGGAATCGTCTCGGCTTCGCCCAATATTGAATCAAGAGGAATTGATGTTTCAGACTTAGCATATCTTAAGCGTAAACTGTTTAGTAAAACGATACCCTGGAATTCACATTCATCTTGATTCATCTTGTGGAACGCCCATATTTAGCATGGCTCCAATTATCTTATAAATCGTAAAATCATATTCACGCGCATGTGATCAGAATAGGTAAACCATATTCAAAAAGACTTGCATTTACGGTCTTGCTTAGTGTTTCTTTTCGAGATTTCGACAATGTTCTCTTATGGTAGAACACCCCTAATTTTGAAACTCGTTCTTTCGTCGAATTACTTCGGTCGTCCTCGGTATACATCGATCAATCAGAGTCGGACCTATTCGCAATAAACCGGATAATTCCGGCCTGGACCGATGTATACGAATTCAAACATTTCAATTCAATTATCTATTAGGCAAAATCAGTCCAAACATGCTGTTAACCATAAAAATTAATTAGATGATACAATTTCAATGTGCAAGAATATTCAAATAATATTTTTATCACATATACACTAACGTATATCTACATATATACATAAAACCGGAAACTACCGAAGTAAAACGACGACATGATGATATTCAAAATGGCGGATTATTGGTCTATTACGAGTTAACATAAAACATGCCTTTATACATATTCGTTGTAATAACTCTTATATACACTTTTGATATATATAGCATTATTTCAATCTTTGTATACATATGACACACAACAATGACTTGTTTGTCAAAAGTCGGAAAGTATTTTGTGATCGACTATATTCGAATAATCTTACATATTAAAACTGGATACTCGATTACTGTTGAATTTAGTGGGTTTTTTTTTTCAATGAAAATACGCTATTGTTAAACCATATTAAAATATGCAAAAAAAATCAAATAAGTTATCCGAACTGTTTCAAAGTTTGTACGCTTAGTCCACCTTTTATTTCCAATTGTTGTTTCTTGTTCTTACCAATGGATGATGTTGATGTAATTATTGACCCCTGAATCTATTTTATAAGATAGTAAGGAATAAACCTCTAAGCTAAGACTAGTTCATCAGAGAATGGAATGCCAGAAGCCAGAGAATGTCATACAAAAATCCAAACAAAACTTGGTAAAATGAATTATAATTTATGAAACAATACGTTAAAACATGCATTACAAAACATCAAATTTTCAATATAACGCTAATACTATTCATGTGCAATGTTTCAAGGTGATATTTTCGCAAATTGTGGTGCCAACAATCAGATTTCATTGTTTACATTTGAGACATCTTTAAAAGTAGCGAAACATTCTCGGAAAGACGGGTGACTGGCACCTGTTTAGAAAAACAACGTGATACACATACAATTTCTGATATTTATCCAGCAACAACAAAAACAACAAAGCTAATATTCAAAACGAAAGATGTTTCCATTCCACTGAACTCCGACGTTTAATGAAATTTACCGCGCTAATTATCGGCTGACCTCATTTTATTACTTGTTGTAAACAAACCCTATCGTAATGATACAATGTCTCAAATATAGTCATTCGGAACACCTTGGCCGTTTCTTAAAATAACCTCGGAGGGAATGGGGAGCCATTTTTGAAAGTAGGTCAGCAACGAAGGGCATGTCCGTTTGCAATCGTATCTACTCCGGGGATTGCCGAAAAGAGCCGATTGACAAAATATGAAACAAAGATGTGTTGATATGATCATCTCTAATGAAAAGGGTAGAAAAAAACCCATAAAATTGTGATATATAACCAATTTGTGTGTATTTAAATACATATTTAGTGCCTGTGTGCATTTTGCGTTATCTGCCGGAAATAAGGCGAATTACCCCAGGATTTCTGGTGTATTCATGTACTGCCTACGAGGTATATCTACCGACTTGTTACGGGGATTGCCGAGTAGATACGATTGAAATATAGTAGGCCTATGCCTCCTCCAAATTCCAAAAATCCAAAAAATGGCACAATCAGCACGTTGGGTATATCTGCAAGATAAGATTAGATCCAGGCCATCCGCCAAGTAAATTGGCGCGGCTGGCCTGAGATCTTACCTGTTTGCTTCTTTGATCATCTTTCCTCAACAAAATTAAGCAGATATCTAAGTTTTTTTGGGAAACAGACGACACAAGAATCCATTTTTAGCGAGGCGACAATGCCGGTACTAGCCCACAAATCAGCGCGAATCAAAGAAGCATTCGTCGAGAGATAATTTGATAAACAACAAGTTTCCGTCACAATCGATGTAAACTTAATAAGTTTTACTAAACTAAATACAGCCGGTGTTTTACTAGATAAGCACACACAAAGTGTAACTTTGCTAGAACACATCTTGAATACAGCAAAGTGGCGGACAGGGGTCCAGAGATAAACAATCTGCTTTAGAACGCGAGCCGTTTGCGACCATTCTTAAATCCTCATTCGATGGGTGTCTTAGTTATGTATCCAGAAAAAAGACTTAAAAGCGAATCATCATCAATTGTAAAAGCTCATTTAAGAGATCGATGTCAAATAAATAAGTCTAAGCAAGTACACACATAAGTAGCAGGGATGGCGAAGACAGGACTTAATTAACTTGTCCTTTTTTTTGTCTATATAATGGTTATATATTTAATTTCAGTAAAAAAGCACTTGTCCGTAAATAATTTTTGGACAAACTGGGCAATACGGACAATTGATTTTCCTAGCCCTGAATAGGCTTTTCGTCATCTTATGCCTAGTTTCTGAAGAAAAGACGCACTCTTACGAAGGACCAAGCGTTTGATCGGATTCTTAAGGCAGATCTCGATCTGTTTGAGAACTTGTGGCGACACAGTTAAGCCCGTCTTACACCGGACGGCGAAATGCTCACAGTTGTTTCGCAACAAATCATACGCTCCCCACATGTCCGGTTGTGCAACCAACTCCCTTGCCATAGCCACTGTGGCTTTCGGATCAAGGCAGGTCCCCGTCGGGTAGTTTATACGCAGTAGGGTTGAGTCCTTCATGAAGCGGGCCAAATCCACCAGCTCCACTTTCATGTCGGAAAGATCCTGACCCCCGAAATCGGCCACGCCCTCTGTATGCCCGAGAAAGATACCGTGATGGTAGTAAGACATCCAGAAGTGAGTGTGTTTGACGGAGAGGTGGTCGCCAAGTTGTAAATCTCTGGAAGGATATAAACAGTAAATTCTCGTTAATCCGGATGTCTCATGATCTGGACAAATTTGAAAGGGGCTGATTTGGTGTGTAGTAATCGCCCGTTAATTCCGACATCTTGCGTTACGGATCCGGAATTTGAGTGCAGATTAGCAATTTTTGTGGGGGGTTAACGCATCTTTGCCTCGGGGCTTAATCGCCCATTGGCGCTGGAAAAGGCAAGAACAAACACAAACAAAGACAGGAAATCACAGAGACAAGAAAACAAAAGAATTTATACACAAACAAAAACTGGAGGGACGAGAACAAATGAAAAACCCCACAAAAACAGGAAAGCACAAACACATGACAGAAGAGACAAAAACTAAGACAGGAAAGCCCTCTCCAAGGAAGGTACAAGTACACACAATCAAAGGCAGGAAAGTACAAATACATATACAATTGAAGGCATGAAAGAACAAGAACATACACAAAGACATGAAAAAACAAGAAAAGACAAAATCAAAGATAGAAAAAGGCTAATGACATACATAAAGATAGGAACGTACAAGAACATACACAATTAAAGGCAGGAAAGTACAACAACATACACAATTTAAGACAGCAAAGTACAAGAACATTCACAAAGGCAGACAACTACCAGAATATACACAGGCAAAGACAGGAAAATACAAGAACATACACAAAGACAGCAAAATACAAGAACATACACAAAGACAAAAAAATACAAGAACATACACAAAGACAAGAAAATACAAGAACACACACAAAGACATGAAAATACAAGAACATACACAAAGACAGGAAAATACAAGAACATACACAAAGACAGGAAAATACAAGAACATACACAAAGACGGAAAGCATAAGAACATACACAATTAAAGACAGAAAAAGACAAGAACAGACAATAAAAAAGACAGGAAAGCACAAATGCAGGAAATGATAAGAGCAGACAAACACAGACATTAAGGACAAAGCCACACAGAAAAGGCAGAAAGCAGGAAAAAGACAAAAAATTAAAAGACAAGAATAGAAAAGGGACCAGAACAGACAAAGACAGAAAAGGAAAACAATACACACAATCAGAAATAGGAAAGCACAAGAAAGTAAAGAAAATGACAAGAAAGTAAAGAAAAGGACCAAAAGGCAAAGGGACACAAGGAAACACAGAAGGCTTTACTTTATTTCGGCCTCTTCGCAGGTAAATTCGAGTTGGTGGTTTCCGTCCCGTTTTCTTATTTCTTCGGTTTCTTCAATCAAACCTTTCTTCTGACTTTCTGCCATATCTGAATTGAACCAAGACATAATGAGTGTACACTTTTGTAATAGCAAGTTAGTTATGTTACACCGATTTTGACGAAAACCTAAAACTTCATAAGTTCACTCTCAATGACTGCTACCCGTGTACAGAAGATCATCTCGTTTAACCCTTTCCCAAACAATAACGACATTTGACGACTTTGTTGCAGACGACTTTAGAAAACATTGTGGGAAAAGGAGAAATTGCTCATAACGAGCAATTTCTCCTTTTCCCACAAGGTTTTCTGCTCTTTCTGAAGAATATTGTTCAATTTCATCACATTTTGAAATGTCGTCTGCAAATTCTTTCAATTTGGGACAGTCGAAAATTTGTTGTTTGGTTAAAGGGTTAAAGGTGCTTGTTCATAGCAGAGAATATCTGAGTCAACAAGAAGTGTCGTTAAAACAATAACGTTTTGGTTTGGTTGATTGCATCCAGTTAAACGGGGCTATTGATTGAATAACTCATTCAGAGAGCGTCAATTTAGCTGTGTATACATGTACAGCTTACATGCCATAGATCTAAAAAGCGAGGTCGCGCTTTTCGATTATGATACATGTTTCTCTACTGCATACACACTTTAAAGAATTATTTAAAACGACGTAATTTTCCTTCCACTTACTCCTCCTTAGTGCGTCTCATATAACAGTACAGCTGTTGTGTAGTTTTAAAGAACTTGATTGTTTTGACTTACAAATTTCCTCACATCTTTATCCAAGCACCTTTAAATAAAAAGTGCTTGGAAAGGAGAGAAAGCTCTCACATTAGTAAAATATCCTTTCCAAAACAACCAACACAAGATTTTTTTTTAAAAAAATAGCATATTTAGATACGCCGCTGTATTGTTTGGTAAACTATCCAGCGTGTTTTAATTTCTGCTTTAGACATGACATACATATTCGCATTTGGATACAACGCAAACACAGCACTCGCTGGTATATTGTGAAATGAGAACAGTTTCTGTGAAATGAGCGCATTCTCCCTTTATCAGAATGGTTAAGGTAGAATACCCATAATCAGCCATTTTGAAACCCAATCTGTCGTCGGATTACTTCGATCGTTCTCGGTATACATCGTTCGAGGCAGAACCTATTCGCATTAAACCGAATAGTTCCGACCCATACCGGTGTTTACCGAGTACGACCGAAATAAACCGATGCCAGGTTGAGTTTCAAAATGGGGGAATAGGGCTATTCTACCTTAATGCAGAGTGATCCCTTGATATATGCTATTTTGGGGAACTTTTGACACCTTATATATTGAACTGCAAATGGTAAAACATGACCTTTAGGGGTGATATCAAGAATTTTGGGGTCATTTACCATAGAAATTGGGGATCAATGAAATCCTTATTTAATCAGTTTCTCTTACAAAGATAATGTTGCGTAGCATACGTCATTGGCTAATGAACTGGTGCTTTCAATTTGGACCAGTGAAAATAAAGCATAAAGAAGGAGCGGGATAACATTGTATGTTGTTATTTAGGAAGAAAAAATCATGTACCATAAACAGCTTATGCTCGATTTTACCGAAAATTAATTAATTTCAAATATCTGTGTATCAGACATCTTGGAAACCACTTTGAAATTATTCATATGATTCTATATTGGGTTTTACATCGCGTCAACATTATTTCAGTTATGTTGCATGTCCGAATCTTTATAATGGAGGAAGACCCCAATACTCAACTGCCCATAAGGGCCGGTCAACCCAGGGAGAACCATCGGCATTCAGTAAGTCAGTCGGGAGACTACCTCTCAGAAACCACTTTGAAAAGAGAAGACTTTGCAATAAAAGAAATAGTAAATATCAATTAGTTCATGCATTGTACATTATTTTGTATTATTGTATTCTTAATTGTTACCAATAATATGCCTGTCCTTTTGTCGTTAGGACCCTTCAAGACGATTCTACAAAGTACCCACAATGTAGGGTTTAGAGCAGCAGTGAAGAAGTAAACTATGGCAACGTGTCTATTATCCGGACCAATTTGGTGTAGAGAAGAGAGTCTGAGAGATTTTATCTTGTAAAGCAAACACAATTCACTCAAAATTATCGTGTAGAAAAACCGGTGAATTTTGCGATAAAACCAAATCAATGTTGAAAACGATTCAAAACCTCAAACAAATAAAAAAGCTATGAGACAAACGAGCAAGCGCCCGATCGAACAAGCGGGAGAAAATATTTAACGGCTGGTCCGGATCTAACCTGTTTGCATAAGCATGAAGCCGGTTCCAGCACTATAAGGGATAAAACACAGACACAGGAATCGCCCAAAATATTTCCTCATAGACGCGCGTAGATATTTCCGTTACACAACTCAAAACAACATGTCGCTTGTTTGCGCGGTTATTTACACGCGTTCGTGCACAAAGTTGGCATGATTTTACCTTGTACTGTGTAACGTTCGTTACTCAAAGGGTGTAACAAACGTTTGTCAATGAATTCGTCTTTTGAATAATACCGATCAACGATAAAATACAACGAAAATCAATATATCGACTCACCGAGATATATTATGCTGGCATTTCGTTTTCAAGAGACTTCCACGGCTGTCTGTTACAGTGTAGTTCCTTCAAGTGTTCCGCTGATCGAATCTGACTTGTGTGAAAAGAGGTGAAAAACGCGCCTCGTACGCGAGTAAACAACAGCCGCCTTCGCAAATATCTGCCTAATCTGTGGTTAAAACAGTTCGCGTCGTGCGATTGTATTCGCCAAATTTATACATCCAGATTCAACGCGTTTTTGGTGATATAAAATATCTCTTTCCATAGTAAGTCATGCGTACAACTCATTTACGTAGGAGGGTTGCCAAATATGCAGCTGCTACCAAAAATAACGTAGACTGCTACGAATCAAAGCACTGAGAGTTCATATCGCCACTGCTTATGCAAAGGCGCGTTAAACACTTTTTCTAAATCTCATCTGGGCCTAGGTTGTCCGAATGATCCATACGTGGATATTTCTTTCTACACAGTTACAGCTTGCATCATCCGAGTTAGGGTGAAGGTTGGTTTTCTATGGTAAGAGGGATTTACATCGCGTTAACGATACTCCAATTTGATATATTGCAATTCCCAGTGCATTCAAGGATAAAAGAAGATCCATTTATTGTTATTACTGAGATAATATTAAAATTGAATTAAAACAACCAGTTCTGAGTTATGATTGAATAATCTTGTCCAAAGAGTCGAATATTTAACCAATTAAAACAAATATTTATTTAATATACAGTGTATTGAAAAGCTACGAAACTTAAGGCATTGCCCGTGTAATATCCCTGAAGTATTTTGGCTGAATAATCCCTTACGAAGAGTGTACATAGTAGTGTCAGAGTGCATTTCGGACACTTTTGCAAACTTCGTATGTGGTTTAGCATCCGAAATGTAGCGGAACCATTGGACATAAACTACTTAAAAGAATCGTGATTAAATCTTATTCGGCTAAGAATCGCTAAACATGCTCGATTACTCAACACATTGTCGTTATAAAACAATGTCCGTCTGTTGATTTATGAGCTTGCCAACACAGATATGGGAAGAGCGATTTGATAATCATCACGTGTGCAGGTGTGAGTCAAAAGAATCAGGAATTCTACTTTCACTTTCGATTTCGACATTCCAATGCAGAGGAGTGTTTCCCAACACTAACGCTGCTATGTCTGCTACATTAACATTAAGGGCAGATTGACAACTGCACACAGCCGGGCAATCGGAACACCTCGGTCATTTCTTAAAAGTATATCTACCGACTTGTGACGGGGATTGCCGAGTAGATACGATTGACAGCCGGGTTTATTTATCGAACCAATCGGAACTACTCGGGAATTTCCGTGAGCTGTGAAATACACCTCAGATATAAGTGTTTTCATTGGATAAACCCGTTGTGTTCAGATTGTTATCGTAACTCAGGTCTACTTTCACTTCCGGGTCGCATTTAACACTCACCCACACGTTAACCACAAAATAATGTTTTATCGTTTCATTTCGATCTTTAGATCGCCTTGCATCTGGTTATTCCTGTATGTGGAGTAAATGAGGTGAACGCCCCCTTGCCAATGGGCCCAAAAATCGTGTCAACTTTGGAAAAATAACCCTTGTTAAGAAAGGTTCTGTCAGGCGAGGGTGTTTATTTGATAGATTACAAACACTATTCCTTCGATATATGAAATAAATATGTGGATATTGTATTGATTGTTGGAGTAGCAGATGACTTTGTGCGGGTGGTAGTCGGATTTTCCATTCGAGAGGCGTTACCCTAATCATTATCGTGCATAGTACTGACCCCAGGATAAGTATAGACCCCTGTGGTTTCAGTGCTATAAAGGCTCATTAAGGGGTGGCAAAATAAATTGTCCGTATTGCCCAGCTTGTCCAAAATCCTTAACAGACATGAAATTGTTACTGAAATCAACTACATGTATATCGCCATTATCGGACACTTGCAAAGGATGATTTGGCACTTACGGACAGGTAAATTCATAACATATTTTGCCATCCCTTCTTCAACTGATTAGAAGTATACTAGCGTTCTAAAAAACTGCAAAACTGGGTAGTATGAGTTATAAATTATGATAGAATATGTTGAAACATAGCGAAAAACCACAGGATCCTGATAATATAACGCCTGCACTATTCATAATCTATTTTTCAAAGTGCTATTTTCACAAATTTGGTGCCCACCAGTTAAAATAGCAAGGAGTGCTCGGATAAAAGACAAACCTTAGAGTATTCAGTCTTTTAAAAGGATCATGTGAACGTGTTACAGTCTTAATTCCTCTGTGAAAGGGAATCTAAAGTACTTTTTAATTATTTTCAATAATTCTTAAATTTTCATAATCCAAGTGTTAATGAGCGCAAGTATGACTTTATGAAACAATTGTGATGAAAGAAGAATTAAATCTTTACCAATACCAACGAATTTATTCTTATGTTTTAACAGCAATTGCAACGGATGAATCATTTTACTAATGCGAAAAAAATAGAAGTTGCTCTTAACGTTTAACCATTCTTATATCCTTTTATAACACACAGGCATAATCGAGATTGGCATTGGCTTCCAAAAATAAGAACCTTTTGTGCATAAATGACCAGTTGATTTTCATAAGCAATTTATCGATTCGCCACAGCGGTTTCTAAACTTCATTTTAAAAAAAATATATTTATTTCTAGAGAATTACCTCTGAACAAACCGAACAGAAGCCGCTCGAATCAAATCAAACAAGGGAAGTTACGCATATATTATGCATAAATATCATGTGTAAGAGTTTCTTCCCTTTGTATTATCTTGACGATTCCAGCCAAAAAGCATTTGATTTATATGTGGCTTAACCATTTCTTTCCAAAAAGATCAGTCAGTTCTTAATGGGATTTTGATTTTTCCTCAGTTTTTACAGACAGATGCTAACGTTTTGTCCAGAAAAATTAAATCAAAAGCAAAAACTTAATAAAATTCAGATTGAGAGCTGGTATGATTTTACTTTTCGGGACAACTGCATAATTTCAAATTAATTTCCAATTGAGAAAGTGTCTTCACTAGGCCCCGTTTAAATAACACGAAAAAACCCTGCCGTGTGATAGCTGTTTCAATTCTAGACACGCATCTAGCATTTCTCCAAAGAAAAGCGACTGACAGTCGTCTGATTGCCTTCTCATAAAACTCTGTCTTAATGCATATGAGAAGAAACACTAGACGAATACAATGATTGTTAAAACAGCAGGGATTCTTAACAACGTCAATAAAGTACAAAAATTGTCTTTAGTGGCGGTAATTGTTCCATTTACTAATTGATCTCAATTGTCTGACCTATTTCCTCATTCTAAATTAATGGTCTTTTCCAACTAGAAAGAAATGTTAACAATTGAGATTAATCAAAGGGTACGAAAGAACATATACACATTCGTTACGAAATTAAGGAGAAACCAATGTGAAAAAAAAGAGTAAAAGAACTGATGGGCATAAGTGTCACCTTTTGGCACAGTGATAAACGTTAACAACTCTAAACTGTATACAAGTTACAAGTCTTTTGTTGTCCATAAAGGCCTTCGGCCCATCATACAACATATATTATAAAATACATTACATATGTCTAGAGTTGCGAAGCGAAATAAACTAAAGTCATTAAATCAAAATAAAGTAAATGAATGCAGTGAGCTCCGCAATTTGGTAATAAGAAAAAGATGGGAGTTAAAAAGAATAGGCCGACAGACAAAATCAAGATGATCATGCATTGGGTTTTCTTAGTCTAAAGAATGTACACTGGTAGCACATTGATTGAGAAATAGGGACTTATACTGAATCTTATAGCGAAATGCTCTACAAAGGGGCCATGATTATTATTTTTGTGTGGAACCAAGAATAGAAGGTGTACTAAATATTAAGCTAGGATAACAAATATCTCTATGGTCGAGACCAATTCGGAAATTCCGTTTTTCCTTCGTCGCCATTTCCAACGTCTCTCTCCCGGAAAGCTTACGTGGCGAAAGCGAGCTTCAAGACAAATCGACGTCTGCACGATTTTCTGATTTCCCTTATCCGATATATCAAGTTGCCCGTCGCAATCTAGTCAAATGCGGCGGTCGCGTTGTTTGTGCACATTAATTTCCCAAGGATCCCCCACAACACCTGACTTTTAATATCTTGCAAAGGTTATCCCGACACTCTGCTAGGTTTTGGGTTACATTAACACAAAATCCTTTCCTTTGTCGACATCTCACATTTCGTAAAGGGACTATCTCACGTTTCGTGTTAGGTGAGGAACACACGTTAGAACTATGATTCAAATGATTCTTCTCCGAGATCAGATTGCCTGATACTCTGAGAGTCCCAGTAGGACCAAACTGAACACTTTCTTCTTTGACTATGTAAAAATCTGTCAGACCAAAGAGGGTCTCTGTCAGACTTCAGGAAATTCAGTCAGTCAAGGGCCTAGGGCCTACGAAGTTTCGTGAAGTCTGCAAGATGGCACTTTAGTTTCTTAATTAATGAAAAATATCTGCTAAACATAAACTTGATTCAGAAAGTGTCATCATAACTCAAGGTTTCTGTGCTTCATAGGATTCTTTTTTGAAACTTTCGAAAATAAAGGAATATAGATTAATTTAACATTTCAGCTCAGAAACCATTAGCATATAAGATGAATGTTGACATTTTTCATTTTATAAAAATCCGAGGGAAATCTGATAATCTGAATATAGCGTCAAGCTATGAACAACCGGTCACGTGACGCTTACGTGATACTAAACTACACGCTGAAAACAAAAATGGACGCTGACGCTATTATCTTCTAAGTTAGGTGTACATCGTTACGTGACAGGCACTTGACAGCCCACGTGACGTAACCAATTACCATATAGCTGTAGTAACATACAAAAGTCGCGGCCGTGGGGGTTTTCCGTCAATATCTTCATTTGTACCGCGATTTCGGCGATGTTTTTAATAAATATTTCTAAGAAGCATAGCTGAATACCATACGCAAATTCTACTTTTTACCTATATATATTTAGTGTATGACGTCCAGGATCTTTAATATTTACATACAGTACACGATGGATCTCGAAGAGGTTATAACGCATTTGAATCTGCATACATAATAACTTATTATATAAAGGACTCGAAATATTCATAGTATGAAACAATAGACAGAATCATATCGAGGGTTCAATGCAAGACTATAGTAAGTGCTTCACGTTTGTGAAGCACTTACTATAGTCTTGCATTGAACCCTCGATATTAAAATATTTGACTTAACATTTCGTTTCGGTTAAGTCTGTTATCCATATGTGTGGTTAAACTTTTTCATTTAGTTTGACATGTATTCTAGTATACTCATTGTATTGGCATGTATTTGTTGTGGTGCAAAATCTTCTTTTTGGAGAAAATAAAGAATAACGAATAATGAAAAATCACATCTGTGAACAAACAGCGTTAACCAGTTATCAAACAATTACGACATTTTACCATTTTGTAGCAGATCACTCTGGAAAACATTGTTGGAAAAGTGGAAAACGCTCTAAACGAGATATTTCTCCATTTCACACAATGTTATCTGACCTATCAGAAGATTATTTTTCAATTCCATCACATTTTGAAATGTCGTCTGCGAACTCTTTCAATTTGGGACAGTAGAAACTTTGGCGTTTGGTAAAGGGTAAAGCCAGAGGTTTCCCCCGATACAGCGTTACAGACAGAGAAAATCGATGGATCATCCGTTTAAATGGTGTTCTTACAAATAACAGCCTAAACCTCATCATTTTCTCGGAACTACGATCCTAAAAACCAGTTTTGCGGCAGAGAGGGAGCTCTAAGTGCGTTTATGTTGCGGAGAGATTTGTAACAAACATCTGTGAACATTGCCGCCTAGTGGATTTGCAAAATTTCAAAAATGTTGTATGAATCCAGATCTTTCATATAAAAAGCAATACTATGCAGAAGAAAGAAAAAACAGACATAAATCCTTTCATAAGTAAACATTTCCGTCATTATGAAAAAGTGTGACAATTCGAAATTGAAAGCAGCAACAGACTATGGCTACGAAGTAGGAACAATACCATAATATTAACTTGTGGGGGGTGTTGTGTTGGGGGGTGGTTCTTAATCCATCCAACTTATCATTTGCCGTAGTAGTTTAAAAAATTACTTCTGAAACAGGGTAGAAGCATCGTAAACGACTAAGGAAAATATTTGCGAACTTGAAAACTGATAAACATGAATCGTATCTTAAACAATAGTACAATGTTGTAATGTGACACGTCATTGGAAGCGTCTTTGAGAGACGATTCAAATGCCGTGTTATTTTGCAATATTGCTTAACTCAGAATTGAAATAAGTAGGAATGCTGTTTTGAACTTACGCAACCTTTAAGAGCAATATTCGACGTAAAACGCTACCCTGGAAGGTCCTTAAGTGCTTAACTCTAACGACATGGGCGCTCTATGCAAGGCGTCCAAAGCCCAACAGTTTAGTTTAAACATATTTGATTACCAATTGAACATATAATACACAGTACACAAAATTGGTAAGTAGACAAACGATCAAATTTGGCAAAAGTGTCTGGCCACAAGTTCTCACAACTTTGGAACGGTCATTCCCCTGGACCTTCCCAAAGCCCACTATAGAAGATTTGCATTTTTGACTAAGTGTGCGTCAGCGCCTTAGTCCATTGAATTTACATACCACTTTTTGAGGGACGGTACTTTATCGATACTAAAACAGCGGTCTGACCCCAATTACTCATTAAACACCCGTCTTCATTGTGCGGACTAATACCGACTTGGAACTAGGAATGTAGTCCGGTTTTACTCGCTTTGTTTTGCTCTATATCATTAAAACTGTTGCCTCATGGGAAATTGTAAAATATCCAGATGTTCGAAAAATAGACTATCGTTCAGTCTCTGTTCATAGAAATAATAATCATAGTAATGGTGGTAAAAGGAGCAGCTGTTTTCCTCGAGATGTTGCCAAAAGAAATTTTCAAATGTATCCACAAACATCTTGCTTTAAACGCACCTTAGTCCTTCAGCGCTATCAGTGCTTTGATTACGAATGTCGCTCTCCCGGCTGACTACCGGAATGCGAGATTCTGGACATCTTAACCCAGCCCTTATTGACATATAAGCCCGATGTTTCTTTCAATCATAAACCTACCGGGAATAACAATATATGCTGAAATACCGCGATCCAATGCAAAAATTCAAAATATAAAATAAAAGCAAAAAAAGAAACAATCAAAACAAAATGTCAATACAAGGGAATTGTTTCACACGCATTCGGATAAATCCGTCGAAATCCCTTCCTCAATCAAGCCGCTCAGGAAACATTTCCCCGTCCGAAGAAGATAAGCGTCGGAAAGTCGATATTCGCCTTCGGAGCTGACTCATTCTTCGTTCTTTCTGTGCTTTCTGATACTTAGACATCACCTATTTTTAGCGCGAACTGTCGGCCTGCGCTTCCGATGCTGGGAAATCGATTTTTCAAAAATAATTGAAAAGAGACCTATATTTGGTGTGTGTTTCAACCCTTATAGTACTGCTGGAACCGACTTCATGCTTATGCAAACAGGTTAGATCCAGGCCAGCCGCCAAGTAAATTGGCGGCTGACCTGTGATCTAACCTGTTTGCTACTCTGGGTATCTTTCCTCATCAAAATTAAGCAGATATTTAAGGTTTGGGAAAGTAGACGACACAGAAATCTATTTTTAAAAAGTTACCAAGCATTCTAAGGGTAAACTTCCGTTGCAAAATGAGGACGAATCAGACGTTGCAATTTCCGTGATTTTAATCAAGTCTTTATCTCTATTCATTTGACATGAAAAAGTGCCATAGAAAATCATTGCGATAAAGAGATCTTTCAAGGCAATATGCTTATTCCTTTGCAATCTAGGCTTTAAACAAAATATGCCGTCATTTGATGTTTTTCTTTCTAACGTCTTCTTTCTTTTAACTCTTTTTTTTCTGACGAAAGCATAGTTTCAAATTGAAAGTCTGCTCATTCAATAGAATAAATGTTTAGTACGTTGTTATATGATGGTTGAGTTCACCCTTCTACATGTATTTAAAGTTAAGGTATTCCACCCTTATGGAAAACTTATATTTGCTTTAATAAAGAATACATTAAAATGTAATTATGAAAATATTAAACTTTTCAGATGCATTCACCAATCCACTTTTCCGAATGTGTCTGGTTTAAAGTTTACAGTTAACCCTCGTTTATCCGAACACGTCCGTTCCCAACAAAATGTCCGGTTTACCGAATAATCCGGACTAATGAAGCAGAGCATGTTCTTTTTCACATTAAGACATACACGGTCTGTATGAGCGGTGTATAGTTATAACCCTTTAGCAAACGCCAAATTGTCGACCGTCCCAAATTGAAAGAGTTTGCAGAAGACATCAAAACGTGATAAAATTCAAAGATAATCTTCTGATATGGCAGAAAACATTGTGGGAAAAGGAGAAATTGCTCGTCACGAGCAATTCTCCTTTACCCACAATGTTTTCAAAAGTCGTCTGCAATAAACTGGTCCAATAATTCCGTTCCCTTACAATTTTGTTCGGATTGCGAGACATCCGGATAATCGGGGTCCGGATAAACGAGGGTTCACTGTATATTTAAAAAATGAATATCAATAATCATGCTACTATAAGTCCATTGTAAATACCTCCCCTTAGGGGTGAAACACCTTCAACAAACTTACCCGAAGTATTAATGATATTCACGTTACCAACAATACATCCTACAGGGGATGGGCGGGAATCATTGCTACCATTCCCTGTCTATATGGATGATTCAGTCTGGGGATTGAACCCATTAGATCGAACAAACAAGGTTTATATCACTACATCTACACGACCGTGGTTGCAATCGTGACTACTCGGGCATTTCCGCAACCTGTGTTTTCATTGAAAAAAAAAACCGATGAGTTAGGATTTCCGCAGTTGCTGCGATTTATTGGATCAAAAGATATAGAATACCGGGATAAAAGAGGAAATCCCACTAAAGAACAAATTGTCCTTTTCTCACAGTGTTTTGACTATTCTAGATGTCACCTATCTCTAGGGTATTTACAGTGCAGCAGCTAAATGATCTATATGATTTTATTACTTAAGTGGATTTGACATCGCGTCAACATTATTTCAGGTACGGTGCGATGTTTCATTCTTAAAGATTGAGGGAGACCCCATATTCAACTGCCCATGCGATTTCAAGTTCTGCACTCCAACCTCTAGGCCACGGAAGCCCCCTTAAAAGCATTGACGACACCATTAAAATTTTCAATATTTGAGCAGGAGTCGAACTCGGATGATCCTAGCTGTAACTGCGTGTGAATATCAAACTGGTCCCCCGCTGTCTACAAGCTCAACTATGTTCCAAAAGATAGACAGACATTCGATAGATGTGAGACCGGTTCCCAGTCTTTGTAAATATCTACCTACGGCTGGATCATTCGGACTAGCAGGAGCCAGAAAGACGCTTGAACATGTGACAAACATTTTCATAACCTTGAAGAAGAGAGGAAGGGTGCAGGTCTGTGTGTGATGGACGCTTGGCCATCGACCCTAACTCTATTATACGAGCGGTCAAGGACATTTGACTACCGATCACAGCCTTCTAAGAATGATGCACTTTGCCAAATTTGCCCTTTACCTAATAGAACTTATCAGATCTTATCGGTACAATGCAAATGTGTTAAAATGTCTTGCCGAAGGACATTCACGCGAAACCTTGGGTACCGCTGGAGTTCAAACCTTGGACCCCAGAGTTCTGTGAACATCGCCATAACTTAACACTGGACCTCTGGACACAAGGGTCTTGGGTTTGATTACGTTATGTAGCGGGATCAATTATGTATATTTTTAAATCCCCATTTAGCAAAAATACTGGTTTTGAATCGTTGAAGAAACAATTGCTCGTCGTAAGCAATTTTGTGAGATGATTTCTTGAAACCAGTTAAAACAGGTGTGCCAAAATCAGTACAATTGGAAAGGAATGGGTAGTTTATACTAATCTATTTTACATCTATTGTGAAACAAATTCTTGCTTCCTGGATCATCACCAGTACTCGCGCCATATGTGGGATAATGAAAGGTTGCAAGGCGGAACCCGCTTCTCACAGGATTCGAACCTTGACTCTCGTGTCCGGAGGGCGACGCTCAACCAATCGGAAATACTCGGGTATTTCCGTGAGCTGAGTGTCCTCCACAAAGGGAATGGTTAACGGTTTGAAGTGGGAAGAGCAACAAACAATAATCTCAGCATGGGGGCTTGGTCACAAATTTCGCCTGATTAACGCATTTAGCACAGCTATGGGGTTTTGGAATCAGGGTAACGTTTTTCTGAACATCTTAAGGATAATATTTGTTTAAAGGCACAAGAAGTCCTAGTTCAATTTCATTTTCAGCAATTTCCGGTCATAAGTTTAACAGCGTTTTCAACAACATATTTGTTATAATGGGGAAACAGTTCGCGTACCAAAACTCGTGCTGTCCTCTTTAAACAGAGGTTATAAGAGTGATTAGTCATAGTTCTAAGGCTATGTTGCACAACAAGTTAAACCAAACTAGACTAGACAAACCATGCACGCTTATTCTGTTCGAGCGTCATAAACTGACTCATTTTCCCCTTTTAGCTGCGTCCCCAACTGATTTACGTTTACAAACATTAACAGATATAAGTTATTTCGATATATTTCAATAAGTTTGATGGACTATATGTCAACGTATATGTTCAGTTCTCTCTGTAGGGCGCGCTAAATGACCTTAGATGTCGATGCGCCGTAAACCATTACCTAACAATAAAGACATTTGATTAGTTTGTTACAGACCAACATTTTTGGAAAAGGAAACATTAACGAGAAATATCTCCTTTTCTAACAATGTTTTCTACGCTATCAGATGATTATTTCTCAATTTCATCACATTTGAAATGTCGCCTGCAAACTCTTTCAATTTGGGACAGTCGAAATTTTGGTGTTTGGTAAAGGATTAAAACACCATTCATTCTTTCATTCTTTGCTCTTTGTACAACACTCGGTTTGATGAGATAAACTAGTATGTTTTTGGTGTTGCCGTTTGTTCCATAATCCTGCATAGAATTTCGAGTTTGGAGATGCGAATGACCTAAAAACATCACCAATCGTCTGTGATTTCTCTACCGAGTGCCAGACGTAACGCCGTTATAAACCATGGGTTATCATATACCAAGAGAATAGGAAAGTTGGTGGTCGGAACATGGCGTATATAAGATAGTTGAAAACAAACAATCTATTGAAAGAAAAGCAAATATACCTATGGCGCGGCTATCTTGCTCGGATGTTTTTCGTTATCATTGGTCATGTGATCATCCCGCCTGAAACAGTTGGTCAACGTATTTCACAACACGAGGAAAACTGCTGTGAACTGTTACCCATCCTTATTGAACCAAACCTTGTGACTTAGCACTCTTGACGACCTACTCAAACTTTGACTTATTTATTGTAAACCCAGGGTTCCGCACCCTGGAATGGTCAAGCCCAAAGTTCGATTCGGTCAACTTTTCTTGATTCGGTTTGATCGTTATCTCCATTGAGTTCAATAAAGAAAACGTTTGCCAGTAGTTTGCCAGCGAATTACCGTAAATCGTAGAATTTTACGTCATTTTCTCCGCGAAGTTTCGTGGATTGGCGAACGGAAGTGGAGTTTGACTCGCGAGTGGCGAACAGGCAAACAAAAATGGTGGCCCATACCGGTGTATACCGAGAACGACCGAAGTAAACCGACGACAGAATGAATTCTAAAATGGCGGATTATGGGTATTCTACCTTAACCGCCAATTAGGGTATTTCAAGACGAGTGAGATCGTGGCGGTAGAAGACTATCATTGACACAAGAATAACATGATTTGAGCGAACACGGAGTAGGATCAATACTCTAACCAGTAGGCACCAGAGACCCTTGCATGTGATAAAACATTTTCAAATGATATGTACAGTGAAGCCTCGTTTATCCGGACCCCGATTATCCGGATGTCTCGTAATCCGAACGAAATTGTAAGGGAACGGAATTATTTGACCAGTTTGTTGTAGACGACTTTTGAAAACATTGTGGGTAATGGAGAAATTGCTCGTGACGAGCAAAATCTCCTTTTCCCACAATGTTTTCTGCCATATCAGAAGACTATTTTTGAATTTCATCACGTTTTGAAATGTCGTCTGCAAACTCTTTCAAGTTGGGACGGTCGACAATTTGGCGTTTGCTAAAGGGTTATAAATATACACGTGCATACAGAATGTTAATGTGTTCATGTGTATAAGAACGTGCTCTGCTTCATTAGTCCGGATGATTCGGTCATCCGGACATTTTGTTGGGAACGGACGTGTTCGGATTAACGAGACATCACTGTAACCACTGTATACTTGTTAAAGAGAAATCAGTTCATCTATTCAGATAATTTGTAAGCAAGTCAATACATGGATGGTGTGCCAAAGTTCTGCGATGCAAAGTGTGGTGTGTTGTGTGCTTTTCAACTTCCCTTTTCAACCTCCACCGCTGGCAAGCCTTGCATTAGGTGAAAAGGAAAGCAGACGTTGTTTATAACTTCTCTGCCAGTACATAGCCTCTCATAGTAAAGCCCAATGCAGTACCTCCGTGTGGTGACGCACACAGAAATTGGGCCGCGAGGCCTCAAGCAGAACTGCAGGGACTCGGAGGAGGTCTGCCCTTGGCCTAGACATGCGGCTTTCCAGGCCGTAGACCCGACTGCTCATGAACAGACCGCCAGTTATGGGCAAATAGCACCTGTGTTTCCAAGGTATCCGTTAACAAACTTAAATAATACAATTCAAGTTTTTAATTATTGTTTTGTGAATTTTTCAAATTGAATCCGTCAACAAACTAAAATAATACCATTCAAGTTTTCAATTACTGTTTTGTGACTTTTTTCAAATTGAAACCGTCAACATAATTTGTATAAGGGATATTGCAAAGTCATCTACAACAGGTGCGCACAGGTAAACTAGTTCACCAATTAACGAGGAAATCAACACCGATGCAAGTCTATTCCCGCCCACATAACACAAACGTAGGCGGCGTGTTTATTTCCTAAATGACAGTCAGTATTGGAATAATTATCACAATTCGTGAAGGACTTTTTTATCCAGAATTTTCATCATAATTAGCTTTAAAAGCTTGCAAAAAAAAATTCAGGATTTATGGATAGATGTACTGTTCTCCGTAATAAAAGCATCAAAAAGGTTGAAGTATTGTGTAAGAAAACGTTGTGCTTGTATGCGTATGTATAAGATTGTAAGGAAATACGTAAGAAAAATAAAGCAACTCGTTAAGAAGAAGCCTAAATGCATTCAAGGAAGAATACGCATAATTCGCCATTTTGAAGTACATTCTTTCTTCGGATTTCTTCGGCTGTTCACGGTATACATCGGTCTAAGCCGGAACTATTTGTATTAAACCGAATAGTTCCGGCCCCGGCCAGTGTATACTTAGCACGACCAAAGTACCAACATTGCGTCATCGTAATTTTAGATATATTGCAATTCACGACTTCTACTGATGAAGGCAGACCCCATACTTAACTGCCTACAAGGCCTGGTCAAGCCAGGTAGAAACATCGGCATTCGTGAAGTCATTCAGGAGACTACCTCTCATGAAATCCAAACGACCTCACCGAGATTTGGACCCACGCGGAGAGGTAGGTGCCATGTGACATAAAGCCTTGTATTATACCACTAGGACACTGTGCAGTGCGAACCCCCCTCCCCCCTCCTATCTCCAATACTTTTTACAATCTAACATACATTAAGCCCAAACGTACCCGTTTACATGAAATCGACAAACTCGCTGGCCGTCGCCTACTGATTCATAATCTATATATGCCAATATCTCTCCCCAGCGTCAAACAATAAATCAATAACTTGACATGATTAATCCCTCCATCACGCCTGACCAGGGCTAATCACACTTCGAAGCGGTCAATGGCTTTAACTGGAATCATTGCTGAGGAAAAAAGGGAGAAACAACCCATTCATAAAAATTCATTCATTTTTTTTCCATTAACAATGAAATGTATATACTCTCTCAGAAGGACTTCTTTGATCAAAATGTCGGATTCTTTTAAGGTAAAATACCAATAATCCCCCATTATGAAACCCTTTCCTTAGTCGGTTTACTTCGGTCGTTCTCGGTATATATCGGTCAGAGCCGGAACTATTCGGTTTACACCGAATAGTTCCGGCCCCGACCGTTGTGTACCGAATACGACCGAAGTCATCCGACGAAAGAGTGAGTTTCAAAATGGCGGATTATGGGTATTCTACCTTGACGTGTCATTTTTTGCAAAAACTTACTATCAATAACAAATTCCTCATTGTTGGCATTGTGTGACCGTTCTTATTGGGATTTTTTTTTTAATGATTAATTGGGTTAAAACATATCGCGTCAACCATTTTAAAAGTTTTTTACGATCCCTTACTCATTAATGATGAAGAAAACCCCTGTAATGACCTACTCATAATAGCCTGCTAAGACGGGTAGATTGTATGGAGTTGAACGCCGCATCAACAATGTTTCCGTTATGTAACAGCTTTCCCGGATCCATCAGTACTAGACCAGGGCTCTGAAGTGACTTATCAAAGGTCACTCCAACAAATCCAGGGGTGTCTGTGTGGCTCGGAGCCGGGACCCCCCGAGTTCTGAGTCCGCTAACTTAACCACTAGACCACGCAGCGACCATAAGCCAGTTAGAACCATGTGTAAGCCATAGGGCTATCTCTTATGGACATATTAATTTCCTCACGATATTGGGTATGAATAAATGTTAATTCATTAACCGAAGCAGAAACGAGAGTAATTAACTTGTAAGAATTTGTTCCACAAACGATGTACAATAAATCAATTCAAACTAAACACAAAGTAAGGAACTAAATGGCTCGTCACCAGCATTTTCTCCTGGTTTTAGTTTAAACTTATTCATTTTACGTCGATTGTGAAACTATTTTTTACAACTTATATTAAGCACTCTCGATTGCTACTTCCTTGATACATAACCAGTAGTCGCGCCGAATGTAGATTAATAAAGGTTTGCAAGGCAAATCCCGCTACTCACAGGATTCGAACCCACAACCCTCATGTCCAGAAGCCGACGCTCTTCCCCTGGACCACTGTTCTCTCCTTTGGTAACAGTGGATATTTTCACATCTTAAGGTCAAAGCGGGGCATTATTGACGAATTGTGGTTACACATATATCTGTCGCTAGGTAAAAATTCAAGAAACGAAAGTGTGACTGAAATATTTTACTTCATAAATTATAACATCCTTTCAAACACATCTTTTAAAAAGACGTAAAAGAATACGAATCATTTTAACAACACATTTACATTTTCTCCTTTTCTAGTCATTTACAGTTTCATAGAAAATGTGTATGTTGAACTTTTTTCTCGTAAACAACACTTTGTCAAAATGTGTCTATGTACATGTACATGTATTAACAAAACATTTCGGGAACAGGAAATCCTGTGCCGTCCGTCCCAGTCTAATTGAACACAACACGTTACCCCCCCGACCCCCACCCCACCCCAACAAAAACCCATATACAGCGAGCTTCAGCATTAGTAAAATTAATCATTCAATTGATTGTATGAGGTTTAAAGCCGTTTCAACAGTACTTCAGTTATTTATCGGCTTTCCCGGATTTCAACAATACTAGACAGCCATATGCAGTGTCTTTTATAAACGCAATATATCATTTAAAATGGGAAACATCCTAAATCGTTTGAAATCATTAAAATCATCTCATTTAAGACGATTTCAATAAACTCTGACAATCTATCAATTCATTCGCTTATTTATTTATAATTTATCCTGTCACTAGTGTAATATTGGGACCGATAACTAGGTGCCGTATAACATTTGTGATATCCGGTACTAACCATGTAACACATGCACGTGAAGAATTACGACGTCATAAGAGCTCCATGACGTCATATTTACACCATTAAATAGATATTCTTTCCTTTTTTCTTGTGTTTTATTTACATCTTGTTTTTTTTAAGGATTACATAAAGGTAACAGGATAAATATAATAGATGGTTGGTGTCTTTGAATGGGAAAAGTTATCGGGCTCGGCTTCGGATTATTATCCGTTTCGCCTTCGGCTCACCGGATAATATTCCTAGGCCTTGCCCGATAACATTTCCAATTCACGACACCAACCATCTGTTCTCTATATAATTATTTATGTATGTAGGTTTTTCATCGCGTCAACATCATTTCGGTTATGTCGCGATGCCCGGCTCATCATTGTGGAAATACCTCAAACTTAACTGTCCGTCATGGCTGATTATGCAAGATAGAACCATCGGTTTTACGTAAGTCAATTGAGAGAATCTGATGAAAAACCAAATATGGTCACCGGGATTTGAACCCACGCTAAAAGGGAACATATCATTTCAATTCATGTTCTTTAAACCTTTAAGCCCCTCTAGCCAAATAGGAGCTCTAGACTAGATGGAGAGAAGTTAGGAATAGGGAAAACTCACTCCTCGATTCGATGATTCAACGCAATACTATAGTAAGTGCTTCATGTTTATGAAGCAATAACTATAGTCTTGCGTTTAACCCTTGAATTTTGCAGACATTTTTAGACTTTTTTAACAGTGTTAACCCTTTGACGTCTTTTATAATTCTCAAGAATTAAAGAGAAAAATGCCCCGTATGAAAACGAAATGCAATACGAAATTAATTTCATCGGGTGAAATAGAAATAATTGTCTACGTTTGGAGAAGATGCACACTTAATGAGCTTTTGAGCACAAAGCGGCCTCCGTTAAACAATTAAGAATATTAATCTTTACATTATAAGACCGCATGATGCTACTCTTAGATAAAAGACTAACTAACGGCTTAATTAATAATTGATTAACCAGGTTAGATTAAACACTTGTATTAAGCGACCGCAAGTAAAGATACTTAAGAGAATTGAGCGTCATATGATAATATCGAGTGGTGTTACCCTTTACAGTTAAACTTGTGTTAAGAGGCCTGGCTATAGAACTGAGAAAATTGGCTGTTTGAGACAGGTTGGCTGCTTAACACAAATTAATGTACTCTATAAATCAAACAATGGGGCTTGGCGTGGTTGTTTAAGGCAGGTTGGCTGTTTCAAAGAATGGTTGCTTAACACAAGTTGGACTGTATAAAGATGGATCAATTAATAATTAAGTAACACAGTTACATAATCGATATTGCATTAAGCTACCATTTTTGCTGTTAAAAATGCTGTTACAAATGGCACCAGCTTAATCTAGGACGATAGGCACAAAGAAAGCTCATACTAAAGTTTTCTGTATTACTGGCGTCTTTTTTCAAGCTGCAGGTTTTCTTGAAATGTATATATATTTTTCGGTTATGAGGTCGCTTAAATTTGCTTGCTCCCAGACGTGACAAAATTTGGATTTTTAAACTAGATTTCTATAAAACTTTACGACAGTTGTATCTCTGTATGATCCGCACTTAGGAATAGCAATTGAAAGCAAAATCAGTTCGTAATAATGAATTATGATCATGGCTACGGTTAATCTATTTGTATTAAATCCGGTTATTAGATATACCGCATATAGACTGGACAAACATAAAATTATTTAAGCTTTTTTTTAATAAATTAAGCTTTCAATACCCATTTTCAAATGTTTATCGTGAAATTATACAGAACTATATTGTTTCAACAGCATTTTCATTTTGACTTTCATATTTTCTCATACCCGAACAAGCCGCTTTAAAATGATATCGAATGTACATTAAGTTTTAATACTTGTAAATACAAAAACCCGATATGGCATGATGTATGACAGCTTCTCATTTATCCAGACATCTTATACAGCTCACACCCTGTTGAACTGTCACCCGTGTATTAGAGTCACACCTTATTCAACATCCAGTTCAATGTATCGGTGACCATTTCCTAAACAAGTCAGCTTTTGATTGGTTCAAAAGTTTCTCGTATAAGGAATAAAACAGATTTCGCCTATTTTTACATTCCTATCGGTGAAATATAGTAATATATACTTCTCAGTTTGAACTCATTCTGAATTGTCACTGGCTATACCTCACTAAATCTCACTATAGTGAGATATTCTGTTTTAGTGTCATTCACGTTTCTTTCCGGAAAACATATCTTTACCCGAGATACAAACACGCGTTGGTATCCCCTTTCTTTATCATACGACCAAATACACAAATAACAAACACGGGTGGTATCTATCTAGCTTTCAAGACTAAACCGACTAATTAACATATAAGCGGCGAATAGTTCTTCAACTCCGTGAAAATCTCCGTGAAGTAGCTCGGGTCGCTGTTGATCCTCAGCATGTTGGAGCTCTGCGTGTTAATGATGGCTATACACCGGTCCCAGAACCGATCCCGGCTCTCTTCCACGAGAAACGGCTTCAGCGGGTAGCTAATCTCGTTCCCCATGTAACTGTACGAGAGGTACAGGCAAGTGAGTACAGTCGCCTGCAACTCGTTCTCGTTCTCCATCTCGGGGCTGACGAGATCACGCACGAGCATGAAGACGAACACGACGTTAGCCGGGTTGATAAACGCGATGTCTTGCCAGCCCTGAAGCAGCAGGGATCGATCCACCGTCCTCAGCCATACAATCGCGTCCATCCCCTCGAAATGTTTGATCTTGGTGCAGCGGCGGTATAGAAACTCTCCCAAGCTTTTGAGTAACTCGGACGTGGACGCTTGGATTACCGTCTTCCTCGGACTTGATCCGCGGTCCACCTTTTTCACGAGCTGAACGGAAACGTCCTGTTTGCGCACACCACCACCACCACCACCACCGCCGCCGCCATTACTATTGTTGTTGTTGTAATTGTTGTTATTATTATGAACGCTACTGTTGTTATAGTTTATGTTGTTGTTGATGTGAACGTCATTGTTGTTGATACGAAGGTTCTGGAACTGAGCCTCGGGCGCCTTCAGGTTATAGCAGGACACGGACTTCTGGAAGTTTTTGTTTATGTTGATGTTTTCAATGTTCGAGTTGTTATCCACCTTACTGGGAAGGCAGCCGACCGTCGAGTTACGCAAAAGGTTCTTCTCTTTCTTTTTGCTACCGTTCACGGTGAACTTTTTCCAGCTCAGCCCGCTAAGGAAGATCGAATGCCGTTTGAAATTCTTGTCCTTCACTTCTTTATGTTTCGCGTTGTTGAGTAGTTCGTAATTAAAATTGTTTAGGTTTATATCCTCGTAAAGAGGCTTCCGAGGTCGTGGGGAAAACGATAGCACCGTACCCATGTTGATTTGTCTCTGCTGATTGAATTCCTTTAAGCAGGAAACTGTATTAAAACGGTCTTACCTTGTAAGACTTATTCACCGCGAGTGCGCCGACATTTTGTATACATTAACATCGATTTCCCTCTCCCGATCCAAAAAAGGATACGTGCGGAACAGATAGTTTGCTTCGCGTTAACCACTGGAAATATTTTCCCCTAAAAACACTTTAAAATCAAAAGCACAAAACTACGATTTCCTTAGAGGTTGATTTCTATAACAGCACCTCCGCATACGTCCAAAACGTTTCTCTATTTGTTGACTGTTGTCTCCGAATTCAGAATCCAAAATGGTTGCCGTGTATGGCTGCTGTGCCCAATATTACTCTCGACTCTCAATTTGTTTCAATAATCGATTGCCGTTTCCAGTAGTCGCAGACATATGCCCAATAATTTATCGCACGCATCCGGGCAACTTGTGACGTCATCCCCATGGCGACATGAATAATCCAATAAGCGGCCCTAAAGAAAATTCGCGAGGCTGGTTCCCTAAAAGAAAATTCCATTCGCCAAAGCTGGTACCCGAGGTGTGGTTTACCCTTAGAATGCTTGGTATTTTCTCAAAAATAGATTTTCGTCTGCTTTCCAAAAACCTTAAATATCTGCTTACATATAAGAGGAAAGGTACTCAGAGTAGCGAACAGTTTAGATCACAGGCCAGCCGCCAATTTACATGGCTGCTGGCCTGGATCTAATCTGTTTGCATAAGGATAAAGCCGGTTCCAGCACTAAAAGGGTAAAATGGAATATTGGATATTGGAAGGAAATGGGGGGAGAGAGAACAGACATCGAGAAACAAATTGGTATTTCTATATAGGAACGCAAACTGCAGACGATCGATTGGATAACCAATATATTAACGAAGAACTGCTTCTTCGTGCAAACGGGGGTTTGGCTGACTCATTTGCAATAAACACCATTTAGATGCGAATAGTTTAATGCAAGACGATTGGTCACACAAAATATTGACGTACACGGTCGCGTTGAAGCGTTATCCTATATTATATGGGGGTCTTGACGCAGCATACTCTTCAGCTATTTAAGGTGTTTGTTCACAGATGTGATGACATTTGGAAGTTAACATTTAATCTCTTTAAAGGCTCATGAAAGGAGGCTTATGCTGTATCAAACTATATTATTTGGCAAATCTTGGTCAGGTTCAAATTGTTAACACCGAACGAACCCATCAGCACAACTTTAACGTGGAATCCAACCTGAAATAACCCAGATTAGCCAGTTTAATAATTCAGATTAACTGATACTACACCTCTGACCTGGTCACTTGTTACATATATTTTTGAACTAATCAGGAATTATTATTTTTAATATGAAAACTAACGGATTGTTGATAAATATGATTAAATCGGAGACAACTATATTTCAAGCACAAAATAACTTATGTTAAAGGATTTCATTTAAATAGAGTCTGCTGGATTCCTAAATTAATTTTCATGACTTTTATGGACATATTGAAATAATTGCATAAACTTTTTTCAGTATTTTATTTGTACTCATAACCTAACATGTGCCTTTAAAACTGCACAACAATTGTACTGTTGTAAGGTACGCACTGAAAAATAACCATAGGAATAAACGATGGTTTTTAACTCTTTATAAAAGAGTTTACCGTAAATGAACATGTATTCTTATCCTAAAGCGTGACACCACTTTTGAGAACAACCCATACAAACTGTTCATACATAGATACATAGATGAATACTTCTCGATAAATTATGCTTTCAATGATAAGCTTTCGATGATAAATTATGCTTTCAATAGCTTCTTTTGTTTGTATTTCATACACCAATACAAACATGTATGGTTTTAAAGATATTCTATTTTGACTTTCATTTGTTTTTATCTGTGAAGGAGCACTTTTGAGATTTAAAATAATTGGCGAATGATATTTACCTTAATGATTGTTGTACATTTAGAGATATTCTCGATACTGATTGGCAAATGACGGACTTGGTCGATTTTTGACCAATCAAAACGAGAAAAACTTAGATCGTAACCATCCAAACCTTAAATACATTTATTTGTTACACTCGTCCATATATCTAAGGTAGTGTATTCACTGTAAATTTATATAACGTATGGATATATAAAAAAGTAAAATTAATATGTTGACGTAAGCGTAATGCAAAATAGTTGAAATTAAATAAGAATATTCATTGAATTTTCACAACATGATGTTGTCATTATTATTCTCATCTCAATATATGACATTTCAGCGTCAATACAGATGTGTGATGTACGCAAACCGTACACACAATGCCATCATTCAAACGTACTGGCTTGCAACAATTTATGTAGGCAATATTCCTGGAACTTGTGTCACGATTTATGGAGAGATGGAAACAGTGAATCATTTATCAAGATCATGTAACCTTATATAAGACCATGTTAGTACAAAGGTACGGCAGTAGTTATCTGTGATCCCTCCTTTAAAATGAGAATTGCTGCGCTAGAACAAACATGATGTCAAATCGCGACGATTCTTTATTCAAGGACCATGAATCTTTCTTTTATCAAGGATTGCTGAGCAAGAGTAAAATAAAGACGAGTCACAAAGAGTTTTCATTGAGGAGCATGGGTCGTCTTTTTTTCTATCAAGTACTGCTTAGCAGGAGTAAATTTAATGACGAGTCGCAAAGATTTTTCTCTCAAGGGCCATGGACCTTTCTTTTTTCAAGAATTGCTGAGCAAGCGTAAAAATGAAGGCAAGTCTCAAAGACTTTCCATTCGAATACAAAGTCCTTCCATTAACGAGGATTGCTGTACAAACAAAAAACCAGAACGCAACAATTTTTTATTCGAGAAGCATGAACCCTCCTTTTTCAAGTATTGCTGAGCAAGCGTAAAAATGAGGACGAGTCCTAGAGATTTTCCATTCGAATACAAAGTCCTTCCATTAACGAGGATTGCTGAACAAACAAAAAAACAGAACGCAACAATTTTTCAGTCGATAAGCATGAACCTTCCCTTTTCAAGTATTGCTGAGCAAGCGTAAAAATGAAGACGAGTCCCAAAGACTTTCCATTCGAATACAACGTCTTCCCATTAACGAGGATTGCTGAACAAACCAAAAAAAAACCAGAATGCAACAATTTTTCAGTCGAGAAGCATGAACCTTCCCTTTTCAAGTATTGCTGAGGAAGCGTAAAAACGAAGACAAATCCAAAAGAGTGTTTCATTCGAGCAGATGGACACTCCTTTTCTCAACGAATGCTTAAAAAGAGTACAAATGAAAACGCATCCAAAAGGTTCTCCAATCGAGGACATAGAGCATGGATCTTCCTTTTTTTCGGGACTTCTAAGGAAGCGTAGAGGTAAAGACGAGTCACACAAAGGCTTTTCTTTCGAGGAGTACAGACCTTACTTTTATCAAGGATTGCTTAGCAAGAGTAGGGAAAATGAAGACAAGCCCCCAAGGGTTTTTTTCAAGGATCATGAATCTTCCATTTATTGAGGATTGCTTAGCAGGAGTAAAATGAGGACGAATCACAAACATGTTTCATTCGAGAATCATGGGCTATACTTTTTCCAGGATTGCTTAGCAAGAGTAAAAATGAAAACGATCCCCAAAGGTTTTCCATTCGAGGAGAATGATCTTTCAAGTATTGCTTAGCAGGAGTAACAACGAAGACAAATCCAAAAGATTCTTTCATTCGAAGACGATTGACATTCCTTTTATCAAGGATTACTAATAGTAAAAATAAAGACGAATTGCAAAGGTTTTTCTTTTTAAGTCGTTGGACCTTCATTTTTCGAGGATTGCTAAGGAAGCGTAGAAATAAAGACGAGTCCCAAAGGTTTTTCATTTGAGAAGCACGCATCTTCCTTTTATCAAGGATTGCTAAGCAAGAGGGGAGAATGAAGACAAGCCCCCAAGGTTTTTTTTTCAAAGATCATGAAACTTCCTTTTATCAAGGATTGCTTAGCAGGAGTAAATTGAGCTCGAATCACAAAGATGTTTCATTCGAAAATCATGGGCTATACTTTTTCCAGGATTGCTTAGCAAGAGTAAAAATGAAAACGATCCCCAAAGGTTTTTCATTCAAACGAAGAGTTTCCTTTTTTTCGAGGATTGCTAAGGAAGCGTAAAAATGAAGATGAGTCCCAAAGGTTTTTCATTCGAGGAGAATGGGCCGTTTTGCAAGTATTGCGTAGCAGGTGAATTTTTCTAAAATTTACTAAATAACCATTAAACGGGCATGTTCAGAAGTATACGGACAAGTAAACGAAATTCAGATTTCGCAATCCCTGGAAGTGTGACAAACACGGAAGTTCAGATTTACATTAAATTGTCTTTGAATCAATGGCAGTTCATACTTACACTTAATTGTTTTTGAATCAATGGCAGTTCATACTTACACTTAATTGTTTTTTAATCAATGGCAGTTCAGACTTACATTAAATTGTTTTTGAATCAATGGCAGTTCAGACTTACATCAAATTGTCTTTGAATCAATGGCAGTTCATACTTACACTTAATTGTTTTTGAAACAATGGCAGTTCATACTTACACTTAATTGTTTTTGAAACAATGTCAGTTCATACTTACACGTAATTGTTTTTGAATCAATGGCAGTTCAGACTTACATTAAATTGTCTTTGAATCAATGGCAGTTCATACTTACATTAAATTGTCTTTGAATCAATGGAAGTTCATACTTACATTAAATTGTCTTTGAATCAATGGCAGTTCATACTTACACTTAATTGTTTTTGAATCAATGGCAGTTCATACTTACATTAAATTGTCTTTGAATCAATGGCAGTTCATACTTACACTTAATTGTTTTGAATCAATGGCAGTTCAGACTTACATTAAATTGTTTTTGAATCAATGGTAGTTCATACTTACATTAAATTGTCTTTGAATCAATGGCAGTTCATACTTACATTAAATTGTCTTTGAATCAATGGCAGTTCATACTTACATTAAATTGTCTTTGAATCAATGGCAGTTCATACTTACACTGAATTGTTTTTGAATCAATGGCAGTTCAGACTTACATTAAATTGCCTTTCAATCAATGGCAGTTCATACTTACACTTAATTGTTTTTAATCAATGGCAGTTCATACTTACACTTAATTGTTTTTTTAATCAATGGCAGTGCATACGTACACTTAATTGTTTTTTAATCAATGGCAGTTCAGACTTACATTATATTGTCATTGAATCAATGGCAGTTCAGACTTACATTAAATTGTTTTTGAATCAATGGCAGTTCAGACTTACATCAAAGTGTCTTTGAATCAATGGCAGTTCATACTTACACTTAATTGTTTTTGAATCAATGGCAGTTCAGACTTACATTAAATTGCCTTTCAATCAATGGCAGTTCATACTTACACTTAATTGTTTTTAATCAATGGCAGTTCATACTTACACTTAATTGTTTTTTTAATCAATGGCAGTGCATACGTACACTTAATTGTTTTTTAATCAATGGCAGTTCAGACTTACATTATATTGTCATTGAATCAATGGCAGTTCAGACTTACACTTAATTGTTCTTTAATCAATGGCAGTTTAGATTTACATTAAATTGTTTTTAATCAATGGCAGCTCAGGCTTACATTAAATTGCTTTTAATCAATGGCAGTTCAGACTTACATTAAATTGTCTTTGAATCAATGGAAACAATATTGTTGTTTTTACGAATATATCCTTTTAAAGGACAAAAGCAAATAACGTATCATATTTTCGAAAATATCGTAAGAAAGGGCATGAACAAACAACGTATCATATTTACGAATTAAGGTAATAAAGGATAATTTATCGACAGAAGCTGCCCGGGGGTCGTTCATGTCGATGGGTTATCTAATGATAATCTATTGTTTTACAAACGGAAAACAGTAATAACGGAGTGTCTATCTTATATGGACATGAATAACAGGTCATTCGCCCCCCACCCCACCCCCACCCCCCCCATTAGCCTCGAATCGTTTAACCCATTACCAAACAATACCTTTGTTTAACCACTTTGTTGCAGACGACTCTGGAAAACATTGTGGGAAAAGGAGAAATTGTTCGTGACGAACAATTTCTCCTTTTTCCACAATGTTTTCTGTCCCATCAGAATATTGTTTTCCAATTTCATCACATTTTAAAATGTCGTCTGCAAACTCTATGAATTTGGGACAGTCAAAATTTGGCGTTTGGTAAAGGGTTAAACCAAGCTAAAATCACTATCCCTACTCGATGGTACTTATCTTTACAGCAATGAAGATATCAAAACTACCTTGACAAAGGGGTAAATTGCTCTTAACCCTTTACCAAACGCGACATTTTTTGAATCTCCAAAATTGAAAGAGTTTGCAGACGACATTTCAATATGTGATGAAATTGAAAAACAATTTTATGGGAGGGCAGAAAACATTGTGGGCAAAGGAGAAATAACTCGTTAAGAGCAATTTCTCCTTTTCCCACAATTTTTTCAAAAGTCGTCTGCAACAAACTGGTCAAATGTCGTTCTTATTTGGTAACGGCAGAGACATAGATAACATGGGTTAAAGACAGAAGACTATCAACAGTGATGTCTCGTTAATCCTAACATGTCCGTTCCCCACAAAATGTCCGGTTTACCGAATAATCCGGACTAATGAAGTACAGCATGAAGACATAAACGGTCTGTATGTACGTCTATACTTATAACCCTTTAGCAAACGCCAAATTGTCGACCGTCCCGAATTGAAAGAGTTTGCAGACGACATATCAAAACGTGATGAAATTCAAAGGTAATGTTCTGATATGGCAGAAAACATTGTGAGAAAAGGAGAAATTGCTCGTCACGATGTTTTCAAAAGTCGTCTGCAACAAACTGGTCAAATAAGTCCGTTCCCTTACAATTTCGTTCGGATTGCGAGACATCCGGATAATTGGGGTCCGGATAAACGAGGCTTCAATGTATATCGAAGTCAAATTTATTTTCAAATTTATACTTTAGGTTTTTAGGTTTATTCCAAAGTGAATATCAAATAAATATTTTCTCAATATTACGGCCTAAGCATTTTCATATCATGATAACCTATTTAATTGTTTTTTACAAACGGAAAATAGTAATAACGGGATATTTATCTAATAAGGACATGAACAACAGGTCATTCGCCCCGGCTTCGCTATCACGGTGGACTAAAACATATGTAATGGTCGAAAATATACGAGTCTAATGGCGTGGCTGCTGTATGTATTTGAACTGAACTTAACATCATAATAAAAAATGATCATTCAATTTCGATTTCATAAATCGTCTGCGAAATGTTTCAAGTTGCAGAAGAAAGCATTTAATGTCGTTTTGGAAATTTCAAAGAATAATGATTAAATGAAAGATGGACTTATATCAACTTTAACATAAGATTGTCCACGTGATGCGAAGTAAACTAAGAGAACATTTTAAGCAAAACTATCTCCCAACTTTTCTACAGACGACCTTTGAAGCAAGCCTTTACGATATCTATAAATCTTACCAGAAAGCTACGAATTATGTTGTTTTTTCGTCTGCAAACCCGCTCGATTTAGAAGGAACAAATATTTGTTCGTCTGGGTTTATAAACAGTGTTAAATCGAAAGTATTTTAGCAGGCGACAGCTATTCAGTTTGAGGGAAATATTCTTTGCTATGTCTCTCTTTTTTTAAATATACTATTTGTCTATGTATTTGTGTATCAATAGACACATAAAAACTAAAAATATAGGTCTTTTAAAGGTAGAATAAGATAACAGAGTTCTGTTTAATATGTCTCTGGTAGTTCCAATTCCAAGTTATCTGTCATGAAGTTTTTAGCATTTTGTCACAATGGCGCCTTAAATTTCTTCTACAAGATGTGTTAAAACCAGAAATTGCATGTATTAAAGTAAAGGCAAAGACAAAGGAACAAAATGCTTATTAGGGCTTTGGACAAAGTCCAACCCGAGTCAACTTCTGCTGTAGGATGCGTTAACCCTTTACCAAACGCCAACTTCTACGACTGTCCCACATTGAAAGAGTTTGCAGACGTCATTTCAAATAGTGATGAAATTGTAAAAAGCATCTATTTATATGGCAGAAAACATTGTTGGAAAAGGAGAAATTGCTCGTTAAGAGCAATATCTCCTTTTCCAACAACGTTTTCCAGAGTCGCATGCAATAACCTTGTCAAATGTCGTTATTGTTTGGTAATGGTTTAAGAACTAGGAAATAAAAAGGTAAAGGTCATATCCGTCCGTCTGCTGGGAGATTATCACACGAATGGAAGGGATTATGCTGTCGTCTGTGTTGTTTGGGCTATCTCTCAATGGAATTGGTGGTGATTCAGTCTCTAGTCTGGATTCTGTCATCAAAAATCGATCGTTAGGGCTATACAAAATCAGCAATACAATAAAGTACATACAGGAATCAGATATTTTAGGTTTACTAGTACTTTTAGTCAATTGGTCATTTTTGTTGTCTGTGTCGGTTGGATGATCTCTCAATGAAACAAAAGGTGACTCAGTCTCTAGTCTGGATTCTGTCATTTAAGATCGATCGTAAAGTCGGGAACTCATACCGTGAATAAGGGAGTCACACGTCACAGCTTTATCCCTATTAAATTGGGAAGAAGTCTAGGCCTACTAACTTTGGGAAACTGTTTCTATGAAATAGCTTAATTTGGAAAGCAAAAAGCAACGATTCTTTACGCTCCAAACAGTGGCAACTATTTGATTCTCCTAAATATAGAAAATCTAAGTAAATTAAATCAATGTTGTGTTTAACAAGGATTCTTAATGCTAAGAATGACAACGGTTTGATTCTCCCACATCAAAACAGTCCACAGAAAATCATTGAAAATACAAATAGAATTTTTTTTCTCAACATTTTGTTAATCAGACAAGATTGACGTTCGACCTTATATGTCCGACTTGCACCAGGCAAAACTGAATTAAATTTTTAAAAAAAGAAAAGAAAAGAAGACCCCCAAGAACTAGAGCAATTTGTAGACGACTTTGATAAATATGAGAAACTGAAATACAATCACTTTTTATTACATGAACAGAAATAGCCTCCATTCCATTTGAATCAAGCTAACACACCCATCCCTACAAGACTATAAATGTACTACTCTTCACCACACCTGTTATATATGCCTTTATAAACCACTGTGATAAAAGGGTATTTTGCTCCAATAGATTAAAGACTATCTAAATCGAAGTCAAATTCTTTTCCAAGCTATGGTTTGAGTCTATTTCAAAGGGAATATCAATTAAATATATATATATGTCTATGTCTATAAGATATTCTTTTCTAAATATTACGGCAGAGTTCTTTTTCAGAAGAAGAAAATAAAACCAACTCGGTCTTACGTTTTTTCAACATTCAAGTAACATTACTAAAGAACTTATTATATTTTAGTATTCAAGTCATATTACCCGAAGACCTAATAGGTATTTGTACTACTCAAAGGTTTAAAAACAATGTAATGCTGAGTTTACATCGTTTTTTTCTCTTCTTGATATTGTCCTTAGACAAAATATTGAAAAAAGAGTTTCCTATAGATATACCAAATATTTTAGTTAATTTCTTCTGATTTTTTTTTTTTTTTTTTTTTTTTTTGGGGGGGGGGGGGGTATTTTGATAAAATGAGTTTTTCATCCCGTCAAAATTACTTCAGTATGTCATGATGCCCGACTCATTACAATCGAGAAAGACCCTAGCACTTTTCCTCCAATAGACAAATTAACCTTCACTGTCCATTTACTTTTAAAAAAAAAAACCCTAAAGGACAATGACCACAACTAGCTCTTCATCATAGTCAAACATACCTTCCTTTGCAATTGAAAGTTTTTCCAGGCGCATTTTGTGTTCAAAATACAACCACCTGGGTTATTTTCCATCAGGACGAAAGGATAGGATTTCAGTCAAAGAAATCAAGCCCACATACTGTACATACAATTACCTTTCCTGACTTCAAACGAAACATTCTCCCATTCTGAGAGGGGAGGGAGATGAGAGAAGAGAAATCACAAAGAGGAGAGAGAAATAGGAGGAGAAAGAAAAAAAGACATGAGAAAAAATAGAGAGAAGAGAGTGAGAGAGAGATAGAGATATAGAGATAGAAAGAGAGAGAGGGGAGAGGGATAGAGAGAGAGAGGAGAGAAAAATTGAAATATATTGCAGACAACTGAATAAAGAAAATAAACCCTTTTCTTTTATAAACTATGATTCATTGTTTGGAAAATGCAGTAATTGCTACTACAATTTAATCCTTAGAATGCTGAGTCATTTTCTAAAAATAGATTGTTGTGTCATCTGCTTTCAAAAACCTTAAATATCTGCTTAATTTTGATGAGGAAAGATACTCAGAGTAGCAATACTTGGCCGCTGGCCTGGATCTTACCTGTTTGCATAAGCATGAGGTGGGTTCCAGCACTGTAAGGTTTAAATGTGTTACAATTTACAATTTACAAATCGGGTTACAATTTACTTATCGTCTCTTGAATAACATATTGTTGCATAAGTATAACAATTCCTTTTTTTTTTAATATATATATTTATATGATGTAAATGTTATTGTAATTTAATTTGAATAAATGGGTTGTTGTATGACAATTCAAAAAAACAAAAAATTCCTTTTTTTAAACTAACCTAAAACAAAATTATTTAATCAGTGTTGAGGAAGTTGTTTGTATATTTCATTGTGGGGATATCCTCCTTCAATTAAAACTTAACAATTAGACCAATAATGCATCAGAGACTAATCATCCATCTTTCTTGACCCTTTCCCAAACAACGAATTTTCGACTGTCCCAAATTCAAAGAGTTTGCAGCCGACATTTTAAAATGTGATGAAATTGAAAAAAATATTCTTCAGATAGAGCAGAAAACCTTGTGGGAAAAGGAAAAATTGCTAGGAAGAGCAATTTCTCCTTTTCCCGAAATGTTTTCTATAGTCGTCTGCAACAAAGTGGTCAAATATCGTTATTGTTTGGGAAAGGGATAAAAAAGATATGGTAGAGTTATTTACTTATTTACTTTAAAAATGTATAAAAACTGTAAAAATACAAATACTGTTGTATGGTACACACTGGAATATAGTCATGAGAAGCAAAATCTGTTCTAATTTAAGTTTTTAAACCCTGTATTCAGGGAACTGACGCATTAATATCTGACGTATCAATATCAGAAATAGTTGCAATGGTTATGAGATCTACCAAATATAGAGTTTATGTATTTGGAAATATCGACACTTCCTGAATTAATTAATCATCCTTTTAATAACTACTTTTAATAGTATATCATACAACACTACCAAAGCTGTTTTGTTCCAACGGGATTATATTTTGGCTTTCAAATTTTCTCATCTGTGACATCCGTGGCTTTAAGTTTAGTTTAAACTTATTCATTTTACATCAATAGTGGTGGAAGCTTGAAGCTCATTAAATTCACTCTCTATGACTACTTACTGAATTCTAAACCATTACATGCACCGGTTCCTTAGCTAGTTCCAGTATTTTCTTTGGGTTTTTTTGTTTGTATGGGTTTTTACATCACATCAACATTATTTCAGTTATGTAGCAATGCCCGACTCTTAATGATGGAGGAAGACCCCATACTCAACTGCCCACAAGGGCTGGTCAAGGCGGGTAGAACCATTGGCATTCCGTAAGTCAGTGGGGAGATCCAATATTTTCACCTCGCCGCTAACGGGTATATAACCCGGAACCCTCTTGCCAGAGGTCGATGTTCTACCATTATGACCTACTAAGATTACAGTTTGAAAGCAGTAGAAAGAAAGTTATTAACAACTTTATATCTGGGTCAAACCGTGATAAAAAATGAAATGTCATACTTTAACATTTAAACCTCTGTCTAATAGGCGTTAATTGACAGGTCATTTTGTGTTTATCACCTTAATATTTAGACTGTGCTGAAATCACCTTTTGTTATCATGTTAATCCTCATAAATTACAAATGAAACGACCATCTTGCACAAGATATTTTATTCATAATCGTAATATATAGGTGGATATATTTCATATAAAATTAAATGATACAAAAGCTATATGAAAATTGAATACTGTTTCAGTTGCTCATACGAAAAAAAAGATGAATTTTTAAATATGACAAAAAAACTCAATATTTTTTGTTAAATTTCTATATGGTGTTTAAGGCTGTGTCAACTTTTTGTCTTTTTTGTTAAGGCTTTCCTTGATCCATCAGTTCTAGGCTTAACTTTAATCACTAGGTCACGCAGGACCACAATATTGATTAACATAAGGCTATCAAAGGTTGTGTTTTTTGAAAGGTCCTTTTGCAAATTTGTTCGGATTGGTCATTTTTTTATATGGGTTTTACATCATATCAACATTATTTCAGTTATGTAGCGATGCCTGACTCTTAATGATGGAGGAAGACCCCTTACTCAACTGCCCATAAGGGCTGGTCAAGGTAGGTAGAACCATCGGCATTCCGTAAGTCAGTCGAGAGACTGTCTCTCATGACTCAATATATTCAATAGATGCAAAATAATCAGTATCCTTCCTGAATGTATCATAGATTCAAAGATCACAAAGCTACATCACTATTGTGACATACCCCATGACGCAAGTCCACGTAACACAGCCAATTTTTTTCATCAAATCTCAACTTTTAACTAGAATTCATCCAAAACAAAACAAAACTGACATATTCCAAAATCCTGCACATTACATTACCCTATCAGATTAATTCTTAAAAACTCTATTTGGACCATGCGTTACTTATCAATACTATGAACATCCATTCATCCAAACTCATAAAATTTTGATCATTTGCAGTGTTCTCATTAAGAATTGGTTGAAAAGGACCAAAAAAATCTGAACAGGCCATTTGGATGGGGATTTGGACTGGCCAAAACATAATTTGAAGTGGTCATTTTGGCATGTCGCCTGTTTTTATTGAGAACACTGAATTTACAAATACAATTAAGTTATAACTCATTGACATCTGTTTATGTTGGTTATTTGTTTTTCATTGATATGTGCAGATGATGCTAACATAGGTAATGAGCCATATCTTAAAAGTATATAATAAACCATCACCAACTGATAACAACATTTGACCAGTTTGTTTCTGACGACTCTGGAAAAGATTGTGGAAAAAGGAGAAATTGCTCGTGACGAGCAATTTCCCTTTTGCCCACAATGTTTTCTGCCATATCAGATGATTATATTTCAATATATCACATTTTGCAATGTCTTCTGCAGACTCTTTAATTTGGTACAGTCAAAAATTTGCCGTTTGGTAAAGGGTTAAGGGAAAGAACAAAGAGATAACAAATATAACAGTTCCAAAGGTTAATAGAAATGTAACAGATAAAACTCCAACAAATAACAGAGACAACTGTTTCAAAACTTAACCCTTTCAGTGCCAAATTTCTAGAGACAAGGAACTCTTAACAGCAAATGAACATATAGGGAATTTCAAGAAATGGTACTTGGCAAACTGAAAAAATCATAGATTTTAATCTAATCAATTCAATTCTTTGAAATGTTCAGTAATAGAAGGCAAGACATATGCACACACGATCAAAATAATATATATGATAGCAAGTATGATTTGCAATATTTTGATTAAACATATAAGTTCAAATTCATAACATTCCTTTTTCTGAATACGTTGATAAATCTCGCCTGTAGCGCAGGCCAACTTTTTTCAAGAAGTCTCACAAAAGGCGCCAAAAGAGTTTATAGAACTGTTAACACATACATATAGTCCATGGATTGACATCAGTTCCCAAGGAGACAGAACATCAACAAAAAAGCACCAATCACTTTAATTACATCTCCTCATTATGGCATAGTCTAAAAGTTAGAACACTTGGGTCCTATTTCTGCTCCGTAGGAAACAGGGACAGTTCTCCAACCTGTAAAAAGAAAATATGAAAATTTAAAAGATTTTCTGTGTAGCAGTAGTAGTAGTAGTTGTATCAGTCTTAATTTACAAATCACCATTGTACAAAAGAACAATATATTTACTTCATAACAGTGCAATGCCACTTTGCAATGGAGTTTTAAGAGATGGCTTTCAATAACTAATTAATCAATTTATTAAAAAGAAAGGAAGAACATGCTATTTGCAGCAAGGCAAATGTGCCGTGGCCAACCCACAAATCAGCACCTGTACAAGTCATGTATCAAGGAAGAAGAATCCAGAGTGCTTAATCTGAGTTGGAAGAACATTTTTCAAAATCAATATAAAAATAAAATGAATTAGTTTAAACAAAACCAACCAGAAAAAAAAGCCGAAAAACTATGTTACACCAAATTAAATCTATGTTGTAATAATTGATATGGGGGAGGACAGTGGTCCAGGGGAAGAGCATTGGCCTCAGGACACAAGGGTCGTGGGTTTGAATCCTGTGAGTAGAAAGATCTGCCTTGCCATCTTTCATTAACACACATTCGGCACAAGTACTTTTTTTATGGGTTTTACATCACATCAACATTATTTCAGTTATGTAGCGATGCCCGACTCTTAATGATGGAGGAAGACCCCATACTCAACTGCCAATAAGGGTTGGTCAAGGCGGGTAGAACCATCGGCATTCCGTAAGTCAGTCGGGAGACTGCCTCTCATGAAAATCCATATCCCTCTCAGGATTTGAACCCACGCGGAGGCACAAGTACTGGTTATGTATCCAGGAAATAGAATTTAGAGTGATTTGTCTAAGTTGTCAGAACATGTTTCCCAATTGATGTAAAACAAAATAGTTCAAAATAAAAAAAAATTAATATTGAATACTGTACCCTGACATGTTTTGGGGCACTCAAAGCATACACAACACCGTCCGCAACATCTTCAGGTTTCAAATTCTGGAAATGATACAAACAGTCTCATCAAAAATGGAAAATAAATGATTATTTGAAATGTTTTCAAATGTTTTCACGGGTTTTACATGGTTAAATTATGTTGCAATACCCATATCATAATAATGATAGTCCGGCAGATAATTCGATGGAGCGTGCAATGTCTTCTATAGAAAATGTTTTTTCATTTTCTTGTTGTCAGGGCATTACTTAAGCAGAATCTGCATGATGACACCTTGTCATCCTTGAGCATTTCTCATAATTCAAGATGGCGTTCAAGATGGCCGCCAAATATCATGTTGGGAATAAAATCTGGTTATATGATGGATTTTATCATAGATTTTCTCATGCAAAATGATGAATTATTGTAAATATGTCCATATAATAACACATCTACAAAATATTAACATGTGGAATTACTTTTGGATTTTTAGTTATTTTTTTAAGAATTTAGTTATACGGAAAAAATCGCTAAATATAGGGGATATGTATGAACAAATTATGCAACCAGAATTTTATCTCTTAGAGCCCAATTTTGGACATTATACTGTTCATTTCAAGTCTACAAGCATATAATATCTGGTTTAAAACGCTTTTGGAAACTTAAATTTGAAGGTTACATTCTTTTTTCTCCTCAGTTTCAAAGTAATGAAAGAATTGCTTCCCTTAAATCAGCAATATATCTATTATAAAGTTACTTCCCTTGATTCAGCATCATACCATTTATATAATTGTCAAACAACTTATCTGTGCAGTTTTCCGTTAAATAGGTGAACCAATTACTTCTGATTGATTAAAAATATGTGTATGTTATGAAATTACATTGTCTAAGTCTTATGGAGACAGTTATAAAATATACGTATTGTATACTAGTACATAATTGATCAAACTGTAAAGTTTACTGAAAAATATTTACATTGAAAAATATTGTATGTTGAATTTTCAGATATTATGGTTTACTTTAGCGTTCTTCATGTTTAATAAAGCGCACTATGTCATCTCGTAACAGTAAATGCAGCCCACAATGGCTCACTCAGAATAGCATATCATTATTCAAATTGAATTAGAGAAGTTGCCCCCCTTATTACAACTGATCATGGATACAGTAAAACCTGTGTTAAACAGCAACTTGAAAGATAAACTAAATCTAAGATATTAGATAGAGTTGACCACATAATAAAGGAAGCTAAGATTAGGTAGATGGTTTATGTATGTCTAGCCCCTTGAAATAAGCTATCACCTATTTTCACAGCTAGCCAGGATCTGATCGAATACAGACAATTATTCAATATATCAAACAGTATGATGACAAACTATTCAATTCCCTAGAAGAAAGGATGTAAAGATCCGAAACTCACTATTTATGTGTATAGAGATTGTGTGTCCACGTATTGCCCTCGTTAGCTGTCGAGAAAAGGTTCCTGAATAGGGAGCAGGTTATGATGAACATGTCTGGATTATGATATTTGGTCTGACATGTTTACAGAAACATTCATGCGGTACGGCCACAGTGCCTCTGGGATCATTTGGGATTTCTCTAAAACCAGAAAATTTAAAGGTCAGGCATTGAGTTTAAACATATGCAGTCAAATCGAGCAGGACATCGAATTTCTCAGTGATGTAGAGAGACCTGATTGGGTAGTAATACACACGTAAGAATCAAAAGCCAAGATAGCGTCAGGAAGAAAAGATCGGAAAGCAATCAAAAGCAAAATAACAACCGAAAAAAAATTAACATGTTGAAACATCAGCACGACATTCATTAAAGCAAACTGAACATTCATTAAAGCAAACTGAGCATGTTGTAATTGATAGTTCTGCAGTTCTATACAATACTCGCTTGCCCGCAATTGGGACCGTTCAAGATTACATAACCCAATTTAGAAAATACATTGAGCGAAAATTAACTCAATCCAATGTGTACCTTGCCTTTGCTAGATATCATAGCATTTAAGGAGAGACAACAGCACTGCAAGGAGGGACATCCTGTCGGATACACCAGATCGCCACAGTCAATAAACTTCCGCCACTTATTGTTGTAGAGAACAATGAGGAAATTATTGCATTGATTGGCGAAGACTTGTCAGCAAACACATCATTTCTCAATTGGGTTCACCACAAACTCGCCATAACCGGAGAAGATGATGTGCCCCTAGAGGTAAACGTAAGCATAAGACGTCAAGATATGCTCACATCAAACGAGGTTGAAAATATTCTTGCTCAGCAAATGGTCTTTATCACGCATAAGACGGACAGTGGCATTGCCAGTATTTCGGATGATACAGACGTGCTCATATTAGTACTTTATCACTTCATGATGAATCAAATTGCCGTAAAAGTGATAATGGAATCGCTAGTTAATTGCCGTGCAGTGGTTGGCATAAATGCAACAGTTAATGCAAACAAGGGCATCCTCCCTTGCTTACTAGGAGCACGGGCCTTATCTGGATGTGACACTGTAGCATGTTGTCACGGCATTGGCAAAGGGACTTGTAAAAGTCCTGAAATCTGGAAGGTGTCCCCTTACATCATGAGATGATGAAACAGCTGCCTTACAGACTATTGTAGACGAATCAATATCATTTATGGCTTCATGCTATGGAATTGACGGTAAAGAAACAATATCCAACATCAGATGTTTGATATCACCACCATTTCCGTACCCTTAATTGTTCGTCGCATGTTCTTGTTCCTTGTTTCTGCTTTGAGGCAGTGTTTATAGTGGCAGTTGTACCTTCTTGAAGAGTAAAAAAAAGTCGGTAGCTGCCCATGTATGTCTTTGTGACATTTGTGACTTCGGGACGAAGTCAAAAGAAAGGTGGCAGAAATGTGACGGTAATAGAGTTTATGTATAAATACTACTTCTACAGTCTCGCTATGGAAGCCTGCTTTTATGGGCGATTCGGTAGATTGGCTGGCTTTCTCTCGAAGTAAAGCAACGTACTAAGTGGTTAGTACCTGGATGGGTGACCCACGGTGGCTTTACTTTGAGAGGGACCCGATACACGTTACACTTCAGACACTTTCCCCAACAACAGAATCGTCAAAGAGTTGTGAAATGAGCACATTATCAGACCTGTGTTTGGAAGCATACAGTTGATGCTGATCCACCACAGCTTGTTCCATTGGAATACGGATGGACTAAAAACAAAGAAACAAAGTCATTCCTTCCCATTATGGTTCCTACGTAAGTACAGATGGCCCACCAGGAATACTGATATTGTCACGGAGTTCATGTGATACTCTAATGCCGTGCCCAGTTGCGTTGCCGTTGTAATAATTCTAGATTATCGTGTACGGTTTTCTGTACTTGTTATGGAGAGGGTTTATGCTGCAATGAACAGAGCAAATTGTCGAATAATTGATTTCGATGTATAGTTCATCATGAGATCTTCACATTGTGATTCATTGATCGGACTCATTAACACACTCGTTTGGTAACCCATACACCATCTATATTACAGAACAACAAACCAACCAACCGGAAATAACCTGAAAATGTGTCGAAAATCGTCAAATTACGGTGGCATCGGCGGCCATATAATCATGTTTATTACCAATTAAGACCACATAATTAATTGCAGTATTAGTGCTAGGTATCATGTTACTTGTGTTGTTAATTTGATTGCATTTGTGACATTATAATTATTCTGAATAAAAACTAAATGTTCAAATTATCCAGTTTTTAAATTTTCGGCGGCCATTTTGTCCGCCATCTTGTTTTTACGGAAATGCTCAAGGATGACAGGGTGTCATCATGCAGATTTGTGATCTACAATGTCTGAGCTACATAAAAATACAAAAACATTTTCTATAGAAACAATTGCACGCTTATCCAAAAAATCGCTATTTATCTGCAGGACTATGAAGGAAGACGCTCAAATGCAACTACCCATAAAGGCTAGTCAAGCTGGGAAGAATCATCAGCTTGCCCAAACTCTCATAAAAATCCAAATGCCATCATAAGGATTTGAACCCATGCTGAAATTGGAAAATGAATTCAAATATTGTATTCTAAACAATATGGCTTTACCAAAAAAGGAATAAAAATTCATATATAGTAAATTTCAAAATAGTGTTGTCCATTTATTCCAATCATCGGATTTTCACTTATTCTAAGGCTTTCCTGGATTTCACCATTACTAGGCAGGGCACTGCAGGGTCTTGCCAAAGGATACTCACAAAAAGCATTCCACTGTCGCTGGTGGGGATTGAACCCTGGGGTCCTGGACCCTCATGTTTCAAGTCCTACATCCTAACCACTGGGCCACACAAGACCCCTCCATTATCTTTACCCAAATATCTTTAGTCAATAAAGATAATTTTGAACCATGGGTTAACCCATTGCCAAAACAATAACGACATTTGACCAGTTTGTTGCAGACTCTCAGTGTGCTATTAAATACCCCCAGAGTGGTAGCCCGACCGGGCTAGTGATAATAACTGTACATATATGTAAGCATTTTACTAGGGAAAACAACATTCCTTTTTAATTCATAAAAATTGGCCGAAAAATTGATAAGATATTTCGATTAAAAGACAGCATGCTGTTAGTTTAGGCAGGTTACCGGTGTCTCATCTATCAAACATAGTGGAGCCAGTAGACAGTGAGGAACCAGTTTACTGATCGTGACATTGGATTTATCCCAAACTGATTTCAAAGTCAATAGACGCTTGGCATCTTCAAGCGTTTGGTTAATTGGGTACCATAGACGCTTTTTACTATTTGCAACAATAAGCGTCCACTTTAAGACAAAGGAAGAAAAACAAGCTAGACATCCGAGATTTTTAGGCCTGTTCCTCGTAAGTGGAGATGAACATTGAAGTTTTTGAAGTGAGCGATGTTGGTTTTGTTTTTCTGTCACCTTGATTTGCAAGATTTTACTGTTAACTATGCCATTTTCTGTGATGTTTTCTGTGACTTAGTCTGCGCTGATTTTCGTTGCTGTCATTCAGAAAGATGTTACAGTTTAAACCTTTTGACTAGATCTGGCATCCAGATAGCTTTACTTACTTCAACAGTAAAACTTATATACTGTTGAAAATTGCATAAAAATGTCAGATAAGACAGTAATGTGTGCATCAATGGCCCAACTGTGCAAAATGTAAATGCTTTAATGAAGAAAGCAGTTCAAGGCTTAACCCAGAAGAAAACCGGCAAACCAGTTTCCTTAGCCAGAACAGAGAAAGGCTTCATGTTTTGTAGATATACAAACAATTATGGCTTATAGAAATAGATTGTACTTTACAAAGACAGCATGTTTTTTCTTTCTTTTCATAATATATATGGTACATATTCAGTTAAAAGGTAATTAAAGTGAAGAGAAACTGAAAAGACTTTGCACGCAATGAACAACCTTCTTTTTTGTCACAATCTCATTGATATTTGTCAATCAACTGTTCCAATGCTTGTTGTTAGGCTTTTTAAATAAGTATGTCTAAATGATAATGTTGTTTCCTGAATATAACATTAAATTTCTTTTAAACACAGTTCGGGCTAGTAAACTGTGGTTCGGGCTAGTGAAAAATCCCATCTGGTAGCACGAATGGGCTAGTGGTTTAAAAATTGAATTTCGCACGCTGGACTCTGGAAAACATTGTGGGAAAAGAAGAACTTGCTCTTAATGAGCAATTCCTCCTTTCCCAACAATGGTTAATACCCTACCAGAAGATTGTTTTTCAATTTCATCACATTTTGAACTGTCGTCTGCAAACTCTTTCAATTTGGGACAGTCGAAAATCTGCCATTTAATAAAGGGGTTAAGGTAACAAACACAAGGACCATTTTAGTGTTTTTTCTTACATACCTCCATCTGGCTGTACTTTTCCTTGGCTTTCTCTGGGTCACTAGGAAACATTCTGTATGCAAACTCAGTCTCTGTCAGGCCTGGGCTGATACTCTGTAAACATTATTGGTCAAGATACATCAAGTAATATCTAATGTGTATACGTTGTACATTATAATAACATATCTACTTGACAAACACTATCATAACATATTGAATCTTCAAAAAACAATACAATAACGTATCTACTTTCGAAAAAAAGAAACAGTATGTTAATATATTCTCTTTAAACAAACATAAAAAAAACTTCAATAAACATTACAATAACGTATCTTCTCTTTATAAAGCATTACAATAATATTTTTTTTTTCATGGGTTTTACATCACATCAACATTATTTCAGTTATGTAGCGATGCCCGACTCTTAATGATGGAGGAAAACCCCACACTCAACTGCCCATAAGGGCTGGTCAAGGCAGGTAGAACCATCGGCATTCCGTAAGTCAGTAGGGAGACTGCCTCTCATGAAAATCCATATCCCTCTCAGGATTTGAACCCACGCGGAGAGGGGACAATAATACATTAGTTTTCTGCTCTTAAAAAACATTAAAATAGCATATACTCTCTATACAAACATGATAACATATCTAATCTTTAAACAAATGTTACTATCTAGTATTACACCACTTGTTAAATATCTTACTGAAAACAGGGTTGAAAATAACTGAAAATTGTATTAAACATTGTTACGTAGCCGCCTTACTCTCTACAGCATAGCAACAATCAATCAGGACAAGATGTAACCTCTGCGTTACTGAGCCGACTCTTTAGCTCAGTGGTTATGTCTTGGACTGTCACCCGGGAGAACCGGGATCGAATCCTCACAAAGGACATAAAATCCAAAGTGGATTTTTCTAGCTATGCTTTGCTGCGGACATTGTTCGTAAGATGGGGGCTCGTGCCGGATTGGCCATCGAGCCATTAATTCGTCCGAAATGGACTAACAAGCCGAAATGGCTTATATGTTATCATAAATGATGACTTCTATAAGAGGGGGCGTGTTACGTAGCCGCCTCACTCCCTACAGCATAGCAACAATCAATCAGGACAAGATGTAACCTCTGCGTTACTGAGCCGACTCTTTAGCTCAGTGGTTATGTCTTGGACTGTCAACCGGGAGAACCGGGATTGAATCCTCACAGGGGACATAAAATCAAAAGTGGATTTTTCTAGCAATGCTTTGTTGTGGACATTGTTCGTAAGAACCAACAATAAACAAACATCACTTACTGTCACTCGGATATGTGTCCCTTTCAGCTCATTCCTCAACCCCTCAGTTAGTGCCGTGACAGCAAACTTGGTCGCACCATAGAAATGATTACTAGGGTTCTTGGAACAGTACATTGCATGGCCAACATTACTGCAATAGAAGTAGATAGCACTGTGATGAGTATTTGTTAGTTTAAATTGGCTTAACCATTTCCCAAACAATAACGACATTTGACCACTTTGTTGCAGACAACTTTAGAAAATATTGTGGGAAACGAGCAAATTTTCCTTTTCCCACAATGTTTTTGTGCCCTATCAGAAGATTATTTTCCAATTTCATCACATATTGAAATGTCGTCTGCGAACTCTTTCAATTTGGGACAGTCGAAAATTTGTTGTTTCGGAAAGGGTTAAACAAATGTACATGTATATGGTAATATGGCATATAGTAATAGGTTATCTTGTGCTTCAGTTAGATTGTATCATGGGCTATTCATACCCTATTTGGTTAGTTTTTACCTTATTCTTTTGTCAACTTGCATTTGTGCAGTAGAAAAAGATAACACTGTAATGAGTATTTGTTTATTTAGTTTAAACATATCTAGTTTACATCGATTGTGAAACAAGTTCTTAAATAAATCACTCTCCATTTTGCTTCCTGGATACATAACCAATACTTGCGCAAAATGTGGATAAATGGAAGTTTACATGGCAGATCCCGCTAGTATGGTATACGAACCCACGACCCTCGTGTTCAGAAGTCGACGCTGTACCCTGAACCACTGTCCTGTTTGTTTTTTTTAATTTGGCTTAAACAAATATATCTAGTAAATGGTTAACTTGTGTACTTAAGTTACTTGTAAAACTTTGTATGCTCTTTTTGAGCAATTTTCTCCATTTTTTATAAAACAGTTTGTTAAACACTGTTTTCATTATCATCAAGCTTATCATTACTATAACTATTGGTAATAACAAAAATTACATCATCTCTGCTATGAATCTCACAGCTTGAAATAAAACCATATTATAACAGTTAAACATGCAGAATCAAAGTATTTGAAGGGAACAAAACATTCATAAGTGTTCAATTTTTATGTTAATTACTTGGCCATCATCCAAACTGCAGAATCAAAGTATTTGAAGGGAACAAAACATTCATAAGTGTTCACCTGTTTATGTTAATTACTTGGCCATCATCCACACTGCGTTCCCTCATGGATTTTACAGCTTCCCGGGCACAAATACTCAGTCCAAGCACATTCACCTTTGATATACATGTAGTAAAGTGTTAATACTTTAAAATCATATATGGGGTTGAACACTGTTTCAGCAGTATTTCTGTTATTTTACGGCTTTCCCGGTTTTCACCAGTACCAGGCAGGGCTCTGCAGTATCTTGCCCCAAGGAAACTTCCAAGAAAAAATCAAGTGTCCAACGCCATCTATAACAACTTGTTAAGGATATCAGCCTCTGGGCATGAGGGTCGTTGGTTCAAACTTCGTGAAAAGGAGGGTCCATATTGCAGTCTTGCATTAATTCGCATTAAGATAAAGTACTGGTCATGTTTCCTGGACTAAGAACTAGAATAATGATTACAAATTTACCTCACAGTCGATGAAAAAACTTCAAAACTAAAACAAATTTGGAAGTTGAATAGTAGGGATCCCTGGACACAAACAAGTACTACGTTCTTTAATCTGTAACAACATTTCAAGTGGTAAGAAGAATGGAAGGAAATCATTACGAGAATTATACCATCTTGCAGCAAATGAGTTCCAAAAAGCATTGTGGCAAAAGAAGAAATTGCTTGTCACAAGCAATTTCTCCTTTTGCCACAATGCTTTTTTTAATCTATTCACATATCACAACAGCAGAACTGAAAGTTTTATTCACAAGTTTACAAAGCTTTTCTTAAGTCGTCTGCTTTAAGTAAAAAAATGTCGTCTACATATGGTATAGAGTTAGTTTGGGACATTTGCATACCCCTCAATGGTATCAAACAGGCTACGATTCACTCCTGAATCCTGAGGCGGACATCACAATATAACACTTTGATCACAATTTTTTTCTTTTATGGGATTTAACACAACATCAACAGATTTTCAATCATTTTACAACTTTTCTAAAACTCACCAGTCCTACCCTAGGGATGTTTGCAAAATGTCTTCCAAAAGGACAAATCCACAAAATTAGGGCCCCCATTGGGGATTGAACTTGGGATGATAGCAAATAATAGATTAGTAACGTTAATGGGTTAAGTTTTTCAGGCAAGGCGTAGGAATTTATTGGGTGAGCCGAGGGCGAATCCAATAAATACCGAAGCCGAGCCCGAAAAACTTAACCCATTAACGGCACTAACCTATTATTCTGTTTATCCCATTACAAACCTTTTCGAATACCACATTTTAACAAAAAAACAGAGAAAACAGTTTTTATATTTCACGATTGAGTAGAGAGATAGTAGTCACGAGACAAATCGTGATGTCATGTGTGACGTCAAAAGCAAGATATGACGTCACATGGCTTTCTCTGCGTATGGTAGAGTGGAAATAGTTCCAAGTAATACCTATGATTTCTTCGAATTAAGTAAGCATCCAACAATAATTTGTAACTGGAAATATAAGATGGACCAAACAGTACCGTTTCATTTCATAGATTTTAATTCCGACGGGCAGCTCATGCGTCGCTTGACCATATGCAAATGAGGGAGATCACATGTCTTCAAGTAACCGTGAATCACTTAGTTTTCACGGCACCCCTTTTCACGTCACCTTTTGCAACATGTAACGGGATAAAACCTGTTACAAGCCCTACACTTATCACTGGACCATGAAGGACCTCATGAACCACATGAAACACAGTTTTACCTTAAACACATTTCTCCAATGGGCCCTATTATTTGACGTTACTAAGTCCCGCAGGAAGACATGAATACATAAAATACAGTCTTACCTCCAGCATGTTTCTCCAATGTTCTGTACTACCAGAGAGTAGAGGGGCATCGTGACTGAGTCCAGCATTGTTTACGAGAACATCCACCCCACCGTGACTAGACTTTATCTGAAGTGGAGGTGTACAAAATATTCATTATTGTGTATTGGTATTCTAGTTTGTAAGGGATTTAAATACTGTTTTATCAATTATTCAGTTATGTGACAGCTTCCCTGAATTCACCAGTACTAGGCTTGGGATTTAAAGTGCCTTGCCAAAGGACACTCCCACAAAACCAAACGTACTGGTAGAGCTCAAATAGGGGGAATCCTGGCTACCGTTTTACTAAAAAACTTACGGAAAATATTTGCGTAAGTCATAACTGATAGACATGGATAGTATCTTCGATTAAAATACAATATTGCGATGTGACACGTCATTGGAAGCGTCTCGAAGAGACGATTCCAATGATGTGTCGCTTTGCAATATTGCTTCACCCAATATTGAAATAAGAGGAATTGTTGTTGTAGACTAACGCAAATCTTAAGCGTAAACTGTTTAGTAAAACGGTACCCTGTTCCATAAGTAGGATTCAGAGACTCATACAGAGTCCCTCTTGTTGTCTGCCATATAGACTTATGATCTGTTGGTATTTATGGAAAGTTTTTTACCATCAGGCACAACAAGTTTAGAGAAAGAAATGTTTTTCTTACAATATTGGGTAGAAACCATTGGGGGAAAGGAGAAATTGCTTGATTCTACAGAATCACTCTTAGAACTGCATTCACAATTATTTCATACAACGTCGGTAGCATGTCTGTAAAATGAGTGTAGTAAATTTTGTGGTAAAGAATTGAAAATGCCTTCCTAGTATGTTCTATTTGTTTAGTAGTTTCGTTTGTGTTTTACATCTAGGAATCAACTTTTTAAGGTCGTATGAGATGCCTGGCATATAATCCTCGAGGACAACCCCTTGCTTATTACTGACCATAATAGGTACAGACAAAAGCAGCACTACACATTAAGAATTCAGTGCAAGACTATAGTAAGTGCTTCATGTTATCTAAGGCTGTATGTGGGGCTGAACAATTAGTTACCTTTTCAAACAGTGAAAGAATTTGTTCTTCTTTGGACAAATCACATGCCATTGATGTCAAAGATCCCTTTTCTGCTTTCAAGCTCTCTGACAGCTCCTAGAAATATATAAGTTTATCAACTATAAGACATGGTAATCTTAGAAAAAAAAATGAATAAATATAAAAATGATAAGGTCATAAAAGTGATAATTTTACCTCTGCGTCCCGCATCAAATACACATAAAAATTGCTGGGGACCTATCATTTCAAAAGATACGTGTCCAGCCGGAAGCATTCTCATCAGCACAAGTAATGTTTACAATGTAGTAAACATCATAAAGCATGCCGTCTCATGCTTTCTTTCTATCAAATCTGCATTGTTTTTAGTCATTTAAGCTAAGATTATCATTAATAACAAGTGTTATACTATTTGACATGATCTTATAGCTTGGACTATTGGTACTCTGACGCATAGTTTTACCCTTGGACACATAGTTTCAAAAGATGCGTGTCCAAAAGGACATGTTAACTTTCATTTCTAAAAATAACACTGTCATAATTATTTTTTTTGTGATTTGCCCTTTACCAACTCTAGATTTTACAGGTTGGTAGGTAGGTAAAGGCCAAACTAACTTAATTTTATGCCTAATCTTCTATCATATGAATTGGTTTAGCTGCCAAAATATTACACAAACAAAAAACAACACTTAAATTATGTTTTGCCATTAACACATTTGAATGCACCTTAAATTTGGAGGTATTCAAGAACCACTGTGGCACCATAATCAATTTCTTGTTTTTTCACATTGTTTTTCGCAATATCATTCATCCATTCACCGTATTTGTTTTACATCGATGGTGAAGGAAGCTTAAGTTAAAGCTTGTTCAAAGCCACTCTCGATGACTGCTTCCTGGATACTAAACCAGTCATCGCGCCGGTTTTGTGGGTTAGTCCCGGAAATTTTCACCCCGCCTAACGGGGATTCCAAACCGTGACCCTTGGTACAAGAGCCCGACCCTCTACCCCTGTACCAATGTTGCCCACACAGAAAAGAACTGTTAGTTTTTATTGTCATACTACTGTCTTGTTGTATACTGTTGGTTTTAGTTGGAACCAATGAAAGAGTTCCATATGAGGAAAATCAATACATTTTTGTTTGTTTGAGGGGTTTATTTGAAAAGGGATTTTTGTTGATGATAAGAACCATTCGGCAACTCCCAATGCGATTCGGTTCAGTTCAAGTGGACTTGGGTGCCTCGCGGTAATTTGATTTCGTTTCTAAATTGAACAGTTTCCAATTTACCTGTATTTTCTGGATGTTTCTCGCACAGCCGACGACTTTCATGCCGTGACAGACCAAGGTTCGAGCAATTGCGCTTCCTATTCCTGCAGAGGCACCCGTTACCAAAGCAACGCGACCGTTCCATCGCTCCATTTTGTATATTCAATATGTAGAGGTTTTTAAACGCACGCCCAAGAAAACGCCCAAGAAGTTGCGATAAGGAAACGTCTGCTTGTTTGTAATTTTATAATGTTACATAACTTCTCCTGAACCGAATTGCTTCGTAAAACGAATAATATATAATTTAAGTCGGGGACCTAGTTATTACGCACTCTAAACGCATGTAATAAAGCATAAACAAACGATTTTCGATTATTGCTATTAAAGCTGTTCAGTTTGAAACAGTTAAATTAATTGATCATGAAAACAAGAACTACTATCGATATACATGTATCACTAGTCCAGATAACTGGTCTCGAAGGCTATTGCTATTTTGACTGACGCCTTCGCGAAGCACGATAAATGTCCAAATGACGAAAAAAGCTTCGTTCACGGATCATTATTGAGACTAACTGTATCACATGAAAAAAAAAGAAACTCCCTGATGGATAATTTGACAGCTGTCTCTTGCATGAAACATTTTTGGTCTTTTCAATGAGCAAAGTTATGTCAGAGATATGATCTAGTTATCTGTCTCTAGTTTTGTAAAGCGTTTCTTTCTTCTCTATCATATGTCCTTTACTAAGCGAGTTTTTTATGGTCAAAGGGAGGCAATTGTAAGTAACTTTTGATTTATGTATGACGCATTTAGCTCCCTTATCTACTTCGATCGGGTTCCGTGTACGTTTATCGGGAGAATATGGTTTGTTTGTATTTTAAAGCTCATACAATGAAAAAACTCTTCTGCAAAAATGTTCAATGTATTTTTTTACTTTATAACGAAGCTTTGTTGAAACTTTCACGTTATTATTATTATTATTATTATTATTATTATTATTATTATTATTATTATTATTATTATTATTATTATTATTATTATTATTACTATTATTATTATTATTATTATTATTATTATTATTATTATTATTATTATTATTATTATTATTATTATTATTATTATTATTATTATTATTATTATTATTATTATTATTATTATTATTATTAATGTACATGTTTCCCTACCCGAGGAAATTGGTTCCTACTATGCTCGCTCATTTATCATTAAATTTTCCACGTGATTGCAGACGACATTTCAAACTGTGATGGAATTGGAATATAATCTTCTGATAAGGCAGAAAGCATTGTGGGAAAATATTGTGGAAAAGGAAAAACTGCTCGTCGCGACCAATGTCTTCTTTTCCAACAATGTTTTCCAGAGTCGTCTGCAACAAATTGGTCAAATGTTGTTATTGTTTGGTGATGGGTTAAGCAAGCCAACGACGGAAAGGTGAGCCTTATAATTTATGGCATCACTATCCCTTATTGGCGGCCATAGATCTTACGAGTGTCTCAGGTTAGAAGCTAGCCTGGATGCCTGGCCCATGCATACCCGCATTAGCCTAGTTCGCGGTATACGAACGGGCCAGGCTCCACCAGGCTAGTTAGAAGCCAGCTATTACCTCTGGAAAAACCGGTGCATACGTACAGAATACCCCGCATTGTGCTAACACAGGGGCCGTAAACTCAGGCCACCTCTTGTCCGAATGATCCAGACGTAGATATTTTACGTTACACATTTAGAGCTTATCCGAGTAAGGGTACCTCTGAAATTTAGGATTAATGAAAGGTCGCAAGGCAGAGCCCACTTCTCAGGGGATTTGAACCCATTTTTCTGTTGACGGTATTGAATTATTACAAGCACGCTTTGTCTGGACTATCAACCCTTTACAATATAATACACCCCATTGACAATTGATGCTGTTACTACAATTCGTTTAATCTTTCATCTTTTCCCAATATGAAACTGTGACTGGTTCAAATTTGAAGCAATTTCAGGCGAAAACGCCTTCTTGAAATCAAAATCCTATATTCATTTTGATATTGGGTCCAAACAATTGTGACAAAAGCATAGATTCCTCATTTTAGCAACTTATTCCGTTGTCATAATTGTTTCTAAATTCGCCAAACTTAGATATAAGGGAAAACGGGGTAAACATGTCCCATTTGGGAATTCAGTCTGGAGTCAAGTTAGCGCCTATGGAAACTCAAGGGCAATGAATGGTACTTAAAAATAGAACACATTTTCTTTATGCTATTGGGTTAAATCAATTGTTGCAATAATATAGGATGATCGTATATAGGATGCTCGTTTTGAGCAACTTACGCTTTTGTCATAATGGTTTCTTAAGTCGTCTGCGGTTGTTACGACTAAACGAGGTATAATGGATTTTTTATACGGGTTTTACATCACATCAACATTATTTCAGTTATGTAGCGATGTCCGACTCTTAATGATGGAGGAAGACCCCATACTCAACTGCCCATAAGGGCTGGTCAAGGTGGGTAGAACCATCGGCATTCTGTAAGTCAGTCAGGAGAAATAAAACTGCCCCGGTTCTGGAACTTAGTCTGGAGACGAGGGTTTTCTTGTGGAAACTCAAGGACACTGATTCGAGGGTCCGAAACAATTGTTACAAAACCTTAAATTGCTCGTGAGGAACAGTTCATCCTTTCGTTACAATGGTTTCCATAGTATTCCGTGAGATATAATGGGACACGTGGTTTCATGCATTCAGCCTAGAGAATGTCTTCATTGAAACTCAAGGACCAAGGTTCGGGGATTGAGCATGGGCATCAGGACATAAGAGTCATGGGTTCAAATTCCTAGGATAAGCCGGATCCACTTTGTTTATCCACATATCAATCTGAGCACATCGGGTTTATCCAATAGAAAACACCTCTGAAATAATAGGGATGACGCCATATTGTTTCCCGCGAGAATGACGTCACTTTCTTTCGTTTCTAAAAATAGATCTTGAATGTAAAATCCAAAAAGTCGTTAAATTTGATTGAGGAAACAAGTATACATGTCACAACAACACGTTCGCCATTTGGTATGAGTTACTGATCAAAAGTGATTAAAAAGGATGTCCAACACTTCCATACACATTGAACTACTTAACATGCACGTTTAGAAAAGGTGTTTATCGGCGGATGCCGATTTACCCGAAAAATTGTAACCCTACACTTATATCCGAGGTGTATTTCACAGCTCACGGAAATACCCGAGTAGTTCCGATTGTCCACATATGTGAGAGTCGTAAGACTGAAATCAGCTACATGTATGATAATATCGTTGTTATGAAAGGGGGTAACAATAAAGCAAGACATAGTTTTCCAATCTGAATATATATTCATATCTATTTTAAATGAACTAAAACATTTTTAGCAGTTTTATTTTCAAACAAACAAATATGAAAGCGTTTAAAAGGCGAGAGCAAATTGCTTATTTGATCCCTCCATATATTCTATTTCAATAAATCAGCAGTTCAAGTAGAATAGTAAAAAGCAAAGCATTGTAACGACAGTGATCGTCGAAAATTGGTCTAAATCTAATTACTCATTTTGTCACAATGATTTTCTATTAAAGGTCATATGTACAGGTTGGGTTTATTTCATAAAATTAAAATATGAAGTAAAAGAATCACATTGAAATTATTTGCAACATTTTAGCATAACGCATTACGTCATAAATCACCGTCATAGCGCACCGATTAGTAAAAGTTCGTATGACTTACTTCCCTTTGCTGTGACGTCACTCGTGATCCACTGAATGCGCCATGTAAAGGGCGTGAAGAGCGATCGCTGGTTAGAATTGGTGTTTTTCTTCAAATAAACGATCCTAAAGTCATAGTTTGGATTGACAGCGCATTTTCTTTATTGAATATGATTCATTTTATAAGAATATCAATTTGAAAAAAGATAAATTAATAATTTAACCCGTGAATTTGCATGGATTTGTCATTGCGTAAACCTGTTTATATGAAAGGAATTGCTTGAAATTTGGACGATTTTCCTTGAATTAAATGATTCTTAAGTCATTGTTTGGATTGACAGTGAATTTCCTATACTGGATAGTTTTCATATTATAAGAAGATCCATTTGAAAAAATAAATTAGTGACTTAACGTGTGAATTTACAAGGATATGTCAATGCGTTCATATCAAAGGAACGGCTTGAAGTTGGGACGATTTTCCTCGAAATAGCAATCCTTAAGTCAATGTTTGGATTGACAGTGCATTTTCTTTATTGAATATGTTTCATATTATAAGAATATTCTTTTGAAAAAAAAAGTAAGTGACGTAACGCGTAAATTTGAAAGGATTTGTAAATGTTTTCATATGTAAGAATCGGCTTGAAATTTTGACGATATTTGTTGAAACAGCTATTTTTATTAATATTTGTTGAAAAAAAACAAGAGTACTTTTTCGTCAATGATCGTGTATTAGCATTAAGGTTAAAATTGAGTAGTAAACAAAGACACAGGTCTGAATAAACGAATTGTCTTAACACCGTACATCGTATAACTATTAACTGTCAAATTCACCCTGCATTGTCTTATCAATACATGAAATGAAACGGGAGAATATCATAAATTGCGAACAAACAAACCGTATTATAACCCAACTTACTTGTGATACGAAGGTTATCCTTTAACTCACATTTTCACTACACATCAACTTACTTGTGATACGAAGGTTATCCTTTAACTCACATTTTCACCACATATCCAAATTTCAAAACTGAACACTGGCACATTCAAGAGTATTTGTTAAAATCATCCGGCAACTTTCCAGTAACTCCACCCCCAGTAAGAGGTCTATGATTTCGAAATTGATTCCGATGTCGTCTTTCTAGATCAACTGTTAAGAACTTAAGAATTGTTCTTCATATTCACTTTACATTTATGTTCGTTTTCTCTCGTGTAAGTAGCCTTGACATATTGAGCATTTAATTTTCGGACAGGTTTAATAATTAACAGCTAAAACAAAAAAATCGTCATAGTTTATTTTACTAACAACCTTAAATAAACATATTTGAATTTATTTTTTATGATTTTGGAATTTAAGTATCAATTTGACAAAACTTGAAATTGATGTTAAAACGTTTTTTTGTTGAAAACATAGAGTTAATACCGTTTTGGTGAATACTGATTATCATATACTTGTTGAAGTGTCAAACTATTCTAATAGAAAAGACAACATGTTCACTTCTTTGAATATCATAACGACAAAGTATCACACGTAAGTCACATTGAGAGATAAATATGTCCTGACACCTTATCAATCCAAACATCCTGTGAGAGTTTGGTCTTAATTGGTTATATCTTAACAATGGATTTTTAAGATAGATTTAATTGCCGCGCATTGAAAGTGTGAGATTTGCCGCTTGTTATTTCATGTCTGGAATAGCAGAACGTGTCAGACCTGTTAATTAACAACAGAGATATTTAAGAGATTAACGTCAGAGGCTATCTTTCGCCTAAACAATAAAGGACTTGAGACCTGAAACATACTGTGCAAATGTGGCAGATTGGTGTTAATTTGCATCACGACCCTTAATCCTTGTAATGTCCGATGTCTGTTGATTGACCCTTTGTATGTGAGATAAACTGACAATAATCAATTAAATTGTAAACAAAGAGATTATGTTCAAATGTGTAAATTATATATTTAGTGATCTTATTACTAAATTATCAATATAAATTTGTAATGATCATGTTTGAACACCTGCATTTCAGTGTGGCATACGTCATTTAAACCAATATTACCAATGGCAAAAAAATAAGATGTGTGATTTAAATAATTCCGAAAAGCAGACGCTTAAGTTAAGATCGAACCCATTATCATTTGCGTTGATGAGTTCAGAGACCGTTTGCGGATATCAAATATTCATTATTTTGAATTTTCATTCAAAGACAACGGCAGATAAAAGAAACTTGCTTGTTTTAATCGGTTTGTTATCATAGCAATCAACGTACATTTTTCATTTTGTCTCATTTATGTACAATGGCAACGTTTCTACGATTATGTTAAAACATAAAACAAGTTTTGCAAATAAGAACAAGATGCATGATTGTATGCTTTATCGCTTGATTGGTCTTTGAAAGTGAGATTAGCTTTGTCTGGTTTAAATTGACAGTCTTGAAACCAATACATCAAGGTAAAGTGAATATTGTTGGTGTGTTTCAAATGATGAAAATATAACGGTTACTCAATAAGTAGAATGAATTTGAAGCGTCTTCACCTGTATGAATTACTTTGAATTGAGTCCGATCATTTAAAGATCATTAAAATCATTTTTTTGGAAACGCCTAACAATGCGTAAACTTGCCGTCTTCGAAGTGAAAGTAACACAGCCTACTGTTCTTGTTTGGGGAATATATCATTTGCTTATTTGTAAAGTAAACACGGTCCAGTTAACTTCTCGAAACTTTTTGCAGCTTTTATGTTCGTCGGAAAACGGGAGAAACTCGCATCCCTGCGACCAAAAGCAGAATAGCACCAGAAGACCTGTCAAAATACCATATTCAATATCCAATTTATGTTTCCCAAACACAATTCAACACTTAAAATGTCCGAAATTTGTGCAAAAACACCGTCGTTACTGAGAACTAGATTCTTCTTACTGTTAGTTCATATGACTTTGAAGCACAAATGACGTCACAACAAGGGAGATAAGTCATTCACAAAAATCGATAAAGGTGAATAAAAGTAGTCAAAAACAACATTTGTCGCTTCTATATGAGAAAAAAATCATTACCTCCGTCATAACGAAACCATAACCTAATTCAAAAACCATAATTAAAGAAAATTTTGTTTATCGGGAAATATGACCTTTAAATGCCTATAATAACTTTTTTATTTTTACCTTTAGAAATTCTGGTCAGCTACATTCATAATTGGAACAGTTATAAAATCCATGATTAGGCAACGCATTACACGTACACATGTTCATATGTTTCAGTAAGCATCAAATCACATGAATCAAAAACATTTTGATGTAAATATAACGTTTATAATACGCTAACATGCATGCATATAATGGCAAACAAAACATTCAAGACACTAACAGCAATGATTTATAAAAAACAATATCAAAATACCGTTACAAGCCTACCGTATAAAATACCCAAATAAACAGTTCAACCAGTTATGCAGACGAACATGTTTGAACAATCTAAGATATGTTTCATATCATTTACAATAACTAATTAAATAATATCTAGGATTAAAGAAACAACAATAAAACATACAATAACAAGTAAGTAAACCTGTGAATAATTTTTTTTATATGGGTTTTACATCACATCAACATTATTTCAGCTATGTAGCGATGCCCGACTCTTAATGATGGAGGAAGACCCCATACTCAACTGCCCATAAGGGCTGGTCAAGGCGGGTAGAACCATCGGCATTCCGTAAGTCAGTCGGGAGACTGCCTCTCATGAAAATCCATATCCCTCTCAGGATTTGAACCCACGCGGAGAGGGGCCAAACCTTTGAATAATGTTGCAAGCATAATGATTGAATTAATTGAATAAAACATTTATCAACACACAGCAAACAACCCTATTTCAACCCCAAAACATTATTTTCAATCAAAGATAACTAAAACGAATCGGTACGATTCATAATAAAGCCAGTCTGAGATAACAGACGTATTCATTTCTTTAGGTTATTTTAAAAAGATCTTTAGCCAATTCCTTTATTGTTGGTAATCATAGAAATCATTTTATCCTGTCACTAGTGTCATTTTGGGACCGATAACTAGGTGCCGTATAACATTTGTGATATCCGGCACTAACCATATAATACATCCACGCGACAAATCATGACGTCATAAGAACGAAATGACGTCATGTTTACATCATTGTCTACATATTTTTTCCTTCTTTCTCGCGTTTTATTTGTATATTATTTGTTTGAAAGAATACATAATGGTAACAGGATAAATAGAATAGATAGTTGGTGTCTTTGAATGGGAAATGTTATCGGGCTCGGCTTCGGATTATTATCCGTTTCGCCTTCGGCTCACCGGATAATATTCCTAAGCCTTGCCCGATAACATTTCCGATTCACGACACCAACCATCTATTCTCTATATTCTCATCAAAACAAAGTTAATGAGTACAAATAATATATTATTACAATAAAACAACACCAATACACAAATACTATTCCTTTTTTCACAGCGTTTTCTTCGAATCATCATTGTGCGAATAGCCTGGTAAACATGGACAGCAGAACGGCTAGAGCAAATGAACTGGATACTGAAAAGACAGAGGATATGGTTTAACGCATTATCAACAGTATTTCAATTGGTTTACAGCTTTCCTGAATTTCACCAATATTAAGCAGTTCATCAGTGCTCAAAGGACAAATTTTCACGTTAATTTTTCGACCATGTTGTCAATGAAATCAAGTATAACGTGTTTTATTGGTTTTGTTTTGATTGGGTTAACCGCCATGTCAACACTTTTTCAGTTATAGTGGTGCTTTCCTGGGATTCACCAATACTAAAACTAAGTCTTTAAGTAGCTTGTCAAAAAATTCTCCCACGAAACAAGCGAAGCATTGGGGCTCAAACTTGTGAACCCTGAGTTACAACTCCATCCCTTAACCACTTCGTCACGCAGAATAATCGTTTCTCTATATACAATGTAAATGCTTTTTATACCAAGCAACATATAGAATATACCCTGAGAGTGGACGTTATGTGGAAGATAGAATAATTGGAAAATGAATAAATGGTGGTTAATTGCGAATAGACATCTAAGGTCATTTAGCGTACATTATGATGATATGGATAAACGTAAATTGAATTATTTACATGCCAAAAAGTATTTGGTTGGTAAAAAAATAAACAAGACTTTGTAATGATTGAAGTTCGAAACCAAGGGTACGACACAACAGAACTGAAAACAAACCCACGGAAATCTACCTAAATCACCAAACAAACAAACAAACAAACAATAACTTAATATAATCCTTACTAGTAACTGCAGCCGAAAGACGATCCTGTTCTGAGTTGACGATCTTTAAGCGTCTACTAACGCGGATCGTTTTTACTTTCTCTTCCTCTTTGTTAATGACGTCAAATTGGTCTGCGACGTCCCGCCTTGTTCTATCGGCACCATCACAGTTCTGCAATAGGTTTGATGTGTTGATATTGGGTGTAACCCTTATGGTGCAGGAACCGACTTCATGCTTATGCAAACGGGTTAGATCCAGGCTAGCCGCCAAATAGATAGATTTGGTGGCTGGCCTGTGATCTAATCTGTTTGCTACACTGAGAATCTTTCTTCAACAAAATTAAGCAGATATTCAACGTTTTGGGAAGTAGACGAGACAAAAACTGTTTTATAAGATTACCCATCATTCTAAGGGTTAACGCCGTGTTAACAATATTTAAGTAGTATAACGGCCCTTCTAGTACTATGCTGGGACTTCATAGTGTCTTGTCTATGGGTACTTCAACGAAACAAGTAGCAATGGTTGGGCTTCGACGAAATAAGTAGCAATGGTTGGGCTCGAACCCTGTATCTCAAAATATCAAGGCAGCTTTATTCACCAGTTAATACTGAGTCCTGCTTAAGGTTTCAACCAGAGAGTTCATAATCTTAAATGCAAGGCCAAATTCCCAGGATAAGTAAGGAAATAATGTTTTAACGTTTTAGATATACATATTTCAGAGTTGTACCAAAGCATAAATATCAGCACTTTTGGTATATCAGGGCATTTGGTAAAGCAACAAAATAGCAGAGAGTGACACGAAGGGCGTTATTAAACCTCCTTCACAATCGATGTTAAAAAAATTATGCAAACAAACAAACAAGCACGTTCTGACTTACGATTGGACAGCGGCTGTTCTCGCATAATCTCGTGTCACACGTGACCGTCAGCGTATCTGATTCGTAGAACTGGAACACGGTTAGTTTGGAATTGTACATCTTTAATGGATGTTCACGTTGAAGATTAAACGATGTCATAAGGCTGGGATATTTGCTGCATCTGTAAATAGAGGGTTTTCACATTCCAGTGCATATGCGCAAAAGACGACCAAAATGATCCGCAATCTAAACAATTGTAAATGAGGGGGTAGACTTACTTCCGGTTTTGACTTCATGTAATTAATTCATTGTAGTTTATGTTTTATTGATCGAATTTTTATCCGATATTCAGATAGTTACAGACTATGATGGGTGAAAAAGACCTTCCTGCAGTGTATCGTTTTGCCAATTTCGATGTCAACGGAAACAGCCTGTGTATACTTTAAATTTCCAAACAAGCTGCCTGTTAATAGATGTCGTCTGATTACCTCAAGTTGTCATGTGGGTTGGTTGGTTGGCTTAACAATTGGGGTTTTGCATAGTATATGAACCAGTCTCAAATATATGTAACTTATATTGTCACATACCCAGATCGTACATGTGTGCTTGTCGCAGCTACTTATTTGGGTTTCAAACTTGTGTCAATAGTTTTTCCAGAAATCGTACGGCTTTCCTACATGTTACTACAATTGTCACATATCCATATCGTACATGTTTGCTTGTCTTAGCTATTTATTTGAGTCATGCTTTATTTTTAGTTATGTTACGGCTTGGCTGAATTCACCAGTAACTAACTAGGGCCTTGAAGTGTCTCGCCAGAAAACACTCCCACCATACAAAACCAGAGGTACCGTTGGGACTCAAAACCCAGGACCCCAGGTTCCACATTTGCCACTGGGCTACACATAAATCTCACTTGTCAGCACAGTTGTGAAGTCTGAATCAGGTTTAAAGAATCGACAGCTGTATTCAGTATTGCGGTGCAGCCGTCGCAATAGGGATGTAGTAGGGGTTTTACAAGAGATGAATGAGTAAGCGGGCTGTATTTATCAGTCGGCAAAGCTTTTGCACGGTTTGCAGGAGTCCCAGGTTGTAGCCCGGTCTCGCTGCATTCTTTTCTTACCTTGGTAATAGATGAGAAAAGTGCTGAACTTGATCTTAAACTCTAACTCTAAACCAAACAAACTTACCCATCCGAGATGACTGATTTATACTGGTTCCCTCTTCCAGTGACGTTACATTGTACAGGGAACAGGTCATACGCGGCTGTGATGAAATACATAATAGTGAAACAGTGCCAAATTAAATGTCAGGGCTTGTTTTTAATGCTTCAACGCAAGACTATAGCAAGTGCTTGACTAACGTGAAGCACTCGCTATAGTATTGCACTGAACCATCGATATAACTGAATGTACAGAACATGTATATGATGTGCAGGGAAGACTCATCATTGGACGCAATCAGATCATTTTCAATTCTTTAAAGTTTGTACACAATGAATTAACATGTATCTTAATCCGAAAGCGTGACATCGCTTTTGAGTTCTACAGTATATAAACTGTAAATAGACCTGCTTAAATTAGTTTACACTAAGCTAAGCTAATCAGCCTTCAATAGTTATCTTCAATAGTATATCAAACGACAATAAAAACTGTATTGTTTCAACGACATTTTATTTCGCCTAAATTTTCATCTGTGAACAAGTACCCTTAAAAAATCGTAAATCTTCAATAATAATGGAGAGCAACTTTTTCTACAAGTAAAATCTCACCTGGTGACGTCATAACAAAGTAGACGGTGTCCCCCACTCGAGCCTCGTTCACTTCTTCATCCGGACGACTGAGGAATCTAGCCGTAATGTTGTTCGTAGGGACGGGGGACTCAGTAAATTCGTCGATCCTAAAAATCATAAAATTAATAAATATGTTTTCTCTGTTGGAATGGATATCAATTGTCCAGGAGTTTTTACGATGCATTCGAGCCAATAGTATTTCCCAATACTGTTACGTAAATCAAAAGTGAGACCCTATTAAATAAACTCATTTAACATGATCTATTTTGTGTTTGAAATATAGTTGTCTCCAATTCAATCATGTTTGTCCGCAATGTGTTTGTTTACATATTTAAAAACAAGGCATTCTGTTCAAAAATGTGTTTATCATATGCGACCAGGTCAGAGATTGAAGAATCAGGCAATCTGAATTATTAAACTGGCTTATCTGGGTTATTTCTCGTTGGCTTTCACGTTTTAGTTAAGTTGTACTGATGGTTTATTTTTTGGTGATAACTATTTGAATCTGACCAAAAGTTTACCATATAATATAGTTTGTTAAAGTACAAGTCTCATTTCATGAGCATTAAACCATGGCGTTTTACATATCATTTTGGATAACGATGAAGCAAAATACTAGTACGTGAATCAATATTGTTCTTAAAATATAGCCAGTATTAAGTCATGGACTCTCACAAACGCTCGTATTATGTGTGATAACTATGAAACAAAATACAATGTACACAGGCAAGCGTTAACTAAGACGTGAACGTAACAAAGTCCTAGCAGTGACATCTTTATTGTTGCTTTTAAAGGCCCATTAAAGGAGATTAATGCTATATCAAACTATATTATTTGGAAAACCTTTGGACAGATTCAAATAGTTTTCACCAGAAAACACCATCAGCACAACTTAAATATGAAAGTAAACCAGAAATAATCCAGATTAGCAAGTTTTATAATTCAGATTTCCTGATTCTTTACCTCTGACCTTGACAGTTGATACACTCATTTTTGAACCGACCAATCAGAATTCGTTATTTTGAATATGTAAACAAACAGGTTGTTGATAAACATAATTGAATTGGAGACAACTATATTTCAAGCACAAAATAACTTATTTTAAATGAGTCTATTTAATAGGGTCTCAATGCATTCCTAAACTAATTCATGACTTTTATGTACATAATGAAAGAACTCCGAATTCAGTAATTTATTTGTACTCCCCTCCTTTCATGTGCCTTTAACAGATGCAGCTTACCAATTTTATGTATCGTGTATTTTATGATCAATTGACAATAGAATATATTTAACTTAAACTAAACAGATGCATACCTTTCATTCACAAGAACAAATTTATCTGAGATTCAAAGGTTACGACTATATTCTAAATGTAGACATAAAGTTTCACGTCTTTATAAGACAGGCCCTTGTTCTCTAACCACTTGTACTCGGCAGTCCCATTTCCTTGCTGTTAATACGTACCTAGAACCTAGTCCAGCGGTGCTTGTAACGTTCGCCCACAAACATTGAGTCTCGAAGATTCGGGATTTGGTGCTCAATATGGACCATGTAAATTCTCTGTGATTGATGTAAATAGTCACCGTGGAGGTCTGAAAAAACACCAATACATCTATTGATTCTACCCTTAGAATGCTGGGTAATTTTTAAAAAAAATGGAGCGTTGTGTTACCTGCTTTCTAAAACCTTAAAATCTGTTTAGTTTTGATGAGGAAAGATATTTAGAGTTGCAAATATGTTGGATCTTACCTGTTTGCATAAACATGAAGTCGTTGACAAGCACTATAAGGATTACGTTTACACATAATCTAAAAGTGTACAGTTTCTAACTAAGGTACAATTATCTAATGGGAACTACGTAATTTTTAAAACAGCCAATAAATCAATATACAGAAAAGGTATTTTTGATGAAAATGTTTCATAAGAAAATTGAAATGTCTCATTACTTTTGAAAATGTCGGTGGGGCTAGAACACGAACGGAATGTTAAGGAAATTGAGTAGAAAGGTATACAAAACAAGCAATTCATATGCTTTCCACGTTGGTTTTCGCTTTCCCTCCTCCCCAAAAAAAAAATTCTTTTCGCTTTTCTCTTGATTGACGTCTGATGTTGCTCTCAAGTTCGGACCTGTCACATGACCCAATACGATAGAATGGTTCAACCCATTACCAAACGATAACGGCATTTAACCATTTTGTTGCAGACAACTCTGGAAAACATTGTGGGAAAAGGATAAATTGCTCGTAATGAGCAATGTTTCAATTTCCCACAATATTTTCTGCCCTATCAGAAGAAAAATTTTCAATTTCATCACATTCTGAGATGTCGTCTGCAAACTCTCTCAATTTGGGACAATCAAAATTTGGCGTTCGGTAAAGGGTTGAATTGACATGCATGCGTACTAGCGAACTCACTCACCGTTTTAGCACAGTCAAAGTAAACATTATCTAGCGTCACATCTGCCGTCGCCGTACAGTTTGTTAATGTACCGTCGACGTCATAAACGGCTGTAAACTGGTGATAAACCGAAGAATCCGGGTTCGTTAAATGGATCGTTCCATTAGGCAAACATTCTGGAATAAAAAGAAAGATTGAATTATTATCTGAGTTGTGCATGTATGTAATTTACATTACAATTAAGTGTTGTATGATTTACGTAACAATTAAGTGTTGTATGATTTACGTAACAATTAAGTGTTGTATGATTTAAGTAACATTTAAGTGTTGTGTAACTTACGTTACATTTAAATGTTATGTAACTTACGTTACATTTAAGTGTTATGACATTTACATTATATTAAAGTGTTGTATAATTTACGTTACATTTAAGTGTCATGGCATTTATATGAGTAATTTCTAAGTTTATCCTCTTACCACTTTAACATAACTCTAGTGAAGTCCCAAATGCCTTTACCGGGATTTGAGCCCATGTAGAGAGTGGTCATTTGATTTCAAGTTCTGTACTCCAACCACTAGGACACGAAGACCCCTTGTTACTAGACATTGGGCGCCATGTGTGTCAAATCAAATACATTGTATGTGTTTACCTAGGCATGAATGCATTTTGTACGTTCTATACGCTTATCACTTTAACATAACTCTAACGAAAATCCAAATGCCTTTACCGGGACTACCGGGACTTGAACCCACACGGAGAGTGGCCGTGTGACTTCAAGTTCTGCACTCTAACCGCTATGCTACGCAGGCCCCTTGAAACACGACCTAGGGCGCCCAGTGCACAAAATCAAATACATTGTATGTATTTACCCAGGCAGGAATCCATGTTGCAAGTCTTAAAATCCTCGGCACTGCCCTCGCAGTATTGTCCGCCGAACTCGGGTACGGGGTTCGTACATGACCTTGACCGTTCCTGCATGCCCGACCCGCAGGCCATTGAACATTGGCTCCATGCCGACCACCCTGTATAGCCACCATCGATGGGTAAACCTAGGATAGAGAGCACTGGTTATAGGTTCGATTGCATGTTTGTGCTGTTTTTAATAGTTCTTTTAGAATCTATTGACTATCAATTTACTTGGCGACTGGTTTGTGATTTAACCTGTTTATTACTCTGTGTATCAAAATTAAGCAGGTAATTGACGTTTTGGAAAGCAGATGACACAAAAAACTATTTTTGTAAAATTGCCCAGCATTCTAAGGGTTAAATGTGAAACTGGTTTGTCCAGAGGTTATGTTTTCAAATTTCCCACAATGCCGTTGATCGAATACTTTTCAACCACTGCTTTGTGCCATGGCTATGTCACGGACAAAGAAACGTGCATTCTACGTGTGTGGACAGGTGAAAACTGCCCGTTTGCGACAAAGATGATTTGTATTTAGTTTATATTATCTATATATGGTTAAATACCGTGTCAACAGTATTTCAGATAGTTGACGAAGGCTTTCTTTTATTTCCATAGTGATCGCAGTGTTTCGTCAAAACGCTTCCACGAAAAGAACAAAAAAGTGCCACATGTGAGGATTGAAACGGGGACCCCTATGTCCCAAGTCTTTATATTAAGAACGCATTAACAAGAAGTTCGCCCAGGACCTGTTGAATACAATAACTATATGTTAACACGTTTTTACGTACTCGAGCAGGTTCGTCCATCTTCGTCAAGTTTGAAGCCCAAAACACATACGCAGGTGTAAGTACCGTTCAGGTTTCTACAAATGTGGTCACAGTGGCCGTTCCGAATATTGCACTCGTCGATATCTGGAAAAAAGTATATTACAAAGGAAAACATATCATGTTACAGCCTATAAGGTGTTTTGAAATACTCTAAGTTATATACTAAGAATTATTTAAGGATATACATGTACATCATCTGCTTCCGTTATGTTGATTTAGAACAGCTTTACATTGCAACAACATTATTTCATTTATTTTGCTATGCTTGACAAATTTTAATGGAAGAATGCACAAAGCTTAACATTCTTTAAGGGCTGGTTAAGTAGGATAGAACCATCGGCATTCCGTAAGATTATCAGTAATTGCCTCTAATAATCAGAGCGAGCGAGCGAGCGAGCCAGCTAGCGAGCGAGCCAGCTAGCGAGCGAGCCAGCGAGCGAGCCAGCGAGCGAGCCAGCCAGCGAGCGAGCCAGCCAGCGAGCGAGCCAGTGATCCAGCGAGCCAGTGATCCAGCGAGCCAGTGATCCAGCGAGCCAGTGATCCAGCGAGCCAGTGATCCAGCGAGCCAGTGATCCAGCCAGCCAGTGATCCAGCAAGCCAGCCAGCCAGCCAGCCAGTGATCCAGCCAGCCAGTGATCCAGTGATCCAGCCAGCCAGCCAGCCAGCCAGCCAGCCAGCCAGCCAGCCAGCCAGCCAGCCAGCCAGCCAGCCAGCCAGCCAGCCAGCCAGCCAGCCAGCCAGACAGCCAGCCAGCCAGACAGACAGACAGACAGACAGACAGACAGACAGACAGACAGACAGACAGACAGACAGACAGACAGACAGACTCATTATGAACATGGTTAGACACATCATTATATTTGTTTCTAAAGTGTGTAGATAGAACCTTACCTTCACAGAGTGGTTCTGCAAAGCCTGGTTTACATTGGCACACATCTGGCTGTGCACAGATGCCTCCATTAGGACACACAGTATCTCCATAGCAAATGGCTGATTAAAAAAAAAGTTTATTTTTAATGAAAGTCGTTTGGCGAATATTATCATCGCGGTCATTTTAGGAATTATTTAATTTCCATGTCGTTAACACTGACATTTCCCTCTTTAAAGAAATGGAGAGAATGTGTATGTGTTGGCAAGCATCTAATAAGTGATGATAATTTTCAAATCATTTGCAATGGTAATGCATTTCTCTACAGAATAAAGAGAATTTTCTAAATCATTTGCAAAAGTAAGGCATTCCTCTAACAAATAAAGAGAACTTTATAAATCATTTGCAATGGTAGCCCATTCCTCTAACGAATAAAGAGAATTTTCTAAATCATTTGCAATGGTAGGGCATTCCTCTAACGAATAAAGAGAACTTAATAAATCATTTGCAAAGATAGGGTATTCCTTTAACGAAAAAGGTAACACCTTTCTCTAAAGAATAAAGAGAACTTTATAAATCATTTGCAAAGGAAGGCTTTCCTCTAAAGAATAAAGAGAACTTTCTAAATTATTTGCAATGCTTTGCATTTCTCTAACGAATAAAGAGATCTTTCTAAATCATTTCAAGGTAACACATTTCTCTAAAGAATAAAGAGAACTTTCTACATCATTTGCAAAGGCTATAGGGCATTCGTCTAACTAATAAAGAGAACTTTATAAATCATTTGCAATGGTATGCATTTCTCTAATGAATAAAGAGAACTTTCTAAATCATTTGCAAAGGTAACACATTTCTCTAAAGAATAAAGAGAACTTTCTAAATAGTTTGCAAAGGTAAGGGATTCTTCTAAGGAATGAAGAGAAGTTTAATCATTTGCAAAGGTAATGCATATCTCTAAGGAATAAAGAGATCTTTATAAATCATTTGCATTTGCAATGCATTTCTATAAAAGATGAAGAGAACTCCATAAATCGTTTGAAATGATATGGTATTCCCCGCAAGAATAAAGAGAACTTTCTAAATCATTTGTAATGGTAATGGGCTCGTCTAAGGAATGTAAAACAACGTTGTGTAATGTTTGTACCAGTAATGTATCATCCAAGAAATGCAGAAAACGTAATTTCTTGTTTGCAACGGAAAGGCATCCCTGCAAGGAATGTGGAGAACTTTTAAAAACCATTTGAAACATTAATATGTTTATGCAAGGCTTACAAAATCAATGAAGAAATGCCCAAGGGAAACTGCCAATATATTTTGTGGCTTGATATTACATATATGGGGGAAAACGTTGACTCTGCGTTAAATTTCGTACAAAAAACGTCTCTTACGAATGCAGGTTCTTGAGTCGTTGTCCAGTTGATATCCTTCGTTACAGGAACACTTAAACGAACCTTTAGTATTGTGACAAACATGGCTGCAGTTTGCAGAGGGACATTCGTCCATATCTGAAATGAGATGTTTGCACATGAATTGGTTCAAATAATGTAAAATGTTGCGAGTTAGATATGTTTGATATATGAATGTTTGATATCACATCAACAGTACCTAATTTACATGGACTTGTCCCGCGTGTACATAAAATGCTGTGATTCATAAAGTCTAATTACATTGGGTGTAAATGGGTACATAAAAGCGTTGTTTCGTAAAGGTTTAATTAATCTATGGTGTATAATAGTCTGTTCCTATTAGCTTGAACAAATATTGTGTTTATCTGTCACACAAACATGTGCCATCTCATTATTTCGTTTGTGTGTTTTACTACATTTGCACCATTCTTTCAGTTATTGGGACACTTCCCGAAACTGAACTACCGCTACCCATTTTGTTAAGTTAAGGACTTAAAATGAAAGTCAAATGCATTGTTCGTTTATTCATTGGGTTTTGGATACCATCAACAAATTTTAAGTAAATTAGCCTTGACCTGACGTATCATTGCTAGTGGAAGACTGAACACTTATCTGCAAGTCGAAGGTTCAATGCAAGATCATAGTGAATAATTCACATTTGTGAGGCACTAATAGTCTTGCACTGAACCTTAAAGTGAGACATGTTTGTACCATCAGCAATACTATAGCCAGCTTGGATACCACATCTAATGAAAACTCAAACCTAGCGCTTCTGTTATTTAAACCGACTTTGAGGGCGGTCATGTGATTTTAAAATCAATTCTCCAACCACAAGGCTTCAAAGGCCCTTGAAATTCAAATGTGAAAGTCTTTACCAACACATGTCCTCCTGTCAGTGTCGAGTTCAAATCCCGTGTCGCAAGAACATCTAAAAGACCCACGGGTGTTTGTACAATTGTGGCTACAAATTGGTGGGGACGCCTCACATTCATTGGTATCTGAAATTACATTAATTCATTGGATAATGTATTTATGTATGAAATATGTTTGTCCATTTTATTCTTCACAATAAAGCACATGCTCTTTCTTTTTCAATTAAATAACTTATCACACCTTTTTAATTACCTTTTTAAGTGTTATTGCCATTTTCAAAATTGTCCTATTTTATTAAAGGACCATCGGTGCGTAATAAGTTTGTAAACATTCAAACTAAAATCAAAATTGTTGGTGATGTTTCTATTATGATAGGACATTTGTTGAAGTCCATGATGTTGATGTACAAATTTGGCTGAATTTCAGTATGTAATATTTCAAGGCTTAAACAAGCAACTTCTCGCGCTCAACAACGGCTCATTGAGAATGAATAAGCTTAGCAAACAAACCACAGAAAGCATTTAGAAATATGTGATGAAATACAGAAAGGAATTATGTATCAAAATAATACTAAAGACTTAAACCGGTTTGAAAGTCAGTATCAAACTTATGTGACGGTAATAGGGTTTATGTATAAAAAACTACTTCTACAGTTTCATTGTGGAAGCCGGCTTTTATGGGTGATTCGGTAGAGTGGTTGGCTTTCTCTCGAAGTTAACCAACGTACTAAGTGGTTAGTACCTGGATGGCTGACCCACGATGGCTTTACTCCAAGAGGGACCCGATACACGTTACAAAATTGGTGGCAGCGGTGGGATTTGGTTTGATATCACTATCATTCCCGTACCCTTAAAAATTTGTCACATGTTCTCGATCCTTGTGTCTGCTATGTAGCAGTGTTGTAGTGTCAGTAGTACCTACTTGAATGTAAGAAAGTCGGTATCTGCCCATGTATGTCTTTGTGACATTTGTGACTTCGGGACGAAGTCAAGAGAAAGGTGGGAGAAATGTGACGGTAATAGGGTTTATGTATAAATACTACTTCTACAGTCTCGCTGTGGAAGCCGGCTTTTATAGGTGATTCGGTAGAGTGGTTGGCTTTCTCTCGAAGTTACGCAACGTACCTGGATGTGTGACCCACGAGGGCTTTACTCCGAGAGGGAACCGATACACGTAACACTTATATAAAGGATCGCAACATCTTTTAAATGGCCCGTTACGAATTTATTGAAAATAAGTACGTGTATCAAATAAAAAGAAGTATTTAGCAATTTTGGATAATAAAATGGAAGTCTAATAACAAAAAGGAAAGTAGACTAAATAGAAATACTCAATGGTACATACCATTACAGCTTTTCATGTCAGCGTCAAGCTTAAAGCCACGATCGCAATAACATCTGAATGACCCACGTGTGTTTCTGCAGCGCTGGCTACAGTTGGCCGTCAATGAATCACATTCGTCGATATCTGTAAGGAGATGTTTGCACATGTATTGGTTTCAAATAGTAAAAACAATTGTGTTTTCGATATGTACGATATTTGAATTTTAATATTGCATCACGATATTAACAAAGACCCAGATGTGGACAAAGTGGCCAACAGTTGTCAGCGCCCATAAGAGGTTCATATGGTATCCTACGGTATCAACATTACTTTATTTATATTGCGTTTAGGACTGATCAAAACGAGTAGAACCATTCATGATTGGTTTTACGTAAGCCAGTCGTTTGACAATCCTATAAACCCTTTCCCAAACAATAATTACATTTGACCACTTTGTTGCAGACGACTTTAGAAAACATTGTGGGAAAAGGAGAAATTGCTGGTAACGAGCAACTTTTCCTTTTCCCACAAGGTTTTCCGCTCTATCTGAAGAATATTATTCAATTTCATCACACTTTGGAATGTCGTCTGCAAACTCTTTCAATTTGGGAAAGTCGAACATTTGTTGTTTGGGAAAGGGTTAAAGATCCAAATGCCACCACAGAGATTTGAATCCTCACATACAGGAGCTTAGTGATTTCAATGGCTGTCCTCCAACTACTAGGCCACATGGGTTCCCTTGTTTCCATTGATTGTCAATCTAGATAAAGATTGCAGTGAAGTAATTGTGTTTCGAATCATTACATTTTGTCATAAAAGAGGAGCGTAGAACCTTTAGCTGTGTCAATAGCACTTGAATACTTACTTATTTCGTGTGTATTTTCCTTTACCTTTTCAACATGTTTTTCATTTGAATAGTGACACCTGACGAAACTGTACTTTAACTACCCATTTTGAAGTTCCAACTGTCCCTTCATCAAACTACTTTGCAAAACATCCAGAATGCCTTTGAGGAAAAACATTACTTTCAAACAAATTAAAATGATTAGTTCTTACCAACACATGTCCTCCTGGCTTCTTCCAAACAAAATAAAATGATAAGTTCCTTACCAACACATGTCCTCCTGACTACTTTAAACAAATTAAAATGACAAAGTCCTTACCAACACATGTCCTCCTGTCAGTGTCGAGTTCAAATCCAGGGTCGCAAGAACAACTAAAGGACCCACGGGTGTTTGTACAATTGTGGCTACAACTTGGTGGGGACGCCTCACATTCATTGATATCTGAAATTACATTGATTTATTGGATAATGTATTTATGTATGAATTATAGAAGTCCGTTTTTAAACCTTTTCACATCAAAGCACATGCTCTTTCCTTTTCAATTTCTTATTTCTCTTATAATCTCTTCTTTGTTATTATCTTTTTTCTTATAAGTTTGCAATCTTGCAAACTGAAATAAGAATGATTGATGGTGTTTCAATAATCATTGGACATTTGTTGAAGTCCATCAATCATAGTAGACTGTACAAATTGGGTTGAATTTCAGCATGAAATATATCAAGGCTTAAACAAGCAATCTTCCTCAACAATGATATTTATTTTCAATACAGTCAATTTTAAAAATATTGCGACCTTTGATATTAACTTTCAAACTAGTATAAGTCAGTACTAATGGTTTTGTTACACAATTTCATTCAGTATTTCATCACACATTTCTAACTGCTTTTTGTGATTATTAAACATCCTTATTCTCAGTTAATCATTGAATATATATCGACAAAAAACATAAGGAGGTAATCTAGGGACGTGTTGTTTAAGCAATCCGTTAATCTGTCACTGAAAACATAGTGTTGTAGGGCCTAGTACCTTCAGTAAGACTACCAAAATCATCAAAGGAACACCTGATTTCTTAGTTACAACTCATGTCTTCGCCCCATGCGCGACAAAATATAGTTCTTTATCTAAGCGGAATGATGTAATGGGGAAACTCGTGTGCTATTTCGTTTTTATGAAGAATGCATGCAAAGAAAACCTAATCTCCTATTTACAACTCAAGTCTCCGCTCCATGCACGAGGAAATCGCAAAGGTCGCAATATCTTTAAAATGGACTGTTACGACTTTATTGAAAAGAAGTATAAAAAAAAGTATTAAGTATTTTCTATGGTATTGTGAAAGTCTGAAGAAGAAAATAAAGCATAATAAATAGAAATACTGAATGGTACATACCAATACAGGTTTTCAAGTCTGCGTCAAGCTTATATCCGGGGTCGCAATAGCATTTGAATGACCCACGTGTGTTTCTACAGCGCTGGCTACAGTTGGCTACCAATGAATCACATTCGTCGATATCTGTAAGGAGATGTTTGCACATGTATTGGTTTTTAATAGTAAAAACAATTCTGTTTTCGATATGCACAATATCTATATTTTAATATCGCATCACGATATTAACAAAGACCCAGATGTGGACAAAGTGGCCAACAGTTGTCAGCGCTCATAAGAGGTTACTATGGTATCCTGAGGTATCAACATTACTTAATTTACATTGCGTTAAGGACTGATCAAAACGAGTAAAACCATCCATGATTGTTATTCCGTAAGTCAGTCGTTTGACAATCATATTAAGCCTTTCCCAAACAATAACGACATTCGACCACTTTGTTACAGACGACTTTAGAAAACATTGTGGGAAAAGGAGAAATTACTCGTAACGAACTTTTTTCAATTTCATCACATTTTGAAATGTCGTCTGCAAATTCTTTCAATTTGGGACAGTCGAAAGTTTGTTGTTTGGGAAAGGGTTAAAGATCCAAATGCCACCACGGAGATTTGAATCCTCATATACCGGGGCTTAGTGATTTCAAGGTCTGCCCTCCAACCACTATGTTACATGGGATCCTTGTGTTTCAATTGAAACAATCTAAATAAAGATTGCAGTGAAGTAATTTTGTTTCGAATCATTACATCTTGTCATAAAAGAGGAACGTATAACCTTGAAGATTTACTTATCTCATGTGTGTTTTCTTTTAACTTTGCAACATGTTTTTCATTTGAATAATGACACCTCACGAAACTGAATTTTATCTACTCATTTTGAAGTTGAACTGTCCCTTTATCAAACTGCTTTGCAAAACATCCAGAATGCCTTCGAGGAATAACATTACTTTCAAATATATTAAAATGATAAATTCCTTACCAACACAGGTTCTAAAGTCAGTGTCGAGTTCAAATCCCTGGTCGCAAGAACATCTAAAGGACCCACGCGTGTTGGTGCAATTGTGGCTACAACTTTGTGGGGACGCCTCACATTCATTGATATCTGAAATTACATTAGTTTATTGGATAATGTATCAAAGTATAAATTATGATTGTCCGTTTTTAAACATTTTCACATTAAAGCACATGCTCTTTCTTTTTCAATTAGATACCTAATCTCACCCTTTTGATTTGTAAGTTTTAACGCCATTATCAATATTGTACCGTTTTATTGAGGGACCAGGGGTGCCTTATAGTTTTGCAAACTTGCAAACTGAAATAAAAAGTATTGATGGTGTTTCATTAATCGTTCGACATTTGTTGAAGTCCATCAATCATAGTAGACTAAAATGGGTTGAATTGCAGTATGTAATATTTCAAGGCTCAACAATGCTTTATTGAGAATAAGCTTACTTCATAATCACAAATATTAATTCGAAATGTGTGATGAAATACTGAATGAAATGGTGTAACAAAACCATTAGTACTGACTTACACTGATTTGAACGTGTATATCAAAGTTATATCAAACGTCGCAATATCTTTAAAATGGCCTGTTACGACTTTATTGAAAACAAGTATCAAATAAAAAAGAGTATTAAGCAATCTTTGATAACATAATTGAAGGATGATAACAAAAAAGAAAGTAGCCTAAATAGAAATACTGAATGGTACATACCAATACAGGTTTTCAAGTCAGCGTCAAGCTTATATCCAGGATCGCAATAACATTTGAATGACCCACGTGTGTTTCTACATCGCTGGCTACAGTTGGCTACCATTGAATCACATTCGTCGATATCTGTATGGAGATGTTTGCACGTGTATTGGTTTCAAATGGTAAAAAAATGTGTTTTTGATGTGTAGTATTTATGTATGATATATAAGTTTTATAATTGCATCAACATTGCTTAGTTTATATGCGTTGTCCTGCTAATATTGATGGAGGAAGAATAAAAAACCAGACTGACCATTAGAACTGGTTTAGAACCATCCATGATTGGCATCCCCTAAGTCAGCCGGTGGACTATCCTCTTAAAAATCAAATGCCGTCAAGGAGACTCCGGAAAACATTGTGGGAAAAGAAAAAAAGCGATTTCTCCTTTCCGACAATGTGTTCTCCCCTGTAAGAAGATTTTTGTCCAATTTCATCACATATTGAAATGTCGTCTGCAAACTCTTTCAATTTTGGGACAATCGAAATTTGGCGTTTGGTAAAGGGTTTAAAGCTTTAACAAGCAGTTGCTAAATATTCGATTATGAATTTATTGATAATAAGTATAGATAATGATCATAAATGAAGTTTAGTAATGTGTTCACTGACATATTGACAGAGTTGTATCATTAGTACAGACCAATACAGCTTTTAAAGTAAGTTATATCAAATTTGTATCCAGGATCGCAATACCTTTAAACCCTTTCCCAAACAACAAATTTTCGACTGTCCCAAATTGAAAGAGTTTGCAGACGACATTTCAAAATGTAATGAAATTGGACAACAATCTTCTGATAGGGCAGAAACCATTGTGGGAAAAGAAAAAAAAAATTGCTCGTTACGAGCAATTTCTCCTTTTCCCACAATGTTTTCTAACGTCGTCTGCAACAAAGTGGTCAAATGTCGTAATTGTTTGGAAAAGGCTTAGAGACCAATTTCGAAATGATTGGTATTAAGTATCTATAACATTTATTATAGTATTTCGGCATTTTTAAGCCATGTTATGGAAGTCTGGTGGCAAAAAAAGCAAAATCAATAGAAATACTCAAAGGTACATACCAATACAGGTTTTCATATCAGCGTCAAGCTTATATCCAGGATCGCAATAACATTTGAATGACCCACGTGTGTTTTTACAGTACTGGCCACAGTTGTCTACCATTGAATCACATTCGTCGATATCTAAACCAAAAATAAAAAAAAAATATATCAATTGCCATCGTCATGAGCCATGGTTTAATAAAGTAGCAACATAAAACATCTGTCAAAGAGTATTTTTCATGAGATTTCTAGTATTTACCCTTTACCAAACGTCACATTTTTGACTGTACCATATTCAAAGAGTTTGCAAACGGCATTTCAAACAAGCGCTGTCCGTAAGACAGCATGCTCGACTATTCCGTAATGTCGGAGATGGGTATTGGTCAGTGAAATATTATTGTTTCTAAAATATGAGGGTGCAAACAATGTTTCCCTACAATAGCTGTTGAGAAACGAACATGGATGCAAAATTTTATCAAGAATTTTTAAGTACAAACGACCGCATAATTAGCTTAATTTCAAAACAAGAGATTTGAAACTTGGTCAGGGACCTTAAATTTTGACCCTAAACACATGTGTGAATTACCAACCCATTTCATACAGTGATTCATGAGAAACAAACTTGCATGCGAAAACTTAACCAAGAAAATTCCAAGTACAAAAGGCTGCATAGTTTGATTAAATTGGATACAAGAGTTTTGAAACTTAGTATCAATCCATTCACTATAGTAGTTCATTACGAGCAATTTCCCACAATGTTTTCCAGAGTCGTCTGCAACAAAGTGGTTAAATGTCGTTATTGTTTGGTAATGGGTTAAATTAAAGCAGCTGTGTATATATCAGATCAAAGAAATACTCGACTAGGTACGATTGCGGACCAATGCGAGATGTTTATCCGGAAACAAAAAGCGAATACCGAAATCAATGCGAAATATAAGTCCAACGCAGTAAATGGCAGAGTTCAAAAAATGTAAGCATGTGATATGGACTAAATGCAACGGTAGTTATAGGTCGATCGCGCTATCGTGCGATGTTTCTGTTTCAATCGATCGATACCATAACTAAGATGTTCTGACCAGAGTTACCTACCGTTGCATATACAGTGAACCCTCGTTAATCCGGACCCCGATTATCCGGATGTCTCGCAATCCGAACGAAATTGTAAGGGAACGGAATTATTGGACCAGTTTGTTGCAGACGACTTTAGAAAACATTGCGGGTAAAGGAGAAATTGCTCGAGACGAGCAATTTCTCCTTTTCCCACAATGTTTTCTGCCATATCAGAAGAATATCTTTGAAGTTCATCACGTTTTGATATGTCTTCTGCAAACTCTTTCAATTTGGGACGGTCGACAATTTGGCGTTTGCTAAAGGGTTATAAGTATATACCGCTCATACAGACCGTTTATGTCTTAATGTGGATAAGAACATGCTCTGCTTCATTAGTCCGGATTATTCGGTAAACCGGATATTTTGTTTAGAACGGACATGTTCGGATAAACGAGGGTTCACTGTAGTCTTAAACATCTGTTTACATTTTTTGAACTAGGCCATATACTTCGTTGAACCTATACCATAACTGAGATGTTCTGATCAGAGTTACCTACCGTTGCATTAAGTCTTAAACATCTGTTTACATTTTTTGAACCTCGGCCATATACTTCGTTGGAACCTATACCATGACTGAGATAAGGGTTTCTGACCAGAGTTACCTACCGTTGCATTTAGTACTAAACATCTGTTTACATTTTTTGAACTCGGCCATATACTTCGTTGAACCTATACCATGACTGAGATAAGGGTTTCTGACCAGAGTTACCTACCGTTGCATTTAGTATTAAACATCTGTTTACATTTTTTGAACTCGGCCATATACTTCGTTGAACCTATACCATGACTGAGGTAAGGGTTTCTGACCAGAGTTACCTACCGTTGCATTTATTATTAAACATCTGTTTACATTTTTTGAACTCGGCCATATACTGCGTTGAACCTTTACCATGACTGAGGTAAGGGTTTCTGACCAGAGTTACCCACCGTTGCATTTAGTATTAAACATCTGTTTACATTTTTTGAACTCGGCCATATACTGCGTTGAACCTATACCATGACTGAGGTAAGGGTTTCTGACCAGAGTTACCTACCGTTGCATTTAGCCTATATCACCTGTTTACATTTTTTGAACTCGGCCATATACTGCGTTGAACCTTTACCATGACTGAGGTAAGGGTTTCTAACCAGAGTTACCTACCGTTGCATTTAGTATTAAACATCTGTTTACATTTTTTGAACTCGGCCATATACTTCGTTGAACCTATACCATGACTGAGGTAAGGGTTTCTAACCAGAGTTACCTACCGTTGCATTTAGCCTATATCACCTGTTTACATTTTTTGAACTCGGCCATATACTGCGTTGGACCTAAAGATAACCACGGTTATTCCAATCACCCCTTATCTCAGGTATGGTATCGTTCGAACGAAACAAATACATCACACGAAAGCGTGATGGACCTACAGTCAAACCTGTCTTAAGAGGCTACCCTCTGAAACTGAGAAAATTGGCTGTTTAAGACAGGTTGGCTGCTTAACACAAATGAATGTACACTATAAATCTAACAATGGGACTTTCTGTAGAGGTTGTTTAAGCCAGGTTGGCTGCTTCAAAGGATGGTTGCTTAACACAAGTTGGACTGTACATGTCCGTTGACTTACCAAAACAAGTGCGTCCATTGGCTACGTTAAGGTAAAAGCCTTGACGACAGATACACCTGTATGAACCTGGTGTGTTGCGACAAGAGTGTTGACAACGCATTCCGCTTGTGAGGCATTCATCAATGTCTGAAACATACAAATGCCACATTCCGTGTGTTCAAATGAGTTGGTTGAATTTCTGAATCATACAAGCGCCACATGTTGTGTGTTCAAATGAGTTGATTCAATGTCTGAAACATACAAATGCCACATTCCATGTGTTCAAATGAGTTTGCTTAATGTCTGAAACATACAAATGCCACATTCCGTGTGTTCAAATAAGTCATTGTTTCTCTATCTCAAGGGTTCTTTTCTCCAACCTCAGAATGCTGGGTAATTTTCTTAAAATAGATGTTTGTGTCGTCTGCTTTCAAAAACCTTAGATATCTGCTTAATTTTGCTGAGGAAAGATACCGAGAGTAGCAAACAGGTCAGATCACAGGCTTACTTGGCGACCGGCCTTAATCTAAAAACGTTTGCAAAAGCATGAAGTCGGTTTCAGCACTATAAGGGCTTACCACTACATATTTCTTTCAAAGCATCATGTGAACGTGTTACAGTTTCAGTTCCTCTGTAAAAGGGAGCTTTTGAGTTTATTTTCAATTATTCTAGAACTTAAACAATTCAAGTGTACTGGAGCACACGTATGACTTTAAACAAACGTATATAATTGACATATGCTCTTCTTATGTATTTGGAAAAATCTAAAATACATCTACATGTCTAATGGGTTGGTTACAATAAATATTTGCGAACTCACCATTTGTACAATTCTCTCCTTCAAACCCTTTACAACACACAAGGCGGCTACATCTTTTGGTACAATTTTTGGATTCCATTCTGCATAAAACAATATAGTTTGTGAGTTAACCAATGTATCTTTTCACATAGATACAGAACTATATTTCCTCGCGCATGGAGCGGATATTTGAGTTGTAAATAGGAGATTAGGTTTTTTTGCTTCTATTCTTTATAAAATAAGATAGACCACGAGTTTACTCACTGTATCATTCCACTTTGATATAGAACTATATTTCCTCGTGCATGTAGCGGATAATTGAGTTGTAAATAGGAGATCAGTTTTTTTTGCTTCTATTCTTTATAAAATAAGATAGACCACGAGTTTACTCACTGTATCATTCCACTTAGATGTAGAACTATATTTCCTCGTGCATGGAGCGGATATTTGAGTTGTAAATAGGAGATTAGGTTTTTTTGCTTCTATTCGTTATAAAATAAGATAGACCACGAGTTTACTCACTGTATCATTCCACTTAGATGTAGAACTATATTTCCTCGCGCATGTAGCGGATATTTGAGTTGTAAATAGGAGATTAGGTTTGTTTGCTTCTATTCTTTATAAAATAAGATAGACCACGAGTTTACTCACTGTATCATTCCACTTAGATGTAGAACTATATTTCCTCGCGCATGTAGCGGATATTTGAGTTGTAAATAGGAGATTAGGTTTTTTTGCTTCTATTCTTTATAAAATAAGATAGACCACGAGTTTACTCATTGTATCATTCCACTTAGATGTAAAACTATATTTCCTCGTGCATGTAGCGGATATTTGAGTTGTAAATAGGAGATTAGGTTTTTTTGCTTCTATTCTTTATAAAATAAGATAGACCACGAGTTTACTCACTGTATCATTCCACTTAGATGTAGAACTATATTTCCTCGTGCATGTAGCGGATATTTGAGTTGTAAATAGGAGATTAGGTTTTCTTTGCATCCATTCTTCATAAAACGAAGTAGCACACGAGTTTACCCACTGCATCATTCCGCTTAGATAAAGAACTATGTTTTGTCGCGCATGGGGCGAAGACATGAGTTGTAACTTAGAAATCAGGTGTTCCTTTGATGATTTTGGTAGTCTTACTGAAGGTACTAGGCCCTACAACACTATGTTTTCAGTGACAGATTAACGGATTCCTTGAACAACAGGTCCCTAGATTACCTCCTCATGTCTTTTGTCAATATATATTCATCCATATATTTATCTTATTTCTATGGGAATTTAACATCGCGTCAGCTTTATTTCAGACATGTTGCGATGCCTGACTCTAAATGACGAAGGAAGATCGTATACTCAACACGTCAAACCGGATAGAAATGCCGACACTACGTACGTCAGTCGGGAGACAACCCCTCGTGAAAATACAAATGCCGTCATCTTGATTTGAACACATGCGGAGAGAGGCCAAGTGATTTCAAATTCTGTACTCTAACCACTAGGTCACAGAGGCCCAGGTCTTCATTTAACTCGATCATTTTCAGGTACTGGGTACCACAGGGGTCTGTAGTTATCCTGGGGTCAGTAAGTTTTATCTTCCAAAGTACTCAGGGTCTTCCCCATGATTTTTACAGGCGCTGGGGTAAGGGAAGGGGTGTTCGGTATGGATACCTTCCTCCTCAGTCAATTTCTCTTTAAATATGCATCCGAAAACGGCAATGTACGAGGCACATTATTGAATTAAAGACATTAAATACTGTTTTTAAACTAAATCAAATGTATCAAACATTGTCTGAAGCAAGCAGACTGCATGCTGGTTACGTTTAAAGCGCTGTGGACAAGTCTTAAGCCAAGTGGAATCAATTAAGGCGCTCGGGGAGTGCTTATTTTGAAATTCAGGGGCTCGGGCCCCACAGCGCTTCAAAGTCCTGGGGAAGACCCTGGTACTGACCTAATGATGACAATAGATCTCTGTGCTGGAAACAGTAATTTCGATCATTTAGTTTTGTGGGAAGTGGGCGCTTTAATGACACCGTTTTAGAGTATTCAGAAATATGTTTGTAAGTATGGTGTTTAACAATTCATCAATTTTCCAGTATGTTATGGCTTTCCTGAATCATACAGCACTAGCCTATGACTCTGGAAAGACTTGCCAAATGACACTCCTACAAAGCCAGAAGTGTCGATGGAGCTCGAACCCGGGGTCATTAAGGTTTGTGAGAATTGCACGCTTTAGTGAAAACGTTTTACACCATTAAGAAATTACTTCCGCGACAGCATCAACAACGAAATACAGTCAGACTTGTGTTAAGAGGCCAGCCTATGGGACAGAGTAAATTGGCTGTTTAACACATGTTGGTTGTTTAACACAAACGGATGTACACTATAAATCTAACAATGGGACTTTCTTTAGTGGTTGCTTAAGGCAGGTTGGCTGCTTAAAAGGGTGGTTGCTTAACACAAGTTAAATTGTATAAGTGTATAGATATGTAGAACATACCTGTAAACTGTGCAGTTCGACGTTTCCGTGCCATTGTCGCATGGTTCAGTGTGGCTAACATTGGAGTAACAGATTGAAGGGCACCGATAATGTTCCTTACAATACCTGGCCGATACAACCCTGAAACCATTCGGGGGGAAAAAAGAAATATACAATTGAACATCATTATCTATATTTCAGACTTCACTGGCCCTCATTTAACCTGGAAAAACTGCATGTTATCTGGTTAATATAAAACAAACTACAAGGAGTATAGAAAGAAGTTCTGACCGCCGTGGTATTAATTATTTTTTGTTGAAAATTACGTTAATCCAACTCAAGTGCAATTCCATACTTAGCATGTTCCTCTGCGATAAAAATTCTCATTTTGATCAAAGAATACATTTCCACCAAACAACACAAAAATACGTCTATAACTCTTATAGTGCTGGAACCGACTTCATGATTATGCAAGCAGGTTGGATCCAGGCCAGCCGCCAAGTAAATTTGCGGCTGGCCTGTAATCTAACCTGTTTGCTACCGTGAGTATCTTTTCTCAGCAAAATTAAGCAGATATGAAGCAGGTAAATTAACGACTAGCTTGTGATCTAACCTGTTCGCTACAAAGTAAAGCAGATTTTCAAGGTTTTGGAAAGCAGACGACACAAAATGCTATTCTTAGAATATGACCGAGTATTCTAAGGGTTAAGCGATTGAGACCCATATCATTATGTAAACGAACATTTGAGGCTAAACACAGCAAAGCAAAAAGGGAGGGCTTGTTTACATAAAATGTCACATTATGCCGTTACCACAAAGGATTTCAAAAACTTTAAGACATTTCATGACGTAATTATAAGTTGTCTCAACGACGGCTGTAGCTTCCAAAGCGTAACCAAGAGCTAGGACTAGGGAGACTGTGGTGCAACGGTCTGCCTGTGTACCGAGGGTTTCGGATTCGAGGCCCCGTTAGGCGAAGGGAAAATTGCTGGGACCCACACATCAGCGCTAGTTCTGGTTTAGTAAATCAGTCATCGAGAGTGACTTTGAACAAGCTTTCTTCACAATTAATGTAAAACAATAGGTAACTAAATTTAGACGAGCAACACATTGGTGCTTAGCTACATGTGTCAGGATATCGGAGATCTCGTCTACTGACAATTTCACCTTCAATCAAACAATTAATGAACCAATTAAAGAATTTGCCTATAAGCGAACGTATAATGGTGTGTAGTTCTCAATACTGAATGGACAATTTTAGTATATTATCACATTGGGACAAAAAGTCTCAGAACTCTGAATTTTTTTTTACACATATGGCTAGAACACGTACATCATCCGATATCTCTGTAATCATAATAATAACTAACCATAAAATTTCTGGGTAATTCTCTTAAGTGTCGCCTGCTTTCAAAAACCTTTAATATCTGCTTAATTGTGTTGAGGAAAGATATTCAGAGAAGAAAACAGATTAGATCACAGGTCAGCCGCCAATTTACTTGGCGGCTGGCTTGGATCCAGCTTGTTTGCAAAATCATGAATTCGGCTCCAACACTATAACGGTTCATAATAGTAAGGATAATAATGGTTATTTGCAATAGTTGGCAAATTTATAAGTGCAATATTCAATGCAAATTTTTATTCAGTAAATTCAGGCCCCCGACCCATAAAACATAATACATAAATCGGGTTTTAGTAATATGAAAGTATAAACATATTTAATTAAGAGACTTTTGGACAACTTACCCGATATACAAGGCAACCAACGCCCAAACAAGTAACGGGAAAAATTTCAGCGACATCTTCAACACGTATGTAGTGAAAGCACACTCACTGGTTTGACAGTTAAAGAAGAGAACGCCGTCTATGCAAACATATATGTACCGTATCCCGCTGTTTTTGCAAGCTTTCTTCGTGCATTTTCGTGCGTCTAAATCCCGTAACGCACGATTTTCGTTTAAGAAAATAAAACGCCCGCAAACGCCCGATGGTTGGTTTACGAAAGAAATAAGGTAGAAACCAATTAGTCAAACTAATTTGACGCGATCTGGAAATATTGAGACAATTTAAGGCAATCTTGACTAGAAACCAACCTGACAAAATGAAAAATTAGTCCTTACGACCAATTCCTTTTGCGTTCTCGTGGTGATTTTTTTAGTCTAATGCTTCAGTTTGCGCCAAATCGTGTCAATATAACACAGGGTGGTCGGCATACCCAGCTCAAAGTTCTCCTAATTTTCTAAATTTGGTTTAACCCATTACCAGAGACATAGTTATCTATGTCTCTGCCATTACCAAACAATAACGACACTTGACCAGTCTCTTACAGACGAATATGGAAAACAATGTTTTTTGTCCAATCAGAAAATTGTTTTTCAATTCATCACATTTTGAAATGTCGTCTGCATACTCTTTCAATTTGGGACAGTCGAAAAGTTGGTGTTTGGTAAAGGGTTAACTAATATTTAGTGCGAGACATGTATTTGTTTGTAGTTATATGACTGCGCAACTTCCCCTTTAATAAATTTAGGACTACTAGTCTCCTTCGATTCAGTTTTTGCATACATATATTCATCTAAATTAATTCTGTTTCAAATACACATTTATTTATCTTTCTCGATTCTTAGCAAAACATGATGATGATATTTTAAACACGGATGTGTTTTGACCTTAATAGATATTATCTGACATTTAAATCCATAATCCCTGACCCTTACCCATCTGCAGTAGAAGTGTAAAGAAACCTCTATATAAGCAATTTACCTTACTTCGGCACAAATGAAGAGATAAAATATGGTTTGGGGTAAAGTATAAGAAACTGCATAGGAAAGTTATCTGGTGAACAAAAGACTTATATGGCCAGCAATGTTTGAATTGAAATGCGATATCCTGTTATTATTCCTTTTTTTAATGGTGTTTTAAGACGCACCAACTATTTGTGACATGATCGGAAGTAACATGACCCATCTCTCAAATAACGCGGATGGATTTAACTTTTAAAAGGTCTCTTAATCTCATATCAATAACTACACACATGATGAAACACCATCCTCTTCATTAGCTCGGACGATCCTGTCTGTAAATGTGTTACAAGCAGACTGAAATATAAACGTCTGGATCATACGGACTACCTATTCATTAGACAATCAGCCAACTAACAACCACCATGTTGGCCGTCATATTTCTCGTTTACGTTCCTACGCTACTCTCCTATACAACTCCGTGTTATGCTATGAACACGGAGTACGATTCACAGACGCCGTTACAGATAGTCGACGCGCAGAGTGAGAAAAAGGTCTTCAATTTCTCGACGAAGGCCACAGATCGGCTCAAGTGCATCGGCATGATAATGAAACCACTGGATGTAGAAGGGGAAGGGCCGCGGATATTCTACGTGAATTGCGAAGCCAAGGTGCTGTGTGGATATCGAGGCAATCCTTACAAAGCGTCGTGCGCCGTGGATTTTACCCAGGACGAAATGGAATTCTACAAGTGAGTGTTATGGTTTAATTGTGTTATAACATATGGTGGTTTTACGCCGTGTCAAGAAATTTTCAGTTATATAACGGCTTTCCTTAGCCTAGTCCTGGTGGATCCAGGAAAGCCGTTACATAACTGAAAAATTGTTGAAATGGCGTTAAACAACATTGGAACGGTTTTCCTGGACTAGCCAGTACTGGGCTAGAGCTCTGAAGTGTCTTACCAAAGGCCACTTTCACGTAACCAGAGGTCTCGGTGGGCTCAAATCCGGGACCCAAAAGACCCTAACTCAAAACTTATCCATCCATGTATTCCCTATTTCTAGTAAAAAATAGGAATATTCTTTGAATAGGAAATGTTATCGGGTTCGGTTTATTATCCTATTCTTCTTCGGCTCACCGGGATAATATGCATACGCCTTGCCCGATAACATTTCTGATTCAGGACACCAACCATCTATTCCTAGTTATAATAGAAATATTCTTTGAAAGGGAAATGTTATCGGGCTCGGCTTCGGATTATTATTCAATTCGCCTTCGGTTCACCGGGTAATATGCATACGCCTTGCCCGATAACATTTCCGCTTCAAGACACCGACCATCTTTTGGTGGTCTATTTCTATGCGAACATGGTGGTCGCAATGGTCCTTAAAGTTATAAATAATACCAAACACTTTGTCTTGCAGATGTCTGTCGGAGGCAGCCACAAACGCTGCACTGACAGCCTGCTCTCATCGGCGAATCCGGTGCCAGAAAATGTGCCCGGATGTTTATTTCGACCTCTGGGAGGAATCAGACTTGGCAAAACACCCAACAGTTGTTCGCGGTTAAATCCTCAAAATCGATGGTGTAAATATTGAAAAACGACAGGGAAGAAAAAGGTGCATGCGAATCAATTCACAGTGGATCTACAGTTTGCTAATCAAATATGACCCAATCCTTTTTGCATTATAATATCATAATTCTTAGTGTTCTGTATGTGTTGTATCTATGTATGTTTTGTCTAGCTAAATGTTGTACAGAAATCAAGTGGGTTTTTTTGCAATAAAATATGATTAAACTATATCCAATATGAAACAAGAGGGCCACAATGGCCCTAGAACCGCTCACCTGAGATTACCACCTATTTGAAGAATAGTAAGAAACATTCTTGTGCCTCTATACATTGACCTATTTTTCATTCCAATTTTACAAGTTTGACACTGTATGCTTGATGTGGGACATAAAAATGGTGCATAATTCTTACAATGTGGAAACTGAATATTTTACTTTTACAGATTGTGTATGTACAAAGATCAGCCCGTACTTTTGTCCAGTATGATCTATTGTTGCCATTTTGTTGTTATCAGTTTGGCATAGTTGGACATCCAAATTGTTATTGATGTATTTTTACCGCGCCAAGTAAATTGGCGGCTGGTCAGTGATCTAACCAATTTGCTACTCTGTGTATCTTTCCTCAACAAAATTAAGCAGAAATTTAAAGCTTTGGAAAGCAGACAACACAAAAATCTATTTTTAGAAAACTACCCAGCATTCTACGGGTTAATTATTTAGGCAAAAATGTAATTTTGCTGTCACTTTGAATTCTAATCAGTCTCAAAACCCATTTAGGGAATGGGTGCATATAATAGGGAATAAACTCAAAAGACATGCTATTCAATGGTTTCCAGAGATTCGTTTATTTGTGTCAACAGCCACATTTAAAAGGTGAAAACTTTCAACCCTGTCACTTAAAAATGTAATTTTAATCCATTCCCCAAAATGGATTTGCTGACTGAATCAAACTAAAAGCAAGACAATTACGAATTATGAAACTTAATACATGTGACTATATCATGGTATTTACAGGAAATCAATGGGACAAAAGAGTCATTGTTATTTAACAGCACGCTTGCCTTATGTCACAATTGTTTCTTTAACCATCAGTTTGTCTAGTTCAAACTTATTTATTTTACATTAGTTGTAAAGGAAGCTTGAAGTGTATTAAATCTCCTCTAGATATCAGTACTCGCAGTGATTTGTAGATTAAACCCTACAAATTTCCCTTCACCTAACGGATATCGAACACAGAGCCCTTGGTACAAGAGGTTATAGATGGATTACTTTTGTAAGGATTACTTTTGTAATCCAAGAAATGCTCTGGCAACAAAAATCTTCCTGACAAAATACTTATAACAGCATTTAGTTGGACACTAAACACTTTCTTCTTCAATAAACAGAAAAAGGCATTCTATTAATACAACCAGTTTATGTCTAGAATGTGCCTTCAGAGGATATCTCAATAAGTATAAGCCGAAAACTGTTGAAAGTAGTACAAACCTATAATCAATTTATATGGCTGCTCGCCTGGATCTAACCTTATGCACATCTCAACTTTCCGCTGGTAATACTATCCCAATTACCTAGAGTGAAATGGGAAAGAAGCCATAAAACTTTCCACATGTATTGAACAATCATACAATAGCCCAAAGAACAAAACCAAGTCCATTCTGATTGAATCACTGAACATTAAAGGAGGAAGCTTTGGTGTGAAGTTTCTTGAACACTCAAGAAATTCTCCGTGAATTAACCAACACAATTGTTTAATGTTCAGAAAGTAACTTGGATTTGAACCTACTTGAACAATCAAGAAATTCTTCGTATTTTCTACAGAGAGGTTCAATCTTCATAAAAATAAGTTAACCTTAAACGTTCTTAAACATTCAAGAAAACCTCCAAGCATTAAGACTGTTGTTCTTGTTGGACAGAGACTCAATCTTCAGATACTTCATTTGGTGTGGACTTTTATAAATACTTGAGAAATTCTCGTGAGTATGCACCAACACAACTGTTCAACTCTTAGAAAGTAACTTTCATAAACACTCATGAAATTCTTCGTGAATTGGTACCAACACAACTGTTCAATATTCAGAAAGTAACTTTGGTGTGAACTTTCTTGAATGCCCGAGAAATCCTCCATGAGTTTGGATCATCGTATTTATTATACAGAGGTTCGATCTTCTGCTGCTTCTTCTGTTTACTGAGACGCGTCGGGTCAGAGAATTTGAAGAATTTCGGCGCAAACTCCACGAGCCATTTGGGATCCAATGCGGTCACCTCCCGCATATATTCTTTTGTTGTTAGTACCAGTTCATGATAAATTACCCTGAAACAAAAGGAAATGTTCAGATCTTTATTGATACTTTCCTAGCTTACATATTCCTCTGTTGATAGTGATCACCAGATTACTGCTTGATTTTGATAAGATACTCAGAGTTGCAAACAGGTAAGATCACAGGCCAACCGCCAACAACTTGGCGGCTGGCCTGTGATCTAACCTGTTAGCATAAGCATGAAGTCTGTTACAGCACTGTATTGATTAAACACGTAATTTTGAACTTAGAAAGCATTTAACATATCAATGAATCTATGATAGCCAGAACAAAATCCAACCAGAAAAATGGCTTATTAATCCTTTTGTAACAATGGTTTCTAACCTATATTATAAAGAAAATGTTTTTCATTTCTTGTATTATTGTAGTCTGCTGTTGTACTAAATTTGGACAAGACACAAAATCTCATTTAGCAAAATAGGTTAAAATCTTTTAACTAACGAAAAGACCTCGCTTATCATTCTAAATATAAGTCAGCTTCCATTATCAATTGAGACACAACAAACAGCTACCAGATGCAACTGAGAGTAACCAAATATCTACGAGATGCAATTGAAAGTTATAAGACGCTGCAAGACACAATTTTGAATCAGCAGATAGCTGTAAGATGCAACAGGGATTATGTAAATTGCTTCTTCATGCAATCTAGCCCGTAAATGTCTACAAGATCAAATTGAGTCGGCAAATGGCTGTTAAATACAATCAAGTCAACAAATAAAGTAAGATGCAATTAAAACCCAGCAAATGGCAGCAAAATGCAATTGAGAGTCATTAAATGGTTGACAGTAGCAATCGTTAGTTAGGCACAATTGATAGTGAGCCATGGCTGCCAATTGTAATTTACAGTCAGTTTATGGCTGCTAAACACACTCTAGTCAGGGAATGGCTGCAACATGCAAACGAGAGTCAGCAAATGGCTGCCAGATGCAATTGTAAAAGTATCATTAAAGTACATGTCATAAATTTGTTCAAAAATTCATATTAGCCAAAAACAAGATTAAAACAAATCATATTGTAGAGCAATTTACAGCACCACCAACTTACCACTCTGGTTGCCTATTAAAGAGGGCACTAGAGGGATGTATATACACAATCTGTCCGTCTACCAGGGTCCTATAACCCTCCTGGGGGTCCTTTTTAGCCGCATTTCGGAAAAACCCGCTGCATATTGCCTTCTGCACCTTTGATGTATTTTTGGCACAGGAAACAACATCTAACTTATGCCTGTTACAAAATATAAATATTTGCTCAATCTAGTTTTATCCTATAATGCATCTTAACCTTTTCCATTATTCCTCATTTTTATACATTTTTACTGATGCTTCCAAGATAAAATAACAAGAGATATAAAACTTAATCAGCGACCTTAGATTTCAACACTGAATACATGTGTCAAGTATCAAACCATTCTATACAATAGTTCATGTGATACAAGCTTACATGTAGAAAAAACATAACCAAGATTTTCTAAGCACAAAAGGACGCATAAATATCTTAAATTCATAACAAGAGATATGAAACTTTGCTAGGGACAAAAGGGAAAAGTAAGGATATGATCAAATATATCAAAAATTGTAACAGGTTAAAGACATGGATAATGTTATCATAACTGTATAACATCTATTACTGCTGATAAAAGCTGTGACAGTGAAAGCATAGAATTCTCAGTTGATCATATAATCTTAGCTATATGTAACCGGTGCATCTGGAAAATAATGATATTCCCCTGATAAGAAACATTTTTCAAACAAAATAGGTTCTTTTAAAATGCTAAAACAACACCTAAGAGTCACAAACTTAAACAATTCTTACACTGAGTACAACTTTAAAAGTTTTTATACAGAATGGTTGGAAAAGAGAAAATAAATTGGAAAGCGTTAACCTAAGAGTACTTAAACAACTACAGACCTGTCCATAATTCCCAGCATCTGTTTGCGTACATCCTGCGCCCGTTTTAGGGTTCGAACCTGGACAAAGTTCTCAAAGCACCATGGACTGGAGAACTTGTTATTCTTCCATGCGTTGTACACGGCCAGTAAGGTCACATGATCACCTTCGACCTGATGGAACTTGGCCTTTTTCTGGTCCGCCTGCGCTTGCTTGTCCTGCCAAAGATAAATATATGAGAAAATTGATGTAATAACTCCAGCCCATGTGGAGAGAGGCAATTGATTAAAAATTCTGCGAAACGATCACTGCCGTACACGGAAACTCCCATGAAAGACAGTCAGGATGATATATTCTCGTTGTTTACTACACAAAATTGCAAATTTTTGTCAACTTTAATGTGTTGCGACAACCAGTTTTAAATTGACAAAATATGAAGCCTATTTAGCTACATTACCTTTGGTCTGTAGAAAACATTCTGTACAGATAACATTGAGACTATGGTGAGAATTTCATCAGAACACGAAAGATGGACGGACATGATCAACATCTTTGATAACATAGGCTCCAGTGGAAACTCAGCCATCTGAAATACACAAATCTTTGTCACTATATGGTAACAGCACAGACAAGGTATAATTTGTAAAACTTTTCACACATAAGAGTTAATTTTGGGTTTTAACATCATGTCAAAAAGAACAGATTACAATAACAAAATTATAAACTAAGACTATCTTTGCGACATTGTTAAAATTAAGTTAAAAATCAGAAAGACTGAACAATATCTGTTGTTTTATTGGAACTATACAATGCTTCTACCCTGAAAATTCAAATGCATACCTACCATAATTTGAACCCATGCTAACAAAGGCCTTGTATTTTCAATTCAATACTCTAGGGACCGAGGTCCCTTTGTATGGTGTTTAACGCCGTATCAACAATTTTTCAGTTATGTAACAGCTTTCCTGGATCCACCAGTACTGGGCTATGGCTCTCAAGTGCCTTGTCACTCCCACGAAACCAGAGGTGTCAGTTGGGCTTGAACTTGGGACCCCCAGGTTCTGAGTCCCCCAACTTAATTACTGGGCCACGCAGGACCCTGTTGTTTCTTTGACCATTGACTTTCTTTATATGAAAGTGTTTATAATTTCTAGTTTTGAAACAGGTATGATGTAGCAAATTCAAACAAGGCAGAGTACAACACTTTCATATAAAGAAAGGCACGAAGGACATAACCACTGCTTATTTTATGTTGTCTATTGTTACTTTCAATAAAGACCAGACCCGTGGATGACCACGACACCCTTTGATCTAAAGACGTGGATAATAAAGACAAAACATACCTAAATTACAAACTGGAGGAATATGTAAAGAAAATACCACATACCCGTCGCCCAAGTCTCGTTAACAATCCCTCGTCATCTAAAGCACTCAAAGCATGCAACTGTTCCATCGCACAAACTAACGTCTGCATTGGTGGAGCGTCCATAAAATCAAATGTCAACAAATCGTTGATTCCCATTGCCTTTAAGGATAACACGACGCTCGCGAGATTTGTTCTCTGTATTTCCGGTACGTTGGTGGGCAGCATTTCATCTCGGTAGGCACGCTCCGTGTACAACCTGTAACATTTTCCAGGCCCTGTCCTGCCAGCACGACCTGCACGCTGTTTCGCTTGAGCCTGAAAGTTATTGTTTGTGAAGTGTTTAACACCGTATCAACAATTTTTCAGTTATGTAACGGCTTTCCAGGATCAACCAGTACTGGGCTAGGGCTCTGAAGTGACTTGCCAAAGTTCACTCCCACGAAATCAGAGGTCCCTTAACAATGCCTCAAACAACAAATCAAATTCACTTGTTTTGTATTATGTTGAATTCTATGTCAACAGTATTCTAGTTATTTCATTTTCCTGAATTTCATAAAACTAGGCAGGGCTCTGAAAGGGCACTACCAGGAAAAATCCCTGTTCTGCTGAGGAGAATGAACCCTCGTCACGAGCAATTTCTCCTTTACCCACAATGTTTTCAAAAGTCGTCTGCAACAATCTGGTCCAATAATTCCGTTCCCTTACAATTTTGTTCGGATTGCGAGACATCCAGATTATCGGGGTCCGGATAAACAAGGCTTCACTGTAATTATAGGGCTAATCTTTGGAATGTCTGGTATTTTTATCCCCCACTGGGTAACTAATTAATATTCCTAGCCCCCTACAGGGAAACAGTATTGTTTCACAGAGTGATACAAGCTTCTTGCATATCACTTGATAAACAGTGGGTTGTAGTTGTAAGTTATGCAGTACCTCAACCCTTCAGTTTCTCAACATGTAGAGTATTGATAAGAAATGTGCTAGATTCTAGTTAAGTTTTAATATCAAATACCACAGACTACTATTTACCTGAGATATAGGTGTAACTATCAACTGGTCCATGCCTGTTTTGGAATTGTAGACATTCTGTTTGACAAAGCCCGGATCCACCACATAATAAATCCCGTCAATCGTTAATGACGTCTCGGCTATGTTGGTGGCTATGACTACCTGTAACAAGATGTAAAACGGTTCTTAACTATTTGCAGTCAAGTTTTGCCCAAAATTAATCAATACTTTAGGATTTTGTAACTAGCATCAATTGACAGTAACAGCAGACAACAAAAATAACATGAAAAATAAATAAATTGGATAGAAACCATTGTGACAAAAGTGTACAGTCTAATTTGTGTTAAGCAGCCACCCTTTTAAGCATCCAACCTGCCTTAAACAGCCACTACAGAAAGTCCCATTGTTAGATTTATAGTGTAATTTAGTTTGTGTTAAGCAGCCAATTTGTCTTAAACAGCCAATTTACTCTGTCCCATAGGCTGGCCTCTTAACACAAGTTTGACTGTAATTGTTTAATAAAGGTAATGAGCATACCCATTCATACGCATGGTATTTCTTCATCACGACTCAATATTCTTTCCAAACCACTGACTGATGTCGGAAAAAATGTTGTCTTTAACACTGGATCCCTGTTTTTTGAGATGAACACTACCGACTGAGCAAATGAGACACGGCCAAACTTGATGTAATCAAAGAGGTAATGAATTTACGGGTATCTATAAATCTACCTTTCTTGAGCCTGGTGGTGCAGGATCAAAGATTCGCGTCTGCATCTCACTGGGTAAGGCGCTGTACACGGGTAAGATGATCAGCTCCGGCACCTCAGGACCGAGTGCCTTCATGCGCTCGTACAAAATCTCGCATGCTGTATCAATCTCCTCTTGACCCGTGAGGAAGAGTAAAATATCTCCAGGAGGCTCCATCAAATGAATCTGTTAAAGAACAGGGCATATCTCAGAGATTTGTTAGAGTATAAACATTGAAAAATCATCAACAATGATAGCAATTAAACAAAAGACCATTTTCAATTTTCCACTTCTAAGTTGCTGAACCCCCATAATTTTGTTTTAAAAATATTGTGAAATGAGCCATCACACCTGTCAGCCCTTCTATGGGATAGCCAGCTAATGCAAAACGCAGGAATTCCTTAACGCCCACCCTTGTTAACATCACATAACAAGTGAGGTTAAACGTTTCCAAAGGCGCATGTGACAATAGTATCTTAAAATAGCATCTCTTCTTCTAAGTCTACCTCATTGTTCTTTTGAGGACATCAAACTAGGTCACGCAGGACCACAATATTGATTAACATAAGGCTATCAAAGGTTGTGTTTTTTGAAAGGTCCTTTTGCAAATTTTTTGTTCAGATTGGTCATTTTTTTTTTATATGGGTTTTACATCACATCAACATTATTTCAGTTATGTAGCGATGCCCGACTATTAATGATGGAGGAAGACCCCATACTCAACTGCCCATAAGGGCTGGTCAAGGCGGGTAGAACCATCTGCATTCCGTAAGTCAGTCGGGAGACTGCCTCACATAAAAATCCATATCCCTCCCAGGATTTGAACCCACGTGGAGAGGGGCCATGTGATTTCAAGTTCTGTACTCTAACCACTAGGCCACAGAGGCCCCTCAAACAGTTCAAACCTCACAAACTGTTCTTTTACATTGAATGGAACTCAATCATCATGCTTGATGAAAACGCATGTAAGGATTGTTATAAACTCCCTTTCTCACCTGCATGACTGTGATTAAGGAGGCGTCCAAGTAATCTGTTTCTGCTTCCTTTGTGTAAAGGATCTCCACCGCATATGTTCTTCCAGGAATAGTAAAGATGGGCTGAAATACAGATTTGTATTTTAAATCAATGACCATTGTTCAAGAAATTCTTATTTGTAAACTTAGTTTATATAAACCCCATAGACATTTCAATCAATTCATCTGCAGTCACGGGTACCAGTAACAAAAAAATACAAATAAACAAATTGTGTATTTTACTTTACACATAATAGTACAATACACTATTCTTTTTTAATTTCTATTTTTTTTTTTTTTTACTAATACCTGTGTCTGCAGTATCAGGAAATCATTGCAACATGATGAACAATTTCTTTTTTTGCTACATGAGTGTTTTTTTTTACTGATATATATTATGAAAGGAAACGTATGATGATCACTTTCACACAGACTGATCTCGATTACTTTAACGAAACCGGTTGATGCCTATATTACTCTTTATGAAAATCTCTAGGAAACAAGAGCTTTACTACAGAATCAGAGGTAAGGTGCTACTAAGAGACCTCTGCAAATACTATTTGTCTTTTCTATATGGGTTTGAATCTTACTGGAATCAGCAGATTTTGATTTTTATTAAATGGAGAATCCTTACCACCCTGATGTATTCTGATGTTCCTTCCAAGCTTATTTGTCCTTTCTATATGGGTTTGAATCTTACTGGAATCAGCAGATTTTGATTTTTATTAAATGGAGAATCCTTACCACCCTGATGTATTCTGATGTTCCTTCCAAGCTTATTTGTCCTTTCTATATGGGTTTGAATCTTACTGGAATCAGCAGATTTTGATTTTTATTAAATGGAGAATCCTTACCACCCTGATGTATTCTGATGTTCCTTCCAAGCTTATTTGTCCTTTCTATATGGGTTTGAATCTTACTGGAATCAGCAGATTTTGATTTTTATTAAATGGAGAATCCTTACCACCCTGATGTATTCTGATGTTCCTTCCAAGCTTATTTGTCCTTTCTATATGGGTTTGAATCTTACTGGAATCAGCAGATTTTGATTTTTATTAAATGGAGAATCCTTACCACCCTGATGTATTCTGATGTTCCTTCCAAGCTTATTTGTCCTTTCTATATGGGTTTGAATCTTACTGGAATCAGCAGATTTTGATTTTTATTAAATGGAGAATCCTTACCACCCTGATGTATTCTGATGTTCCTTCTAAGCTTAATCAGCCTTTGTGGGAAGTTAAGCAAGGGTGTAACTGTTCTCTGTCATTTCAGAGCATGTCATAAGATATAATTACTGACATGCTTTTGAATCTACGTGAAAACAGAATACAATAATCAAATAAAATAAAATTTACATGCATCAGGTAACATGAAGAAAATACATGTAGTTGCAAATGTTTCGTACTTCATTATCAATTGGCCAATAATTTATTTTTTAGGGGGGTTGGGGTAGAAGGGTTAATATATAATAATAGCTATATAATTTTCCACCCATATAACGGCTTTCCTTACATTCACAAGTACTAGGCAAGGGCCCTGAAGTGTCTCGCCAGAGGAACGGCCAATAAAGCCAATCAGGATTGAACCCAAGACCCCCAAGAAACAAGTTTTCTATATAAACTGACAAACTAACATTGTGTATACCCTTTTCTATTCAATCAAAGGGGTATAAAAGCATTGAAACGCATAAATGAACATTAATAATACTTACACATTCAAAGAAATATTGAGAAAACTTCACAGCATCCAGCGTAGCTGAGGTGACAATCAGTTTCAAGTCTTTCCTTTTCTTAACAGCCTGTAATAAGCAAACATTTCATCATGAATCCTCAACACAATTCTAACCCATTCATTCACATTCATTCCTATTTCTAATAGGTTCTATTTAACATCAAAACCAGACCCTCCCATCCGTTCTGATGGTGCGAAATGACTAAAATAATAGATTTTTGTTTACAAAATATTAGCATTTAAACAGAATACAATAGTCTGCAAGTTAAAAGTACTAGATCTTTCCCAAACCAATATGAAAAAGGTTGAGAAATGAATCAATAATCTTGTTTTATGTTTCTCTTTAAAACTGTGTTGTCAAATTATCCATAATTGATTATCTAAAATCTGTGAAAGAATCACTTTAAGGAATTATTCGGATTTCCCACATTTAACCATAAACCACTGCGCTACCAATGCATGATATAGTGCTTTACTTACGTCCTTCAGCAGCCCAAAGAGTACATCCGTCTGTACGGTACGCTCGTGCGCCTCGTCCAACATCATGATGGAGTATTGCATGAGATCTCTGTCAATCAGACACTCTCGTAGTAACATACCCTCTGTCATGTATTTGATCTTCGTCTCAGGGCTTGAACAGTCCTCGAAACGAATCGTGTAACCAACCTGTGAGGGGAAATGGGTTTATGATTATGGTCAAGTGTTTGATTTCCATAAGGCTCTCTGTATTTTGCCAAAATACTTGACTGCAAATCCAAATGCCATTCATCATCCTGGTTCTTATAAACCATTGTATCTTGGTTGACTAACTGAAAGCCAATAGTTCTGCCAAGTTGATTAACTCTTTACCAAACGACAAATTTTGAACTGTCCCAAATTAAGAGTTTGCAGACAACATTTCAAAATGTGAAAAAATTGAAAATAATCTTCTGACAGGGCAGAAAACATTGTGGGAAAGGGAAAACTTGATCGTTTAGAATCTTCTGCAACAAACTGGTCAAATGTTATTATTGTTTAGTAATGGGTTCAGCCCTAATGGGCAATTAAATTTGGGTTCTTCATCATTTATGTGCGTGTAAAGACATATCAATTTTAACTGAATGATCATTTTATGCAATGGAATATTTTATCGAAGTAAAAGTAAACATAAACAGACCTCCTGTCCTAGACGACAACCAAACTCTTCGGACACTCTCTTTGCGACGGACATAGCGGCGACACGACGTGGCTGGGTACATCCTATCCTCCCGCGCGTGGTATATCCTGCCTCTGCAAGATACTGCGTGATTTGGGTGGTCTTCCCGGAACCTGTCTCGCCGATAACCACCAGCACCTGATTGTCATTCACAGCCTAGATAAAATATAATCAAATAAAAATAATAATAATTTTCTAAAATACTCCTCAAAATCATCAACTTAACATCTTTGAGAGAATTCCATTAATTTTAGCTAAATAAAATCTAAAATTTTGATTTCCAATTAGTCTTCTTCTTCTTCCAATATAGTACAGACACCTTCATGTCTATACAGTGAAGCCTCGTTTATCCGGACCCCGATTATCCGGATGTCTCGCAATCCGAACGAAATTATAAGGTAACGGAATTATTGTGCATTGATATGATTAATCAATTACCATACAATAACGGCATTAGACCAGTTTGTTGCAGGCGACTTTTGAAAACATTGTGGGTAAAGGAGAAATTGCTCGTGACAGCAATTTCTCCTTGACCAACAATGTTTTTTTTGCCATATCAGAAAATTAATTTCGAATTACATCACGTTTTGAAACGTCGTCTTCAAACTCTTTCAATTTAGGATGGTCGAAGATTTGACCCTTGGAAAAGGTTTATAAGTATACATGTGCATATTTGACCGTTTATGTCTAATATGTATAAAACCAAGCCCTGCTTCATTAGTCCGGATTGTACATTAATCTGGAAATTTTGTTGGGAACGGACATGTTCGTATTAATGAGATATTACTGTACTTGTATTGACTCTTTGTGTACTGAAGGCAACTAAAAATGTCCGGTACAATTATAACAAAGGAACAAACACGAATCTCTGAGTAAGCCCCTTTAACTCTTTCCCTGCCACTCTCGCCATTTGGCTACCCATTTGGTGACTCAGTACCCTGTGAAGACTTATGAGATAAAATATGTTAAGATAAGTCAATATGGGTAAACAAAACACAGAGTGTTGTATGTGAGCTTTCAGATACTACTGATAGATTTATGAGACAATCATGTGACAATGTTCGAACTTACAAGTTTTCAGATGGCTTTTCTATTACACAGTATTAAAATTACATGGCACTGAAAACTACGATCTGTGAGAAAGTCCCCAGTGAAAGAGTCAAAGGCCATGTCAAAACACTTCAATGATATCATAGATTTTTAATCACCTTAATTAATTCGTCCTTCAGCTTAAAGATGGGCAGCCCCTGTCTTTGTTCCAGTATGGATTTCTTCTCTTTTTTACCATACGAGGCTTTCTGACCACCAGTAATGTGTTTTTTCCACTCGGGTAGATCCACAGGCTGACTGCCAACACCCCTCGTACCGACTGTGAGCTTCTGTCCATCACCTTGAATTCGTATAAGGAAGAATATCGTAACTGTTCATAGAAAAACAGTTGCATCTGAAAATACTTAGCTTCATTTGAACAGCACCAATTGTCTTGTGTTCTATGCTATAGTCATTTTTTGTCATTTTAATCCAGGTTGTTTCAGTCTTTGAATGCTTCATGTTACTGTTCATAAAAGGAAATATATTGTTGCTGTTCATAGACAAAAGAATTGCATTCCAAATTACTATATTTCAGTTGAACAATATCAATTGTCTTGTATCAAATGCTATAGTCATTTCAATTTGTCATTTTATTCCAGCTTGAATATCACCATTTATTCAGTTTGATCTTACTATTATCTCTTCCATGTCAAATGTAAATATATTTTGTTTATTATAGTGTCACCACTATTGAAAGGGCCAGCAAGTTTGGCTTATGAGACACTTTTACCGATTGTACCAAGTACCTCCTATATTTCATCACTATGCCAGGAGCAAATTGGATAACCATTGAATTTAACTAGCTCTCGGCTCACGAACGGGCCATTTCAGAACAAGTCCCATGAGAAACATTGTTCAGACAAACGCTTCCCATGGGGCTCGAACCTTAGACCTCCCCCTCCAAAGGTGGACGCCTTAACCAATAGGCCACGGTGACGGATAATTATATTATGCTCTTATCATATTCTTTATCAATTTCTTTTTATCATTAAAATTCCCTTATTAAATGTACACACATTTTGTTTTTTGTTTTTCTTCAGCCAGAGACCATCAAATGCTTAAAAAAGAATTGAGTTGTTTTTAATAGCACAAAACACTCACTGTCTGCCATTGGATCATGCCATTCATTGTTAAATCCGGAGGGCTGGGAACTGGACTCGGCCTCTCTCTGCTGCTGTTTCACTTCCCGCCTCTCTTTCTGAAGGGCACTCTGCATCATGGCTGCCTGAGACAGGGAACCGTCTGGATTCTAAAGGATAAAATACCAGAATTTAGGGGGAACCGTCTGGATTCTAAAGGAAAAAATACCAGAATTCAGTGGGGACCGTCTGGATTCTAGAATATAAAATATCAGAATTTCGGGGGAAACGTCTGGATTCTAAAGGATAAAAAAATACCAGAATTTAGGGGGAACCGTCTTGATTCTAGAATATAAAATATCAGAATTTAGGGGGAAACGTCTGGATTCTAAAGGATAAAAAAACAACCAGAATTTAGGGGGAACCGTCTGGATTCTAGGATATAAAATATCAGAATTTAGGGGGTAACGTCTGGATTTCAAAGGATAAAATATCCCAATTTAGGGGAAAACGTCTGGATTCAGAAGGATAAAATACCAGTATTTAGGGGAACCATCTGGATTCTAAAGGATAAAATACCAGAATTTAGGGAACTGTCTAGATCCTAGGAACCGTCTGGATTATAAAAGACAAAAAACTGAATATAGGAAATTTTCTGGATAATAAATGACAAAATACCAAAATTTATGAAATTGTCAAATACAAATACCTCCAAAATGGAAACAAAAGGACAGAACAGTTCTGTCTTTTCAATGATGCATGATAATTTCCTTCAATTTCTCTTGTAGTTAAGATTTAACTTATTTATTTTACATCAATTGTGAAACAAGTTGTTACAATTTAGATTAATCGTTCTCCATTCTGCTTTCTTGATCATAACCAGTACTCACGCCAAATGTGGATTAAAGAAAGGTCCCAAGGCAGAAATCGCTTCTCATGGGATTCAAACCCACGACCATTGTATCCGGAGGCCTACACCATACCCCTTGACCACTGTCCTCCAATCCATATTTCTCTTGTTCAATCTTTTTTGTGCATAGATAATACAAACAAAAGTACAGAATTAGATACGCCTATGTAGTCATACCTTAACAATTTTGACAGGACTCAGATCTAGACCCTGTTTTCCCGCGCCAGACAAAAACGGAGCCTCATCCTCAACCATCTCTATCTCTATGTCTTCATCTGTAAAAAGACAACAAACACCACAAGTCAAATCTTTCCTTAGTCAACACAATCTTCAATGCATATCAATAAAGCTATGTTGGCTCGATTCAACTAGCCAAGCTTCAAAAGCTCTGTTTGTTAAATTTCCACACCAGTACTGCACAAAATTATTTCCAAGCCACTGACTGCTTTCCCACATGAACATATTTGATAAGTAATGAGAGGGGGATAAATTATGTCACATTGACTAAATCGAACTTCAGAGAGAGATTATTGGCAGAACTGTGTTCTGAACTCGGCCCCTGTATTCCAATGAAAGAATGGTGTTTTAATGCGCATCGACAGCTAAGGTCTTTTAGCACGCCCTGTATTCCAAGCCATGCATACTAGTTAGCTAATCAGGCTTGGCTGCCAATAACCAAGTCAACTGAAAGAGATAGGCAAGCTGTCTTGGTTTAACCCTTACCCAACAATTTGACATATATGCCCAAAGATATTTGGAAAACATTATGACATAAAACATTATGACAAAAAGAAAAATACTCATTGCTAGCAACTTATCCTTTTCTGATCTCTCTAAACTGTTTTTATCCCAAACCCTACATAAATTGAGTGCAATGGATAATTCATATATCATTAGTTTCCGCAAACTTACATATATCAAGTTTTTAGAACAATACTTTAGTGAGTGCTTTATGTTTTTGAAGGGCTTGCTTACGTGTTACATTGAACCCTTGATTAGTTTAATTGTTTTCATGTTATTTTTGTAGTCCCCTATCACTTTCAATTTGAGCCAGTCACATACTATGATATAAAAAGAAATTGCTTAAAAAGTTTAAAATAAAGTTACAAACCAGAATCATCATCTTTCGGAAGGACACCCGTCTCTTCATCAAAATCTGGCAGTTCCGTCACATCGATCACATTTGCAGCGGCCATCTGCTTCCATTCCCATTTCTCCGGAGAGGACATTCTCTGGCCTCGCTTTCTCTCATTCCCTTCGTTCTGTTCTGGTACGTTAACTAGAGGCATGGTCGAGGGTCTGTCGGGGTTTCGCGCCTCGTTTGTTCCGTCTCTCTCTGCCTCTTTACGAGGGTTCAGATCGACACCCGTTTTCTGGTCGACATCCTAGAGAGAAAGATACCATCAGCAGGATGTACAGTTTATTGATTAATTATTTAATATAACATTAGACAAAATATTCATCTGACATCTATGCCTCGTTGTATGTAACTAATAGCTTATCATAAGAGCTTATTTACAGATGAGAAAATTTATCAAAAAAGTCAAAATAAAATGCCATTGAAACAATAGTTTTTTTATACTGACCATTTTTGGTGATGTTTATTTTTTTCAGTTTTTAATTTGATGTTACGCATGTGTGCATGTGCGTATAGCTGGTTATGCCCCAGTATGCTCACATTGTAACCTTATTAAATGTAACTCATCAATTATATTGTATAATCATAGCATTGTGGTTATTTTAAAATAAACTGTTTTGTAATATGCAAAAATCTTTTTATATAAAATTTGAAACAAACAAATTGTATTGTATATACAGTCAAACTTGTGTTAAGAGGCCAGTCTATGGGACAGAGTAAATTGGCTGTTTAAGACAGGTTGGCTGCGTATCACAAATTGATGTACACTATAAATCTAACAATGGGACTTTCTGTAGTGGCTGTTTAAGGCAGGTTGGCTGCTTAAAAGGGTGGCTGCTTAACACAAGTTAGACTGTATACTCATTTTGAGTGAGCAGCAGCACAAGATTTACTTAACCACTGCGACAAAAGGAGAAATTTGTGATACACAAATGATTTTTTACCAAAGTATCACACTTGGAAACCCCCAATAATAAATATAAAAAAACTGCACTAAACTGTTGATATGATTTTATCATTTATGATAGATTCCATCCATCAATCAATCAATTCATAGATTCATAAAAACTCATGTTAAACATATTCACGGATTTGCTTCAAGTTACAAGTCTTTTATAGTACATAAAGGCATACATTTATGATTGATTCAATCTATCAATCAATCAATTCATAGATTCATAAAAACTCATGTTAAACATATTCACGGCTTTGCTACAAGTTACAAGCCTTTTATAGTACATAAAGGCATCCAGCCCATCATACCACATACAATGTATATTATACAGTACATTTCATAGATCTAGAGTTGTGATTACTGTACTTTTCCTTCGAAAAGTATCTAACCCATTTCCATAAGCACGAAGTCAGTTCCACTACTATAAGGGTTAAGATAGAATAACCACAGAGTCTATTCTGTTTTTCTATCTCTAGATGTTACGGTTGTAAGTTAAATAAAACAACAAAAACTATCAGCATCTGCTTACCTTCATAGAGAGACTCATTTTATTTCCTGTGTAGGAGAGTACTTTGACCTTAACCTGCATTCCCTTCTGGACGATATCGGATACTTCGACTACACGGCCTTCTCTTCGTAACTGTCACATGGGAATTAGACATTAACAAAATCGTGTAAATCTTTGTTTATTTGTATAAATTTTATCGCTGTATCAATTGAAACAATTTTTCAGTGACATGATTGTATATAATGGCTTTCCTGGATCCATCAACACTAGGCTGGGGCTCTGAAGTGATTCTAAAGGTCACTTTCACGAAACCAGAGGTGTCGGTGTGGCTCGAACCCGGAATCTTTGAGTTCAAAATCTGCAAAATTAACCAATGAGCCACACAGGACCCCTCTGTATTCTAAGCACTAGGCCTTATATTATAATTTGAAGTGAATATGAGCTTTTGTCTGTGTATTCTAAGCACAAGGCCACATATTATAATTTGAAGTGAATATGAGCTTTTGTCTGTGTATTCTAAGCACAAGGCCACATATTATAATTTGAAGTGAATATGAGCTTTTGTCTGCCTATTCTAAGCACAAGGCCACATATTATAATTTGAAGTGAATATGAGCTTTTGTCTGTGTATTCTAAGCACAAGGCCACATATTATAATTTGAAGTGAATATGAGCTTTTGTCTGTGTATTCTAAGCACTAGGCCACATATTATAATTTGAAGTGAATATGAGCTTTTGTCTGTGTATTCTGAGCACTAGGCCACATATTATAATTTGAAGTGAATATGAGCTTTTGTCTGTGTATTCTAAGCACTAGGCCACATATTATAATTTGAAGTGAATATGAGCTTTTGTCTGTGTATTCTAAGCATCAGGCCACATATTATAATTTGAAGTGAATATGAGCATTTGTCTGTGTATTCTAAGCACTAGGCCACATATTATAATTTGAAGTGAATATGAGCTTTTGTCTCTGTATTCTAAGCACTAGGCCACATATTATAATTTGAAGTGAATATGAGCTTTTGTCTCTGTATTCTAAGCACTAGGCCACATATTATAATTTGAAGTGAATATGAGCTTTTGTCTCTGTATTCTAAGCACTAGGCCACATATTATAATTTGAAGTGAATATGAGCTTTTGTCTCTGTATTCTAAGCACTAGGCCACATATAATAATCTGAAGTGAATATGAGCTTTTGTCTGTGTATTCTAAGCACTAGGCCACATATTATAATTTGAAGTGAATATGAGCATTTGTCTGTGTATTCTAAACATTAGGCCACATTTATTATAATTTGAAGTGAATATGAGCTTTTGTCTGTGTATTCTAAGCACTAGGCCACATATTATAATTTGAAGTGAATATGAGCTTTTGTCTGCGTATTCTAAGCACTAGGCCACATATTATAATTTGAAGTGAATATGAGCTTTTGTCTGTGTATTCTAAGCACTAGGCCACATATTATAATTTGAAGTGAATATGAGCTTTTGTCTGCATATTCTAAGCACTAGGCAACATATTATAATTTGAAGTGAATATGAGCTTTTGTCTGCGTATTCTAAGCACTAGGCCACATATTATAATTTGAAGTGAATATGAGCTTTTGTCTGTGTATTCATAGTCATACCAACTTAGGAGTTGAAAAATTATAAAAGGGTGAATAACCAACCTGAGATATATGAACTAGTCCTTCGCTCTTCTTTCTCACACCTTCGAGGGCCACAAAACAGCCAAACTGCATTATACTTGTCACCTTTCCATTGTAAATCTGAAACAAGAAATACATATTGAATTTAAATTCATACTGTTCAACTACATGTACATGTATTCCATAGTTAATCTGAAACAAGAAATGTTTATTCCATCTAGTTTAAATTCTTACTCGATCAACTTTTCCACAATCTGAAACAATGTTAATTGCATTTAGTTTAAATCTGTACTGGTCAAATTTCTATTGAATATATATATGACCAACGATACATATTAAAATGGTCACCTTTGGAACATATTCATATTAGTCACCATTGCAAGGTTAATCTGAAACAGTCAGGGTATATTCCATTTACAGTGGACCCGCGATAATCCGAACGTCGTTTATCCGGAATATTCACCATCCGAACAGAATTTTGAGGGAACGGAACTTACCTTCATCAATTTAACTGTATAATGCTGAAAATCCGCGTTCCGGAACCGGACAAAATATTCGGGAACCAACAGACACTTTTCATAGTATATGCGTATGGCTAGTCCGGAAACCAGTAAAATCGTTACAGTTGCGAATGAAGGGATCGGTCTTCTGTTGTAAACGGCATTCACACGTTTTGCAAACTGTCACGTATGCTTGACCATAACATCAATCGGAACTACTCGGGTATTTCCGTGAGCTGTGAAATACACCTCGGATATAAGTGTAGGGTTACAATTTTTCGGGTAAATCGGCATCCGCCGATTAACACCTTTTCTAAGCGTGCATGTTAAGTAGTTCAATGTGTATGGAAGTGTTGGACATCCTTTTTAATCACTTTTGATCAGTAACTCATACCAAATGGCGTACTTGTTGTTGTGACATGTATACTTGTTTCCTCAATCAAATTTAACGACTTTTTGGATTTTACATTCAAGATCTATTTTTAGAAACGAAAGAAAGTGACGTCATTCTCGCGGGAAACAATATGGCGTCATCCCTATTATTTCAGAGGTGTTTTCTATTGGATAAACCCGATGTGTTCAGATTGACCATAACATGTCACCTAGTGTAGTGTACTGGAAGGTGTTGATTGTTTGTTAATCGGTCATTCTGTCAGTTGATTGGTCTTATATTATTGTAATTACGGTCGCATGTCGATAGTTGAGTTTGTAAAAGGTGTTGATTGGCTGCGATCGGGAGACAATGTCTGGCAATCATTTTCAATTATTACTCAATCGATATGCTCCTTTTCCCTAGAAATAAACTCTCGACAATCCCTACCTATCTCATTTCTCGATATTGAAATAAGAAGATACAACTTGAAGATGTCTACACCCACAGCCAAACGAAGACAGTTCTTTTCAGAGCTATCTTAAGGAATTTTAACTTCTCGAAAGACATTGCTTCAAATTGTCATTTTTTTAAAAAAATCCGTTTTGACCAAATTAACACTTCCTTAACACACTTTATATTTCCCTTCAAAAAAAAAAAAATAATTGTGTATTTCTTACTTCATAGTAATGATCATGATACACCGACACCGTGTAAAGGTAAACATTTCGCTGTAACTCGCATATTCTTTATTCCGTAAAATTCGTTAATACGAACATTTCTCATGGGAATGAAAGTGTTCGGATAAACGAGGGTCCACTGTAGTTTAAATCCTATGCTGGACACCTCTCCATTAATAAGTTATCAATAATTATTATCAAGTTGTTAAGTTTTCTGCACAAGATGTGGCAAAGATATTTCGCCTTTAAACTGGGTCAAAGTCATCAGAATGACCACTAAACCAAATCTTCAATATGGCTATAAGATTGAGTATGAAAGTTTAAGTTTAAACTTATTCATTTTACATTGATTATGAAACAAGTTCTTAAAACTTAGATAAATCACTCTCCAATATTCTGTCTGGATCATAACCAGTAATACCAGTGGGTTATTGAAAAGTTGCTATTCACAATATTCAAACCTACGACCCTTGTGTCCAAAGGTCGGCATCTACCTTTGGACAACAGTTGTATCAAAGGCCCCCAGCTGTCTAATATGCAAAGGTTTCAAAGGGGTAAACATTAATGTATCAGTAAAAATTAACTCAAGACTATTAAACCCTTATGGTGCTGGAACTGACTTCACGTTTATCCAAACAGGTTAGATCCAGGCCAGCCACCAAGTAAATTGGTAGCTGGCCTGCGATCTAACCTGTTTGCTACTCTGAGTATCTTTCCTCATCAAAATTAAGCAGTTTATCTAAGGTTTTGGAAAGCAGACGACACAAACATCTATTTTTAAAAACATTCCCAGCATTCTAAGGCTTAATAAGTCATGGTTTAACTCTCAAATACATTCATCTTTGGCACACACCCCTTTTGTCAGGATGTGTTCAAAAGACACCTGTCACATAATTATAGTAGTCTGTCGTATCACGATGATGTAAAACACTTTAACTCATGAATCTCTGTTTTAACCCATTACCAAACATTAACGACATTTGACCTGTTTGTTGCAGACGACTCTGGAAAACATTGTGGGAAAAGGAGAAATAGCTCTCGACGAGCAATTTCTCCTTTTCCCACAATGTTTTCTGCCCTATCAGAAGGTTATTTTTAAATTTCATCAAATTTTGAAATGTCGTCTGCAAACTCTTTCAATTTGGGACAGTCGAAAATTTGCCGCTTGGTAAAGGGTTAACAAACCTCTAGCAAACAATTGAAAGAGAATTTTGACAAAAAAAGAGACAGCATGCATTTGAGCTATATCAACATTGCTGTATCTAGGATTCAGTGCAAATCTAAGTGCTTCATGTCAAGTATTTCACCCTCAATATTGGCGAATGGGCTATATTAGTTTGATCTTAGCCATTTGATGAATCATGTTTGGGCCATGTCACGGGAAAAGGGGCACTCGGACATAGCAAACAGTGAAGCCCCAGACCAGCCGCCACGTCAGTGACGTGGCGGCTGGTCTGGTGTTACACTGTTTGCCATCTTAGAGGACATCAAGTTCTATCTTTAAATAAATACAAATGATAAATGTCGTGACTAGATGCTGGAATAATAGCGCTAAGATAGAGCTGAGTCAGTGCTTTTATGTATGTCCGAGTGCCCCTTTTCGCGTGACGCGGCCCATTTTATTTGTACTGATATATAGAAGAACCTTGCTGTAAGAGTAGTGTAGGAACTATCATTGGGTCCTACGTGAAGGTGGCAGCGTAAGACCTTGGAATCACAGGTTAAAGCCCCACCAGTACCTCTTGTTTCCTTGGTGTTTCCTTTGGCAAAACACTCAAAGAGTTTAAGCCTAGTATTGGTGTATTCAAGAAAGCCGCAACAATAACTGAAATATTGTTGACACGGCGTTAAACCTCTTAGTAAACTAAATACTCTGATCAAAGTGCTTTGACCAGAAGAACTTAAAGACCAACAGAGGACTGTCAAATTGTAAGCTCCCCTTGTGAAAGGGTATTACCTAGGTATGAGAATGTAAATGGTGATCCCTTCTCTTGTTCCTTTTTTGTATGGTGTTTAACGCCATACCAACAATTTTTCAGTTATGTAACGGCTTTCTTGGATGCACCAGTACTAGGCTAGGAAATAATGAATTGTGTTTTAAGGCACGTCTACAGCTAAGGTCATTTATCTTGCATTATGATGATGTGGATTTTAATCATTTACATGCTAAATGTTATACATGAATGATAGAGGTGTCAGTTGGGCTCAAACCTGGGACACCCTAGTGGTAAGTCTGCCACTGTAACCACTGAGCCATGCAGGACCCTAATCCCTTCTCTGTGCAGGTTCATTTCAAAGAACAAAAACAAAAACGGAAATTATCATATAGATGCCCAAATATTGCCTTACAAGATGTCATAGCCAAATGACCTATTAACCCTTTTAATGATGGGTAATTTTCTACAAATAAATTTTTCGGCATCTGCTTAATTTTGATGTGGAAGGATACTCAAAGTAGCAAACAGGTTTGATCACAGGTCAGCTGCCAATTTACTTGGCAGCTTGCGTAATTTGGCAGCTGGACTGGATCCAACCTGTTTGCATAAGCATGAATTTGGTTCCAGCGCTTTAAGGATTAAGAGATCGGTTATTGCTCCCTGGCAATGGAACAATAACATGAGTTTAAAAAGGTTGTTGCGTTGTTGTTCTCGGAAAGATGGAAGTCATTACTACATTACTACATCATGACATCCTATCTTGATCACGCACAGCTGTGGAATGGAAACTTTAACTGTAATTAAAAGGTAATTATCTTGTCATACCATGTAGGGGAGGAGCACAGATTGAATGCAATGGAACGCGACAATTATGAACCATGTTGTCAAAATACAGTGGACCCGCGATAATCCGAACGTCGTTTATCCGGAATATTCACCATCCGAACAGAATTTTGAGGGAACGGATCTTACCTTCATCAATTTAACTGTTTAATGCGGAAAATCCGCGTTCCGGAACCGGACAAAAATATTCGGGAACCAACAGTCACTTTTCATAGTATATGCGTATGGCTAGTCCGGAAACCAGTAAAATCGTTTATTTTGCGGTTACAGTTGCGAATGAAGGGATCGGTCTTCTGTTGTAAACGGCATTCACACGTTTTGCAAACTGTCACGTATGCTTGACCATAACATGTCACCTAGTGTAGTGTACTGGAAGGTGTTGATTGTTTGTTAATCGGTCATTCTGTCAGTTGATTGGTCTTACATTATTGTAATTACGGTCGCATGTCGATAGTTGAGTTTGTAAAAGGTGTTGATTGGCTGATTGGCTGCTTAGACAGCGATCGGGAGACAATGTCTGGCAATCATATTCAATTATTACTCAATCGATATGCTCCTTTTCCCTATAAATAAACTCTCGACAATCCCTACCTATCTCATGTCTCGATATTGAAATAAGAAGATACAACTTGAAGATGTCTACACCCACAGCCAAACGAAGACGGTTCTTTTCAGAGCTATCTTAAGGAATTTAACTTCTCGAAAGACATTGCTTCAAATTGTCATTTTATTTAAAAATTCGTTTTGACCAAATAAACACTTCTTTAACACACTTTATATTTCCCTTCAAAAAAAAAAAATTGTGTATTTCTTACTTCATAGTAATGATCATGATACACCGATTCCTTGTAAAGGTAAACATTTCGCTGTAACTCGCATATTCTTTATTCCGGAAAATTCGTTAATACGAACATTTCTCCTGGGAACGAAAGTGTTCGGATAAACGAGGGTCCACTGTATATACTATTCTTTTAGTGGAAAGCTCTTAAAACCATTGAAACAAAGGAGATATTGCACCTTTACCCCATTACCAAACAATAACGATATTTGACCAGTTTGTTGCAGGCTACCTTGAAAAACATTGTAGGAAAAGGAAGAATTGAAATTTCTCATTTTCCCACAATATATTCTACCCTATCTGAAGATTATTTTTCAATTTCATCACATTTTGAAATGTCATCTGCAACTCTTTCAATTTGAGACAGTCGAAAATTTGACGTTTGGTAAACGGTTTTAAACCCAAAGTAAAAAGAGCCATACCTCTCCAGCAGTGGGCTCCAAAGGAAGCTCTTTTCCTCTACCACGGTTCTTCCCATCACCTCTGTCACTTCTGCTTCTGTAACTCTCATCTCTCTCCCAATCCCTGTCCCTTTTTCTGTCTCGATCACGATCCCTACTCAAATCCGGACTTCTGCTACGACTCCGACTGTAGGATCGTTTACGATCTTTGTGTTTTTTCTTTTTGCGATCGCGAGATCGTGACCGTGAGCGACGCGATTTGCGTTCCCGAGATCGGCTTCTACTCCGGGACCGCCTCTTTCTGTAAATACATTAATGTAAATGCCTTTAATTTAAACACTTTAAATCCTTTGTTACAATTGACAGATTAACAAAAAGTCTCAAAATGAATATCCATGACAATTAAAACATTGAAGTGTGTTTAAGACTCAGACATAAATGTTTGTACTTGTGACTATTCTTTTTATTAGCTCTTATTGCAAAAAAAAAACTCCCGGAAGACCATTGCATTCTTTCGGTCAACAGAAAAACTCATGGAAGTCCACATGCCGTCAGCAGAATATAAACTATGCGGAGAGGGGCCATGTAATTCAGGTAGCGTTTAATTTATCCTAAAAAGTTGAGTAATTTAAAACCAACATTCCCTCTTATTTCACTATTGGTCAAAGCAATATTGCATTGTAACACATCATTGAAATCTTCTCTGAGAGACGCTTCCAATGACCTGTCACATTACAATATTGTACTTTTATTTAAGATAATATCCATGTTAATCAGTTTTGACTTACGCGAATATTTTCTATTAGTAGTTTTTAGTAAAATGGTCTAACCACTAGGTCATAAAGGCCTTTAATCATCTACAATTCTTAGTTGGTTTCAGGAAACATGACAATTTAACTGTTGAAAACAGACAACCCCAAAACACTAGGAAACAATATAATTTCACAAACAATGAATATCCATGACACTATCAACAGCTGGCAACTGTGATAGACCTTTAACTATGGTGAACATCTTAAAAGGACTTTCTAACAGATTGGGAATTAAATGGTTTAAAATAAATTGTATTCTACTGATTATATGACAATATATATTTCTAAAGCAATAAAAAAAAATACAAGACTATTTCATGGTTAAACCCTATATGTATTTTAAAAATACACTGCATATTTCATACTAGATTTTTAATGTTTTAACATACTTTTTCTTCTCTCGTTCCCTGCTCCTACTTCTACTCCGCTGTCTGTCTTTCTTTACCCTAAAAAAGTAGGAGTTGATGTTCAAGCAAAAAGCATTATATTTCATTTCAACTTATCGACATTACATCCTATATCAAACAAGTTCACACTCAAATGAATGAATGAATGGTGTTTTAATGCACATCAACAGCTAAGGTCATTTCGAGGGATCAATGCAATACTATCATAAGTGCTTCATGTTTGTGAAGCAGTTACTATATATAGGCTTGCATTGAACCCTCTATTTAGCACGCATTATGATGTGGTGGATAACCATTCTAATAAAACCAGAAGTATCTGTGGGGCTCAAACCCAGAAACCCCAAAGTTCTACGTCCACAATCAAAGCTTTATCATTAATGACAGAACTTAAAACTATTTAGACATCTCTATCGATATAGCTTGCAATAACCTGTCAAAAATTACATAGATCAGTTAAATTCTAACAACCTCAAGCACAATTACCATGATAGAAAGATAGAGAATAATAGGTTAGTGACGTTTATGGGTTAAGTTTTTCGGCCAAGCCGTAGGAATTTATTGGGTGAGCCTAAGGCGAACCTATTATTCTGTTTATCCCGTTACAAACCTTTCGAATACCACATTTTAACGAAAAAACAGAGAAAACGTTTTTTATATTTCGTGACGTCAAAAGCAAGATATGACGTCACATGGCGTTCTCTGTGTATGGTAGAATGGAAATAGTTCCAAGTAATAACTACGATTTCTTCGAATTAAGTAAGCATCCAACGATAATTTGTAACTGGAAACATTAGATGGACCAAACAGTATCGTTTCATTTCATAGATTTTAATTTCGATGGGCCAGCTCATGCATTGCTTGACAATATGCAAATGAGGGATATCACGTGTCAAGTAACCGTGAATCACTTAGTTTTCACGGCACCCCTTTTCACATCACCTTTCGCACCATGTAAAGGAATAACATTTATTTTACTGCAGTGTCATATTTCCAGGTGAATTGAATTATTTGGATGAAAAAGAAAACTCACAAAATTTGTAAATCAGTGTTACACCTCTACAAACATTGTGAGCAATATTAATCTCAAAAAACATAGATCAGTTATATTGGCCCCATCTCCAACAAAATATCGAAAAGGATTTAATAAGGTTCAAGTAAACCCGTTGGCAACATTTGTGCAGTGGTAGATTGTTAGCCACTTAATCTGAGGGTCCCATATTCTATCCCCAACAACCAAGGTGAAAATTGCCAGGACTAACCACAAGTTAGAGCAAGTACATACTGGTTTAGTATCCAGGAAGCAGTAATTGAGAGTGAATTCAAAAAGCTTCAAGCTTCACAATTGACGCAAAATAAATTAGTTTAAACTAAACTTAAGTTAACCCCACACTTACCCAGATTTTGCATTACTCATCAAGGCTTCAAGTTCATCCATCATCTGGTTAGCAACATCCTTGTCTTCTGTCTTGATGACGTCTTTATCTTTTTTTGTCTTCTCACCATTTTCTTCCTGAAATTACATTTTCCCTTTATTCCATTGCATCTTTACATCAAATTAACATTTCTTTCTGTTCTAGAAGATACACAACAAAAAAGGAGGAAGGTGGTTCAGGGGTAGAGGGTAGGCCTACTGACACGAGGGTCTTCGGTGTCAAATCCCGTGAGTAGTAGGTTCAGCCTTGATACTTTTCATATACAGTGAACCCTCGTTTATCCGGACCCCGATTATCCGGATGTCTCGCAATCCGAACAAAATTGTAAGGGAACGGAATTATTGGACCAGTTTATTGCAGACGACTTTTGAAAACATTGTGGGTAAAGGAGAAATTGCTCGTGACGAGCAATTTCTCCTTTTCCCACAATGTTTTCTGCCATATCAGAAGATTATCTTTGAATTTCATCACGTTTTGATGTCTTCTGCAAACTCTTTCAATTTGGGACGGTCGACAATTTGGCGTTTGCTAAAGGGTTATAACTATACACCGCTCATACAGACCTTTTATGTCTTAATGTGAATAAGAACATGCTCTGCTTCATTAGTCCGGATTATTCGGTAAACCGGACATTTTGTTGGGAACGGACGTGTTCGGATAAACGAGGGTTCACTGTATCCACATTTGGCATGAATACTGCTTATGATCCAGGAAGCAAAATCGAGAGTGGTTAATCTAAGTTGTAAGAATTTGTTTGCAATTGATGAAAGATAAAATAAGTTTAAAGTAATTAAAAAATAATTCATGAATTATATATATATATTACATATTTCAAAGCGATTGACAGTTTTATGCCATGTGCATGTTTTTCTTTTTTTAGGAATCAGAAAAACAATAAAGATGTGACAACAGAAGCAAAAAAAAGGCTGAATGACATACACAACATGCTCCATTTCTGCGCAATTGATCAAAAGACTTTAATAACAATGACAGGGAAGAAGAGGGATGTGTTTATTATCCTAAAAATGTTCCTTTAGTTCTTTTACCTTTATAGTACTGGAATAGACTTCATGCTTATGCAAACAGGTTAGATCACAGGACATCTGCCAATTCTCTGGGTATCTTTCCTCATCAAATTTAAGCAGATATCTAAGGTTTTGGAAAGCAGAGGACACAGAAATCTATTTCTAGAAAATTACCCAGTATTCAAAGGGTTAATTCTATCATCAAGTTGGATGTAGATCTATCAGCCTTACAAAGAGGGTAAAAATAAAATAAAAAAAATAAAAATGAGAAACAAGAATGATTCTTACAAGTTCTGAGTCTGCTTGTGTTTTTTCATTAGGCAGGGCCAATCCAGGGTAAAGCTTTTTCTTTATTTCCAGATCCGACATCTCTTTAACTGTCTGCGCTTCCTTGGCTTTTGGTAGAGGTTTGGGTTTCATCTTTTGTATCAATCGTAGGAGATTGGCTATGAAAGAATCCTGGAAATATTCATAATAGTATGGCTATGAAATTACTATGAATATAAACCAACATAGCAAATGCAAATAACTCTTGGTCAAAGATGCTCTATGAAAGGTTTCTGGAAATATTGTTAAATAAGACATCAACTTACGTGTAAACTTTAATAAAGATTTCCTTTAAATCCTTATCAAATTGAGCAAGATTCAATATATTCATGTTTTTCGCTGTTTGTATTTACCTCCTTGCGTGACACAATGTCGCTTGACAGAAATGATTGGTCATGGAAATGCGCTGTTAATTATTATGATGACCCATGTGACCAATGTATCTAAAAATACCAACTAGGTCGCATGACAAGCGAGGATTGAACATTTCCAAAGACCCTATGAGACGATGGTATCTAAAATTACCGCCTATTACTCTAAGTTTGGATTGTTGTTTATGATATTAACCAGTTTAAATGGTCTGCAATATTGACAATTTCAATGTTTTTTAACTTTTCTGTACAGTTATGAGCAAGGTTGGAAAGCTGTCAACAATCTAGTCTTTTGTTACTTTAGAAATCTATGTTGTTATCATAGAACACAATTTCCAATCTATTTGAGATAGTCCTTTTGAGAAAGTCTCAAAGAGAAAACTCACCAAATTGTAAAATAAACTCTTACCTCAAACTCTGCACCATTTTCATTCAGAACTTTTTTGAAGTCATCAAAAGTGCTGTTTTTCTCTGCTAGAGATATGATAAACTCAGCTGAAATAAAGAGTGTATACCATGATAGAAGTTTGGAGGTACTTGATATAATCAGTTAAAAGTGTCTCATAAGTCAAACTAACAGGCCCTTTCACTAGGGGTGACACTATAATAAACAAAACCATTATACCAAACTGACTCAACCTCATTTCACACCTTGTTTCAAACATTGTGATAAAAGTGAACTTATCAAAACTAGTATATACAGTCATGTACTCCATTTTCTGGTAACCATATTCCATAAATAAATGTAATTCAACAGACCTTTTGAGAAATTTGGTCAACCATGTATTACCAAAAAAATGATTGGTTAAGCAAAAATGATACTTCATTCATACTACTAGACCCCCCCACCCCTTTTATGTTTAAATATCTAGGGTTCAATGCAAGACGATAGTAAGTGCTTCATAATCATGAAGCACTTACTATAGTATTGCGCTGAACCCTTGATATGGTTTGAACGCATTTCCAACAACTTTTCAGTAATGTTACCGCTTTCCTGGATCCACCAGTACAAGGCTAAGGCTCTGAACTGTCTTGCCAAAGGATACGGACCCACAACACCAGAGGTACTGGGTTCTAAGACAGCCACCATAACAAAAAATAACCAATGGTCATGCAGGACCCTACGACACTCGTTATATTGTTAAAATCATTGGCAGATCTAGTTTTAACTTAAGAGTGGCATATCTGATTTTGATTTACTTGTCCGTAAACGCAAAAGAATTCTTCACTTGTCTAATTGTGGTTTACCGTTATATAGTAAAATCCGCTCAGGCTTTTGGACACGCTGGGCAATAGGGACAATTCATTTGCCACCCCTGAAACCTATGAAACTCCTTTTTGAAAATTTCTTATTTTTAACCCTAAAAATGCTGGGTAATTTTATAAAAAAAAAACAATTTTTGCGTTGTATGCTTTTCAAAACATAAAATATCTGCTTTATTTTGATGAGGAAAGATACTCAGACTAGCAAACAGGTTAGATCACAGGCCAGCTGCTAATTTACTTTAACCTGATGGGTTAACCTGTGACACAGCAATATGTAGAATATAGTATTAAAGAAAAACGTCTGTCATTTAAACTTAATAAGCATCAGAACACAAATGTTATCAATTTTCCATTTCACCTGTAACATAGGTACATTTAGGTCACAATGACCGTTCTTAACCTCTCACTTTACCCAAAGTTTTCTCACTCAATCAGGTTATATAACTCAGGGATTTGTGATCTGGGAGTTAAAAATGTTAAAGTTTTCATATGTACAATCATTGCAGCCATTTTTTGTTCAAATTTTCAATATGGGTCCGGTACGGTAATGTTGGGAAAAGTTTTTCAAAAATAAATGAATTCAAACAAATGGTTTGTGTTTTTATTAGAGGGAAGTTGGGACAGTTTATGCTTTTTCTCATGGCATCAACTGTTTCAAGACATATTTTTTAATTGACTTTTTTGACAGTCATTTTCTGTATCGTTATGAATGCGGTTGGATAGCTGTCAGTAATCTAGTCATATGTTACTTCAGAAATCTGTACATTTTTGTTGACCTTTATTTGAGACAGATACAAAAGCATAAGACTTCTATGAGTAGTGGTTGTGATATATGAAATCAGCATTGGAATCTATTTTTTTTTTTTTTTTTTTTTTTTATGGGTTTTACATCACATCAACATTATTTCAGTTATGTAGCGATGCCCGACTCTTAATGATGGAGGAAGACCCCATACTCAACTGCCCATAAGGGCTGGTCTAGGCGGGTAGAACCATCGGCATTCCGTAAGTCAGTCGGGAGAGGAATCTATTAATAAATCTTATAAACATCTGTTGCAATCACTAGAAACAAAATTGATCCACGTTATACATCAATTGTCCAGGTTGAATGCAATTAATTGTGGCAAAATAAAATAAAATGCAAACCATAGTGACAAAAGGAGCAACTGTAACTATAGAAGCCATTTCTTCTTTATAAAAATGGATGACTTGATGTTTTCTTGTACTATATCTTGTGTAATCAGTGGGAACATATTATTCTTAACCCAGAGGTTTCATAAGAGCCAAGGACCTGGGATTTCAACCAGCTACTTTGACAAGAAAACCCGGCTACTTTGCTCAGTATTACTATCATGATAAATCTTCTGATGAGGTCCCCTAAACCCTACATACTTTTGCAAATCAACCTCGCAATACAATAATTAATGAAACCCCTGTTTCTCTTTCTTAGTACTCTGAAGAATGCCAAGTTGAAAGGTAAGCAGATTTTAAGATAAAAGAAGGACATCTGAATGGTAATGAAGGTAATGATTCCAATTAATTGTTAATTCACATATAGTATTGTAAGCAACAGGGTTGTCATTAAGTTTTTTAGTAAGAGGCGAACTGTCCATTTGAGGAGGCCAATGAAGCAAACACCCAACAATAATTAGGTGTTATACATACCTTCTTATGACCACCTTTCCTTATTTTCATTATTTTGAGATGACCAAAAAATCTTTTAAAGCGATCAAATTGGCCTGTGGCCTGCTCTTAATAACAACCCTGACCACTTCTCTCATCTTCACCTCCTAGTGTGTTTAAATGCATACATCGAGGGTTCTACACAAAACTATAGTAAGTGCTTCACAAACATGAAGCACTTACTATAGTCTTGCATTGAATCGTTGACATGTAAAGGAGGAGTACAAAACATATCAAATGTAAAACAATAAAATCTCAAACTGTGTGGGTGGAGACTATGTTTGCGTCAGCCAGTGTCGGATTTCTTGGGAAGCAACACCTGTTACATAAAATCTTTTGTTTTGTAATGAATGCTAATGAGCAATGACATCTCAATAATTGCTTGTCACCTTAACGATTGCTTTTAACCTTTTCCTTTTGTGTACATTAGAACCTAAATTTGAAGTAACAGATCCAGGTTGATTCAACCCTCATTTATCATGCTTTATGACTAGACATGAAGTGACTGATTCACAAGGGATTTTAACTGACGGCTTGCATCAGCTGTTTGCATCAGCAATCAGTTTTTAATGAAAATCCTGGTATATACTTCTGTTTAAACACACCAGATTCAGATAGTTCACTACTTTACTTTATGCATGTACAACCCGAAATTTCAGAAGTTACTTTGGCAGCTTAAGTTTTAGAAGCCACTTTTACAAAAGGGTGAATACTTGTTCATAGGCAATAACTCCTTTGATCAGAGTGGTTCTTATCCAATATCACTAAGAAAATATTTGTTTTCATATAACTATCATTCTTTAAATTTGGGCAGGTAGCTTTTTGGCCTACTTCATTCTGAACTAGAATAGAAAGAAGAAGGAATGTTATTTCACGGTCAGTTTTCTGACCACTTTGGTAAAATGAGGCTCCCTTTAGTTTGATCTTCCATTTTACATTGATTGTGATGCAGGACATTTTTGCGTTATATATCAGGAGCCCACTATAGGCACCTTCGGTACAGGAAATTACTTTAAAATCATGCAGTTTTTCAAAAAAATCAAAGTGACACCAGCTTTTTGACTCCACAATTCATCAATTTCATTGATATAATTTCCAAAAATTAGCAGGCCATGACCTCTTCCCACTTTCATGAAAAAAAGCCTTGTTACAGAAACTTGAAAATTATGAAATTGATTCTCAATAACTGCTTCATGGATACTTACCCAGAACTCAAGGCCATTTGAGGGCTAGTCTTTGCAATTTTCATCTTGCTTAACAGGGATAGAACCCGGGACCCTCTGTACAAGAGGCTGACAATCTACCTTTGCACCACTGTGACATTTGAAGGACTTAAGTTTAACAAAAAACTTACCCAAGTCTTTATCATTCATGCCTAAATGGTTGTCGAGTTCAGTGCAGACTTTCGACACGAGTGACAGGTGCTCAAGTTTCTCTAGTGTATCCATCTTTGATACTTCTGAAATATATTCAAACATTTCTTTTTAATATAGGGTAATAATCAAAACAAAGAAAAGAACATATAAAGGGGTTACAACAATATTTGTAGTATGAGGGTGATTTGCGAAAGAAGGCATGAGGTTCTGGGGGACCCCATCAGTAGATTTAACATAAAACTGAGCAAAGAAGCCTGGGTTTCTGGTCGAAGTAGCCAGGGGGAAATCATTCAGTTTTCATAAAAACTTGTAAAAATCAGACCAGCTTATTGATTCCTAATTCAACAATAAAACTTCCTGAAGCCTATGATGATCATGTAGTCAAAATAATTTGACATGAAGATTGCTTTCTTTTTTCTGATGGGGCAATCTAACATTGGAATTTCGAGCGATCCAAATAATGTCAGACTTTTTATTCTAATTTTCGGATTAAAAGCACAAATGACCATTCAAAGACAATTGACCTTACGACACAGAGCAGTTAACCACGCCCACCGTAAATAGGGGAGGTCACTCTAATTTTCTCCGACATTCTGAGTGAAATAGAGTCAATGCACAAACTAGGATCCCTGTTTGACATTACCGATGATTTCGGATATTCTTATTTGAAATCGGAAATATTCTTACAAAATAAGCACCTGCCTTTATTGCTGGAAAATATGTACATAGCATGACAATTTGTAAAGAAGATGGTATATTTTGAGCGTTAGCAGAGACATTTATAACAGCTCTGTTATATATCTCTATGGCGTTGGGGGAGTGATTTACCCCAGCAGTGTGGGGTCCGATTAGCACCAAACACGATCCGTCCAAAGTCCGATCAGACTCAGATCCGAACAACATTGGTCCTTTCGGCACTGGTTCGACCAGTCCTTCAAAATGACCGTATTTCATACTAGTTCAAAACAGTTAATTTGAAGTATTTGCAAGTTACGAACAAAATTATCTCATTTTGATTCTTAAATGGTTTAGATTTTTATTTTACTAAATCGGCGTATATCCTGAATGATTCAAAACGCAGACCTACCAATTTTGTCATGTTAAATGTTATAATAGTGTTGGTCATGTTGAGATTATGTTGTTAACAATTGCTGATAGGAACAATCACTATTTTGTTGTCAAATAAGTTAATAATCAAGACTTTCGAACATAATCTTTTGTAGGCTACTCAATGGATGATTGTCGGTTTTGCTACTTGATTACGAACTAAGGGTCATTTTACCAAACGAAATAGTTTCAATTGTTCAAAATTTAAAGAGTTTGCAGACGTCATCTAAATGAAGATGATGAATTAATACTTTTCTGATAGGGCAGAACATATTATTGTAAAAGGATAACTTGATCGTTAAGAGCAATTTCTCCTTTTCCCACAATATTTTCCCTGGTTGTCAAAGTAGTCAAATGTAGTTATTGTTTGGTAAAGGGTTAACAAACCTCGATTGTTAAAAAGGATTAAGGGTTTCGACGCTTATTAACATCAATCTGACACAATTGCACTTTATGGTCAAGTCACAAACCCTTTATTGTTTAGCCAATCGGCGGTCTTTGTAATCAACCACTGGCTACCCAGAGTGTGTTTTACAACATATTACAGCAACATTAGATTCTTTAAGGTATTCGGATAAAGTTGCAACAAGGAGCTGTGGATTTGTTTTGTTTTTAATAGCTTTTAAATTTGGATATGATACATCGATCATTACAGGTAGGTGGATTGATGGGCTATAGTGAGGAAGTTAATTAATTGTTTAAGGTGCTCTTAGGGGGAGTCCCTCTTAGGGTCCTTTTAAAAACAAAATCAATTAATTAAAATCCAATTTGAAGAATTTGTATATATCCAACTGGAAACCATGTCCTCTCACAACATTATTGATCAATATTGTATTTTAGTTAACATTTGATTCATTATCAAATGCAACTACTAACATTCGTCATTATGTGTCAATTCCGTTTTTTAAAAACAACAATTTTTCATTTTCAAACGAAGATAAAAGACAAAAATAAAAATTTACTAGCATGTAAAAGAAAAAAAGAAAGAAAATAATAGTTCATACTTCTATTCTTTACATCGTTTTATAAATTAAGTGTTTGCATATATTTACTAATTGCGTGTAGTTCTCAGTCATTTCACAATATATGTGACAGATTTAGGAAATGGGATAAACTCTACTTCACCCACAAGTCTCTCCTTATACATAATTTCTCTATTATAAGTACTTAAACAATATCTTAAGCAGTATTGACGAAGGAAAATCTCAGCACAATAGTACTATGTGTTGACGGAGTCGCACAGCATGTCGGAGAAAATGGCGGATAGCAACCGAAGTGTTCGCTGATTGGTCAGTTCCAGCTGTCAATCAAAGTCTGTCATAAGGTCAATTGATGTGACAAGATATGTAGAATAAACTTATACACCACCAAACAATGGCATCAATTATCGTTAAACTATTAAAAAAACACTGAATTAGGTTTCTCCCATTCCAGTGCGCATGCGCAGAAAAAAATTATTGAGAGCAAAAAAAACAAAGTTAATATGCAGAATACAGACATGTTAAATGCATGGATTGATTAAAAAAGGATTTTACAACTGTTAGTATAATAAATCGATAATTTCTTATAACAATGTAGGGAAATATGGGTCTTCAAACAGTGCTACAAAATTTTTGACACAAGTAGCCACCATTAAATGAATGGTTCGAAAGTTTGATATGACAGGAGATATTGCCTGGTCAAAAAATTTCTCAATATTTTCTGCTCACGGCAAATTAGTTTGACTAAGCATGGATGATGGGTACAAAGGATCTGTGGTCGTGAAATGGTGGGCATCAGGGACTTGAGAACAGAAAACCTAAAATCTTTCTTTTTCTTTCTTTAAATTATCTCTTATTTGAGCATTATTGTACATGGTCCTTGAATGACTTACCAGTTCTAGGCTAGGAAATGTATCTTGCCCAAGGACAATCCACCGTGAACTAAGTAGTCGCCTTTGAGGATTGAACCTGACGCTAACTGTTAAACCACTACACAACCTCAAAACCTATAGCCAATGAATATTTGGAATGAAATACACTTGCTGGTCTAGTAAACTACTGTAATGGTAGATTATCCAGTAGACATGGCCACATGTCCTATGACACTCAAAAATTTACTGGAAAAAAAACAACAAGCTAACACAGTTTGCAGTCTGAGTCTTGTGTTCTGATAATTTTAATTTTCCAGCAATCGGATCAATTTCATTACAAAACTGTCTGCATGATTTATTTTTTGTTTTTTCAAAGGGGGTTTATCAAAAAAAAAAAAAAAATCCATACAATGTCATACAGTAAGATGTGCGTTTGGTTTTAAAAGAAATAAACAGCAACAGGGAAGAGCACATTGCTAAGTGTACAGCGAAGTTGTCTATTTCTTAAGTATAAGCAAATAGTGAATAACAATCGACATAGAAAGAAACGCGTACTTTATTCTGAACATCAAATTAAGTACCTTTTTTGCTTGATCATTCAAATAAATGCCTCAAACGTGTTGTTTTGTGTTTCTTTTCTAAAATTCAATTTTCAACGTATGCAAGCGTTTAGATTTGTGTTTTCAAGCTGTTGAATGACAAGGAAGACATTGTTGTTGTTGTTTGTGGCGTTGTTGTTGTTCATTGAATGAAATTCGTCACACTTTTTAACGCTATCAAATTTTCATACGCTGAATACATTTGGTTGTTAAAAAAAGTTGTACCGCATATTTCTGTTTAAAACAAGGGAAAAAAAACATGCTTATCAGATCTTTGTTTAAGATGACACCAGCGCATTTATAATAAAAAAACCTTTAAATTTCCTAGAAATCGAACATTACAAAAGATGGAAAGTATTGATGGGTCGTCATTGGGGAAAAAACAGAGTATCAATGCAAAGAGACCATGGTTGAAAAAAGAGAAGTTTCTTTTTCATCAATTTATCAATTTTCATTCCATGTCCATTGCTGAGTCGGCCAATTCAGTTCCAAATATAAATGCACCAATACATGAACAAATTCGCCAATCTATCAGTCTGTCGTCCGAATTCAAAACCACCGTCATGTGATATTGTGTTTACTGCACCCGTTGTATCCTAACGTGTATTAACCTGGTTAACGCGAAAACCGAGGTTGCAAGATGTCACATTAAACTATTAAACTATTGTTCCAAATATATCTATTTTGTTTACTAGAGTTCTACATTGCCCGACCGTATTTTCTTCCCAAGCCAAAACAAATGATGACGTCAGGTCTGACACATTCTATGCCAATTTGGGGATATCGGAAGTAACATATGCCTTACGTTGCAAACGCCTTCGGTGGTTTAGGGACGTACATCGCTCTACTACCTCCTTAAACCAAATTTCTCAGCATGGCCATTCCTGGCGCGAAGGGACGAGGAAGACCAAGAAAGTTCAGGCCAGACTGCATTGTTTCTGACAGGAAGGAATGCAACCTCGCCAGTGTCAGCCAATGAACAGAACTAATTGGAGATTCGATATATGTATATCTAGCCAGTGACAGTTGTCCAGGGGTAGAGCCTTGGCCATGGACACGTTGGTCGTGTGTTCGAATCCCGAGAATAGCTGGATCTGCCTTGCGATCTTTCATTAAACCACACAGTACTGGCTATGTATCCAGGAAGCAGACTCGAGAGTGATCAATCTAAGTTGTAAAAACTTGTTTTACGATCGATGTAAAATAAATAACTATACTAATTTTAAGAAAATCTAGCCGCCTGCTGCCCGACCCCAGTGACTGGGACCCCCGCAGCAGATAACAAATAAAATCAGGATTAAGTAAGTAAAAAAAAATACTCCTGAAACTTACTATCATCTCGTGTTCTTTTTACCTTTTGTTATTTTCATTACAATTACCTAGTAGTGTTAAAGGTTTCTCGTGACCGATACGTCTTTCGCTCATTACTAAAGAAGGGACGGGTCCATTCCATTGACAGGCGGTTGGCATGAATATTTCCTTCATAACAGCATAACGATGTAGTCCTAAAAATACAAAAAAAAAAGATTAAAAAGATACAAGAAAATACAGAACATTAACACAGAATCAATATATACATATACTCTAAAGGCTAATACTTTCCTGGAGAAACAACCTGGAATTTGGTCTTTCAAAACTTCGAAGAACAACTTACAACCTACAACGACCCTAGACTGGGAACCGGTCTGGCATCTGTCTTGTGAAACATGGTGGAGTCAGAAGACAGCGGGGAACAAGTTTACAACGACCCGGAAGTGCCACACCGATTGTATCCTATCGTTTTTTAACCTGTGTGAAGCAATGACCGAGTCAACATGTTACATTAATCAAACCATTGTTCAAAATCTTTCTTTTCTATCTTACACAGTTTCACATCGCCGACAATCTTTTTTAGTTTTCAGTTAAGAATTTATAATGGCGGAGAAAGACCTAAATTTTGACTGTCCATTACGGCTACTTTTTTTTTACAATTAAAACGCCAATGACATAATATTATGAAGGCCACCATATTGCTTCTTGTTTTTACAATTTAAACATCCCTGACATTATATTTATCAAAGCCGTCATGTTGTTTCTAATACGGCTACTTGCATTGTACCTTCGTTTTCAAATATACATCTTAAATGTAATATCTAAATAGTCATTTTATTTGATAAAGGAAACACAAATATACCAGAGCATATAAATTCACAAAAATATGGATTACCGGTAAAGAAAATAATAATTTAATTAAATGATGTTCAACACTTCCATATACATAGAGAAAAGATGGTTGGTGTCGTGAATCGGAAATGTTATCGGGCAAGGCGAAGGAATATTATCCGGTGAGCTGAAGGATAACCTTTCATATTCAAAGACGCCAACCATCTCTTCTTTTTATCCTGTTACTTATGGGGTTTCAGATTTTAACAAAAATAAAAACAAAATACGTAAAACAGCGTAACAAAACGGAAACTCAATAAGGACACCTAAAATGTCATATGGCACCCTGTTATCGGTCCCTAAATTGCCCATGTAACAGGATAATTGAACAACTCAATGTGGACGACCACATGAAGTGAGATATTGGCCGGTTCACATGAAACAAAATTGGTAATTCTATACTTATGTACGAGATGTTTTTCTCAGGTCACGGAAATACCCGAGTAGTTACGATTGCAAGAGCTGGTCATGTCGGATAGAACCACTGGCATTCAGCATGTCAACCAGGATAACAATAACGACTTTATTTCACGAGGAAACCTATTTGGCAATTTAAACGGAAAAAATCTTCCACGAGATACTTCCCCCTTCTTTCACAAAATTCTCTATGATACGTTTCCTGCAAAATTCTTTTAGAAGCCTAACGAAAGAAAATTAATTGCTCAATTAGCAGTGACCAAATAAGGTGTTCTAGTCTCCGTTAAGACCATATTCCATACTACACAACTTTGCCTTAATTGCCACAGAAAACGTTGGAAACCACTGTGACAAAAGGGTGTAATGCTCACAATTATCATGTGCAATAAACAATTTTTCAACATTCTGCAATAATTTTTAATGAAAAATATGTTCTTTGTCTTTTTTTTCAATGCTTTTTCTTGATCGTCTGATATAGCTTTCAAATTGGGCCTATTACACATTTCAAAAGTTTAAATTGGTAAACGTCCTTTACATTGGTCTCCATTTTAGGATCTTTGCACATGGGCAAAGTTCATTTAGTAATTAACTGCATTTCAATCATTGAAGAAGAAATGCACTTAGACTCAAAACCCTATACACCACTTAGTGCTATATAGCAGCAGCTTCACTGCTTTCGAGACTTGCAACTTGGTGGAGGGAAACGACTCCTCCCTTAATTGTACAAGTAATTTGAATAAAATGAACGAATTCATCGATTTCTGATCAAAAATAAAGATGGCCAGTTTCTTTTGGTTTAATCATATATCACAAATGAAAATGTGAGGGATATTCCATAGTAAATCCATAGTAAATTATAAAAAATTAACCAATTTACTCATGCAGTCAGGATTGGAATATGACTAATTTGCACACATGTCGAAATTAAACTGGGACACGTCTGCTTTTATTTAGGAACCTCGTTTTGATAATACATACGACAAAAGACAAAGAGCGGACACAAGCGGACACACCTGTTACTTACATGCTTTCTTCAAAATCTCTATAAAAGCTCATCGTTTGGGCAACAATCTTCATAACTAAGATTTTCTTGTAACACAGATACTATAGTTATCTAAATCAAGATGAGTTTGAATGTATTGTACATGGTGCTTCTGGTGAGTTATTCATTTAATTCTTCCTTTTTATTTTATTCATTTATTCATTTATTCATTTATTCATTTATCTATTTATTCATCTTTATTTACATTAAAAGATCTTCGAGTCTACCACTATGATTCTGTAGTAAACACGTTTCTAGTATGAAATGTACGCTAGTTATATCAATTAATCGATAGTTGATTCAATAAGAAACAGTTTTTTACTAAAAATATATATGTGAATTGTATAAATTGACCTATAGTCTTAGTTCGGGCTTATTTTACATCACTCGTGATATTGTGGATGTTATTAATCAGAACTGTATTTGAATTTTGTACGTAGATATCGGCTGAAACCACATTTGTCTTTCTTTTTTGTAAATTTTGTAAGTGGCCAGATACAATTTTTATCGAATACGCCAATAAATGAAATGAGTTAATACATTGCATTCTTTTTATTTCATGATTCATTTTATCTTTATGTTCATTTTCATTTGAAACTATACGGCTTAGGCAAAATCTCTGGATACGATGATCAAATAAACTGTGGTAATGATTTGACCGTTATAGTGCTGGAACCGACTTCATGCTTATGCAAACAGGTTATATCCAGGCCAGCCGCCAAGTATATTGGCGGCTGGCGTGTGATCTAACCTGTTTGCTACTCTGAGTATCTTTCCTGATCAAATTTAAGCAGACATATAAGGTTTTGGAAAGCAGACTACACTAATATCAAGTTTTAGAAAATTACCCAACATTCTACGGGTTAAAACATGTATACAGAACAATAAGCTATTGTTGCATAGACTGCCTTTTGTGGTCCTTTTTATGTTACGGTGTGCCGTTAGCGCCATAATCCTACTTATACTCACCTAAGAGGGTGTAAACAAACCCATCAGTCTATTAGCACTTGTACTACCATCAGCGTTTTTTTTTTTTCAAATTAACGCCCGTTTATGGTGGTCTGTAAGCGCCTTGGTACGGTTGGATTACTTACTCTTTTAAAATGTTCATATATCAATATCATAAACTCATTACAAAAGTTTTGCTCAATATCATACACTCATTACAAATTATGTATTTACTATCCTTAACCCATAACACATTTTCTATTTATTATCATTCATTCGTTGCAAATCTTTATTCATTTTTCTTAAACCAAATACATTTTAGCCTGTCAATAATTCAATATACGTTTATCAACATCATCATATTGTGCGCTTAATGACCATAGCTGTCGATGCGCCTTATGACACCATTCATTCATTAGTAAGATTGCTTCTTACATTAGAAATGTACACAGCCACCATTTAATGATTTATTAAGGAGCCCACCATCGGCGACACTTTCTAAAGTACGGTGGCCTGCTAGTGACATAGTACTACTACATGTACTTTTTATCTTAGAAATGTAGACAAATCCATCAGTTACCATTGAGACTCTATTTAACAATACTTTCTAATCTACGGTGTCCTGTAAGCACCATGGTACTATTGCTTCTCACCTTAGAATTGAAAACCATTGCAATGTGACACGTCATTGGAAGCGTCTCAGAGAGACGATTCCAATGATGTGTTACTTTGCGATATTGCTTCGCCCAATTTTGAAATAAGAGGAATCGTTGTTTTAGACTTACTCAGATCTTGAGCGTAAACTATTTAGTAAAACGGTACCCTGTTCTGTACTAATTGGCGCTCTGTCTTATTTTCTCCAGCTTTCTCGCCAAACAGCCAGCCAATGAACCCGCTGCAGAAATAGAATTGACCAGACACCTTTTGGCGCTCTTTGGAGAGGTAAATTATTTCTTACCAAATAAATTCATTCTCATCCCAACTTTAAACATCAGGGCAGACCAGAACAGAACAACACAATTATTTCATCTCTCAGGTATAATATGTACAATATGTACAGCATGAGGGGTAACACGAATCAATTTAGGAGCCAAAGTTACACGTAAAGTGATAACTTATAGGGAAAATTCAGAGACGTGCCTCAGAAATACTAATGTACATGTCTTGTCCAAGGGTTTTCCCCAATGGAAGCTTGCGAAGAAATAATTAAGCATTCGGAACACCTCGGCCATTTCTTAAAATAACCTCGGAGGTAATGGGGAGCCATTTTTGAAAGTAGGTCAGCAACGAAGGGCATGTACGTTTGCAATTGTATCTACTCGGAAACCCCCGATACAAGCCGGGGATTGCCGAAAACAGCCGATTGACAAAATATGAAACAAAGATGTGTTGATATGATTATCTTTAATGAAAAGGGTAAAAAAGACATACAATTGTGATATATAACCAATTTGTGTGTATTGAAATACATATCTAGTGCCTATGTGCATTTTGCGTTAGCCGCCGGAAATAAGGCGAATTACCCCAGGATTTCTGGTGTATTCATGTACTGCCTACGAGGTATATCTACCGACTTGTTACGGGGATTGCCGAGTAGATACGATTGATAATTAAGGTGAATAATCTTTTTTTGCTTTATTTATCTTAACAGGTTGACCTACGATACAAAGGGTTGAGCGGTTATAACATCTCAAGGAGGGTTTACTTGAGGCAGGTTGTCATTGAAAAGGTATGTATTTATATACACATGCAAAGGTATTATAAAAACGCAAGGTATAACGTCGGCATAGTATGTTTGTTTGTTTGTTTAATTTGTTTTACCAAAGATGGCTATATAAGCCCATCGTGTCACTCTCGATGTCTGCTTCCTGGATAATACACCAGCCGATTAATGAATGGCGATCACCTGGTTGGAAAATCATGTGAAACACATAGAAATACTGTCATTTATCTAGTAATAACAACGTGAACATTCGAAAATTCAGAGTGCATCATTCTTCATCTCTGAACTAGTCACATGATACATTTTTAACTGACCAATCAGAATTTGTGATTTCAAATATGTAAACAAACATATTGTTGATAAACATGATTGAATTGGAGACAACTATATGTCAAGCACAAACTAGAAGGAGTTTATTTAATAGGGTCCAACAGAATTCATCAGGTAATTTTCATGACTTCTATGAACATAATAAAAGAACTTCATATATTTTCAGTACATGTAATTATCTTTTACTAATATACTGTTATGTGCCTTTAAGATTTAATCATTTCCTTCTTATTTAGTTTCTTTCTGGCCCAGTGGGTAAAGTATAAACCTTGAAATTACACGTCCTTTCTTAACGTGTGGGTTCAGGTCATGACATCCGTGTTTGAATTTTCATTAGATGTTATTTCCCTGCAGACTAAAGGAATCATTAGAAACACACCGGCCATTTCTTAAAATAAACTTCGGTGGTAATGGATAGCCATTTTGGAAGTAGTCCGGCAACATGGCGGCGACGAAGGGCATATCCGTTGCAATTGTATCTACTGACATAATATGAAGCATATATATGTTTTGATATGATAGTCTTTAATGAAATTAGTAAAAAAAATCAAATGTGATATTTAACCGGCAAATATGTGTGTATTTGCATAAAAATTTTGTCCCTGTGTGTAATGTTTGTAATGTAATCAATTGTGTGTTATCAGGTGGAAAACAGCCAAATTACCCCTAGGATTTCTGGTGTATTCATGAACTACCTACGAGGTTAATCTACCGGAAAGTGGCGGGGATTGCCGAGTAGATACGATTGTAAAGGAATGCCAATGAGTCTCCCCGTTTTGGCTGGGCCTTATGGGCGATTCAATAAATCAACCATAGATTTGAAGTCTCGGAGAAATAGACGTATGTTTAACAAAAGTGTGCTTCCGGGTTTGCCATAGCACTTTTACACTCAAAATGCATTGGATTGTCTACTTGTATTGCGCTAAAAAGACCAGTATCATTCACTCTTCCTTCAATAAAATCCATATCAATCATTCATGGTACTGGGGTTGTTATTTTCATTGTAATTACTGGTAATGAATTGTATGCGGGTAATCTTAGAAAAATAAATCTTAACAGCTCATTTTTCGTGTTGTCTTTCTTCAGATGCCTTCTAGAAACAGTTCGCCCCCATGGTCGTTAAGTCGATGCTTTAACCCTAAGAATACTGAATAATTTTCCTATAACATATTTTTGTGTCGTCTGCTTTCCCAAACCTTAAATATCTGCTTAATTTTGTTGAGAAAAGATGCTCAGAGTAGCACACAGGTTAGATCACAGGCCAGCCGCCAATTCACATGACGGATGGCCTGGATATAACCTGCTAATATAAGCATGAAGTCGGTTCCAGCACTATAAGGATTAAGCTGTACTCGTCTCTTAACAAAAGGCCATTTTATCTTTCTTTTGTCTTAAGTTGCTGAAAACGTGTATTTCCATCTAAAAAATGCACTTGATTTCAGTACTTTAATCGCAAACGCCTATCCACTACAGCCATCTCGCATGATGAGCCCCGTAATGTGCAGGGAATTGTCTGCGTGTTAAAGGCTGTCTTATCTTGTGACCTTAATCCATTAATCCATAGTAGGCGTGAGTACTGTTCATGTATCCAGGAAGAAGAATCGAGAGCGATTTATATAAGTTGTAAGAACTTGTTTCACAATCGATGTAAAAGCAATAGATTCAACCCAAACTATCAAAATTAAGACTGATTTGTTTACTCGTGGTTTAACGTCGTTTCAACAGCAGTTCTGTTATTTTACGGCTTTCCTGGATTTCACCACTACTAGGCATTGCTCTGCACATTCGGAACTACTCGGGTATTTTCGTGGGCTGTGAAATACACCTCGGATATAAGCGTAGGGTTACAATTTTTCGGGTAAATCGGCATCCGCCAATTAACACCTTTTCTAAGCTTGCACGTTAAGTAGTTCAATGTATATGGAAGTGTTGGATATCTTTTTAAATCATTTTTTTTCGGTAATTCATACGAAATAGCGAAATAATACGTTGTGACATATATAGTTATTTCATTAATCAAATTAAGCGACTTTTACGATTTCATATGTAAGTTCTTTTTTTTTAACATCGAAAGTGAAGTGACGTCATTTACGCGGGAACCAATATGGCGTCATCCCTATTATTTCAGAGGTGTTTTCATTGGATAAACCCGATGTGTTCAGATTGTGCACTGCATTGTCGTTCCCAATGAAACTCCCACAAACAACAATAACAACAAAACTGTTAACAAAACTGTTGTTAGGATACCACGCACAATCGACAAATCAATAAAACAAGTACGTCTACATAGAGTGTCATGGCTTTCTCCATTCGGAACACCTCGGCCATTTCTTAAAATAACCCCGGAGGTAATGGGGAGCCATTTTTGAAAGTAGGTCAGCAACGAAGGCAATCGGAACTACTCGGGTATTTCCGTGAGCTGTGAAATACACCTCGGATATAAGTGTAGGGTTACAATTTTTCGGGTAAATCGGCATCCGCCAATTAACACATTTTCTAAGCGTGCACGTTAAGTAGTTCAATGTGTATGGAAGTGTTGGACATCCTTTTTAATCACTTTTTATCAGTAACTCATACCAAATGGCGAACTTGTTGTTGTGACATGTATACTTGTTTCCTCAATCAAATTAAACGACTTTTTGGATTTTACATTCAAGATCTATTTTTAGAAACGAAAGAAAATGACGTCATTCTCGCGGGAAACAATATGGCGTCATCCCTATCATTTCAGAGGTGTTTTCTATTGGATAAACCCGATGTGTTCAGATTGCAACGAAGGACATGTCCGTTTGCAATCGTATCTACTCGGAAATCCCGGGGAATGTCGAAAAGAGCCGATTGACAAAATATGAAACAAAGATGTGTTGATATGATCATCATTAATGAAAAGGGTAATAAAAACCTTCACTTGTGATATATAACCAATTTGTGTGTATCTAAATACATAGTTAGTGCCTGTGTGCATTTTGCGTTATCCGCCGGAAATAAGGCGAATTACCCCAGGATTTCTGGTGTATTCATGTACTGCCTACGAGGTATATCTACCGACTTGTTACGGGGATTGCCGAGTAGATACGATTGGGCTTTCTCACACGGTAGGAAGATTTGAAATACCCGACCTAGTCAAAATAATTCGACATGAAGATTGCTTTTTATTTTCTGATGGGACGGAGAAATTGCCTGATGCATTTTTTTCTCAATATTTCCCGATAGCGTCAAATTAGTTCGACTAATACCCGACCAGGCGACCTAGATTGATTATGTGTCGGAAGCAAATTTTAAGTACAATTTCAAATATTTCAGTTAGGTTTAACGCCATTTTAACACTTTTTAGGCTATATTAGGCTGGTGCTTCCAAATGTTTTACCAAAGTACACTTCCAAATCACAAGAGATATCGCTAGGGCTTGCATGCTTTTTTACCTTCAATTGGGAAGAGGCATGAGTCTGTTGAATATATAAAATTCTATCGCTGAAATTGCTAAATTGGGAAGCCTTAAAGCTGGTATGACTGAGTGTTCGGGAAAACTTCATGAATTTAAAGGAATTTCCAAATGTGAAGGTGCCTTTTATGGGAATCTGTTACATAACACAAAAAAGCCCGTGGACCGATTAAGTAAGAGGACCCTGTCGGTTTCGAGATGTGTCGGAAGCAATTATCTACAATCGTTAAGAAAATGCCCAAAAGGGACCTCAAGCTAAGACCTGGGTAATGGAGAAAGGTCAGGCTTAACAAAAAGGCCAATCTAAGATCAAGTTTCATAATTCAAGCATATTCCCTCGATTAACTTGGATGATCCGAGCTGTAACAGTGGTACGTAGAATGAATTATCTACGTCTTGGTCATTCGGACTATCCCTGGATTGGAATTTTCATTTACCAACTTCATGTACTTTTAATAACAATCAACATGAAAATTAAAAAATAAAGGGAGGTAATTGATATGAAAGGAATCACAAAATCGTTGGTATTCATTTTGTCAACATCAATTAAAAATCGCACAAATCTTGAAAATTGGTTTGTTTAATAGATCTACCTTTTAAATGATGAATTGACTTTTTCATGAATTACTTTTCAACTTATTCCTTAACCAAAGTAAATGTCAGTTTTCAAGGATTATTACTATTACACCGAGACCTAACAAACAAGTAAAAGATACCCGCTACCCATCTCAGGCAGGTCTCGCTTTCTGATGTGGTCCTTCAAATTTCAATATAACCAATTTGTGTAAAATTTCTTTGACTTGCATTTGTTCAAACGCACTCACATTTTTTATTGATTTATTTACCACATCGTCCAAATCTCACAGAAGCTTGACAAAAAAATAACAAATGAAAGCGTCTAGAGACACTGACGTAACAACAACAATTTTGACAGGTGGCGGGAATTGAACTTTGACCAGGCACGATCTATAAAGTAAATATGTCAAAAAGGCGGCTCCTGCTGATCTCCAATTCCACTCTACACGGGAGTGGGTACTTAGAACACTGTAAAGACCAGATAAAGGAATTCTTAACGGAGTAAGGTTATATTTAGGTTAGGCAGAAACATGTCACTTGATAGGGTTGTATCATGTATGGAAAAAGAATTGACGTACATGTGAAAGTGAAAATGAAACAAATTAATGTCCTTTACATAAGGACATGATATTACCCGCTGCAAAAATGTCTCAACATTTCGTGATCTCATCGAATTAGTTAGACAAGCTTCCTTGATCCATTACCCCAACACTAGTTTCTTTACAAACTACCAAGACAGGAACAGTAACTTGTAGTTTATAAGTAATGTACTTCCTTCTAAAATATAATGACAAATTTCTGTGGAAAGGTAAGGTTTCGTTTGAACTTCACAAGGCGGACGTTCCACCTTTTCAAACTAATTTGATACAATCAGGAAATATATAGTTAGTTCTGCATTGGGCAAAATCTCACATTGTTTGGTATAGTGCCATACACTGGTGCTTGAAACAAACTTCGATAATATCCCAATATATGCTCTATATGCTATATAAGTTCTCTCTTATATAGTATATAGAGCATATATTGGGATATTATCGAAGATTGTTTCAAGCACCTGTGGTGCCATATAAGGCCCATTCTTATTACATTGGAGAGTCTTTCACAAATATGAAGGACTTACTATAGGCTTATCAAAGTCCCAGATAAAATGAAATAATTATACTGTATGAATCTTCTGAATGCAATTTTATGAAAGTCTGTCATTTAAAAATCCTAAGCTGTTTGCATTCAATGGAATTGTCTCATCAAAACGATTCAAATGAGTATCAGCAAATTAATCTTTTGGAAGAAATAAGAACAAAAATATGTAGAAGCATTTTAGGTTTACAAGTTAAAGTTAAAAGTTGGCAGAGTTCCTAAGTCTGTAAAGCGTTTGCATGGTTTGCAGAGGTCCACTCTTTAAGTCCCTCGCTAAGTTTGTTATCTGTACTTCTTTCTTTGAGGTAAGCTAATTTAATAAACTTAACATGTATGCATCTAATTCTTATTGCAGTAAAGTCAAGACAGTTTTATTCATACCATATGCACTCCACGATCGAGATGGTTATGCCAAAATGGCCAAAGATGCCTACAGCACTATGGGTAATTTGACTTATTTCAGATTTTTACATCTTGGGGACTAACTCAGAAAATTGTTGTCTTGGAATGATGAAAGTTGCCCTAAGTTGCTGAAACCCTGTGATTTCTTTAAATAGTGTAAATTGAGCCTTCGCAGCTTTCTATTCTTCTATGGGAAAGCCTGTTTTTAATAAAAAAATTCCCTTTCAGCTTGCTAATATTACATGGCAAAAGGAGTTAAACGCTGTCGATAATCTAGACATACACTACTTTAGAAATCTTTGTCGTCATTTTATCTTGGTAGAATTTTTTTTTTTTTAAAAGTAAAATCAAGTAAGGAGACTGGCCCAATTTGAAAGCAACTGTAGACAACAACTGAACAGAATGTGTAGGGTGAACATCTCAATCAATTTATATTGATGTCAGTTTAGACACATAAATCCGAGGCATGTAGAAGCCATTGCGCTCTTGAGCAATATCTATCCTTGTCACTGTGGTATTTACTTAATATTCCAAAGGTGTTTTCATGTTTGAAGCTTGTAGTAATGTGCTGTAAACAGTTGTGGGATTTGTCCCACGATTTATAATTTAATACATCTACTTAATGATGAATATCATACATCGTTTGGCAAGGATATTATTGTGTTTCAGGTTACACAGTTGAAAGTATCCATGAGGCACAGGACCCAGTAGAGGCCGTGAAGAATGCAGAGGCTGTGTTTATAGGTATGTCATGGCGATAGTGGTGCATTGGTAGAGTGTAGGCCTCTTGTACCGAGGGTTTGGGGATCGAATCCATGTTAGGTGAGGTGAGAATTGACTGGACTAACCCGCAAATCAGCGCGGGTACTGGTGTAGTATCCAGGAAGCAGTCATCCAGAGTGAATCTAATAAGCTTCTAGCTACCTTCACAATCGATGTAAAACAACTAAGATTAAACATAAACAGGCATGTTGGTTGCCTGTTCCAAATTCAAAGGGTTTGCAGACAACATTTCAAAATGTGATAAAGCTGAAAAACAATCCTCTGATAGGATTGAAAACATTGTGGGAAAAGGAGAAATTGCTCATTAAGAGCAATTTCTCCTTTTCCCACAATGTTTTCCAGAGTTGTCTGCAACTAACTGATTAAATTTCGTTATTGTTTAGTAATGGGCTAGTCCAATATACGGGGTACTTCTAATTGATAATTACTCTTTAATCCATTTCACATGGTAATATATGACTGGTTCAAACTGAAAGTTTCAGCACACAACAATAAAAATCAATGTAAAAACACTGTTATTAGATGATTTTGATTAAGAATGGATGTGAAAAAAGGATAAATTGCTCATTTGGAAACAATTTAGTTTTGTTTCATTTCAAATTTGTTATTGTAATTGTTTTCTAGTACTATTCTTCAGTGCATATCATATAACAGTACAGCTGTTATGTCTGTATTAACTTATACAGTCATGCCTCGTTTATTCGAACACTTTCGTTCCCAGGAGTAATGTTCTTATTAAAGAATAATCCGGAATAAACAATCGACGAGTTTCAAGTGAAATGTTTACCTATACACCAATTTTCATAATAATTACTATGAAGTAAAAAAAACGTCATAGTTGAAAATGATTGCCAGACATTGTCTCCTGATCGCTGTCAATGCAGCGAGTTAACACCTTTTACAAACTTGACTTCCTGCACGCGACGATAATTACAATTAGGTTAGACCAGTTTACTGACTAAATGACTGATTTACAAACAATCTACACCTTTCATTACACTACACTTGGTGACATTTTATGATCAAGCATACATGCATATTTGCCAAAGGTGTGAATGTTGGATTACTGTATCGTCAATCAATGTATGTAACTGCAAAAAAAAATCATTTTCCTGGTTTCCGGATTAGTCTTGCGCATAAACTATTAGAAGTGAGGCTTGGTTCCCGACTTTTATTGTCCGGAGCCGGAACGCAGATTTTCCAGATTAAACAGTGTAATTAATGAAGGAACAGACCATTCCCTACAAATTCTGTTCGGATGGCGAATAATACGGATTAAAGACATACGGACTATTGAGGCTCGACTGTATTAGGAAATTTATTTTTAACTTCCAAATCTCCTGGCATCTGTGAGCAAGCACCTCTAATCCATCATTATCTATCTTTATCTTTCCAGGGGGAGGCAATACTTTCAGACTTCTGAAAACGTTGTACGACCAGAACCTCGTTGAGGCAATTCGTGGGCGTGTCCTCAACGATGGCATGCCATATATAGGGTCCAGCGCGGGGTCAAACGTTGCTACGATCAGTATTAATACCACAAATGACATGCCCATCGTCTTTCCGCCATCGTTCAATGCATTGAACTTGGTACCTTTCAATATCAATGCTCACTACGTCGATCCTGATCTGAACAGCAAACACATGGGGGTGAGTCAAGTTGAAAGAGACTATCTCACAGAAAGTCTTACTTGATAAACACATGTTGAACAAATATTTAACCTTATAAATGGTAGGTATTTTTTCTAAATAGATTTTTGTGTTGTCTGCTTTCAAAAACCTTAAATATCTGCTTAATTTGTGAGGAAAGATATCAAGAGTAGTAGACAGGTTAGATCGCAGGCCAGCCAACAAGTAAATTATACTTTATATTTATTTTGTAGCTCAATTCGGCAACAATGATACTTATGTTATTTATCCTGTCACTAGTGCCATTTCGGGACCGATAACGAGGTGCCGTATAACATTTGTGATATCCGGCACTAGCCTTATAATACATGCACGCGACAAATCATGACGTCATAAGAACGAAATGACGTCATGTTTACATCATTCTCTACATATTTTTTCCTTCTTTCTCGCGTTTTATTTGTATATTATTTGTTTGAAAGAATACATAAAGGTAACAGGATAAATAGGATAGATGGTTGGTGTCTTTGAATGGGAAAAGTTATCGGGCTCGGCATCGGAATATTATCCGTTTCGCCTTCGGCTCACCGGATAATATTCCTAAGCCTTGCCCGATAACATTTCCGATTCACGACACCAACCATCTATTCTCTATGTATGTCTCTGCCCGAACTTGTTCTTATTCTTTTATCCCCAGGCTTATTCTTTTATCCCCAGGAAACTAGAGCCAAGAGGATTGAACAGTATCATGAATACGAAGATGCCCCATCAGTCCTGGTAGTGTATTAATTAACTGTTAAATATTCAGCCCCATTGCCTCATCTACATCTATAGAGTATAATTTTTTCCACCAAATATCTGAAAATTTCCCCTCTTGAAAGTATAATGCAATTCTAATTAAAAAAATATTGAACTTTGAACAGGAACATAGTATGTTGATGAATAGCATGTTGATGAAAAAAAGAGTTGAAAGAATGTATGGTTGATAATAGTGTTATAACTTGATTTTGTACTGTTACTCGCTAAGCATACAAATATTCCCCCCCCCACACACACACATGAGACCAGACTCCCTTACCCCAAAACGGAAAATAAAACACACTGGGTTGTAACATTGCTTTTGTGGCTTTATCAGGGTTCTATGAAAAACCTAGCGTAGTCAATGATATGTCCAACCTTTAAAGTGTTGATATGACTATCTTGCAGCAATCTACTTTTTTGATATAAACAGAATTTTTGTTTTTCACTTTGGGCAGGGTTTTCTTTTTGAAAGATCATGACAGTTAAAGCTTGGAATAATGGGTCAAAATAATTTTTTTACCGCAACATTTAGGCCTAGCTATCAATTTATGTCACCAACAACACTGAACTGGTTACATAAACATAGTTTTGGGATCTTGACTCATCAATTAAACCATTACCAGACAGTAAAGACATTTGACCATTTTGTTGCAGATGAATTTGGAAAACATTGTAAGAAAGGGAGAAATTGCTCCTAACGAGCAATTTCTCCTTTTCCAACAATGTTTTCTGCCCAATCAGAAGATTATTTTTCAATATCATCACATTTTGAAATGTTATCTGCAAACTCTTTCAATTTGGGACAGTCGAAAATTTGGTGTTTAAGGGTTAAATAAAAATTAATAAGTATATCAGTCTTGGAATACATTTACCTCTTTTGATGCAAGCATTAGGCTTTAAGGTACATCCAAAACTATATTCATTTTGTGCGCTTTTATCTTCTTTCTAGGGTCTAAGAGAAGGATGCATGTTACACGTTGAAGGGAACAAGGCGACTTTACTGGGTAAAACAGACGCTAGGTTATTTGTAAGGTATGTAGCTCAAACATTTCCATCATCACTGTCATGTTTTAAAGGTGCTTGTTCATTCGAGATGAGAACATTTTGAAAGTCGAAATGACATGTTGTTGAAACAATACTTTCTGCATTATTGTATGAAATAAAGTTTAAAGTACCTATTAAGAACATAATTTGTTCAAGAAGCATCAATAAATCCAACTATGTACAGACTATATGTATTAGATCTTGAAACTGTTTCAACGCTTTTGGATTTAAATGTATATAAATAAATTCACTGTAAATAGATTCTGAAACTGATCCATAGTTCTCTATAGACCACTGAGACAAAAGAATCAATTGCTACTAAAGAGCAACTCATCCTTTTGTCAAAATGTTTTTTACAAAATATTCAAGACATGACATTTTTTATTTGTTGTCGTTTTCAAGTTGGACCAGTCACAAATTTCAATATGTCATTATAGGTGATTCATGTACTTGCATTTATAACCCAAATATAGTGCTTGAACCTACTTCATGCTTATGCAAGCAAGTAAATTGGCGGCTGGCCTGTGATCTAACCTGTTTTCTAGTCTGGGTATTCCTCATCAAAATTAAGCATATTTTTAAGAATCTGGAAAGCTGACGACACAATAATCTATTTTTAGAAAATGTCCCAGCATTCTAAGGGATAATTTTTTGTTTGTTGTTTTCAGAGGTAAAGACCCAGTGGAATACAAACCAGGCGATGACCTCACATTTCTTCTATAGGAAAATTACAGATGAACAAATACAATAGCTAAAGAACTATTATAAAATGGATTTTCTTCATGGTGAATTAGATCTTGATAGAATGATAACAGTGTTAATCCTTTCCCAAACAACAAATTTTCGACTGTCCCAAATTGAAAGAGTTTGCAGACGACATTTCAAAATGTGATGAAAATTGAACAATATCCTTCAGAAAGAGCAGAAAACCTTGTGGGAAAAGGAGAAATTGCTCGAGCAATTTCTCCTTTTCCCACAATGTTTTCTAAAGTCGTCACCAACAAAGTCTTCAGATGTAGTTATTGTTTTGTAAAGGGTTAAGAAATTAGTATGGATGACCACCAGTTTGAGGATTCAATGCTAAACTATGATTACTGCTTCACAAACATGAAGCAATTACTGTATAGTCTTGCATTGAAAATCTCGATACCAATATAAACTAAATTATGGATTACCTTTACGCCAGATTCTTGAAAGTGCTTATTCACTGATGAAACATTTTTTAAGTGAAAATAAAATGTCTTTGAAACACTACAGTTTTTGTATTGGTGTATGGTTTTTGTATTGTATGACAAACAATTCAAAGCAGTAATTTAGAGAGCGCCAATATATATAAGTGTGTACAGTTTGCGTTTGATGCAGAATATCTCATAACCCCTTCATCCCTTTTAGTTATATATACATATCCCCTTTAGATATAAATACAAACTGATTCACTGTGCGCAGGCACTCAAACCTTTAATACACATTGACTTCTATTTCAATGGCTTTTCTCCAGTGTGTAAGCAGAGTTGATGTACAGTTTTAAAGAAATTAATTCATAACTTTTAAATTTCCTCATATCTCTGAACAAGCACCTTTCATGGAACGACCACAGTGTTTGACCTTTTTATCATTGATGACCAAATATGTGGTTATTAAAGGAAAATAAAACAAAAGTTATCAGGCTCTCCTTTCTGTTTAACACATTACCAAACAATGACGACATCTAACAACTTTGTTGCAGACGACTCTAGAAAACAGTGTGGGAAAGGAAAAATTGCTCATTATGAGCAATTTATCCTTTTTCAACAATGTTTTCTGCCCTATCAAAAGATTATTTTCCATTTTCATCACATTTTGATATGTCGTCTGCAAACTCGTTCAATTTGGGACAGTCGAAAATTTGGCATTTGGTAAAGAGTCTCGGTCCAAAAAATTCTATTCCGCAAATTGAAAATTGATTAAAATTAACTGTTCATGCACACACCGATCCGAACTCATCAGGTTTATCCAAACTCAGCTAACGGCAATGCCCGAGTAGTAGTGATTGTGCACACGCCTATGTGATTTGATATTTGCTCATCAGTTATAGATCTTATAAATAAACACAATTCTTTGCTCAAAGGGACTTACTCAGAGAGTTAACGTCTGAGAGAAATGGAACATTAAAAATCTGATGTTAACAATCATTGTCATTAAACCAAAGACTACTTTGAATGTTTCCTCTTAAGTTACTGAAACCCAATGAATTCATTAAATAATGTGGAGTGAGCCTTTGCCACTGTCCGTCTATTGGGAAAGCCAGTTTATAAATAAACGCAGGAATTTCTTCTTGTATACCTTGCTAGTGGTACCTGACAAGAGCGGTTAAACGAAGACCCAATTAACAATGGTATCTAAAAATAGCACCTTTTATCCTAAGTTAAGCTTGATGGCTATGAAAGAAGGATGTATAACCGATTACCAAACAATAACGACATTTGATCAGTTTGTTGCAGACGACTCTGGAAAACATTGTGGGAAAAGGAGAAATTGCTCATTAAGAGCAATTCGAGGGCTTAGAGCGATACTGTTCTAAATGACATTTTTGTCCAAAGTCACTTTTTTACATAAAATAAGTCCTTAACACATGATACATCTACCCTGTAAATGTTAAGTTCAAAAAATCAAAAATAAAGAAGTTATTGCATATTTGTCCTAATGTTACAAGTGCAAATGCATTAAAAACTTAGAGCGATACTGTTACAAGTGACACACTTGTAATAGTATCGCTCTAAGGCTTTAGATCAAAGTTGCAAAATACTATGAATTTATATCATTTTGTTTACAAAACATAATTTAAAGGACACTGCATGGTTTATTTGCATTGTTGCCACATGAACACCAATTCTTGTATAAATAATAGCAATTTTGAAAGTATTTGAATAGACTTATGAAATGCTTACTGTGATAAACATCAGGGATGTTTGTTTTATTTGACTAAAACACTTTTTTTGCATAATTAGTAATATCTTTCTTGGCATCATGATTGGCTGTCTTCTTCCAATACAAACACAATATTCTTTGCAATCAAACTACTTAGTTACAGTCCTAGGTTGAGAGAACTGATGATATTAAGAAAGAAATTGACGCCTTCACAGGGATTCAAACCAGCATTAATTGAATAAAAAGTCTGATGCACTGCCAACTGTACCTGAGGTTAACCATACTGAAAGTACATGAATATGCATACTTGAATGTTTATTATACCCAATTAAAACACCATGGTTCAATGAATATGCATAATATCCTACAGGGATCAGTCTTGTCTGTCTGTCTTTCTGCCTGTTTATATTAGTTGTACGTCTTTATGCAGTATTTTTTAAGGCACTGATGAAAGCTGAATATTGTGAAAAGGTAATTGATTATGTAACATTGTTACATTTGAACATAAACAAATTTCTACTATATATTTACCACCATGTTTTATTGATGTAAATGTCTTGAGTTTGGCTATCAAAGACATCAACAGACATGTATCTACATAAATTGATAGGTTGATGTGAGAATGATGTCGTTTTATGCCAAAAACTGACCTTTTAGGTTCTTAATTAAGGTTATCTATCCATCATCAACTTTCAGTCGTGTTCTTTTAAGATGACCATAGATATTCTAGTGCAGATACAACCATTCAGTGACATGGAGCTGTAGATTAATTTGTCAGTAAATGCCTGCATCTTCACTACCACCCTTATGATTTCCTTATTGACAAATCATGAATGGTTATAATTTTATGATGGATGGACTAACTTAAAAAGACGTACTATTTGTATTCCACAAATTCAATATCTTAAATCTATACCTATTAAAGAATGCTTGCAGTTATTTTGTTCCTACATCATACTTAGGAAATACCTTCAAATGTATTCAAACTAATTGACTAATTGATTTCATACCAATTGGGTCCATCAGTGAAAGTGCAGGCTGACCTGTATCATTTGATAGTACGGTATTATTCTGAGGTATCATGTGTTCATGTAGGTTGGCCTTTATAGGTCCTATATGCAGGTAATCTTTTTTCTTCAAATAATTAATTCATACAAGAACTGAAAAATGTAAGTGTAAGAAAAAACCCATTTATAATATGAAATGCGCCATAAAAATAGATTATTGCTCTGAGAAAATCAACAATATGTAATACTAACTGATGATAAAAGAGTGATTCTTCTACAGCAATCTACTGGTTTCAGTATTATTTTATGGCAATTTGTGAGGGGACCAGAATATGGTTTCTTTTACAGGATCATGACATTATGTCTTGCTAGGATTCTATCATTTCTGATAGTTTATGAAAACTGAGATGAATTGTAAAAGCAGACGTGTCTGCTTTTAGTCTATACATTTCAACTTTGAATTTTAGTCATTTGTCTATTACTTGGAACAAAATTTTAATGAAAAGATCATTTTTGATATCGTATATTTATCAGCCTTCACAAATATGTATCAAAGGTTAATTCAAGAAGGAATAACTTGATATAAAATTGATTTCAGCTTGATTGATTTAGAGTAAATCAAGTAAAAAATCTCATGCATTCCAAATTACTTGTATTACAAATCATTTACTCTTTAACTTCTTACAGTATGCTACTATCTGTGTCATTATTCTTACTTCCTTTAGTTTGAGCATACTCATTTAATTAGGATCTACACTGATTTCAATGCTTATTCAGTTGTATAGTTTAAACATTTATAACCTGAATTACCATCCATTATCGTTCCAATTAGTTCAATTAACAGCTTGAAAATTATGAAAGAGAATTAACTTTGGACAAACCATTTCAAAATCTTGATGCTAACAAATAAAATGTCAATGGGGTGCATGCCTATATGCACTAAATTCACATGCATACATCTCTGTAGGATGTGTGCAAAATATCCTAGAAATGGCAGCCATTGTTTTTATTTTAGCTTTTTAGCTCACCTGAGCACGTAGTGCTCAAGGTAAGCTTTTGTGATACCGAGATGTCCGTCGTCCGTGCGTGCGTCCGTGCGTCCGTGTGTCCGTGCGTCCGTGCGTGTGTCAACAATTGCTTGTGAACACTCTAGAGGCTACATTTATGATCCAATTTTTATCAAAATTGGTCAGAATGATTGTCTCAATAAAATCTTGGCCAAGTTCGAAACTGGGTCATGTGGGGTCAAAAACTAGGTCACTAGGTCAAATAATTTAAAAAGTTTGTGAACACTCTAGAGGCCACATTTTTGGTCCAATTTTGATGAAAGTTGGTCAGAATGATTGTCTCAATAAAATCTTGGCCAAGTTCGAAACTGGGTCATTTGGGGTCAAAAACTAGGTCACTAGGTCAAATAATTTAAGAAGTTTGTGAACACTCTAGAGGCCACATTTATGGTCCAATTTTGATGAAAGTTGGTCAGAATGATTGTCTCAATAAAATCTTGGCCAAGTTCGAAACTGGGTCATGTGGGGTCAATAACTAGGTCACTAGGTCAAATAATTTAAAAAGCTTGTGAACACTCTAGAGACCACAATTATGGTCCAATTTTTATCAAAATTGGTCAGAATGATTGTCTCAATAAAATCTTGGCCAAGTTCGAAACTGGGTCATGTGGGGTCAAAAACTAGGTCACTAGGTCAAATAATTTAAAAAGTTTGTGAACACTCTAGAGGCCACATTTATGTTCCAATTTTGATGAAAGTTCATCAGAATGATGGTCTTAATGAAATCTTGGCCAAGTTTGAAACTGGTTCACGTGGGGTCAAAAACTAGGTCACTAGGTCAAATAATTTAAAAAGCTTGTGAACACTCTAGAGGCCACATTTATGGTCCAATTTTGATGAAAGTTGGTCAGAATGATTGTCTCAATAAAAATGTTGGCCAAGTTTGAAACTGGGTCATGTGGGGTCAATAACTAGGTCACTAGGTCATATAATTTAAAAAGCTTGTGAACACTCTAGAGACCACAATTATGGTCCAATTTTTATCAAAGTTGGTCAGAATGATTGTCTCAATGAAATCTTGGCCAAGTTCAAGACTCGGTCATGTGGGGTAAAAAACTAGGTCACTAGGTCAAATAATTTAAAAAGCTTGTGAACACTCTAGAGGCCACATTTATGGTCCAAATTTGATGAAAGTTGGTCAGAATGATTGTCTCAATTGAAATCTTGGCCAAGTTTGAAACCGGGTCATGTGAGGTCAAAAACTAGGTCACTAGGTCAAATATTTGAAAAACCTTGTGAACACTCTAGCAGCTATATTTATGGTCCAATTTTGATGAAAGTTGGTCAGAAGGATTGCCAAAATGAAATCTTGGCCATGTTTGAAAGTGGGTCATGTGGGGTCAAAAACTAGGTCACTAGGTCAAATAATTTAAAAAGCTTGTGAACACTCTAGAGGCCACATTTATGGTCCAATTTTGATGAAAGTTGGCCAGAATGATTGGATTATTTACCATAAGCTTGACTGTCTTAAAATTTTCCAAATTTATTTACTGTTGAAAACCAATAAACGACTTTGAGATACATTTTCCAATTGTTATTATTTTAATTTGCCCAACCAATTGTTACTGTCCCTGCTTTCACAAACCTAAATTTCCTTCATCTTAATTCTCTTTGTCTTGGTGAACATTAACTCAAGAAGACAAATACAATACACATAAAAAAATGTTAACAAGCAAGAGCATTGGCTTAGAGTATTCAATGCAATTAGCACTTAGAAGAGTTTGAAACATACCAACCACTCTGTCTTAAATATACCTCTTTTTCAAACAGAACTCAGGTGAGCGATAAAGGGCCATTATGGCCCTCTTGTTTTCTTTGGGGTGGGACCCACAGACCTATGTGGATTTGTCAGAAAGTCATTGAGCATGAAAAAAATTGCTATGAGAATGCCCCTGAATGTAAGGTAATAGTATAGAATGAAATGAGAAATGCATGAATAGAAAGCTGCAGCAGACAACTGTTTTCATTGTCCGGAACTTGAAAATATTATGAAATCTCTGCAGAACTGTAACAAAAGCGTTTCAAATTTCCTTATATACAATAAATGTTATCCTAAACATAGTTTTTTTTTTCAGATGAATTAAACAATACATGAATAAAAATTGAAATTTTCTATCCAAAATTTCACATTTTGGTTACTTGTAACAGTATCGCTCTCAAATGTTTTCATGTTCTCAGCCCAATTTCAGTGCGATACTGTTCCAAGTAACATTTTTTCTAATATATATCTCATTTTCTATTTAAAATTTTAGAAATATGTACTGATATATCAATAAATAATCTAAAATTGAACATCCATATAAAATTACACAACTCTGTAATCTATATTGCTCAAATTACAGTTTTTTCCTTCTCCTGAAAAAAATGTGAAAATGCACTTGTAACAGTATCGCTCTAAGCCCTCGAATTTCTCCTTTTCCCACAATGTTTTCCGGGGCGTCTGCAACAGACTAGTCAAAGGTCGTTTTTTTTTTTAAAGCAATAAATCGGTGAACAAGTAGCTTTAACATGATTGGTTTATTAATCAGACCCTTGTGAAAAAGCCAATAATTTAAATTACATAAACATAAATTAGAGAACAAAAAATGAAAATGATTTGAAAAAGTCTTGGATACTTTTATTTTTCTTGTTACATATGTAAACAAAATTCAACGCACAGTTATTAAAATATCAATTAAACCATTTATTACTTTCTCCTTCATCACCCTGTTCATTAGCAAACCTATAAACCCTTAGAATACTGTGTAATTTTCTATAAATAGATTTTTGTGATGTCTACCTTTCAAAAGCTTAAATATCTGCTTAATTTTGATGACCAAAGATATTGGGAGTAGCAAACATGTAAGAACACAGGCCAGCTGTCAATTTACTTGGCAGCTGGTCTGGATCCAACCTGTTTGCATGGACATGAAATCGGTTTCAGCGCTATAAGGGATAAATTAACTCGTGAAATTATTGCAGGGATAAGAAATGGTTTTATATGATCAATTTCTCGTTTTTCAACAATATTTTCTACGAGACTATAGGTAGGACTAGAAACGCATGATTTTGGTAAATCAGTAATTTGTGGTACAGGTCTAATAAAAAGGCTAGCCTCTTACATCACATGTACCCAATTAAAAGTCAGTTAAAAGTAATTTATTCTTGCCTTTAATAGAATAAAAGAACCAACTTAAAATCAAACAAAAACAACAAAACATAAAGGTAAAGTGTTGTTTTAATTTTGGTTAAAAATCATACAAACAAGAGGATGAATTGTTACCTTTTGTTTTAAAACAAGCTCAAATAAATTTTAAACTTATTTTCCTTTCCAACAAGATGAATTTATTGGTGTTAATGAGTTCTTATGCTGTGTTATACAGTGCTGCTCAGCACACCTATCAATGCTATGTTAGTACAATTTCCTCAACAGTATTGCGCAACATTCTTTAGAACCTGTTGGATGCTTTCGTATGAATGAAATTGTTTAGGGGTGACCAAATAGATGAACTTGAGCACCTTCACTGTTGGAATTCACATCCAGGTAATTAATGGTGAAATTGGAAAAGAAATTACAATTTAAAAAAACAATTTTTGAGCATCAACATTAGCTGCAATCTACGAGTTTGTAGCAAATGCTAATTCCCTGAAATATGACAAATTTATAATTAAACATGTTTTACTAAGTCAAAAGAATGAGCAAAATTAAAGACTAGATAACAATAAGGTTTTAATCAAAATAACTGCAACAAAAAATCAAACGAAAAGAAATGACTATTACAAAATGGAAAAAGTAAAACAAATAAAAAACAGTTTTTTTCTTAAAAACAATATCAACTGTCAGAACAGATTGTATTCCTCATTTATGAAATTTGAAAACATCTAGTAAAAATTACAACATAAAAACATAAAAATAGAAAATATTTTTCAGCTGACATTTAGGAATGCTACTTTTAGGAAATATGACAAATATTGATACAAAATCTAAACTGTACAAGTGATTTTGATAACACTTATTTTGATGTACATAGTAACTTTATCACTACTGGCGTTAAGTGCAAGACTGTAGTAAGTGCTTCACAAACATGAAGCACTATATATACAGTGATGTCTCGTAATCCGAACACGTCCGTTCCCAACAAAATGTCCGGATTACCGAATCATCTGGACTAATGAAGCAGAGCATGTTCTTATACACATTAAGACATAAACGGTCTGTATGCACATGTATACTTATAACCCTTTAGCAAACGCCAAATTATCGACCGTCCCAAATTAAAAGAGTTGGCTGACGACATTTCAAAACGTGATGAAATTCAAAAATAACCTTTTGATATGGCAGAAAACATTGTTGGAAAAGGAGAAATTGCTCGTCACAAGCAATTTCTCCCACACCCACAATGTTTTCAAAAGTTGTATGCAACAAACTGGTCAAATAATTCCGTTCCCTCTCAATTTCGTTCAGATTGCGAGACATCCGGATAATCGGGGTCCGAACAAACGAGGCTTCACTGTATATAGTCTTGCACTAAACCATTGATAGTCTAGGTTTGTAGACATTTTCTGGTCAGAGCAATGTCATTGAATTTCTATGGTACAAACATGTTATAACTCATAACCTAATCATTAATTGCAAAGCAATAAATCATTATTTGAAGACTTTATAGTTTTAAACTTAATTATTTTACATCAATTGTGAAACAAGTTCTTACAAATTAGATCAATCACTCTCGATTCTGCTTCTTGGATTAATGCAAGGTTACAAAAGATATATACAAACCTTTATGACTTTATACACATTTATTATAGCTGTGAAAAGACTTACAAACAAATAAGTTCAATGTTGTATTTTACAAGGGTTTCTTGAGTACTGTAAGGAAGTGTGTGAAAGTTGCAATGAAAAAAGGAAGTTTATTTACTAATATGCAGGGGTTGAGATATAAAAATGTGCCGAGGCTGTTTGAAGTGATCTACTTAATACAAGTTTCCAAGAAGTACACTCTTGTGAAACTCTAGGGTGACAAGCAAAGTCAAGAAGTAATTCTAAAATTTAGTGTGTGTGCCCTTCTTAACAATTGAAATAGAAATATATATATTGACTAGAATCAATTAATTCATATTGAAAGCATATAAAAATGGAAAGTTATAAAAGCACAATGGTTTAAGTGGTAAGATGTTTGGATACAACTAAGGTTTCTCTACAGAAATCAGTCAAGCTATAGTGGCATTGACTTTCATAATAAATATGTGTGTCCAATCTGTCTCAATTTAGATGTCAAAAGTCGGACAAACAGTCAATCTTGAATGAACCCTTAACCAAATGCCAAATTTGTTACCGTACAAATTGAAAATTTGCAGACCACAATTAAAAACATGAATAAATTGGAAAATAATCTTTGATAGGGTAGAAAACATTGTGGGAAAAGGAGAAATTGCTCGTTTCAAGCAATTTCTTCCTTTCCCACAATTTTTTCCAGAGTTGTCTGCCACAAATTGGTAAAATGTTGTAATTGTTTGGTAATTGGCTAAGCTACAAAAGTAAAAGGTAACAGAATTGTTGATGAGCATGACAGCAAGAGAATTTGTAACGCTATCTAAATTGCTTTATTTACATATCATTTTGAAATCTGGTATATCTCTATTAGTAAGATTAAAAAAGTGAGTAAAATTGTGTAAGTCATACACTATTCCTTGTTTCAGTATATTTGTAAAAACTGATTATGAAAGTGATGAAATATAATATCAATAAAATTAATTGCATAACTGATTAATAGACGATGGTGTGATTCTGACAAATGCAGGATTCACTTAACATGAGTAGATTATCCTTTTAGCAAAGTTATTTCAAAGGCAATCTGCTATAAACACATTTAAAAAAAAATCCAGATATTTTTATCAGAAAACTGGTGATAGGATGAAGGATCATTGTTTATAGATTCTCTGGTAATACAGAAAAAGCCACTACAGCTCTTTCCATTAAACAAACCTTAGATTCACAGATCTAGGATGTAAACAGTTCCCTGATTGGCAGGTTTAAGGTGGTTATCTCAATTATGATTGGTTGTTGATGTGGGTGCTGGATTCTGATTGGACACCTCCGAATAAGGAGGTGGTTGAGGCATCTGATTGGTTGGTTCGTGTGGCATCTGGCCACTGTGTAAATCTCCTGCAAACATGAACAGAGAAATTCTTAAATAAACTTTTAGTTATGGAAAAAAAGCTGTATTTTAATGAAAATCTGTATTTTTATGCTTATAATTACTCAATATTCAAATGATCTAAGCAAGTGATAAAAGGTGAATTTAGCATTTCTTCTATTTCAATTCACTCGCGTTACGTCACCTGTTATGTCTCAATGTTGAAGCAGTTTTGCAATTTTCAAGGATCTGAATGATTCTGGAGCAAAAATGTTTACATAGACATAGTCAATCAAAACTTGTAATAGATGAAACATCTCGACAAAAGCTTCACATTATAGCCTCTTGTTCATCAAAAATACCAAATAGAATTCACAATTTATTCCTGCCATTTCAAGATTTGTATTTAGGATTTAAATGACCCCATAGGAACATATTCATACACACAACATATCTTTGAAATATGCTGGGAAAATACATCTTTTAAAGTTATAAAAAGTATATTCCATTGTAGATCTGAAATTAGTGATGAATAGTGCACTTGCGCTCTTTGGTAATACGCATAAAAACTTTTTTGCGCTGCTCAATCATTTGTTACATGTAAACTGAAGCGCACTCAAAAATTAATCCACTGTCTTCACAGATGTACAATGGAATATGTTGTCCCTTACAGTGCTGGAACAGACTTCATGTTTATGCAAACAAATCAAATCCTGGCCAAAATAATTGGAGACTTGCCTGTGATCTAACCTGTTTACTACTCTGAGTATCTTTTTTCAACAAAATTAAGCAGATATTTAAGGTGTTGAAAAGAAGACAACACAAGAAACTGTCCTTAGAAAATTACCAAGCATTCTGAGGGTTAATATCTTTACTTACATTGTCTGTTATCTTGATACAATGGTGGTTTTTCTCATGAATATTACTTGCATATAACAAACTCATGCTAACAGACTTGTTTGTCATGTGCAAGTAATGTTTCACTTGTGGAATTATTTCCCATAAACAAAACAAACTGTTAATTAAACTCTATATCTTTACTTACATTGTCTCGTTATCTTGATACAATGGTGGTTTTTCTCATGAAAATTACTTGCATATAACAAACTCATGCTAACAGACTTGTTTGTCATGTGCAAGTAATGTTTCACTTGTGGAATTATTTCCCATAAACAAAACAAACTGTTAATTAAACTCTATATCTTTACTTACCTTGTCTGTTATCTGGATACAATGACGGGTTTTCTGTGCTGTTTGGCAAACCTGACTTGGAGTTTGCTGGGAACATCTGTGGATTATTCATCACCTATGATAAAAAAAGAATTCAATTTTAATTATCATCACGCAATATTCAAAGTGCATTCATTTTTATTTAGCCCTTTACCAAATGCCAAATTTTTCACTGTCCCAAATTGAAAGAGTTTTCAAATGACATTTCAAAGTGTGATGAAATTGAATCATAGTCTTCTGATAGGGAAGAAAACATTGTGGGAAAAGGAGAAATTGCTCGTTAAGAGCAATTTCTCCTTTTCCCACAATGTTTTCCAGAGTTGTATGCAACAAACTGGTCAAAAGTCGTTATTGTTTGGTAATGGGTTAAAATGTGTTCAAAAGTGTTTTTCAAACTAAAATATTTCGAAATCAATACATCTTGTCACAATCTATATAAAATAAATAAGTTTGAAGTAATGAGAATAATAAAACACAGGGTTTACATAGGCAATAATACAGTAAATAAGGGAATATCACTCTTCTCTGAACCATTACCCAAAAAGGAAAATAAAAATAAACAACTTTCAGGGTTGTCACAGTCATTAAAAGCAGGCTGCTGGATAAATTGACCGCTTAAAATTACTTTTTGGTCGGCTCAAATAACAAAATATATGATTAGTAGTCATAAGAAACACATATTTTTTGTTAGCTGTTTGCTCCATTGGACTTCTCAAATCAAGAGTTGGCCTCTTACTCCAAAAATCGATGACAACCCTGAGCTTTATGATTTACCTCTGAGTATGGTGGCGGGGCAAGATTTTCTCCGCTAGCAGCAGAGCTCTGGGAGTACCCGTAACCCATGGGTGGAATATAGCCTGTGGGTTCTAATGTGACTATTCTAGAGCTGGACTGCCGGCTGCTACGCTGTGGCACTTGAAATACGGATAGAATCCCATGTCCGAATCCCTGCTGGTTGCGCATGATTCTCTGGCGCTGTTTGTAGTATCCGCAGCCCCCGAAGCAGGACATCAGAACGAATAAAACTACAAACCTGTAATTGTGTATGATATATAGGTTTAGTTTAAACAAATATGAAAAACCACAGGATCATGACAATATAACGCCTGAACTATTTCTTGTCTATTTTTCAAAGTGCCATTTTCACAAATTTGGTGCCCACCTATTTAACTTTATTGTTTACATTCAATAACAGCTAAAATAGCAAGGAGCATTTTGATTAATGAGTGGTTATCACATATCACCTAAAAAGTTATCTGAAACACTTATAAACACTGTCATTTATCCAATTCAAACAATGAGAACATTCAAAATTGGGAATTTCTTGGGTTTCATTGTTTCGCAATGTTTCTTTGCTGACCTTGTTTTATCGCTAACTGTAAACAAATCTTACCATATTCACTCTTTGGAAAGCATCATGTGAACATATTACAGTCTCAATTCCTCTGTAAAAGGTAATTTAACGTGCAAAAGTTATTTTTGAATTATTCTAGAACTTTCACAATTTAAGTGTAAATGAGCCATAGTATGGCTTTAACAGACGACCTGATATATGGACTAACTATTCACCATTAAATGCTATCAAGATCAACATGTGCATTAAACCCTCATTAAACCCTCACTATCCTAATGTATAGAATCAAACCTACCAAAAATACCACATGTTCCATATCGACAATCTGTATCCATAGCTATATCTTCTGTCATTATCTGTGTCCGAGTCGTCATAGCAACAGCCATTCTCACAGCAGTGTTTTCTACCAGTACAACTGTTGAAGTAATAAATAAAACAAAAATATATATGATCTTTATTTCTTAAGCTTTTTTGGTTGGTTTAACCCTTTACCAAACACCAATTTTTCGACTGTTAAATTGAAAGAGTTTGCAGACAACATTTCAAAATGTGATGAAATTTGAAAAAAATCTTCTGATAGGGTAGAAAACATTGTGGGAAAAGGAGAAATTGCTCATCATTAGCATTTTCTCCTTTTCCCATAATGTTTTCCAGAGTGGCTGCAATAAAGTGGTCAAATGTCGTTATTGTTTGGTAATGAGTTAAACTCTAAGGCACTTGACACAATCTTCTATAATGATCGCAATATATACCAGATGTTTCATCAAGAGCTGGGAATTTCCCTCGACTACTTTGGCCAGAAACCCCAGCTACCTTTCTTGGTTTTATGATAAATCTAATGACGAGTTCCCCCGTATACTTGAGCAAATCACCCTCCTTCTACAAATAGTAATGAATCCCCTAACATACAACATACTAATCTTTTTTTTTTTTACTGTTGTATCAAATCAAGCAAATTCCCCTCCAAATTAAGAACTATCATATCCAATCAGTGACAAAACTGTCATCCACTGATCAGATGTGTTGTCGATTTATATACCAGCATGTTCTCTATAAAAATGCATTACCTTCTCTAACATACATAAACGCTCCAAGTACACTACACGGCATAAGAGACTTATATAGTATATATACATATATTGAGACATTAAAGAACATTGTGTCAAGCACCAGTAGTTTGACTGGGGTTTACTGTCATTTTAAACAGTATTTCACTCACATCACTGCAGCAGTGCATTTTTTCATGGTCCTTGTATTACTTGACATTTCTCTTTCAAAGCAACTGCTTTTTCACATGAACATTATCGTTTGTTTGTACGGTGTTTAACACCGCATCAACAACTTATCAGTCATGTAACAGCTTTCCTTGATACACCACTACAAGGCTAGGGTTCTGAAGTGACTTACCAAAGGTCACTCCCACGAAACCAGATTGAATAGAATTGACCAGCAATCAGAGATGAATGAATCATGTCCAGAGATTGCAAAATCAATTGTCCATATTCCCCACTTGTCCAAAAGCCTCAATGTTCAAGTCGACTTTTACTGAAACTTACTATTTAACCATTATACAGAAAAGTGCAGGAAAAAATAAATCAAAATCAGATTTTGCAATCCCTGATGTCACATTCATGTCACTTCATCATGTGCAAGGAAGATATTGATCACAAAAAAATACTCAGATTTCTCATTTAATTTTGACATGAAAATCTCCTCAAATATTACTGAAAAAGTCATAGTATTTAGCCTACAGATGTGATGTGTCTTTCAAGTGTATAAGGAAGTACACATATCCTTATTTTGAATTGGTATTACTTATCTTCAATTGGATTCAAGTCATTCTACTTTATTTATAAGATATGTTTAAGGAAAGAAATGTGCCACATGAAAGCCTACTTGAAGTTTGAAGAAGTTGACCAAAGTGCTTTCATTTTATAAGCTTTCCAATGATGAGTGTGTGTAATTCACTAACTGATCAACTAACATTTAAAACATCAAAGGCCAGAATGGCCTGAACTGCGTCGCAGTATGGTCTGAGAGGTTTGTGCGTACGAATGGATTTGAAAGAAATCTAAGGGATTTTTGAAGACAAACCAACACATTTCTGTTGAATAGCAGAAATCAAAATAGAAGTCAAAAAAGACATGTCCCAGTACTCCAGTGGTACTCAAACCCAATGCTCTAATCAAATGAAAAAGTATTATTCCAGTTATCAACAAAATAGATATTGTAGACGAAAACAAGCATTTTTAGTTAAGATACCAATCTACAAGGGGCCACAGTCACAAGTTATTTAAGAAACACTTCAGCACAAATACAGCTTCAGTCAGAGATCATTGAAAAATTTTAAAAGTGCATTAAATATATATTGGGTTAAATGCCATATCAAAGGCATGCCCGAGTGTTACGAACAGGAACCGGAACACAAGAAAAGAGTAGATCAAAAGGATCGGAGAGATGTAAGTCTAAAAAATGATCTCAACAACAAAGTAAACAATCATACATTCTAATCTGGGTGATTTTTTTATCTACTCAACAATACCTACATTTAGTGTTTCTTCCAGGATTTGAAACAATAGAGGTATTTCCCCAATACATTGGGCAAAAGGTGATAATAGATCTTCTTTTTCATTTTGCCATTGTAAAATGCACACGCTCACTTCATGGTCAGTAATGGTAACGAAAAACACGGTGTATTTCCCGGCTATACATCAGGCAATATTTCTTTTTCTTTCTTATAATGAAAAAATGAAAGACTTTTTGTTTAGTATGAACCGTCCTGTTCAATTACAAAATCAGCTTTCAAATAAAAGTGACGGCTTAAATGTGTTAATCAATGTCGTTTTTTATTTCATAACAATATTACTAAAGAATCGGGAGCCGTATTTTCACTTCACTAAGCGAACTGGTTCCCAACCCTCTGGTAACCAAACAAACGAATCGGAAACATATTACTGAAATTGGGTCATGCGTTTATGAAACAAAATAAAATCGCTGATAACTGTCAGTTTTTCTTCATGAATGTTTCTAAGCCGTTTCTGGCACAAGGCCTGTCGTTAAAAGAAGTTTGCAAATCATAAAAGATAGGGACTTTGTTCTGCACTGAGTAAAAAAATACTGGGGATTCCTTTATAGATGGGGGAAATCCCATGGCCTAGATACGGGTACTGTGGGAACGTGTCAAGACGGCCCCATGTCAAAACGTCCCGGAGATCGATGAGAACGGCCATGGAATGGTCAAAACGGCCCAATTGTTGATTTTTCAATCAGTGAAAACGGCCCAAATAAAGGTTTACACTGTTTTAACACTTTAAACCGAAAATTTTGCCGTTTTGACTTATTTCGGGCCGTTTTGAACGTAGGACATTTTGACATCGGGCCGTTTCGACAGTAATCCGGTGCCGCTGGATACCTTCTTCTAGAAGTTCTAGGATGTTTGGAAATTAACGCGGATAGTTTGCATTACCTTTTATCACCATCCTGCACATCACAGACGCATCCAAAACAAACCAAGGAAGAAAGAGTTATTTAACAAAATGACGATTTAATTTGATAATAATTCACGCAGTTATAGACAGATTACAATCAACATAGAAGTTGGAACTACTTTCTTACTCTCGGCGGTGATTAAGCCCCTATAGGTAAAGAAGGATTCCGTACGATCACTATATACGCCTTCGCGCATGCGCGCGACGCGTATAAAAAAGTCATCATTTTAAAGGTCCAACAATAATTCAATTCTCATCAAATAAAAAAATCTTACCTTGTGCCATCACTACAAATCTCAGCAAATGCCTGCAAATATAATGACGAGTAAATGATTAGGATAAAATTAGTCAAATAAAAAAAAGGTAATCAATGATAATTTGTCTCATGAAAAACTCACGATCAATATGGATGTCAGGGCCTCCGCTGCCGATCGCCAATGTCGCCAAGTGCGAAAAATCTCGTCAATTTGCGACCTAAATAACAGTTTTGCGAAAGTGTTTGCGACAAACCGTATTTACCAACCATGCATGACATAAGCGACCCGGAGTAATAGCCAGTTCCCGTACTGGAGTTATCGAGGCATTCTGCGTGTATGAACACAGGAACCAGCCCGGTCATGACTCGTATCTTTCGCAGTTTGCACGCAACCGAGTATGTACACAAATAACTGTCACTTATCGGATTAAAGTTTAATCACTTCATATGACTTGTGCGGCAACAGTTATGTTTGCGCCGCGTGTGTGAAATTGCCCTGACACCTATGCCTGAAATTGGTGTGTAAAATAAACAGTTTGATGCGAACACATGATCGGAGACAATGTGAAAATTAGATGACAATTATCAAACACTGTCGGGTGTTCAAAATTAAAGACGGTGAATAACGTAACTATTTTAGGTATATTGCTCGTTCATCACAATGAAGCATTTACTACAAAGTTGGAGAGATGCATTCTCTTTATAAACTGACTGATTTTGCAATTTAACAGTGGGATAAAGACTTCTCATTTTTTTTCCATCTATAAACAAGGCTCACTCTTTGGCGATGTGGGACATGTCGCCATGGTTACTTAGCAGTACTAGGCTAGGAAATGAAGCGTCTTCCCAAAGGCCATTTCACAGTGAAATAGGTATATCTATAATATCAGCATCAGGAATCAAACTTTGGTTGGTCTGTCTCTAGTTCCCGACGCCTACCATTACACCATCGCAGATCTTACTATAGAAGTTACCATTCCATTTAAGCCAAGACATAGGATTAATCCTCTTAAAATGAAAGTCAAGTTACATTTATGGAACGGTTATACTTCATACTTGTTATATGGCAACTTATAAATGAATAGAAAGCCAAGGATGTGGTTATTATTTTATAAGACTGTTTTACTGGTCTGGCTAACCATGTGGTAGTTTCGTTAATTTTCCCCGGTTCGATCGTTACAAGTATGCAAACTAACCACACATGATAGCGTAATAATAATTTGGGATAGGGGCCTTTGTTACGAAACATGTATAAAAAAAATGCACAAAGGAAGATGGTTCGGGCGTGTCTAATCATAAACTGAGCTTGTAAAAAAAAAAACACAAATAAAAAAAATGATTAGGCAGCTGACGCGAGTCTTTTTAAACAAATGATACTAACACATATTAGTAAAAAGAACTATCTTACCTCAATAAAGCTGCAAATTATCATTAAAATCAAAAGGTTAAGGCTTGAGTATTTGACAGTCATTTCTGCGGTTTGTTTACTATTTTCACCAAATATACTGTCAAAACGAGGCTGATGACGTCAGTCAATGTATTCAGGCACGGGCTAAGTTTCTAACTTTACGGTTACGGCGTTGAAAGGTACCTTACAGCTTGATGAAATTGTTTTCCAACAGTCCCCATCTCTGATTAAATGATCTTTTTTTAATTGTTCGTTCTTCAAAGATGCTGAACACTGGTTTTTAATATCTATGGTCAGCAAATGTTTCTATTCCAACAATTTTACCCAATTACGTATTTCTCTCCAATTTTTAACACTTGCCTTTGTGATAAAGCAGCAAGATATATATACAATGATACAAATCTATAAATCCTTGTGACAAAAGCAAAAAATTCTCCATAAATGACTCTCGGGGATTGAGATTTTAATCCTTTTAGGATAAAACATATGATACAAATCTATAAATCCTTGTGATAAAAGGAAAAATTACTCCTTAAATTAAATTATTATATCCTGAGAGGGATATGGATTTTCATGAGAGGCAGTCTCCCGACTGACTTACGGAATGCCGATGGTTCTACCCGCCTTGACCAGCCCTTATGGGCAGTTGAGTATGGGGTCTTCCTCCATCATTAAGAGTCGGGCATCGCTACATAACTGAAATAATGTTGATGTGATGTAAAACCAATATAGAAAAAAAAAACCTCCTTAAATGACTCTCAGGGATTGAGATTTTAATCCTTTTAGAATAAAACATCTTCTATGAATGAAATAACATTGCAGATCTATTAAGTTATAGAAAACTTGACTATTGATACACTTCTCATCTCTTTTCATAACCATGCAATGGATATATAGCCAATTAATGATACTAATTCATTAAACTGTTCAAATATGGTTTATTTCGTAAAACAATAACCTTTAATTTTCATTCTGCAAAATAATCGAAATGGGTAAGAGGGTCTTTAATCCCAGATTGTAAAATGGGTCAACACTCCAATGTCATGACACCAACACAGTGCCTATGGGAACAACCCATTTATATTTATGAACAAAGGTTTTCAATCAAAGTACTGAAAGTTCTTGTGCTAGTATTACAATTATTCAATAAAAAAACAGGTTTTCAGCATCTTTAAAATGTAGATACTGATAAAGGTCACATATTTAGTGATGATGATTGTTGAAATCTCTTTTTCATTATTTGTTACTCACCCAAGACATTTCGTGAGATAGTTCCATTAAAGAGTAAACATTTTATTTTGTGGTATTTGGTGGTAATAAATGAGAATAATTAATAAATTGCTTGTAACTAGAAAATTTGCTGTCAGCCGCAGTGGACTTTCAAATCTTTTGCTTTGGGTTTCAATAAAAAAGCTTCAAAATAGGTCATATTCATTTATTTGTTAATTACATGTACCAGTACTCAATGTTCCATGGTATACAAAACTATAAAACATAAGTTTGATCAAAAACAGTCAAATTAAATGCTAAAAACAAAGAATAATACCGTTAATTTTCTTCTTTCCCATAATACAAGTCAAACCCTTAAAACAAAAGGCAGCATTTCTACATAACAGAAGACACTTCTCTTATAGGAAATAAATCACTGTAAGAGAATGATAAATCTGCATACATGAAAATATTTCCTTTCTTCCCTATTTGATCCTAATTCTAAAGCAGACAATTTCAGATAAAAGCTCAACAAAATGCAAATTGTAATGCCCAAAGATTTTGAGTATTTCAGTAAAACTTGCTCAGCTATCATCTTTTCCGTATGGGGTTTAACGCGGTATCAACAGTTTTTCAGTTATATAATGACTTTCCTGGATCCACCATTACTAGGCTAGGACTTGTAACCAATCAGCCAATGCATACATTCTTCACCTCATTCAAAGAATATCAAGTGAATAAATAATGCCACATCTTTAATGTCTCTATAAACAGTGCTAAAAAAATCTCCCCTAGACCTAAATGAAACAGTCTTATGCAGTTTAGGTACATTGTTAATGGGGTGACAAACAATGTGTACACTAAGTCTTGCTAATCTCTATTAAATATTCTTTTCCTTTATTAGAATCACTAAAAATAAAGAAAAGATGCAGACAAACAGTGTTCTCAATACAACCACTACTAATCATATTTTGGGCGGTTCAAATCTGCGGAGTTGTTGATAACCCCCATGGACCCCCCCACATACACACACCCCCTCCTAGTGGCCCATGCAGATTTTGTTTTGGCCTGTTCAACCAATTCTTATTGAGAACACTGGACAATAAAATCTAATGAAATAAGATTGAAATGTTCAAGTAATTACCTAATTTGATAGAGAACATTTTTGGGAAAAGAATAATTTCGAATATTTCACATTTTCTCACCGTAAGCTGTATCTTAACCCTTAGAATGCTGAGTAATTTTCTAAAAATAGATTTTTGTGTTCTTTGCTTTCCAAATCCTTAAACATCTGCTTAATTTTGGTGAGGAAATATACTCAGAGTAGCAAGCAGGTTAGATAACAGGCCAGCTGCCAATTTTCATGGCAGCTGACCTGGATCTTACCTGTTTGTATAAACATGAAGTCGGTTCCAGCACTATAAAGGTTAAACAATAAAGCTATATATATTAAAATCTTTTTATAATTCAACTTTGTTTCCTTCTCAACTAATAGACAATAGTAAATAAAAATGTTTCAGTTTCATTTTAAGGTTGATCCAAGAGCAGAATAACATGGAAGAACTTTTTTTTTTACATAACAGCTCTCTTAAATGCATAATATCTAAAGCTGCTTTTCAAACAGGTTGCATGAATAATCTATGAAACTACAACACTGAAAAGAACAAACATATAAAGTTAAATAAACAATTTGCTTTGTTTATGGGAAATAATTCCCTTAGTGAAACATTACTTCCCCCAAACAAATGAGTGAGTTGGCAAGCAATGTTCATGAGGGAAATATTTCCCGTAAAAAACTGTTGATTATTAATTGAATAATATATTACATATACTATCAAAATGATAATGCATACCAATAAAACATATTTTATGTAAATGCTCCATCGCAAGTCAATCACAATAATTTGACCAATTTACCCATGCAGCACACATTCGAACACAAGCTGCATACATTAATTTTCATTATAAGAGGAATTCCAAAGCCGTTGGTTTAAAAAAAGGAGTTCTCAAGACATGCATATCATTAACACTGGCTATGGCCCATTCTACTGTGCAAAGGGGCTAAAAACAAGGAACCAGGCATTTTCATAATTCTCACTGCCAATTATTTTTAAGTGTGAATTTTGAGATTTAATTTTTCATTAAAACTGTATAAATCCTTGCCAATAATGTAATTTAGATAGTTGATCACTTGCAATTGTACACTCTACAAAGTTAAGCAACAAGATAGTCAAATAACAGCAGACAAAGTAGTAGAATCAAATGCGTAATCAGAAACAACTGTAATAAAAATATAAAATGCTCCTTATAAGCAATTTCTTATCAATCAGTTGTAAGAGACTAATGTCCAGTTTAATTTTTCTGTCAGTTTGAACACATTTTCCATACCTCAGACCCTGAGACAAAGTCGATAGAACCTTGAATTTATCTATTGTATTATATTGATTGTGAAGAAAGCTTGAAGCTTGTTCAAAGTCACTCACCATGACTGCTTCCTGCATACTAAACCAGTACTCGCACCCATTTGTGGGCGAGTCCCGGCAATTTTCACCTCACCTAACAGGGATTCGAACCCGGGACCTTCGGTACAAGAGGTCGGGGCTCTACCTCTGCACCACTATTGCTCACATGTCTGTTAGGGTCTGACATTGCATCAATAAGTTTTGTCAGTTATTGCATTGCATATAGATTTTGAGATATGGTTAAAAATGTCTCCAAAACCATAATTTGCCAAAAAGATTTTTCGAAAAATAGTATGTAAAGTTCTTAAAAAAAATGATTTGTAGCAAACATTTTGGAATATTATATGTGAAGGTCTTCAAAATGCACTATTTGCCAATATGGTTTTGAAACACTGTTAGTAATTGTCTCCAAAATTGCCCCCTCTTCTAGCCATCCAACTTAAAGAACATCATACCTGCTTTGGTCATTACAGTTTTTGGTCCTTGATTGGTCACTTTATAAGTATGTCCTATGATGACTCAGAAGTCAATTCTGTCTCTAATAATCAACAATTAAAACTTGAAAAAAAATGAGTTTACAAGAGCATGCTCAAAATTGCGTGAACTCAAGAGATGGCTTTAAAAATCCCATATTTGTAACAATCTTTGTACTTCAGTCTTCTGTAACGGCATACTTCTGTTTCCCTGCTTCATTGATTACACCAATATGCTGAAAACATAATGATAAAATTATGTTGACTCATTCCCCATAATCAAATTTGTATCTGATCCAAATTGAAAGGAACAGCAGACGATAAAAATGGCATAAAAAAATAATCCTTGTTGCATTGAGTAAAAATTATTGTGAAGAAATGATAATTGCTTACAGGGACCATTTTATCCTTTTGTCATATAAGTTTCTCAAGATATCTTCAGTAGATGCATAAAAGAGACAAATTGATTGAGTTGATTATAAGCCCACAGGATTTGCACATAATAAGAGAGGGAGCAGTAAAAGGAAAATTCAAAATTGATAATTTCCATAAAAACAGGGGAGGAAAAATCAATTGTCTGTATCGTCAGCTTGTCCAAAAGCCCTAATGGACAAGTGAATTTTAATTGAAATTTACTATAAAATCATTACATGGACATGTGCAAAAAAAGATTTAGCATTTGTAAGAACAAAAAAATCAAAATTAGATTTCTCTCTCCCCCCCCCCCCACCTGTCTTTTGAAATATCATAATGATTATTGCTCAAAAGTCTAAAGTAACATCTGACAGCTTCCTGATTTCTTTATTAACTCTTATAATGCTGGAATCGACTCCATGCCACCAATTTACATGGAGGCTGAAATTGACTTCATGCCACCAATTTACATGGAGGCTCAAATTGACTTCATGCCGCCAATTTACATGGAGGCTGAAATTGACTTCATGCCACCAATTTACATGGAGGCTGAAATTGACTCCATGCCACCAATTTACATGGAGGCTGAAATTGACTTCATGCCACCAATTTACATGGTGGCTGGCATGGATCTAACCTGTTTGCAAAAGCATTAAGTCGGTTCCAGCACTATGAGGGTTATGTACTCAATGAATCATGAAAAACACTTACATTTAAATCTCGGAAAAATTCATTGTAGTCTAGAGCATATCCTACAACAAAAGCATCAGGAATTTCAAAACCAGTATCTGAAAAGATAAAAGTATTTTCTGGTACTTTCTGGTAATTCTGAAATAAAAAACAAAATGAACTCTACCTGCAATTTAAGTTTGCCTACAATGTAAAGGGGAAGATAAATGATTCTTTGAAAAAGAAGGAATTGAATATAAGAGTAAGCTACATGGTTAACTTGACATGTGACATGGATGACAGAATGATCATCTAGTTAAAGACATCAATGTTTGCCAAAACACAAGGCTAGCATTTTACTAAACACCTTACACTAAGAACTTTGGAAAAGTTAAAACAATTTTCTGTCTTATTTCAATGATGAAAAAAAAAGAAATATTAAAAAGTACCACATAATTGGAATTGTCTCGTAAAGACCCTTCCAATAATGCGTCACATGACAACAATGTACTTGTGTGTAAGACAATATCCATGAATATTGATTTTGACTGGCACAAACATTTTCCTTTAGTTGATCATTAAACACTACTGCGGTCAAATCAAGTCAAATAAAAATGGCAGCATGCTTTTTTGTCACTCAGGCTAATGCATTTCAAATTGTTAGCAATTGCCTAAACCCATTTAGCATTACCAAACAATAATGACATTTGACCAGTTTGTTGTAGAAAACTCTGGAAAACATCGTAGGAAAAGGAAATGTTTTCATCCCTATCAGAAGATTAATTTTCAATTTCATGAGTTTTTGAAATGTCGTCTGCAAACTCTTTCAATTTGGGACAATCGAAAATATGGCGTTTGGGAAAGGGTTACACATTGACAAATCAGAAAAACGCAATATTTGGAAATGGATTGAAATTATTTACTTGAATAAAATATTAATACTTACAATCAGGCCGGTACCCCACGCTGCGCTCTGTTCTTTTTACTAATAAACTGAAAACATATAAGACATTGCTAAGACAAACATATTAGTTTAACCCTTTACCAAACAATAACGACGTTTCACCAGTTTGTTGCAAACAACTCTGGAAAACATTGTGAGAAAGGAAGAAATTGCTCATGACGAGCAATTTCTCCTTTTCCCACAATGATTTCTCCTCTATCAGAAGATTATTTTCCAATTACAACACATTTTGAAATGTTGTGTGCACCCTTAATTTCGGGACAGTCAAAAATTTGACGTTTGGTAAATGGTTAAATCATCTTGTAGAACTGAAAACATTTCATTTAAGCCTTTAATTTCATATAAACATTCAAAGACACCTGCAGGTTACTGGTATAATCTAAGGATCCATTTAGGTAACTGTGTAACATGGTCTCAATGGAGTTATTTTCTCTTTTTTCAAAGAAAAATGTATTATTATCTATGATTTGTAGAAAATTATAGAATCACTTCAAAAGAAATGGAGAAGATATTAAACAAAACATTATAAGACAATTCTTGTCAGTATTATAAACAGACATACAGACTGATGCATTTTTAGGGATTATTTACTTTTCAGGAAGAATTATATTAACCAACTATAGGTCAATTGCACTCTTGCGCGATGTTTATGTTTTAATCAAACCATCCCATACCTGAGATAAGGGGTGATTTGAATATGCACGATTATCTACCTACCATTGTATTTGGCCTAAACCACCTGCTTACATTTATTGTACTCGGCCATATACAGTGTTGAACTTACATCTGAGGAATGAATGTCTTCAACAATCTTTTTTTTCCCTCCACCAATTTTTTCTATCTGATATTCAGGGATGGCAAAATCAGTTGTCTCTGTTGCCCAGATTGTCTAAAAAGCCTCAATGGACAAGTGAAATTTTTACTGAAATTTACTATAAGACCATTATACTGACAAGTACAGAAAAACATTTGGCATCTGCAGACAAATAAATCAAAATCAGTTTTCGCAACCCCTGATTTCTAATTCTTGAATGTAATATCAACAAATGAACTTTACCTTGCAACTTTAACTTTATTTGGTTTGACTTCTTTTAAAATATCTAATAGCTTAAGCATAGTGTTCCCCGTGTCAACGATGTCTTCAACGATCAAAACATTCTGAAAAAAATGAAACAAAGGATAAATGGTTTGAGGGTCATCCCATATCAATGGAGCAATTTATTTTGTTGAATTATTTCATTTTTTGGTTCGTTTGTGGTGTAAAACCATTTTCTGCAAGTCTCATATATAAATATCACATCTGTCCATGTAGCCTAAATAGGACAACCATTTTTAGAGATTATAATGTGAGGTTCAATGCAAGAATTATAGCAAGTCCTTCACAAATGTGAGAGCACTTAATATAGTCTTGCATTGAACCTTCAAATTGTCTTTTTCATCTGCCAAACTCTACCCATTAGGCAGAGCGCTATGAAGAAGAGTCTTTACTACTAACTTTAGAGGACTACCATGTTATCAATAATACATAAAACTATGTTAGAAGATAGAACTCATAAATTATATTTTATCCTGTCACCTGAGCAATTTATCAACTGGTAAAAGGTTGTTATATAACATTTTTATATTCGTCAATAGATCATGAGATCGCTACTAGCACAAGTCGGTATTGATTTAATTTTTTTTTCCTCATTTTTAATGTTTTATCTTCATTTTTTAGTTTAGTTTTTTGAATCCGTATAGGTAACAGCATTAATAGAATAGATGTTTAGTGTCTTTGAATAGAAAAGGTTATTGGACTCAGCTTCCGTTATCATCCAGGCTTCGGATTATCATCCGATTCGCCTTCAGCTCACAAATAATTTTCCTACGCCATGCCTAATAACACTTCCGATTTACGACATCAACCATCTATTCTCTATGTAGTCGTAACAGACCTTCTCGACTGTGTTGCCCTTTTCATTGTAAGAGCACCAGACTCACTATGTTTCCCAGGTTCAACTTCCAGTCTTAGCCCACATTTCATGACTCTGCACATAGGACCCCTAAAATCTTATGGCAAAAGACACTGAATGCTTGTTGTTTGAGTCTTCAACATTTATATTTTATAAGGAGCTCTATATAGAAAGTAACTCACCTTTCCCCTAAGGTTGTCCAAATTGTCTCCTCCTATAACCTCTATGGCCCCTGCTTTGTCACCCTGTTGTATATGCAACAATTATAAGCAAAACAGACAGTAACAGTACAGGTTTAAGGTAGGCCATCAACAACATAAGAAGTGTTGATACATTACAAATATTTCTGCTTGTTTAACACTTTCACCGCCGTAGTCTACTTAAATTGACAGCGCAGTTGACCACCATAGGCGACTTTAGTCGACATACGGTGGTATACTACATATAACAGTAATAAATATATTCCCACTTGCGTTAAGCAACCACCCTTATAAGCAGCCAACCTGTCTTAGACAACCAATTCAGAAAGTCTTATGGTTAGATTTATAGTGTACATCAATTTGTGTTAAGCAGCCAACCTGTCTTTAACAGCCAATTTCTCATTTCCATAGGCTGACCTCTTAACACAAGTTTGACGGTACAGCATACTACTTTTTTCCTAGAAATATATTTGGCGCTGAGATGAACTTTATAAATTTGGCGACGAAAGGGTTAATAAGATCTTAGACCTTTTTTCTGCTTAGAGTTTAAAATAGTAAAACAAGAACTGTTGGTACATTACAAATATTTTAGCTTGTTCAACAGAGAAACAGATCTGAGGCATTTCTCCTGCTTAGAGTTTACAATAGTAAAACCAGTAATGAGCAGCCACCAGTTGGACAAAATGAAATTGGCTGCTTAAAAGAGGTGGCTGCTTATTGCAGATCTCTACCTTCTTTTTCCATGTTTACCTTCAACATTTAACATCAGTATTTTATTTCAATCTAGATTGATGAGTTTTAATTCTTTCAGTAACCTTATAGTGCTGGAAGAAAATTAGCAGCTGGCTTGTAATCTAACCTGTTTGCTTCTCTAAGTCTTTTCAAAAGCTCATCAAAATTAAGCAAATATTTAAGAATTTGGAAAGCAAACGACACAAAATCCTATTTTCAGAAAATTAACCAGCATTCTAAGGGTTAAGGGACTTCTGTTTATGTGCCCAACAGAGAGGACAATTGCACCAGATTCAGATAACAAGGGTTGTGGGTTTTGAATCCTGTCAGTAGTGCCTACTAGTGGGGACATAATTGCGACATTCTATTAATCAACAACCTGAGTAAATACTGGTGTATCAATGAAGCAGAATTGAGGGTAGAATAGTAAAAGTTGCAAGAGCTTGTTTCACATGAAAAATAAATAAGTTTGAGCAAAACATAGCAATAAAACTGAACAACTATTGACCCATCTAATGCCTGTTCTCTAACCTGTTTGCTAATCTGAGTATCTTATCTAATCAAATTAAAGCAGATATTTTAAGTTTTCGAAAGCAGATGACACATAAATCTTTTTTAAAAAATTACCCAGCATTCTAAGGGTAAAAAAAACTGCATGTAAAACAAGAGGGCCATAATGGCCCTAGAACCGCTCACCTGAGATTACCATCTATTAAAGTTAGATTTTACACAGAGTCTCTTGTGCTTCTATGCATTGACCTTATTTTATTCCCATTTTACAAGTTGAACACTGTATGCTTGATGTGGGACATTAAAATGGTACATAAATCTTACAATGCGGAAACTGAATATTTTACTTTTACAGATTTTATGTATAAAGATCAGCCCGCACTTTTGACCAGAATGATCTATTGTTGCCATTTGAGGTTATCATTTTGGCGTATTTGGACATCTAAATTGATATTGATGTATTTTGTTAAAAATTCTACCATACAATTATTTAGTGAAAACAAAAACACATTCTGGCGGCAATGTTTTTCAAGATATCTAATTTCTTTTAACAATCTTTATAGAAAGGCCCCCAAAGAACATTCCTGTGAAATTATTTTGAAATCTGACCCATGGTTTGTGACAAGAAAATAATTTTTTAAAGAGTTTACCAAATATGGGCATGGCAGCCATTTTGGTTACATGACTATATTTTTTTTTTGACAAATCTTTCTCCCCTCCAAATAGGGATGCTTCACATGATATCTCATTGAAATTGGCCCAGAGGTTTGGAAAAAAAAGATGTTTGTAAAGTTATAAATTTCAGCATACATCTATGTAGTGAAAACAAAAACGCGTTCAAAGTTCAAGGCAGCCTGGTGGCCATGTTTTTCGAGATATCAAAATTCTTTGAACAACTTTTAAATAGAGGCCCCCCAAAAAAATTCCTGTGAAATTATTTTGAATTCTGACCAGTGGTTTCAGACAAGAAGATTTTTTAGAAATTGCAGAAATTCCCCCTTTTTCATGCCACGGCAACCAAAGTTCTGCATGGAATTCATTTCTTTGAACAACCTTTAAAGAGCATCACACAACGGACATTCCTGTGAAGTTTGGTTAATATTGGCTCAATGGTTTAGGAGGAGAAGATCTTTAAAGAAATTGTTGACAGCGCACGACGCACGACGGAATGTGGGCGATCACAAAAGCTCACCTTGAGCCCTTTGTGCTCAGGTGAGCTAAAAAACAACATATGTCCCTTATTTGGAACCCAGAGCTTTCATTAATATTTATCGTAGGAGGATGACTTGCAAAAATAGGAGGGGGTTTGGGGGACCTTATCAATAGAATTATAGTAAAATTGAGCAAAGTAGCCGGAATTTCTGGTCAAAGAAGCCAGAGGAAATCCCGGGCCCACGGCTTTTAATGGAACCTCTTGGAACCAAAGTTCTTTTACTTACTACATAGCTTTTTAATCGTATAAAATCCACCGCCAATGGAATGGAAGCTTCTGTGTTCCTATTTAACATCTTTATCCTGTCAAGGAGGTCGGTGAAGAACTTGTAGCCCCCTTTCAACACACACAGGGCAACCAGCCCTTCTTTCCTTTTCTGCCCCGCCTTATCTTTTTGTTCTTCTTCGTCAAAGTCTTGGACAATGTATCGTGCAAGACGCTCTATCCTAAAACAAGAATGATGGACAGATAACAATATGGGGATTTCAGCAATCTAGTTCACTAAAAATATTGGTCCATTGCATCATTTCAAATTTTAGAATAACTGAAAACCGGGTTTTTTTTATCAAATAAAGTGTCATGCCTTTCAGTGTTATTTCTTTGGAAAAATTGATAATAAAAAGTCCTTGCATTACATCATGTGACTAGAGTGACCGATTTCAACTACTTCACCAAAATGAAATTATAGATCATTATTCACATTGCAAGATGAGCTTTAATTTACCACATATGAATAGGCAAAGACGCAACTCAATCATCTAGTTTCATGTACATGTACCTAAATATAGATATGTGTTGCCATTCTGTCCATATTTTTAATCTGTGAGATGGCATCTTAGATATAAAAAATTGCTTACCTGTCATAGATGAGACCTGATGGAATGAGTATCTTCTCCAAGTCGTTTTCGTAGTGTTTTGGGACACATAACATGTCAAGTGGATATCGCTCGTAGTCATCCTTCAACTGTTCATGGAAGGTAAATAAGATAAAAATAGAAAATAATTTTTGGTAAAAACTGTATAACATTTAACCCTTTACGGTATGTAGCGCTGTTTGCCGCCTAATCGATTACCCCATAAAACCCTTTGCGCCGTTATACCTATTACCGTATAAAACCTATTTTGACGTTCTATCGATGACCGAGTAGAACACTTTTTGACAGATGAAAAATTGATTCAATTTTAACCCTTAACTACACACATAAACGCTCAAGCCACTTTCTCCATATTTCATTTTCCTCTTAAATAAATATGTTTTCTTTCATTTCCGATGATAGAATCATAGGGTCGAAGTTTAAACTTTTGCTCTAGAGAGAATCTTTTGATAATGGTCCCACCACAACCTTCTGAAAAAGACGCTATCAAATTGAATTAGGGAATTCAAATTACCAACCCAATCAATATGAGAGGCCTTCAATATCCGGTCATAAAAGATCAAAAGTTTTAAACAATGCCGATTTGTTAAGACTCGATAAGGATTTCATGCAATTCTTTAAAAAATTAACAAATTTCTAAAAATACTATCCAATTAAAATGAGAGCATCAGCACACGGCCCGTAAAGGATGTTTATGTCACGGAGCTGTTTTTCAAAGTTGAAAGGCAAATGAAAATAAAGCCGTCGAATAACGGATGTTATAAAGACAGCTACTTGAAGTATTATGTCAATTTTGGTGCTTCCGATCGCAGGTCAGACATCAATGTAGATTCAGAGCAGTCATTTGATCGGTCTTTTGAGCATGAAGATGATGAAATGCTGATAAATCTTACCAATTCGCGGACAAGCATATTAGATTATTCCTCCGACTTTGACTACAACGAGCTTTTGGTAGATTCATCACCCATGGACAAGTATTTTACAGAAATATAAGCATGTTTCGTTGCCATAATGAATTGACTTTTACAGTTTTACATGTATTAGAGGACCAAGTTTGACTACTTTATGAAGCAATATTGCGTTGAATTTTTTTTTTTAATTTGGAAACGGTTTTAATGCAAATAGAAGTAAAACGATTCAGTTTTGTTGAGAAACATAGAAATACAAAGCATGTATCTCCGTCATGAATGGCATTTTTCGTCAACAAAATTCCCTGCAATTGATAACAAAACAGAAAAACAAATTAGGGATCTCTCAGGGGGAACGCATATGTCATTTTATTACTTTTGATTTTGTATAATTCACACCGCAATATACAGTTCCATTGTTTGTCTAATTTTCTACAACTTAATCTTAATATGTATGTATCACTAAAAAAAAGAAAAAAAAATAATTTAAAGAAGATTTTTTTCTCGTCGTGCTTTATTCTTTGTGTAAATCTATTTAATAAGCGAAAATTGCATTAATTTTGGTTTGATCAACAGTACCCCAATCAGTGACAATTATCAGAGATAATCCTGTGCCAATAGGTTCCTAGGGTGACTGTTTATGTATGCGTTAATGATCTCCGATAATCGGATGGTTTATATCTATGGTGTCACTGATAAGCCTTATCTCTATACCTTAAAGGGTTAAGACATTTCCAATGGGGAAAATGCCTTGCCCACGCTTTTCCAATTGCATTTAGACTCAGTGCTAAGACTCATATCAACACTGGGCAACAGAGGTACAGTGGTAGAGCGTGAACTTCTTGTACTGAAAATCTCTGGTAGGCGAGGTGAAAGTTATCGGGACTTACCCTCAAATCGGCGCAACTACTGGTGCAGTATCCACGATACAGTCATTGAGAGTGAGATTGATAGATTTAATGAAGCTTCCTTCACAATCAATTTTAAACCAATCAAACAAACAAAATATCCATCACATGACCTCTAAGGCGATAGTGGCACAGTAGTAGAGCGTGGGACTACTGTACCAAAAGGTCCCTGGTTCGAATCCCCATTAGGCGAGCTAAAAAATGCCGGAACTAGCCCACAAACCGGAGTGATTACTGGTGTATTGTCCAGGAAGCAGTCATTGAAAGTGACACGATGGGCTTTATTAAGCCTCATTTACAATCATTGTAAAAGTTAAACAAATCAAACAAGCTAACAATGACCTCAACTCAATCTTCACATCAACCCAAAACATATAAGATCAATGTCTACTGTATACCATCAGTAACAAAGTCCAGTGATCTTTTGCCTATATCACCAATAGGGTTGTTTAGATGAACGGTGTCATCTCACCACATCCGTTAGCAGGTCATTTCAGGTCAAACACACCCTTAGAGCTCTGACCCCAAAATATTATTTTTACGCGTAATCCACCGCATACTTAGTTGACAATGAACCAGCGCTTCATATTCTGTTTAAATTATACTTACGACGATACATTTGTTGTTTTGTGACATGGCAGTTTCATGGGACATGGAAGCAACGCCTTTGACCAGTCTTATGATTCGACCTGGCAGTGATTGAAGCATGAACAACGAAAACACTAGTCCGAATGATCCAGACGTAGTTATTTCACTGTCACGTAGTTACACCTTGGATCATCCGAGTAAGCCTTGGTCCAGGTCCGTATATTAGTATATATATACCACACCATCATAGCGCGGGATATACGCACAAGCCGGAAACCCAGACCAATGTGTGCCTGGTGTTGCAAGGGACCCCAGCTCATTCACTACGCAGTATCATAGGGCGGAGATCTGCAAGGACTGGGAACCCCAAGTTACGGAATATTGGTTGTTTTACCAAACTTTAACAAAAGCATACGTTGGAGTTTTTTCCTGCCCATTGTAAGCCTCTGTCATACATTAGCTACACTAACTTCATGACATTGTAAGGAACAAATAAACAAGTGTATGTCACACAAACCCACGAAAATGAAAATGAAACGCTACTTGGAGTTTGTGTAGGAAGTAAAATGGTTCAATACATGTCCTATGACGAGCCGGTTGAAAAATACCACATATGAATCGCAAACAATTTCGACTGTCCAAATTGAAAGTATTGAATTCTTAATTTGATTAAAACTATTTGGAAAAATACACAAATCGCTTTCAAAGAGCATCTTCTTCTTCTGCTAATTTGTTCTTTGAAATATGTTGTTTCCAAACTACTAAACACGGAATGGAAAATGTAAAACAATGCTGAAATCGGATTAGTAAGCCATTGAAACCAATATTTCAAGATCGTCACATAACGTCTTCTTTTAATTATATGATATCGTATTTTAACAGGAAGCCATTACCACTACTTGTCAAACTGACACAGGTTTAATAACCAAGAAAGTTTTGAAACAGTGATGTATCCCCATCACATGCGATTTCTGATCAATGATTCTACAGTTAGTGCACTTGGGGAATGTGGGAGATTGCCTCTATGTGCCATTTTATAAATCAAACTGCATTGAGTACTGGGTGTAATCTACTGTACGTGCACAGCTCAAGATATGCAACACAATGCTTTTTAAAGTTAAAAAGGCAAAATGACATTGGGAGCACAATTGTGTACACATATCAAAGAATTACTATTTATGTGCGGTTTTGGCTATTTATGAATGTCTCAAGACACAGGAAATGTGAAACAGTTCATTAACCATTTCAGAGATTGAAATATTGCTATTCACAAAATGGACATAGTGGCATAAACAGTTCACGTAGATGTCACCACTACAAACGCTTTGCCCTGGACCCAAGGGGGCGCTAGCGGCCACCTTCGACCCTATGCTTGATTTGCGCCCCGAACCAAAAGTGATGAATCCGCCCCTGTCATTATCATTTAACATTTTTAAACTGGATTTGCTTCTTGTTTTTATTTTGCTGTTATTATCATGTACGGGTATTGTAAACTGTAAATCTTCACACATGGTGACCAATGTATATTGACGAAACCATTGTTTTATCCTTATAGTCCTTACTTAATTCTCAAGCGCCAGTTAACGAAGAAACAACTTTGACAACACGTATATTTTGTTTATTACTCCAACAAGATAAACGTGCAACCATAAGTTTGATTTTACAGTTTCAAATGGCGGTACAGAAGACAGGGGAAGCGGGGGACGATAACTCTGCATAGGAGAATGACTTCCTACTTGTATGATTGTCGTTTCTTTTTACATGTACGTGAAATGTTACACCAATGCAACCAATGCAACGTTTTGAAACTGATCCATCGGTGACAACCCAAAATCAGTAACCCGCTTTTGGAATAGTGATTGATTTGTTTGAATGAAGCGAGTGTTGAGCTGAATGGAAATCGGCCAATAATTTATCCGTCCAATTGAGTTTGTCATGCAAGTCAAGTCTTGATAAAGAAAGGCCTAAATGAGACAACATAGCGGAACAATTATTGTAAGACCCTGGCAAGCAATTTAGAAGCTTTTATTAATAGGCGCATTCTGCGTACTGCATCAGGTGGCGAACATGAAGATAACGCTACAACCTTGTGCGGATTTGCGGAAATCTCTCTTTATCCTGTAATAAGTACCATGTTGGGACCGATAACTAGGTGCCGAATAACATTCGTGATATCCGGCACAAACCATAAAACACATGCACGTGACGAATCATGACGTCATAAGAACGACATTAAGTCATGTTTACATCATTCTCTACTTATATTTTTCCTTTTTTCTCGTGTTTTATTTACATCTTGTTTGTTTGAAAGAAAACATAAAGGTAACAGGATAAATAGAATAGAAAGTTGGTGTCTTTAAATGGGAAAAGTTATCGTGCTTGGCTTCGGATTATTATTCGTTACGCCCTCGGCTCACCGGATAATATTCATAGCCTTGTCCGATAACATTTCCGATTCACGACACCAGCCATCTAGTGTTGAAGACAGTGGACAAATTATAGTCCCAGAGGGGGACAATTAAATGTTTGATTTTTCCAAGGCTTGCAACACTCGGGCCTAATAAGCGACACGTTATTTAGATGTGTTACCTCCACAATTCAAATTGACTGTTAGCTTCATAACCCAGGCAGCCATCTTGCAAACCATCAAATAAGACACGACAAATGAGCTCTACTAACGCAGTGCCCTCACATGTCCAATGAACAATGAAACAACACGCGTTCGACACGAAATGGAGTCGCCACCAACAATATTTCATGGAATGACGCGACAGAGGTATTCGATAAAATGAGTTCGCCAAATCCGAAACTATGATATAATTCGATTTGCCTATTGTTCGTTTTATTTAGTCAACGTCAGGCAAAGTTGACGGTTGTGTCGTGTTATGTTGTCCGACTTCAGCGGACTTAGTGACCAAAGAAAATCCAATAAACGACTTTTTGACAAAAAGAGACGAGTTTTTATACTCTGCTGTGATTCCGATATCCGTTGTTCGCGAAAATACTCCTTTAACCTTTTTTGTATCTAACTTGACCTGATGCTCGACACGTTTGTTCAGAGAATATTACGACCTCTTCTTTGCGACTGTTCAACGGGTCCCATGCTAAGCTTACCGCATTGGTTTTTCATCGATTGGGAAGGACGCTTAAAACTTGTTCACAGCCACCCTCGATGACTGCTTCCTGGATACTAAACCAGTATTCTCGCCGGTTGATGGGTAATTATATATTATATATATTTATATATATCTTTATTGCCTCCATTTTCTGAAGATTTACATAGGTATACATACATATTAAACAAATAGATTTTCAAAAGTATACATACATCAGAGTCAAACACATACAAAGTGAAAGGAAAAAGTTAAAGAGCAATACGGGTGAAATGAAGAAAAAAAGCAATGCTATAAAAAAAAAGCTGTGCCATTGTATCCTTTCAAATCAGGGCGGAATAATTGGTCATGTCTCCGGAAAGATTTCTTTACCTGTAATCGACAATCCTTTGGCAGTATATTGTTCGGGTCTTATATCATAGGGTATGGGTAGAGAACCGCTATGGTGTCATGGCTATTTGTATTGTTTTGAAATTGGTGTAAACTGGCTAACACTTACACTTGAGTCAGGGACATGTGTGTAAGAATAACATCGACAAACATGCTCTTTCTTTTTGTGTTGTTGTAGAGCCTTATTTTTCTTGCGATTGTTTCAGACAGATATGGACGTGGCCAGTTCTGCGAGGATGCAGTTTTATTTGAAATCCCTGGGAGTATCGAGCTCAACAAAACCACCCGGCCATACTGTAGCAGATTTTGTTCTGAGAATAAACGCTTGAGTGTGTCAGATGCGGTTTTCCCTCTGTAAGTCATGTCAGAACCATAGTAAACACATACGCAAACATTGTTGAGCTTCTGTTATGCGATAGTGCCATAAATCATGTTAAGTTTCGAGCTTAAACAAATAACATAGCATGTTTTCGAGCCCTGACATATGTCAATAGGACAAGTGCATCAAAATAACACTGCCTTCGTAATAATGATGCATAGAAAGGATACATTTTATTACACATTTTCAATTATTAATCGGACATGTTCAGACATTTGGAAAGCTTGAGTACAACTACGACTACAAATTCTGCATCTGCATATTTGGAGGAAACTAAATGGGGAGCGTTTGAAGGAGAGAAGTCGTGGTTGATAAGTGGTCCATTACTTCTATGAACAAGTAAACGAATAGTTTCCGTTTTTCTCGTAACTCTTAAAGCAGATCGCAACGTCAGACGACGTGTGAGATCAAATGCAGATTGTAAGGGATTTCAGACGAAAATTGAAATTGTGATTACAGTTTGTAGTATCACCAGGTACATGTATGAGCGGAAATTATTGTATCAAGAACAGGAGAAATTGGTCGTATGAGCAATATCTCATTTGTATCTACATAACTTCAAATATCGTCTGCTACAGCCCCATATAATCCACGGAACGTTTGGTGGATTGGTGATAGAAGGACATTCACTGCGCCGTAACTATGGTTGTTAAGAGTAACTGACCCGGAAGTTCATCAGTCGTGGATCTTAACAGTAATAAAGATGATGATGTTCAGTCACGCCTAGATACATATACAAGGAGCACTTTAATCAACTACTAGTACTCGTTTTATATCGATAATTGTGCAGGTAGGGATTTTTTTTTTTGTGTTTCTATTACATTCATTTCTCTACTGTTTGGAAAGATATGCGTCATTTACGTTTGTGTGGAATATTTTAGATAAACAATACTTCATTAATATCGCGGTGCCGAATGCATCTCTCCATGCTTCAGACACTGCCTTACAACCGTTTTTAAAAATAAATGGGTACTCTATTCAAATACTTTATAACGGCAAACTATTGAGTGATACATGGGCACGATGTTTACACCGCTTCACACAGTGTTTCGCTCTTTTCCAGCGATTGCCTTATGAGAACTTTGTTACCAATCGGAACTACTCGGGTATTTCCGTGAGCTGTGAAATACATCTCGGACATAAGTGTAGGGTTACAATTTTTCGGGTAAACCGGCATCCGGCAATTAACACATTTTCTAAGCGTGCAAGTTAAGTAGTTCAATGTGTATGGAAAGATTGGACACCCTTTTAACTGATTTTTTTTATCAGTAACCCATACCAAATGGCAAAATTGTGGTTGTGACATGTACAGTTGTTTTCTCAATCACATTTAACGATTTTTTAGATTTCACATTTAAGATCTATTTTTAAACACGAAAGTGAAGTGACGTCATTCCGCTGGGAACCAATATGGCGTCATCCCTATTATTTCAGAGGTGTTTTCATTTGATAAACCCGATGTGTTCAGATTGCTTTGTTACATGGCAAAATACTGACTGCTTTCTCAAACGAGTAAATGTAATCAGTTGTGAGGAACGGATTTGATTTAGGAACTGATGTATACTTTTTTAATGCTTTTAATATATACACTCATTTATTTGATGTCTGTCATAGAAGGTCAACGCTAGCCCAGCGTAAGCATTCTTGAACGAATGAACATAAAGAACTCTTCTTAGGATAAAGTTAATCTGGGGTACCTAAAAAATGTAGTATACCTAAAGTAAAATAGTCCTCATTGTCATAGCTTTGTTAGATATGCCATCTCGGTATAAAAGGCACCAAAACACGTGTAAATTCGTCACACTTACATGTTTGGGTCTTGTCCGTTTACAAAACATCTAATCTTTGCATAGGTCATGTTTTTCTCACGTGGAGATGTAATACTGTATTTAACTATGCATCGAAATTTAGTGCTTAAATACCAGCGTCCAAATTCGTCTTACTTTACGGTTGAATACCCATACTCTGCCATCTTGAATTCATTCTTTCGTCGGAATACTTCGGCCGTAACCGTTTTTGTCTGAGATTAAAAGGATTATTCTAAAGAATCGGTTTTAAAGATATTTAATGCTTTTGTCAAAATTGATTACCTGCTCAAGTATCGCATATATTAATTCATTTTATTGCTCGTGCATGATTTTGAAATTACTTTAAATTGAAAGCAACATTAGACAACTCATTCTTGGTTAAAAAAAAGTTCAAAGTCCAAACAATACGTTAGCATAACATTCACATTTTGTTGCTTCAAAATGATATTAACATAAATAAAATGTATTAAAGCATTATTACGTACAAATATTGAGTTAAATCATAGAAGGAATAAGAATTATTTGTCATCGAAGGCAATTTCTCAGTTTTATCCCATTTATTCATCTGTTTAACACTATTAAACAAGGGTTTGATAGTATTTATGCAAAAAAAATCAATTGTCTTAAAATCGTTCGGAATCTTTAATAGACAAAGCGCTTTAGTTAAATACGGTCTTACCGCATAGAATATGTAATAAAAAACATAAACGTATCGTTCATTTTTGCAGATCTGTTTTTCGAGATATCACTTCCAGTCCAGCCGAGGCAATGCAGGCTACATTTTGGTTTTCCCTGATGTTGGTGTCGTACAGTCACACCCTGTCAAGAAACGGACCGACATCGAAATGTTTTGATTCAGAAATACATTGTGGGGACAGACTGTGTTGCTGTCATGGTGTGTTTGCACGCTGTGCTAACCTTAAAGACAATCTTACATACATTCCAGGGTTGCCCCAAAACATAAAGAAATTGCTATTCAGAGGGAATAAGTTGTCGAAGGTTTCAAGAGCAGCGCTCCATAATGCCAGTAAAATACAGTTAAAATCACTGTATTTAAGCGACAATGGTATAAAAAGGTTGGACAAGGACACGTTTGAAGACTTCAAAACATTAATGAAACTAGATCTAAGTCACAATAAGAAAGTTGACAAAACTGACTTGTCTATATCGCTTGGGAGTTTACACAAGAACAAATTCTTCAGTCTTGTATTAGGGGATGTTGGTATGTCAGAACTGCCTGCAAATTTCTTCTTCCCAATGAACGGTTCAAGAATAGAGTATTTAAGCCTTAGCAATAATCATCTCAAGTGGGTAAACATGTCTGTATTTTATCCCCTTACATCGCTTTCAAACTTGGTGTTAGCGGATAATTCTATACAAATACTAGACGCAGCGCAAGTTGGACATCGGAGACTAGAAATACTAGATTTACGAGGTAACGAAATCACTCGAGACATTCCTGTGTTTTGTAAAAGAAATCACGAGAAAAGTCCTTACCCTTTTCTTTACAAATTAGATTTGAGCAAAAACTATATAAGTGAGGTAAAGGAAACGTCATTGAGATGTCTTCAAACGCTTAAAAAGTTATACTTGGGGAACAATGTATTACGGTCAATTCCTAACAATGTGTTCTCAAGGCTGCCCAAACTAGCAGAACTACATATTGACTCCATGATAAATAGCAACATGAACCTTCAGCCATGTGCTCTTAATAGCTCGAGCCTTCAAACCCTTAAGATAAACAGAAATAACAAGGTCTTTAAAAGGAGAGACTTAGCTAACAACTATTTCAAGTATTGTCCCAATCTGCTATACATGGATATCAGCAACAACAACTTCAAGGCACTGACCGCCACCGAAATAGCGATCTTTCTTTCGCCTCTTACCAAACTTCAAAATTTAACCATGGTACACTGCCATCTGAATAGGGTACCACCAAATTTGTTCCTTTTCATGAAAGATCTAAGGTACCTGAATTTTGACGGCAATGGTTTTACAACGCTTGATGGTTTGTTTAATGATGCGCGTACACTCGACCACTTTTCAGCGGAGGGGAACAACATCAAGTTAATTGGACAGACAACGTTTCCAAAGCATGCAATACAGACTCTGCAATTCATAAACATTGAAGACAATCCTTTTGAATGTACCTGTAATCTCCTTTGGTTTCGAACAGCAGTCGGTAACGGCGTTCTTCCGGGAAGTAATGTTACACTGTCGAATTGGCCCAAACGCTATATGTGTCGGTTTCCGGCAAATCTAAACGGAAAGTATCTCATCAGGTACAATCCGACCGAGGAATCATGTCGAGAGAGTCATATGGTATTAATCCTTAGCTCAGTACTAGGTTCCGCGCTGTTTCTAACTCTCATTGCCGTTCCCGTTACGTACCGCTACAGATGGTACATCATGTATTGGCGCTATCGATGGCGTCATGACGTTGTCGTGCCAGAACGCCGTCCGTTACTGAAGGACCACAACCCGTACACATATGTCGTCTATCATGACGAGGATCGACATCTCGTCCATAACGACCTAAGGAAACTATTGGAAGAGGACTATGGACACCGTCTGTACATTTGGCACAGGGATTCAGAATTAGGTGCAAAAGCGGAAGTCATGTTCGATGGTATCCATGGTAGCAACCACGTGATCGCCGTTGTTTCCAAACACTTCATGGCGGATGAGTGGTGCGAGTTTCAGCTCGACCTTGCCACCCAACGTCAAATCGAATTAAAGAAGGATTTCCTAACATTAGTAGTATTAGAAGACGTCAATAAGGCCATTGCACGACGTTCGTGGTGTCTAAAACTGACAAGACTGGCGTCTATAGACTGGTGCTCAGATTCCGATGATATTCGTAGAAAGGTGTTTGAGCAATACATGAAGGCAAAGTTGTCAAACAAATCCAATTGACAATAGCGAATAGCAAAATGAGATATACATGTACTATATTGTCCCTGTCAAAGTAAATGGTTCCAATAAGAATGGTATTTAGATATGCCCTAAATCTACGAACTCCTATGATTTCGACAACAGACTGGGAAACTTATTTAACAATTATCCCTCTCGGCTACACTTTGGAGAAAAACGTTTGAACTTGAACTTGAATTCGTAAATATTCTAAAACCTAATCATGATAAACTGTATATGCATTTTATCATGAAATTATATCATTGAAAGATGAAAAAGAAAATGCATGCAAATCATAAAGGTTTGGGACCGCTACAGTCGTTCAAAACAGAAAAATGGGAAATACCATTTCCAATGAGGACTGTTTCGTGAATTGGGCGGACGAATATGCGGTTTGTATACATCGCGTGGTGTTTTCCCAGTTCAAGCCGTAACAGACCATTCAAAGATGCATAAATTAAAGAAAAAACCGTTTACTATGTAACACCATAAGGAACAGAAAAGAGGTGGTCTCGCACCACTTACGAAGTACTTCCGGTCGTTGTACCAAAAGTACATAAAGTCAAATTTAGAAAATTTGAGTTTTGACATCAAGTGCATAGTTTTGCTAGTAGCGGTTGTTCATGTTACTTGGATGGGTTGGACATGGCTATCCAACTAATGGAAGAGCCTCTAGGTACTAGCCGTTTATTGGAATCAAGCCCAAAGCGACGAGGGACCATTATTAAGTCTGCGACATTAATACCTCGACCACAGAGGCCACTCAGAATTATCTTGTCCGTAACTATATGTACTGCCTTTTTTGTGTGTAATGACAAAGTACAATAACAGCATGTATGCTTTTGAAACAAAATGCATTCGACATTAAATAATTTTCCGTGTAAATAGTTCGTTCAGAATTTAACACTTAGCATTTCATGTCAACAGATTTAAATCATAGGCGTAGTAGGAGCTGGGGGGCCAGGGGGCGGCCCCCCAAATATTCAGACGAGGGGGGGGGGGGCAGAGTATACCAGGTCCGTATATTAGTATATATATATCACACCATCATAGCGCGGGATATACGCACAAGCCGGAAACCCAGACCAATGTGTGCCTGGTGTTGCAAGGGACCCCAGCTCATTCACTACGCAGTATCATAGGGCGGAGATCTGCAAGGCCTGCCCATTGTAAGCCCATTGCAAATTACCATTAAAATCAAAAGGTTAAGGCTTGAGTATTTGACAGTCATTTCTGCGGTTTGTTTACTATTTTCACCAATTATACTGTCAAAACGAGGCTGATGACGTCACTCAATGTATTCAGGCACGGGCTAAGTTTCTTACTTTACGGTTCAGTTACGGCGTTGAAAGGGACTACCGGTACCTTACAGCTTGTTGAAATTGTTTTCCAACAGTCCCCATCTTTAAATAAATGATATTTTTTAATTGTTCGTACAGATGCTGAAAACTTGTTTTTAATATTTATGGTCAGCAAATTTTTCTATTCCAACAATTTTACTCAATTACTTATTTCTCACCAATTTTAAACACTTGCCTTTGTGATAAAGCAGCAAGATATATATACAATATGATACAAATCTAAAAATCCTTGTGACAAAAGGAAAAAATTCTCCTTAAATGACTCTCAGGGATTGAGATTTTAATCCTTATAGGATAAAACATCTTCTATGAATGAAATAACATTGCAGATCTATTAAGTTATAGAAAACTTCGACTATTCATACACTTCTCATCTCCTTTCATAACCATGCAATAGATATATAGCCAATTTATGATACTAATTCATTAAACTGTTCGAATATGGTTTATTTCGTAAGACAATAACCTTTAATTTTCATTCTGCAAAATAATCGAAATGGGTAAGAGGGTCTTAAATCCCAGATTGTAAAATGGGTCAACACTCCAATGTCATGACACCAACACGGTGCCTATGGGAACAACCCATTTATATTTATGAACAAAGGTTTTCAATCAAAGTACTGAAAGTTCTAGTGCTAGTATTACAATTATTCAATCAAAAAACAGGTGTTCAGCATCTTTAAAATGTAGATACTGATAAAGGTCACATATTTAGTGATGATGATTGTTGAAATCACTTTTTCATTATTTGTTACTCACCCAAGACATTTTGTGAGATAGTCCCATTAAAGAGTAAACATTTTATTTTGTGGTATTTGGTGGTAATAAATGAGAATAATTATTAAATTGCTTGTAACTAGAAAATTTGCTGTCAGCCGCAGTGGACTTTCAAATCTTTTGCTTTGGGTTTCAATAAAAAAGCTTCAAAATAGGTCATATTCATTTATTTGTTAATTACATGTACCAGTACTCAATGTTCCATGGTATACAAAACTATAAAACATAAGTTTGATCAAAAACAGTCAAATTAAATGCTAAAAAAATAAGAATAATACCGTTAATTTTCTTCTTTCCCATAATACAAGTCAAACCCTTAAAACAAAAGGCAGCATTTCTACATAATAGAAGACACTTCTCTTATAGGAAAATAAATCACTGTAAGAGAATGATAAATCTGCATATATGAAAATATTTCCTTTCTCCCCTATTTGATCCTAATTCTAAAGCAGACAATTTCAGATAAAAGCTCAACAAAATGCAAATTGTAATACCCAAAGATTTTGAGTATTTCAGTAAAACTTGCTCAGCTATCATCTTTTCCGTATTGGGTTTAACGCGGTATCAACAGTTTTTCAGTTATATAATGACTTTCCTGGATCCACCATTACTAGGCTAGGACTTGTAACCAATCAGCCAATGCATACATTCTTCACCTCATTCAAAGAATATCAAGTGAATAAATAATGCCACATCTTTAATGTCTCTATAAACAGTGCTAAAAAAATCTCCCCTAGACCTAAATGAAACAGTCTTATGCAGTTTAGGTACATTGTTAATGGGGTGACAAACAATGTGTACACTAAGTCTTGCTAATCTCTATTAAATATTCTTTTCCTTTATTAGAATCACTAAAAATAAAGAAAAGTTGCAGACAAACAGTGTTCTCAATACAACCACTACTAATCATATTTTGGGCGGTTCAAATCTGCGGAGTTGTTGATAACCCCCATGGACCCCCCACACACACACACACCCCCTCCTAGTGGCCCATGCAGATTTTGTTTTGGCCTGTTCAACCAATTCTTATTGAGAACACTGGACAATAAAATCTAATGAAATAAGATTGAAATGTTCAAGTAATTACCTAATTTGATAGAGAACATTTTTGGGAAAAGAATAATTTCGAATATTTCACATTTTCTCACAGTAAGCTGTATCTTAACCCTTAGAATGCTGGGTAATTTTCTAAAAATATATTTTTGTGTTGTTTGCTTTCCAAATCCTTAAACATCGGCTATTTTTTGGTGAGGAAATATACTCAGAGTAGCAAGCACGTTAGATCACAGGCCAGCTGCCAATTTTCTTGGCAGCTGACCTGGATCTTACCTGTTTGTATAAACATGAAGTCGGTTCCAGCACTATAAAGGTTAAACAATAAAGCTATATATATTAAAATCTTTTTATAATTCAACTTTGTTTCCTTCTCAACTAATAGACAATAGTAAATAAAAATGTTTCAGTTTCATTTTAAGGTTGATCCAAGAGCAGAATAACATGGAAGAACATTTGTTTTACATAACAGCTCTCTTAAATGCATAATATCTAAAGCTGCTTTTCAAACAGGTTGCATGAATAATCTATGAAACTACAACACTGAAAAGAACAAACATATAAAGTTAAATAAACAATTTGCTTTGTTTATGGGAAATAATTCCCTTAGTGAAACATTACTTCCCCCAAACAAATGAGTGAGTTGGCAAGCAATGTTCATGAGGGAAATATTTCCCGTAAAAAACAGTTGATTATTAATTGAATAATATATTACATATACTATCAACATGATAATGCATACCAATAAAACATATTTTATGTAAATGCTCCATCGCAAGTCAATCACAATAATTTGACCAATTTACCCATGCAGCACACATTCGAACACAAGCTGCATACATTAATTTTCATTATAAGAGGAATTCCAAAGCCGTTGGTTAAAAAAAAGGAGTTCTCAAGACATGCATATCATTAACACTGGCTATGGCCCATTCTACTGTGCAAAGGGGCTAAAAACAAGGAACCAGGCATTTTCATAATTCTCACTGCCAATTATTTTTAAGTGTGAATTTTGAGATTTAATTTTTCATTAAAACTGTATAAATCCTTGCCAATAATGTAATTTAGATAGTTGATCACTTGCAATTGTACACTCTACAAAGTTAAGCAACAAGATAGTCAAATAACAGCAGACAAAGTAGTAGAATCAAATGCGTAATCAGAAACAACTGTAATAAAAATATAAAATGCTCCTTATAAGCAATTTCTTATCAATCAGTTGTAAGAGACTAATGTCCAGTTTAATTTTTCTGTCAGTTTGAACACATTTTCCATACCTCAGACCCTGAGACAAAGTCGATAGAACCTTGAATTTATCTATTGTATTATATTGATTGTGAAGAAAGCTTGAAGCTTGTTCAAAGTCACTCACCATGACTGCTTCCTGCATACTAAACCAGTACTCGCACCCATTTGTGGGCGAGTCCCGGCAATTTTCACCTCACCTAACAGGGATTCGAACCCGGGACCTTCGGTACAAGAGGTCGGGGCTCTACCTCTGCACCACTATTGCTCACATGTCTGTTAGGGTCTGACATTGCATCAATAAGTTTTGTCAGTTATTGCATTGCATATAGATTTTGAGATATGGTTAAAAATGTCTCCAAAACCATAATTTGCCAAAAAGATTTTTCGAAAAATAGTATGTAAAGTTCTTAAAAAAAATGATTTGTAGCAAACATTTTGGAATATTATATGTGAAGGTCTTCAAAATGCACTATTTGCCAATATGGTTTTGAAACACTGTTAGTAATTGTCTCCAAAATTGCCCCCTCTTCTAGCCATCCAACTTAAAGAACATCATACCTGCTTTGGTCATTACAGTTTTTGGTCCTTGATTGGTCACTTTATAAGTATGTCCTATGATGACTCAGAAGTCAATTCTGTCTCTAATAATCAACAATTAAAACTTGAAAAAAAATGAGTTTACAAGAGCATGCTCAAAATTGCGTGAACTCAAGAGATGGCTTTAAAAATCCCATATTTGTAACAATCTTTGTACTTCAGTCTTCTGTAACGGCATACTTCTGTTTCCCTGCTTCATTGATTACACCAATATGCTGAAAACATAATGATAAAATTATGTTGACTCATTCCCCATAATCAAATTTGTATCTGATCCAAATTGAAAGGAACAGCAGACGATAAAAATGGCATAAAAAAATAATCCTTGTTGCATTGAGTAAAAATTATTGTGAAGAAATGATAATTGCTTACAGGGACCATTTTATCCTTTTGTCATATAAGTTTCTCAAGATATCTTCAGTAGATGCATAAAAGAGACAAATTGATTGAGTTGATTATAAGCCCACAGGATTTGCACATAATAAGAGAGGGAGCAGTAAAAGGAAAATTCAAAATTGATAATTTCCATAAAAACAGGGGAGGAAAAATCAATTGTCTGTATCGTCAGCTTGTCCAAAAGCCCTAATGGACAAGTGAATTTTAATTGAAATTTACTATAAAATCATTACATGGACATGTGCAAAAAAAGATTTAGCATTTGTAAGAACAAAAAAATCAAAATTAGATTTCTCTCTCCCCCCCCCCCCACCTGTCTTTTGAAATATCATAATGATTATTGCTCAAAAGTCTAAAGTAACATCTGACAGCTTCCTGATTTCTTTATTAACTCTTATAATGCTGGAATCGACTCCATGCCACCAATTTACATGGAGGCTGAAATTGACTTCATGCCACCAATTTACATGGAGGCTGAAATTGACTCCATGCCATCAATTTACATGGAGGCTGAAATTGACTTCATGCCACCAATTTACATGGAGGCTGAAATTGACTCCATGCCACCAATTTACATGGAGGCTGAAATTGACTTCATGCCACCAATTTACATGGTGGCTGGCATGGATCTAACCTGTTTGCAAAAGCATTAAGTCGGTTCCAGCACTATGAGGGTTATGTACTCACTGCTGAATCATGAAAAACACTTACATTTAAATCTCGGAAAAATTCATTGTAGTCTAGAGCATATCCTACGACAAAAGCATCAGGAATTTCAAAACCAGTATCTGAAAAGATAAAAGTATTTTCTGGTAATTCTAGAATAAAAAAAAAATGAATTCTACCTGCAATTTAAGTTTGCCTACAATGTAAAGGGGAAGATAAATGATTCTTTGAAAAAGAAGGAATTGAATATAAGAGTAAGCTGCATGGTTAACTTGACATGTGACATGGATGACAGAATGATCATTTAGTTAAAGACAGATCAATGTTTGCCAAAACATGAGGCTAGCATTTTACTAAACACCTTACACTAAGAACTTTGGAAAAGTTAAAACAATTTTCTGTCTTATTTCAATGATGAAAAAAAAAGAAATATTAAAAAGTACCACATAATTGGAATTGTCTCGTAAAGACCCTTCCAATAATGCGTCACATGACAACAATGTACTTGTGTGTAAGACAATATCCATGAATATTGATTTTGACTGGCACAAACATTTTCCTTTAGTTGATCATTAAACACTACCACGGTCAAATCAAAAGTCAAATAAAAATGGCAGCATGCTTTTTAGGCACTCAGGCTAATGCATTTCAAATTGTTAGCAATTGCCTAAACCCATTTAGCATTACCAAACAATAATGACATTTGACCAGTGTGTTGTAGAAAACTCTGGAAAACATCGTAGGAAAAGGAAATGTTTTCATCCCTATCAGAAGATTAATTTTCAATTTCATGAGTTTTTGAAATGTCGTCTGCAAACTCTTTCAATTTGGGACAATCGAAAATATGGCGTTTGGGAAAGGGTTACACATTGACAAATCAGAAAAACGCAATATTTGGAAATGGATTGAAATTATTTACTTGAATAAAATATTAATACTTACAATCAGGCCGGTACCCCACGCTGCGCTCTGTTCTTTTTACTAATAAACTGAAAACATATAAGACATTGCTAAGACAAACATATTAGTTTAACCCTTTACCAAACAATAACGACGTTTCACCAGTTTGTTGCAAACAACTCTGGAAAACATTGTGAGAAAGGAAGAAATTGCTCATGACGAGCAATTTCTCCTTTTCCCACAATGATTTCTCCTCTATCAGAAGATTATTTTCCAATTACAACACATTTTGAAATGTTGTGTGCACCCTTAATTTCGGGACAGTCAAAAATTTGACGTTTGGTAAATGGTTAAATCATCTTGTAGAACTGAAAACATTTCATTTAAGCCTTTAATTTCATATAAACATTCAAAGACACCTGCAGGTTACTGGTATAATCTAAGGATCCATTTAGGTAACTGTGTAACATGGTCTCAATGGAGTTATTTTCTCTTTTTTCAAAGAAAAATGTATTATTATCTATGATTTGTAGAAAATTATAGAATCACTTCAAAAGAAATGGAGAAGATATTAAACAAAACATTATAAGACAATTCTTGTCAGTATTATAAACAGACATACAGACTGATGTATTTTTAGGGATTATTTACTTTTCAGGAAGAATTATATTAACCAACTATAGGTCAATTGCACTCTTGCGCGATGTTTATGTTTTAATCAAACCATCCCATACCTGAGATAAGGGGTGATTTGAATATGCACGATTATCTACCTACCATTGTATTTGGCCTAAACCACCTGCTTACATTTATTGTACTCGGCCATATACAGTGTTGAACCTACATCTGAGGAATGAATGTCTTCAACAATCTTTTTTTTCCCTCCACCAATTTTTTCTATCTGATATTCAGGGATGGCAAAATCAGTTGTCTCTGTTGCCCAGATTGTCTAAAAAGCCTCAATGGACAAGTGAAATTTTTACTGAAATTTACTATAAGACCATTATACTGACAAGTACAGAAAAACATTTGGCATCTGCAGACAAATAAATCAAAATCAGTTTTCGCACCCCCTGATTTCTAATTCTTGAATGTAATATCAACAAATGAACTTTACCTTGCAACTTTAACTTTATTTGGTTTGACTTCTTTTAAAATATCTAATAGCTTAAGCATAGTGTTCCCCGTGTCAACGATGTCTTCAACGATCAAAACATTCTGAAAAAAATGAAACAAAGGATAAATGGTTTGAGGGTCATCCCATATCAATGGAGCAATTTATTTTGTTGAATTATTTCATTTTTTGGTTCGTTTGTGGTGTAAAACCATTTTCTGCAAGTCTCATATATAAATATCACATCTGTCCATGTAGCCTAAATAGGACAACCATTTTTAGAGATTATAATGTGAGGTTCAATGCAAGAATTATAGTAAGTCCTTCACAAATGTGAGAGCACTTAATATAGTCTTGCATTGAACCTTCAAATTGTCTTTTTCATCTGCCAAACTCTACCCATTAGGCAGAGCGCTATGAAGAAGAGTCTTTACTACTAACTTTAGAGGACTACCATGTTATCAATAATACATAAAACTATGTTAGAAGATAGAACTCATAAATTATATTTTATCCTGTCACCTGAGCAATTTATCAACTGGTAAAAGGTTGTTATATAACATTTTTATATTCGTCAATAGATCATGAGATTGCTACTAGCACAAGTCGGTATTGATTTAATGTTTTTTTTCCTCATTTTTAATGTTTTATCTTCATTTTTTAGTTTAGTTTTTTGAATCCGTATAGGTAACAGCATTAATAGAATAGATGTTTAGTGTCTTTGAATAGAAAAGGTTATTGGACTCAGCTTCCGTTATCATCCAGGCTTCGGATTATCATCCGATTCGCCTTCAGCTCACAAATAATTTTCCTACGCCATGCCTAATAACACTTCCGATTTACGACATCAACCATCTATTCTCTATGTAGTCGTAACAGACCTTCTCGACTGTGTTGCCCTTTTCATTGTAAGAGCACCAGACTCACTATGTTTCCCAGGTTCAACTTCCAGTCTTAGCCCACATTTCATGACTCTGCACATAGGACCCCTAAAATCTTATGGCAAAAGACACTGAATGCTTGTTGTTTGAGTCTTCAACATTTATCTTTTATAAGGAGCTCTATATAGAAAGTAACTCACCTTTCCCCTAAGGTTGTCCAAATTGTCTCCTCCTATAACCTCTATGGCCCCTGCTTTGTCACCCTGTTGTATATGCAACAATTATAAGCAAAACAGACAGTAACAGTACAGGTTTAAGGTAGGCCATCAACAACATAAGAAGTGTTGATACATTACAAATATTTCTGCTTGTTTAACACTTTCACCGCCGTAGTCTACTTAAGTCGACAGCGCAGTTGACCACCGTAGGCGACTTTAGTCGACATACGGTGGTATACTACATATAACAGTAATAAATATATTCCCACTTGCGTTAAGCAACCACCCTTATAAGCAGCCAACCTGTCTTAGACAACCACTTCAGAAAGTCTTATGGTTAGATTTATAGTGTACATCAATTTGTGTTAAGCAGCCAACCTGTCTTTAACAGCCAATTTCTCATTTCCATAAGCTGACCTCTTAACACAAGTTTGACGGTACAGCACACTACTTTTTTCATAGAAAGCGCTAAATATATTTGGTGCCAAGATGAACTTTATAAATTTGGCGACGAAAGGGTTAATAAGATCTTAGACCTTTTTTCTGCTTAGAGTTTACAATAATAAAACAAGAACTGTTGGTACATTACAAATATTTTAGCTTGTTCAACAGAGAAACAGACCTGAGGCATTTCTCCTGCTTAGAGTTTACAATAGTAAAACCAGTAATGAGCAAAATGAAATTGGCTGCTTAAAAGAGGTGGCTGCTTATTGCAGATCTCTACCTTCTTTTTCCATGTTTACCTTCAACATTTAACAACAGTATTTTATTTCAATCTAGATTGATGAGTTTTAATTCTTTCATTAACCATTATAGTGCTGGAAGAAAATTAGCAGCTGGCTTGTAATCTAACCTATTTGCTTCTCTAAGTCTCTTCAAAAGCTCATCAAAACTAAGCAAATATTTAAGAATTTGGAAAGCAAACGACACACAATCCTATTTTCAGAAAATTAACCAGCATTCTAAGGGTTAAGGGACTTCTGTTTATGTGCCCAACAGAGAGGACAATGGCACCAGATTCAGATAACAAGGGTTGTGGGATTTGAATCCTGTCAGTAGTGCCTACTAGTGGGGACATAATTGCGAAATTCTATTAATCAACAACCTGAGTAAATACTGGTGTATCAATGAAGCAGAATCGAGGGTAGAATAGTAAAAGTTGCAAGAGTTTGTTTCACATGAAAAATGAATAAGTTTGAGCCCTTGAACCGCTCACCTGAAATTACCACCTATTTGAAGAAAAGTTAGATTTTACACAGAGTTTCTTGTGCTTCTATGCATTAACCTTATTTTTATTCCCATTTTACAAGTTGAACACTGTATGCTTGATGTGGGACATTAAAATGGTACATAAATCTTACAATGCGGAAACTGAATATTTTACTTTTACATATTGTATGTACGAAGATCAGCCCGCACTTTTGTCCAGAATGATCTATTGTTGCCATTTGTGGTTATCATTTTGGCATATTTGGACATCTAAATTGATATTGATGTATTTTGTTAAAAATTGTACCATGCAAGTATTTAGTGAAAACAAAAACACATTCAAAGTTCAACACACCCTGGCGGCAATGTTTTTCAAGATATCTAATTTCTTTTAACAATCTTTATAGAAAGGCCCCCAAAGAACATTCCTGTGAAATTATTTTGAAATCTGACCCATGGTTTGTGACAAGAAAAGAACAACTTTTAAAGAGCATCACCCAACAGACATTCCTGTGAAGTTTGGTTAATATTGGCTCAATGGTTTAGGAGGAGAAGATGTTTAAAGAAATTGTTGACAGCGCACGACGCACGACGGAATGTGGGCGATCACAAAAGCTCACCTTGAGCCCTTTGTGCTCAGGTGAGCTAAAAAACAACATATGTCCCTTATTTGGAACCCAGAGCTTTCATTAATATTTATCGTAGGAGGATGATTTGCAAAAATAGGAGGGGGTTTGGGGGAACCTTATCAGTAGAATTATAGTAAAATTGAGCAAAGTACCCGGCATTTCTGGTCAAAGAAGCCAGAGGAAATCCCGGGCCCACTGCTTTTAATGGAACCTCTTAGAACCAAAGTTCTTTTACTTACTACATAGCTTTTTAATCGAATAAAATCCACCGCCAATGGAATGGAAGCTTCTGTGTTCCTATTTAACATCTTTATCCTGTCAAGGAGGTCGGTGAAGAACTTGTAGCCCCCTTTCAACACACACAGGGCAACCAGCCCTTCTTTCCTTTTCTGCCCCGCCTTATCTTTTTGTTCTTCCTCGTCAAAGTCTTGGACAATGTCTCGTGCAAGACGCTCTATCCTAAAACAAGAATGATGGACAGATAACAATATGGGGATTTCAGCAATCTAGTTCACTAAAAGTATTGGTCCATTGCATCATTTCAATTTCTTTTTCATCAAATAAAGTGGCATACCTTTCAGTGTTATCTTTTTTGGAAAAATATCTAAATAAAAAGTCCTTGCATTGCATCATGTGACTAGAGTGACTCATTTCAACTAATTCACCGAAATGAAATTATAGATCATTATTCACATTGCAAGATGAGCTTTAATTTACCACATATGAATAGGCAAAGACGCAACTCTATCATCTAGTTTCCTGCACATGTACCTATATAGATATGTGTTGCCATTCTGTCCATATTCTAAATCTGTGACATGGCATCTTTAAAGTGGACATCAACGATTGCTTACCTGTCATAGATGAGACCTGATGGAATGAGTATCTTCTCCAAGTCGTTTTCGTAGTGTTTTGGGACACATAACATGTCAAGTGGATATCCCTCATAGTCATCCTTCAACTGTTCATGGAAGGTAAAAAAGATAAAAATAGAAAAAGATATTTGGTAAAAACTGTATAACTTTTAACACTTTACGGTATATAGCGCCGTTCGCCGCCTTATCGATTACCGCATAAAACCCTTTGCGCCGTTATACCTATTACCGTATAAAACCTATTTTGACGTTCTATCGATGACCGCATAGGACACTTTTTGACAGATGAAAAAATGATTCAACTTTAACCCTTAATTACACACATAAACGCTCATGCCACTTTCTCCATATTTCATTTTCCTCTTAAATAAATATGTTTTCTTTCATTTCCGATGATAGAATCATAGGGTCGAAGTTTAAACTTTTGCTCTAGAGAGAATCTTTTGATAATGGTCCCACGACACCCTTCTGAAAAAACGCTATCAAATTGAGATGAAGGAATTTAAATTACCAACCCAATCAATATGAGAGGCCTTCAATATCCGGTCACAAAAGATCAAAACAATGCCGATTTGTTAAGACTCAATAATGATTTCATGCAATTCTTTAAAAAAAAAACACATTTCTAAAAATACTATCCAATTAAAATGAGAGCATACGGCACGCGACCCGTAAAGGATGTTTATGACACGGAGCTGTTTTTCAAAGTTGAAAGGCGAATGAAAATAAAGCCGTTGAATAACGGACGTTATAAAGAAGGCTACTTGAAGTATTATGTCAATTTTGGGGCTTCCGATCGCAGGTCAGACATCAATGTAGATTCAGAGCAGTCATTTGATCGGTCTTTTGAGCATGAAGATTATGAAATGCTGATAAATCTCACCAATTCGCGGACAAGCATATTAGATTATTCCTCCGACTTTGACTACAACAAGCTTTTGGTAGATTCATCACCCATGGACACATATTTTAAGGAAATATAAGCATGTTTCGTTGCCATAATGAATTGACTTTTACACTTTTACATGTATTAGAGGACCAGTTTTGACTAATTTATGAAGCAATATTGCGTTGAAATCTTTTTTTTTTAATTTGGAAACAGTTTTAATGGAAATAGAAGTAAAACAATTCAGTTTTGTTGAGAATTATAGAAAGACAAAGCATGTACATTGTATCTCCGTCATGAATGGCATTTTTCGTCAACAAAATTCCCTGCAATTGATGACAAAACAGAAAAACAAATTAGGGATCTCTCAGGGGGAACGCATATGTCATTTTATTACTTTTGATTTTGTATAATTCACACCGCAATTTACAGTTCCATTGTTTGTCTAATATTCTACACCTTAATCTTAATATGTATGTATCACTAAAAAAAAAATAAAAAAACATCAACTTAAAGGAAATTTGGTTCTCGTCATGCTTTATTCTTTGTGAAAATCTATTCGATAAGCGAAAATTGCATTAATTTTGGTTTGAACAACAGTACCCGAATCAGTGACAATTATCGGAGATAATCCTGTGCCAATAGGTGTGATTGATTATGTATGTGTTAATGATCTCAGATAATCGGATGGTTTATACCTATGGTGTCACTGATAAGCCTTATCTCTATACCTTAAAGGGTTAAGACATTTCCAATGGGGAAAGTGCCGTGCCCACGCTTTTCCAATGCATTTAGACTCAGTGCTAAGACTCACGTCAACACTGGGCAACAGAGGTACAGTGGTAGAGCGTGAACTTCTTGTACTGAAAATCTCTGGTAGGCGAGGTGAAAATTACAGGGACAAACCCACAAATCTGCGCAAGTCCTGGTGCAGTATCCAAGATACAGTCATTGAGAGTGAGATTGATAGATTTAATGAAGCTTCCTTCACAATCAATTTTAAACAAATCAAACAAACAAAATATCCATCACATGACCTCTAAGGCGATAGTGGCACAGTAGTAGAGCATGGGAATACTGTACCAAAAGGTCCCTGGTTCGAATCCCAATTAGGCGAGCTAAAAAATGCCGGAACTAGCCCACAAACCGGAGTGATTACTGGTGTATTGTCCAGGAAGCAGTCATTGAAAGTGACACGATGGGCTTTATTAAGCCTCATTTACAATCATTGTAAAAGTTAAACAAATCAAACAAGCTAACAATGACCTCAACTCAATCTTCACATCAACCCAAAACATATAAGATCAATGTCTACTGTATACCATCAGTAACAAAGTCCAGTGATCTTTTGCCTATATCACCAATAGGGTTGTTTAGATGAACGGTGTCATCTCACCACATCCGTTAGCAGGTCATTTCAGGTCAAACACACCCTTAGAGCTCTGACCCCAAAATATTATTTTTACGCGTAATCCACCGCATACTTAGTTGACAATGAGCCAGCGCTTCATATTCTGTTTAAATTATACTTACGACGATACATTTGTTGTTTTGTGACATGGCAGTTTCATGGGACATGGAAGCAACGCCTTTGATCAGTCTTATGATTCGACCTGGCAGTGATTGAAGCATGAACAACGAAAACACTAGTCCGAATGATCCAGACGTAGTTATTTCACTGTCACGTAGTTACACCTTGGATCATCCGAGTAAGCCTTGGTCCAGGTCCGTATATTAGTATATATATATCACACCATCATAGCGCGGTATATACGCACAAGCCGGAAACCCAGACCAATGTGTGCCTGGTGTTGCAAGGGACCCCAGCTCATTCACTACGCAGTATCATAGGGCGGAGATCTGCAAGGACTGGGAACCCCAAGTTACGGAATATTGGTTGTTTTACCAAACTTTAACAAAAGCATACGTTGGAGTTTTTTCCTGCCCATTGTAAGCCTCTGTCATACATTAGCTACACTAACTTCATGACATTGTAAGGAACAAATAAACAAGTGTATGTCACACAAACCCACGAAAATGAAAATGAAACGCTACTTGGAGTTTGTGTAGGAAGTAAAATGGTTCAATACATGTCATATGACGAGCCGTTTGAAAAATACCACATATGAATCGCAAACAATTTCGACTGTCCAAATTGAAAGTATTGAATTCTTAATTTGATTAAAACTATTTGGAAAAATACACAAATCGCTTTCAAAGAGCATCTTCTTCTTCTGCTAATTTTTTCTTTGAAATATGTTGTTTCCAAACTACTAAACACGGAATGGAAAATGTAAAACAATGCTGAAATCGGATTAGTAAGCCATTGAAACCAATATTTCAAGATCATCACATAACGTCTTCTTTTAATTATATAATATCGTATTTTAACAGGAAGCCATTACCACTACTTATCAAACTGACACAGGTTTAATAACCAAGAAAGTTTTGAAACAGTGATGTATCCCCATCACATGCGATTTCTGATCAATGATTCTACAGTTAGTGCACTTGGGGAATGTGGGAGATTGCCTCTATGTACCATTTTATAAATTAAACTGCATTGAGTACTGGGTGTAATCTACTGTACGTGCACAGCTCAAGATATGCAACACAATGCTTTTTAAAGTTAAAAAGGCAAAATGACATTGGGAGCACAATTGTGTACACATATCAAAGAATTACTATTTATGTGCGGTTTTGGCTATTTATAAATGTCTCAAGACATAGGAAATATGAAACAGTTCATTAACCATTTCAGACAGAGATTGAAATATTGCTATTCACAAAATGGACATAGTGGCATAAACAGTTCACGTAGATGTCACCACTACAAACGCTTTGCCCTGGACCCAAGGGGGCGCTAGCGGCCACCTTCGACCCTATGCTTGATTTGCGCCCCGAACCAAAAGTGATGAATCCGCCCCTGTCATTATCATTTAACATTTTTAAACTGGATTTGCTTCTTGTTTTTATTTTGCTGTTATTATCATGTACGGGTATTGTAAACTGTAAATATTCACACATGGTGACCAATGTATATTGACGAAACCATTGTTTTATCCTTATAGTCCTTACTTAATTCTCAAGCGCCAGTTAACGAAGAAACAACTTTGACAACACGTATATTTTGTTTATTACTCCAACAAGATAAACGTGCAACCATAAGTTTGAGTTTACAGTTTCAAATGGCGGTACAGAAGACAGGGGAAGCGGGGGACGATAGCTCTGCATAGGAGAATGACTTCCTACTTGTATGATTGTCGTTTCTTTTTACATGTACGTGAACTGTTACACAAATGCAACCAATGCAACGTTTTGAAACTGATCCATCGGTGACAACCCAAAATCAGTAACCCGCTTTTGGAATAGTGATTGATTTGTTTGAATGAAGCGAGTGTTGAGCTGAATGGAAATCGGCCAATAATTTATCCGTCCAATTGAGTTTGTCATGCAAGTCAAGTCTTGATAAAGAAAGGCCTAAATGAGACAACATAGCGGAACAATTATTGTAAGACCCTGGCAAGCAATTTAGAAGCTTTTATTAATAGGCGCATTCTGCGTACTGCATCAGGTGGCGAACATGAAGATAACGCTACAACCTTGTGCGGATTTGCGGAAATCTCTCTTTATCCTGTAATAAGTACCATGTTGGGACCGATAACTAGGTGCCGAATAACATTCGTGATATCCGGCACAAACCATGAAACACATGCACGTGACGAATCATGACGTCATAAGAACGACATTAAGTCATGTTTACATCATTCTCTACTTATATTTTTCCTTTTTTCTCGTGTTTTATTTACATCTTGTTTGTTTGAAAGAAAACATAAAGGTAACAGGATAAATAGAATAGAAAGTTGGTGTCTTTAAATGGGAAAAGTTATCGTGCTTGGCTTCGGATTATTATTCGTTACGCCCTCGGCTCACCGGATAATATTCATAAGCCTTGTCCGATAACATTTCCGATTCACGACACCAGCCATCTAGTGTTGAAGACCGTGGACAAATTTTAGTCCCAGAGGGGACAATTAAATGTTTGATTTTTCCAAGGCTTGCAACACTCCGGCCTAATGAGCGACACGTTATTTAGATGTGTTACCTCCACAATTCAAATTGACTGTTAGCTTCATAACCCAGGCAGCCATCTTGCAAACCATCAAATAAGACACGACAAATGAGCTCTACTAACGCAGTGCCCTCACATGTCCAATGAACAATGAAACAACACGCGTTCGACACGATATGGAGTCGCCACCAACAATATTTCATGGAATGACGCGACAGAGGTATTTGATAAAATGAGTTCGCCAAATCCGAAACTATGATATAATTCTATTTGCCTATTGTTCGTTTTATTTAGTCAACGTCAGGCAAAGTTGACGGTTGTGTTGTGTTATGTTGTCCGACTTCAGCGGACTTAGTGACCAAAGAAAATCCAATAAACGACTTTTTGACAAAAAGAGACGAGTTTTTATACTCTGCTGTGATTCCGATATCCGATTTGTATCTAACTTGATCTGATGCTCGACACGTTTGTTCACATTCGGAACACCTCGGCAATTTCTTAAAATAACCTCGGAGGCAATGGGGAGCCATTTTTGAAAGTAGGTCAGCAACGTAGGGTATGTCCGTTTGCAATCGTATCTACTCGGAAATCCCCGGCACAAGCCGGGGATTGCCGAGTAGATACGATTGACAAAATATGAATCAAAGATGTGTTTATATGGTCATCTTTAATGAAAAGGGTAAAAACAAACATTCAATTGTGATATATAACCAATTTGTGTGTATTTAAATACATATTTAGTGCCTGTGTGCATTTTGCGTTAGCCGCCGGAAATAAGGCGAATTACCCCAGGATTTCTGGTGTATTCATGTACTGCCTACGAGGTATATCTACCGACTTGTTACGGGGATTGCCGAGTAGATACGATTGGTTTGTTCAGAGAATATTACGACCTCTTCTTTGCGACTGTTCAACGGGTCCCATGCTAAGCTTACCGCATTGGTTTTTCATCGATTGGGAAGGACGCTTAAAACTTGTTCACAGCCACCCTCGATGACTGCTTCCTGGATACTAAACCAGTATTCTCGCCGGTTGATGGGTAATTATATATATATATAGCTTTATTGCCTCCATTTTCTGAAGATTTACATAGGTATACATACATATTAAACAAATAGATTTTCAAAAGTATACATACATAAGAGTCAAACACATACAAAGTGAAAGGAAAAAGTTAAAGAGCAATACGGGTGAAATGAAGAAAAAAAGCAATGCTATAAAAAAAAGCTGCGCCATTGTATCCTTTCAAATCAGGGCGGAATAATTGGTCATGTCTCCGGAAAGATTTCTTTTACCTGTAATCGACAATCCTTTGGCAGTATATTGTTCGGGTCTTATATCATAGTGTATGGGTAGAGAACCGCTATGGTGTCATGGCTATTTGTATTGTTTTGAAATTGGTGCAAACTGGCTAACACTTACACTTGAGTCAGGGACATGTGTGTAAAAATAACATCGACAAACATGCTCTTTCTTTTTGTGTTGTTGTAGAGCCTTATTTTTCTTGCGATTGTTCCAGACAGATATGGACGCGGCCAGTTCTGCGAGGATGCAGTTTTATTTGAAATCCTTGGGAGTATCGAGCTCAACAAAACCACCCGGCCATACTGTAGCAGATTTTGTTCTGAGAATAAACGCTTGAGTGTGTCAGATGCGGTTTTCCCTCTGTAAGTCATGTCAGAACCATAGTAAACACATACGCAAACATTGTTGAGCTTCTGTTATGCGATAGTGCCATAAATTATGTTAAGTTTCGAGCTATTAACAAATAACATAGCATGTTTTCGAGCCCTGACATATGTCAATGGGACAAGTGCATCAAAATAACACTGCCTTCGTAATAATGATGAATAGAAATGATACATTTTATTACACATTTTCAATTATTAATCGGACATGTTCAGACATTTGGAAAGCTTGAGTACAACTACGACTACAAATTCTGCATGTGCTCATGATATCTCAACCAAACAATGCATATTGGAGGAAACTAAATGGGGAGCGTTTGAAGGAGAGAAGTCGTGGTTGATAAGTGGTCCATTACTTCTATGAACAAGTAAAAGAGTATTTTCCGTTTTTCTCGTAACTCTTAAAGCAGATCGCAACGTCAGACGACGTGTGAGATCAAATGCAGATTGTAAGGGATTTCAGACGAAAATTGAAATTGTGATTACAGTTTGTAGTATCACCAGGTACATGTATGAGCGGAAATTGTATCAAGAACAGGAGAAATTGGTCGTATGAGCAATATCTCATTTGTATCTACATAACTTCAAATATCGTCTGCTACAGCCCCATATAATCCACGGAACGTTTGGTGGATTGGTGATAGAAGGACATTCACTGCGCCGTAACTATGGTTGTTAAGAGTAACTGACCCGGAAGTTCATCAGTCGTGGATCTTAACAGTAATAAAGATGATGATGTTCAGTCACGCCTAGATACATATACAAGGAGCACTTTAATCAACTACTAGTACTCGTTTTATATCGATAATTGTGCAGGTAGGGATTTTTGTGTTTCTATTACATTCATTTCTCTACTGTTTGGAAAGATATGCGTCATTTGCGTTTGTGTGGAATATTTTAGATAAACAATACTTCATTAATATCGCGGTGCCGAATGCATCTCTCCATGCTTCAGACACTGCCTTACAACCGTTTTTAAAAATAAATGGGTACTCTATTCAAATACTTTATAACGGCAAACTATTGAGTGATACATGGGCACGATGTTTACACCGCTTCACACAGTGTTTCGCTCTTTTCCAGCGATTGCCTTATGAGAACTTTGTTACCAATCGGAACTACTCGGGTATTTCCGTGAGCTGTGAAATACATCTCGGACATAAGTGTAGGGTTATAATTTTTCGGGTAAACCGGCATCCGGCAATTAACACATTTTCTAAGCGTGCAAGTTAAGTAGTTCAATGTGTATGGAAAGATTGGACACCCTTTTAACTAATTTTTTTTATCAGTAACCCATACCAAATGGCAAAATTGTGGTTGTGACTTGTAAAGTTGTTTTCTCAATCACATTTAACGATTTTTTAGATTTCACATTTAAGATCTATTTTTAAACACGAAAGTGAAGTGACGTCATTCCGCTGGGAACCAATATGGCGTCATCCCTATTATTTCAGAGGTGTTTTCATTTGATAAACCCGATGTGTTCAGATTGCTTTGTTACATGGCAAAATACTGACTGCTTTCTCAAGCGAGTAAATGTAATCAGTTGTGAGGAACGGATTTGATTTAGGAACTGATGTATACTTTTTTAATGCTTTTAATATATACACTCATTTATTTGATGTCTGTCATAGAAGGTCAACGCTAGCCCAGCGTAAGCATTCTTGAACGAATGAACATAAAGAACTCTTCTTAGGATAAAGTTAATCTGGGGTACCTAAAAAATGTAGTATACCTAAAGTAAAATAGTCCTCATTGTCATAGCTTTGTTAGATATGCCATCTCGGCATAAAAGGCACCAAAACACGTGTAAATTCGTCTCACTTACATGTTTGGGTCTTGTCCGTTTACAAAACATCTAATCTTTGCATAGGTCATGTTTTTCTCACGTGGAGATGTAATACTGTATTTAACTATGCATCGAAATTTAGTGCTTAAATACCAGCGTCCAAATTCGTCTTACTTTACGGTTGAATACCCATACTCTGCCATCTTGAATTCATTCTTTCGTCGGAATACTTCGGCCGTAACCGTTTTTGTCTGAGATTAAAAGGATTATTCTAAAGAATCGGTTTTAAAGATATTTAATGCTTTTGTCAAAATTGATTACCTGCTCAAGTATCGCATATATTAATTCATTTTATTGCTCGTGCATGATTTTGAAATTACTTTAAATTGAAAGCAACATTAGACAACTCATTCTTGGTTAAAAAAAAGTTCAAAGTCCAAACAATACGTTAGCATAACATTCACATTTTGTTGCTTCAAAATGATATTAACATAAATAAAATGTATTAAAGCATTATTACGTACAAATATTGAGTTAAATCATAGAAGGAATAAGAATTATTTGTCATCGAAGGCAATTTCTCAGTTTTATCCCATTTATTCATCTGTTTAACACTATTAAACAAGGGTTTGATAGTATTTATGCAAAAAAAATCAATTGTCTTAAAATCGTTCGGAATCTTTAATAGACAAAGCGCTTTAGTTAAATACGGTCTTACCGCATAGAATATGTAATAAAAAACATAAACGTATCGTTCATTTTTGCAGATCTGTTTTTCGAGATATCACTTCCAGTCCAGCCGAGGCAATGCAGGCTACATTTTGGTTTTCCCTGATGTTGGTGTCGTACAGTCACACCCTGTCACGAAACGGACCGACATCGAAATGTTTTGATTCAGAAATACATTGTGGGGACAGACTGTGTTGCTGTCATGGTGTGTTTGCACGCTGTGCTAACCTTAAAGACAATCTTACATACATTCCAGGGTTGCCCCAAAACATAAAGAAATTGCTATTCAGAGGGAATAAGTTGTCGAAGGTTTCAAGAGCAGCGCTCCATAATGCCAGTAAAATACAGTTAAAATCACTGTATTTAAGCGACAATGGTATAAAAAGGTTGGACAAGGACACGTTTGAAGACTTCAAAACATTAATGAAACTAGATCTAAGTCACAATAAGAAAGTTGACAAAACTGACTTGTCTATATCGCTTGGGAGTTTACACAAGAACAAATTCTTCAGTCTTGTATTAGGGGATGTTGGTATGTCAGAACTGCCTGCAAATTTCTTCTTCCCAATGAACGGTTCAAGAATAGAGTATTTAAGCCTTAGCAATAATCATCTCAAGTGGGTAAACATGTCTGTATTTTATCCCCTTACATCGCTTTCAAACTTGGTGTTAGCGGATAATTCTATACAAATACTAGACGCAGCGCAAGTTGGACATCGGAGACTAGAAATACTAGATTTACGAGGTAACGAAATCACTCGAGACTTTCCTGTGTTTTGTAAAAGAAATCACGAGAAAAGTCCTTACCCTTTTCTTTACAAATTAGATTTGAGCAAAAACTATATAAGTGAGGTAAAGGAAACGTCATTGAGATGTCTTCAAACGCTTAAAAAGTTATACTTGGGGAACAATGTATTACGGTCAATTCCTAACAATGTGTTCTCAAGGCTGCCCAAACTAGCAGAACTACATATTGACTCCATGATAAATAGCAACATGAACCTTCAGCCATGTGCTCTTAATAGCTCGAGCCTTCAAACCCTTAAGATAAACAGAAATAACAAGGTCTTTAAAAGGAGAGACTTAGCTAACAACTATTTCAAGTATTGTCCCAATCTGCTATACATGGATATCAGCAACAACAACTTCAAGGCACTGACCGCCACCGAAATAGCGATCCTTCTTTCGCCTCTTACCAAACTTCAAAATTTAACCATGGTACACTGCCATCTGAATAGGGTACCACCAAATTTGTTCCTTTTCATGAAAGATCTAAGGTACCTGAATTTTGACGGCAATGGTTTTACAACGCTTGATGGTTTGTTTAATGATGCGCGTACACTCGACCACTTTTCAGCGGAGGGGAACAACATCAAGTTAATTGGACAGACAACGTTTCCAAAGCATGCAATACAGACTCTGCAATTCATAAACATTGAAGACAATCCTTTTGAATGTACCTGTAATCTCCTTTGGTTTCGAACAGCAGTCGGTAACGGCGTTCTTCCGGGAAGTAATGTTACACTGTCGAATTGGCCCAAACGCTATATGTGTCGGTTTCCGGCAAATCTAAACGGAAAGTATCTCATCAGGTACAATCCGACCGAGGAATCATGTCGAGAGAGTCATATGGTATTAATCCTTAGCTCAGTACTAGGTTCCGCGCTGTTTCTAACTCTCATTGCCGTTCCCGTTACGTACCGCTACAGATGGTACATCATGTATTGGCGCTATCGATGGCGTCATGACGTTGTCGTGCCAGAACGCCGTCCGTTACTGAAGGACCACAACCCGTACACATATGTCGTCTATCATGACGAGGATCGACATCTCGTCCATAACGACCTAAGGAAACTATTGGAAGAGGACTATGGACACCGTCTGTACATTTGGCACAGGGATTCAGAATTAGGTGCAAAAGCGGAAGTCATGTTCGATGGTATCCATGGTAGCAACCACGTGATCGCCGTTGTTTCCAAACACTTCATGGCGGATGAGTGGTGCGAGTTTCAGCTCGACGTTGCCACCCAACGTCAAATCGAATTAAAGAAGGATTTCCTAACATTAGTAGTATTAGAAGACGTCAATAAGGCCATTGCACGACGTTCGTGGTGTCTAAAACTGACAAGACTGGCGTCTATAGACTGGTGCTCAGATTCCGATGATATTCGTAGAAAGGTGTTTGAGCAACACATGAAGGCAAAGTTGTCAAACAAATCCAATTGACAATAGCGAATAGCAAAATGAGATATACATGTACTATATTGTCCCTGTCAAAGTAAATGGTTCCAATAAGAATGGTATTTAGATATGCCCTAAATCTACGAACTCCTATGATTTCGACAACAGACTGGGAAACTTATTTAACAATTATCCCTCTCGGCTACACTTTGGAGAAAAACGTTTGAACTTGAACTTGAATTCGTAAATATTCTAAAACCTAATCATGATAAACTGTATATGCATTTTATCATGAAATTATATCATTGAAAGATGAAAAAGAAAATGCATGCAAATCATAAAGGTTTGGGACCGCTACAGTCGTTCAAAACAGAAAAATGGGAAATACCATTTCCAATGAGGACTGTTTCGTGAATTGGGCGGACGAATATGCGGTTTGTATACATCGCGTGGTGTTTTCCCAGTTCAAGCCGTAACAGACCATTCAAAGATGCATAAATTAAAGAAAAAACCGTTTACTATGTAACACCATAAGGAACAGAAAAGAGGTGGTCTCGCACCACTTACGAAGTACTTCCGGTCGTTGTACCAAAAGTACATAAAGTCAAATTTAGAAAATTTGAGTTTTGACATCAAGTGCATAGTTTTGCTAGTAGCGGTTGTTCATGTTACTTGGATGGGTTGGACATGGCTATCCAACTAATGGAAGAGCCTCTAGGTACTAGCCGTTTATTGGAATCAAGCCCAAAGCGACGAGGGACCATTATTAAGTCTGCGACATTAATACCTCGACCACAGAGGCCACTCAGAATTATCTTGTCCGTAACTATATGTACTGCCTTTTTTGTGTGTAATGACAAAGTACAATAACAGCATGTATGCTTTTGAAACAAAATGCATTCGACATTAAATAATTTTCCGTGTAAATAGTTCGTTCAGAATTTAACACTTAGCATTTCATGTCAACAGATTTAAATCATAGGCGTAGTAGGAGCTGGGGGGCCAGGGGGCGGCCCCCCAAATATTCAGACGAGGGGGGGGGGGGCAGAGTATACCAGGTCCGTATATTAGTATATATATATCACACCATCATAGCGCGGGATATACGCACAAGCCGGAAACCCAGACCAATGTGTGCCTGGTGTTGCAAGGGACCCCAGCTCATTCACTACGCAGTATCATAGGGCGGAGATCTGCAAGGCCTGCCCATTGTAAGCCCATTGCAAATTACCATTAAAATCAAAAGGTTAAGGCTTGAGTATTTGACAGTCATTTCTGCGGTTTGTTTACTATTTTCACCAATTATACTGTCAAAACGAGGCTGATGACGTCACTCAATGTATTCAGGCACGGGCTAAGTTTCTTACTTTACGGTTCAGTTACGGCGTTGAAAGGGACTACCGGTACCTTACAGCTTGTTGAAATTGTTTTCCAACAGTCCCCATCTTTAAATAAATGATATTTTTTAATTGTTCGTACAGATGCTGAAAACTTGTTTTTAATATTTATGGTCAGCAAATTTTTCTATTCCAACAATTTTACTCAATTACTTATTTCTCACCAATTCTAAACACTTGCCTTTGTGATAAAGCAGCAAGATATATATACAATATGATACAAATCTAAAAATCCTTGTGACAAAAGGAAAAAATTCTCCTTAAATGACTCTCAGGGATTGAGATTTTAATCCTTATAGGATAAAACATCTTCTATGAATGAAATAACATTGCAGATCTATTAAGTTATAGAAAACTTCGACTATTCATACACTTCTCATCTCCTTTCATAACCATGCAATAGATATATAGCCAATTTATGATACTAATTCATTAAACTGTTCGAATATGGTTTATTTCGTAAGACAATAACCTTTAATTTTCATTCTGCAAAATAATCGAAATGGGTAAGAGGGTCTTAAATCCCAGATTGTAAAATGGGTCAACACTCCAATGTCATGACACCAACACGGTGCCTATGGGAACAACCCATTTATATTTATGAACAAAGGTTTTCAATCAAAGTACTGAAAGTTCTAGTGCTAGTATTACAATTATTCAATCAAAAAACAGGTGTTCAGCATCTTTAAAATGTAGATACTGATAAAGGTCACATATTTAGTGATGATGATTGTTGAAATCACTTTTTCATTATTTGTTACTCACCCAAGACATTTTGTGAGATAGTCCCATTAAAGAGTAAACATTTTATTTTGTGGTATTTGGTGGTAATAAATGAGAATAATTATTAAATTGCTTGTAACTAGAAAATTTGCTGTCAGCCGCAGTGGACTTTCAAATCTTTTGCTTTGGGTTTCAATAAAAAAGCTTCAAAATAGGTCATATTCATTTATTTGTTAATTACATGTACCAGTACTCAATGTTCCATGGTATACAAAACTATAAAACATAAGTTTGATCAAAAACAGTCAAATTAAATGCTAAAAAAATAAGAATAATACCGTTAATTTTCTTCTTTCCCATAATACAAGTCAAACCCTTAAAACAAAAGGCAGCATTTCTACATAATAGAAGACACTTCTCTTATAGGAAAATAAATCACTGTAAGAGAATGATAAATCTGCATATATGAAAATATTTCCTTTCTCCCCTATTTGATCCTAATTCTAAAGCAGACAATTTCAGATAAAAGCTCAACAAAATGCAAATTGTAATACCCAAAGATTTTGAGTATTTCAGTAAAACTTGCTCAGCTATCATCTTTTCCGTATTGGGTTTAACGCGGTATCAACAGTTTTTCAGTTATATAATGACTTTCCTGGATCCACCATTACTAGGCTAGGACTTGTAACCAATCAGCCAATGCATACATTCTTCACCTCATTCAAAGAATATCAAGTGAATAAATAATGCCACATCTTTAATGTCTCTATAAACAGTGCTAAAAAAATCTCCCCTAGACCTAAATGAAACAGTCTTATGCAGTTTAGGTACATTGTTAATGGGGTGACAAACAATGTGTACACTAAGTCTTGCTAATCTCTATTAAATATTCTTTTCCTTTATTAGAATCACTAAAAATAAAGAAAAGATGCAGACAAACAGTGTTCTCAATACAACCACTACTAATCATATTTTGGGCGGTTCAAATCTGCGGAGTTGTTGATAACCCCCATGGACCCCCCACACACACACACACCCCCTCCTAGTGGCCCATGCAGATTTTGTTTTGGCCTGTTCAACCAATTCTTATTGAGAACACTGGACAATAAAATCTAATGAAATAAGATTGAAATGTTCAAGTAATTACCTAATTTGATAGAGAACATTTTTGGGAAAAGAATAATTTCGAATATTTCACATTTTCTCACAGTAAGCTGTATCTTAACCCTTAGAATGCTGGGTAATTTTCTAAAAATAGATTTTTGTGTTGTTTGCTTTCCAAATCCTTAAACATCGGCTATTTTTTGGTGAGGAAATATACTCAGAGTAGCAAGCACGTTAGATCACAGGCCAGCTGCCAATTTTCTTGGCAGCTGACCTGGATCTTACCTGTTTGTATAAACATGAAGTCGGTTCCAGCACTATAAAGGTTAAACAATAAAGCTATATATATTAAAATCTTTTTATAATTCAACTTTGTTTCCTTCTCAACTAATAGACAATAGTAAATAAAAATGTTTCAGTTTCATTTTAAGGTTGATCCAAGAGCAGAATAACATGGAAGAACATTTGTTTTACATAACAGCTCTCTTAAATGCATAATATCTAAAGCTGCTTTTCAAACAGGTTGCATGAATAATCTACGAAACTACAACACTGAAAAGAACAAACATATAAAGTTAAATAAACAATTTGCTTTGTTTATGGGAAATAATTCCCTTAGTGAAACATTACTTCCCCAAAACAAATGAGTGAGTTGGCAAGCAATGTTCATGAGGGAAATATTTCCCGTAAAAAACAGTTGATTATTAATTGAATCATATATTACATATACTATCAAAATGATAATGCATACCAATAAAACATATTTTATGTAAATGCTCCATCGCAAGTCAATCACAATAATTTGACCAATTTACCCATGCAGCACACATTCGAACACAAGCTGCATACATTAATTTTCATTGTACACGGAATTCCAAAGCCGTTGGTTAAAAAAAGGAGTTCTTAAGACATGCATATCATTAACACTTGCTATGGCCCATTCTACTGTGCAAAGGGGCTAAAAACAAGGAACCAGGCATTTTCATAATTCTCACTGCCAATTATTTTTAAGTGTGAATTTTGAGATTTAATTTTTCATTAAAACTGTATAAATCCTTGCCAATAATGTAATTTAGATAATTGATCACTTGCAATTGTACACTCTACAAAGTTAAGCAACAAGATAGTCAAATAACAACAGACAAAGTAGTAGAATCAAATGCGTAATCAGAAACAACTGTAATAAAAATATAAAATGCTCCTTATAAGCAATTTCTTATCAATCAGTTGTACGAGACTAATGTCCAGTTTAATTTTTCTGTCAGTATGAACACATTTTCCATACCTCAGACCCTGAGACAAAGTCGATAGAACCTTGAATTTATCTATTGTATTATATTGATTGTGAAGGAAGCTTGAAGCTTGTTCAAAGTCACTCACCATGACTGCTTCCTGCATACTAAACCAGTACTCGCACCCATTTGTGGGCGAGTCCCGGCAATTTTCACCTCACCTAACAGGGATTCGAACCCGGGACCTTCGGTACAAGAGGTCGGGGCTCTACCTCTGCACCACTATTGCTCACATGTCTGTTAGGGTCTGACATTGCATCAATAATTTTTGTCAGTTATTGCATTGCAAGACATGCCATATAGATTTTGAGATATGGTAAAAAATGTCTCCAAAACCATAATTTGCCTAAAAGATTTTTTGAAAAATAGTATGTAAAGTTCTTAAAAAAATGATTTGTAGCAAACATTTTGGAATATTATATGTGAAGGTCTTCAAAATGCACAATTTGCCAATATGGTTTTGAAACACTGTTAAGTAATTGTCTCCAAAATTGCCCCCTCTTCTAGCCATCCAACTTAAAGAACATCATACCTGCTTTGGTCATTACAGTTTTTGGTCCTTGATTGGTCACTTTATAAGTATGTCCTATGATGACTCAGAAGTCAATTCTGTCTCTAATAATCAACAATTAAAACTTGAAAAAAATTGAGTTTACAAGAGCATGCTCAAAATTGCGTGAACTCAAGAGATGGCTTTAAAAATCCCATATTTGTAACAATCTTTGTACTTCAGTCTTCAGTAACGGCATACTTCTGTTTCCCTGCTTCATTGATTACACCAATATGCTGAAAACATAATGATAAAATTATGCTGACTCATTCCCCATAATCAAATTTGTATCTGATCCAAATTGAAAGGAACAGCAGACAATAAAAATGGCATAAAAAAATAATCCTTGTTGCATTGAGTAAAAATTATTGTGAAGAAATGATAATTGCTTACAGGGACCATTTTATCCTTTTGTCATATAAGTTTCTTAAGATATCTTCAGTAGATGCATAAAAGAGACAAATTGATTAAGTTAATTATAAGCCCACAGGATTTGCACATAATAAAAGAGGGGCAGTAAAAGGAAAATTCAAAATCGATAATTTCCATAATATCAGGGGAGGAAAAATCAATTGTCTGTATCGTCAGCTTGTCCAAAAGCCCTAATGGACAAGTGAATTTTAATTGAAATTTACTATATAATCATTACATGGACATGCGCAGAAAAAGATTTAGCATTTGTAAGAACAAAAAAATCAAAATCAGATTTCTCCCCCCCCCCCCCTCTGTCTTTTGAAATATAATGATTATTGCTCAAAAGTCTAAAGTAACATCTGACAGCTTCCTGATTTCTTTATTAACCCTTATAATGCTGGAATCGACTCCATGCCACCAATTTACATGGAGTCTGAAATTGACTTCATACCACCAATTTACATGGTAGCTGGTGTGGATCTAACCTGTTTGTAAAAGCATTAAGTTGATTCCAGCACTATAAGGGTTATGTACTCACTGCTGAATCATGAAAAACACTTACATTTAAATCTCGGAAAAATTCATTGTAGTCTAGAGCATATCCTACGACAAAAGCATCAGGAATTTCAAAACCAGTATCTGAAAAGATAAAAGTATTTTCTGGTAATTCTGAAATAAAAAACAAAATGAATTCTACCTGCAATTTAAGTTTGCCTACAATGTAAAGGGGACATAAATGATTCTTTGAAAAAGAAGGAATTGAATATAAGAGTAAGCTACATGGTTGACTTGACATGTGACATGGATGACAGAATGATCATTTAGTTAAAGACAGATCAATGTTTGCCAAAGCACAAGGCTAGCATTTTACTAAACACCTTAAACTAAGAACTTTGGAAAAGTTAAAATAATTTTCTGTCTTATTTCAATGATAAAAAAAAAGAAATATTAAAAAGTACCACATAATTGGAATTGTCTCCTAAAGACCCTTCCAATAATGTGTCACATGACAACAATGTACTTGTGTGTAAGATAATATCCATGAATATTGATTTTGACTGGCACAAACATTTTCCTTTAGTTGATCATTAAACACTACCGCGGTCAAATCAATAGTCAAATAAAAATGGCGGCATGCTTTTTTGTCACTCAGGCTAATGCATTTCAAATTGTTAGCAATTGCCTAAACCCATTTAGCATTACCAAACAATAATGACATTTGACCAGTTTGTTGTAGAAAACTCTGGAAAACATCGTAGGAAAAGGAAATGTTTTCATCCCTATCAGAAGATTTATTTTCAATTTCATGAGTTTTTGAAATGTCGTCTGCAAACTCTTTCAATTTGGGACAATCGAAAATATGGCGTTTGGGAAAGGGTTACATATTGACAAATCAGAAAAACGCAATATTTGGAAATGGATTGAAATTATTTACTTGAATAAAATATTAATACTTACAATCAGGCCGGTATCCCACGCTGCGCTCTGTTCTTTTTACTAATAAACTGAAAACATATAAGACATTGCTAAGACAAACATATTAGTTTAACCCTTTACCAAACAATAACGACGTTTCACCAGTTTGTTGCAAACAACTCTGGAAAACATTGTGAGAAAGGAAGAAATTGCTCATGACGAGCAATTTCTCCTTTTCCCACAATGATTTCTCCTCTATCAGAAGATTATTTTCCAATTACAACACATTTTGAAATGTTGTGTGCACTCTTCATTTTGGGGCAGTCAAAAATTTGACGTTTGGTAAATGGTCAAATCATCTTGTAGAACTGAAAACATTTCATTTAAAGCCTTTAATTTCATATAAACATTCTAAGACACCTGTAGGTTACTGGTATAATTTAAGGATCCGTTTAGGTAACTGTGTAACATGGTCTCAATGGAGTTATTTTCTCTTTTTTCAAAGAAAAATGTATCATTATCTATGATTTGTAGAAAATTATAGAATCACTTCAAAAGAAATGGAGAAGATATTAAACAAAACATCATAAGAAAATTCTTGTCAGTATTATAAACAGACATACAGACTGATGCATTTTTAGGGATTATTTACTATTGAGGAAGATTTATATTAACCAACTATAGGTCAATTGCACTCTTGCGCGATGTTTATGTTTTAATCAAACCATCCCATACCTGAGATAAGGGTTGATTTGAATATGCTTGATTATCTACCTACCATTGTATTTGGCTTTTACCACCTGCTTACATTTTTTGTACTCGGCCATATACTATGTTGGACTTACATCTGAGGAATGAATGTCTTCAAAAATCTCTTTTTTTTCCTCCACCAATTTTTTCTATCTGATGTGTCTTTATATATATTTAATCCATATATGGATGGCAAAATCAGTTGTCCCTGTTGCCCAGCTTGTCTAAAAAGCCTCAACGGACAAGTGAAATTTTTACTGAAATTCACTATTGGACCATTATACGGACAAGTACAGAAAAAGATTTGGCATCTACAGACAAGTAATCAGCTTTCGCGACCCCTGATTTCTAATTCTTGAATGTAATATCAACAAATGAACTTTACCTTGCAACTTTAACTTTGTTTGGTTTGACTTCTTTTAAAATATCTAATAGCTTAAGCATAGTGTTCCCCGTGTCAACGATGTCTTCAACGATCAAAACATTCTGAAAAATGAAACAAAGGATAAATGGTTTGAGGGTCATTCCATATCAATGGAGCAATTTATTTTGTTGAATTATTTCATTTTTTGGTTCGTTTGTGGTGTAAAACCATTTTCTGCAAGTCTCATATATAAATATCACATCTGTCCATGTAGCCTAAATAGGACAACCATTTTTAGAGATTATTACGTGAGGTTCAATGCAAGACTATAGAAAGTCCTTCACAAATGTGAGAGCACTTAATATAGTCTTGCATTGAACCTTCAAACTGTCTTTTTCATCTGCCAAACTCTACCCATTAGGCAGAGCGCTATGAAGAAGAGTCTTTACTACTAACTTTAGAGGACTACCATGTTATCAATAATACATAAAACTATGTTAGAAGATAGAAGTCATAAATTACATTTTATCCTGTCACCAGGGCAATTTATCAACTGGTAAAAGGTTGTTATATAACATTTTTATATTCGTCAATAGATCATGAGATCGCTACTAGCACAAGTCGGTATTGATTTAATGTTTTTTTCCTCATTTTTAATGTTTTATCTTCATTTTTTAGTTTAGTTTTTTGAATCCGTATAGGTAACAGCATTAATAGAATAGATGTTTAGTGTCTTTGAATAGAAAAGGTTATTGGACTCAGCTTCCGTTATCATCCAGGCTTCGGATTATCATCCGATTCGCCTTCAGCTCACAAATAATTTTCCTACGCCATGCCTAATAACACTTCCGATTTACAACATCAACCATCTATTCTCTATATAGTCATAACAGACCTTCTCGACTGTGTTGCCCTTTTCATTGTAAGAGCACCAGACTCACTATGTTTCCCAGGTTCAACTTCCAGTCTTAGCCCACATTTCATGACTCTGCACATAGGACCCCTAAAATCTTATGGCAAAAGACACTGAATGCTTGTTGTTTGAGTCTTCAACATTTATCTTTTATAAGGAGCTCTAAATAGAAAGTAACTCACCTTTCCCCTAAGGTTGTCCAAATTGTCTCCTCCTATAACCTCTATGGCCCCTGCTTTGTCACCCTGTTGTATATGCAACAATTATAAGCAAAACAGACAGTAACAGTACAGGTTTAAGGTAGGCCATCAACAACAGAAGAAGCGTTGATACATTACAAATATTTCTGCTTGTTTAACCCTTTCACCGCCGTAGTCTACTTAAGTCGACAGCGCAGTTGACCACCGTAGGCGACTTTGGTCGACATGCAGTGGTATACTACATATAACAGTAATAAATATATTCCAACTTGCGTTAAGCAACCACCTTTATGAGCAGCCAACCTGTCTTAGACAACCTTAAAGTCCTATGGTTAGATTTATAGTGTACATCAATTTGTGTTAAGCAGCCAACCTGCCTTTAACAGCCAATTTCTCATTTCCATAGGCTGACCTCTTAACACAAGTTTGACGGTACAGCATACTACTTTTTTCCTAGAAAGCGCTAAATATTTTTGGCGCTGAGATGAACTTTATAAATTTGGCGACGAAAGGGTTAATAAGATCTTAGACCTTTTTTCTGCTTAGAGTTTACAATGATAAAACAAGAACTGTTGGTACATTAGAAATATTTTAGCTTGTTCAACAGAGAAACAGACCTGAGGCATTTCTCCTGCTTAGAGTTTACAATAGTAAAACCAGTAATGAGCAGCCACCAGTTGGACAAAATGAAATTGGCTGCTTAAAAGAGGTGGCTGCTTATTGCAGATCTCTACCTTCTTTTTCCATGTTTACCTTCAACATTTAACATCAGTATTTTATTTTAATCTAGATTGATGAGTTTTAATTCTTTCATTAACCATTATAGTACTGGAAGAAAATTAGCAGCTGGCTTGTAATCTAACCTGTTTGCTTCTCTAAGTCTCTTCAAAAGCTCATCAAAATTAAGCAAATATTTAAGGATTTTGAAAGCAAATGACACAAAAATCTATTTTTAGAAAATTAACAAGCATTCTAAGGGTTAAGGGACTTCTGTTTATGTGCCCAAGAGAGAGGACAATGGCACCAGATTCAGATAACAAGGGTTGTGGGTTTGAATCCTGTCAGTAGTGCCTACTAGTGGGGACATAATTGCGACATTCTATTAATCAACAACCTGAGTAAATACTGGTGTATCAATGAAGCAGAATCAAGCGTAGAATAGTAAAAGTTGCAAGAGCTTGTTTCACATGAAAAAAAAATAAGTTTGAGGAAAACATAGCAATAAAACTGAACAACTATTGACCCATCTAATGTCTGTTCTCTAACCAGTTTGCTAATCTGAGTATCTTATCTAATCAAATTAAAGCAGATATTTTAAGTTTTCGAAAGCAGATGACACATAAATCTTTTTTAAAAAATTACCCAGCATTCTAAGGGTAAAAAAAACTGCATGTAAAACAAGAGGGCCATGATGGCCCTAGAACCGCTCACCTGAGATTACCACCTATTTGAAGAAAAGTTAGATTTTACACAGAGTTTCTTGTGCTTCTATGCATTGACCTTTTTTTATTCCCATTTTACAAGTTGAACACTGTATGCTTGATGTGGGACATTAAAATGGTACATAAATCTTACAATGCGGAAACTGAATATTTTACTTTTACATATTGTATGTACGAAGATCAGCCCGCACTTTTGTCAAGAATGATCTATTGTTGCCATTTGTGGTTATCATTTTGGCATATTTGGACATCTAAATTGATATTGATGTATTTTGTTAAAAATTGTACCATGCAAGTATTTAGTGAAAACAAAAACACATTCAAAGTTCAACACAACCTGGCGGCAATGTTTTTCAAGATATCTAATTTCTTTTAACAATCTTTATAGAAAGGCCCCCAAAGGACATTCCTGTGAAATTATTTTGAAATCTGACCCATGGTTTTTGTCAAGAAAAGAATTTTTTAAAGAGTTTACCAAATATGGGCATGGCAGCCATTTTGGTCACATGACTATATTTTTTGACAAGTCTTTCTCCCCTCCAACTAGGGATGCTTCACATGATATCTCATTGAATTGGCCCAGAGGTTTGGAAAAAAAAAGATGTTTGTAAAGTTATAAATTTTAGCATACATCTATAAAGTGAAAACAAAAACGCATTCAAAGTTCAAGGCAGCCTGGTGGCCATGTTTTTCGAGATATCAAAACTCTTTGAACAACTTTTAAATAGAGGCCCCCCAAAAAAATTCCTGTGAAATTATTTTGAATTCTGACCAGTGGTTTCAGACAAGATGATTTTTTAAAAATTGCAGAAATTCCCCCTTTTTCATGCCACGGCAACCAAAGTTCTGCATGGAATTAATTTCTTTGAACAACTTTTAAAGAGCATCACCCAACAGACATTCCTGTGAAGTTTGGTTAATATTGGCTCAATGGTTTAGGAGGAGAAGATGTTTAAAGAAATTGCTGACGGCGCACGACGCACAATGGACTGTGGGCGATCACAAAAGCTCACCTTGAGCCCTTTGTGCTCAGGTGAGCTAAAAAACAACATCTGTCCCTTATTTGGAACCCAGAGGTTTCATTAATATTTATCGTAGGAGGATGATTTGCAAAAATAGGAAGGGGTTTGGGGGAACCTTATCAGTAGAATTATCGTAAAATTGAGCAAAGTAGCCGGAATTTCTGGTGAAAGAAGCCAGAGGAAATCCCGGGCCCACTGCTTTTAATGGAACCTCTTAGAACCAAAGTTCTTTTACTTACTACATAGCTTTTTAATCGAATAAAATCCACTGCCAATGGAATGGAAGCTTCTGTGTTCCTATTTAACATCTTTATCCTGTCAAGGAGGTCGGTGAAGAACTTGTAGCCCCCTTTCAACACACACAGGGCAACCAGCCCTTCTTTCCTTTTCTGCCCCGCCTTATCTTTTTGTTCTTCCTCGTCAAAGTCTTGGACAATGTCTCGTGCAAGACGCTCTATCCTAAAACAAGAATGATGGACAGATAACAATAATGGGATTTCAGCAATCTAGTTCACTAAAAGTATTGGTCCATTGCATCATTTCAATTTTTTTTTCATCAAATAAAGTGGCATACCTTTCAGTGTTATCTTTTTTGGAAAAATATCTAAATAAAAAGTCCTTGCATTGCATCATGTGACTAGAGTGACGATTTCAACTAATTCACCGAAATGAAATTATAGATCATTATTCACATTGCAAGATGAGCTTTAATTTACCACATATGAATAGGCAAAGACGCAACTCTATCATCTAGTTTCATGTACATGTACCTATATAGATATGTGTTGCCATTCTGTCCATATTCTAAATCTGTGACATGGCATCTTTAAAGTGGACATCAACGATTGCTTACCTGTCATAGATGAGACCTGATGGAATGAGTATCTTCTCCAAGTCGTTTTCGTAGTGTTTTGGGACACATAACATGTCAAGTGGATATCCCTCGTAGTCATCCTTCAACTGTTCATGGAAGGTAAAAAAGATAAAAATAGAAAACACTTTACTTATGTTATTTGTTTAGGTCGCAAATCGTGTTGACTTATATAACCCCCTAATGTTTGTTTGACATCCAGGTTTTGTCCGGTGAAATCAAGTAGGCCTTATCTCCTAAAGATAGATGTATCTGTCTAGCTGATTCCTATCAAATTAGCTTTATTCCTCAAAAAGGGGAAGGGCCTAGGCCAGTTGAATATTGGAAGTTTCATAGCTGGAATTGTTAAATTGGGAAACCAAAAAGCTGGCATGAAATTTTGTTAAAAACTGTATAACTTTTAAGATATTTCCAATGGGGAAAGTGCTTTTCGCATGCATTTAGCCTCAAAACTTAGACTCATAGCAACAGTGAGCGACAGTGGTACAGTAGTAGAGCGTCAGCCTCTTAAACCGAGAATCCCAGGTAGGAGAGGTAAAAATTACCTGGACTAACCCACAAATTGGCGCAAGTACTGGTGCAGTAGTCTCAATAATGATCCGTGAACAAAGCTTTTTTCATCATTAGGACATTTATCGTGCTTCGCTACGACTCGAAGGCGTCAGTCAAAATAGCAATTGCCTTCGAGACCAGTTATTGGCGCAAGTACTGGTGCAGTATCCAAGAAGCAGTAATCAAGAGTGAGATGGATAGATTTAATGAAGCTTCCTTAACAAACGATTTAAAACAAATTGAACAAACAAAATATCCTTCACATGACCTTTAAGGCAACAGTGGCACAGTGGTAGAGTGTCAGACTACTGTACCAAAAGGTCCAAGGTTCGAATCCCGGTTTGGCCACAGGGAGAAATATCATAATAGACCTTTATTAACACTATATATACACAAGGGAAACAACTTCAAAGAGAAACCAGTTCTGACGTTCCTTGCTTATTAGTCCGTAATTTTTTATATGATCGCTAGTATGTCAATTCTCTATATGTCCCGCATAGCCAAATGATTACTGCGTCCAACGATACCTCTCTCAACAAGATCGGTCCAGTCAAACCGGAGAAATCTGCGACAACACACGATATTTTTGTCAAATTGGCTCATTGGGAATAGATCCTTGAGAACAGAACCAGCCGATGTTTCGGCACTAAATCACCTCAATGAACGTTATTTCAGCAAAGACGCTTTACCAGCATACGAAAAAACAACTATTGGTAGGGACCCTAACTAAAAATTCTAACCTGCACACTATGTTCAACATATATCCAACAATTATCCTTTACTACACTCCCATGTTGCTCGTCTACTCCATTTTGTCAATTTATACAACAATCTTTGAATATTCATCATTCATTTGAACAAAGCGATATGAATGGTTTAAATTTAACATGTCGAAATACAGCATGGTTCCACTCTTTTTGAATGGTACTATGCGCCGTTTATACTTACTTGTTTAAAATTACATAAAGATGGAAACCAGCCTAACTAACCTTCAACCTTACACATTAAGCCAATCAGAGAGCTTGAAAGATATTGTACCATAACAAGATGGAGTAGAGACTAGAGAGATGTGAGGATGGTGAAAGATAATTCTAAATACATGTTGTGTATTGTGTACAGGTTAGAATTTTTAGTTTGGATCCTTACCAATAGTTGTTTTTTAAGTGCCGGTAAAGTGTTATCATTGAAATAATGTTCATTGAGGTGATTTAGTGCCGAAACATCGGCTGGTTCTATTCTCAACGATCTATTCCCAATGAACCAAATTCGAAAAAAATATCGTGTGTCGTCGCAGATTTCTCACGATTGACTGGACCGATCTTGTTGAGAGAGGTATCGTTGGACGCAGAAATCATTTGGCTATGCGGGACATAAAGAAAATTGACATACTAGCCATCGTATAAAGAATTACGGACTGATAAGCGCGGAACATCAGAACTGGTTTTCTTTGAAGTTGTTTCCCTTGTGTATATATAGTGTTAATAAAGGGACCTTAATAAAGGTCTATTATGATATTTTTCCCTGTGGGTTTGGCGAGGTGAAAATTGCCGGAACTAGCCCACAAACCGGACTGATTACTGGTGTATTGTCCATGAAGCAGTCATCGAGAGTGGCATGATGGGCTTTATTAAGCCTCCTTCACAATCATTGTAAAACAAATCGAACAATCTAACAATGACCTCCACTCAATCTTCACATCAACCAAAAAAACAAAAAAAACAATGTCTACTGTATACCATCAATTCAATGTAACAAAGTCCAATGATCTTTTGCCTATATCACCAATAGGGTTGTTTAGATGAACGGTGTCATGATCATCTCACCGCATCCGTTAGCAGGTCATTTCAGGTCAAACACACCCTTAGAGCACTGACCCCAAAATATTACTTTTTACGCGTAATCCACCGCATTTTTTGTTGACAATGAACCAGCGCTTCATATTCTGTTTAAATTATACTTACGACGATACATTTGTTGTTTTGTGACATGGCAGTTTCATGGGACATGGAAGCAACGCCTTTGACCAGTCTTGTGATTCGACCTGGCAGTGATTGAAGCATGAACAACGAAAACACATGCTAATTTGCCCCGGGTGCAGCGAACAACCGAATGGAAATGGATTAACCGTAAAAATCAGACATTTACCGAATCGGTATCAGAATTTACCGGATCGGTATCGAATTCAGCTTGAGTCAGGGAGAAGTCATTCAAGTCTAGTATATATTTGAGTTGAGGCTAGCTGGTGGGCACCCAGTTTATATTTGAGACGAGTTGGTGGACTCCAAGAACATATCTATGGCTAACTGGTGGGCACCAAGTACATATTTGAAGCTAACTTGTGGGCACCAAGTACATATTTGTAGCTAACGTGTGGGCACCCAGTACATAATTGAGGCTTACTGCAGGGCACCAGTACATATTTGAAGCTTACTGGTGGGCATCCAGTACATATTTGAGGCTAACTGCAGGGCACCAGTATATATATATGTAGTTTATTGGTAGGCACCCAGTGTATATTTGTAGCTAACTGGTAGGCACCCAGTACATATTTGTATCGAACTGCAGGACACCAAGAACATATTTGGGGCTAACTGATGGGCAGCAAGTACCTATTTGAAGCTAACTGGTGGGCAACAGGTTCATATTTGAAGCTAACTTGTGGGCACCAAGTACATATTTGAAGCTAACTGGTGGGCACTCCTTACATATTTAACTGTTAGGCTCCAAGAACATATTTGAGGCCAACCAGTATGTATTCGAGGCTAACTGGTTGACAACAGGTATATATATATTTGAGGCTAAATGGTGGGCACCAAGTACATATTTTGGGCTAACTGGTGGCACCAAGTACATTTTTGAAGCTTACTGGTAGGCATCCAGTATATATTTGAGGTTAACAAGTGGACACCCAGTATATATTTGAGGCTAAATGGTAGGCAAAGTACCTATTTAAAGCTAACTGGTGGGTACTCAGTACATATTTAGGCTATCTGTGGGCACCCAGTTTATATATGAGGCTAACTGGTAGGTACCCAGTACATATTTGAGGCTAACTGCAGGGCACCAGTAAATATTTGTTGCTAACTGGTAGGCATCAAGAATAAACTATTAGCTAAATAGTTGAGATATTAATAGCCAACTAGTGAAAAGTATGTTTTTAAGATTTAAAACCATATGAATGATCATACTACTTATTTCCACTTGATGTTCACTTTTATAACTTAAATTGCTTATACCTTGTAATTTAACTCCAACTGGTATCTAGAAAGGAAATAAAACAAACACTAATTTTCATGTTTTTAACAGATTTAATCATAATAAACCACATAGGTTATACCAGATGCAAGACCAATATATATTTTGTTTTGCATGAGGTGAGATGTATGATCTTAAAGGATGGACAATTTATTGAAATGTTTACAAAGACATGAATTATTTACCTTACTAGTAGTACTTAATTGTATAATCTTGTTTTGATCTTAGACTTGATAACAAGTTTAACATTTGAGTTTCATATCTGATAATGTAAGAAATAAATTTAAGATCACTTTAGAGACAAAAACTGTAAATGAAATAAGTTCAATGAAGCAAACATCCATACAAGTTTCTTTTCCAATTTTCTCTCTCTTCTCTTAACCCGTTGCATGCATAGTCCCTTTCAAAATTGTTTTAATGAGACAATTCAAATGAAACCTCACATCTTGCAACCTTCCAAATATATGATTTAAAATACAGCATGAAAATACACTTCTCAAGGAGTCCTTTGGTTAAGAAAATGAAAAAGAAAATGTAGTATTCCTACACATAAGATATGAAAAAGAAACGCAACAGTACACTTCATAACTTAATTATTCTTTGTCATTTAGATTAAGTAGAGAGAACAGAATCATTCCATTGTTATTTGATCTATGACACACATTGCCAAGACTGTAAACACCATATTACAATATGATATATAGAATTTTGTATCCAAACCAATTTGGACACCAAATTAAAAAAATAATGAAGACTGTGAGTAGCTTTCTTGTCACTTTCTCTGTGAATAGCACTGAACGATAAATGGGCGGAGAATCTGAAAAGGAAAGGTTTTAATTAACTATCATGAATTTCATACAACCATAACCCTTATAGTGCTTAAACCGACTTCATGCTTATGCAAACAGGTACGATCCAGGCCAGCCACCAAGTAAATTGGCGAATTACCTGTAATCTAACCTGTTTGCTACTCTGAGTTTATTTCCTCGTCAAAATTAAGCAGATATTCAAGGTTTTGAAAAGCAGACGGCACAGAATTGGTTTTTTTTAGAAAATTACCAGCACTTTAAGGGTAAATGTCCAGCTAGGTTCTCCATCATACCAGGTTTGGGGACTGGTACAAATTGACAGTAAAATCACATAAAAGACAGGACCAGCACTCTGTTGAAAATTGTTTGAGATACTTCTTGAGACAATTACAAAAAACATATTTTTGAGACATCAGAGCAGCCTCTCTTGAGACATTGAGCCATTTTTTTTGCTTTATACATCTTTTTTTTTTTTTACATTAGATGTAGTCATTGAATTTATACGGTATAACAAGGAACACTTTCTTGGTGAAAATGGATTGAAAACATTGTGATAAAAGGAGAAAAAAAATGGGACATTTTTTTACCATTATAAGAAAGAATCAGTTTTTTAAATGATGATAACTACACAATTCTTTGCTGCTTCTTTCATTTTTGCTATTAATAAAGTCAATGTTTAAATGTGCTTAACATTTAGTCAATGACATTTCAGTTATGTGACAGCTTTCCTAGCGCCACCAGTAATGGGCTTGGGCTCATAAGGGACTTGCTAAAGGGCAATCCTTCTACACCAGAGGTGCCTATGGTGTTGAACCTGAGACCACCCCTCCGACCCAAGTCTGCCTCACTAACCATTGGGCCTAAAAGGACCATTCATTCATGAAGTCAAATATGAAAAAATAGAAGGGGAATGTTTACTTACGTAATGTTTAGTCCATTCTTCCTTTGAGTGTTCTTTTTGTTACTTTGTCTTTTTCACTGAAAAGGAAGTCACATGACATTAGGACCATTACAATCTATCAGATTTAACTGTTTTTATTATAAAAGAAACAAAAATAACCCAAACAGATGGACACGTTTGAAGTCCAAATTAGCAATACATAACATGGGGCATTTTCTAGAAATAGATTTTTGAATTGCCTGCTTTCCAAAACCTTAAATATCATCCTAATTTTATTGACTAAAGATAATCATACTCAGATTAGATAACAGGTAAGATCATATCTAACCTGTTTGCATAAGCATGAAGTCAGTTCAAGCACTATAAGGGCACAATAAAGCCGTATATTAAAATCATATTTATAATTTGACTCTGTTTCCTTTAAATCTAATAGACAATAGATCTGACCTGTTTGCATAAACATGAAGTCTGTTCCAGCATTATAAGGATCAAATAGAAACAACCTGACTTACACTATATAGACGACACCTCCCCAACCTGACACAGCATCTCTGTCTACAGCATTCAACAAACACTGAGAAATCGTCTCAAACAGATCATCTGGTTCCTGTAAATGTTGATTTATTCATATAGGTTTTACATCAAATCAACAGTGTTTCAGTTATGTTGCCATGTCACACTATCAATGATTGAGAAAAGCCCCAAACAGTCTAGCCAACAGCATTCCCTAAGCTAACCTGGAGACAACCTCTCATGAATTTCAAAACGCTTTCGACAGGATTTAAACCAAAGATGAGAGGGACCTTGGGCCCGTTTTACTAAACAGTTTACGCTTAAGATTTGCGTAAGTCTAAAACAACAATTCCTCTTATTTCAATATTGGATGAAGCAATATTGCAAAGTAACACATCATTGGAATCGTCTCTCCGAGACGCTTCCAATGACGTGTCACATTGCAATATTGTAGTTTTATTGAAGATACTATCCGTGTTTATCAGTTTTGACTTACGCACATATTTTCCGTAACTTGTTTAGTAAAACGGGCCCCTTGTGATTCCAAATTCTCTACTTAAACCACTGGGACATGGAGGCCGCTACTGTAAATAAATCAAGTGATCAATCACACATAACATTGACATGTGTTTCTTACATATTTGCTGGTTTTCACTCAATTTTCAATATGAGTTGTTGTAAAATCAAACCTCATTATATGTAGATGTCAAAAGATGATTCAGGTACATATGATACATAGAGCTATAAACCCTTGCTTGGCAACGCAAATCAAGTGGATATTGGTGTCTTAAAGTGACTTAAGACTAGTCTTACATTCTTACAGAGGTATGCTTACCTTGTCCCCATTTAATCATAATGATCTCTTTCAACTTACCAGGTTGGGTCTGTACAAAGTTTCACACATTCCATACATCTGTTCGCTACAAGTTCCAGAAACAACAAAATCTTCTGTCACCATCGGACATCCGATCAGGTCTAAACTCGCGATAAAGGGTTCATTTGTCTTCGAGTCAAGCCCAGCAACAACTGGCTCCACAAAGTATGGACCAAACCTAAATTAAAAGAAAAGATATTTATTTCCATTAAACTTTGAATTCAAATTAGAGCTTGCAAAGCCAGTCCTCAAGTTTGGTTTAATTTCTTTGTTTCTTTCTCAAATCTATTCCTAATCCAATACACAGGGAGATATGTCATAATACCTTTATTTACACTATATACACAAGGGAAACAACTTCAAAGAGAAACCAGTTCTGACGTTCCGTGCTTATCAGTCTGTAATTTTTTATATGATCGCTAGTCTGTCAATTCTCTATATGTCCCGCAAAGCCAAATGATTTCTGCGTCCAACAATACCTCTCTCAACAAGATCGGTTCAGTCAATCCGGAGAAATCTGCTACGACACGCGATATTTTTTTCGAATTCGGTTCATTGGGAATAGATCGTTGAGAATAGAACAAGCCGTTGTTTCGGCACTAGATCTTGTTGAGAGAGGTATCGTTGGACGCAGTAATCATTTGGCTATGCGGGAAATATAGAGAATTGACAGACTAGCGATCATATAAAAAATTATGGACTGATAAGCATGGAACGTCAGAACTGGTTTCTCTTTGAAGTTGTTTCCTTTGTGTATATATAGTGTTAATAAAGGTATTATGACATATCTCCCTGTGATCCAATATTGTTGGTTCTCATTAGAATCATTTAACTCAAGATAAGAGTTGCTTCAAATCAAGATACCAATATTTAATCAAGTTACTTCATATTTACTTTGGTAATTTCTTTCTTACTTTACTCTATGTAATTATTAGTGTCATCTCCACTTCACATACAAGACAGATTTCCTTTATAAAACTCTGCATCTATTTAAATCAAACTCTGTTCCTGCATGTTTCAAAAAGAGAAAGAATCTATTATTTTTCCTACCTTCTACTGTATAATAAATTGGACACCATGCTGAGGAATGTCTTTGGTTTGATCCTTCTGTTTTCTCGTAGTTCATATAAATTCAATTTGAATTGCAAACGCTGAGCACTGAAAGAAACGACATAAACAAAAATTTAGCATTGAGTTATTGGTATATTACATGCAAACATGAAAGATACAAAAGATTCATAAGAAATGAATTGCATTTGTTAACTTTGCAATTAACTTGTTTTCTTCCCCAAATACTTTATTGATGGTAATTATTCAAGATGTCTGAATGAAGCTATTCTTATACACAATAATCATCGATCTGCTGAAGGGCTGTAATGGTTAGTGTTGTGGATTCTAAATTAGAAATCTCCATTTTGAATTCCTGGCAACAGCCTATTTTTTTCGCAATGGAGTGTCCTTTGACAATTTAATATTTCCTTAATTTGCTACTAATAGACCATCCTATAGAAATGAAATATACTGCTAAAAATAAGCGCTGTACATCAAGAAAAACGAAACAAAAAAAGATTTATTGTCAAAATATTGCAACAAAAGTTTCAGATAAGCCTCCTTCATTTAGACAGCTGGTGGTGAAGTACATACACAGTTTGAACATCTGTGGCTAAGCCTGGCAGTCCAATGAAGAGTTTTGGTCCCATTTCGAAGATCTTGTCAAACTCTGTGCTGATGGTCTGTGCCTGGATACCGAATCGTCTATCAGCAGCAATGGCAACACACTCTTTGCCTTTCATGGCCATGACAGCCGCTCCGTTGTATGACAGGATCGACTGAAAAAATAGGCAGGATGGTTTTCTGACTAAATGGTATTAATTGTAGAGGCAGTGTACATTATCTTGATAGCGTGACTGAATCATATAAGCCCAAAAGGGCAGGCAATGTGTCAATGGCAATCTTGCAAGCACGATGTTAACAAGTTCGAAAGTACTTTCCAGTCGTTTATTTCATTAAAGAGGATCAGAAAATATATCATTTTCCGTCTTAATGGTTTTCGTGGGTAAATAAAAAGACACTTACCATGATAAACAATAAAAATTTCAACAATTGCAAGTCACCACCGCTAAACTCGTCTAAATCATGCAAACGCTTGATTTTTAAAATATCATCTGTGTTGTCAAAACGATTTATTATTTATTTTGCGGACCACTTCTGCAGATGCGGCAACATAATTGGTGAATTAAACCGTATTAGTTGGAAAAAATACGTGAAAGTTAATTGTAAAAATTCTTATTTAGCTCATCAAAAGTTAAAATAGAAACTCAAGACACAGAATCAAGGAACTTAATGCAGCACATGTTTGATTGAATACTTGGAAGAAATCTAATAAGTGTCAAAGAATGACGTAAAATACGCCAATGTAAGAATGGTAGCAACGGTACAGTTCTTTTCACCATTAGAATGCTAAATGCATAGGCGTAGGAGCTGGGGGCCAGGGGGCCCCCCAATATCCAGAGGGGGGCAGAGTATACTTTGCCCCCCCCCCCAATATTCACAATGGCAAATGAAGATATTTGAAAAGAAAAATGAAAGAAACGAAATTTAACAGCAGAATAAAAATAAATGTGTATTTTTGTGCTTTATCTAATACCAATTGGCCTTTTGTTATGAACAATAAACAAAATCTTTTAGACGTCATCATCGCAAATGGCAATCTGAACACATCGGGTTTATCCAATGAAAACCCAGCTCACAAAACTACCTGGGAAGTCTTGATTGACAACAACAGTGGTGTAAAACGTGTTCTAAGAAGTCGGACTTAATAGCGTCTTCAATTGTTAGCTAAAGCTTTAACAATAATCTAATTCTTTCATAAAACAACCAGTTGAAGCTGTGGCTGTGACAGTCTGATAGCTGCCACTTTTTGTTTAGATCAATACATTTGATTTCCGCGTGAGATCGAGACCTGGCATATCCTTTATTATTTTTTTTTATATATTAAACCAGAGACATAGATGTTATCTATGTCTCTGATTAAACATACACATTTTAATACGCTTTCTTTCAATTCTTATAATGTTATTGAATTTGTAAATGCATAGTCATGAAAAAGTTTAGGAACATTTATTCTTAGACCGGTCCTTATCTGAAGTTGGCCCCCCCAATGTAGAAACCGCTCCTACGCCTATGAAATGTGATAGTTTGGTGTTTGTCATCTTTATAAAAACAAATAAAACCACATTGCTTATTGCTATGTATTCTGTTTCTCTCATGAGTCTATATATAGTGCGTGTTGATATGTAGAATATTTTTGAAAATTGGTTATAGCTCAGATTTCTTTCTTCTCAAGGTAATTAGATCTATGATGAATAAACTTTTGATATCACTGCATACCTTAGCATTTCGCAAGAAAAAAAGCATATTAATAATTTTGAAACTTTGTTTCATTTGATATGGTGCTAAACTCTCAGCTCTATTGTCTGCAATTTGCTGCAGTGCATATGTGATTTTTGTTTTTAGAGTTGATGATTTTCTATTTGGCTATTTGATTATCATAAGTCCAATTTACTGATTGCACGGTTTTGGCACCATTCCATATGACTAGAGGTCGAGTTAAACTTTGATCATCTATATCCCCATCCTTCTAGCATTTTTTTCATGTACCACAAGACCATCAATCATGTCTATAATAAAGCAGTTGTTGAAAGTTTTCACAACATTGATTCATGGAACTGAACTTTGCTATTTACATATTTTACCTTCGCTGTATCCATGTGTTCAAATCTTAATTTAAGCGATTTTTTAAACTAGATTTTACTAATGAGTCAACAAATATCATTCTGAGAAGATTATTTTGAATAAACACTCTTATAAAGTTTTTACGTGGATAACCATCTTTTTACGATGTTTTTACTCGAAACAATTGTGCCATTTAGATCTCCATGGCGTATTTAACACCACACCTCCGCAAAAAACTAGCACGTGACCTCTGTTCTGTGACGTCAAGCACACTGTAACCGTTGGTTGGAATCGGCCGTCCTTCTACTTCTCCCTGTTGACCGAATCTTGAACATTTAAGATGTCGATGCATACAAATTTTGCGCGGTCACTAACCAAGCTGACAAAGGGTTCCAATGTAAGATACACAATTATTTATTTCTTATGTGTTATTTCACAAGGACAAAAGCTGTCACTTTGGTGGAGGCGGGTGGGGTAAGATGCAAGTACCGGTTTTTGGTCAATTTGAGGGCACACTGACCGAATTAACTGCGAAGTGATTCTTTAAACATGACAACAGCTACATTTAAGACATTGTCACATAGCTTAAAACATTTATATATTTATTCAGTAGCTCAGAATAAGCACACATGAGCAAGGTCAAATGTGTTTATTTTTAAAAAGAGGTGTGTAACACGAATTTATCTTTGGTTTGATGAAAATATAGAACTAATTTCTTGCTTTGTACAATTAATTATCTTACATGCTGCCCATCTACGTAGTGAATTAAGGCTATTACAGTAAAGAGTGAGTGATCTCTTCAACATTTAATGATTTTATTCAGGCTCAAGACATGTCATAGAAACACGTTTCAACAACAAGATTTTTGGTCTCGAAGGCTATTACTGTAATGACTTATATTGACTTCAAAGCAAGATAAATGTTCAAATGTTGTAAAAAGCTTTGTTCAGGGCTCATTTTCGAGACTAAATTGAAACTTGACCATCATAGTAAATTCATTCTTTCTCACGGAGTTTCAGTTCCAAAATTATAAGCACGAACACTTCTACACTATTCCTAAATATTTATACCACAGCGGCAATAGAATTATTTCCTTGTTACTAGTTGTATCTTTTGTCATAGTTGTTTCAAAAATGTTTTGTTACAACTGTCTTTAACAGGAATATGTTCATGGCGTTTCAGAAGGAAAAAAGGGCGAATAACCTCCAGATATTGCTAACTTCCTTATATTCTATGGTCAAAATATTGATTTGTGGCATAAATTTATATTCTTTTTTTTATTTCAGGTCTGGTCAAATACTGCTAGATACGCATCAACCAGCACTGTAAGTCATTAAATGATATCTTTCAGGAAATAAACATTGGTAACCTTAAAATTAACATGTAGTTCTTAATTTAACTTGTCGTGCCTTACCAGCTCATTAGGTATGGAGAATGACATGGCCAATAATCTATCAAATTTAATTAATGCATTACAACATGAATACTTGTCTCTCAACACTGTTGGGTCTGCTTTGCAAAACCTTAAATATCTGCTTAATTTTGATGAGGAAAGATAATCAATGTAGCAAATAGGTTAGGTCACAGGCCAGCCGCTTAAACATGAAGTTTGTTCCAGCACTATAAAGGTTTAAGCACTATAGAGGTTAAATTGCCATCTTATAATGCCTCTTTTGTAATATTTGGTTTGAATGAAAATTATAATTAACCTAAGCTGTTAACTTCTCTTTGTAGGATCTTAAAGAAGTACTTGCAGCTCAAATTCCCGAAAAACAACAGGAAGTAAAAGAGTTTAGAAAGAACTATGGCGGAACCAAAGTTGGAGAGGTTACAGTGGACATGGTTAGGGTTTTGTCTTCTGTAATAAAGTATCTCTCGTTTTGGGTCAGAATCCCACTGCTGGTTGAATAGAATTTCATGAGAAGTAGTGACTTATGTTCAGAATCCTGATGACTTTACTCGTTTTCTGTCAGCTCTTGCTTGTTCATTAATGAGACACTTTCCATGTTTTGGTGTTGTTGTATTATGTACAATTAAAATAAGTTATTGGCAGGCAGCATAATTAATTCAGGAAGTGTGAATATATTGTTCAAGAATTGTTGTTGCTAGAAGCAAGAAAGACCACTATTTGCTTGAGCTAATGACATTCGTCAGATAATGACATTCGTCAGAATGTTTCGTATCAAATATTGTTAAAAGAAAATGTATTTTCAACCAAATATAAGAGAAATAGTTATAGTAAGCTATAGTAGCCTTGGAAATGCAGCTTCACGAAGGTAAGATTAGTTAAGAATATTATTACAGAGATATTTTTTTTAAAGTATAACAATGGGTTTTGGGGATGCATCTGATTTGAAACAATGAGTATTTTTGGAAAACAATGGGTATTTTTTTCTAACTTCATTTGGACAAAACTTAATTCAATGATTCAAACTTCTCTGACCACTTGGTAAAATATGCTTGTTTTACTGTTTGTCTCTTGAAAGGAAAAAGAACCTCTCCAAATAGGTATATGATTAAAAGCATGAAGGTAAAAGATTTACAAGTGATTCCAGCCATTGACTCAAACAAGTCTCTGGGTTTTTTTTTTCATTCAATGGGTCCTGGGGGATGCATAGGAAATGAAACAATGGGTATTTTGAGATTTTAGTGAGTAAAAATTGAAAAACCCATTGCAAAAATTATCCCTGCTTATAATTATGAAGAACATGTATTATTTCAGATGTACGGAGGAATGAGGGGTATTAAGGGTTTAGTCACAGAAACTTCTGTCCTTGACCCCGAAGAGGGAATTCGTTTCCGTGGTTACACAATTCCAGATTGTCAGGAGAAATTGCCCACAGGTTAGTTGATTATTTTATTTGGGGGGTTGGGGTGGCGGGGGGAATGCGCAGAGGTATACAGTCGAGCCTCTATAGTCTGAACGTCGTTAATCCGTATTATTCGCAATCCGAACAGAATTTGTAGGGAACTGTCCTTACCTTCATTAATTCCCCTGGAAAATCCGGGTTCCGGCTCCGGACAATAAAAGCCTGGAACCAAGCCTAACTTCTAATAGTATATGCGCACGACTAATCCGGAAACCAGCATAATGCTTGATCATAATATGTCACCAAGTGTAGTGTAATGAAAGGTGTTGATTGTTTGTAAATCAGGTATTTAGTCAGTTAACTAGTCTAACCTAATTGTAATAATTGTCGCATGCAGAAAGTTGAGTTTGTAAAAGGTGTTAACTCGCTGCATTGACAGCGATCAGGAGACAATGTATGGCAATCATTTTCAACTATTACAGTTTCTTACTTCAAAGTAATTATTATGAAAAACGGTGTATAGGTAAACATTTCACTGGAAACTCGCCGATTGTTTATTCCGGATTATTCGTTAATACGAACATTACTCCTGGGAACGAAAGTGTTCGGATAAACGTGGCTTGACTGTAATTCAAAGAGCCATACAAAGACCTGTATTACTAGGCCTATCAAAGAGCTTTGCACTAAATATTTCAAAGACCAGTTGGCTATTTGTTTGAACTCATTAGAATCATCTTGAGTATCCACAACAAAGGGTTCTTGACAACACATGGACCCTCTCAGCTTTGGTTAAAATCCCGATGAGGGCATTTGAATTTTCCTGAGAGGTATTTTGCCTGTTGACTTACAAGATACCAATGGTTCTACCAGTCTTCACCAGCCCTTATCGGCACCTAAGTTTGGGGTCTTCCTCTGTCATTTTAAAATGGGCATCGCAACATAACTAAAATAATGTGGTCTTCATATAAAAACCATATATAAAATGCTGTAAAAATGAACAGATAGTTGACATGGATTGCTGATGGTTTTTTCCATCTTTACCAGCCGGTAAAGGCAGTTGAGTAAGTGACCTTCCTAAACCCTAAGTGTAGCTAGGTAAATATCTGAAAAAAGATTTTTGTTTTGTGGAGTCTGCTTTCCAAAACCTTAAAGATCTGCTTAATTTTGATGAGGAAAGATAATCAGAGTAGCAAACAGGATAGATCACAGGTCAGCCACCAATTTACTTGGTAGCTGGCCTGGATCTAGCCTGTTTGCATAAGCATGAAGTTAAGTCTCCCCAATATAAGGGTCAATCAATGTTGAGTTGAACATTTCAACATAACTGTAAAATTGTTGATGCAGTGTTTTAACCTAAGAACAAAATCATTTCAGGAAATGGAGGCAAGGGTATTGAGCCCCTACCTGAGGGTCTATTTTGGCTGTTGTTAACTGGAGACATTCCCACACAGGCTCAGACCGACGCCCTGACAGCAGAATGGAACAAACGAGCGGCCATCCCAAACCACGTTATACAGATGTTGAACAACTTCCCTTCCAAGCTTCATCCCATGTCTCAATTCAGTGCAGCCATTACTGCTCTCAACAGTGAAAGTAAATTTGCAAAGGCTTATTCTGAAGGGAAACCAAAGACGGAGTATTGGGATGTAAGTTATTGGTTGTATGTGTGATGGAGAATTGAACTAGGGTTTAAAAGGTTTTTGCCAACAACCAATCATATTGATTTGAAAGACGTTTTGGCAAGATCATTAGATAGTTCTTAAATCAGGCTTGACTTTTTGATATATTGAGACTTGGAACATAGTGAGGTTTGAATCTCTGATCATGTTAATTTTCTCTTCAAAATTTGATGAGATAAAGGCAGCCTTATTTACTTGTTTCTTGTAATGATTCATATTTTCCATATAGCAACAATCATAAGCGCAAACATGGTCTTAAGGGTGGTTTCAAAAAAAATGAAGCTTTTTCTTATCTTACATATTATTTGAATACCATTAATCTCCAAGACAGAACTTTGCTGTCAAATTGTGTGTTTTATTGTTGCTGACACTGTTGCCAAATTTTTCTTCTGTAGTATTATTAGTTTAGAAGATATTACTTAAAATGTTGCTCAAAATGTCCCGAGTGTAACACATTTTGTGTGACATTTAAACTTTATCATTAAATTCAAATGAAAATATTTGTTGGAATTCTTTGTTCATTTAAAAAAGCCTTTCCCCTGTGAACTATTTATCATTACCGCTATATTTTATCAGGCATATAGGTAGCATTTAAGTTATTTTATGACCTTAAGATCCCTTATTAACAACACATCATCCGATTTTTTTGTTTCTCGAAATTTATAAACTTAAAAAATGAAGTGCTGTCTAATGTTCTGAAATGAAAATACAGCCACAGTGCTTTAACATTTTTATAAAGAGATTACCTCTCTTACTTTAACATGAAACCTTATTGAAAATTAGACAATTTCTATTTATCTAGACAGGTATTTGTGAAAGCACCCAGAAATGTCCCGAGTGAAACATTTTTTCCTTAATGCATGCCACTTTCATATTCTCTGTCTTATACTGTATTTTACATTATTTTTCAAACAAACACGACAGCAGCTGTTCAACAAGAGTAGTCAAGAGCAGATAGTCAAACATGTTAATTTCAGGCATAGACATAAGTGATGTCCCAAGTGTAACACAATTTTGACACTTTTGATTGACACATGCCAGTTCCACAAAAATAATCAATACACATTGTATGTAGTTTAGATGTAAAGTATACATACTCATGTACTAATTTAATGAGTTATACAGGGGAATCCAGTACATGTGAGTAAGAAATTTATTAAAAACAGTAAAAATTGCTGTTGTTATCAAAATGGTCAGTTATATTTTTTGGTAAATGAAGAACTACCATTAAAATGTAAATCATATTATAAGATGAATGTTTGAGCAATATAATGGCAACTTTATTTTTATTCTGAACCATATCATTAATATCATTTACACTCTATTTAAAATGTCAGTAAATGTTACACTCGGGACACTTAAATCTTAATATTGCATGATATTAACAAAATAATATTTTGCAGGAAATTATTTGAACTGAACTAAAGCACAATGGAAAAGCTTATTGTAAAACTCCCATTTAAACGGAGAACACTGAGAACTCCTAGAAAAATAGTAGAGCAGCAGGAACAGGTGGCACCATCTACTGCCAGAGTTAGAAAGTATAGAAAAAAATTAAAAAGTGACCCCAGTTTGATTGATAAACTCAAACAGATTAAGCTGAAGAAAGTAAATGAAAATAAAATGTATAGACAAAAGGTGAAAGATCTGAGAAAGGTTAATCCTGAGTATGATATAGAGATTAAGGCCAAAGAAGCACTACGAAAACAGCAACAGCGGCTAAGAAAGAAGAAAGCTGAAAAGAAGAAACAATCTGAAGCCCAAAAACCAATTAAGAGAACACCCTGTTATGTCCGCAAAGCAGCAAATACTAGAAAGCAGGCTGAACGTGCAAGAAAAGCACTGCCAAAAGAACCAGAAAAATGGGCGGAGACAATTTCTCACATCATCAAAAATGCAACCCCAAGAAGAAAATCCATGTTGAATGTTGTTGAAACTGGTGACAAATTAGATGCAATTGATTCAATAGTTGGTGTAAATAAAGTTGGTCGTCCGAAGAAAGACAATGAAAAAGTGAAAAAGCAGCTAGCATTTTCAGAAATGTCCAGCATTTGGACAGAAAACAAAAGCCACAAACAATACCAAAGAAGACAACAAAAACAGAAGAAAAGACTATCCAAGTCTGCACAGTACAAAGCTTCCTGGAAAACGGAAATAGATACATTTCTGGAAGAAAACTCTAGGGTCATGCCTAATAAAAAGGACACTGTAAATGTTAATGGAACACCTGTTGCAAAAAGGCATCTACTGTGCTCAAAGCTACAGCTTTATAAGAAATTTATAAAGGAATTTCCCAATTTTGACAGGAAATTCAATACATTTATCAAAATGATACCCAGGAATTTCAAGGTATTAGATCTTACCTGCAGAAGAGTCTGTGTCTGTGTAAAGGACTACAATCTCGATCAAAAGGTAGACGCATTAGTCAAACTAGCAAAGCTGAAATCATTGCCAGAACTTCAATTGACAACACGCCAATTATCAAACATTACAGTTTGTGATTTTACTGGCAGGCCAGACCGTACCTGCGTTGACAGGCAATGTAAATGCTGTGGGACCAACTTAATCAAAACATTGTTCCAACCACTTCTGGAAATATGCCCAAGTGATGAGAATGTTAAATACCACCAATGGGAATGTGTACCAGAGAATTACACCAACAAAGATGGAAACATTGTAACTGCAAAAAGATGGCTACAGACACAGAAAGTTACTTCAGCTGAAGATCTAGTAAATACCATTGTCAAAGATATGGAGGCATTTACATCTCACCTATTTAGTCATAATGTCCATCTATCCTTAACTTAACCATGTTATTTTTAAGTGTTACAAGAGATTTATAAACATTCCTAGTCGAAAGAAATAATTTTAACTATTTATGTCCCAAGTGTAACATATTACCATGCATTTATAATTCAATAATGCAGATGCGCAACAACACTTTATGAATTGTTTAATAGCTGCTTTTGCCAATAATCATATAAAATGGACTTTGAAGTTATTCAAAACTGTAATTGAACTAGTTTATTGTTGTTTATTTTGATGTTAATTTCTTAAAAAGCTGTGCGTTTTTTAATTTTAAAAAAAAAAATTCAAGATTTTTTTCCTTATTTTTTTTAATTTGATAGTTAAAGATATACCTCCATCTATTCTTAACTCCCAGAGCTCATTAATACTGCTGCAAGAGTTTTTTTAGCACTTTTCACAGATAATTTTCACAGATAAATTGCCTTGAACCACTTTTTGTCCCAAGTGTAACAAAATGGATGAAAACTGTTCTGCTGTTCAGATCACTCTTTTGGCCCTTTAGACTTGATATAATAAGATGAAATTTGGAGGAGATTTCAGAAATTACTTATATTTTGTAACAGATATGTTTTCACATTCCTCTTTTATGTATTTAAATATTTATACAAACTTTTACAGCTGTATTATGAATTTTGAAGTTGAAAAATGCAAAGAAAATATATTTTGGAAAAGGAAAACATGCATACAATTACACATTTTGCTGAATTTGTCATTTTCAGTCATATGAGATCATGAAATCAACATATAACAGACTATATTCTAGTCATTGACTTTATTTTATGTGATTTGAAAAATATATGTTTTGCACAAAAAACTGAGTCAAATTCAAATAAACTGTATCAAATTCAGATGGTTGTCTTTCTCCAATTCTTTAGCCTCCAACAGTTTTCAAAAATTCAGAATGTCTCCGATTCATTACAATAGGAAATTAGAGCAACTTTGAAGATCTAAATTTTACCCCTCATGTCACACTTTTGCTTCATTTTTTTTGAAACCACCCTTAATTGAAATTATTGAGATAGAGTTAGATGTACTAAAATGCAACAAAATACATGGATGAACATTCTAAGTTTTGTAGTACATAACATTGTGCATTTTAGACTGTACTCAATACAAATCTTTCAGTTTACAATCATCTAGTCTTATTCTACTATTTACACTTACAAATAAAAAAAAAAGATAAGTGAATTGAAGAATTTGATTGCATGATAGTTTTCTAACATCTTTGGTTGAATATGAAAATGTGTATGGAAATGTACAATGACTTGATACCTTCAGACCTTGATTCTCCATCTTTCTATCGTGTCAAGTGTTGATGAAGTATATTGCGTAAACTTTTCAACTGTATAGAAGGAATGATGCTCAAATCTACATATTTTTTTGCTTTTTAAACTTCGGGAATTGGTCTGGTACCTGACAAATTGAAAAAAAAAAAATTCAGGAATAACGAAATTCAAACATAAGCCTTATTGGAAAATTGGGAAAAAAGTATGTTTTTGTGATTGGGAATGAGTCCGTTTTACGGTACCAAACAAAAAGGACCAAAAAAATAACTGTTTATTAAAGTAGTGTCAACTTTTGGACAGTGTAGAATGAATGATATTGAACTCCATTCTGATTTCCTATCTCCCCCTTTTATTCAGTACACATACGAAGATTCGATGGACATGATTGCCAAACTCCCAACAGTGGCAGCCATTATATACAGAAACATGTATCGGGACGGAACATCTGTCGGTGCTATCAGTACAGACAAGGATTGGAGCTGGAACTTTGCCAGTATGTTGGGATACGAAGATCAGGACTTTGTGGAGCTGTTGAGACTCTATCTTACCATTCACAGGTGAGAAACTAATCCCTTTTACCGTTTTGGGGCCATAGGCAAGATTTTCGGCAATAGAGCTGGGCTTTTTTTCCTTTGAATTTGGGAGAGGTCTAGTCATGTTAATTTTCAGAAGTTAAAGCACTGAAATTTTTAAATTGGGAAATGAAAACACTGGTGTGACTTTCATTTTTGGGAAAACTGCATGATTTTATTAAGGAAATTTCCAATTGGGAAGGTGCCTTTAATGGGCCCCTGTAGTATAAAGTGAAAAAGCCCTGCTTATATCGTTCTCTCTCTCTTTATAGAACGAAAAAGCCCTGTACTGAAAATTGCAGAAAACTTCCTATCCAGTAATAGTTAAACCTTTATCGTTTTCTCTCTCCATTACACAGTGATCATGAAGGAGGTAATGTCAGTGCCCACACAACACATCTGGTAGGAAGTGCTCTGTCTGATCCCTATCTCAGCTTCGCTGCCGGTATGAACGGCCTTGCTGGACCTCTCCATGGACTTGCCAACCAGGTAGGTTACTTGACATTTTTGTTCTCTTGCTGAGACCTTGGCTTTTGGTGCGCCTTTCCAATATTCACAATTCATTTATTCTCTAGCTGACTTTTTATTAAATGTATTATGTTTGGTTTATTTTTGTAGGAAGTGTTAGTGTGGCTAACTAAAGTACGAGAAGAGATTGGAGACAACGTCACTGAGGATCAGATGAAGGAATTTGTATGGAAGACTTTGAAAGGTGGACAGGTATGTCACAGGTTTCATTAATATTTGTAGTAGATGGGTGATTTGCAAAAGTAGGCGGGGGTTATTGGTGACCTTATCAGTAGCTTTTAGATTTATCTTCATCTATCTTAAGCCTTATAATGCTGGGTTATTTTTTTAAATATAGATTTTTGTGTTTTCTGCTTTCCAAAACCTAAAATATCTACTTAATTTTGATAGGAAAGATACTCCGAGAAGCAAACAGGTTAGATCAAAGACCAGCCGCCAATTTACTTGGCGGCTAGCCTGGATCCAACCTGTTTGCATAAGCACGAAGTCTGTTCCATCACTGTAAAGGTTAAAGAATCTTCGTACAATAATTTATGGGAGAATTACTGTTTGGTGCACATGTTTATTCGTCTGTAACGAGCATTACATTCTATCTTGAAAAATCTATTCACAGGCCCAACCGCCAATTTACTTGGCGGCTGGCCTGGATCTAACCTGTTTGCATTAGCATGAAGTCGGTTTCATCACTCTGAGCTCTTCATTGGACCAAAATATTATGAGCCATTTTGGCTAAGCTACCCAAATTTTCTTTAGCCACTTGGATTTTTGCAAAGCCAAATTTGGCTAAGTCTTTAGCCATTTTAGCAGAAATATTGAATATAAATTACAGTTCATTTGTTCAATTTACAGACCAATTATTGAAATAGGCTAGAATGGTATTTATCACATAATAAAATAAATGATGTGTAAATTGAACAAATAAATAACAGTTCTTGTATCAGCCACTTCATTGTGTGGTTGTTCTTAGTAGAGTACTACATCCTATACCTCAATAAATGTTTACAGAACTTTGGGACAGGGTTAGAAAGACAACAGAAAATAATTAAACTTGCATGCATGCACCTGGCATGATTCATTTTTTAAATAAAACAAAATAAACATTTAAAAAAGAATATAAAATAACTTTTGATTGTAAATAAAACAAAATAAATTAAACATTTTAAAAAAGAATATCTAACCTTAAAGTTTGCAGGGTATGCTGCAGCGTTTACGTGATCTGGGAGTCATTGAACTGGCAAGTTAACAGTACTTGTACAATAATGACGTCCTTTTTACTAAATGTGGGAGTTCCAATGCATTAAGATATGCTCATAAAAGGTTATATTTCCTTGAATGTTTGTTTTAATTACCATTTTTCACCGGGAGTCCCTTTCCCTCATGTTGTTGTTGTTGTTGTTTCGTTGTCCGTAAATTCCGTACCATGGAATTTCGTTCTAATATTGCATCGATGTAATCATTTAAAACGCTTGATATATTGAATGTGTTTACACACAAATAATGTTTTTTATTCGCGTGCTTTTTATTGCAATAAGTCCCATATCACCTTTATGAGTATCTTTTTTTAACGCAGTGAGCTACAGAAATAAGTATCGAAAACGTTTTGGTGCGTTTTATTATTCTGGTACCGACTTTAGTGTGACACATAAACTGAAACCGGGAACCGGCCTGTTTAAACGTTTTCATTAGACGTTGCTATTGGAAATATACATAATGTCTGGTCTCCGGATTTTCTAAAAGAGCGCTTTCACTAGAAAATCGGCTAAGGAACCAAACACTTCTATTTATATTTAAGCTGTTCAACGTCAAACTATTCAATTTTAATTAATGATTACCACTCGTAGTGGCGAAAAGACTTTAGCCATTCTTCCCACTTTCGCCATTACAGACTCTATACAAAATGGGTTCAATTTTACTTTCGCCAAATTGACAAAAGGGTACATTTCTTTTTTCGCCAAACCAAGTTGACTTTCGCCTATGGCGAATGGCGAAGCTTTATGAATAGCCCAGTCACTATAAGGGTTCAAACACAATTCATCATTTTACAGACTTCCCGATACTCTGAAAGACAAAATAGGACTGAACTGAATTCTTTCTTCTTTGTCTATGTTAAAATCTGTCGGACCTCAGGGGTTTCAGTCGGTCAAGGGCCTACGGAGTTTTGTGAAGTCTGCGTTCATTCCGACTCATACTATTTCAGGTGGTCCCCGGTTACGGTCACGCAGTGTTGAGGAAGACTGACCCCAGGTACACATGTCAGCGAGAGTTTGCCCTCAAGAAGCTACCAGAGGACCCCATGTTCAACCTGGTCTCCAAACTCTACAAGGTCGTACCTGACATCCTGCTGGAACAGGGCAAAGCTGCCAACCCATGGCCCAATGTTGATGCTCACAGTGGGGTACTTTTACAGGTAGGTTTCAGGAGCACTGTGATTGTCCTGTGTGGCCAAGTAGTAAAAAGTGGCCGTCTTGGAACTTGAGGTTTGAGGGTCGAGCCTCATAGGTACCTCTGTTCTTGCTGGAGTGCCTGCCCTTTAGCAGGAAAGTTTCATAGCAATTTCTTTTTTTTAATAGTGTGTAGGGGGCTCTGTGGCCTAGTGGTTGGAGTACTGAACTTTCAATCCTGATGAAGGATATGGGTTTTCATGAGAGGTAGTCTCCCGACTGACTTACGGAATGCCGATGGTTATACCCGGCTTGACAAGCCCTTATGGGTAGTTGAGTATGGAGTCGTCCTCCATCATTAAGAGTTAGGCATCACTACATAGCTGAAATAATATTAAATTAATTAAATAGTTTGTACCTTACTGCATTTTATAGGGTTCATTGAAAAAAAATGCATGGTACTCATTTTCTATGAATTTGTAACCATTGTTCATAAAACAATGTATACATGTGTGACCTACATGAATTTGGATAGATATATTTCCTGTCTAGGACACTGGTTAAACTGGGTAATGTTTATTTGTTGAATTGTTGGCCAGTGGCCTTTACTTACTTACTTAATCCTAATTTTATTTGTCATCTGCTTTGGGAGTTCCAGTCACTGGGGTAGGTAGCAGGTAGCTATATATACCGACTCCAATTAATTCTGTCAATTGGGCTGACACTGACGAGGTTGCATTCCTTCCTGTCAGAAGCAATGCAGTTCCGGCCAGGACTTTCTGTGTCTTCCTCGTCTCTTTGCAACAGGAATGGCCATGTCGAGAATTTGTTTACAAATAAACTGAACTTGAAACTTGAACTAGTTTATTCTGCATATTTTCAGTATGGTATGAAAGACATGATCTATATGTATCTCACACATGTCTATTCTGCGTATTTTCAGTACTATGGTATGAAGGAGATGATCTATATGTATGTCGTTGTTTTTTCTGTGTATTTTCAGTATGGTATGAAAGACATGATCTATATGTATCTCACACATGTCTATTCTGCGTATTTTCAGTACTATGGTATGAAAGACATGATATGATCTATATGTATGACGGTGTTTATTCTGTATGGTATGAAAGACATGATCTATATGTATCTCATACATGTCTATTCTGCGTATTTTCAGTACTATGGTATGAAAGACATGATCTATATGTATCTCACACATGTCTATTCTGCGGGTTTTTTTTCAGTACTATGGTATGAAGGAGATGATCTATATGTATGTCGTTGTTTTTTCTGTGTATTTTCAGTATGGTATGAAAGACATGATCTATATGTATCTCACACATGTTTATTCTGCGTATTTTCAGTACTATGGTATGAAGGAGATGAACTACTACACAGTGCTGTTTGGCGTGTCCCGAGCCCTCGGATGCATGTCTTCACTGATCTGGGACAGAGCCCTTGGTCTACCCATAGAACGACCCAAGTCACTCGACACACCCAAATTGAAAGAGTTGGTTGGTGCAAAATAGATGCTAATTTTTTTAGGAACAAAACGGTCTAGGACTTATTTGTTGTATATTTAGTACTACGGAATCAATACAACATCATGTGATATTTATTTCTTTTCTTTTATAGCCCTGATTAAAAGAAATGTTTTGACAATTTGATATTGTAACTGTTGTTTTGTTGTCCCAGGTTAGTCTGTGGTAGAACATTTGTTTGATCAAAACCATATAAAAAAAGCAGCTCCTTTTTTTTCTTTATTGGAGGACTTCTTTTCTTTCTTAAACATTTTGTAACATCCATGTCATTCTTTATTTCCAAATTTTTGCCATCTTTATTAACAAATGATGAATGAAGTGTGAAACAGGACTTTCTAGAATAATTTGTTTCAACCAAAAGAGTGTGAAATAACTGAATTTTCTTGTTTTAGTTACAATGGGTTTTTTAACACATTTAAAGTACTCTGCCTAAAATTTGTTCCCAATGAATCCGTCATCATGTTAAATGTGTGTGTATTGTCATTCCCAACCAGTGAATAGATATGGGTTGCACAAATTGTACCTTATGCACATTAGAAATAGTCAAAAGACAAATCACCGCTATGTTTCCTTCATTTTATAAGCATCAATCTTTTTGAATAGATTTCTATGATGTCATGAAAATGTTTATCACTGTTACTCATGCACATTAAACATGGTTTGAAAGACAAAGCACCCCTGTATCAAAAATATATATTCACTTTTTTTTTTATCTAAAAGCAATCTGCAATTAAATGAAAATGGTGATGCATGCATAGTATTTTTGTATATTTAGTATGTTCGTGCATTTTGTTACCAAGGACTATCATTTAAGACTTGTTTTGAACAAGGGGTAGAACACATACAGATGGAGTGCCGTTTCAGACTCTTTTTCGAAAAATAAAGGAGCTTAATAGGAATGCTTCTTATGTGTTTGAGATATTGGGCATATGTTCTTTAACTTGCTATTTCTTCCCCAATGCTATATGGAAATGTCTGGTAGTCACAATTTTTATCAGTTCCCCAATCAAAGGATGTAATGATTTCGTTTTTGAAATATGCAAAGAAATTAAAATTGTCAAAAATATTATAGCTGGCCTCTTGGTGCTTGTTATTTGCCATTAGATTAACTCAACTGTTATAATGTCTAACACTTGATTAAAAAATGTGTATATTTAATTGAATGTCGAAAATATTTCGATCACATACTTCAAATATGCATTGGTAATAACTTTATAAAAAGCATACCCTCGAGTTTTAACTTGTAAAGTTGTCCATTTTCCGTTTTCATCCTTATCTCTGTACATTGTTCAAATCCCGATGACAGCATTTGGGTTTTCATGAGAGGCTGTCTCCCAACTGACCAACGGAATGTTGATTGTTCTATCCTGCTTGACCAGCCTTTGTGGGAAGTGAAGTTTGGGGTTAGCAAAACCTATTTGAATAGATAACATTTGTACATATCCTTTATTTCGTTACCAAACGATTAGATTGTTATTAGGTATGTGAAAAGTAAAAAATAGATAATAACTTGATGTTAAAGCACTCTGTAAAGATATTAGAGATGATAAATACAAAAGGAGTAAATAAAAGCTGTGGTTGTTTGTTATCCATTAGAACTAAATAGTACTTGGTTTTTAGCACAGGTACTAATAACAATATCATTATTAATAGTCGGGCATCGCTACATAACTGAAATAATGTTGTTGTGATGTAAAACCCATAAAAAAACTAATGACAATAAGAATTTGTACTTAACTATATGAATATTGTACAATACAGTAATATCTCGTTAATCCGAACACGTACGTTCCCAACGAAATTTCCGAATTAACGAATAATCCGGACTAATGAAGCAATGCTTATACATATTTAGACGTAAACGGTCAAATATGCACATGAACCTTTATACTTATGAACCTTTACCAAACGCCAAATTTACGACCGTCCCAAATTGAAAGAGTTTGCAGACGACATTTGAGACGTGGTGAAATTCAATATTAATATTCTGATAGGACAGAAAACGTGAGAGCAATTTCTCCTTCACCCACAATGTTTTTAATAGTCGGTCGTCTGCAACAAACTGGTCAAATGTCATTATCATTTGGTAATGGGTTAAGCAAATTACATCACTCTCACGAGCAATTCCTCCTTGACCCACAATGCTTTCTGTCCCATCAGAAGATTAATATTGAATTTCACCACGTTTTAAAATGTCGTCTGCAAACTCTTTCAATTTGGGACGGTCGTGAATTTGACGTTTGGTAAAGGTTTATAAGTATAAAGGTTCTTGTGCATATTTTGTTGGGACGTGTTCGGATTAACGAGATATTACTGTATATTGAAGTGTCCTGAACTACTTATGCTTTAAAAGCTCTTGTTTAACTGTATACCATATAACAATTCAAACATTGTATTGTTTCAAAAACATTTTATTTCAAATTTTCGCATCTGTGAACAAGCACCTTCAATGTAGAAAGAGGTAAACAGCTTTTTAAGAGTGTGCAAGGACCTGCAGAAATTGTTATGACAACAGGATATATTCTTTATTAGGACGTATTCTTCTATGTCTTGTCGCCAAGTTATTGTTATCATATGGAAAAGCAGTCAATTCAGTTAAGGTCACGAAGAGTATTCCGAGCCATTTTATTGTGCGCCGTTATCTTGTGCAAGTTGCCATTTTTTTTCTTTTTAAATTGTTGTTGACATCCGTAAGCATGATTCCGTTATGGATGTCTTATCTGAGATAAGTCACGCTGAGCACTTATTGGCATTGGCCTTATCGGGAGAAATTTCCGGGAACCAAACTAGTACTCCCCTCCATTTTGACCTGGCACTAGCATTTCTTTGTTTATGTGGGCATTAATGCGGTGTAAACAATTATTCAGTGATATTTCGGCTTTTTATGATAAAAAGTACAAGGCTAGTGTAATTTCCAGGAACCAAACGAGTACTCCCCCTTTTTAACCTGGCAATATCACTCCTTTGTTTGTTTACACGCGATTTTATGCATTGTAAACAATTGTTCAGTTATCTAACAACTTTTCTTGATTAATCAAAGCAAGGCTAGTGCTTAAAAGCGTCTTTGCAATGAACATTATTACGGAACTGGAGATGCCAGTAGAGCTCGAACCCAGGACCTCCGAGTTTTAAGATTACCGCTGGGCTAGCAGGACCCTACTACTTTTTTATTTGAAATGCTATTCCTACCCCAAAAGTAGCAACTACAAAGAAGGCAAGCCCGGCCCTGATATGTGTGGCGGGAACACTGCCCACACGCCACCGCGCATGAAGGGATATATGCAATTTGTATAAATTTGATGTATCGAACTGCTTACTTATAAAAAGATCAATGCATTTTACTTAAGAAACCTAGACGAATAATTAGGTAACCATTTTGCCTGGGTATTGGATGCGAGAACTTTGCCCATGGGCCACCGCGCATGAAGGGAAACATGCATTGTACACGAATTGCATTTTTTAACAACATAATTCGAACTTGTACATCGATTGATGCTTAATCGACTGGTTATTCAAGAAACCATGCGGCTTTAATGTATTGGCAATCAATGCAATCGCAGTCTTCCGGAACTTCTTACTTACCGTTTTAGGACAGTGGTCCCTCTGATTTTGTTTTGATTTTCAAATCGTGATTGTTTTTAGTGTTAACGCATCAGGGTAGGGCAAGGATGACCTCGTGTAAAGTGTTTGCAGTATTTTGGACAAACATGCCCATACGATGTTTTCAGAGGTGTCCAAACTATTTTCGGATACCTCTGCAAATATCGTGAGCTGTTACAAAAATACAGTCAGGTTGTTACAGAACCATGTATTTTATTCATCGAAAGAATACACACAGTGTTCATATGCCTTTCGTAAAGAGACGAAAAGTAAAATTATGAAATTAATTCCATTCGATACAGAGTCCGTTATACAGGTAAATATCATCCAGGGCAATGTCGCTGTTGTCCCCGTTCCCGATGGTTGCCTGGAATATCACGCTGAACGCCGCCTTGCTCCGTATCTCGACGTAGGCATGGTACCACTCGTTGCCAAGGGCGCCCTCGTGCGAGAACAGCGACGCGTCCCCTCCCGAGTGGCGCGCCATGATCTCCAACTTCCCGAGGTCCGATCCGTACATGTACATACTCACCTAGTTAAAATAGAATTTTATTTATAATGTTAAGATTGCTTTTTATATTCTGATGGGGCAATCTATTGCCCGATGCAATTTTTTTTTTCAATATTTCCCGATCGCGTCAAATTAGGTTGACTACTCTGGGGGGGAATGGCTATATTTATAGCCAGTATCCCCAAAGAGTATCATAAAATTCTACGAAACCCTGTGTGATGTTAACATTACTGTTAGTATATATATAGGTAGTCAAAATAGTTCGACGCGAGGATTCCTCTTTATTTGCTGATGGGAGCAATCTAACATCGGTATTTCGAAGGATCCAAAATAGAGTCGGGCTTTTCTCATTCAGAAATTCGGATTTTAAGCATAAAATGGCCATTCAAAGTCAATTGATAAGACAAGATGTGTAAAATAAACTTATAAACCACCAAATGATGGCACCAATTCCCGTTAGACAATAAATAAAACCCGCTTAAAAAGGATTTTTACATTCCAGTACGCATGTGCAGAGAAAATTAAGCAGTGTTAATTAAACCGTTCTTACAAAGTTAATGTTCGGAATACGAACATGTTAGGGGAATGGCTTGATTAGGAAAAGATTAATTCACAACTGCGAGTAGAAAAATGTGTAGATCCATAATAACAATGGAAATATTAATCTTCAAATATTGCAACAAAAATTTCGTCGCAATTGTACACCATTGAATAAATGGTTCGAAAATTTGACGTGACGGAATATTTTACCCGATGCAATATTTTTCAATCGCGTCAAACTGGTTGACTGGAGGTTCTCTGTAATATTATTTTGGTAGGTTTCTACATTTTCAGAAACATTTCACTATAGTTGCACGTCTCCAAACTCTTCTTTTCAAATAATTGTTTTGTTTATGTTTTTCCATTCATGTACAGGACGTCAACGAGTAAGTTTGACTACACTCACCCGCAAACAATATTCGCCCGCTGGAAAAGAATTTGAGGTGACCAGTCGAGCCGCAAGGTTGTGGTGGTTGATACTTGAAGCCAGAACGAAGTTGCCGGAACCGGAACTGTAGTCGGCGTTTGGACCTGTACCGGAAGTGGTTCTTGGACCTTTACTGAGGGTCCAATCAAATTCGTCTCTCTGGTCCTGGATAAGATCGCAGTAGTTCGAATGGAAGTGACAGTTGATCTTGGAGTTGGCCAGGATGTTTACGCGGTTGGATGTGTCAACAGGGCACCCATACGTGTGTTGAAGCAGGCTAACGTCTCCCGTGCTCAACGAAACGCCTTGTCCCATAACAACATTTGGGTTTGTCGACTTCATAACCGGCTTGGAAGGATCGCTTGCGAACTGGTAAGGAGTGTACAGGAGCAATGACGTGTAGTCGAAAGGCAGGCCGAAGGTGTCCGTGGTTGCGCCGTTTAGCTTCTGGAAACGCTGTGCGGACTGCGTGTTCGTGAAGTCGATGTTGAGATTCGCGTCCCTGTCACTGCGCATCGCCTCAGGATAAAGTCCGAGTACGATCATCAGGATGTTGAGATTGTCATCGTGGCCCCGCCCACCTGCCGTGTTGATGAGCAGTTCTTGGCGACCGCCCGCACGACCGATGTTGGTGCTTCCGTGATCGCCGCTCGTCCAGGCTATGTGGAGATAGTCCGTCTCGCTCTGTCGCGGTACGAACATGATACATGTGAGACCCGCGGAATAAACGCTCGCCTCGATCTCTTGCATGGCCGCCATTATTTCGACCTTGCTGAATGCTGGTACGCTGTAGTCGAAGACGAACGGAACTCTGCCGCCTGGCCAGAGACGGTTCGAATCGATGATGGCGTTCCTTGCAGCTCTCTTCGGTTGGTCCACGATTACTTGTTTGACTCTGGAGGCGGGAACCGCATGACTTTCGGCGGAAATGACGTCATTTCGTAATTCGGCTTTCTCGGTCTTTGTCAACGGGATCGTTTGATCTACGGTCCTAACAAATTGGGCGCTGGCAGATAGCCATATAAGCAGCAGAATCTGCCACATTGTTGTGCTTTCTGAAATACGAACGTACACATCATTTCCATATTTTAATTCAATTGAAAAGACACAACTGTGTTTATGTATTACAAATCCTACCAGTATTTTTGTTGACATATATCAGCCATTTACGAAATACGGTTAACGATATACGGTCTATGATATCTGATTTACGAAACATGTTTTCCGTTATGCGTTCACCATACGAAACGATAGGATAATTTTGTCAGATACGATCCGATGCTATATGATACGTTAAAGGCACATAAAAGGAGATTAATGCTATATAAAACTATATTAATTTGTTAACTTTTGGTCAGATTCAAATAGTTATCACCAAAAAAAACCATCAGCACAACTTAAACGTGAAAGCCAACAAGAATTAACCCAGATAAACCAGTTTAATTGTGTGATTCTTCACCCCTGACCTTGACAGTTGATACACAAATGTTTGAACCGACCAATCAGAATTCGTTATTTTGAATATGTAAACAAACAGGTTGTTGATAAACATGATTGAATTGGAGACTACTATATTTCAAGCACAAAATAACTTATGTTTAAGGAGTCTATTTGATAGGGTCTCAATGCATTTGTAAATTAATTGTCATGACTTTTATGACAATAATAAAAGAACTCAATACATTTTTTAAGTAATTTATTTCTACTTATCTCCTTTTATGTGCCTTTAACGGTTCCATATGAGATCTGATACGTTACGTTACGATACGAAACGAACGATATACGCTGTTTTCGGGAACTCATACGATAACACTACTTTAATCATGTAGCATTTTGTTATTTACATGGGTTTTACATCGCATCAACATTATTTCAGTTATGTATCGATGCCCGACTCTTAATGATGGAGGAAGACCCCATACTCAACTGCCCATAAAACTGGTCAAGGCGGGTAGACCCATCGGCATTCCGTAAGTCAGTCGGAAAAAATCATATAGCAAGGGTTTAGAGTCGAAGAGCGTGTTTCAGTATTTCATGGGCATATTTGCCGATTGTTGTAAGTTCTGAATTTGAATTTTCACAGCTGTTCTAGATCTTTTTTAACGCCGCCCCGATGCACCGGTTTAACACGAGGGTCGCATGAAAAGCATGCGTTTGAAAAAATGAAATCGTGAAACACGTGTTGAAGAATAAGGAACGATACAGCGGTATATATTTACCTTGGGTGCTGTTCTCCACCCATCTACGATACGTGGGCGAGTCAATGATTGGGAGGAAGTAGGTAAGTATAGGTAGTGAATTTTAGGTTTAAATTCAAACATATTTTATTGTAAAATATACTTTTAAAATTCGATTGCGACGATAGATTTAGGCTTATTTGGCTCCCCCTCATGAGTTTGTTTTTAGGTTATATAAAGGTAGGTAAGTTTGAGACAATAAAAAAGGTACCTGTTTTTAGACCGAACCATTCTGATGTGTTTATGTTTGTTTACATGACATAATAGCCGCCGGCGTGAACTGCATATAGTTGTGATAGAATGTGGTGAAATAACTATTTTGGGATTTAGAGTGATGTTATTTATCGTTCAGTGAAAAGTGGAATATTGACAGCGTCTATGATGGCGTCTAGTAAGGTAAGAAGCAACTCAGATTTTTATAAATGTATTTGAATCAACTACATTTGTATTACCGTATAGTTCGCTGGTTTTGATGGGCACGGTGGTTAACCCATTACCAAAAAATAACGACATTTGACCAGTTTGTTGCAGACAACTCTGGAAAACACGGTGGGAAAAGGAGAAAGAGCAATTTCATCTTTTTCCCACGATGATTTCTGCCCTAGCAGTAGATTATTTTTCAATTTCATCACATTTTGAAATGTCGTCTGCAAACTTTTTTAAATTTGGGACCGTCGAAAATATTGTGTTTGGTAAAGGGTTAAGGACGCGGTCTTAAAATTTTAGGGTCCCGGGTTTAGCCCTTATGTTACCTATGTTGTTGTAACTTAATACCAGCCAAATCATGTTCCAGTTAAATACAAGTCATATCATTTCTAAGTTTGATTCAAGTTAAAGTTGCTCCCTTAGTTTCAGACAATTCATATTCAAGCACAATGCAAGTCAATATCAAAACAGTGTTGCAAGCCAACACTGTTTATTTTCAAGCTGAACATCAGTCAACAAATTATCCAGCGTAATGCAAATCAAATTATTTTCGAATTTAATGCAAGTAATTAGTTTTTCCAGTTCAATGCAAGTCAAACCATCGTAATCAGGATTACCATTTAATAGATTTCAAAGATAATAGCAAGCCAAATACAGTTTCCAGCTTAGTATAAGTCAATAAATTTTCCAGTTTAATGCAAAGCAATTTATTTTCGATTTTTTTCAAGTCGGTCAATTTTTCCAGTTCAATGCAAGTCAAATGATTCCATTCATTATTGCAATTTCATACATTCCAAAGATCATTGCAAGCCAAATACAGTTTCCAGCTTAGTACCAGTCAATACATTTGCCATTGTAAATATACACATCGTCCAGCGCGATGTCTCCCAGCTCTCCTTGCCCGATGGTTGCTTCCAGGACAAACTTGAACGACTTGGTCGAGGTCAAGGTCACGGAGCCGTGGTACCATTGCGGTTTAGCCTGCACGTTGACGGTGATGACCTTTTTATCGCCGGAGTCGTCTCGGATATAGCCTTCCAGTTGTCCCATGTCATTGCCGTACATAAACAGGAACATCACAAAGCAGTATTCCCCGGCCGGGAGCGATGGGCTTATCAGGCCGGCTTTCATTCCGTAGTGGTTTCTGGCCTGGGCTAGGGCGTAGGTCCCGGACCCGCTGCTGTGGTCGGCCACTGGTCCCGTTCCGGCCGTGTCCGAACCCTGTTGGAGAATCCAATCGAAATCGTCCCCTTGCTCCTGCTTGAGGTTACAGAAGTCAAAATGGAAATGGCATTCGAGAAGCTTTGAGCCGAGAAGATCGATCCTGTAGCTTGCGTCCAGCGGGCATCCGTAGACATGTTGTACCAGTCGGGCGTCCTCGAAGCTGAGCGAGGCAGCCTGGCCAATCGTGAAGCCCTCGTACTTTGCTTTTATCGTCGGCGACGAGCGGTTGATGGCGGACTGATAAGGCGTGTACATGACCACAGTGTCGTAGTCGAATGCCTGTCTGAACACGTCTGTGTTTCTCTGTATGGCGAAGTTGTGCTGCGAAGCGGCGGGAATATTATTCAAGTCCACGGTTATCACGTTATCCCGGTCCGTGCGGGAGACTTCTGGGTAAATCCCAAGGATAAACATGAGCGCCTGCAGGATGTTGCTTTGGGTGATGTCCATCTCCATGTGAACAGACTGGTTCCCACCCGCTCTCCCCACCACCGCACCACCGTTGCCTCCCGGCAGCGCGGAGAATCGGAACTCAATGAAATCTTGTTGGTTGGTTCTCGGCACAAACGTGATACATGGTTCCTCGGTGCTGTATGCGCTCAGTGACAGCTGCTTCATGGCCGCCATGGCATGGACCCGTCTGTAAGCATCGACGCCCGGATGGAAGGTGTATGGTACCACTCCTTGAGGCCACTTCCGGTTTGGGTCTGTGACTGCGTTTCGGCGAATATTGGCGCCTTCTGTGACTAGCAGGCAAAGACCAGCTAGCACGATGGCTGCTCCAAAGAGGCCTCTCATTTCTTCCGAATTAGCCGGGTTCTCGGATAAGTTTCTCGCTGTCAGTCAATGAAAATGCCCTGGAGCCCGTCTGGAAGTATAATAAGTGGGTTTTGTAGTTCCTTTCGCATATCGTCCACTTGGCAACGTATTGACTGTGGCTAAGTTGGAAGAACTGTAACAGACTTGTTTATCCACTTATTCCATTTAGCCTATTTAAGGCTACGTATTGACAAGATATTTGTTTTGAAACAGGTTAAATATCCACGAACCGGCCGAATATGACCATCATTCTGTGCTAAGATTGAACGTTTATGTAGATCAACTAATATGCCGTTAAGCTAATATTAAGCAGTTCTGTGACTCGGAATGAGTCGGAAAAAATATTCACATACAATATTTGTTTATATTGGCAATAGTTGGTTTTGTGTTGGACTTAATCTTAGTTTAAGTTTGTCTAACATTAATATTTATATTTATAGTTTATATTATGTTGGTCATTCATTGGCTGCAGTTGCATTTGAAACTTTGAAAATTTGTTAAAATCTTTATATGCATTGACTGGTGTTTTTCTTGTATTATTATGACTTCTATGTTAAAATTCCAAAGCTTTTTTCGGTACATGATATATCGGGCATCTTGATGCTGCTTTCAATATGTATACTTTTATATCATCTTCGTGGAATATACACCGGTATTCCAGATTAGAGGCGTTGCTTATTGGTGTTCCAAGCGGATAGTTCAGGCTCAGACCGAAGTGTACCGAGATCGACCGAAAAGTAATCCGACGAAATAAAATGTTTTAAAATGGCGGGTTATAGGTATTCTACCTTAAGCCATTGACTCGGTTATGGCGAGGCCACTGTCTTAAACAGCTCAAACGACTTTCAGGCTCTTGATCAACCTGTTAGGAACTTATTTGGGTCCTGCGCAGCCCAGTGATTAAGGTATGTATCACTTGTGCTACGGGGCTCACGAGTTCAATCTTCACCTACGGCGCAATCCTTTATAATGTCCCATTAAAGGTACTTTAGTCTCTTATATAACATTAAGTACATATATTGGGACATTGCCGAAGATTGTGTCGAGTGCTTGTGAACCGCGGCGCCGGAATTTTCCATGTGAGTGTCCTTAGGCAAGACACTTTAGAGCACTGTCTTGTACTGGAGAAATCCATAAAAGGAAGCCGTAAAAAAAACTGAAATACTGGTGACACGTCGTTGAAGCCGGTTTGAACTTTCCTTAGGCAAGATAATTTAGGGCCCTGCCTTGTACTGGTGAAATCCGAAAAGGGGAGTTGGAAAAGAACTGAAATATTCTTTAAACCCGATTTGAATAAAGAAGCAAACAAAGATCTCTTGCAATTGATTATTTGAGCCATGAGTTCATTTATATTAAATTGAAACGCACGATTTTTTTATTTGAAAGTATGTTCAAGTACAAACGCAACACATGCATCGAACCCAATGCGTTTTGCCCTTAATGCCACAAGCAAACGGAATTACCACTGCGGATCCTATGAGCTCAATTTTAATAGAATGTTCCCCTCGGCTGAATAGCGGGATGCCAACATTTCCTCCCTACTAAATCAATGAAGGTATACGAAAATGAACTTACCATAGAGAAAATTACCTGTGAGCAATACACTACATTAGAGACAAACACATGGAGAAATAAGGGGACATTTAGTCCGAGGATCAAGGATCAAGGACCCATCGATTAAAAGCAGAACGTCGTTATAAAACTGAAAAAGTGTTGACTCGATATTAACGCCCAATAACGAATTAATGCTCAAGAAGATTAAACTTTATATCTCGACCAAATAAACATTTTTACAAGAGACCTACCTTTTAACGTTTAATGGTAGTGTCTTCCAGATCACTTATGATGCCAGTCTGTTCTTATCTTGGTCATGATTTTAGTCCGGTGAACCCTTTACCAAACGATAAATTTTCGACTGTCGCAAAGTGAAAGAGTTTGCAGACGAAATTTCAAAATGTGATGAACTTGAAAAACAATCACCAGATAGGGCAGGAAACATTGTGGGAAAAGGAGAAATTGCTCGTTTAGAGCAATTTCTCCTTTTCCACAATATTTTCCAGAGTCGTCTGCAATAAACTGGTCAAATGTCGTTATTGTTTGGTAATGGGTTAATCCATTTTCCCCATATTAGACTTTGGGAATGCTCCATATTGTTGCCTAAGGATACTTGGAAATGATGAATTAAGGTTCATTTGTCGCCCGGTGGTAAAAATCGTGGCCTTGGAACTCATTGGTCGCGGGTTCGGGCCCAACTGGTACATTTGGTTTCTTAGGAGTGTCCTCTGGCAAGACACGTCATAACCGTATCCTGGTTCTAAGGGATTCATTTAGTTTCGTAGGAGTTTCGTTTGGAAAACACTTCAGAGCCATAGCCTAGTTTTGGTGAATTCAGAAAAGCTGTAACATAACTGAAGAATTATTGACAGGGCAGGACATTAAAACCCATATTAACAAAATTTATTAATGCCCCCATTGTCGCTGGTTTAATGCGAGTTTTAAAGACGTACAAGTTGTACAAGACGCCTTATAACCATATCATACTTTGTTTTTAAATCTTTAGGCAACCAATGCAATATTAAGGTCAAAAGTGGTGAAACCCAGAAAAGAAGGTTCTTTGGGGTCTCTTTGTTTACACTCTAAAGACCGCCAAACTATAAAAGAGCAATTGTTGAAACGGTTTTAAAACAACAAACAAATGTCGATTCTGAGGTTCACACCGTTTGACTCAAAACGAGACAAAGGATCAGAACGTCGGCCTCTTTATCTTTATCTAGACACGTTCACCCTTTGCCAGTTTTTGTCTAAAATTGTTTTGGTCCTGATTAACCCTTTACCAAACACCAAATTTTCGACCGTCCCAAATTGAAAGAGTTTGCAGACAATGTTTCAAAAATGTGATGAAATTGGAAAGTGATCTTCTGATAGAGTAGAAAACCTTGTGGGAAAATTAGAAATTGCTCGTTACGAGCAATTTCTCCTTTTCCCGCAGTGTTTTCCAGAGTCGTCTGCAACAAAGTGTTGAAATGTCGTTATTGTTTGTTAACGGGTCAAGGACCTATTACGAAGAAAGGGAAGAGAAGATGTCGGGAAGCATTATTTATGTCGATGGATTATTGTCGGACACAGTTGCAGATTGGTGGTGACCTGCCTCTTTGCTTCTTCGCTCTTATTTGCTCATTGCGCTAAGAACTGCCTCTATGTCTGAATTTTTTTTAAAAAGAAGAAACTTTGCTTTCACACAACTTTAGAGAACATTCTGATGAGTGGGCGCCGCGCATCGCCCTTTAACCGCCACACAATTCCATGAAAATTCTAGATCTACAAAATAAGGACATGTACAGCAGAGTTTGATACCAGCAGTATTGGTTGAGATAATTGTTTACAGCTAGTTTAAACCCCGCATCCAGAGTATTTACACAGTAAATAAAGAGCATTTCAACATCTCATCCCTCTTGGAAAAAGTTGTCTATACAAACCATGCATTTAGTGTTATGGTTCACTGTTTTATATTCACATCATATGAGATACATTTTTATCCTAAGGGACCTCTAGAACAAAAACTGCATGATCCATGTCGGTATCGGATCAAATCCCGGGGACGGCATTTTGATTTTCCCGAGTTGTTATCAATCTCCCGACTGACCTATGGAATGCCGATGGTTCTACCTTGCTGAACAAGCTCTTATGGACAGTCTTGGTAATCGCATCTACTCGGCAAACCCCGGTACATGCCGGTAGATATACCTCGTAGGTAGTTCATGAATACATGTACATACACCAGAAACCCTGGGAAATTCATCTGTTTTCCGCCGGATAACACACTTGATTTCAACATTACCCCTAGGAACTAAATATCTAAGTGAACACACACACACACGTTAGTTAAATATCACAATTGAACGGTTTTTGTTTTACTACTTACATTAGAGATCATCATCTTAACACATCTGTGTTTCATATTTTCTCATTCGTATCTTTTCGGCAAATCCCGGTTTGTGCCGGGGATAGCTGAGTAGATACGATTGCAAACGGACATGCCCTTCGTCGCCGACATGTTGTTGGACTACTTTCAAAATGGCTCCTCATTACCTCCGAGGTCATTTTTAGAAATTTCCGAGGTGTTCCGAATGCAGTCTTGAGTGGAAGTGTTCTCCACCATTACTAACCGGGTATTTAAACGACAAACGATTTAACGATAGTGTCAAAGAAATGATAGAACTTCCGTCGAGATATGAAATGATGTAGAATGATTTTATTCTCATACAAACTCATAACAAATAAACAGAGAATCTGAGAATAGACGGTTAATGACAGATTGTAAACAAAAAAGATATTAGAAAAAAAGTACAGAATTATTTTGTTGTATATACAGTAATATCAAATAATTATCTAGAAGTATCATGTACAGAATATATATGCAGAAAAACACTTACTATAACTCCATTTCCACACATTGCCAATCGGAACTACTCGGATATTTCCGTCAGCTGAGAAAAACACCTCAGATATAAGTGTAGGGTTACAGTATTTCGGGTGAATCGTCCCCGGCATATAACACATTCCTTAAAGTGTCCACGTTATGTAGTCCAATGGATGTGTAAGTGTTAGACATCCTTTTAGATATATCCTTTATGGGTAACTCATACGAAATGGTGAAATTATAAGTTGTGATGTATATTACTGTTTTCTTCAGCAAATTAAACGACTATTTAGGTTTTAAACTGAAAGGTTCTATTTGGCAACGAAAGCACACTGACGTAAGTCTCGCGAGAAACAATATGGTGGCATCCCTGTCATCCTAGGGATGTTTTCATTGGATAAATCCAATGAGATCAGATTTACACTTTGCACTAAATCTCACAGAAAAGTCAATCGCCTGTTTCACTCAGAAATCAATCGACTTTCTTACTTCAAAAACAAGCCTGTATTTTACTTTCAAATCATTCGTTAATTCTAATCGGTTTTGGTCTGACAACTCCCTTGGTGACAGTGATCGATGCAGAGTAGCAACGTAGTAAAACAGAAGTCCCGTTAAGAATCTTCGAGTTTCGACTTCGTTTTACTAAACCACTTACAGAAAATGTTTGCGTAAGTCATAATTGATAAACATGGATAGTATCTTCAATGAAAGTACAATGTTGCAATGTGGCACTTCATTGGAAGCGTCTCGAAGAGACGCTTCCAAATATGTGTCACTTTGCAATATTGCTTCGTCCAATATTGAAATAAGAGGAATTGTTGTTTTAGACTTACGCAAATCTTAAGCGTAAACTGTTTAGTAAAACGGTACCCTGGTGCATATTTTGCTAGTAAGACATAAACTGGTTAAACATTTATGTGTTTACGTTATAGATGATAGACCTTTGGGGTATGGACACAAATGCCGGTACCGCAGTCAGATTTGACAGTTTGAGCATTGTTTTATGACGTCACTAGTACACTTTCCTCCGTAAAAAGATTAGACGATTGAGGTGGCCATTTAATTATAATTTTGAGAGTTTAATGGACTATCTTGGTGTTTTGTAATGAAGTTAGTGGGAATTTAAGATCTCAAAAGTAACAGGTATATGATCATATATCAACTTAGACCAGAGTCCATCTCACTTATGTATACCAAGCTAGTCTGAATGATCCAGACGTAGTTATTTCGTCGATGTGACACAGTTACAGCTTGGATCGCCCGAGTTAATATCAAGCGCACATTTACACTTTTATCAAGCGCGCATTTAAACATTTACCAAGCGCTTATTTACACATATATCAAGCGCCCATTTACACATTCATGAAGCGCCCATTTACACATTTATGAAGCGCCCATTTACACATATATCAAGCTTCCATTTACACATACACCAAGCGCCCATTTACACATATATCAAGCGCCCATTTACACATTTATGAAGCACCCATTCACACATTTATCAAGTGCCCCTTTATACATTTTTCAAGCGCCCATTTATACATTTATGAAGCGCCCATTTACACATATATCAAGCGCCCATTTACACATTAACCAAGCACCCATTTACACATATATATATCAAGCATCCATTTACACATATAATATACCGAGCACTCATTTACGCATATATCAAGCGTCTTTCTCACTTTGAATTTAATCTTTTCAATCAGATCATAATCGATCGCCCATCTTCTCATCGAAACACGGGTTTTGAACGTTTGTCACGGGAGAATGGTAAATCGGATTCTCTCCCTAAAATACAGAAAAGAACATTTTAGTTAGAATCTATTAGCTTTGATTCAAGTTAAGCGTAAACATATATTGTTTACACTGTCGGGTGTGTAACATGCTATTTGTAATTTCGTGAGAGGTTGTTCCCAGGCTGATTCACGGAATGCCAACGGTTAAACATAAGAAGAATTAGAGCTCTCTGAATGACTATGGTTCTGTATTAGGATAGCCCCAGATTAAGCGTCGTTTTATGCATTAAAGCATACTTTATTACATTATCTTTTTATGGCAAAATAACAGTTACTGTTATCCATATAATACATTTTCTTTTCACAACAAAAACATGTAAGATCATAGGCGTTATCTGAAGAGCAGAAATTGTTAGAAACTGTATTTTCACTAGTTTTAGTTTTTCTGCTTATCTACAAAGAATTTGAATTTAGCCAAAATAGGAGAATTTGAAGACATACGATTACTAAATGATTGCATTGATGGCTAACAATGGTGCAGCGGTAGACCGTCGGCCTCTAGTCCCGCGGGTCCTGGGTTCGAATCCCCGTCTGGCGGGGTGAGAAGTTCCGGGACTAACCCATAAATTGGCCCGAGTACTGGTTTAGTATTCAGGAAGCAGTCATCGAGACAGGCTTCAAACAAGCTTTAAGCTATCTTCACAATCGATGTAAAAAACACGTTTTAAACCATTACCAAACAATAACGACATCAAACCACTTTGTTGCAGACGACTCTTGAAAACGAGCAATTTATCCTTTCCCCACAATGTTTTCTGTCCTATCAGAAGAATAATTTTCAATATCATCAACTTTTGAAATGTTGTCTGCAAACTCTTTCAATTTTTTGGGACAGTCGAAAAATTTACGTTTAATAAAGGGTTAAAAGAGATAAATAACTTTTGATCAATTTAACGGTAAAATTGGTCAAGAGTTATCTCTCTAAACCCTTAAAGGCACATTAAAGGGGAAAAGTACAAATTAATCACTAAAAAAATATAGGGAGATCTTTTATCATTTTCATAAAAGTCATGAGAATTAATTTACGAATGCATTGAGACCATATTAAATAGGCTTCTTAAACATAAGTTATTTTGTGCTTGAAATATAGTAGTCTCCAATTCAATCATGTTTATCAACAACCTATTTGTTTACATATTCAAAATAACGAATTCTGATTGGTTGGTTCAAACATTTGTGTATCAGCGGTCAAGGTCAGGGGTGAAGAATCACACAATTAAACCGGTTAATCTGGGTTATTGCTTGTTGGCTTCACGCTTAAGTTGTGCTGAAGAGGTTTTTTTGGTGATAAATATTTGAATCTGACCAAAAGTTTACCAATTAATATAGTTTGATATATCATTAGTCTCCTTGTATGTGCCTTTAAAGTTTCTTACCTTCGTCCATTTCGGATTTGAGACTTCATGCTCAAACCTTGCATACTCGATTTTATCGTAGAACGAGGTTAGAATTTTCCAGATGATGAGCAGCAATATTCCGACACCGATAATTCCGGCAAGTAACGACATGGCGATGAGCATTCGGTCCGGGGGGTTGGGGCACTCTGTAAGCAGAATAGCGCGCATATATAACGTAACGTAACTTAACATAATATAACGTAGCGTAACGTAACATAACCATAAATGTAAACGTAAACATAACGGTACATAAACATAAACGTAAACATAACGTAAACGTAAGCGTAAGCATTAACGTAAACATAACGTAAACCTAACGTAAACGTAACATAAACGTAACATAAACGTAAACATAACAGAACGTAATCATAAACGTAAACATAACGGGGCGTTAACATTAACGTAAACATAACGGAACGTAAACGTTATCGTAAACGTAAACATAACGTTAAATAAACGTGACGTTATTCTATTCAGCATCATCAAACATCAAAAGCATGTTACTTGGCGGCTGGCCTGGTTCTAGCCTGTTAGCATGAACACAAAGTCGATTCCAGGACTATTAGGGTTAAAAAGCAAAGACATTAATGACCGTTGACAAGTTCAACATTTACTAGATACAATTGATATTTTTGGCGATAAAGGGGAATTGTTGTTTACTTACGTTTGGTTTTAGCTATTTGCAGATACGGATCGGAATTTTCTGTATCATCACATACCACAGTGTAGCTGATCTCACAGTTGGCATCATCGAAACGACCACACGGCGTTTCTCCTGAAATGGTAATGAACAGTTTTATAGATACATTTTCCTGAAATAGTAATGAACAGTTTTATAGATACATTTTCCTGAAATAGTATTGAACTGTTTTAAAGCTGCGTTCTCCTGAAATAGTGATGAACAGTTTTATAAATACATTTATCTGAAAAAGTGATGAAATGTTTTATAGAAACATTTTCCTGAAAAAGTGATGAACAGTTTTATAGATACATTTTCCTGAAATAGTGATGAACAGTTTTATAGATACATTTTCCTGAAATAGTAATGAACAGTTTTATAGATACATTTTCCTGAAATAGTAATGAACAGTTTCAAAGATACATTTTCCTGAAATAGTGATGAACAGTTTTATAGATACATTTTCCTGAAAAAGTAATGAACAGTTTTATAGATACATTTTCCTGAAATAGTGATGAACATTTCTATAGATACATTTTCCTGAAATAGTAATGAACAGTTTTATAGATACATTTTCCTGAAATAGTGATGAACAGTTTTATAGATACATTTTCCTGAAATAGTATTGAACTGTTTTAAAGCTGAATTCTCCTGAAATAGTGATGAACAGTTTTATAGATACATTTTCCTGAAATAGTATTGAACTGTTTTAAAGCTGCATTCTCCTGAAATAGTAATGAACAGTTTTATAGATACATTTTCCTGAAATAGTGATGAACAGTTTTATAGATACATTTTCCTGAAATAGTAATGAACAGTTTTATAGATACATTTTCCTGAAATAGTATTGAACTGTTTTAAAGCTGCATTCTCCTGAAATAGTGATGAACAGTTTTATAGATACATTTTCCTGAAATAGTATTCGACACTAACAAACAAATGACCAATGAACTTACCTGTCTCAAATCGGTTCAGCCTTTTTATGTGAGACATGTTCAGTTCTGCGCAAGGCTGTGCGCACTCGGCGAAAATCGTGGCATTGTCCCGTTCATCGTGCCTGTCAAGACAGTCGACGCATTCCTTGTAGCCGCATTTACGACATCTTTCACAGCGCTGTTTTAAAACAGTTTAAACTTATTTACTTTACATCGATTGTGACGGAAGGTTGAAGCTCATTGAATTCATTCTAAATGACTGCTTCCTGGATACTACACCAGTACTTGCGCCGAACCGTGGGTTAGTCCCGGCAACTTTCACCTCGCCTAACGGAGATACGAACCCGGGACCCTCGGTACAAGAGGTACTTTCTTAATTGCAAGATCGTTCTCTTGAATCAAACGAAACATTTGAATTAAGATTAAAGGCTCATGAAAGGAGACTTATTGCTAAACCGATCTTTATTATTTGGCAAACTTTTGGTCGGATTCAAATAGTTAGCTTTAAGATAAATAATAATAATAATAATAATAATAATAATAATAATAATAATAATAATAATAATAATAATAATAATAATAATAATAATAATAATAATAATAATAATAACAACAATAATAATAATAATAATAATAATAATAATAATAATAATAATAATAATAATAATAATAATAATAATAATAATAATAATAATAATAATAATAATAATAATAATAATAATAATAAACATCACTACAACTTCAACGTAAAAAAACAACGAGACATGACCCAGATTAGCCAGTTTAATAATTCAGATTGCCTGATTCTTCACGACTGACCTGGTCGCATGATACACACATTTTTGAACCGACCAATCGGAATTCGTTATTGTAAATATGTTAATAAACCCATTGTTGATAAACATGATTGAAGTGGAGACAACTATTTTTCAAACATAAAATATCTTATGTCAGATGAGTTTAGTAAATAGGGTCTCACAATGTTCTTAAATTAATTTGCATGGCTTTTATGTACATTTGGGGTTTATTGGTCATCAATCCGAAGGGTATTTCTCCATCGTAATGATCCTGGGATCGCAACATAACATAAATAGAGAATAGATGGTTGGTGTCGTGAATCGGAAATGTTATCGAGCAAGGCTTAGAAATATTATCCGGTGAGCCGAAGGCGAAACGGATAATATTCCGATGCCGAGCCCGATAACTTTTCCGATTCAAAGACACCAATCATCTATTTTATTTATCCTGTTACCTCCATGGATTATTATTAACAAACAAACTGAAAACAAAATACAAAATAAAGGAAACAAAAGACAGAAAACAAGTAGAGAATGATGCACAAATGACGGCATATGCCATGACGTATATATGACGTCATTATTTCGCACGTGAATGTGTGATATATGGTTAGTGCCGGATATCACAAATGTTATACGGCACCTAGTTATCGGTCCCAAAATGACACTAGTGACAGGATAAATGCTTTTAACGCGATGTAAAACACATGAAGATAGTTTAATTTAAAGTCCATATAGTCCATTTAGTCATTTTGCCAGATATGGGATATACCCATATAAACCAAATGTTGGCTTCTTAGGCAAGTTCGGATGTGGTTTTTCCATATTTGATGTGATCCAAGTTTGGCTCAGATCATAGTTGTATGATCTTGATGATCCTCTTAATAGGTTATTATATTACACATTATCTAAAATTATGCTTTGTGAAAATAATTTAAAACTTGTAAAAACAAAACTTATGCGGTAATTTACATATTTCAGAGTCACTATCACTATCACTGTCCACATGAAGTGGTTTAATTATTGTTTTACACACTTGGGGCTAAACTTACAGAACCCCCCTGCCCATTCATTTAACTGCCGTTTAAAGGAATTGATGGAGGGTGCAAGTACTACATTATTAGAGAGGTTGTTCCAATGCTTTACAACCCTCTGACTGAAGGTGGCCCTTCGCAGCTGAGTTCGAGAAAATTGGTCAATGACTTACCGGACATTCGGAGCAGAATTCCCCTTTATAGTCGGAAGTCGCACAAACACATTGACCACACTCGCAACGCCCGTTTCCACTGCATTCCAACTGAAAAAACAACAACATTGTGTTACTTCAACAAAAACTTACATTGTATCACCTTAACACCAATACACACTGTACCTTAACACCAACATAACTACCAACATCACACATATCATTGCTAAACATGTAAAAAACAAAAAAAAAACATAGTGACATGATACTTCTACATGACTTTTGCCATGCAGTGATATGAATTCAAGTTTCAACACCTATAATGTTGTAGCGAACTGAGCAAATATACCCGTCAAAGACACAATCACAACCGACCAGTGTAAGAAACTGTCTTCCACTGATCGGTTGTATTGTCTACTCATATTTGAATGTTCTCTATGACAATGCAACAGGGTACCGTTTCTTAACGACTTGACCCTTTCCCAAACAACACATTTTCGACTGTCTCAAATTGAAAGAGTTTGCAGATGATATTTCAAAATATTCGTCAGATAGAGCAGAAAACTTTGTGGATAAAAGGAAAATTTGCTCGTTACGAGCAATTTCTCCTTTTCCCACAATGTTTTCCAAAGTCTTCTGCAACAAAGTGATCAAATATCGTTATTGTTTGGGAAAGGTTTAAGCAAAATATTTGCATAAGTCATAACTGATACACATGGATAGTATCTTCAAAGAAAGTACACTATTGCCATGTGACACGTCATTGGAAGCGTCTCGGAGAAACGATTTCAATGATGTCTTACTTTGCATATTGCTTCGCCCAATATTGAAATAAGAGGAATTGTTGTTTTAGACTTACGCAAATCTTAAGCGTTAACTGTTTAGTAAAAAACGGTACCCAGGTTCCAAATTTTGCAAAAATTCCAGCGAACGTTTACAACGCATTGTAAGAGATGATCGTTTAAATAAAAGGTTGAACGTAACGTTGTTTAAAACAGTGCTAATATTATGTGTTGGGTGTGCGGTTGAACCTCTATGGATATTTATGGGGTCAGTAAAATAAACGAATAAACATATAAAGAAACAAAAAAAAATGAAATTAAATAAAGTTACCCCATTCTTGCCGAGACAAACAGAGTTAGGCGGACATTGGCAATGTTCCTTGTAATAACCATCCGTGCATTGACATTCCCCGCACAGGCATTCACCGTGTCCTGTACAAATTCATAAAACAATAAAATCGAAATACCAAACAACACATCGATCGGTTTTGTCAGTCAATAAATAAATCAGCCAGTAAATAAATAACTTTTCAATTCATTTTTTAAGCATTTGGATGTTAAATGAGTTATCAAATAAAAACTATGAGAATTTTTTCTCAGTAAAAAATCATTCAACCTTATATATCAATGATTATGTACAATACATCATTGCATCATTTAACAGTATACAGTTATTCCCTGGGCATTTGCGGAACAGTCAAACTGTCTCCAGAGGCGGAACTGTTAACACGAGGGCCGGCCTAGGCTGAGGGTAACAGTTCAAAATGTCATTCCCGATACAAAGAGACCTCAGTTTTGACTGTTCGACAAATGGCCATGAAATAACTGTTTTATCACACAAAGCGTTATATAAATGTTTATTAGGAGAAAAACGTTTCTTGTTAATAACTGTCAGGATCATGTAAACGCTCAAAAAGCTAAAAGACTAAGGCGAATTTAAATCGCCACCTTCCGCCGGAAAATACCGAATAATGCCGAGCGATCTTTTCGGAAACAACCGTTGTGTTGACCGGTCGACAGTTCGTAGTGCAATATGACAATATATGATAGCTTTCAAGTTTCTCTCAATAAAACTGCAGAAAATAAGGAATCAACGTTCGTATAAGGTGTTAGGTAATAAAAGCAAATAGGCAGCAAAAGTTGCGATATGGAATAATGGTTTTGTTAAAGACGGCGTTAAACCACTTCAAGAATAATAACAACAACCAAAAATGGTCCCCGCCTTACTTACCGCTGCAGTATTTCGTCTGTTTTCCGGCTTGAGCATAGCAACGACTCATGTCACATTCGCAGAACTTGCCTTCGAAGTCTTTGTTACATTGGCACTGTCCGCACACACACACACCACGGGTCTCGCATATGACGTCACTCGAATTGTCCCTGAGGAGAAAATATGAAAGTGATACCGAAATATCTTAGCTTCTTTTTTACTGTACTGCATCGAAATATAGATAGGTGTTTTTATCTCTACACATAGCTTGCCAATCGAAATACTCGGGTATTTCCGTGAGCTCAGAGATACATATCGGATATAAGTGTAGGGTTACAATATATTATCTAATTTCTTTACTATATTTGATTGCATAATAAAAATTATGTGTTATTTATACAAGTACAAAACTATTCGTGACGAAAATAAACGGATCAACAGGAGAACTCCTGATGTTATAGTGCTAAATTAAAACATATAAATCAAGTACAGTAGGGTTCAATTCCTAAGGAGACATGTTTAACGATTAAATGGTTTAATCAAATAAGTTATTGAAAACAAAATTAGATCGTTTTAGATTCTCTGAAGTGTTTATACAGTGAATTAACATTTTTTTCAAGCATGACCTCATATTTTAGATCTACCACATCGAAGGAAATAGAGAATAGATGGTTGGTGTCGTGAATCGGAAATGTTATCGGGCAAGGCTTAGGAATATTATCCGGTGAGCCGAAGGCGAAACGGATAATAATCCGAAGCCGAGTCCGATAACTTTTCCCATTCAAAGACACCAACCATCTATTCTATTTATCCTGTTACCTTTATGTATTCTTTCAAACAAATAATATGTAAATAAAACACGAGAAAGAAGGAAAAAGTATGTAGAGAATAATGTTAACATGACGTCATTTCGTTTTTATGACGTCATGATTTGTCGCGTGGATGTGTTATATGGTTAGTGCCGGATATCACAAATGTTATACGGCACCTTGTTATCGGTCCCAAAATGACAGTAGTGACAGGATAAATAAGCTTCCTGCATCACCCTATAACCACTTCTAAAAGTATATCAAGCAACAATACAACCACCGTATTGTTTCAACGACATTTATTTTAGCTTTCAAATCTTCTGTGAACAAGAACTTGTAATAGTTTTTTTTTTCGTGGGACTTGTTACGAAATGGCCGGTTCGTGAGCCATGCGCTAGTTAGATTTAATGGTTACCGACTGATACCCGCTTGGCGCCTGGCTAAGAAATATAAGTTGGAAGGTACTTGGTATAATCAATGAAAAGTGTCTGATAAGCCAAACTGGCTGACCCTTTCAATAAGGGATGACATTAATGTTCAATTCAATTTCCTTTATTTAACTCAGTTCCTGTTACAGAAAACAAAAGGTGATTTAGTATGAAACACAAACTTTACAAGGCATTATAGATATTTTTTGTCGGTTAGGTTTTAAGATGTCCCAACCCCAGCTTGCTATAAAATTCTTTTTTTTTACTTTTTGCAGTTGTCTTCGTCGAGGTAGCTGTCTGGCTGATTGTCCGAGTTGTCACACTGGCACAGTTCGCCGCTTCGCCCAGGATCGCACCTGCACGCACCGCACTCGTAAGTCCCGTTCCCATTCGAGCAGTACTCGTCAAACGTCTACCGTACAAAGATGTAATTAATTCATTAGTTAATTAATTGATTCGATGTGTTGGTCATGCTAATGGTTATATGTCTTACATAATGATATCCCGATCGAGCAGTACTCGTCAAATGTCTACCGTACAAAGAATAGTTAATTAATTAATTAATTAATTTATTTGTTTATAAATAAATTAATGTATTGATTTGTTAGTAAGTTTTGTTGGTTATGCGTATAATGTATTGTCTTACATAATGATATCCCGTTCGAGCAGTACTCGTCAAACGTCTACCGTACAAAGATAAGTTAATTGATTTATTAATCAATTGATTAATGAATTAGTTAGTTTTGTTGGTTATACTAATTCACCCTAATTGTCAAATATCCCATTGTATGATGTAAACATAACTGGGTGAAATAAGGTGTATGTTATGTTATGTTATGCTAAATTATCGATATACCGTTGAATAAGTACTCGTCAAATAGCGACCGTATTAATTAATTGATTTGTTGATAAATTTATTAATTAATTGGTTAGTTGTGTTGGTTATGCTTATATTGTATTGTCTTACATAATGATATCCCGTTCTAGCAGTACTCGTCACATGTCTACCGGGCAAAGGTGAGGTAGTTGATTTATCAATTAATTGGTTAATTAATTGATTAATTGTGTTTGTTATGCTAATGCTTTTTTGTCTTACATTCTGATATCCTGTTCGAGCAGGACTCGTCAAATGTCTACCATACAAAGATGAGGTAATTGATTTATTAATTTATTTTGGCTTGCAAAACGACGATTGCGGAAATACAATGTACGTTCGACCATAAATATGTTTTTATAGATCCCTTTTTTATCTTTAATTACCAAATCAGTCCTAACCTACCTCGTTTTTGGCACACTCGCAATCGCAGATGTAGTCCATCTGTACCTCCAAAAGTTCCTGAATCCCCTCTGGGAGAATCTTGAATCTCCCGCCTTTTTTGCTGCGGTCTGACGGGCACTTTGTCAGAGTCACGGTGACATTGAAGTCAATCTATTTTTGGAAAAGAAATAAAGCGTTAATTTTGTTATTTTTTTTTAATTCTTTTACTTGATGTTTTAAGAGGAGAAAAAAAGAAGTTTTTTTTCTAAACTTTTGAATGCACTTTTGCTGTGTTGGAGGAAAAATTAGAGTTTTTTTTATTTTAACTTTTGCTTGCTGTTTTGCTGTGAGGTAAGGTGTGCTGTGAATATTTATGTTTTATAACTCGATCTTACCCTTTTGCTGTGTTGGAGGAGAAATGAAGAGCTTGTTATTCCTTACTTTGATTTTTGATGCTGATTACAAGAACATGTTCATGTTTTTATTATTGTTTAGCAACTGTCAAGCTGTTGAAAACAGTTATAAAATGTCTACTTCATTTAGTTCATTTGGTTATGTTGTGGTGAAACGTATAAATACCATTGCTTGATGATGAACCATTTCCTAATGGTCTTTTTTGTTAGTTTATATGAATTAGTTTCATTGGGACAAAGGCTTTTGCCACATCTTTAAAATGAATCACTCAAATTGTTTCTGATAGTTCGTTTAGCCGAAAACATCACAGACAAACAAAGAAGACAAGGATTTGTCGACTGTTCAATTCAATTCAATTCAATTCAATTCAAATATCTATTATTTGCTCACGTCTGAATTTGTCAAACATGTGAGTATAGTAATACAATGATATGACATTCATTCACATAAACAATAGTAATGTACTGAAAAGTACATTATGTAAATGTTTTGTCGTTATTGCACTTGTTCGATAACACAGACCTGCATGTACATAGAAAGCAATATTCGAATCTGGCAAGACGTTTTGTAAAATAACGCGCGCTTAACACATTTGTTGAACGCTTTGATAAGGGTAATCCCATACCGTCATTTTTGTCTTTTTATTGCGTACATATTCTATGTAGATGAACTAGTCAAGTTAGAAAATGTATGCTCGAACACTTTGTATACGAATGCTGCCAAAGTGGTCACGGTCCCGTGTTGACCTAGTTTAGATTGGATTAGAGTCGTTAACTGACGCAGCAATCTGAACACATCGGGTTTATCCAATGAAAACACAGCTCACGGAAATATCCGAGTACTTCCGATTGCTGACACAGGTCCCATATGGGTACTCTACGTCAATGCCGTGTCAATATTTTTCAGTTCAGGAACAGCTTTCCTTGATGCAACAGTACTAGGCTAAAGCTCTGAAGTGACTTGCCAAAGGCCACTCCCACGAAACCAGTGGTCTCGGTGGGGCTCCTGACACCACCACATTAACCACTGAGCCACGCTGGAAATATGAGAAACATGTTTCCAATAAAGAGTTCAATGACATTTCAGCCCTATATTTACATGGAGTTAAAACAAACAAAGATTCATTTTGCCAAAAGTGGATAAAAAACCATTGTCTCTCGCTTGTTCTACTACGAAATCCGTTATATCCGACATGCATCTATCAGTTTATCCCAGTGTCTATTTGAAAAAGAGAAAAGAAAGATAAAAAAATTAAATCTGATCAAATACCGCAAGAATGAAATTGATAAAAGAAAGTGCCTACCGTCATGTTCCGCTGCAGGTATTTACATTCTCTTGTCGTCTTCTTTGCGTCTGTAGTGGTAATTGGCCTGTGATCAAGGTAATGTACAGTGTTTTATTTTATATTTTTTAGTATACGTACACGATTGCATAGTGTTTAAAGGTTCTTGTTCACAGAAGAGAAAATTCGAGAGTCAAAAATAAAACGTCGTTGAAATGATACAGTTTCTGTATTGTTGGTTATATACAATTTAAAGCAGCTATTGAAAGCCTTATTCATTCAGGAAGCATCAACTTATCTACGTATGTACACTTTATTCTTTTGTCAGTGCTTTCAGCATTTTTATTTTTTTCAAGATTGAGCTGCTTATTAATCCGTTCTTTATCTAATCGAAGGGGACATTCAAATTCTTAAAATATAGTTTTAATCATGTGCAATAGTGCAAATATGCACTCCTGACTTATTTTCAATCTAAAATTTGTTTTAACCTTGCATTATAAAAGTATTAGTAACTCAATCTTGATTTTGCGCTGTAATTATCATTTATTTGTAATGTATGTTTTATGTTAATAATTGTCTCTTATAATTCAAAATTGAATGGCCATATGCATATATTTTAATGTTTTTAGGCTATGTATATGCTTTTATATGTATAGAAATGTATATGTATATGGATGAGACATTAATAAATATTATACTTAATACGTGGTAGATCTCAAAAGTAATGTTACGCGTTTGGAATAAAATACTTGTTCATCCTCTGTTAACAAACTGAAATAATTAAAACGATCTAATTTTGCTTCCAATGGCTTTACGGTATATGCTGTGTATATCGTATAACAATACAGCTGTCGTTCATTAGTGAGAATAAACATTTTCTGTAAAGAAGGTAAAATAGTTGTGTTATGAATTGCTTATAAGAGGCTGTTAAAGCTTAGGTGATTCCCTAATTGACTATGAGCAAGACATAAAGCGACAGATGCAAGGGTGAAAGAGTTCAGGATTATTCCTGAATTTAAGGTTTTTGAGACTTTCTTTTACAGTATACAAACATGCCTTTTCAGGGTAATGACCGACATATTTCAGGTTTTTGAAATTCTTCAACTTTCACCCATGCAACTAAATTATTGTTGACGCGATGTAAACTCCATACAGAACAAAGCGATCTTACCCTCCGTAGCCACAGTTCGAAGCAATTAGCACTTCCACCTCGTCGGGAATATCGGCTGCTGCCATTGTGAGCCTTGAACTGAGGTACTGATAAAAGGGCAAAAAGTTAAGGAGACTGCCTCAGAGATTTGGGTTTTAACTGTTTGAAATAGATTGTTATCTACCGATACTGAATGGCTCAAGTTCGCAGCACAAGGTAGTAAATCAATTTATCAAATTAAACAGTAACAAGTCATATGGGAAAGTTTTCGTACAATGAATGTTTTTTTTAAAACAATAATGCGATGGTAACACCTACTTTACTTATGGTGCAGAAGTCTGGGGATATGAATTTACAGAAAGAATTGAACAAATCCATTACAAATATTGTTAAGTCTTTATGAGTTGATAAATATGAAAATAAGACAATGACTATTGGGGAATGTCGGAGATTACACTAAGCAATCAGTTATCACATATAGTTCATTTAATACTGAGTTAGACTTCTTGAAATGAGCTCGAACAGACAACCTAAACAATTTTTCAAATCATACTGGCTAGGCAATGGTTTAGGTCATGCCTGGATCTCCGAAGATATTGCTAAGGGAGCGTCGGCCTCTCAAATCGGGGTTTGAAGGTTCGATCATTCTAGAGTGATTTCGATGGGTTTCAAGCTTCTTTCACAATAAAACACATTGCCAATGTGCAATGACTGGCGATATTTTGTTATTGTTTGGGAACGGATTAGAAAAACTACGTGTTTTGTCTTTATTAATGTTCTTTTATGCTCTAATTGCTTGCACAATAGTGATGCTATGTTTGCTATATCTACATTTTGCATGGCCATTGTAAAATGTTGTTTGAGAATGAATTAGAAAAACTATGTGTTTTTTCTTTATTAACGTTCTTTTATGCTCTTGATGCCTACACAATATTGATGCTATGTTTTCTATATTTACATTCTGCATGGCTATTGTAAAATGTTGATTGAGAATGAATTAGAAAAACTATGTTTTTTTTCTTTATTAACGTTCTTTTATGCTCTTGATGCCTACACAATATTGATGCTATGTTTTCTATATCTATATTCTGCATGGCTATTGTAAAAAATACTGTAATAGTGCGCGCTTAATGACCTTAGCTGTCGATGCGCCTAAAAAACTTTTCATTCATTGTAAAATATGTTTGTTTAAAAAAAAAATGTAAAACAAATAAATAATATAAAACAAAAGAAAATTGTAAAACAAAAAATAAATGAAATAGACTCACGTCGTAATATTCGGTGATTTCTTTAACGATGTTCTTTGCGCCTTTAATGTCCAATGAGGTGGTATCGGCTTGTTTCAGCATTTTCGTAAATTCCCTGTAGATCACCTCCTCGGACACAACGAAGAAGGCATTTATGTCGTTATCATCCAAAATCTTTGCAACGTGACCCAAGGAAGGATAATCCTGATGCAAAATAAGACATGTTTCTTTGCGGTTCTCGGTACTGTTTTACTAAACAACTTAAGGGAAATATTAGCGTAAGTCGAAACTGATTAACATGGATTGCACCTTAAATAACAACACAATTTTGCCATGTGACCCATCATTGGAAGCGTTCCGTTTTTTTTAAACATCATACGAACATTTTACCGTATCGGCTACTCTTTAAAAGGGACCTAAACGTACTTCTATCTCAAATGTAAACTATTCTAGCACTTACACAATTTCACTGCTACTGAGCGCATGTATTACATTAACATAAAATACGTTATAGAAATTGTTAAAAAGGTTGACTTGGCGTACATCCTTTTTACAGAACATCTTAAAAAATAAAAATGTATTGGGCACGTTAGCGTTTGATGCGTTTTACCTGTCGTGTCGACTGGCTGTAAATGTATTCTCCAGTGCCCGCGTCCAAATCCATGTGGCATAAACCATCAAATGGTTTGTCAATACCGGCAAGCTTAAAGTAAAAAAAGAATTACCAAAAAAAAGAAGCTTAAAGTAGCCAATCATGTCGTTCAAAGGAATTGTCTGTGGTTTTAAACAATTATTCAATTATATCCATGTACAACGTAAATAAAGTCTTTCTTCTTTTTCAGTACTTCCAGCCCTTTTATTTATTACAAGAGTAGGCTGCATATCAACTCTTTTTCGATCTGATCGAATGTGTTATCGATTTCTTAATCCTTTACCAAACGCTTATTTTTTACTGTCCCAAATTGAAAGAGTTTGCAGACAATATTTCAAAATGTGACGAAATTGGAAAATAATCCTCTGATAGGGCAGAAAACCTTGTGGGAAAAGGTGAAATTGCTCGTCATGAGCAATTTCTCCTTTTCCCAAAATGTTTTCCATAGTTGTCTGCACCAAAATGGTTAAATGTCGTTATTGTTTGGTAATGGCCGGGTTAAAAAATATTTTAGTAATTTGCGATAGTGCTTATATGCACCCCTCACTTTTTTCCATCTTTAAGTGTATTTGTGGGGACAGATTTGTTTGTCAAAAAAGGTCCTGCGTTACATGAAAATTAGATTGGCGGTTTAAGAAATTGAGGTCTCAGGTCTGAGCCCCTACCGGTACCTCTGGTCTCATGGTAGTGTCTAATGGCGGGGCACTTCAGAGCCACAGCCGAGTACTAATGAATCTTGGAAAACCGTGACATAATTAAAAAACTGTTGACATTGAATTAAACCTCATATTAACAAACAGTTTGCCAAACATTTGTTTTATCATAATTTTTCTTTAATCAAAGTAACAAGTACACTCGAACACATGTAGCTGCTATATCATTATCTATTATATTCAAACATTTATGATACAGTTTTCGAGTATTTTCGAATAGTTATTTTAGAATTTTCGAGTATACTCGAATAGTTATACTACAATTTTCGAGTATATGCGAACTTTTGAAATAGAATTTTTGAATATATTCGAATATATAGTTGGATATTCGAATATATTCAATCAGATATAATTGAGAGTATTAGAATAGCGATTTCACTAAGTGTTCCAATTTCCAAAGACTACCTTCCCATCACCAGCGAAGTGAAATCCACCGTCAGAAATATACACCATCACACGCCTGGATTGGTTTCTCCAGCCAATGATGTCCTAAAAAACGTAAAAAGGGATTATTATTTTGAGGACAGACCTGTGTAATGGAGAAAGGTCAGAATAAAAGAAATCAAAGATTAATCATAATTAAATCAAATGCCATTTTAAAAACAAGTTTCATATTATGAGAATCTTTCCTGGACTGGACTTTAGTGTCAATGTAAAAGTAAACAACTAAAGGGAAGTAACAATAATCAACCATATTTTGATAAAGAAATAATAACCATTTTATACACCACAAACAATAAAGTGAATAATTAAAGTGTTTATAATGTCATATGAATTGTATTCATTATTGTTTTGATCGCTGCAGAGAGATATTGTTTCGTATTTCTATGTGACATAGAAGTTGGAATTCCCACTAAAGGGTCTAGAAGGGAGTAGAATGTTTATATTTAGGTGTTTATCATGTTCTCCTAGTATCTTCTAGTGCATGCTTGTTAATCAAAATAAACAAATAAGTATCAGGAAGATTCTGTCAGATGTTTAATTCTTTAATGTTCTAGAAACATTATTATATAATAAACAAGTAACTGGAAGGGTCTGGAAAAATCAATACTGAGTCTTCATAGCTTTATAGGGGCCCTGTGTGTGTGTGTTTGATTGTAAAAGCTATTCCAGATTGTTCTAACAAGAATAAGTTTACTGGGTGTAACTAGAATGTTCTATAGGGTTATAAAAGAGAAACCAATGAGTTGATTGGTGTGACTAAAACTAGTATGCTATCAAAAAGTACTTGATCTATGTTATTGTGAAAATTGTGTGTTGCTGCTTCATCACTTAGTGTTGGAATTTACTATGGGAGCTTAGAACAATTGAACAGATCTGTGGATTTATTAATTATAGTTCTTGGAGTGACTGTTACTAGGGGAGCTTAGAATAATTGAAAGGATCTGTGGATTTATTAATCATAGTTCTTGAAGTGATTGTCGCAGGTATTATAATCATTCTGCTATTATAATTCATCAAATAAACTTGTTATTGTTTGTAATACTTGTTGCTGGTTATCTTTCTTTTCTCGTTGCGATCTAGGTTCATAATAGAAACCATAGGTTCGTAACAGAAATTGGGGGCTCGTCCGGGATTGGCCATTGAGCCATTAATTCGTCCAAAATGGACTTACAAGCCGAAATGGCTTACATGTCATCATAAATGATGACTTCTATAAGAGGGGGTGTGTTACGTAGCCGCCTCACTCTCTACAGCATAGCAACAATCAATTAGTACAAAATGTAACCTCTGCGTTATTGAGCCGACTCTTTAGCTCAGTGGTTATGTCTTGGACTGTCACCCGGGAGAACCGGGATCGAATCCTCATAGGGGACATAAAATCCAAAGTGGATTTTTCTAGCTATGCTTCGTTGCGGACATTGTTCGTAAGATGGGGGCTCGTCCGGGATATTGAACATTTTTCATTGGCAAATATAATTTTGAAACAGATAGATCTATATTTCAGAAATTTACATTTACAGTTTTGAATATTGTACTAATCAGCAGCAAGTAAAAATGTCATTTGACAAAAACAGTTTTGTAAGTGATCCTTCCCAGGAGAAATTGAATTTAGCTAAGAAAACCGACTTGCTCAATCTGGCTAAACATTATGGCTTATCTGAAATTAAGTCGTCTATGTGCAAACAAGAAATTTTGAATACTTTGGTTAAATACTTTGTCGATGAAAACATTTTGGGAGACGCTGCTCTTTCTTTAATAAAAGAGTCAGAATCAGATTTAAAACTGAAAGAACTTAAAATTAGACTCGAATTTGAAGAAAAAGAGAAGGAAAGAGAAATTGAGATGCTTAAATTGAAATTACAAGTAGAAAAAGAGGAAAAAGACAGAGAATTGGCATTTAGACTAAAAGAAATGGAAATTAAAGAAAGAGCAGATCGGTCAGCTGTACCTCTTAGTTTTGATGTCACAAAAAATATTCGGTTAGCTCCTCCGTTTCAAGAAAAAGAGGTTGATAAATATTTTTTGCATTTTGAAAAGGTAGCAGAAAACTTAAATTGGCCCAAGGAGCACTGGACTTTGCTGTTGCAAAGCGTTCTTATTGGTAAAGCTAGAGAGATCTACACGCAATTATCAGTAGCACAGAGTTCCGATTATGAGAAAGTCAAGGAATTAATATTAAAAGGCTACGAGTTGGTCCCGGAGGCTTACCGGCAAAAATTTAGAAACTGCCGAAGAGACGCGGGACAAACTCATGTAGAATTTGCTCGTACGAAGGAACAGTTGTTCGATAGATGGTGTTCATCTAAGAAAATTGAAAAAGATCATGAAAAATTGAGGCAACTGATGTTAGTTGAAGAATTCAAAAGTTGTATTAGTAGTGATGTTAAATCATTTTTGGATGAGAAACAAGTTGAAGATTTGGAAGAAGCAGCTCGTTTGGCCGATGACTACTCTCTTACTCACAAGATCTCGTTCACTAATAGGCCCAAGCCCGCTCCTGCACAGATCAGTACTAAATTAAGTTATGGGGTTTCCCCTGCAGCACCTCATAGTCAAAATCATCAAAAGCCAAGGTCACCAAATGAAAACAAAGGTCAAAACCGCTTGTCTAAACCTTTTTGTAACTATTGCAAAAAATTAGGACACATTGTTTCTGATTGTTATTCCTTAAAAAGGAAACAGCAGTTTAATGATCAGTCAAAACCAACTGGTCTCACAACATCAAGGTCTCAGTCTAAGTCTTGTATTAAACATGATACTGTTGAAACGGTAAAAAAACCCAAGTCTGACTCTATTATGGAGATTTTTGAACCATTCTTAACAGAAGGTTCTGTGTCACTCAAGGGTGACTTAAACCCACCTACTCCTATCAAAATACTAAGGGATACTGGGGCTTCCCAATCTCTTATTTTGGCAGATATACTGCCTTTTTCTGATAAATCTTCATCAGGAACAGACGTCCTGATTCAAGGGGTAGAGTGTGGATTTGTAAATGTACCTCTTCATAATATTCAATTAAAGTCTGATTTGGTAACTGGGCCAGTGGCTGTAGGCTTGACCTCTTCATTACCATTTAAAGGTGTCCATTTGTTACTAGGCAACGACCTAGCTGGAGACAAGGTTGTGGTAAACCCACTTGTAACTGACACACCATCATTGGATAAAAATCCAGATCCTATAGAGCAGGAAATACCTGAACTCTATCCTTCTTGTGCAATTACTCGAGCCATGGCAAAGAAAGCCATTCAGAATGAAACTTCAGATTTTGACCTAGCTGACACTTTTATATGTCAGTTTTTTGATACAGAGATTAAAGAATCTCTTACACCCCGTCTGCCTCAGAACAAGACAGACTCCTCAAATTCTGATCAGCTTTCACAACACGAGCTTAAGTCGAAAGGTCATGACTCAATGTCAACGTCACAGCTCATTTCAGAACAACATGCTGATCCTGAGATTTCAAATCTCTTTGACAGGGCTGTAAATGAAGAAGAAACTTCAACAGATCCTGTTTGTTACTACACTAAACATGGTGTATTAATGCGGAAATGGCGATCTCCTGAAGTCCCTGCTGAGGATGAATGGGCGGTCAAACATCAAATTGTGGTCCCTAGGTCATTCCGCATTGAAGTACTAAGTGTAGCCCATGAAACTCCAATGTCAGGTCATTTAGGTGTTAATAAAACCTATCATAAAATATTAGAACATTTCTACTGGCCTGGACTCAAATCAGATGTATCAAATTTCTGTAGATCATGTCATACATGTCAAATGGTAGGTAAACCTAACCAAATCATACCTAAAGCACCACTTCAGCCCATCCCTGCTTTTGAGGAACCTTTTAGCCGAATAATCATAGATTGTGTCGGTCCTCTGCCGAAGACTAGGTCGGGATGTGAGTATTTGTTAACAATCATGTGTGCTTCAACACGGTTCCATGAAGCAATACCATTAAGAAATATCAAAGCAAAAACCATTGTTAAAGCACTCGTGAAATTTTTTACATTAGTTGCCCTTCCAAGATCTGTTCAGTCAGATCAAGGTTCAAACTTCATGTCTGGTATATTCCAGCAGGTCATGTATGAACTTGGAATTAAACAGTACAGGTCATCTGCATATCGCCCAGAAAGCCAGGGTGCACTAGAGAGATTCCACCAAACATTGAAAAACATGATTCGGTCATATTGCTTTGATTCTGAGAAGGACTGGGATGAAGGTATCCATTTACTGTTATTTGCAGTCCGGGAATCTGTTCAGGAATCTCTTGGGTTCAGTCCCTTTGAACTGGTATTTGGACACACTGTCCGTGGACCACTTAAAGTCCTGAAAGAGAAATTTCTTTCAACAGATACACTTGACTTGAACTTGTTGCAATATGTCTCAGACTTTCGTAACAGGCTTACGAAAGCCTGTGAAGTTGCTCAGTCCAATCTAAAGGTTAGTCAAAGCAAAATGAAAAGCAGATATGATAAAAATACAGTTGAGAGAGGTTTTTCCCCAGGTGACAAGGTCCTTGCACTGTTTCCAATTCCTGGAAGACCATTACAGGCTAGGTATTTTGGTCCATATACTGTAAAAGAAAAAGTTAGTGATTTGAATTACATAGTCAATACTCCTGGGAGGCGCAAACAAAATCAAATGTGTCATGTTAATATGTTAAAACCATATTATGATAGGACTGACTCATTAATAAAACCTGTGACTGTGACAAAATCACTTCCAAACTCAACGACTGAAAGCAGTGAAAAAGTTGACTGTGATAGTTCAGCAAAATTGACCAACTCGACAATTCTGGAAAACTTAGATCAGAAACTCCAACATCTTGAGCCTGCGGAGAGAGAAGAACTCAAACAGCTAATACATGAGTATGAACATTTGTTTCCTGACGTTCCAACACGGACAGATAAAATATACCATGATGTTGTTATTGACGAAAATGTGACACCTGTGAAGCAGCATCCATACCGAATGAATCCAGAGAAACAGAAACATCTTCAGAAAGAAATTGATTATCTGTTAGAAAATGATCTGATTGAGAAAAGCCAGAGTGAGTGGAGTTCACCGTGTATCCTTGTTCCAAAACCGGACAAATCATATAGAATGTGCACGGATTTCCGGAAGGTGAACTCTGTGACAAAGACGGACTCATACCCAATTCCAAGAATAGACGATTGTATTGACAAAGTGGGTCATGCAAAATATGTGACCAAAATTGATCTGCTTAAAGGATTTTGGCAAGTGCCATTGACTGATCGAGCAAAGGAAGCATCTGCCTTTGTAACGTCGAATCAGCTTTACCAGTATAAAGTTATGCCATTTGGAATGAAGAATTCTCCTGCCACTTTCCAAAGGCTCATGAACATGGTAGTTTCTGGTCTAGACGGCTGTGATGTATACATTGACGACGCCATCATACATTCCAACGTGTGGGATGAACATCTACAAACCATCAGAAACTTGTTCGAGCGCTTGAGTGAGGCTAAACTTACCATCAACCTTGCCAAGAGTGAATTCTGCCATGCACATTTCTTGGACATACTGTTGGACATGGCCAGGTAAAACCAATTGATGCAAAGGTACAGGCCATCAATGCGTTCCCGGAACACAATTGTAAAAGAAAACTGATGCGATTTCTTGGTATGGCAGGATATTACAGGAAATTTTGTAATAATTTTTCAATAATAGCAGAACCATTGACAAATCTCCTTAAAAAGGGACAGAAATTTGTTTGGGATGATAAATGCCAGATAGCTTTTGACAAACTCAAAGCCATACTCATGAGCGCACCAGTTCTCTTAGCTCCGGACTTTGACAAAGCTTTCAAGCTAGCAGTTGATGCAAGTGATGTTGGAGCAGGTGGTGTTCTGTTGCAAGACGACGGCAATGGAGTTGATCACCCAGTGTGTTATTTCTCTACAAAATTTAACCCACAGCAGAGAAATTACTCAACAATTGAAAAGGAGTGTCTTGCTCTGATTCTTGCTATTCAGCATTTTGAAGTTTATCTTTCTTCATCTGTCACTCCAATTGTTGTCTTCAGTGATCACAATCCATTGAGCTTCTTGCACAAGATGAAAAACAAGAACCAGCGCCTGCTTAGGTGGAGTTTACAATTGCAAGAGTATAATCTTGAGATAAGACACATTAAAGGCAAAGACAATTTAATACCTGATGCTCTGTCTCGTGTGTAAATAATGTTAGTAAAATTTGAAAATAGGTGTGTCTGAAGATATTGTTATTTACATTATGATGAGGTTTAAACTATGAAAAAGTTTTATTGCATAAACCTTTTTCTCTTCAAGGGGGAAGGTGTCATATGAATTGTATTCATTATTGTTTTGATCGCTGCAGAGAGATATTGTTTCGTATTTCTATGTGACATAGAAGTTGGAATTCCCACTAAAGGGTCTAGAAGGGAGTAGAATGTTTATATTTAGGTGTTTATCATGTTCTCCTAGTATCTTCTAGTGCATGCTTGTTAATCAAAATAAACAAATAAGTATCAGGAAGATTCTGTCAGATGTTTAATTCTTTAATGTTCTAGAAACATTATTATATAATAAACAAGTAACTGGAAGGGTCTGGAAAAATCAATACTGAGTCTTCATAGCTTTATAGGGGCCCTGTGTGTGTGTGTGTTTGATTGTAAAAGCTATTCCAGATTGTTCTAACAAGAATAAGTTTACTGGGTGTAACTAGAATGTTCTATAGGGTTATAAAAGAGAAACCAATGAGTTGATTGGTGTGACTAAAACTAGTATGCTATCAAAAAGTACTTGATCTATGTTATTGTGAAAATTGTGTGATTTAACAGAGTGTTGCTGCTTCATCACTTAGTGTTGGAATTTACTATGGGAGCTTAGAACAATTGAACAGATCTGTGGATTTATTAATTATAGTTCTTGGAGTGACTGTTACTAGGGGAGCTTAGAATAATTGAAAGGATCTGTGGATTTATTAATCATAGTTCTTGAAGTGATTGTCACAGGTATTATAATCATTCTGCTATTATAATTCATCAAATAAACTTGTTATTGTTTGTAATACTTGTTGCTGGTTATCTTTCTTTTCTCGTTGCGATCTAGGTTCATAATAGAAACCATAGGTTCGTAACAATAAGATTAAGTTACCGGACAAACTGCAGCTTGTACAATGGCGTCTAGGCCTCCTTCCATCGGATCGTTGTTCACCGAGGTGTTGGCGTTCCTTACGGTTTCCTGGAAACATAAACAGAAGTACTGACATGGCTACTCTGGGAACCGGTCTCTCATCTATCGAATATAGAGACCGGTATGATATCAAATGTGAACAATGTAAACAATGAAGAAGAATTGTTGGATACATAATTTGTGAAAATAGCACTTTGATAAATAAATAATGAATAGTGCAAGCGTAATATCATCATTATCGTGTGGTTCTTCTCTACGTTTCAACAAATTCTATTATATTATATGACTCATTTTATCCTGTCACTAGTGCCATTTTGGGACCGATAACTAGGTGCCGTATAACATTTGTGATATCCGGCACTAACCATGTAACACATGCACGTGACGAATCATGACGTCATAAAAACGAAATGACGTCGTGTTCACATCATATTCCTAAGCCTTGCCCGATAACATTTCCGGTTCACGACGCCAACCATCTATTCGCTATTAACCAGCGCTATTATGCTTCAAATAAATAGAATATGCAGAATGAAAAGTCATAGCCTGGGGTTGTATACCCATTACCACTAGTGTGGGGTATAAACACCGGCCAGGACCCCAGTCTAGAAAGATCCTAGCTTATAATAAACTGGCAATCATTGTATAACACTAAAACAATAATTATATTTTTATTTACGTACAATGAATTCATCGATGTTCGAGCCTAGTCGCCGCTTATGTTTGTATCCATACGCCGGCTCGCACGTCATATCAGGGACCTTGTGGCATGGGTTCTCCAAGCTAAATGAAAATGTGAGAATCGATAACATATAATTATTGATTCAAGCAGCCTCCAAATAATGATTATGATGATAGAAATAAAAATGTTATAATAATGGTAATCATTATAATAATATTGTTGCTGATGACGACGACAATGGCGGCATCAGTGATGATAATTTGGATTTAAATGTAGCTTTTCGTACTCATACACAATCGTATTTAACTGTATTGTAGAGTTGCAATAGGAAGAAACCCTGAGCGAAGTTTGATATTAACTTGCATAACAAAATTGGGGATTTTGTCACTACGTGTGGAAATGTTTGCATTTATTGTGTAGATAATAAAAGATGAGCCGTTCTGTTGTCTATATATATACCAGCATCTTCTCTCAAACAATGCATTAGGTTCCTAATTTGCATAAACGTTCAACGAACGTTACATGAGTTAATACTTACTTCCTTGGAGTAGTGATGTGGAAAGGTTGGATAGGCTTGTCCAGAAAACTACCAAAGCCGATGTAAATGTTGGTCGAGAACTTATCCTGTAATCCTTTAACTGAAAGTCATAAAGTCATGAAATATATTCGGGTGGTTTATATGTCTCTTTCACCAATGCTTAACCCTAAGAAAACTGGGTAATTTTTTCTAAAAATAGATTTTTGTGAAGTCTGCTTTCCAAAACCTTAAATATCTGCAAAAATTGATGGCCATATTAGGATGATATATTAACCCTTAGAGTGTTGGGTAATTTTCTTAAAATACATTTTGATATCGTCTGCTTTCTAAAACCTTAGATATATGCTTAATTTCCATTGGGAAAGATACTCAGAGTAGCAAACCGGCTAGATCATAGACCAGCCGCAAATTTACTTGGCGACTGGTCTGGGTCTAACCTGTTTGCATCAGCATGAGGTCGGTTCGAGCACTTAAAGGGCTAAACCGCTGGTTTGCAAGGCATAGTGGCGAGTACTGGTCAGGAATTCCCACATCATGAACTGATCACCACAATATGACGGATTCATTATTGAAACTGGCGAAAAACTACAACTCAGGAATAATTAATAAATAACCGACACTATTCGAAAGCTTTGGCTACATTGAAACTAATTGTTACATATGAAATGTTTCATTATCCGGGTATTTAACGCCAAATCTGTAACCCTGCACCAATTATATGCGAGATGTTATTCTCAGGTCACGAAAATACTCGAGTAGGAAATACTCGAGTGTTTACGATTTCTCATATACTATGTATGCTCATTTACATGTACAAATGCACGACTGTTTTTCCATTATGTGTATTCAATTGAACTAAAATATTGCAGGATACATCAGAAAATAAAATCTAGAAATTTTCATATTTCTTAACTGTAATACCGAGATCGTTGTTTATTTAATAGACTATTTCAAACTTTTTGTTATATCCGTCATATAAATGTGCTATAGCTTAACCTAACGATTATGGAAGAGGATGACAAGCGTAAGAATGTGTAAAATCGTATCAGCTCGGCAATCCCCGGCAAAAGCCGGGAGATATACCTCGTAGGTGGTTCATAAATACACCAGCCTTGCGTTCAATAAGGGAAACGTTTGCGATTTGTTTGCGAATTACCGTAAATCCGTTAGATTTTACGACATTATCTCCGCGAGCGCTCGTGGATCTCGCAAACGGAAGTGGAGCTTGACTCGCAAATTACATGCAGGCGAACAAAAATCGTGATATTTGGAATCTTTCACGCCTTGTAAAAATGTTTTAATTGATTGTGTAATGAATATAGGGTGGTTCCTAATAAAATTGAAATCAATGTTTTACGGTTGTTTTACTTTAAATTTATTTTATGAGAAATATGAGGCATAACTTGCCATAAATCCACAAAAGAAATAGTTTGGCAATTCTGACCATGTTCGCACACATACATATTCGTAGCCAATTTCCAACTTTCTCACGGTTATTGCCCTTTATCGGATTTGATTTATCTCCCTGATAAGCAAACGTTTGTGAAAAGGTTTTTCTGTTCAATAGAGATTTCTGTGAGACAAATTGTTGGCTGAAAACGTTTTTCCTTATCGAACGCAAGGCTGAAATCCTGGTCAAACATCGACTGTTTTCTGCCGAATAACACACTTGATAACGACCATTCGGAACACCTCGGCCATTTCTTAAAATAACCTCGGAGGTAATGGGGAGCCATTTTTGAAAGTAGGTCAGCAACGAAGGGCCAATCGTATCAACTCGGCAATCCCCGTCACAAGCCGGGGATTACCGGAAAGAGCTGATTGACAAAATATGAAACAAAGATGTGTTCATATGACCATCTTTAATGAAAAGGGTAAAAAAAACATTTAATTGTGATATATAACCAATTTGTGTGTATTTAAATACATATTTAGTGCCTGTGTGCATTTTGCATTATCCGCCGGAAATAAGGCGAATTACCCCAGGATTTCTGGTGTATTCATGTACTGCCTACGAGGTATATCTACCGACTTGTTACGGGGATTGCCGAGTAGATACGATTGGATAACGACATCACACACAGGGACCAAATATTTATGTAAATAAACACACATTTGATAAATATCACATTACTAATTTCATGTAAGATTTTCATATATTTCAATCGTATCTACTTGGCAATCCCCGGCTTGTGCCGGAGATTGTCGAGTACATATGATTGCAAACGGACAAGCCATTCGTCGCCGCCATATTGCCGGACTACTTTCAGATTGGCTCCCCATTACCTCCGATTTTTTTTTTAAATAAATGCCGAGGTGCTCGGAATTGAATGTGTGATGTCATTAATCAGTAGCAGAAATCTTATCTTAGAAATATTAAAATCTAAATCTTTCATATAACCCTTTTAACCCATTACCAAACAAAAACGACATTTAACATCATTGTTGCAAACAACTCTGGAAAACATTTAGGGAAAAGGAGAAATTGCTCATAACGAGCAATTTATTCTTTTAACATAATTTTTTCTGCACTATCAGAAGATAATTTTTTAGTTTCATCATATCTTGAAATGTCGTCTGCAAACTCTTTCAATTTTAAACAGTCGATAATTCGGCATTTTGTAAAGGCTTAAGACTAACTATAATTCAAGACTTGGCGATACCAGTGCACCTACCCAGGTTATCTGTGAGGTCAGCCAGCAGCTTGATTTGAGTGCTCATCGTGGTCGAGAAGTCGAGGACGAAGTACATATCAATGGGGACGTTGTTGGCCACTCGATACTTCATGTTAAACGATTGGGACTTACCTGACAAAATAATCGAGGTTTGTTCGATTGAGTTTCTCAGGAGATCAACCCTATATCAAGCTATAATCAACTTTATGGTATATATATATGATTAGTTCTAAATCGATAAGGATGTAAATGATAAAAATCATTCTCCCAGTATACGTGCAAGCAGTGTTTTAAGAATGATTAAAGGCTCATGAAAGGAGACGTATGCTATATCAAACTATATCATTCCTTTTTTTCTGATTCAAATAGTTATCAACAAAGAAAATCAATCCGCACACCTTAAACGTGACAGCCAACGAGAATTAACCCAGGTCAGACAGTTAAATAATTCAGTTTACCTGATTCTTCACCGCTGACCTGGTCATGTGATACACACATTTTTTAACCGACCAATCAGAATTCGTTATTTAGAATATGTCAACAAACAGCTTGTTGATGATTTTATTCGAGATAACTATATTTCAAACACAAAATATCTTATGTTAAAGGAGTTTATTAAACAGGGTATCACACCATTCATAAATTAATTTTCATGACTTTTATGAACATAATAAAAGTACGCCATATGTTTTTTCAGTAATTTATATATACTCATATCCTTTCATGTGCCTTTAAACACATCATTCAACAGAACCTCACATTTCTACATATGCTGTAGAACACATCCAAATATTGAATTTGTTTTCTTCAGCAATTCATTCTTTTGCCGCACTGTTTTTACCCGTTTTTATGAAGAAAATGCATTTGTGCTTGCCATGCTTGTTGTTTATTGTTGTTCTAAATTTGACCCTTTAAAACATGACTACGTGGATAAAGTGAATAATTAATACCATTTACGGTTCTGGGTACGAGTGTTCCTGTCGCAGTTTTGTACCCTTTTACCAAGACTCCTGAAGAGTTGATCAAATTGTTTGAAATATTTGTATAAAATGAGGGTAAAAAACCCATAATCCGCCATTTTGAAACTCATTCTATCGTCGGTTATCTTCGGTTGCTCTCGGTATACATCGGTCGAGGTCGGAGCTATGCACATTTAACCGAATAGTTCCGACCCCGACCGATGTATACCGAGAACAACCGAAGTAATCCGGCGATAGAATGATTTTCAATATGGCGGATTATCGGTATTTTACTTAAATAATATATATCACCATCAATTTCTAATAGGAAGGTAGAACGGTAATTGTCTCGAGGACTTTCCGCTTTTGTCGTCAAGTTGGCTACCGAATTACTTACGATATATCGATTTTAGTAACTCAACCATTCCCTCTGATGTCAATATTGAGAAATGCAATATAGCAAAGTAACACAGCATTGGAGTGCTCTTTCAGAGACGCTTCCAATTACGTGTCCAAGGACCTTAAGGACGATCTCGGTAGTTTTTTCTGCGCACTTCATGTGCGCACCCAAGGGAGATAATAATCTTTTACCGAAGAAGCACTTGCATAGTAGTTGAATAAACGTTTTTATTCGGATAAAAATTACTATATGCATTTTTTTTCAAGAATAATCATATTATACATAGAACTATTAAAGGTTATCAACATCATTATATATCTATCATGCATATTAAGCTCACAGCTTCTATTTTTCAAGTTTAAAGTTATTTTAGTCGTTTTTATAAATGTTTTTCAGATACGGTTACCATGGAAACTGTCATTTTATAGAAAACCTAAATCTACAACATATACTGTTTTTGCATTTTGTATTTTAAGATTAAATTTTACTTCACATACTAAAAATTAAGGATATTATATGAAAGGAATGTTTAGATTTATTAATCTATTTGTAATATACATATCAATTTTCATTGTTTTTTGTCAACTACAAAAATTTGGATTACAAAGATTGTTCAGATTGTTATTATTTGGAATAACATTGAATTATAAAGTATTGAATGTATGAAATCATGTTTTTTGTGTTAATTAACCTTCCAGAAATTATTTTATTACCTCTGAAGATGGTATGGTCATATTGACATTTTTGTCCAAAACGGTTACCATGGAAACTATCATTTTACGAAAAAACTTACTCGTCAACCTGTATTTTTCTTTTCATTTTTGAATTCACAATAAAATCTTGAATAACATATCAAATTTTAGAAAATTGTATGAAAGGATTACTCTCTTATAAAACTGTAGAAAATGTCCTTAATGTACATTTAAGATGGTATCAATGTTTATCGGTTTTTACTAACGCAAATGTCATTTAGTTCAAACTTTGTGACGGAAGCTTGACTGCTTCCTAGATACTAAACCATTTCTCCCACCGATTTGAGGGCTAGTCCTGACAATTTTGCCTCCCCTAACGGGGATTCGAACCCTGGACATTCGGTACAAAAGGGCCGGCGCTCCACTTCTGCACCACTGTAGTAAAATATGACTTGTCAAGTGACATGAGTCTACATTTGTTTAACCCTTTACCAAACGCCATTTTCTGACTATCCCAAGCTGTAACAGTTTGCAGACAACATTTCAAAATGTGATTGAATTTATGAATAATCTTTTGATAGGGCAGGATACATTGTGGGAAAAAGGAGGAATTGCTCGATAAGGGCAATTTCTCCTTTCAGACAATGCTTTCAGAAGTCGTCTGCAACAAACTGGTCAAATTTCGTTAATGTTTGGTAAAGGGTTAAGATGATACCAATGTATAGCGGTTTTGATTTACGCAAATGTTTTTCTCCAGTCATTTGGTTTAGACTTATCCATTTTACATCGATTTTGACGGCAGCTTGAAGCTTAACAAATTCACTCTAGATGGCTGCATTCTGGAAACTTACACCAGTACTCGCGCTGATTCGTGGGTAAGTCCCTCCCCTAACGGGGATCGAGCCAGTGGACACTCGGTACAAGAGGCCGACGCTCTACCATTGCACCTCTGTCGCCAACACCATAGTCATTTGGTGAATCGCTTTGCCAGAGCCGTATGCTGTATACAGTATTATGAATAAAGAATCAAGCGCTTCCATGGCTTTCTTAAAGCAACTTATGCACAGATATTAGGAAACTTATTTCCTTGAAACCGTATAGCACCTGTTATGTTGTATAAAAAGTACCGGAGAATAGCCATCGGAAGAAATTTTAGTTTGTTTTAAAGGATTTAGAGTCTGTCTAAATTTGGTAATTACGTATTCAGATACACACGCGTTGTAACGATCAAGTGCGTCTTACCCTTCCTAAGATGCAAGTTGATATGCTGCGGCTGGAGTTGTATGGGGTTTTTGTCCATCCCTCCATCTTGTAGAGCATCGTCCTAGAATGAAAATCTAAAGATTAATTACTTCGGTCGTTAATGATAGAATGATTTTCAAAATGGTGGATTATGGGTATTTTACAATTCTCCTACGCAGTGATCCCCCTTTTCCTTTGGTTAAAGGCACATCAAAGGAGAGGAGAACCAATAAAATAGTGAAAAGATTTATTGAGTTATTTTGTTTTATTCATAAAAGTCATATGAATTAATTTACGAATGCATTGAGACCCCTTTAAATAGACTCATTTAAAATAAGTTTTTTTTGTGCTTGAAATAGAGTTGTTTCCAATTCAATCATGTTTATCAACAACCTGTTTGTTTTCATATTCAAAATAATTAGTTCTGATTGGTCGGTTCAAAAATATGTGTATCAACCGTCAAGGTCAGAGGTGAAGAATCAGGAAATCTGAGTTATAAAACTTGCTAATCTGGGATATTTCTGGTTTACTTTCACATTTTAGTTGTTCTGATAGTGTTTTCTGGGGATAACTATTTGAATCAGTCTATAAAATTACCAAATAATATAGTTTGATATAGCATTTATCTCCTTTAATGGGCCTTTAAGGACTGCAAAGAAGAAAAGGGAAGTAATCCTGTGCGCAGCTTTGTGTTTTGCCTTAACTATATGACAAGTTGAAAATGTGCGGAGGAAGACATTGTGAGAAGTGCATGACTCTGTTATATAATACTGGAATGTTCGACCACACGGTCTCCTATTTTTCGAAAATTCTTTTCGCATACCTTTGCTCGTGTCTCGTGAAGACATGGTAAGAAGAGGATACCATGCAAGTTGTGTTATGTAATACTGAAATGTTCTCCAACATGTTTTCCTTTTTCGAAAATTCTTTCCGAATGCATACCCTGATGAAACTTGAAGAGATTGTATTAAAGGGACTAAATCAGAGATTTGTCGTCTTGGTATATCAAACTTTAAAAAACTGATATTAACAATCATTGACTTTAAACCAAAGACCATTTCCAAATCCCTTTATTCTGAGATGCTAAAATCCCGTGATTTCGTTAAATTATGTGAAGTGAGCCATCGCGCCTGTCAGTGCATACCTAAAATAGCACATTTCTTTCTAAGTTTAGCTCGTTCCTTACAAGGTAAACCCGTTTAAACGGTTTGCAATATCTGCAATTCAAATTATCAATATATGCTCTGTACGGTTATAGACGGGGATAAATAGCTGTCAAATCTAGTTCAATGTAACTTCAGAAATAAATGTTGTCATTATTATAAAAACGAAATAAATTCAGAATCTGTGAGATAGCCCTTTTAACCCATTACCAAACAATGACGACATTTAACCATTATGTTGCAGACGACTCTGGAAAACATTGTGGGAAAAGGAAAAATTGCTCGTGACGAGCAATTTTTCCTTTTCACACAGTGTGTTCTGCCCTATCAGAAGATCATATACCAATTTCATCACATTTTGAAATTTTGTCTGCAAACGCTATCAATTTATGACGGTCGAAAATTTGGCGTTTTGGAAAGCGTTAAGTACATACCTTGAGTTTTTCCATGGTGTTGTTGGGAAAGAAGATATCGACACACCCTTTGTCTATCAGGTCTTGCTTTGGACTGCATCGCTCTTTTCGAAATATCTGTAATAAAGCGTCACGATGGATTAACCGTTACTCCTTTATGGCCGGGTCTCTCTTGTATGCAAACTGACAAACCATTGTGGCAAAGGGATAATCTGCTCACGAAGAATAATTTGTCCTTTTGTCTCAATTGTTTCCACCGAATTTTGTAATGGAAATGTTTCGTTGTTGTTGTTTTTTTTATATAAAATTTGCTGTTGTTTGCTTTTTGTTTTCTTTTTTGTGCAAATGTGTGAATCCTAAACGAAACAGAATAGTGATTTAGTTCAACCAATTTAACTTGAGATCACTTTGGAAAGTCCATGTGCAATAACCTTTTGTTCGGGAAACCTCTTTTGATAAAGCTTTGAGTATTCATTGAATACGAAAACACCCGAAATGTCTCACCAAAATTAATCAGTGAATTTTTATTGTTGATCTATAATTAAGTTAGTAAAGTAAGTTAATTGTTAATTATTGTGACATGTGCATAACAAAATATATATATATATATATATATAAACATTGTAAATAGATATATAATAAGCGCCCAGCGGGCCTTTAAGTCACCAGGATAGAAAACCTTTGATAAGTCTGTAATAAATAGGTTATATAGAGAATAGATAGTTGGTGTCGTGAATCGGAAATGTTATCGGGCAAGGCTTAGGAATATTATCCGGTGAGCCGAAGGCGAAACGGATAATAATCCGAAGCCGAGCCCGATAACATTTCCCATTCAAAGACACCAACTATCTATTCTATTTATCCGGTTACCTTTATGTATTCTTTAAAAGAAAACATATGAAAATAAAACACCAGAAAAAAGGACAAAAATAAGTAGAGAATTATGTAAAGATGACGTCATATCGTTCTTATGACGTCATGATTCGTCACGTGCATGTATTATATGGCTAGTGCCGGATATCACAAATGTTATACGGCACCTAGTTATCGGTCCCAAAATGACACTAGAGACAGGATAAATACATGAAAGTGTGATGAATACCATGTTGTATTGATTGTTGCAAATGGCCATGAAAATGGCTGTTTAAAAGCTTGACTTTTGTGGCGAACGTTGTGACAAATTGAGCGTTTGCTCTTTAGATAATTAAGCTGGTGTGTAGGGATAATTGATGTCACCCGGAAGGCTTAATGGGTATAACGCGTGTCTTAAGTTGAGGACAGGGTTTGTATTGAGGTTGTTGTGGTTTAAGTCCCTTCGGAAGCGTTAACCTTTATACTGCTGGAACGGATTTCATACTTATGCAAACAGGTTGGATCCAGGCTAGCCGCCAAGAAAATTGGCGGCTGGCCTGTGATCTAACATGTTATCTACTCTGAGTTTCTTCCCTTATCAAAATTAAGCAGATATTTAAGGTTTCGGAAAACAGGCAACATAAAATGTATTTTTAGAAAATTACCCAGCATTCTTAGTGTAAAATTTAAGGAACGCCTTCAGGTGGTCTATATCTAATAGGGAAGGGGAAGGGTTGAAGTACGTGGGGACTATATATGACATTCGGTTAGATTTATTGGTTAAGCGCATCCTGAATTTTGAGTGCTTGTCGGTCTAAGTACCACTCTGGGTCAATGTATCTTCTCATGTTTATTTTGATAATGGTAGTGGGAAATGTCTAGAATGATTTTGGCAAGTTACTTCAGAGCCCTAGCCTAGTAGATCCACGTTACATAACTAAAATTTGTTGATACGACATTAAAAACAATGCAAACAAATATCACATAAGCCTGGTGGTGGTCCGTATCTTATTGGTAAGGACAATGATGTTTTGTACTGAAGTAAGACCTTTCACCCAGTAAGCTTAAAGTATTACTTGTGCTCATTTACACTTCATTTATAACTCATTTTACCCAGTTTTGTAGTTTTTCTGAGCGCTAGTATGCTTTTAATTGGTAGAGCGTTAAGAAGGCCTAAAGTTTAACGAGGAAACAGTGTTGTGTGAAGTACAAAAGAGTGTAGTGTAAATAAAAAATTGAAAAAAAAAATAAATAAATAAAAAAAAGTACTGTACCTGATCTTGGCACCATGCACACGACTTGTCCGCGGCGATACAGTCATTGCACCATATGTGTTGGTTACAGGTCTGTGTGGACACCAATGGAAGGACACCTAGAGGTAATAAAGCAAGGGGAAATAACTCTAAATTGTATATGCATATATGCAGGTCTTTATAGGTATGTAAATAGGTATCTTTTATTTGACCGCCACATATGTGTATAGTCATTTTTACAATACATATAAACATAAAATATATACAGGTATATATATTTACCTGTATATAATTTGAGGTATGTTGCCAAATGTTAACCGCATGCTCTAACTAGTTTTATAGGCGTGGTCTTTTATAATAAAACTTATTTATATGTTATTTTCTTATAGGAAAAGGATCATGTTGAAACAGTTAAACTAAAAGACAATGAATGTATCGTTTTTTAATACAAAGATACGTCTTCTGATTTGAAAGTCATTTTAAGGACATGTTCTACAGTTTTAAAAGAAAATAATCCTTTCATAGAATTTTTTAAATCTTTAAAATGTTATTTAAAATTCTATTGTGAATTCAATAATGAATAGAAAAATGCAGGTTGACAAGTAAGTCTTTTCGTAAAATGACATTTTCCATGGTAACCGTTTGGGCCAAAATGTCAAAATGACCATACCATCTTCAAAAGTAATAAAATAATTTCTGAAAGGTTTAATAACACGAAAAACGTGAATTCATATAGTCAATACTTTCTAACTCAATGTTTATTCCAATTATTACAATCTGAACAATTTTTGAAATCCAAATCAGTTTTTCAAATGTTTGTAATCGGCAAAAAAAATGAAAATTGACATGTATATTACAAATAAATGAAGATATCTAAAAATTCTTTTCATAAAATTTTCTTTATTCTCAGTATGTGAAGTAAAATTTAATCTTGAAATACAATATACAAAAAATAGTATATGTTGAAGAGTTAGTTTTTCTGTGAAATGACAGTTTCCATATTAACCGTATTTGAAAAACATTTATGAAAAACGATTAAAATAACTTTAAACTTGAAAAAAAATAGAAGCTTGGGGCTTGATATGCATGACAAAAATATAATAATATTAATAACCTTTTAAAATTGTATCGATAATATGATTATTCTTTGAAAAAAAAATGCATACTGTAATTTTCATCCGAATACAAAAGCATATCCGATTACTATGTAAGTACCTCTTCGGTAACAGATTATTATCTCCCTTGGATGCGCAGATGAAGTGCGCAGATAAAACTACCGGGAACGTCCTTAAAGACGTATTGTGAACTCTATTTGTCTTCATCGTTGATCTTAAATCTATGTTTTATATGTAAACAAGTAATCAATCGTCTCAAAAGTCAAAATTGAAAACTTTAATCAAGAAACTGAACTAGAATAGAATAGAAGAATCATTTAAATGGTCAAATACAACAGCAGAAGATGCTATTGAATTCGAAAGCGTATACATTCGACAAAACTTTTTATATGACACTTGAAAAAGAGATTTGATGTGATATGTGACATCTAGTAGAATTAGGGAATAATTGCATGTATTGTAAAAAAGAAAACGAAATAAATTCAAAAATTTAAATCGAAATAGAATAAGAAAAAATCGTCTGTCGGGCTGAAATTCAATGGTCTGTAACAACCAGAAATGTACTAAAATGTAACAAGTTTTGATAAAATGATTGGACGAATGTGGCATTTGTACAGACCTCATCCTTTCACTCAATTGTTTACGCTAAACATTGGTGTATAGAGCAATTCATTTTAAAGGCACATAAAAGGAGATGAGTACAAATTAATTACTGAAAGAATATATGGAGATCTTTTACTATGTTCATAAAAGTCATGAAAATTAATTTACAAATGCATTGAGACCCTATTACATACACTCCTTTAACATAAGTTATTTTGTGTTTGAAATACAGTTGTGTCCAATTAAATCATGTTTATCAACAACCTGTTTGTTTACATATTCAAAATAACGAATTCTGATTGGTCGGTTCAAAGATTTGTGGATCAGTCTGAGTTATTAAACTTGATCATCTTGGTTATTTTTGGTTGACTTTCATGTTTTAGTTGTGTTGATGGTGTTTTCTAGTAATAACTATTTGAATCTGACCAACATTTTACCAAACAAAATAGTTTAATATCGCATCCATCTCCTTTTATGGGCCTTTAAACCCGTTGATAATCATACTGTGAGATAGGCCTACTCTGGAGCATAATGCTTTTTCAACGGCCAATTTGTTAATGTGTATCGCCAGTTCATTTTATTACTTTGACATTGTCCTATCTAACTGTGCGACTATGCCGCCTTGTTGCGGTCATGCACGTCACCGGAAGAAGAAGAAGAAAAAGAAGAAGAAGACTGAATTATGTTCTAGGGTGAAACACTCATTGTTATACTAAACTTAAAATGACATTTCCGGTTGATACAATTGTCAAAAGACAAAAGAAAATCTGCTTATTTAAGAGATTTGTTCTTTCTCTAAACATAAACTCAATTTTTATCTTTTCGCTAAGCAGACCAAATCTGTTTATTTGAACAATTTCCCCTTTCTAACTATAAACTCAAAATGTATCGTTTAGTTTTAGTTACGCAAGCCAATTCTGTTAATTTGAACGATTTCTCCTATTTCTAACTATAAATCCAAATTTATCGTTTAGTTAAGCAGGCCAAATCTGTTTATTTGCACATTTTTTTTCCTCTTCCATTTATGGACTTAAAATTTATCTTTCATCTAAGCAGACCAAATTTGTTTTATTTGAACGATTTGAACTCTTTCCGTTAATGGACTGATACTTTATTTTTAAGTTAAGCAGGTCAGGCGAATATAATGGTAAGTGGTAAATGGTAACTCGAACCGGAAACGGGAACTTAAGTTGATCCGGGAACTTGACGCATTCCGCCATAATGGAATGTGTGACACATCCAAATTGAAAGCAACAGCAGATGACAACAAGTTGCCAGAACGAATATATGCTTGTTGGATGATGTAGGGTCGAAACAATTGTGACAAAAGGATAAATTGCTCATCATGAGCAATTTATCCTTTTGTTACAATGGTAGCTTATTACTCCATCACCAGACAGAGCAAAGCATTGAGGAAGGGCGTCAATCGGCAAGTACTTGTCGATGGACAATTGCACATGTGTGGGATGTATTAATAGAAAGAAAAACCGCTTAGTACATGTACTCTATCATATTAAAGGTGCTTGTTCACAGATGTGAGGAAATTTGTAAAATCAAAATTGTATATATTCAAAACTGAATGGCAATTGTATTGTTGTTAAGGAATGTGCCAGTCAGAATCTGCACGAGAGTGTCGAAACCTCTCCTAGATGTGACACATATAGATATTTTAAAACTTTATTAAACCCAGAAAGGTATTTAACAACCGACATTTCGTTTCCGTTAAGAAAATCGTTCGCTAGGCTTAGATGCTCTAGTCACAGACTTAATATAGAACTAGGTAGGCATTTTAATATAAAAAGAGAAGACCGAGTCTGTCTTTATTGTTTCTCAGCTATGGATATTCCTCTCTTAGAAGACGAGTATCATGTGCTTTTTATCTGTACAAGATTTGAATGTGATAGAAACATGTATCTATATAGTTGGTATTCTGGTAATAGAGAGCGACGTGATTTTCACACTCTACTCAAGACTAACAACGATATATATAAGAAAACTGTCAATTTATGTATCGAAAGTCGTGGCAAAAATAGATAAAAAAGAATAATCTTGGTGACCATATCATATCTATTATTTTTCTCTTAGTATGATTTTACTACAATAGACATAGGGACTTAACACAACTTAATATGTTTATATGTAATATTGTATTTTGGGCCGGAGGCCTTTGTTTACAAATAAAATTTCTGTACATGTATTCTGTATTCTGTTGTATGGACAAATGCATATCTGTGGGATGTATTATTTAAAAAAAACCGCTTAGTACATGTACTATATCGTATTAAATGTGCTTGTTCACAGATGTGAGGAAATTTGTAAAATCAAAATTTTATATATTCAAAACTGAATTGCAAGCGTATCGTTGTATGGACAAATGCATACCTGTGGGATGTATTATTAGAGAAAAAAACGCTTAGTACATGTACTCTATCGTATCTAAGGTGCTTGTTCACAGATGTGAGGAAATTTGTAAATTTTTAATTTAATTTACTCAAAACTGCATAGCTTCTCTACAGTTATATGATCCGTACTGGAAAATTGCCATTGGAGAAAAACGAATTCGTTTTTAAATATTTAGAATGTCTACATACCGAATGGATATGTATTCAGCTCCGAAAGCGTTGCAACGGGTTTGAAATCGATTTCATTCCGTTTGTTAATGTATGCCTTTAGAGTAGAAGTTTTATACGTTTTTAATGAAGTTGCAATATGATATGCAAACGTAGTTATAATGGCTATAGAATGCAATGTATATATAATATATATAAATATCATACATACATACATACATACATACATACATATGATACAACAATGTTATTCATATTTGAATTATGAGAGACTATTCTACATAAATATTATTTATGTAGAATAGTCTCTTATAATTCAAGTATGAATAACATTGTTGTATCATATGTATGTATGTCTGTATGGTATGATGTTAACATTTGTAACCATGATGAGACTGAAATAAAGAACTTTTAGTCTACTTCGACACGTTGACACATTCTGAATCGACATTGCGTTCGGAAATTATTTTACCATTACATGTTATATTGCAATACAAACACTGCATTGGTACAATGACATTTTCACTGACTTGTTAACCTTTTACCAAACAATAACGACATTTCACCAGTTTGTTGCAGACGACTCCGGAAAACATTGTGGGAAAGGAAGGAATTGCTCGTTACGAGCAATTTCTCCTTTTCCCACTATGTTTTCTGCCATATCAGAAGGTTTTCTTCCAATTTCATCACATTGTGAAATGTCGTCTGCAAACTCTTTTAATTTGGGACAGTCGAAAATTGAGGGTTTGGTATCTAATGCGTGAACAAGCATCTTTTAACGTGGGTTATGCACATGTGTACATACCGACTTAACTAGAAACGGCTTAAGTTCGTCATGTATATTCCGGAAGTAACATATTAAGCAAGACATCATATCATCGCAGCTTTTTGTTTATACGACACTTAACTTCATTTTTCACTTTCAAGACACCCGCCGCTTCCTGAATATTTGTCAAAACTACGAATAAATAAGTGTTAAGTCTGATGATGATTCTGATGATGATTCTGATGATGAATCTGATGATGAATCTGATGATGAATCTGGTTCTGATGATGAATCTGATGATGAATCTGGTTCTGATGATGATTCTGTTCTAATTTTGATGATTCTGATGATGATTCTGATGATGAATCTGATGATGAATCTGGTTCTGATGATGATTCTGTTCTGATTTTGATGATTCTGATTCTGATGATTCTGATGATGAATCTGATGATGAATCTGGTTATGATGATGATTCTGGTCTGATTTTGATGATTCTGATGATGATTCTGATGATGAATCTGATGATGAATCTGGTTCTGATGATGATTCTGTTCTAATTTTGATGATTCTGATGATGATTCTGATGATGAATCTGATGATGAATCTGGTTCTGATGATGATTCTGTTCTGATTTTGATGATTCTGATTCTGATGGTTCTGATTCTGATATGTTCTATTTTTTTCTTATTTTGAAGAATGTCTCTTTATTTTCTGATTTTGTAAATATTTGCGAATTTTGATTATATAGAAAAAGTACTATGAACAAAGCAATCGTAGTGCAATGTGTTGTATTACGCTTAAACGTGTTTTGAAAATGGATTACATCAGACGTGTCTGTTCTTTCTACATACATGTAGATAGTAAACTATAAATCTGCCAAAAGATCTCTATACTTCGCCAACTCTCAACAAATCTAACGGATTGATGGACTCTAGTTCTCGGAAAGCAATGTCAAATCCAAGTAGATCTATATATACATCTTTTCAAAGGCGAATAACGCAGTTGTGATATCATTTTACACAACCCTGAGTAATGCGTGTACTTTTGGTGTATTTTGACTGGGCTACTTAGGTTATTACGCTAAAGAAATTACATATTCCTCTAACATGTGACCTTATTGCGTCTGTTTTTTTTTTTGCTTTTTTTTTTAAACAATATGTCTACTGCATTAAACAAATAAACATTGTTATAGCAAAACAGTAAACAAATATACATTGATTATAGCAAAACAATAAACAAATATATATTGTTTATAGCAAAACAGTAAACAAATACACATTGTTTATAGCAAAACAGTAAACAAATATACATTGTTTATAGCAAAACAGTAAACAAATATACATTGTTTATAGCAAAACAGTAAACAAATATACATTGTTTATAGCAATACAATAAACAAATATACATTGTTTATAGCAAAACAGTAAACAAATAAACATTGTTTATAGCAAAACAGTAAACAAATATACATTGTTTATAGCAAAACAGTAAACATATAAACATTGTTTATAGCAAAACAGTAAACAAATATACATTGTTTATAGCAAAACAGCAAACAAATATATATTGTTTATAGCAAAACAGTACAATTCAACAAAAGACATTTAATTTTTAACAGAGGAGCAATTCTAATTCATGTAAGACTTAAGACTAAAAAGATTCACTGTTAAATTCTAAACAAGTTGGCGTTATGCATGTACATGTATATAAATTTGCCTAAATCATTCATTATGTTCGTTGATGTTATTGACACTAGATCGGTACATTTCTGTTTATGTTATGTTGATAGGTTTTCATATCAACATGTTTTTAGCTCTTTTTTTGGTCAAAACATCTAAAGAATTGAATTGTTAAAAGGTTTTGCCGAGGGGTTCCCTCTCCCGACCCTCACATATCAATTGACATGGGGGTATAAACGTGTTTATGTTAAGGTAGACAAATATTCTTTTTTACGCTGAGACAACTTTTGCTTTTCTTGCTTTAAAACAGAAAGGGGCTTAAGCTCAGATTTCGTTCTGTGATTAACAAACGGTAAAAACTATCATGAAGATTTTCCTCGACTCCAGAAAAAAGATCATTTTCATTTTCAAAAGCGAGGTTACGCTTTACGAATAACATTTATGTAAGTTCACAGCAAACACACTTTAAAGACATAAAAACGATGTAAATTTACTACCAATGACCTGACTTCAGTGCGTATCAAATAACAAAACAACTGTTGTGCAGATTTAAAGAAATCGTTTTTAAATTCCAAATTTCCTCACATATGTGAACAAGCACCTTTAAATACAATAATGTGATAAGGTTTTCGTTCTCAAACAGGCATGTACATTGTATATATAAAAATCAACATTCATATTTGATGCATATAATCGATTAGACCTTCAAGTCTTCTCACATCTGTGAACAAGTACCTTTAGAAACAAAAAAATGTGATAAGGTTTTCGTTTTAATACCTATATTTATGTTAACATTTACATTGATATTGGATACAAAAGATCATGTTAAACTTCCAAGTTTCCTCACATCTGTGAACAAGCACCTTTAAATACAAAAATGTGACAAGGCTTTAGTTTCCAAACCTACATGTATATGTAAACAAACATTGTCTTTAATACATATAAGACTTCTAAATATCCTCACATCTGAGAACAAGCACATTTCAGATACGATAATTTCATTAGGTTATGTGTCCAAATCTATTAATTTTCTTATGTAGGTTAACATGACCTTTCTCATTTATGCATTTTATCATTTTTATCTATCCAAGTTTCCTTACATCTGTGAACAAGGTCCTTTGCATACAACACGTTGTATTAGGTTTTCGTTTCCATACCTATATGTATGTAAACATTAGCATTCTTTTGATGCATATAACCACGTTAAACTTTCAAGATTCCGTACATCTGTGAACAATTTCCTCATATTTGTGAACGAGCTCATTAAAAAATAGAGAAGGAGAACTTACAGTATATAACGGTCACAGTTCCTATAAGCCAGTTTGACACCCCCATGGTTCAACACAAAATGAAATCTATGCAGAGATAAACATGCGCGCGGGAGTAGCAAGTGTACTACAGCACGGCGAATTGGCTAGATACCATATGATCTGGCCCGGAACCGAATCTTTGTTGATTCATAAATCGTGACTACTCCGGTTTGTCCGTGTTCTAAACAATACGCATCGTATATCAATCGGAACAACTTTGGTATTTCCGTTAACTGAATAAAACACCTTGTATATCATTCGGAACTACTCGGATATGTCCGTGTCCTGAGAAAAACATCTCGTATATCAATCAGAACTACACAGGTATTTCCGTGAACGAGAAATATACATCGTATATCAATCGGAACAACTTTGGGTTTTCCGTGAGCTGAGAAATTCACCTCGTATATCAATCGGAACAACTTTGGTTTTTCCGTGACCTGAGAATAACACATCGTATATCAATCGGAACAACTTTGGTATTTCCGTGACCTGAGAAATACACCTTGTATATCAACCGTCACAACAACATGTGTTTCTGTTAGGAATGGCCGAGAGGTAAATAATACGAAAACAGCCGAAAGGTCTCGCAAAAGTTGATTAGCCTTTATTTAAATTTGTTGAACAATAAAGGTGATATATACATTGTATACATTGTACCTTGATATTTAGATGTGTTTAATGGTGATACTTACACAGTCTCCCGTGATTCATTTAAAGACTGGTCCTGTACTTTCAATGAAATAAGTTTTATAAACTGTCTATATGGTGTACATGATTGAGACTCAAATGAATAAAAGGTACTTTGATTTGTTATTTTTTACTCGGTTTAGTTTTTTACTTGCACCGCTTGAAATCGACCTAAGCTTTTCATTTTCAAATTGTCCTTCTGGATGTTTATGCCAAACAAGGAAATATAGTAAATAAAGATGCAATTAGTAGATTTACCGATCACAATGCAACAGTGTTAGGCTATATTGTTAGAAAACATAGGAACACACGAATAGGTCATAGGTTTAGTTATAGTAAGTTACTGACACAGGTCCCATATGGGTCCTCAACGTCAGTGCCGTACCAACATTTCTCGGTTTTCTAACATATTTCCCGGATGCACCAGTATTAGGCTAGGGCTCCGAAGTGACTTGCCAAAGGCCACGCCCACTAAACCTGGGGTCCCGGTCAGGCTTGAACCCGGGACTCACCGAGTTCTGATTCCATTACCTTAACCACTGAGCCACGCAGAACCCTGTATTCGAATGCACCGGGATTGTTCGATATAATGCCATTGGGCAAGACCCTACAGAGCATTAACAAGTTCTAGAAAAATACATGAAAGCCGTTAAATAATTGAAATACTGTAAATAACTGAAATAATGTTGACACGGCGTTAACCCTTTACCAAACAATAACGGCATTCGACCACTTTGTTGGTGACAACTTTAGAAAATATTGTGTGAAAAGGAAAAATGGCTCTTAACGAGCAATTTCTCCTTTTCCCACAATGTTTTCTGCCCTATCGGAAGATTATTTTCCAATTACATCACATTTTGAAATGTCGTCTGCAATCTCTTTCAGTTTGGGGCAGTCTAAAATTTGGCGTTTCGGAAAGGCTAAAACCCCAAATAGATACAAACAATCAACGAAACAGCCACTGAACTTGCGATTGTTTCGAATTCTGCACAAAATGTCCCGTATGACCAAATATGGTACTGTATCAAGTATACCACTTTAGATTTCTGACTCTGTGTGAATTTGCGTTACTCATGCGAGGCTTAACGGTTCCCCCACATGTGATTATCCGACTGATCCAAATTGAAAGAGACAACAGCCGACAAAAGATAGGACGAGTACTTCGAATTACGTCTTCGCTTCTTTTGTAAGATTATCATATTGTACCATCTGAAGTAGAAATTAAGACTTATTTTTAAGTGATTCTTTTAAAAGGTAGTGGCCAAATCTAATGTTGTGAGAACTTGTGGCCAGACCCTTTTGCCATAACTTGTATAGTTTGTGTTTGTAATTCACGGTAAAAAGGATTTCTAGCAATGAAACGTGTTTAAAGTAAAGTACAAAGTACAAGAACGTTTTTATTGTACTATTTGTTTACAACTTAAATGACAAACTACGATAAAAAAGTTATCAAATAGAACGGGAAAAATATCGGACGGAAAAGTAAAAAATACAGAAAAGGGAAGAGGGAAAGGGGTTAGATTTTTTAATGATATATAAACCTCTGTGGTCTAGTGGTTTAAGTACATAGCTTGGCATCACATAGTAGCATATTGCCCCTCTCCGCGTGGGTTCAAATCCTGGAAACGGCATTTGGATTTTCATGAGCGGTAGTCTCCTCCTGGCTAACGGAATGCGGATGGTTCGGTCTGGTTTGACCAGCTCTTATTGGCATTTGAGTATGATGTCTTCCTCTATTGTTAAGAATCGAGCATCGCATTATAACTAAAATAAGGTTGACGCGATGAAAAACCCGTATAAGCAAACAAACAACGCCGGTTCATAAGTAGAAAATTGGAGGACAGTGGTCCAGGGATAGAGCGTCGGCTTCTTGGCACGTGGGGCGTGGGTTCGAATCCTGTGCTAAGCAGGATCTGCCTTGCAACCTTTCATTAATCCACTTTCGGCACGAGAGCTGGTGATGTATTCAGGGAGCAGAATCGAGAGTGATTAATCTGAGTTGTAAGAAATTCTTTCAAAATCCGTGTAAAATAAATAGGTTTAACTTTAACTAGAACAGGCTTTATTATAGAATACTATGAAGTAATCGATCAACCATATTTGGTTACATATTGTAAGCCTACAGCTGTACCAGGAAATCCGTGTACTTACCTCGCACTATATTTACTTCGTTATTATTCATAATTAGCATTCGGTACAGAAGGATTCAGCGATAAAGACAATGGCAATAACAATATCTTATATTTTATTCATTACTTAAACTATACAGTTTGTTGTCACAGTAAAGATATAAATGAATAATAATATAAAGGATATGTAGATCTAGTATAATAAAAACAACTTTTTTACCATCGTAGATAAAGATAGAATAAGTTCATTATACATTAGTGATGTCTAGTTTTGAGCTTCAATTGTTTCAAAGTGTAATGATCAAGACCAAATTTGTTTGAAGAGTAACCACACAAAGATGTTCTTAAGTGTATGTAGTTATTTTGTATATAACATTAAAAGTGACTTAAAGACCCAATGGATCGGGTGCTTTTTTCTTCATTTTCCGTTAACCATGTATTTATATAAATTGTATATGCACAAGTCACTATAATAAACAAATATCTTATCTTATCTTATCTTATATTATCTTATCTTATCATCTTATCGTCATATCTTAACATCTTAACATCTTATCTTATCTTAACTTATATAACAGACGTGTCCGTAGTGTAGAGAATACGACGATGATGTTCTCGGTGCTGCAGAAGACGTGCTGACAGATCATATTTCTGTGATGTTAGCGTATGACCTAGTTTGTACCTCTGTACACCCATCGAGTTCAAGTGTTCGTTTTTTGGAAACTCTGCACAAGTAAAGTAAACAATGTTTGTATGTATACAATGCATATATGTATTGTTTAGTCATTATGGAAACAATAGGTGCTAGGTGCTGTGTGTGCTGTGTGTGTGTGTGTGTGGGGGCGCGCGTTCTTCCATCCGATTGAAGTGACTATCTTAACTTCTTGTTCACACGTGATACATGAAAGTATTGTGTCCTCAGTGCTTAACCCTTTAACAAACGCCTCATTCTTGACAGTCCCAAATTGAAAGTCTGCAGGCGACAATCCAAAATGTGACGAAATTGAAAAAGTAATCTTCTGACAGGGCAGAAAACATTGTGTGAAAAGGAGAAATTGTTCTTTTCCCACAATGTTTTCTAGAGTCGTCTGCAGCAGACTGCTCAAATGTCATAACTGTTTAGGAACGGGTTAATTATATGCCAACAACAACGAAATGTTTGCATTACGATAGTGTGATGTGTGTGTGTGTCAACATTGGTTTCAAAACGGAAAAATGAACAAGGAAACATATAACACTTCCTGTTTAAAGACAGTTAGTTTCTATGGATTGTAGAGTTAAAAAAGGGAAAAACTACAGCCAATTCAATCAATTAACAATGTAGCTTAAACAAGAAATACAAACTGCAATCTTAGGTAGATCAATAGATATGTATATATCATACACACAAATCATTTACGTATGACAAGTTAACTCTTTTTACTTTTTTGTCGTAACATTTTCAAATACCATCTCGATTTGTGAGGGTGACGGAAAACCTATGTGTTGTGGAAAGATTACTCAATGTTTCCATCATGGACGGAAACAAACAATTGACCCTTTATTGAACTTTTTATATAGTCTTGTCTTAACGTAAACCTTGCTAACGTTATAAAGAATAAACCACTGTGGCAAATAAGGAGAAATTGCTTGTTACAATCAATTTCTCCTTATCTGTCACATTGGTTTCCAACAACTGTTTTAGTCTTATTGTCTTTTTATTAAAGAAAAATTCATGAATGTTGCTGCTGAAAAATTTGAGGACTTGTTTTATTCAACGTCTGCTTTCCAAAACCTTAGATATCTACTTGAATTTGATAAAGAAAGATGCCCAGAGTTGCAAGCAGGTTAGACCACAGACCAGCCGCCAATTTACTTGGCGGCTGACCTGCATCTAACCAGTTTGCATAAGCATGAAGTCGGTTCCAGCACTATACGGGTTAAACAACTACCTGAATTCTACATGGTTTTTGAACAGGAGGTTTTGATAAGGGAGGGTTCGCTAAGGGATTTGATATGAGGGAAAGGCTATTGCTAGACTTTCGACGTTTACACAAAGGGACTTATTCACAGACGTGAGAAAAATTTAAATTTCAAAAATGATTTTTTCAAATTGTGCAACAGCTGAACTGTTACATGAAACGGAATGAAGAATGGTCACTGGAAGCAAAATTCAATCGTTAAAGATTCTTTAAAGTGTGTATACAGTGAAGGAATATGTTTTTCAATCGAAAAGCGTGTCATCGCTTTTTCAGATATTTAACATGTAAACTGTACACACTTGCATACATTCGCGCTTCCTGAATTGAATTTGCTTTGAATAGCTGCTTTTGATGTACATCAACAAACAACACTAAAACAGTATTGTTTCACAGGACATTTCATTTTTATTTTGAAACTTTCTCATCTGTGAACGAGCACCTTTAAAATGCGTTTTTGTGATAAACTTTGTAATTGTTCATTAACCGACAACACAATCATTGTTTTTTTGTAAGGACGTTTTATTTTGATTTTGAAATTTTCTTATCTGTGAAAAAACACCTTTAAACTGTTCAGCTTTTCCAAGAAAGGAACCCTTCCTTGACGGGTATACAATAACACTACGTAACCAGATAGGGTGGATTCATTGTGTCCTAAACAATGAAATGTATACCATCCCAGTTTATGTGGACATTAGTTTGAATAGAGAACGTACGTATTTCCGATTATCCAATCTACTTGTGAAAAAAACAAACCCCAAAACACCCTTTATATTGCTGAGAGTGTATGACAGAGGGAAATGTGAAACTAACCAATTATCAATCAATAACGACATTTGACAAGTTTGTTGCAGACGACTCTGGAAAACATTGTGGGAGTAGGAGAAATTGCTCTCTAAGAGCAATTTCTCCTTTTCCCACAATGTTTTCTGCCCTGAAAGAAGATTGATTTTCAATTTCATCCCATTTTAAAATTTCTTCTGCCAACTCTTTGAATTTCGGACTGTCGAAAATCTTGCGTTTGGTAAAGGGTTGAAGTAAGTTTCAAAGTGTACCAAATACCGCCGTCTTATAGAGCGACAACATCAGATCAGACAGGCAGAACGCATAAACGAACCATTGGGAAGAAACTATCGTGAATAAAGAAGAAATTGCTTATCATTTACGGGAACATTTTACAGTAAGAAACAAATCATATTGTAAGAATTGTTACTCTCTCTTACCACAAAGATATAACATCTTCATGTTTTCCCACACTGTTTTATATGATAGTTAATATCTTTATTTGAAAACGAAAGTACAATGAAAGAAGTCTCGCGAGAAACAATATGGCGTCTTCCATATTATCTCAAAGGTGTTTTCATTGGATTAAACCGATGGTGTCAAATCTCTTTAAATCTCGTCAAACGTGAAGATTGAAGTCTCGTCCGTTACATTCCCGCGTGTCATGACGTATTTACTTCCGTTCAGGGTCACGTGTACGAAACGCTTTGTGATCTCGTTAAACATTCGGAATCCTTTGCAGTAATGGGTGATCGAGAAGGCTTCCGGAGTGTTCCCCTTGTCGGCCGACAAGTACGCACCTTTGTCTGCTACAAAATCGCCGGTCGATTTGCTCTGAAAATAAAATGGTTTAGTTTGAATTTATTGATGTTGCAAGTGGTTAAGGCGGAAGTCATAGAACGCAGAGGGTCCCAGGTTCGATCCCCACCGACACATTTGGTTTCGTGGGATTAGTATTTGGCAAGTCACTTCAGAGCCCTAGGTAAAGTATTGATGGATCCTGGAAAGCCGTTACATAAGTGAAAAAATGTTGTAAGGGTGTTAAACACCATACAAAAATAAATGAACTGATGTTACACTTATGTTTTCTTACAATAGCCGCTCTTGATTTTATTTACTGGATACTTAACCCTTATAGTGTTGAAACCGACTTCATGCTTATGCAGACAGCCGCTAAGTAAATTGGAGTCTGGCCTATAATATAACCTGTTTACTACTTTGAGTATCTTTCCATAACAAAATAGAGCAGATTGTTAAGGTTTTGAAAAGTAAATGACACAAAAATCTTTTTTTTTTTAAAAGTCACCATGCATTCTAAGGGTGTGTAAGTATTTGCGCCGAATGTGGATTAGTGAAATGTCGTAACGTTAACCCCACTTCATTCGAGGGATTCGAAACCACGACCTTCATGCCCCGAGGTCAACACTCTTCTCCTGGTCCAGTGTTCTCGACTTGATTTGATATAAATAGCTTACAAATTACCCAGAGTGCTATCAAGGAAAGCCATTGTGTTCACTGTGTTAACTCAGTCAAAGCTTTAGACCGGCTTAGTAGTAGTACATGCCCTAGTAGCTATAGAGTGGCTATAGAGTGGCTATAGAGTGGCTATAGAGTGGCTATAGAGTACACAACTCCCCGTATCAGTTTTGAATTTTATTGAAATACTGTCTCCGGATAGTCCTTCCCGGCTTGACAAGCTCTTATGGGTGGTTGAACTTGGGTTCGAGTTTCAATAATGAGACAGGCATCGGAATATTATTGAAAAAAACTGTTGACGCGATGTAAAACGCCAACAAAACGTTATTCCAATGGCTTTAAAAATGCTTAAATACCTTATTGAATTCGGATCATTCGGATATACCATTGTTTGTAAACCTGTTTTAAAGGCGCTTGTTAACAGATGTAAGGAAACTTGGACATAGAAAATTATATTTCATTAAAATTGTATAACAAAAGCTCCTTATTCTGAACGCGCACACCTTCGTCAAACAAAGGTGACGAGGATTTGTCGACTGGTTAACCATTACTTTACCTTTATGAGAAACTCGGAGTTGTTCACTTTGATAAACATGAACCAGGTGTATGTGTCCGACTGTCGTCCCTGACTCCATTGTGTTTCAATTCTGCCACTATAGCTTACATCTGTATGCCACCAGAGTCCAGTTAAAGGGCAGGTAATGTGGAAAATCTTCCCTTCCAGCACTGGTATATCTGAATGAAAAGCAGGGGAAATAATGTCATTATTAAACCGTTTAGGAGGCAAGCTTGGCAGACCTGCATGAATCAATGAGGAAATAGTGTCATTGTTAAACCGTCAAGGAGGCAAGCTTAGCATATCCGAATGAAGAACAGGGGAAATAGTATCAATGTTAAACCGTTTAGGAGGCAAGCTAGGCATACCTGCATGAATGTAAGGGGAAATAGTGTCATTATTCAACCGTTAAGGAGGCAAGCTTGGTTTACATGCATGATAAAAAGGGGAAATAATGTTATAACTTAACCGTTTAGATGGCAGGTTTGGTATACCTGCATGAAACAATGAGGATATATTGGTACTTTTAAATTGTCTAGGCTGCACGCTTTGAGTATCTGCTTAGTGTCATTATTAAACCGTCAAGGAGGCAAGCTTGGTGTACCTGCATGAATAAATGGGGAGAAATGGTACTTTTAGATGGTCTAAGCTGCAAAGCTTGATGTACCTGCATGAATTAATGGGGAAGTAGTTGTACTTTTAAATTGTCTAAGCGACAAGGCCTGGTGTACAGTACAGGGATCGATCGTTACTGATGACGGAGACCCTTGAACAGGTTGAACAAAATCATACCTGTTTTACATACGGTGGCGTTGAGGCCAGACCAAGTCCCGTTACTCTGACATCTGGAAGTAAGGGTGGCGCAGGGATCGGTCGAACACACGTATTTAACGATGGCACCGATTCGGTGAATGTTACCGAATATCGAGGTTCCCGGTCTTTGGGGTGGTGGGCCACATTCTGTCAATATAAACCGAACGAATTTATTCATATATTTATATTTTATGTTGCATTCTGTCAATATAAACCAAACTTATTTATCCAGATATTTATATTATATATTGCATTCTGTCAATATAAAGTTTATAAACCAAACATTTATTGAACTGTCGTATCGGTAAGCTTCGTACAGTGATCTCCTTTTATGGGATTGATCACCACCATCATAAATGTCACATGACCATCTGCTTAGAAACGAAAATGGCGTTTAAAGATGGCGCTCTCCAAGGAAAAATTATCCGTTTGTGCTGATTTGTAAAGTTAACGAAATAGTTTTTGTGAGCGTCTATGTTAAGTAGTTGAATGTTTATAAACTTGTAGAACATCATTTAAATCCGTTGGTTTAGGGCGGTAACTCAAACGTCATTGTGAAATTATAAGTTTTAAAATAGTTTTGTTTACTTTATCAAATTAGATTACTGTTTAGATATTGTATTTGGCATTTCATTTGAAAACCACAACGAAAGTAGTTTTGCAAGAAGCAATATGGCGCCTTCCATAATATATCAGAGGCGTTTCCATTAGATAAATCCGATAAGTTCAGATTCAGGTTCTACCATTCGAGCAGACTCACAATACTGGATAGACTATGTAAAGTTTAAATATTGCACGACCAAAATAGTTTGTACGACTCTTACACAAACCTATGTAATGATCGTACCTTTAAGCGTGCATGAAGATGTGTTACTACGGTGATAGCACGCCTCGTTTGGATCACACTTGATTGCACAATGCGGGTCACGTGTCTAAAACAGAATGGGATAAGAGGAATATATAAATAGTCGTAAAAAGAAAAACGAAAAACTATAGAAAATAAAACATCGAAAAAAAAAAAAATTGAGATTGGTTATTACAACATGGTCTCTTTGTTAACATCGTTTCGACAATTTTCCACTTATGTTAAAGCTTTCGCCAGTTTCCTTGTTTCACCAACTTTAGGCTAAGGCAGTGAGGTTACATGGTAACTGACATTTCTACGAAGCCAGAAGTACCGGTTGGGCTCGAACCCCGGGTACTTAGACCATCACCTTAACAACTGAGGCACTCAAGAACCTTATCTCTTATAGTGCCTGAACCGACATCATACTTATGCAAACAGGTAAGATCCAGGCTAGCCGCCAATTAAATTCGCGGCTGGCCTGTGATCTTGCCTATTTGCCACTTTAAGTATCTTTCCTTATTTAAATTAAACAGGTATTTAAGGTTTGGGAAATCAGACGACACACAAATATATTTTTAGAAAATTACCCAACATTCTAAGGGTTAAGGCACATAACAAAAATAAAGTTTTGACTACTGAAGGTTACAGGCTCGGGTGATAGCTATAATCATAGAAAAACCCAAACTTGATTTTAAAAAATAGTTCTATGAAAAAGAAATTATCGTATTAGGGCTTTAAACAATCAGATCTTAAAGAGAAGTAATGGTTTGTGCTTTTCAGAGAGCGTATTTAAATCACTGTTGATTTGAACCTGATACATTGAATTTACCGCATTTTGAATATAAATATTTAACAAAATAGAACAGAACAATTGAGTTGAAGCTGATACATTGCTATAAACGGCGATTTACCGCATTTTTAATAGAAATTTTAAACAAAACAAAATAGAGAACAACAAAAAAGTAAAAAAGAAAAATTCAGATTTTAAATTTAACATTTACCGTATTCCAATCCTTGACCTCGCTGTAAATATAACCTCTAGCTTTCACGAGACCAGAACCGGATGCGTTACCAAGGAAACAGACATGCGCATTCACGTGGTAGGAGATAGAAAGGCATCTTGGTCGTGCAATGCATTCGTCCGCACATTGTTCGATGCTCAATCCGAAATACGAATTCAAAACGGACGCATTGCTCAGTTTGCGGCCATGCTGGCAGTTTTTCATCAGGTCATACTTCGATGCTTTGAAGGTCTCGATAATTCCAACACATATTGTCATTATGAGAAACGAATGAAGTCCTTTCCAAGAAGCCATTTTCGAAACTGATTGTCGTAATGCAAGGATCGATCACATGGGAAACCGTTAACCCTAGAAACAATCACGTTTTAGAAATAAAAACTAAATAATACGTCAAACTGTCGTAAACCGGTAAATTAGAGGTTTCCGAAAGGTTGCGATTATAGCATTTGCCGGAAACTGATCCCACAAAGCGACAAATGTCAAATCCGCTATGTCACTTTCTTCACATATAGTCTTGATAAAACGACCTTAACTAAGTCTTGTGAAAACAAAGATTGAATTGAATGTCTCGTATAGTATAATAGTTATTCAAATTAATTGAAAAACTACCTTTTACGACAAGTCTATTGTTTCGTATATAATCTTTTTTATTTCAAACTGGCATACTAGCGTAATTGCGTATTTTGCCATGTGAAACATGTTACTTTCTTTCAATTTCGACTCCTTATCAATATTGGATTACAAGGCTATTTGGTTTTGTCTTCCAAATTAAAATATGATTATCGATAACAGTATCTGACCCAACGCGTAAAGTGGGTCATATTATTCCAAGTAAAGCTTTATTCGAGGCTCATGAAAGGAGACTTATGCTGTATTAAACTATGTTATTTGGTAAACATTTGGTAAGATTCAAATAGTAATCACAAAAAAAAACCCAAAACATCAGCACAACTTAAACGTGAAAACCAACGAGAAATAACCAAGATTAGCCAGTTTAATAATTCAGATTGCCTGACTTTTGAAGATAACTATATTTCAAGAACAAAATAGCTTATGCTATAGGAGTTTATCAGATATGGTCGCACAGCGTTCATGGATTAATTTTCATGACTTTTATGACCAAAATAAAAGAAATCCCTTTTTCATTATGAGTTGAGTCCGCATCACAATATAACAGAAATCATGTTGATGCGTTGTAAAACCAAAATAGATAGATAACATGAACAAACAATAATGTGCCATCTGTGAAGACGCGTATGCTCTAGACCAACTCTCTATGACCTTGCCTTATCGGCCCAAGTGTTAAGAACAGAGGAGTGGTCGTAAACTACTCCCAAACGTCTCTCAGCAAAGGAAACAGAAACAGAGTTATGTGGCATGTTTTACGGTGTACGACATGCAAACATCGCATTTGAACGTTTCTACACATACACAACTGTTTAGGAAATGAACTTTAGCTGCCCATACGGGGTTTTAAAGGTTCACGCAAGAATATGATCAAAACTTCTAAGTAATTTATGTGTACTCATATCCTTTCATGTGCCTTTAAAGGCAGTTGATTGATTTCTGTGATATTAGTATCCAGTGCTTCTAAAATTAGCTATATATATCGTTAAGTCGGTTAATCCTGTTTAAACACGGGATTTATAGTTTAAATATCATTAGATTGACAAAGTACACACAAAGTATCGCTTCGTGTATTTCATTAGGAATTGTTTGCGTTGTTTAGACGAAGCACTTTTTCAGTAAAATGAAAATTGTTGATTAATAGACGAGCAATTCCGCCTTCACTCGCCTTGATTTCTTAAAAACCTGCTTATCGTTCAGTAAAACGATTGTCTTTGATATTACGTTGTTACCGTCTGTGAATATATGCTTTGAATTTACAGGGTAAAGTAAGGGTAGCTAGATATGCTGGCTTACATTACAGTACACTGTACCCCTTTATATATGAACACAACGCATTGTTATAATTGATGATTATATACGTTCTAGCGTGCAGAGGATCGATCTAGGTATCGGGTTATATTTGCGGAACTAACAAGGCTTGTTAGTGAGAAAGTATCACGAAGGCACAGATCGAGTTCGTCTTTTATCCACGCACCTTATCACGCCTTCGTGAAAATATAAATAATCATTGTTTGTGCATAGTTTAACGTCGTATTCAACATGTAGGTATCAATATTATGATGATCTGTTTATAAAGAAACATTTTTTTCTCTTCAGATCCTGAACTTAGGGTTTCACTTGTAACGATATTTTCACTGGCAACATATATTGCCATGTAAAATAGAATTCATGTTTAATGCAACATATTATGTTTTCAGCACGCCGTGAGAAGAACGAATTCGGAACCATTACGACAAAATGGAATATTGTTTGATATGAGCAATATTTGCCTTGTCACAATACCTTGTTTTAAATGTTACAAGCTATTTGAAGTTCTATACATAGAAATATATTATTTATCGTCTGAATATGCTTTCGATCCTTGAAGAAAGCAAAAGGTTAGCGAATGACTTCGACGATCGATGAATTCTGTTTTACTTATATTCAATTTATGTTCTAGTTATGTTAAGACCGTCAATACATTATCAATTTCACCTAAGGTCAAACAGCGAAACTAAATGTTCGTTCCAAGATGGTGACTTTTTTCCCTCATAAACATAATAAGTTATTGGTTGAGAGACTTATAAACAATGATGCAATTACATTGTACTTGAAATGTTTGCCACGCCGGGGCTCAATCTAAAAATCAAATTCCATCCAGAAAGAAGGTAAAGCGTAAAACAACATAACAATCATGATCTTATATACCAGTTCTTTTGATAGTTCAATCGGTTAAAAGGTCCTTTATATTTCATTTAACCCTTATAGTGCTGAAACCGATTTCTTGCTTATGCAAACAGGTTAGATCCAGGCCAGCCGCCAAGAAAATTGGCAGCTGGCCTGTGATCTAACCTGTTTGCTACTTCGGGTATCTTTCCTCATCAAAATTAAGCAGAGGTTAAAGGTGTTTGAAAGCAGACGACACAGAAATATATATTCTTTTAGAAAACTTCCCAGCATTCTAAGGGTGAAAAGGTTCTTTATTTTTACAAAACAATGTTAAGCGTGAAACAACATAACAAACATAATCTTATAAACCATTTCTTTTGAAACTTCAATCGTTTAAAAATGTCCTTTATTTTTACAAAATAATGTTAAGCGTGAAACAACATAGCAAACATAATCTTATAAACCATTTCTTTTGAAACTTCAATCGTTTAAAAAGGTCCTTTATTTTTGATTTAATGACACCCGAATCTAACGGTGAAACATCGGCTCAAATTACACGAACAATCGCCTCTCTGTCCGTTGTGTCCAGCGCACAATTACTGTGGTGGAAGTATAACGTGACATATACGCTGGGAAACGGACGTGAAGATACATTGTAGTTCTCGAGTACAGACTGTATCTATTACAAACTCATCTGTTTTATGGTTGTGATTAACGCTATAAAGGATATGGTTCACTTACAAGTCCATTGTTGACTGTGGACTTTCTTTCTCTTTCTTTTTCTTAAAAGAAAACAAACAACAGCGACAACAACAACATTTTCATTATCATCACTTTATTTATTCATTTGTATAGAGAACGTCAATGGAGAAGTTTCATGTACGATTTTTAATTCCGAGGTTTGGGACTTTTTGTTGTGGATAGTGTGTTTTTTTTTTTAACTTTAACATTAAACATGTCTGTTAGTATTTGAGGAACCATGGATAAACCCAAATAGATTAATATCATAACCAAACGAATTAATTCTGATAAATTAAGTATGAATTTCAAAAAGAAAACTGGTCGATGAAAAAAAAAATAGTAGTGTTCTAGTATTCATTTGAAAGTGAGCTAACTTTATTACAGAGTTCAATATAATCGCCAAACGATCTATTTTTGACATATTAAATATGAATTCCAAAAAGAAAACTGGTCGATGAAGAAAACATAAGTGTGTATTAATTCGGAAGTGAGTTTTAGATATTGCTAACTTTATAACAAAGATCAATATTATTACCAATCGATTTATTTCTGACATATCAAATATGAATTTCAAAGAGAAAACGGGTTGATGAAGAAAAAATGAAGAAACAATAGTTGTGTATTCATTCGGAATTGAGATTAAGATATTAGTAACTTTATATGATAAGTGGTCAACCATGAATTATCTGACCATGATAGACGCGGTCACTACAGAGCGGTCATCTGAGGCCAGCACCGTAGAACCAACTTCCGGTCTAGCAAGGCTGGACACAAACATCTATTCCATTCCACTCTTCTACAACGATTTCTACGAAAACGCCGACGCCACCATACCAGACGGAAGTGACGTCACTAACGCGGGGAAGCTGTGTTTCCATGACAACGCAACGGAAACGGCCGTTCGACCGCAGCCGCGTGTGACGTCACGTTATATTCCTGACGCGTGTAGACGTCATGCCGGACGTGCCGTTGACGTCAATGCACGTGACGTCGCGTTACGTGACAGTGGAACTGGTACGTTGAATAGGCAGAGCATGTTTTCTAGTGTGTCGGAACAATCTACAGTTGTTGAAAATTGCCCAGTGTACGAAAATGACGTTCGAACGGAAAATCATCCGTCCACTGAAATATATAAGAATACACGCCTTTGTAGGTACGTCACGGCCGCCCTGTTTGTGGGCGTGGTTTTAGGAGTGATCACGTGTTCTGTCGTCTGGCTGACAATCGACAAGGTGAACTCGAACAAAATGCAATGTCTGATACAAAACTCTGTTATTCTTCCACGGGAAATTGATGGTGGTGAAGACGACAAAAATGAAACCTTTCGTGACTTTGAACAGAATCGAGGAACCACGTTAGGTTTACCGGAAACGGACGCTTCGTCTGCTTCGAACTCATCTTCCGGTCATGTGATAGAAACGGGTCAACACGGGGGATCGATTAACGGAACTCAACCGACTGTCACTGTTAATAATGTAAATAGTTCTATAACAACAACATCATCGCCAACAGCATCATCTACTATGGAGATCTCGTCGCTTGCCAGCTCGGATGGTTCATTAAGTTCGACCGATGCCTTGTCAACAACAACGGCTAAAACAACAACAACATCAACAACAACTGCAAAAACAACAGTTTCTCCAACCAAAAATCCAGATAATTCTGACATTGTGACTTCTACATCAATGGAAGGTTTAACGGAAACAAACGATGGCACCTCAAATCCTTCTCACGTGACAACAGTCTCCATGACGACAAAGACTGATGACGTCACTCAGCATCAGGAACCTTTAAACGACCAAGCTTCCAGCTCTGCGGTTCCCTTGACAACACCGATTAACGGAGAAACGTCGACCGCTGACGTTACGTCCGTTACGTCCGATTCAGCGCCCACCGTAACGTCAGATGACGAACCTGTCCACGCGGGATTGATTCAGACGACGGAAAAGTCAGACGTTACGTCAGGTATTGTTTTATTTTTTATATCACGTACATGTATAGGTTTCTGCGTGGCCACCGATGCCTCAGGTGTCGTAGGAGTGTCCTTTAGCAATATATTTCAGAGCTCCGGTCTAGTACTGCTAAATCTAGGAGAACTGTAACATAATTGAAAAAATGTTGACATGGTGTTAAATCCCTTGCCATAGATCAAGCATCACTTAAGTCGTATTTCAGTTATATGGCGAATTTTTGGCTTATCATTGGTTGATGAAATTTAGCACCCTTGTAAACCAACCAACTGTCTAATAAATCACTCAATCTTCCAATTGTGAATCAATCATTTAATCAACCATTATGTTCAAATACGATGTTTTGTATATGTACATATTTGTTTCCAACTCATTTTTTCTTATCTTACCTTATGTGTTTCTGTTTGCAGGAGGTCACGTATATGTCCGATGGGGAAAGTTGGATTGTCCCAATCAATCACGATTACTTTATACAGGTAAGACAACCATCTGAACTTATTGTGTTTATCCAATGAAAATAATGTATTTCGCAGCTCACGGAAATACCCGAGTAGTTACGATTGATTAGACAACTGCTTGTTATTTTGGATTTTCCTGTCGTCATAGAGATCAGATAATGTATAAAATGGCGGCAAAGGTTGTCAAGGATCGACTACAACGGGCCTTCAAAGCTCAGTCGTTAGCAATTCAAAGGTGTCGCATGTGGCCTAGGGGTTAATGTAAATATAATAGAAATGATAATGAAGGCTTTATTTAACGAAGAAACTTATGTGACAACTTAAACGGACATTCTTCCATAAGATCATTGTTCAACAATTAACAAGTGAACAAGGTAACTAAGAGACTTATGGTATTTAGGCCCATATGGCGTCTCACAGTGAGGTAGTTGTAAAAGGTATGAGAAGAAGCACTGCACTGAGGAACAAATTATCTTAAAAACTAAATGTAAGATCTAGATATCTTATAAAGCAAAAATAATTACTTGTCAAACATGTTAGTGAGCGGTCTTAGAACTCGTAGGTCTTGAATAGCCTTAAATACTGTTGAAAACTCCGTTAAACTCAACCCTTACCGAATTCCAGGTTTTGTTGGCGGTGGACATTATATCCACTCGGGCGGAGCAGCCAATAATCTTTGCCTGCCAAACGAGCCAACATGGGGAGCCTTCAACGACGGACTGCATGCGGACCGGAATCTATTACACGTGACCGAATACGAGAGCTCTGATTGGTCCTTCAACACCATAGTCGGTTAGTTTATTAACCAATCACAACACGATATCGCTATTTGAATTACCTACTGCAGGAGACAAACTGTTATGTTGTCTTACTTCATAAAGACACACTTTGAGGCATCTACTTAAAAATTTAAAATAACCATTGTGACGAAAGAAGAAATTGCTCATAAAGACATTCAAGTAAATTAGCAACTGGCCAGAGCTTACCTGCCCAATCCTACTGCAATTATTTGTTTTGCCTTTTCATGTCTTCTTTTGATACATGTTTATCTGTATGTTGTATATATATCTTGTAACTCATAAAAGAATAATGCAATAAAAGATGATAAAACTAAACTAAACTAACCTGTTTGTTATTCCGAGTATGTTTCCTTAACAAAATTAAGCAGATATTTAAGGTTTTGGAAAGCAGACGACACAAACATATATATATTGTTTTAAGATTACCCAGCCTTCTAAGTGGTAAACGTCCGCTAGAGTGCAATATTTTAGAAACATATTTGAACGCAATGTGACTTAGTTTGTTGGTTATAAACATCAAACAAAATCAGAAATCAGAAAAGCATTTGAAATTTATTGCAGGAAAACCCCTTCATGACCAGAACGTCCCATGTTCAGTTTGCGAGTCACGGGGTCGATATGCCTTCATTATGATTCCGGGTCGGACAGAATGTTTACAAGGATGGTATCAGGAATATACGGGTAAGTGAGTTTATTTCTTAGGTTTAAACCCTTATAGTGCTGGAACCATATTCATGCTTATGCAAAAAGGTTAGATCCAGACCAGCCGCCAAGTAAATTGGCGGCTGGTCAGTGATCAAGCCTGTTTACTACTCTGAGTTGTTTTAATCGACAAAATTGAGCAGATATTTAGGGAATTGGCGGCTGGTCTGTGATCTATCCTGTTTGCTTCTCTGGGTTGTTTTAATCGACAAAATTGAGCAGATATTTAGGGAATTGGCGGCTGGTCTGTGATCTAGCCTTTTTGCTACTCTGATTGTTTTAATAGACAAAATTGAGCAGATATTTAGGGAATTGGCGGCTGGTCTGTGATCTAGCGTTTTTGCTACTCTGATTTGTTTTAATCGACAAAATTGAGCAGATATTTAGGGTTCTAGAAAGCAGACGACAAAACATTATATCATGAGAAAATCTTCCAGCATTCTAAGGGTTATCATCGCATCAACAGTGTTGAAGATATAGAGAATAGATGGTTGGTGTCGTGAATCGGAAATGTTATCGGGCAAGGCTTAGGATTAATATCCGGTGAGCCGAAGGCGAAACGGATAATAATCCGAAGCCGAGCCCGATAACATTTCTCATTCAAAGACACCAACTATCTATTCTATTTTATCCGGTTACCTTTATGTATTCTTTAAAAGAAAAAAAGATGAAAATAACACACGAGAAAAAAGGACAAAAATAAGTAGAGAATGATGTAAATATGACGTCATGTCGTTCTTATGACGTCATGATTCGTCACGCGCATGTGATATATGGCTAGCGCCGGATATCACAAATGTTATACGGCACCTAGTTATCGGTCCCAAAATGACACTAGTGACAGGATAAAAGTGGCTCCACGACTCATTTGGTGTGCTAGAGAGCAATACCAGCCCACGTCTATTTATAGAACAAGTTTACAATCATCGCACAGCAAGGCACTGTTTTTTTTTCTCCATAATTTCTCTAGTAAAAGCTTGTTTTTAAGCAACAATACAGCTGTCTGAAATGTTGTTTGATATACAAATTATAGCAAACATTCAAAGCATAGTTAGTTCAGGAAGAGTCGTTTTATCTTAGTATGTAAACTGTATATGCGATGTTACACTTTAGAAAAGATATACATGATAATTCTTTGAATTCCTTCCATTCACTATTAGTCTCTATATATTGTATAACATTAAAATTGATGGGCAGTTCTAAAGAAATCAACTTTTAACTGGCAAACGTCTTCACCTCTTCGAACAAGCATATATCAAATGCGTTACTCAACATGCACGATCTTTGAGCTTGTCCCATTTAAACCCATATTAACTAATTATCTTACAGGTTATTTAATGGGCGGGCGGTTCGACCATCCCCACGGGAAATCCCTGCTATGTGTGGACAAAGACGCCGATACAGTTACCGGCTCATCAGGCAACGAAGATGGAAATCTGCTCTACTTCACCGAATTTCGCGGAACGGGTACAAACAACTATGTGGACGGTCGGGAACTTGCGTGCGTTGTGTGTACGAAGTAGTTACGGACTTAGTGGGAACCGGCCTATATGATTGTAAATGCAATCAATAATATAATTCCAGGAAATGTCCCAAACATGTAGAAATGCAACATGAAGGGATGTATGGCGGTCCCAAACAGACAGTTTGTGTTATCCACTGATAGAGTCACGATCACTGGGAACAGGATGAATGCCTTTGGTGTCCACACACGGACCAATTCTATTATTTTATAATATGCAAATGACATTGTATAGTAGTGCAAATAAAAGAAATGTATTGTATTTGTATTGTATATAACAGGGTCAAACAGAGGGTTACAGATAACTTAAATATTTATACTTGCATTAAAATCGACTAGGAGATAACTTTTTTTTTGTTCTAAACTTAGTTGTTGCAGAGGATCACACATACATGTAATAGCATCAAAGAAGTTTCCGTTGATTTCGTAACACGGAAGTAATAGAGAGGTCTCTCTCTGTCTCTTTTCCGTTCATGAAATATATTTTTTCTTTCCTTCCGTTCCTCTGTGTCTCTTTCTTTCTTTCTTTCTTTTTTTCTTTCTTTCTTTCTTTCTTTCTTTCTTTTCTTTCTTTCTTTCTTTCTTTCTTTCTTTCTTTCTTTCTTTCTTTCTTTCTTTCTTTTTCTTTCTTTCTTTCTTTCTTTCTTTCTTTCTTTCTTTCTTTCTTTCTTTCTTTCTTTCTTTTTTCTTTCTTTCTTTTTTCTTTCTTTTTTCTTTCTTTCTTTCTTTCTTTCTTTCTTTCTTTCTTTCTTTCTTTCTTTCTTTCTTTCTTTCTCCTTTCTTTCTTTCTTTCTTTCTTTCTTTCTTTCTTTCTTTCTTTCTTTCTTTCTTTCTTTCTTTCTTTCTTTCTTTCTTTTCTTTCTTTCTTTCTTTCTTTCTTTCTTTCTTTCTTTCTTTCTTTCTTTCTTTCTTTCTTTCTTTTTCTTTCTTTCTTTCTTTCTTTCTTTCTTTCTTTCTTTCTTTCTTTCTTTCTTTCTTTCTTTCTTTCTTTCTTTCTTTCTTTCTTTCTTCTTTCTTTCTTTCTTTCTTTCTTTCTTTCTTTCTTTCTTTCTTTCTTTCTTTCTTTCTTTCTTTCTTTCTTTCTTTCTTTCTTTCTTTCTTTCTTTCCTTCTTTCTTTCTTTCTTTCCCTTTTCCATTTCTTTTTTCTCTCCCCCTTTCCCCCCTTTCCCATTTACCTTTTCTTTTCCATTTCTTTTCTTTCTTTCTTTCTTTCTTTTTTCTCTTTTTTTTCTGTTTTCTGTTCTTTTCTCTCTTTCCATCTCATCAACTACCACTCCCTCCAAATTTTCTTTGTAACAATTTTCTCATTTCTTCTCTCTCTTTATTTTTCCCTTCCTTGTAATCATTCTTGGTTCCCCCTTACTTAAGAATAGTTTCCCCCTATTATCTCATTGAATTGGTTCAATTGTCATGAAAACAATTCAAATACCATTTCCGTTGATGAGAGGGACATAAAGGAATGTGCATATACTTGTACTAAAACTCAATTTCGCAGCCCAAACTTCAATTACAGTTGTACTTGATGTACATTGTATTAAGCATACTTTAGAACCCTAAATATTGGCCAAGATTTATCTCTTATGTCCGTAATATAAGCATTGATGATGGTAATAAAAAATACCTGAACATAAAAAGAAGAAAAAAGATCTAAGTCAACTAGATGCATCGGGCCGGCATTTTGTTGCAATGGATAATGGTTCGTTTGTTGGGTAATATCTTGAATGTTAGACATTCTATGTACGAGACGCGTGTCTATACGGGCTTGTAAAGACTAAGAAGACATTGTGTACTTCAGTTAATGACTGTCTAATGTCATGTAAGCATAAACACATCATAATGGTTTGGTCTAAAGTAGGTAATTATTTTATTCCCTAAAACTTACTCTGGAGAGCGCCTCAATAAGCTTAAAGCTTCCGTCCAAAATATACTACGGAAAGATATTTTGCAATAAAACATGTTTAAAATAAAACACACTAACCTATACCTACCAACTGCCGCTCAATAATGGACTCTCCCACTAATCGAAGATATGTAAACGACAGTACATATAGGTCCAACATAGTATATGGCCGAGTTAAAATAATGTAAACAGGTGATAAAGGCTAAATACAATGGTAGGTAGAAAGCCGCGGATTCCAATCATCCCTTATCTTAGGTATGGTATCGTAAAATTGAAATATAAACATCGCACGAAAGCAATGGACTTATAAATAGTAATATATACATGTAAGTATGACCAGTGGTACGCAGCAAAGTCGACGCGCTTTCGATAATCGAGAATCCCGTGCATTGCGCCTAGATCGCACTGCGTGTAACGTTATTTTCATTCAGTGAAAAATTAACAGTTGGGATTTGTACGTTAATCGATAAAAGATTGAAGAATAATCATCCGGGGATAAATCGTATTAGAGGACAGGTAGGCTGTTTTGATTTTGACATACTAGTGCAGGTTTTTCCTTCATCCCTTGATTTATGCTTATTTTGGAGAAGTTTTTGGAAATGATAATCTTTAGAGGTCATATCCGGAAATTGGGGGTCATTTACTTTATGATTTTGGGCCTAAGAAAAACCCTGTTGTGAAAATGGGGGTGGGGTGGGGTATTAACGAATACCGTGTAAGAAGTCGATTGAATGTGTTGCTTTTGTTATAATACTCATATTAAAGAGGGAGGATAAGCGAAAGAATGCCAGTAAGAATACATCTTTCTCTCTCGAAAAAGAATAAAAATCTTTATTTTGGTCAAGTTTTAAATCGGATAAAATTAAATAAGAAGTACAATAACTAGCAACTTAATTAATTTCTGAGAGAAAAGTGACTACCAACTATTCTACAAAGCATCTGTTTTTTATGTTAGTACATAATTTCTGAAAGGAACGTCATTTTCACAGATTTATTGTTTATATATATACGAAACTTGCTTGTTTAAACTGTTGAAAGAAACGCACATAGAGTAAAACTTGTTAAGCTGGGGTTTTCTCACAAAGGTTCGTGCGATAGATATTTTCGTAAACCTAATATAAAGAGGAAAGGAGTAGATTAGAAAAGCATTAACTTTACGATTTGACTCCAACAATCACACAGATGTTAAAGGCCCATTAAAGGAGAATTAAATTGATGCTATATCAAACTATATTATTTGGTAAACATTTGGACAGATTCAAATAGTTATCACCAGAAAACACCATTAGCACAACTTAAATGTGAAAGTAAACCAGAAATAACCCAGATTAGCAAGTTTTATAATTCAGATTTCCTGAATCTTCACCTCTGACCTTGACAGTTGATACACACATTTTTGAACTGACCAATCAGAATTCGTTATTTTGAATATGTAAATAAACAGGTTGTTAATAAACATGATTGAATTGGAGACAACTATATTTCAAGCACAAAATAACTTATTTAAGATGAGTCTATTTAATAGGGTATTAATGTATTCCTAAAATAATTCTAATGGCTTTCATGAAAATAATAAAAGAACTCCATATATTTTTTTCAGTTATTTTTCTTGTACTCCTCTCCTTTGATGTGCCTTTAAGGTTTGTGTCCAATTCAATAATGTGACACTTTCACAGGACTATGTTGGTATCATGTTTGGTCTACTACATACACACAGATATTGAGTTTTTTTTTAATGCATTAAACAAAAACTCAATATCTGTGTAAATGTTCGAAGGTTATACTTTCTGCAGACTATGATGGTATGTTGATCGGACCCCGTTATTCACACAAATATGAAACTATTTTTTAACGGAATAGTATTACTTTTTCTCGGGACTATGTTGGTGGGGTAATTCGTCCCCGACATTCACACAAACATTCTTTTTGTTTTATTCAATAACGCTACTCCTTTTTGGTCTATGTTATTATGGTGATGACTCTACTGTAAAGACGCATATACAGTGAACCCTCGTTTATCCGGACACCGATTATCCGGATGTCTCGCAATCCGAACAAAATTGTAAGGGAACGGAATTATTGGACCAGTTTATTGCAGACGACTTTTGAAAACATTGTGGGTAAAGGAGAAATTGCTCGTCACGAGCAATTTCTCCTTTTCCCACAATGTTTTCTGCCATATCAGAAGATTATCTTTGAATTTCATCACGTTTTGATATGTCTTCTGCAAACTCTTTCAATTCGGGACGGTCGACAATTTGGCGTTTGCTAAAGCTATACACCGCCCATACAGACCGTTTATGTCTTAATGTGAATAAGAACATGCTCTGCTTCATTAGTCCGGATTATTCGGTAAACCGGACATTTTGTTGGGAACGGACGTGTTCGGATAAACGAGGGTTCACTGTATTGGTTCAATGCAATAATGTTACACTTTCTCCGGATAATATTCGTGCGATGAATGTTCGCCAACCCTGACACAACTGGGGTATTGTTCCATGCAATGATGTTATACTTTCTCGGTCTTTTATTGGTTCCATTTATGGTGATTAGTTTTCAACTTTAACGCAAGTATTGCGTGTTTGTTCAATGCAATAGTGTTACACTTTATCGGGACTTTAATTGCGTGACGATTGGACATAAACATTCACTCATATATTGAGTTATTGTTCAATGCAATAATGTTACACTTTCTCCCGATAATATTCGTGCGATGATTGTTCGCCAACCCAGACACAACTGGGATATTGTTCCATGCAATGATGTTATACTTTCTCGGTCTTTTATTGGTTCCATTTATGGTGATTAGTTTTCAACTTTAACGCAAGTATTGCGTGTTTGTTCAATGCAATAGTGTTACACTTTATCGGGACTTTAATTGCGTGGCGATTGGACATAAACATTCACACATATATTGTTCAAACGCAATGATTTTACACTTTCTCCGAACTATGTTAGTATGGTTATTTGACTGCACATTCACACATAAATATTGACTTATTGTTCAACGCAATAATGCAACACTTTCTCCGAAGAATGCTGATTCATTCATTGTTCTCCGACCCTGACAATATTGTGATAGTATGTTACACTCTGCAATAATTGGACACAAAACATCACAAAAAATGATTTATTGTTCAAACACAATAACTACGCTTGCTCGGCGATTGAGTTATCATCAATGTTTTAATGTTACACTTTCTCCGGACTATGTTGGTGCGGCGATTGGTCCCCCACCCTGACAGACAGGGTGTGGTTTAGATTCATGGACATGGTGGCGTTATTGCTGGACTTTGACCCGGGCATTCGGCTCCATTTTGTGTGTCGCCACCACCTCTTGATGTGCGTTGCTACCTGGAATAAATGTATCACATAATGTAACAATGGTATGGCAATGAATGTGTGTTGCCACCTAAAATACAGTGAACCCTCGTTTATCCGAACATGTCCGTTCCAAACAAAATGTCCGGTTTACCGAATAATCCGGACTAATGAAGCAGAGCATGTTCTTATTCACATTAAGACATAAACGGTCTGTATGAGCGGTATATACTTATAACCCTTTAGCAAACGCCAAATTGTCGACCGTCCCAAATTGAAAGAGTTTGCAGAAGACATATCAAAACGTGAAGAAATTCAAAGATAATCTTCTGATATGGCAGAAAACATTGTGGGAAAAGGAGAAATTGCTCGTCACGAGCAATTTCTCCTTTACCCACAATGTTTTCAAAAGTCGTCTGCAACAAACTGGTCCAACAATTCCGTTCCCTTACAATTTCGTTCGGATTGCGAGACATCCGGATAATCGGGGTCCGGTTAAACGAGGTTCACTGTACATGTATCCGATGATTTACATTGATAATTGTTTGTATGGTGTTTAATGTTGTATCAACAAGCTTTCAGGTATGTAACGGCTTTCTTGGATCCACCAGTGCTAGGCTTTGAACAATTACAATGAATCCATTACCACTGTTTTGTATGATATGGAGTTATCTTGTTGGATCCTACAGTTAAAGTTGTAGTCATAGGACACAGAAATCTTTGGTTCGAGCCCCACCTAACTGGTTATGCCTTAATGGCCTTTTGATAAACGATGCAGAGCCCTAGCATAGTGCGGGTGAAAGGGAATCTGTTACATAATTAAAAAGTTTTTGACACGGCATTAAACCCCGTGTAAAATAAACGACGTAATGTTTTGGTTGGTGAGAATTCTAAACCGGTCTATCTAGGTTCAATCTTTGATGATTACTTTCCTATGTTATCAGGGAGATTCATTTGGAAAGGCATTGTGACAATAACCGGTTAAACGTACAAGGAACGTAAATAAGGAATGTGTAGCCTCTTTGAAATAAAACAATGGTTAAAATGGAATTAACAATTATATTCCTGTGGAAATGGAGTCGGTCGGAGGGAAATATAATTGTGATGTACTAAACTGTTTGAAGTATACTGGTAGCACGGAAAAGCTTGTGCTTAACGGTCTAGATGGAACAGGACATAATGTTGGAAACGGAATAAAACCCGCTCCAACTAATTGCCTATTTCTTAACCCTTTTTGTGCTGGAACCGAATTCATGCTTATGCAAACAGGTTAGATCCAGGTCAGTGGCCAGGTAAATTGGCAGCTAGCCTGTGATCTAACCTGTTCGCTACTCTGAGTATCTTTCCTCGTCAAAATGAAACAGGTATTTAATGCTTGGAAAGGAAATTACACAACAATCTGTTGTTAGGAAATTACCCCAACATTCTAAGAGTTAAGTATGCACTAAAATGCCTGTTTATTGAGCATTCTCAACCTGATTGCTAACTGTTGTCATTCTATTTTTGAATTTTCTTTGAAAAATCGTCAGTTGCATCGGCAGTTTCTCACTGTTAGAAAGTCATTATTAACTCTGGTTAGAGGATGGAAATACCAGACATGTTGAAAAAGTACTGGGGATTGTATACACGAAAATCGGAAGCTTATTCGACGGTAACATGCAATTGTAAAGATGGGCAAAGCAAGGGAGAGTATTCATCACATTAATCAAGTTAAATGTGCTTTACGAGTTATCTCCCTTACTTGAATAAAATATTATAGTGCTCCAACCGACTCCATGCTTATGCAAACAGACAAATTGGCGACTGGCCTTTGATCACACTTGTTTGCTATCTGAGAACCTTTCCTTGTCAAAATTAAACCTATATTTAAGGTTTTCGAAAGCAGACGACCCAAATTTCTATATTTAGGAAATTAACCAGCTTTCTAAGGGTTAAACCCGCTAGTAAAACCGCTAGTAAACGCTTACCTCTCCGTTCAGGAAGCAAAATATCAGAGCAACGAAGAATCCCTGAAACGAAATATTCATGCGTTATTCTTTTGTTTTCTATTAAAGAATATTAAACATGTTTATACGTTACATGACTCGCATTGACAAACAAGCGTACAACGATATCTAAATGCTTATGATAACTGAGTGATATGATAGAAAAAGTCAATAAAATACACTTCAATCCTTCCTTAGAGTATACTACTGATTGGTACCGGGTAACATAGTTCTATAAGGGGGAATGGACTTTTGTTAAACATGTAATGCCTTGTGTCCATTGTGGTCAATATACCTTAAAGTGTCATTAACTTAAGGACCTACGCGAGTAAATTTAGTAGGCAAACTGACCCACATAACACATCTAGACATCTTTTTGGCAACGCGACTAGTCTCAATATATTTCGAAGGCGAAGATCAGAGCAAAGAAGGGCCAGTAAAATGATTCCCAAGCGCAATTACACAGTAGTAATGATGCATTTCAAAGTACTACACTCTATGAAAAACCGTATAAAAGATAAAAGAGCCAAAAGCTTACACCGTTGGCGAATGCATGAAATATCCGGTACTGGGGCTAAATAAACTCATACCATGAAAACCGTTACGAGCCAATTTGATACTGTTTTCCAGCCTAAACGTTCCTAGGCATCTTATTGACTTAGCCTGGTGCCAGATAATATTGTATTTGCACATCCTTGCACAAACACGGGCTCTATATCGGAATCGTTTCGCGAAGATTGTTTAAGTCCTCCAGTCTGAACATTAATAGCATCTTATTGACACAGCTTGCGCCATATAACATTGTACTGGCCCAATCTGGCACGAACATGTGCCTGGTTGTTTGACCTTTTGCGTCAGGGCCGCTATGTGCCAGTTGTGAAGTTTGTTAGAAGCTGTTTCCCAGCCTAAATATTGCTAGACATCTTATTGAATTAGCTTGGTGCCATACTATATTGTACCGGCACAATCTGGCATGAACCGGTGCCGGCCGGCTTTTTAGCCGCTACAGCCAGTTGTGATGCTTTTTTTCAGTCGGAACGTTATAAGGAATCCTTTTGACAAAGCTTGGCGCAATATGGCATGGGCTTGTTACTGCCTATTGGACCTCTGCCGCCACGGCCGCAATGAGACAGTTTTGAGGCCAATTATCAGCCTGAACGTTATAACGGATCTGATTGACACAGCTTGAAGCAACATGGCATGGGCTTGGACCTCTACCGCCACGGCCACAATGAGACAGTTTTGAGGCTACTTTCTATGCTTGTCTTTGCCAGACATCTTATTGAATTAGGTTAGGGCCGCATTTTATTGTAATGGCACGAAATCGTGCCTGTTTATTGGACCTTTGGCGTCAGGGATGCTACGAGTCAGTTCTGAGGCGGTTACCAGCCTAAATGTTATAAAGAATCTTATCGACACATCTTGGAGAAACATGGACTGCTGGTGCCTGCTTAGTCCGACGACGTAGTAATGGATCGCTTGAATATACAAAGTGGATTGAGTTTTAACACAACCGTAAAGTGGCCTGGTGACGTAAATGGGCTTAGGGTTAGGGTTAGGGTTAGGGTTAGGGATTATGTTTTTATAAATAATATCTTTTTTTTCATTTATATCTTTCATTGTTTCACATAAGATTTCTTATGATGCAAAGTATTCAATTTCATTCTGAGGAAGATTTAGATCTATATACTACAATGTCGCAAACGTTGTCGCAAATATGCGTCAAAACTCTATCCACTTCGTCGTCATAATTTCGATCCACTACTAGCTCAACCTGCTTAGTCGACCTCTACCTCTATGGCCGCAGCGACACAGTTTTGAGGCTATTTTCTAGACTTGACTGTCAGAAATCTCATTGACTCAGTATGGCGCCACATCATATTGTACTTGTACGAACTGACGCCTGCTTCTTGGATCAATACCACAAGGGCCCCTTCGAGCCAGTTCTAAGGCTATTTTCCAGCCCAAACGTTGCTAGGCATCTAATCGACACGGCTAGGCATCTAATCGACACGGCTCGACGCTATATTGTATCTCGGTGCCTGTTTATTGAACCCCTAGCCTAAGATCAACCCTAGTCAATTTAGTAACACTTGAAGCTAGATCACGTCATCGGTTTCCTTATCTTTGTCTACAGTATGTACCATTTACAGTCTAACTTGTGTTAAGCAACCACCCCTTTAAGCAGCCAACCTGCCTTAAACAACCACTACAGAAAGTCCTATTGTTAGATTTAGTGTTCATCAATTTGTGTTAAGCAGCCAACCTGTCTTAAACAGCCAATTTATTCTGTCCCATTCACTGGCCTCTAAACACAAGTTTGACTTTACATTAACAAACACAAATTTACGCGGGCTCATATATGATTTCAAGTCCTACTGAGGCATTGCGAATGCGTTTACCTGCGAGTTGGAGACGACCTCTGAGAAGCGCTCGTAGTGGATGGCTCCCGTGGATTCCTGCGGTACTCGGTAAATCGTCACGACGAGCTGGACACCAAACAACGGGATTAGTACGAACGTTGCTCGCAGGGCCCGCCTGGAAGGTGTTAGTAATTTAAAGGCACATAAAAGGATATGCGTACAATTAAATTACTGGAAAAATATATGGAGATCTTTAATTATGTTCATAAAAGTCATGAGAATTAATTTACGAATGCATTGAGATCCTCTTAAATAGACTCCTTTAACATAAGTTATTCTGTGCTAGAAATATACTTGTCTCCAATTCAATCATGTTCATCAACAACCTGTTTGTTTACATATTCAAAATGACGAATTCTGATTGGTCGGTTCAAACATTTGTGTATCAACTGTCAATGTCAGGAGTGAAGAATCACACAATCTGAATTATTAAACTGGTTAATCTGGGTTATTTCTTGATGGCTTTCACGTTTAAGTTGGTCTGATGGGTCTTTTTCTGATAACTATTTGAATCTTACCAAAAGTATATCATATAATATAGTTGGATATAGCATTAATCTCCTTTTATGTGCCTTTAATTATATGTTTATTTCCCCATTGGTGTAGTACTGGTGTAGTATCAAGGGAGCAGAAATTGAGAGTGATTTATTCAAATTGTAAGAACTTGTTTCACAAACGATGTTAAATAGATAAGTTACAACTAAACTTAATTAATGTTATGGGTCATTAACCTTTATAGTGCTGAAACCTACTTTATGCTGATGCAAACAGGTCGGATCCAGGCCAGCCCCCAATTAAAATGGCGGCTGGCCTGTGATCTAACCTGTTTGCAAGTCTGAGTATCTTTCTTCATCAAGACTAGGCAGATTTATAAGGTTTTGGAAAGCAGCCGACATGAAATCCATTTTTAGAAAATTACCCAGTATTCTAAGAGTTAATATTTGGCCTCTCTTTCGCCCAAGAAGTTTACCACGGTATCCAAACACATAGTTGTGCTCGACAAGTATTTGGACATATCCGTCTGACATACTTCGGAAAAACCTAATGATCCAAAATTCAAAACTCGCGATCAAAACAAAGTTTCCGAAAAAAAAAGCACTACGACTTATAGTATATAAGATAATTATATTATATTTTAAGTTGCTTTACTGATTTTTCAATACCACAATTGTGCGCTCAATTTGATTGATTTTAATTTAGCACCTTTTTACTCAATCGTTTGCCAATCATATAGCGGCGTTTCATATATAGTAACCAACATTATCCCTTTCTGATCTATTTTAACACAATTCCAAGAAAAGGAAGATGTGTCATCATATGAGATACTCCAAATTCTGACTTTTTTCCTGAACTAATGGCCCGATTATGCGCGAGTCGAGACAAAGATTACATTATTAAACCAATATTCTGACCGTTTGTGATATACGGCCTATTTCTGTCGGCCTTATTACACAGCAAACCCCGTTCATATCAAAGATAACATCATTGTCGATTATTGCCATATTTTGTTTCCCATCGATTGTTTGGATGCTTAAAGCTTGTTCAAAGCCACTCTCGATGAGTGCTTCTTGGATACTACACCAGTACTCGCGCCGATTTGTTGGCTAGTTACGGGAATTGTCACCTCGCCTAACGGGGATTCGAACCCGGGACCCTCGGTACAAGAGACCGACGATCTACCTCTGCACCACTGTCAGCCAACGTATTGCTTTACTCAAATGCAATTCTGGTAAACGCGATAGTATTATTAGTAGAATCCAGTTCCACAACGAATGAATTGGACTGGACAGAGTCGAAGACAATTCGCTATTTAGATTAAGAAATATTGAAATTCATCGTGTAACTGCAGACAAGTAAAATGGATAAAACGCACAAGCAAATATCACGTGATGGTACGCGTCTCCATTACAAATCGAAGGATTCGATGCCAAATCCTGAGCTTTAGTAACCTTGGACCGTCGATATTGCCTATCAAATCTCAAATCTGGCCATGAGAATAAACTAATAACCAGGGCTTTTTTACGTTGTATAACAGGGGCCCCTAAAAGTCACCATCCAAATTGGAAATATCTTTAAAATCATGCATTTTTCCCAAACATTCAAAGTCATACCAGCGTTCTGTCTTCCCAATACATCCGTTTCAGCGATAGATCTTCCCAAATTCAACAGGCTCGGGCCTCTTCCCAATTTAATGAAAAAGCAGCCCTGGTACCGGTGGTTAGTTTTCAGTTTGGTTTTGTAATCTTGTGTAATGGAGAGATAGGGGTCCTTGTGTACATATGGGCTACTTAAACATTTCCGTCGATGCTTCCTGAGTTAATACCCACCAATTGGTGATAGTGTCATTTGGCAAGACACTACAGAGTGTTAGCCTTGTACTGGGGTATATTGGAAAGCCACAATATAGCTAGAAATTGTTGAAAAGCGTTAAATCCATAGCAAGCAAGAAATAAACATTTCTATAAATATGATATTTTGTAATGATTCTTAAAGGCACATTAAAGGAGATTAATGCTTTATCAAACTATATCATTTGGTAAACCTTTGGTCAGATTCAAATAGTTATCATCAAATTCCCCATCAGCACAACTTAAACGTGAATGCCAACAAGAAATAACCCAGATTAACCAGTTTAATTGTGTGATTTTTCACCCCTGTCCTTGACAGTTGATACACAAATGTTTGAACCGACCAATTAGAATTCGTTATTTTAAATATGTAAACAAACAGGTTGTTGATAAACATGATTGAATTGGAGACTACTATATTTCAAGCACAAAATAACGTATGTTTAAGGAGTCTATTTAATAGGGTCTAAATGCATCCGTAAATTAATTTTCATGACCTATATGAAAATAATAAAAGAATTCCATATATTTTTTATTAATTTATTTGTACTTTTCTCCTTTTATGTGCCTTTAAGTAGCTCAATTAACTTACCTAAAATTGCTTGGTTCATTAGGATGTACTTGTATTTGAGTCAGCAATATCTTCAGCATCGCACAAAGAAAGAAAACGTTAACCTGTTGTTGAAAGAAAACAGAATTAAATACAAAACCAGCAATTCTTAACGTCGAATTGGTAGTTTATCGAAGATGCACGAATGAATAGATAAATTGACTTGGTAATCTACTTCAAATGTCGTTAAAATGTATTTTTCTTTTAACTGTTTGACTTACCGTGTCACGGTTAACCTTTCCCAAACGCCAAGTTTTCGACTGTCCCAAATTGAGAGAGTTTGCAGACAACATTTCAAAATGTGATGGAAGTGAAAAATAATATTTTGATTGGGCAGAAAACGTTGTGGGAAAAGGAGAAATTGCTCGTCAAGAGTTATTTCTCATTTTCCCACAATGTTTTCCATAGTCTGCAACAAGTTGGTCAAATGTCGTTATTGTTTGGGAAAGGGTTAACCCACGATATGATCTTATGTAATGGGTTAAAACGAAAGAAGTAAAAAGCCATAGTACAGTGAACCCTCGTTTATCCGGACACCGATTATCCGGATGTCTCGCAATCCGAATAAAATTGTAAGGGAACGGAATTATTGGACCAGTTTATTGCAGACGACTTTTGAAAACATTGTGGGTAAAGGAGAAATTGCTCGTGACGAGTATCAGTTTTAACCCGATGTATTATAGGCTTATGTGATATATACTAGACTTGATTTGATATGTCTTTTCAAAGACCAAACGACATTGGAAGAAGTATGTTGCATCTAAAACAATATGTTGTCCTGCTTATTAGATTTAGGCGAATGGCTTGTAACAAATGGGTCCTAGGTTTGAACCCCAGTGGTGCCTCTGGTTGCGTGTGAGTGTCTTTTGGTAAGACACCTTAGAGCCCTAGCCTTGTTCCAGGTAAGTCGTAAGATAACTGAACAAATATTGACAGAACAGAACAGAACAGAACAGAACATATTTTATTAAACAAGGACATAGTACATAGTCATATTATACATAGTTTGTACAAAGTATTATACCATGTGGTTTTTAAGGAAAGTTATACTAAACACGTAAAACAATATTTGATTATCAAAGAGTGAAGAAATTAGTAAAAAATGGTAATTAAGATTGTTGTGTATGATTATGAATGCTTAGGAATAGTTGACGTGCCTCCAATGCTGTTTTTATGTATTTTGCCAAATTAATTAGTAAAACTTCATTATTTGTAGACATGAGAGCAATGATCTTAAAACTTTACAAATACAAATAAAATGATAAACGTCCTCAATGTCATGGGATGTGCAACACATTCAAAATCTCTTATTTCGAGGTAAAGCATTCTGGGTGCAACACCCTGTCTGTATCCTAAGAGAGTGTGCCGATAATCTCATTCTCGACAAAAAGAATCTAAGATTTGGCGGCAAAATGTCTAAGTATTGTTCATACTCAAAATAAGGTTTAAAATATCTTAGTTCTGAAAGAGATGACACGGCGCTCAAACTATATCAAAAAGCAAGCGAATAACCAAGTACATCTGTCTATACTTACGATCAAGCAAGCCAAATTTGGAGCATACAGTATCCACTCTTTTCCCCCGAGACTTATTGCCCAGCAACTATAAGAGTTGAGAAAATATGTCAAGAGAAAATTCAATTGGTTCATCTCATGTACAGGGTTTTTAAAATGATTGTAGGAAAATTTGAAATATAGCATTTACATGTTAAAGCAAGTATTTTATTTTTGTCCAAACCAAAACAATGGAGCGGAATAAGAATTTCCCCTTTGCATTGCGTTTTGAGGTTCAAACCTTCTTTCTATGTTTTTTCTTTGCAGCTACTATATAAAAGGCTTTTAAAGAATGTTTCTTTTTTATATGTTTTACTGACTGACTTATATAGAACAAGTTGAGTGCCTTCTCTTAAGCCAAACACATTTAAAAGAATGAAGGCAAATTATACAAGATAGTGTCAACTTACTACTCTCAAAATGTAAAGACAGACGCAATCTTTAGTAGCAAATAGGCTAGAACACAGGCCAGCAGCCAATTAAGTTGGCGACTGGCATGGGTCTAGCCTCTTTGCATAAGCATGAAGTCGGTTCCAGCACTCTAAGGGTTTATGACAACTATGTCACAGTTGTCTTTGATTTCTTACCTCTCATTTGCAATGACCAGTCGTAGAACAGCATACGTTAATGAGAATATGAACGGTATACCTGCAGATATAAGAAAAACATGACCTTTGAAGTAACAAAGAGACTATCAAAGTAACGAAATGGCAAAGAAAGAAAGATAGAATGTAAAGGAAGGAAGGAAAGCAAGGAAGACTGAAAGACTGAAAGAAAGAAAGACTGAAAGAAAGAAAGAAAGAAAGAAAGAAAGAAAGAAAGAAAGAAAGAAAGAAAGAAAGAAAGAAAGAAAGAAAAGAAAGAAAGAAAGAAAGAAAGAAAGAAAGAAAGAAAGAAAGAAAAAAAGAAAGAAAGAAAGAAAGGAAGGAAGGAAGGAAGGAAGGAAGGAAGGAAGGAAGGAAGGAAGGAAGGAAGGAAGGAAGGAAGGTAGGAAGGAAGGAAGGAAGGAAGGAAGGAAGGAAGGAAGGAAGGAAGGAAGGAAGGAAGGAAGGAAGGAAGTAAGGAAGGAAGGAAGGAAGGAAGGAAGGAAGGAAGGAAGGAAGGAAGGAAGGAAGGAAGGAAGGAAGGAAGGAAGGAAACGGAAGGAAGGAAGGAAGGAAGGAAGGAAGGAAGGAAGGAAGGAAGGAAGGAAGGAAGGAAGGAAGGAAGGAAGGAAGGAAGGAAGGAAGGAAGGAAGGAAGGAGGGAAGGAAGGAAGGAAGGAAGGAAGGAAGGAAGGAAGGAAGGAAGGAAGGAAGGAAGGAAGGAAGGAAGGAAGGAAGGAAGGAAGGAAGGAAGGAAGGAAGGAAGGAAGGAAGGAAGGAAGGAAGGAAGGAAGGAAGGAATTTAAGACACTAAGAAAGAAGGAAAGGAGAGAAGACGGAAAGAAAAATGATGAGAAAAAAAGAACGGTAAAGAGAAAAAGAAAGACAGAGAGAAAAGGAAAGCAAGAAAAGCAGAAAGGAAAAAGCTAGAAGGAAGTTCTAAAGAAGAAAGAAATAAAATCCAGCAGTACTCTTTGAATGCATGGTTCGAGCAATAAAACCAAACTAACCTTTAACGTTCTAAAGAAGAAAGAAATAAAATCCAGCAGTACTCTTTGAATGCATGGTTCGAGCAATAAAACCAAACTAACCTTTAACATTTTTATCGTCAAACCGCCTTTATCCCAAAGATAATCAACATGAAATGTATTGTCAATAATTACGGCTCACCCAAGCCCCACCCTAAAAGAAAATGTACAAACATAAACATAACTAAATGAAGAAAAGTAAAAGTAAAAAGAAACTTACCCCACCCAGCTATGTACAGGTAGAGAAGACGTTTGGGCGGCGAGAATGCGTTGACGACCAATCTGTACAGATAAAGTCCCTCGCAGAACATCCAGGCATAGTTAGTGCTCGTCAAATAGAGCTTTAAGAACGATAGCAGCCTACAGCTTCCCTAGAACGAGAATTTATTTTGCTATTCCCACGCTGTCAGAGATATGACATTTTCCAGAAATATCAAGGATAATTGTACTAATTTACTAATGTGTAAATATCACAGATGCAGCAGCATGGCTTCTTACTGAATCTACCCAAAATTTTGCAAAAATCGTTAAAAATCGGAGATTTGACCCGAACTGGAGTTTTTGTTTCAGGTCATAGTCATAGAAGGGCACATTAATTTTGATAATTAAAGTTAAAATAGAGAAATAAACTTCCTTTTCATGATATTCTTTGGTTAAATTTATACAATTATTGATTCTGATATCACAGGGCCACTTTAGCCCTTTTGTGAACTATAAGGGTTTTATTTCTAAGCATCTACATTTCCACCAGAAGTGGCGGTTCATTTGAATAACAGGATGCTGATTGTTCTCCAAATTATATGGAGATCCGATTAGCAATTAAGCTTCATACGTTCTTCAAAAAAAACCATAAGCTTGAAATTTCATTAAAACTGAATACATTATGATGTGTTGTAAGAACCAACGACAAAGAATGGAAATGAAAAAGAATTAAAACATTAAATAAATATATTTCACAAACAACATACAACGATTGATGTTCGTGTTATTAAAAAATCGACTGAAGGGCTAGAAGCCCCTTTTCAGAGCTAGGAGTACATTTGCATAATTTATGTACCGCCATGGTAAACTTTAGCCAATCCCAAGGGGCTATTAAGATCACATGTTTTATTTAGCTAATGAGATACTTGTTTTCAATTTCTGCGTAGTTTTCAGAAAGAGCAAGGCAATCTCTAATTTAATTCAAGCAATGTAGTACCACATTAATTTCAGTATTGGAAGTCCAATTTCGGACATTCTTTGAGAAATATGGTAGCAAAACATTGCAAATAAATGATAGATTTGCTCGTTTCAATACTTACTGTATTTCTGTACAAGACTGTCTCGGTGGTGTTTGGGTTTGTCAGCTTATCGTGCGTGACTAGTAGATTCCATAGTATTATGACAATTCCACTCAAAATGAACGACACAAAAAAGTTGATATGAATCCGAATTCGATGTTGACTTCTTAACGACCTAAAAAACATAAATGTACATGTTAATTAAGACTTGGATACGGTACCAATAGAAAAGAAATAATTGATACTCAAACCGATTAAATCTGGTTCCCCTTGCTGCAAATGAGCATTGATGCGATCTAGTACCAAAAAGTAGTTCCATTTAGAATGTTTTATTCTCGACTTCTGGTGCATAACTTTGCTAGTTAGAAATGACCCGTAGAACTTTGATCTGTTTTCTTTATGGAAGACAGTCGTGCAATACTCCCGAAGTCTGTTTTGATTGCCTATTGCAAGTACATTAGTTTTTGAATGAGAGAATTAATCCTGGTGCTTCAGTCAGATTCAGTCAAGTTTGTGTACTTCCTTCCAGATGATATTGGTATAAATTGCTTCGAAGCCACAGATATATGCCAAACATGAATATCATTTTCTTCTTATCTGTCCCTTTAGAAATAACAATCGCAATCAATTCTTAAAACCACATTTCCATGAATGGCCAACCCTAAACAGGATTGAAACATCAATGACAACGGAAAGACAAGCTCAAAAAGTCTAAACATTGCGAAATATATTATTAGGGGCAATATCATGTCTAAACATTACTAATTTTATCATTTTATCATAGAGGCGAATATCTCGATTAAACCATTATTCTTATTGTAACAACACCATAACATCACCATTGGTTAAAGAAAACCATGCGACACTTACCTGTAATAAAGAAATACCAGAAGAGCTGGTAACAGAAGCATAAGACTGGCAACTTGGCAGCCCACACTGATGTATATTGTCGTCCGCATCTCCTGAAAATGAGGAAAGAAAGTTATGTTTGTGTAATCGAATCTTCCCTCATAATACGATGCATGGTTCATCATGGATGGAGGTTAGCCCCAACCCCCTATTTCACGGCCCAATATGAGCCGGTACGTACCATCGACATTCTGTTAGTCAGCTGGGAGACTACCTCCCATGAAAAATCAAATATAGAGCTACATTGATTTGAACCGACGTGGATAAGGATTTGTATTTTTAGTTCAGTATTCTAGCCGCAATGCCACGGAGGCACAATCAATTTAGAATTGGGACAAATCGTGAAGCCTTTTTAGAATAAATATAGATACATGTACATCCCTGATAACGCTTGCATTTATGTGTTTTAGGACATAATCTTTATGGTAGAAATCAATTTCTTTATAGAAGGAAATTGGGTTTTCGTTTGAAACCACGTCTTTAGCATTTTTGCATGTAAGCCTGGTGTATATCTCATATACGGTTTGTACGCTTTATTTCTCCATCAAAGTATGTTTAAAAGGGAAAAGGGCGTCTCAGAAAAAGCGTTAACTTAGACGTGAATGAAACATAAGTCCTACATGTGAAAACTTTACTGTACTTTTAAAACACTTGTCATGATTCCATTCACAAAAACAAAGTTACCGTTGGGATAAAAGGTTTACAAAAATTTTGTAAACGTAGACGTAAAGTTACGACTCTTACTGAGCCAGACAAAGGACGATTGATAATTACGATGAGAGAAAACTTTACCTCGTAGCTTAAACAGGGCGTATAGTCCGTCCATTCCCGATTCTCTTTCCGTAACCAGGTGCCATCTTTGGCACATTCCTTTACCGCCTTACCTGGTAAGAAAAGGGAAATGTGGTCAGTGTGTAAAATCGAGTAAAATCTAAAAGAGGACTGCTATGAAATCTAACCTGTTTGCCTCTCTGAGTAACTTTCCTCAACAAAATTAAGAATATATTTAAGGTTATCAAAGCAGATAACAAGAAAATATAATTTAAGAAAAAATATTCAGCATTCTTAGGGTTAAACATATAATGCGAGTGATTTATCAGCTCTCAGGTTTTTTTTTCATGAATTGGGAAGAAGCCCAAGCCTGTTGAATTTTGGAAAGTTTAATTGCTGAAATTGCGGAATTGGGAGCCAAAAAGCTGGTGTTACTTCAAATATTTGGGGAAAATGCATGTCTTCAAAGAAATTTCCATTTTTGAAAGGTGCCTTTTATAGGCTATTGGTATGTAACAGGAAAGAATCCTGGCTAAAATCGTCATTCAAAAAGCTTACGTGTCGGAATCGAGTACTTCAAGAATCTCGGACACGTGATGTAGCTTCTCGCCGCAGGTGAACCCGTCTCCCAGCAACCGTAACCATCCCACGTGCTCGCACACGACGTCTGATTGGTCGAGGCGAACGTTCGAAGCTGTTGGCGGCAGCACTGTCGCGCGTCCTCGCAACAGAGCGTCCATCTTTGACACTCGTCAGGCGTCAGCGTCGAGCAGATGGCGTCGGTGATGGTCCCATTCTTGAAGTCCGGCGCGAACTTGGTGCCGACGACATAGCCTGTGCTGTTGGTAGTCACGGTGAGGTGGTTGTCAAGAAAGGAGGCCGTTAAGGGTGCGTCCTCGGCGTTGAAAAGGAAGAAGTAGCACCAGGAGCAGGCATGCACGTTAAAGTCGTCTGGGTGGTACTGGCCGATTTTGCTCCTGCACATGTCGCCCCGGGGACTCGAACCCGCTACCACCTGGAATTGAATAGAATAGAATACGTGCTTTTTAATCATGATTTCATTCCCATCTTTAAGGACGTGGTGATATACCCGATGGAAATTGAAAACGCATATTTACATTCATGCTTTACCTCATAAGCTGATCTGGTAGCATGTTTATCTTGGAATAAAGGGGTCTTAAGTTCAATACCCTTCTCCGTCATTATTGGTAACACATCATAGTGCACGCTAAATGACCTTAGCTGTCGATACGCCTTAAAACACCATTAATTAATTAGTTAGTTCGTTCGTTCGTTCGTTCGTTCGTTCGTTCGTTCGTTCGTTCGTTCGTTCGTTCGTTCGTTCGTTCGTTCGTTCGTTCGTTCGTTCGTTCGTTCGTTCGTTCGTTCGTTCGTTCGTTCGTTCGTTCGTTCGTTCGTTCGTTCGTTCGTTCGTTCGTTCGTTCGTTCGTTCGTTCGTTCGTTCGTTCGTTCGTTCGTTCGTTCATTCATTCATTCATTCATTCATTCATTCATTCATTCATTCATTCATTCATTCATTCATTGCAACCTTTCAGAAATCCACATTCGGAGTGAGTACTGGTTATGTATCTAGGAAGAAGAATCGAAAGTGATCTAAGTTGTTAGATCTTGTTTCACAATCGATGTAAAATGAATAGGTTTTAACTAAGCAAATGTGGCGGTTAAGACTCACGAGGGAAATTCGGAGAGACAGCTTCGGGTTTTATGAAATATCCCCCGTGTGAGATATAAGTCCCCACTTTGACGCTTTCTGGGGAGGAGTAAACTGGTTTAAGCACTCTACAATTTTGTGCTAATGCTGATTAATTACAGATTTATGTCTGTTCTTGTATTAACCCGCATAGTGCTGGAACCGACTCCATGCCTATCGCAAACAGGTTAGATCCATGCCAACCGCCAAGTAAATTGGCGACTGGCTTGTGATCTAACCTCTTTGCTACTCTGAGTAGCTTTCCTCAACAAATTTAAGGAGATATTTAAGGTTTTGGAAAGAAGACGGCACCAAAATCTATGAGAATTACCCAGCATTCAAAGCGAAACACGTATATTGTATTTAGTCAGGATGTGGGGGAGGGGGGGGGGGTGCCCTGGTGGTTAGAGTACAAAATAGTCCATCTCTGCATGGGTTCAAGAACCGGTATTGAACTTTCAGGAGAGGTTGTTTAATGGTTCGCATATGTAATTTCGGTGGTTTTAAAAACTATAATAGGTAGCTAAGTAAGCGGACTACATCTATCTTTTTTTTTTTGCGTTACCTTTGAGATTTCAGGGTTACGACAATTTGGTAAATTTTGTCGTAAAGTTACGGCTATTTGGTAAACGTTGTCATAAAGTTACGAATCTTTGTAAAACAGGCTGGTACCGTTTTAGTAAAAAGCTTGAGGGAACTTCCTGCGTAAGTAAAACTAACATAGATGGATAGTTTCTGAAATGAAAGTTCAATATTGCAGTGTAACATGTCATTGAAAGCGTCTCGGAGAGACGATTCCAATGATGTGTTACTTTGCAATATTTCTAAGCCACATAGTTAATTAAGAGTGATGTTGCTTCGAACTTACGCACATTTTAGGCGTAATATGTTTAATAAAACGGTACCCTGGAATGTACGACCTACCTGAATAGTGAATAAGAGTAAAACCCAACTAGCTGACATCATTTGCTGGTCAAACAACCCTGAAACATGCAAAATATTAAAGATAAAACTATAAAACACTTTTATCAACTGTCAATGATTGGCTTGTCGGTTCGGTTCGAATCCCATGAGAAGCGAGGTTCACCTTGTGACCTTTCATCCCCATTCCACTTTCGGCGCAAGTATTGGTTATATATCCAGGAAGATTAATCGAGAGCGGTTAATCTTTGTTGTATGAACTTGTTTCACAATCGATGAAAAAATGAATAACTAACCTAAATTTAACTAAACTTGATAGCTATGAAATTCAAAAGAATGTAATTACATCATTAAAAAAATAAATCAAGTGTCAATGAATAATTTCAAATTATTCATTGAATAAAATTTATGGTAAACATACAGTAATATGGGTTCATTAAAATCGAATATTCGAATACTATTTTGCTATTCGAATATTCGACCCGCTATTCGAATATTCGAATATTCGTTCCCATCCCTAATAATTTGAAATATCAAATGAATACGATTATACAATCAAAAAACTATTTCATAAAATGTCATCAAAGGTCATTGATTTAACTTGAGATTTCAGGAAGCAGCTCGGATTAATGCCTCAAGAAGAAAGGTTGTTCATTTCATTTTCGTCATCCGTTACCAGGAGTGGCTAATTCTGATTTTGATCCACATGTCCGTAAATGTCAAAGAATCCCCTGCATTTGTCCGCATAGTGATTATATATTTAATCCTATCATGAATCCACTTGTCCCTTAATGCTTTTGGACAAGCCGTACAATGCGGACAATCGGTTCTGCTTCCTTTTGTAACCTTTTCTGATTCAAGATTTCGAAATGCAAATCACCATTCACGAACATCTAAGCCACGGTCACAGGTGTTATGTATGCCGTCAGACTAATTTATCTAATTGTTGGCAAATAAACGTGTCTTTGATGAGCATATACCATGGCATATGTCGATTACAATGCATGCAACATGTGCAAAAACATCAAACGTTTTATTTCGACAGAAACGGTAATAAAAGGAGTGGTAGTAAAACTATTATGCCAGTCAATGTCCAGGAAGCTATTACCACGAGTATCATGTTTTGAGTATAATTCTTGGAAAGTTATGTAATATCGGCAGATATAATCAGCTCGTATGAATGTCTCGTGACCTAGATTTCCTTAACCCTTTACCAAACGCCAAATTTTCGACTGTCCCAAATTACAAAAAGAGTTTGCCGACGACATTTCAAAATGTGATGAAATTTGAAAGTCAACATATGATAGGATAGAAAACATTATGGGAAAAGGAGAAATTGCTCATTACGAACAATTTCTCCTTTTCCCGCAATGTTTTCCGTAGTGTCCTGCAACAAAGTGGTCAAATATCGTTATTTTTTGGTTAACTGTATATACGCCTGGGTCATTCGGACTTCGATTTCCTTAGATTATTTCTGGTAGAAGGCCCTCTGCCTCTGATTTAAGCTATTCATGTGTTTGGATCAATCGTATCTACTCGGCAATCCCCGTAACAAGTCGGTAGATATACCTCGTAGGCAGTACATGAATACACCAGAAATCCTGGGGTAATTCGCCTTATTTCCGGCGGATAACGCAAAATGCACACAGGCACTAAATATGTATTTGAATACACACAAATTGGATATATATCACAATTGAATGGATTTTTTACCCTTTTCATTAAAGATGATCATATCAACACATCTTTGTTTCATATTTTGTCAATCGGCTCTTTTCGGCAATCCCCGGCTTGTTACTGGGATTGCCGAGTAGATACGATTGGCCCTTCGTTGGTGACCTACTTTCAAAAATGGCTCCCCATTACCTCCGAGGTTATTTTAAGAAATGGCCGAGGTGTTCCGAATGGTGTTTGGATATGTACAGCTTCGTTTCTTCCGGTTTGAGGAATGCCATTGTAATTATTTACAACCTCTCTATTGTCAGTGTTGTTTCTTTGCGAAATGTGCTAAGATGTATGGACGAGTAATTTATCTTACGAGATAAACTTCAAGTGAGTGCCTTAGGGTTCTACGTGGTACAGTGGTTAAGAACTTAGAGTCTTAGAACTCGGGGCTCCAGGTTCGAGCCCCACCGTGGCCTCGGGTTTCGTGAGGGCGTCCTTTGGCAAGACACCTTACATTCCTGGCCTTGTTCTTGTAAATCTAGAAAAGCCGTTATGTAAATGAATAAATGTTGACACGGAATTATACACCATATGAACAAACAAACAAAGTAATCTTAGCGTTAGTCTTAAAGCGCTGGAACCGACTTATACTAATGCAAACAGATAAGATCCATGCCAGTCGCCAAATAACTTGGCGGCTGGCCTGTCATCTAACTTGTTTGCTACTCTGAGTATCTTTCCTCATCAGAATTTAGCAGATATATAAACTTTTGAAAAGTAGACGAAAATGTATTCTAAGAAAATTACCCAGCAATCTTAGCGTGAAAGATGAATACTCCTTCATTCATATGTCGATTGTCCTTGTATTGCGCCTGTCTTATACAGACTCGTAAATGTACGTCTGAGTTTACAAAACGGCCATAACCCTTTGATATCAAAGACTACTTTGATCTTAAGAGTAAAAAAATGGATATGCTTATATAAGTACGATGATGATTTCACAGGCAAGACTTACGTTCTATTTACGTCCTTGTTAACGTTATAAAGTGTCTTGCCACAGGACAATCCCACGAAATCAGAAGAACCGGGTTGGCTCGAACCCAGAACTCCCCCACCCTTTTTTATGACCACCACCTTATAAGCAACACAGGCCCCTCTTATATTACAATCATCAAGATTGAGTATTGCGAAGGAAATACTGCTGTCTGTTAGAAGTATGGTTAATTAGGTACTTTGTAAGCCAGTGAATCTGCGTAAGACGAGGTGAAAATTGCCGGGACTAACCCACGATCCAGAATACAGGAAGCAGTCATCGAGAGTGAATTTTCGAAAGCTTCAAGCTTCCGTCACAATCGATGTTAAATAAATAGGTTAAAACTTAACCTCTGTATCGAACTTTCAACCTTCTACACGTTCATGGGTAGGTGAAGGTCGCGACCATCCTTCTCCACTCTGTACACACCTTAAAAGCATACTAGTTAGCGCTAAAAAACGGCAAAGCTTGGTAATACGAATTACAAATCATGATAGAACATGTTGAAATATAGCGAAAAATCACAAGATCATGACAATTTAACGCCTGCACTATCTATTATCTATTTTTCAAAGTGTTATTTTCATAAATTTGGTGCCCACCAATTTAACTTTATTCCTTACATTTGAGTAACATACTAAATAGCATTAAGCGCTCAGATTAATGAGTGACGTTTGCCTGGTTAGAAAAATCCCGTGAAACACACAAAAATACAGTACTTCATCCAATATTAACAAGAACATTTAAAATGGAAAATCTCTTGGGTTTTATTGGATCCCACTGTTTCTAGGCTGACCTAGTTTTATCGCAAATTGTAAACAAACCTTATACAATTCACTTTCTTAAAACCATAATGTGAACGTGTTACAGTCTCAGTTCCGTTGTATAAGGGAATTTAAAGTATAGATAAATCAATTTTCAATTATTCTATAACTTTCATAATCTAAGTTTAAATAGGCGCAAGTATGGCTTTAATAAATTGTTGACGCGACGTTAAACAGAATTCAAACAAAAAGACGATCTATATGTGCAAGTAAGGTTAGGGAAAGAACCTAAGCCTTGTTTTCTCGGAGGACCACGTAATTAATGTATCGAATTACAGACTAGCGATATATTGGCCCTACCGGATAGGTTATACACGAGTAAAATTGCGGATAATAAATGGGCTCGGAGGAAGAATGATTCCATTTCTACCGGTTGATTGGGTTTCCCCGATAGATATGTAATCATCGTGATTTATAGATGAGGCGATCGCAGCGACCCCACGGGGGAGACTCCGTTCTCCTGTCTCCGAAAAGACGATACCGGGCTTATGAAGGATGTGTTTTGTCACTTGGATGGTATTTTTAAGATATGACACTATAATATCTTATTCATTTTTGCTAAATATCTTCTCACAAAAGCCTATAATAAATTTGTTGTATTGTTAAATTATATATCATTATGATTTTGTAGGGTTAGATGGTGGATGACCATGACCCCTTCGATCTAAATACGTGGATAATTAAGACATGAAAAAAAATGTGACACTACAACATGGGCAAGGGGTTCCTGCGTGTCCCAGTCGTTAAAGTACCGGACCAAGAACACGTTGGGCCCCTGTTTCGAGCCCCATTGACACATCTGGGTTTATGGGAGTGACCTTTGGCAAGTCACTTCAGAGCCCAAACCTAGTACTGGTTGATTTAGGAAAGCCGTTACATAAATGGAAAAATGTTGATACGGCGTTAGACACCATAGAAACAAACTATAATATAGGAATCATTTCCGTGGTGTTGAGTAACATGTCTTCTGGTGTTAAGTATATGTTAATTACGTATCTTTAGATATTTAACACGGACTTATTTGTGGTCAAGTGTATAAGGTACTAGATTTATACCACGTAGGTCATAGTTTCGAGCCCTCGCTACCCACTACTAGTGCCACCGGTCTTTATATCTTTCGTCCTATGACATCAAACCCCTTACGGGAACTTAGACGTTTTTCCTGGGGCATACCCGTACTTGGCTAGGTCCGCTTTTGTTTCGCCCAAGAATACCCTACGGTGAAAAACTTGGCCGCCTTCGGGGATCGAGCCCGGCTTGGCCGGTCTCCAGTTCTCGACGCTATTCACTACACCACCGTAGGAGTTTGGCAAGAGACCTTTTAACCATGGCTAAGTTATCTGTAATCTGCAATATACTGAAAACAATTTGGCATGATGTTTAATTATTTAAAGAAATAAGATGGTATTATAAATTTCCCATACAACACGTGTTGCAGAAACCTTAAAACGATTGTGACAAAAGAAAAAGTATTCAATGGTCGACAAGGGTTGACTTGTGTTAAATGTTTTAAGATGTTAGATGATGGTCCAGAGTGGTCAGATGGTTAATGTGGTGAACCTGCACCTCGGGGGCTTTGGGTTCAATCCCTAACAGAACAACATGTTTCTTTAGAACAACATTTTAGAGCCCTTCATCAGTACTTGTAAATCACAGAAAAGCCGTAACATTGAATTATCCACATTGGCTGGTTAGGCCGTATGGAACCATCGGCATTCCACGCTTCCTTTCATAAAGATTAAGAGCCCCATGTGGAGAGCGTTTTGTGACTTCAAATTCTTGTCTCTAAACACTAGGCCAGAAAGCCCGTATAATCATTTGTAAACCCTTAGAATGCTGGGTAATTTTCTACAAATAATTTTTGTGTCGTCTGCTTTTTAAAACCTTCGATATCTGCTAAATTTTGGTTGAAAAAGATACCCAGTGTAGCAAACTGGTTAGATCACAGGCCAGCCGCCAATTTACCTGGCGGCTGGCCTGGATCTAATCTGATTGCATAAGCATGGAATCGGTTCCAGCACTATAAGGGTTAAAGATAACAACTGTCATGACCATGTTATTAAGAGGGACTGATTGGTGGTCGTTAGAGGTCCTAACAAGGCCCGTAGAAAATCATCTGTAATGGGCGCGTCAATTTTTGCGACGACATCAAGTTAAAGTTTTACGATCAAGAGTTTTCGTGACTCTGGTATCAACTGACAAACACACACGCTGGTCGTGAAAGGTGACCTTAGAAACACATTAGTGACACATGTATTGGTTATTGTTCGTTTAAAAGTGGACCGAAGATGATGTCTGATTGATTGAGAATTGTGTTCCATTTTTTTATATAGAACTTTTAAATTGCATAGTCTAAAAATGAACTGTGGTATAACTGAAAACATGCTGAAAAACTCGCTAATGCATTACCAAACAATAACGACATTTAACCACTTTGTTGCAGACGACTCTAGAAAACATTATGGGAAACGGAGAAATTGCTCATAATGAGCAATCCTTTCTTTTCCCACGATGTTTTCTGCCCTATCAGAAGATTATTTTCCAATTCCATCACATTTTGAAAAGTCGTCTGCAAACTCTTTCAATTGGGAAAATTGTCAGTCGAAAATTTGTTGTTTGGGAAAGGGATAACTGAAAACTTCAGTCACAAACCGAATTACAAAGTCACAAAATCACAATTGCTGTTATAAGCAAGATGCATATCATTGAAATAATGCATTCGAAATGCCAATTGAAATCGAAAGAATAGTATACAATTTCACAGCAGATGACGTTTGAATTGATGTTATGCTAGAGTAAAACTTGATATACATTTCTAACAATTTCTGTAATTATATTTCGAGTTTATAGATCGTCTAACACTTACAATAGAAGGCGGTGTCACTTTGAGGAAATTTTTTTTTACTTTATTGTATATGGGATATATAAATGTGTCATCATTATCCAATACGAAAGTGACCAAGATCCATACTTGATGCCTTCTCGAATTTGAGTTTTGAAATGTACGATTTAGGCAATACAACGTTTTTACACTTTTGATAGTATCATCAATTTCCATCTTGTAACAAGGCTTTGCTACCAACAACCCCAATATGGCAAGTTCGCGGTTCTGCCTATGGCGTCTTAATTTGCTTTTAATTCGGGCTTTCAACAAACTATCTTATGATGAAATATGTAACAATTAATAGGTAATGTAATTGTAAAGTCGCTTAAACATGATTTAGAGTAAACACCCTACTTTTCTTTTGACCCGTTTATATATTATGTAGAACCACGTGGAAAAAGTGCGGTGGAAATCAAACACCAATTAGGACCAATACTTAGCAGCCAACTTCATCGCACATCACTTTGATAAACATCCTGTGTTCAATGCAAGGCTATAGCAAGCCATTCACGTATATGAGGGACATGCCATAGTCTTGCACTGAACCCTCGATACATAAACAAAAGCGCCCATAAAATCGGCTGGTTCCGTCCCATATCCATATATCTTCGTCTGCTGGGCCCATTATTGGGCGGATTGTCAGCTTTCTGAGTGAGTAAACAGGCATTGTCACCGCCAGCCGGAAACCAATTTATCTCACGGGGGCACAGACAAACGGATGCATTCGGGGGAACCAGCCGTAACCTATTACCGGACGAAAACGATGTTTGACTAGTTTGTTGCAGACGACTCTGGAAAACATTGTGGGAAAAAGAGGAATTGCTCTAAACGAGCAATTTCTCCTTTTCCCACAATGTTTTCTGCCCTATCAGAAGATTTCTTTTCAATTTCATCACATCTTGAAAAGTCGTCTGTAAACTCTTTCAATTTGGTACCGTCGCAAATTTGGTGTTTGGTAAAGGGTTGCTATCTGATAGAATGTGCTGTAAAAAATGTAAAAAAAAAAGATGATTTAAAGAATCAACATCTTCAGATAAACGACAACTTTCAATATTTGATATTTTAGAGGTGCTGAAAACCTGTGTTGTCATTGAATTCAGTAATTGTAAACGGTGCGTTGGGGCCTTCAATGCAATCGGAACTACTCGGGTATTTCCGTGAGCTGTGAAATACACCTCGGATATAAGTGTAGTGTTACAATTTTTCGGGTAAATCGGCATCCGCCAATTAACACATTTACTAAGCGTGCACGTTAAGTAGTTCAATGTGTATGGAAGTGTGGGACAGCCTTTTTAAATAATCTTTTTATTAGAAACTCATACCAAATGGCGAACTTGTTGTTGTGACATGTATACTTGTTTCCTCAATCAAATTTAACGACTTTTTTTATTTTACATTCAAGATCTATTTTTTAGAAACGAAAGTAAAGTGACGTCATTCTCGCGGGAAACAATATGGCGTCATCCCTATTATTTCAGAGGTGTTTTCTATTGGATAAACCCGATGTGTTCAGATTGCCTTCAATGCTTTGATTGAAAACATTGGTTATTAGATAGTTATGAGTACCACAACGTGATTAGACTGTCGACCCATTTCATAATCTTGGTTCAAGACATTCTTGTCCATTTCAATTATTTTACGTATTCATTGAATAAGCGATTGATCATTAAAGAAAATTAACATAGAATTTATCAGTATGCTTATTTCCTTTGTCATCATTGAGCTTGGAGTTGTCTATTAGGGTAATTGCTTTTGGAAAATTAAAACAGAAACGAACAATATGTCTGTTTACTGTGTATTCAATCGACTAGCAATTGTTCATTAAGAGAATTGCTTCATTATACAATGCTACTTTATAATGATTCAATTAGAGGCACAACTTCGAATCAATCGTCGGCATTTTTCGTGTCGAAAGCAAAATGTTACAACTATTTGCGATATGAAACCTGTTTGCACTGACAAAATTTAAATTTTGAAGCAAATTGCCCCACATCCCATGCTGTTCTTTTTTATTGCTTAAAAGGACTTTCTTACAGATTGGGATTTGAACGATTTGAAGTAAATAATCTTCTACCTATAAGATGACAACATAGAGTAACTTAATACTAGATCATTAACAGCTTTTAATCACCGTTTATAACCATACAGAAATGATACAGATCATTTGTATTGCAGATATTGTAATTCGTTTTAACGGGTTATTTCATAAACAACGAGCTATACTTAGAATAAGATGTGCTATATTTAGATACAGTCGTCACATTGGTCTGTGGAAATGTTAACAGTTCTTGTCACGTAAGATTAGCAAGCTGCGCAATAAGGAATTCATGCATTTATTTATAAACTGGCGCTCCCATGGAAGCGCTGACAGGCACGAAGGCTCACTTCACGCGAATTACTAGTCCAATGGATTTTACTGGATTTCAGCAGCTTAGAAGTAAATAAATTGGAAATGGTCTTTAGTTAAGTGACAATGACTACTTATAACAATTTGACGACATTTGATACTCCAAGAGCACTAAATCCTAAGCAAGTCCCTTTAAAACAAAGAAATGAAACGAACAAAACATCTCTGTTTGTACCAACACCTCTTAGAGAAGTCTCGCCATCGAAGCACTTATCTTTATTGCACATATTTGCTGTCCTTAACCCTCATATCAGAATGCTGGGTAATTTTCCAGAAAAATATTTTTGTGTTGTCTGCTTTCCAAAACCTTAAATATCTGCTTGATTTTCTAGAGGAAAGATGCTCAGAGTAGCAAACAGGTTAGATCACAGGCCAGACGCCAATTCAATTGGCGGCTGGCCTGTGATCCAACCCGTTTACATAAGCAAAAAGTCGGTTTCAGCACTATAAGAGTAAAGTCCAATATCCAAAGAACATTGGAAACTGGAAAGTGTTGGAGGTCGGCAAATTCGCAAGAAAGACGAGGAGTGATCAAAAGGCCTGCGGGAATGTCCTTCGTAATTTGTGAAGCCAACAAAAAGCCGTCCGCAACACATATATACGATTTCTGCTTGAGCGGAAGAAACCCGTCTAAAAGCCAGTCTATAACAAACTAATTTTCAAATTTTGATCTCGCACTGTTTACTTTTTTCGGCAAATAGATGTCAACGAAACTTCTTCGATGTTAGGGATTTCCCAATAACTTGCTCAGAAATTATTTCTTGCACAGCATGCATTTATTTGATTACTCTTTGTTTGAGAAACAATATACAAGTTGTATGTTCATAAGCAGTGTAATGGTTTCATGATGAAGGTCTATAGAGGTTGCTGATGAGTCTTTATTCTAAGAAAAAGATGCTCAGTAAGGTGTTGGTTTGGATGTATTTCGTTTTGCTTGAGGTTTAAATTTGTTTTTTCTATCTTTTACCCACAGCGCACTAAGGACGATAAAGCTTTTGTTTGGAGCATTTCCCCATAACCCCTCAGTATGTATGCTTTACCCCAATTTTGTCCCCAGACGCATTTTTCTTTCTTGATTTGTGGTCCTAATAGGCGTTTTTATCCCGTCACTAGTGCCATTTTAGGACCGATAACTAGGTGCTGTATAACATTTGTGATATCCGGCACTTACCATGTAACACATGCACGTGACGAATCATGACGTCATAAGAGCGCAATGACGTCAGGTTTACACCATTCTCTACTTATTTTTTCCTTTTTTTTCGTGTTTTATTTACATCTTGTTCTTTTGAAAGAATACATAAAGGTAACGGGATAAATAGAATAGATGGTTGGTGTCTTTGAATATGAAAAATTATCGGGCTCGGCATAGGAATATTATCAGTTTCGCCTTCGGCTTACCGGATAATATTCCTACGCCTTGCCCGATAACATTTCCAATTCACGGCACCAACTATCTATTCTCTCTATATGTATACCCATATCCACAATAACGTTTTGTTCTTGACAACGGCGCTTAATGACCTAAGCTGTCGATGCACTTAAAACGACGTTTTTACAAGCATAGGTTCCCCTGCCGAATACGAATGAAGGATATTGGCTTCAAAGAAGCGTGTAATTAATGCCTCGTATAATGTGTACGCATTGTCTATGTCTTTTTGTATAGACACTTCAACTTATACAGGTTTGATTGGTTACTTGGATTTAAACTTATTTATTTCTCAAACACAGTATATTACAGTGAAACCTCGTTTATCCGGACCCATATTATCCGGATGTCTCGCAATCCGAACGAAATTGTAAGGGAACGGAATTTTAGTGCAGACGACTTTTGAAATCATTGTGGATAAGGAGAAATTGCTCATGAAGAGCAATTTCTTCTTTTCCCACAATGTTTTCTACCATATCAGGTTATTTTTGAATTTCATCACGTTTTGAAATGTCGTCTGCAAATTCCCTCAATCCGGGACAGTCGGAAATTTGTCGTTTGCTAAAGGGTTATAAGCATGCACGTGCGTAGAAACCGTTTATGTGTTAATTTGTATATGACCAGGTCCTGCTTCATTAGTTCGGATGATTCGGTAATCCGGGAATTTTTGTTTGGAACTGACGTGTTCGGATTAAAGAGACGTCACTGTATAAGAGAAAAAGTATCTTACCATAAAAGAATTAGATAGGAATGTAAGTCGAAAGCTATAGAGTTCTTCCAACAATGATGTACTTTTATACCGGTGTTTTAACGATGCAAGATAAATAAAAACATGCTGGTTGAATAAAACAAGAAGAAATTACGCCACTGTATATTAAATTACTGTATGACTAAATTTGTTTCATTATCAAATTCTAAATATCATTTCAATTGCAGATAACGTAAAATATCAAATCACCACCCTACCGTTTCCCGGCTCGAAGCAAGTTTATGCCATCTAAACCATTATATCGGGACCAGGAACCAACTTTGCATCCAGTACAAAGAGCTCAGACACGATATGCAATTCAAAACTCTTTCCTGTGTTCGTTTTGTGTAAAAGAAAAGAAATAGAGAATTGGACTTACCTTTTGCTATTATAGGGCGAATTAATGAACTATGCTATTCTGCGTCATATAACAACATGTGATAGTTTACATTAATAAAAAAGATAGAGACTTTAGAAAAGATTTGGGGTGTTCTGAAAGTTGAAACTATTGTTATTCAAGTGTAATTTTAACCGGACGTTTACTCTTTTTTATCCGATAAATTCTGATATAGTGTTAGACAAGGGACCTTTGTATGATAGTTGTAAAGAACTTGAAAACCCTCTCAATATTGGTTCAAATCACGGTGGATGTATTTTTTAGTTTCATGAGGGTTTGTAAGTATCTGTATCCCGGTGGTTCTTCTAAACTTGACCGGCCCTTAAGAGCAGTTAATTGAAGGGTAACCACTGTACATGGTGAGTTGGACATTGCTTTATGATTCAAAATAAAGGTTTTCAGCATCTGAAATACGGATATTAATATTGAAAATGGTGATTCATTTAGTTATGAGAATTGTTTAAATCTCATCTTTAAAGGTGCTTGTAAACATACAAGAAAAGTTGCATGTCGAAATGAAAAGTCGTTGAAACATAATAGTGTTACAGTGAAACCTCGTTTATACGGACCCCGTTTATCCGGATGTCTCGCAATCCGAACGAAATTGTAAGGGCATTGAATTATAAGTAGTAATTCTCCTAACACATCACCAAACAAAAACGACATTTAACCAGTTTGTTGCAGACGACTTTTGAAAACATTGTGGGTAAAGGAGAAATTGCTCGTCACGAGCAATTTCTCCTTTTCCCACAATGTTTTCTGCCATATCAGAAGATTATTTTTGAATTCCATCACGTGTGGATATGTCGTCTGCAAACGAAAGAAAAGTTGGCGTTTGGTAAAGGGTTATAAACATTCACGTGCGTATAGACCGTTTATGTCTAAATGTATAAGACCAGACCTTGCTTCATTAGTCCGGATGACCTGTTAATCCGGAAATTTTGTTGGGAACGTAGTCTTCGTACAGAACGCGTCAGTATATATAAGTATGCGCAGACGTTATGTAATGGATTTCAAAACCGTAACAACGCTTTTGGATCCGAAAATACATTTGTTAGTTTAAACATATTTCATTGCATTCATACTACCTGAAGTACATTACATATCTACAACAACAGATATGCATGTATTCAAAGAAGATGCGAAAAGGCGATTTTAAGTTGCAATTAAATTGGGCCACACGTTAGCATTAGCGATATTAGCATATCTGTTCATTGTATATAGATCGTAAATACTTCAGTTCATTACGAACGTATTACACTTTGAATGAATATTCTCCAGTTCGTCACATACAGCACTACATATATAAGGAAACAGAATCATAATTGTCCAAGTTTCCTCTATTCTGTAGTCAAATAGCTTTAATTTATAACTTCGGAAAATCTCTGTTAAGTGTTTACTCTAAGAATGCTGGGTAGTTTTCTTAAAACAGATTTTTCTGTCGTCCGCTTTCAAACACCTTTAATATCTGCTTAATTTGACGAAGAGGAACGATACCAAGAGTAGCAAACAGGTTAGATCACAGGCCAGTTGCAAATCTACTTGGTGGCTGGCCTATGATCTAACCTGTTTGCATAAGAATTAAGTCGGTTCCAGCACTATAAGGGTTAAGGAATAGTTCAACGTTCTCTGCGGCTCTTCCCGCCAAACGTGATGTCATATATGTCAATGCTCGACATCTATCTGCGACAGTAATCCCTTTAATGCATAACTTTCTGGACTACATCTAAGCGCAACTTTGAGAGGATTTTGTAGAAGATTTATCAACCCTTTACAAAATGCCATATTTTAGACTGTCCCAAATTGAAAGAGTTTGCAGAAGACAATTCAAAATGTAATGAAATTGAGAAGTAACCCTCTAATAGGGCAGAAAACATTGTGGGAAAAGGAAGAATTGCTCTTTAAGAGCAATTTCTCCTTTTCACACAATGTTTTTTCAGAGTCGTCTGCAACAAACTGGTCAAATGTCGCTATTGTCGCTAACGAAAAAAGGTTTTAATGCATTAAATATGGAATTACTTTTTGTCCCAATTTTGGGAGGGATTCGGAAAAGCTTTAAGCTAAAAATGACGACGATCGTAAAGTATTTTGCATACAGACATGTTATAATGTAATACTTTACACACGTGATTTGCTTGTTTCAATGGGTTCTTTTATCACATTGCTCTGACGTAATTTCAGACAAAATGAACCAAAAGCCTTTCCTTTCATATAGAAACGCTCAACAGTTTTGTTTTGTTGGTTTGGTGAAGGTTATACATCGCGTCAACAGTACAGTCAAACTTATGTTAAGAGACCAGCCTATGGGACAGGGTAAATTGGCTGTTAAAGACAGGTTGGCTACTTAACACAAATTGATGTACACTATAAATCTAACAATGGGACTTTCTGTAGTGGCTGTTTAAGACAGGTTGGCTGGTTAAAATAGTGGCCGCTTAACACAAGTTAGACTGTATATGTTGATTGATTTGACAATAAGATTCTTATAGGAGAAGATTATGATAGAAAAGGGTATATACTTATTTGACTTTAATTCGTTGCTTCGCGGAGATAAGTCCTGCATTCATTCACAAAAATAAAGAATACATTGTATCTAATTGTCGACAGAAGACTAACAAAGAATGATATTTTCATATTAGTTGTTAGTTAATTCAACAGTTTTTCGGACTAAGTCTGAAGAGGAATCCGAATGATTATTCGGATATCCTGGTTATCATCGTTAGTTGTTAATTAATTCCACAGTTTTTCGGACAAAGTCTGAAGAGGAATCCGAATGATTTTTCGGACATCCTGGTAATTATCGTTAGTTGTTAATTTATTCCACAGTATTTCGAATATAAAACAGCTCACTAAATCTGCAGAGGAATCCGAATGATTATTCAGCCACCTTGGTTAACATCGTTAGCGTTGCCACGTCCGAAATGTCTCGGAACCCTTACAAAGACATAACCTTCATGTCTTATCAGACAAAATAGAGTTCAACAAGCCGTTATTTCTGCCATTAGAGGCGCAATAAAATTATGAATGAATGAGTTGGAACGTCTGCATTAATGCGGTTATCTACGCTGTCACATTATCTTGGATGGTTTAGTAGTATTAAGGGCGGATATTTACAATATATTAAATGTTTCTATGTGTGAATATAGATGCCAGTTCCTCTTTCGTCAATTCAAATTATATGTACACATATATTTCGTAAAGTGTTATTTTGAAAAAAAAATGGAACTGGCAGCTAGTGTGTGAAGTTAGAGCGCAGTTCGCGGTTTGCAATTGAATCGCGAACTGGAACTGCGAACTGACTCCTTACTTCACGGACATATTCAAAATGTTTTGTTTCAACGACATTTTATTAACTTGCCAATATACTCATGTCATTCGGAACACCTCGGCCATTTCTTAAAATAACCTCGGAGGTAATGGGGAGCCATTTTTGAAAGTAGGTCAGCAACGAAGGGCATGTCCGTTTGCAATCGTATCTACTCGGAAATCCCGGGGATTGCCGAAAAGAGCCGATTGACAAAATATGAAACAAAGATGTGTTGATATGATCATCTTTAATGAAAAGGGTAATAAAAACCTTCACTTGTGATATATAACCAATTTGTGTGTATCTAAATACATATTTAGTGCCTGTGTGCATTTTGCGTTATCCGCCGGAAATAAGGCGAATTACCCCAGGATTTCTGGTGTATTCATGTACTGCTTACGAGGTATATCTACCGACTTGTTACGGGGATTGCCGAGTAGATACGAGTGTACTCATGTGTCAACAAGCAGCTTTAAATACCTCGGGTTACGGAAATGCCCGAGTTGTTCCAATTGCATCAAATGAGGTCAAATTTCTGATTAACCCCTGTACGCATGACTGAAAAACCGATCTAAATTACCGGTCGAATATTGGATTTCCCGAATCCTATCTGAGAAAGACACTGGTCTAAATGAACTGTCTCGTATTCAATTAGTCATCGTATTTATAGTTTAAGGTCTCGATACAATTATTTTGTCTGTTTGTCATCATCAAGGTTTACACGATGTTTACTACCTTTTAAACTATATGCGTGTCGGATCAAATTAATTTATTCCCTTACATGTATGTTCGTTTCCACAACGTTTTGATAGCAACAGTACATGACAAAAAGTAGGGGGAGAAAAAAGCCATCTTGGTTTGCTGATATGGGTTTAACGCATTGTCAACAAAGTATAAGTTATGTGATGGCTTGTCTTGATTATCCTGTAATAAACTAAGGCTCTGGAGTGTCCTGCCAAAAGACGCTCTGATGAAAGCATGAGGTACAGGTAGGGCTCAAACCCTGTTCCCTGCCCTCGGCCAGATATATCCTACAAAACATTACATTTTTTTTTAAAGTTGTTATAATCGTTATTCTCCTTCGAAAAGGACGCCTCCCCAGCTTGCTACAAACCGAAACCATGTCTTTTGGCAGGAATCTAAATAAAATAATGTAAGTAAATCAAATATGGTAGAAATACAAAGATCTTTAAACATTTGGAGATTCAAGGCAGTCATTTTTTATCAATGTTAGTCCCTTTGTTAGAGGTTAAGTTCAGACTTGAGCGTCGCCCAAAGCCCCACATCAAGCACACCAGCACCTGAAAACAACCCTTAGAATGACAGGAGCAATGTACCAAATTAAACGTTACGTTTGACGGATTATTTTCCTAATTAAGGAGAACACGTGTTTAATTATTCAAGCTTGGCATTTGTCAATGAATGGTTATATAATAATCATGTACGTTTTATACGTGCATATGGGTAGCTTTGTTGGTTTTCAGTTTTACACGGCCTAAGATTATGTATAGGAATTAAAAGTCGATAAAAGATCGGTGATTTTCTTTTTTTCCAAAGCCGTTCTTAAGTCGTTTTGTCATGTATTCAACCTATGTTCCGTATGAGTAATCCTTCCTCATGTCCCGATGAATTCGTGTGTGTCTTGCCAAAGGATTGTTGATTTATGTAAATTTAAGTTTAAACTTATCAATTTTACATCGATTGTGATGGAAGTTGAAGCTTATTTAATTAGCACTCGATGCCTGCTTCCTGGATAAAAAACCAGTCCTCGCGCCGATTTGAGGGTATGCTTAATTGTGCTAAGTAAAGATACTCAGAGTAGCATACAGGTTAGATCACAGGCCACCCGCCACTTTACTTGGTGGTTGGCCTGGATATCACCTGTTTACATGAGCATGAAGAAGGTTCCAGCTCTATAAGGGTTAAATCGCGGTCTGTGGATCGAGCCCGTAAGTGATCATTTTCTCTCGTTGTGGAACGCTTTTTCCAAACCTTGGTTTAGCCTGAATCGAAGTATTGTATATCGATACATATTTTGTAACAAAGAGAATGTTGGCCAAGTTGACTTCTCGAACTAAGGATTTCTTAAGTTTGATATCCTTTCATGTGCCTTTAAGTTTGATATCATTTCATGTGCCTTTAAGTTTGATATCCTTTCATGTGCCTTTAAGTTTGATATCCTCTCATGTGCCTTTAAGTTTGATATCCTTTCATGTGCCTGTTAGTTTGATATCATTTCATGTGTCTTTAAGTTTGATATCCTTTCATGTGCCTGTTAGTTTGATATCCTTTCATGTGCCTTTAAGTTTGATATCCTTTCATGTGCCTTTAAGTTTGATATCCTTTCATGTGCCTTTAAGTTTGATATCCTTTCATGTGCCTTTAAGTTTGATATCCTCTCATGTGCCTTTAACCCTTTACGGTATATAGCGCCGTTTGCCGCCTTATCGATTACCGTATAAAACCCTTTTCGCCGTTATACCTATTACCGTATAAAACCTATTTCGACGTTCTATCGATGACCGCATAGAACGCTATTTGACAGCTGAAATATTTATTCAACTTTAACCCTTAATTACATAACTTTACACACAATTCACTTTCTCCAAATTTCATTTTCCTCTTAAATAAATATGTTTTCTTTTATTTCCGATGATAAAATCATAGGGTCAAAGTTTAAACTTTTGCTCTAGAGAGAACCTTTTGATAATGGTCTCACGACATCCTTCTGAGATACCGCTATCAAATTGAGATGAAGGGAATTCAAATTACCATCCCAATTACTGAGAGGCCTTCAATATCCGGTCATAAAATATCAAAACAATGCCGATTTGTAAAGACTCGATAAGGATTTCATGCAATTCTTTAGAAACTTAACACACTTCTAAAAATTCTATTCAATTAAAGAGCATGCGGCACGCGATCTGTAAAGAATGTTTATGACACGGAGCTATTGTTCTAAATTTAAACGCGATTGACAATAAAGCCGTTGAATAATGGACGTTATAAAGACGGATGTTTTAAGATATTTAGTCAATATTGGTGATTCCGATCGCATGTCAGACATCAATGTAGATTCAGAGCAGTCATTTGATCGGTTTTTTGAGCCTGAAGATGATGAAATGTCGATAAATCTTACCAATTCACGGACAAGCAAATAAGATCATTCCTCCGACTTTGACTACAGCAAAGAGCTTTTGGTAAATTCATCACCCATGGACATATTTTTACGGAAATATAAGCATGTTTCGTTGTCATTATGAATTGATATTAACCGTTTTACATGTATAAGATGACCAGTTTTAACTTCTTTACGAAGCAATATTGCGTTTAAAAACATTCTTTTCTTTTTCATTTTGGAAACGGTTTTAATGGAAATTGAAATAAAACGATTCAGCTTTGTTGAGAAATATGCAAAGACAAAGTATGCATCTCGAGTCATGAATGGACTTTTTCGTCAACAAAATTTCCTGCAATTGATGACATAACAGAAAATCAAATTAGGGATCTCTTGGGGAAAACACATAAGTTACTATATTACTTTTGATTTTGTATAATTCACACCTCAATATACAGTTTCATTGTTTGTTTATTTTGTACACCTAAATCCTGATATGTATGTATCACTAAATGAAGAAAAAATCATCAACTTAAAGGAAATTTTGTTCTCGTCGTCTTTTATTCTTTGCGAAAATCTATTAGACGAACGTAAATTGCATTAATTTTGGTTTGATTAACAGTACCCCAATCAATAACAATTATCGGAGATAATCCTGTGCAAATAGGTACCTAGGGTGACTGATGATGTATGCGTTAATGGTCTCCGATAATCGGATGGTTTATACCTATGGTGTCACAGATAAGCCTTATCTCTATACCTTAAAGGGTTTGATATCCTTTCATGTGCCTTTGAGTTTGATATCCTCTCATGTGCCTTTAAGTTTAATTGCTTTTTGTCTAAGTTGTCTGGTTAGAGTAACAATGTCGCTCGTTCTCGCATAGGCCTTTATTCTCATTCAAGAATGACGTTCGTCTATATGGCTTCAAATAATGTCTTTGAAAAAGAACAGAACACCGGGCTGTCACAGAATAAGGACATCGTCACGCTATATATCGCGGTTTTATAGTCAATTAGAATGTTTAGTTTGAAAGCGGTTAGTTTATAGACATGTGGTGTTCCTATTGAATTGAAAAAATTGAATTGAAATATGGTTATTATCAATTCAAAGTTTCAAAGTTTATTGGCAAATCGGCAAAATTGCCTTTGGCCATTTACAATATACAAATAAACTGATGACCAAGACAAACATATATACAAGGACAATACAAAATTATACATACAAATAGTTAAACTATTGGTTATTTTAGAGTTTAAATATTCTTAATATGACAAACTAGACTACTTTATACAACTACTTGATTATTTTAAAAACAGTAGATTTACGAAGCAGCTAATTGTTGGAGTTTTTCTTCCCTAAGCTTAAAAGCGCTATGAATAAATTTCCCTAACGTTTGAATTGTTTTAGGTTTTGCAGGTGACATAAGTGCTTTAAATTGCATTTGGCTGGGCCAGCTAGATCTGATTCCAAATTTCAATCTTAAATCTAAGTATGCAGGACAACACAATAGAAAATGGTATTCAGATTCACACAAATTAAGGTTACAGCATTTACATGTACGATCCGCTCTCTCTAGGCCCATATAGCGTCCAGTTTCAATCTCGAGGTTATGTGAGCTTAGACGAAGTTTGGATAAGAAACGTCTTTGGTGATCGTTGAGAATGTCTAAATACAATTCATATTGAAATACAGACTTAAACAATATATACGTTTCCATCTTTGGTTGATTTAATAAAGTTTCATTCCATTTTTGTATGTATTGATCCTTGAGTCGATTATCGAACATTGATGAATAATTGGAATCAATACTTATATGATTAAAAATATCACTATACCCTATGTTGTTTAAAACATGTTTAACATTAGAACACCAGTATTTATACCTTCTATTAGGGTTGTCATTATTGTGATGGATCAACTCTGACCTCATTGTCAGTTACTTCAATTAAGACCAATTAAGCATAAAATAGCCAAAGGTATGTTTATAACAATTAAGAAATAAGTTAACTATAATAATGGCACATGCACAGACAGCAAAATGTCGACAGGAATTTACCAGAGAATCATAAAATAGGAAAAGAATTATACAGCTATTATTTTATTTCGTTTTAAATTAGACTGTGCCAGGAATGTTAAATAGAATTTGATTGGATATGCAGAATAGTCACACAGTGAGAACCTATATCTCTTATAAAGGGGGATGCTTCTAGAAAAATCTTGTTGCCCAATGTTACTTGTTTGAGAATATTTCTTTATCAAGATGTCCTCATAATCAATGGCATTTTCCTCTATAAGGTATGGGTCGTTTATCACCATAAGACTGAATCATTGGCGAAGCGATATAAAACCATTTCAAATCCACATACAAAAAAAACCTAATCTTCTATATAAAATATATATGATGGAATCCATGGGATATTTTACCAGCATTTTAGGCGTAAATGTCTAAACCAACGTGATATTTTAGAAGCACTTTTGAGGTCCAATGGGTTATATTCACAATGCCCTCCGTATGAACGGTTATATAATTGTTCTATACTCTACATTTGTCGTTTGTTGTTTGTTAGAATTAGGACCATTTACACTATACTACGCCGTAAAGTTGGCTATTCTTCAATTTTATCCTTATGTCTACTTCGTCATTGTATCAAATTGCTATTTCCAAAAGGTAAATAAAGTTAATGTTTTATGCGAAATATTTTTTTTTACGTTTTCTAACAAGATTAAGATGAATTCTTTTTATTGTATGACGTAACTAAATGCTGACTAACATTTAACCACAGGATGGTCGTAACTACCTTTTGATCTAATTAAAACAGGGATAAGCTTGGGATTCAATTTGATGTGATAATTATTGTCGTCATTTATTTAATATCAATATGTTTTATTTTACAATTAAAAATCGAAGGCATTAATCTGTCAACAAGGTAGAAATTAGGATAAAAAAACTGCAAAACTTACTATGAAATGTCTTTCCAGAAACAGCCAAATTCCTCAGAAAAATACATTAACCTGCTGACCAGGTTAAGCCAGGAAAATTTTCCATTGCTTATAGCTGATCATACAAACTACCTCAAAGAGCGTTAAGCTCTTTTCCTTTACCTCATAGACTATATATAGTAAGTTATGTAGTTTTCTTTATCCTAGTATAGCTCATTTCATGTATAGCCTGATTATTGCAGTTTCTTATATATGCTTTAAAAGTGTTTGCCTTCCTTCTTTTGGTACCAATTTCTTTTATTTAATCATTTTCATAAATTCGAATCACAGATCATAACCTTTAAGCAAGGTCGTCCTTTAACCTGGTTTCCGCGTTTTTGCTTTTCCTAAAATATGTTACAAAGTTTTGTCTACAATCTTTTAATTCAAATATTCATTATTTCATAAATTCCAATCTCAATCTCAGATGGTAACCTTTAAGCACGGTAGCCAATTTTATATATACCATTTTTACCACGGTTTCTGTAAAATGGGTTCAAAGTTTTTGCTTTTTGATTTTCATAGCAGAACCTTTTAATAAATTCTTTAGAAATTGCAATCGCAGATTCTAGCCTTTCAGTATGGTCGCTCCTTTTTTATAAATATCCTGATTTCCGCGTTTTTGTCTTTCCTTAATACATTACAAATTTTGTCTTCTTTTTATAATGCGAATTTCTTTTTATTTCCATTTGGAAGTCGCTTACGATAACCTTTTACTTTGAGTTAAGTATCTCATTTCTTACATGATGAGGTTCAAACAATTTCTTTATTACGCGTTACAACTTTTTCATTCCCTTTCTTTTAACACCAATATCTTTTATTTTACCTTTGGGAATGGCAGACTATAAACTTTTAGTCATGTGGCCCATTTAAATGTATATTCTCCGGTCCCGTCTTATGTCTACTACGTCATTGTTTCAAATTGCTATCTCAAAAGAAAAATAAAGTTAATGTTTTATGCGAAATTGTACGTTTTTGTAACCATATTAAAATGAAATTATTCCTTTTTTTTATAATATGACGAAACCAAATGCTGGCTTCCATTAATCCACAGATTGGTCGTAAGTACTTTATGATTCAGTATCGCGGAATCATTTTGGGATTTTTTTGGTGTGACAAGTTTTGTCCTTCATTTTATTGCAATATATCTTATTTTACATTTAAAAATCGCAGGCATTAATCGGTTAACAAGGTAACCCATTTCATATATCCTGATTATTGCAGTTTCGTATATGTGCTTTACGATATTTTGCCTTCCTTTTTTAATTCTAATATATATAATTCATTATAATCTGAATTCGCAATTCATATATACCTTTGATTCTGCTTTTCTTTATAAATGCGTTACAAGTTTCTGTCTGCATTTTTTTAATATCAATATATTTTATTTCATTTTCTTTTATAAGTTCAAATTTCAGATTCAACCCTTTCAACAAGGTAGCCCATTTTATATATACCATGTTAACATCGGATTCTGTAACATTGGTCACAAGTTTTTGCTTTTTGATTTTCATAGCAGTACCTTTTAATAAATTCTTTATAGATTGAAATTGCAGATTTTACCCTTTCAGCATGGTTGCTCCTTTTTATATTTAACCTGATTTTTGCGTTTTTGTCTTTCTATTATGCGTTACAAGTTTTGTCCTCTCTCTCTTAAATACAATTTATCTTATTTACCTTTGGGAAATCGCGTTCTAAGACATTTTTGTAAAGTAGACCATTTCTTACATAATGAGGTTCAAACAATTTCTCTATTACGCGTTACAATTTTTTTATTCCCTTTCTTTTAACACCAATATCTTTTATTTTACCTTTGGGAATGGCAGACTATAACCTTTTAGTAATGTGGCCCATTTAATGTATATTCTCCGGTTCCGCCGGTTTCTTTATTACGTATAACAAGTTTAAAAAGTAATTCCGAGCTCGCTTACAATGTTAGTTATATAGAATTATTGATGAATATTATATAACACGTCGCCCTAAGGCATATATTGGGGTCACAACAGAAAACTACGTGTTTTTTTGTTTTTATATGGCTTTGTCTTGGCGCTTACAATAAGTTGGTTATTTTACGATGCCTGAAAAATTATTGATGAAGTAAGACTCAAAACCTTGGATACATAAAACGACATGGTAGACTCTGATAAGAACAGTTACAAATGAAATGGCTGAAAATAAATGTTTTAAATTTATGCAAGGAGTTGACATTTGGTCATGAAATAGGGCGTAGCATTCAGAGTGAAGATCTTCTCATACTTTTCGAGGCATTTTTGACTTTAAAGAAGTATTAATCAATAGAACATTGGCCAATGAGAACTCTGAATGACTAAGCTTGACCGTGGAAGTGCAAATTCTTACATACAGTCTACAGTCCCGAGAAAGCATTGTATCTAAAAAAAAAAACTCTGTCAAATAATGCCAAATCTGTATTCTGGATTGCTAGCTTTGAGCTCATTTGAGCAAGCTGATTGTCTTATACAGTTAAACTGAACAAAACTGATTCCTTCGATAGAACCCATAGCCAATTAGAACTTAGAATTTTCTGGTTGCATCATTAGTTAAACATCACTAAATATTTGGAAGAATATAGACTTGGATCTCGAAACTTGATAAAACAATTTACAGTCGAGTATCTTTGCCTCGTACTTCTGTTTATTGAACTCTTCTATAAATTTAAGTAAATTCGGGGTCCCAATTCATTTGTTCTTTATTTGTCGAACTCTCTATATGTCGAACATTTCCATGAAGTCCCCCTTAATACTGTTTTGCAACTCTACAGTTGAACTTGTTTGACATTGTATGACGCTTATATAAACTAAATGCATGCAAAAACAAAAGGGCACACGTTTCCCATGTAAGATGAATGTCATTTCCCATGATGCGTCTGTGTGTAAAGATACCATACTCGTTCATCATAACGGTAGAGGTAGCGTTTAATCGAGTGAGAATTAAAATCGCAATTAGCCAAACAACTTCCGCATAAGTATCACAGCAACTCAACTAATACTTTATGACCCTTGTCTTTGGAATGTACAAAATGATAAGGATTCCTTACTCATTTTATCTATTCATTCGTCAATGTCATTGACGCATTACAAATTATCTATTGAATATCACCCTTTCTTTACAAATTAACTTTTTGAATCATACATTTATCACAAATAATGCATATACTATCTTAAACTCATTACAAATTTACTTTCATTCATTTAATACAAATTGTTATCGAATTTTCATAAACCATATACATTTTAGCCTGTAAATATCTCATAATAAAAATGTCTCCTTTTCCAACACTATTTTCTGAACGTTGCCTGCGACAGAACAGTATATCATCCTTAGCTTTTTATGCTGGGTTAGTTACAGGATAATTATGGTTAGTGGAAGATTCCTCTCTGTTTCATAAATCAAAGGTAATTTCTGTCTAAAAATGGCTTTCGTAATATACGTTTTTCTCATATATCAAACAGTTATTCCGCTCCAATAATACATGTATATGCTTCACGAGTAAACGAGATTGTTGTTATTGAAAGAAAGATGAAGATGTGCTACGCTGTATTCATCAGTATTTATCTTTAAGAATTTAAGAGGTATCATATGGAATGTCAGTGTAAAGACCATTGCTGAGTTTGTTTCTTTCGGGAAGCAGGGATTGCTCCTTGCTCCATGGGAACAACTTGAAACTTGAAACTAGTTTGCCCCTCTTCGTGTGGGTCCAAATCCCGCTGACGGCATTTGGATTTTTGTTAGAGGCAGTCTCCCGATTGGCTTTAAGAATGCCGAAGGTTCAACACGGCTTGACCAGCCCCTATGGGCAGTCAAGGTTGGGGTATTCCATTATAATTATGAGTCGGGCATCGCAACATCAATGAAATAGTGAATACACAAAGAGAAAAACATTAAAATGAAGTGAATGAAAGATTATGTTATGTCTCATAATAAATGTTCATTTCAATGCAGTTATGGACCATGCTAGCTTGTGCTGAGAAAACCGTCAAGAAATAAAACGCTTAATCGTTTTGCAATTTTTCTGACCTATTGTTTGTTCGAAAAGCTATAGCTGCGAATTCATTTTTTAAGTTCAAGATAAAGAACAAGTGTTTCGTCATAACTTGAAAAACAAATTGGTTACAATCACGCTAACCCTTATAGTGCTGCAACCGACTTCATGCTTAGGCAAATAAGTTAGATCCAAGCCAGCTGCCAAGTAAATTGAGCCAGCCGCCAAGTAAATTGGCGGCTGACTGTGATCTTACATGTTTGCTAGTCTGAGCATCTTTACTAAAAAAGATAAGCAGATATTTTAAGTTTTGGAAAGCAGACGACTCAAAAACCTATTTTAAGAAAATAACCCAACATTCTGAGGGTTAAAAGGGAAAGTCATTATGAAAAGGACAAAATGTCCCGTGTGACTGAGTGGCTATATGGCTGCCGTAAATATTGGGGATCTCTGGTTTAAGCCTCACCGATACATCTGGTTTTGTGGGAGTATCCTATGGTAAGACACTCCAAAGCCCTAGCATAGTATTGATGAATCCAAGAAACCCGTTATAAAAGTGACAATCTTTTGACACGACGTTTAACCCATAGATACAGACAAAATGGAAAGAACAGCGTTGATTATAACTTGGGATATCTGATATGATATATAAGCTCAAAGGTGAGGTTCGTGAGCAAGAAAATAGGTCAATTCGGGTGAAAGCGCGGGATAAATCTAATTAGTAATTATTCATAGATTGCTCGGATTCCAATTAGTTATAGAGCGGTGTTATGCGACACTGGGGGTGTCTTGTTATATAACCATGACAATGGCGTAATTAACTTTATATCGCAGTATTCTATCAAGATTATTAAATAGCTTCTAATTTTGTTTTGGGTTCTATTTGACGTTCTTTTTGATCTTATACCACCCTTTCTCATTCTCCTACGTAATGACCTTCCTTATCATAGTCGGTAAGGGGTGGGGGTCAATCTGAACACATCGGGTTTATCCAATGAAAACAATGAAATATTTCACAGCTCACAGAAATACCCAAGTAGTTCCGATTGGGGTGGGGGTATGTACAGTATTGGAGTGTACGAAAGGGAAGTAATCCTGCGTATGATTTTGCCCCTTTCTAATTGTCTCTTGTCTTTGTTTGTGGTTTGTTTTGTTTGCACGCAATGTTTTCCACCAACAAGTGATACACATTTAGCCAAATATATCTGATGTATCGTAGAAAGAAAAATGAAGCTGTGTTTTTTTTTCTGTTTTAAATTGTTTATGAAAGAAATGGGGTACATCAAAAGGCTTAATGGTTTTGATACATGATTCTAAATTCGAAAGGTCTTACGCAAGTTACAGTCTAACTTGTGTTAAGCAGCCACCCTTTTAAGCAGCCACCCTTTTAAGCAGCCAACCTGCCTTAGACAGCCACTACAGAAAGTCCCGTTGTTAGATTTATAGGGTACATCAATTTGTGTTAAGCAGCCAACCTGTCTTAAACAGCCAATTTGCTCTGTCCCATATGCTGGCCTCTTAACACAAGTTTGACTGTATGTTCAAATACCGATACCAGTGTATTCGCAATCTTTCTATGAACTTATTCCAGACAAATAGAATCTTTTTGGTTTTTACCCATCATAAAGAATTTTATGTTTATCTTATTTTCTTCCCCGAACATCGCAATACGAGAGAAATTAACTGTCACAAAAAACTATATCGGAGAAACTTGCAATCTAAAACGCGATTTCCGTGCATGTTAATCGTTGACATGATTATGTTGGATTTGTTTGTTGTGTAACGCTTAGAATGCTGGGTAATTTTCTAAAAAGAAAATGTGTCGTCTGCTTTCAAAAATCATGAATGTCTGCTTAATTTCGTTGACGAAAGACACTCAGTGTAGGGAACAGGTTAGATCGAGACTTGGCGGCTGACATGGACCTAGCCTGTTTGCGAAAGCATAAAGACGGTTCCAGCACTATAAGGGTTAAGTGTTCTTGAAATGATTCAGAGAAACTAGCAGACTAAAACGCAATTTCCGTGTTTGCCAATGTTTGACATGATCTGGTTGGGTTTGTTTGGTGTTTGGCACGTCATTAAAGATGTTTAACTACAGTTCCATCTGCATACATGCCTTTTTAATACCGAATATAATGAATAAAGGCATCGGTTGCCATGGGAACAGGCAAACCGCAAATATCTTTAACCGAAATAAAAATTTGTTATGCAAATAGAACATATAATGTTACATGTACTACTACCTAATCGTATAAAAAAAGTGATGTCTGATCGCATTGATATGTGAACGTTAATATCTTATCACATCGATATGTGAACTTTAATATCTTATCACATTGATGTGTGAACGTTATTTTCGAATCGAATTGATGTATGGACGTTAATATCGTATTACATTGATGTGTGAACGTTATTTTCGAATCCCATTGATATTTGGACGTTTATATCAGATCACATTGATATGTTAACTTTGATATCGTATGACATCGATTTGTGAACTTTAATATCGTATCAAATTGATATGTGAACATTAATATCTTATCACATTGATGTGTGAACGTTATTTTCGAATCCGATTGATATATGGACGTTAATATCGTAACGCATTGATGTATGAACTTTGATATCGTATCAAATTGGTATGTGAACTTAAATTTCGTATCATATTGATATGTAAACGTTAATATCTTATCACTTTTACATTTGAAAGTTGTTACCTAATCACAGTTACCAGTCTTATCATATCAACATCTGAACGCTCATATCTAATCACATTTACCTGTGAAAGTAAACAACTTACACAAAGTTCTGGAAGTCGGTATCTAATTACAATAACACTTGAAAGTTGATATTTTTATACATTGATATGTGAAAGTTGATATCTTATCCACTAAAGATGTGGAAGTTGTTATCCAATCACATAAACACGTACAAGTTGGCACCGTATTATATCAACTTCTGAAAAGTGATATCTAATATCATAAGCATGTGAAATCGACTTATAATCACAATAAATTGTAACTATTGACATTTCATTACAATAATCTGTGCTGGTCTACATCTAAGCACAATAGCATGTGATGTTTTATAACTAATCAAATTTCCGTGCAAAGATTGATATCTTATCACATTGACATCTAATAGCAAAGGGGGAAACAGAGTTGTTGTGTGTTTAAATGTTGCGACATCTGATACTATGTAGGTCTTTTTTTGTTTTTACAGTGTCAAACTCTAATGGAGTAAACCCTTATAGTACTAGAACCGACTTCATGCTTACGCGAACGGGTTAGATCTTGTGATCTAATCTGTTTGCTACTCTGAGTATCTTCTCTCAACAAAATTAAGCAGATATTTAAAGGTTTTGGAAAGCAGACGACACAAAAATATATTTTAGAAACAGCATTCTAAGGGTCAACATTGATTGCGACCGCAAAACAAGATAAACCATGACAGACACATGCACTAGGAATTGACTTAAACGTTGTTGACAGGAATTCAAACTTCTGTTCATGAATTTGATAAAAAAACAAATTGGACATTTGACAAAGTTTTCAAAATATTTTTCAAAATATTATAACAATTACACCTGGAAACGTGGAGTTGTTTGCCTAAGAGTGTATTTGTTAACGGTTTAAAGGTGCTTCTTCACATGTTGATACACGTTATACTCACTTTAATTTTTTCTAAAAAAAAAAATCTAATTTTGGTTCAAATGAGTTTTCTTCAGTGCGTAGCATAAAGCAGAGCAGTTGTTGTGCAGTTTCAAAGAAATATTGAATAAACTAACCACATAAAAAATCTAAAATGTCAAAGATAAATAACATACTTTTAATGTCTAAGAGCGAGCAAAGACCGAGAATTCGAAGCATAGTATAATCGAATACGAATATTTTTTTGAGACGTAAACTTTACAAAGTTTCTCGTCATAACAACAGCATTCAAAATATACAAACAAACCAAGGTCACATATATAGAGAATAGATGGTTGGTGTCGTGAATCGGAAATGTTATCGGGCAAGGCTTAGGAATATTATCCGGTGAGCCGAAGGCGAAACGGATAATAATCCGAAGCCGAGCCCGATAATTCTTCCCATTCAAAGACACCAACCATCTATTCTATTTATCCTGTTACATTTATGTATTCTTTCAAACAAACAATATGTAAATAAAACACGAGAAAAAAAGAAAAAAAATAAGTAGAGAATGGTGTAAACATGACGTCATGTCGTTCTTATGACGTCATGATTCGTCACGTGCATGTGTTACATGGTTAGTGCCGGATATCACAAATGTTATACGGCACTTAGTTATCGGTCCCAAAATGACACTAGTGACAGGATAAAAAAAGGAAGTGGAATGCAGAACTGGATAATCAAATCTAGTCTTAATTACTATATCTACATACCTTGAACAAGAACAGTCATTCAACAATGGTCTTCGAGTAAATTCTTAAAACTGTCATCATCATTTAAGAAAAAGCAACTTCTTAATGTCATTATCACGTTTCACAACTTTACCCTTGCAAAGTCCACTTTTCTATACAGTATAAAGTGTGTGTCAGATGATGCTATGTTAGCAAGCTGCTAGCTATCAAGAGAAAAAACACGCCATCTTCGTGGTAAAACCGCCGCACTCCAAAAGTTTTAAACTACGTATCTTAGACTCTGCTATGAATTAATAACACTTTTTCTACGCTTGTTCACTGTTTACTGTCAGGAAAAACTAAGAAGAATGTCAATATCCACAAAGGTTTATTTCATTTTTATCCATAACCTCTCATTTCACTACAAGTCCATACAGGTTACATATACCGACTGTTTTGATATGTTGTCACTATTTTCTATGCAAGTCTAATTCACACCTTTTCAGTTTTGAAACCTTTCACGTTAAAAAAGAAAGCATAATTAACGGTAAACGCTTTCTCAGTATTAAATAACGCACGTTTTATTCATTATCAGAGCTGAATGTCGACTGAACACCGTGATGAAGAGAGAGTTATGGACTGCCTAAGGAAGGAAAGCGATGTCCTGCGTTTTAAATAAGCCAATACTATTGGGGACACGCAGCTTGTTCGGCGATGGATGGCACAAACCTTTCGACTGCCAACAGGTATTTATGTGTAAGATCATTCGATATGTTATCAAAAAAATGGGGTAGAGCATCGGTCTCCGGACACTAGGGCCGTACACTCGAATCCCCCGAGAAGCGGGTTCCGCCTTGCGATATTGCATCAATCCACATATGGCGCGAGTACCGGTTATGATCCAGGAAGCAGAATCAAGAGTGATTAATCTTAGTTGTAAGAACTTGTTTCATAATCGATGTAAAATGAATAAGTGTAACTTAAGAATAGTTAAAATATGAAATCACAATATTCTTTTGTATTGCTCATTCCTTAAATAAAATTGCAGATTTATAGAAGGCAATGCTATATCAACCCTTAGAATGCTGGGTAATTTTCTAATAATAGATTATTTGTGTCGTTTGCTTTCCAAAATCTTAAATGTCTGCTTGATTTTGTTGAGGGAAGATACTCAGGGTAGCAAAGAGGTTAGATCACAGGCCAGCCGCCAATTTATTTGGCGGCTGGCCTGGATCTAACCTGTTTGCATAAGCATAAAGTCGGTTCCAGCACTAGTGGGGTTAATTCCTCACTAACCAGCGATCAATTATGTACATCTGTATGAGCAGTCAATACCCATCATATTATAGAAGGGAAATTCGTCTTCCGCATTGCACGTTCTTTTTTTTCGGAATTCTAGGTTGATTAAATTCACTTTGTTATAATTGATTCGTGTCAAACCATTGATCAACTAGTAACATATGGGAAAGCAGTCAACGACCAGAAAAGAATGTTGTTTAGTTCTAGATACGTTAGAATACCTATAACCCACTATTTTTAAATGTTTTCTTTCGTCGGATTACTTCGGTCGTTCTCGGAACTATTCGGTTTAATGCGAAAAGTTCACATGGTCTCTCTCCGCGTGGGTTCAAATCTAGAACACGGCATTCTAATTTTTGTCTGACTGACTTACAGAAAGCCGGTGGTTCTACCTGGTTTGGCCAGCACTTTTTGGTATTTGAGTATGGGTTCTTCCTCCATCATTAATAGTCTGGAATTGGAACATTACTGAAATAATGTAGACGCGATGAAAACCCATATACAACAATAATATTCCATCATCAAGAGTTAGGCCTCGAAACATAACTGAAACAATGTTGACGCAACGTAAAACCCATATTAACAAATAAATAAACCAAACATATTTATCCCTTGATATTCTTTACAAACTGCTGTTGCTTTCAAATCTGAGCTGAAAGAAATTCCAAAATGGGGAGATCGGCGAAAATAAACAACGTTCCTTATGTTAAATCCCTGAAGGTTATTATTGTTAAGGCACTAAGTTCACTAGCAGCACACAAAACCGACGACAATTCCTTGCGGTTTTCGTATTGTATGGAGTGACTCTGACAATTTCCGAGAATAATTAATACCGTAAAAGAAAACAGATTCTCGGAAATCGGCTCACAAAAGGCGTGTTTCAGCCACAGACGTGTTGCAGTGTCTCTAGGGTGCTGAAGACGCGTGGAAAACATGGTGTGGACAATTTTCTCTGTACTCCATCTTGTTATTTTGGGTGTCTATAATCTCACTCGGTCTTTTGACAAGATGAGCAACATTATACACAATCCATTTCTGATTGGTATGGTGGTTAACGACGTATCGACAATATTTCAGATATGTAACGGCTTTCCTTGATCCCCCAGTACAAGACTAGGGCTCTGAAGTGACTTGCTAAAGCTCACCCACACGAAACGAGAGATATCGGTGTAGCTCGATCCTGGGACCCCGAGTTAAAAGTCCACCAATTTAACCACCGGGGTCATGCAATGCATTATCAATTCATTTTGATAATTGTTTAGTGGTTTAGCCAAAAATGCTAGTAGATACTCACAGGATTATTTCACTGCTTTTTAGAGTGAGATTATTAGGATCTACTTTGCCCGACATGGCGCACCCAATTTACAAGCATGCTCCACCACTCTTGAAAATATAGCTCTAAAGCTCACTTGATGGAATGTACTTTGATTGTGCACCGAACATAAATGCCAAACATCGTTTAAATCTTCAGATAAATAAACACATTTAAAATGGTAAAGGTTGTATAGAGTTTCACATGGGTTTCAATACCTATCAAATATCTTATAAATGTACATGTTTCCGGATTAAAATAAATGCCAGTCTCCCGGTTGACCTATTAAATGTCAATGGTTCTATTCGAATTGAACAGGCCAATTGTTTTCAGTTTGAGTTTAAAGTTCAAACCCATTTATCCCCCACCCCTCCCCCTCGTCAATTGGTTTGTGAGGGTCGGGAAGTGAACAGCCATGTTGCTATTGAACGATGCCAATGCTCCTTGTCCTTTTAATGACCTTGACAGGGCATCGAACCTGTTACCTTCCCGAAAAGGAACCAAAATCTCGATGCCTTGGTGTTTTGGGGTTATATAAGTATAAAGTAACAACAGTGTCTTATTTCATATGGAATGACGTCTTGTTATTGTAACCATGGTGTTGTCTAGATGACGCGTGGTCTCCGATGTTAACCCTTAGAATGCTGGGTAATTTTCTAAAAATAGATTTTTGTGTTGTTTGCTTTCCAAAAACCTTAATGATCTACTTAATTTTGACGAGGAAAGATACTCACAGAAGTAAACAGGTTAGATCACAGGCCTTCCGCCAATTTACTTGGCGTCTGGCCTGGATCTAACCTGTTTGCATAAGCACGGGTTCGGTTCCAGCAATATAAGGGTTAAATTACCACCTAGTCAATACTACGGGCTAGTTATTTGATGCAGTCAGCTCGATACGATCTTTGTAATCTGTGTAATCATGTTTTTGTACCTTACCCTGGTTCTTATTGCGTGCAGGGTGGGGGTGGGGGGGGGGGCTTGGTTGTATATTTTAAGTACGTGTATACGTATCCGTTAACATGGCCTATTGGTTGAGGCTTCCACCTCGGGACGGGAAGGTCGAAGGTTCAAGCCTCACGTGAGGCGTTTGTCCAGAGGAGAATGTTTCTCGTTGGACTTGTTCCGAAATGGCCTTTCGTGAGCCGCGAGCTTGTTAAATTAAATGGTTACCGACGTATATGGCGCCTGGTATAGTGATAGGAGTTGAGAGGTACTTGGTGTAACCAGTGAAAGGTGGCTCATAAGCTAAACTGTCTGGGGATGTACTTGGTATACTCAGTGAAAAGTGTCTCATTAGCCAAACTGGCTGGGGGGTACTTGGTATACTCAGTGAAAAGTGTCTCATTAGCCAAACTGGCTGGGGGGTACTTGGTATACTCAGTTAAAAGTGTCTCATTAGCCAAACTGGCTGGGGAGGTACTTGGTATACTCAGTGAAAAGTGTCTCATTAGCCAAACTGTCTGGGGAGGTACTTGGTATACTCAGTTAAAAGTGTCTCATTAGCCAAACTGGCTGGGGAGGTACTTGGTCATTAGCCAAACTGGCTGGTATACTCAGTTAAAAGTGTCTCATTAGCCAAACTGGCTGGGGGGTACTTGGTATACTCAGTGAAAAGTGTCTCATTAGCCAAACTGGCTGGGGAGGTACTTGGTATACTCAGTGAAAAGTGTCTCATTAGCCAAACTGGCTGGGGGTACTTGGTATACTCAGTGAAAAGTGTCTCATTAGCCAAACTGGCTGGGGGGTACTTGGTATACTCAGTTAAAAGTGTCTCATTAGCCAAACTGGCTGGGGAGGTACTTGGTATACTCAGTGAAAGTGTCTCATTAGCCAAACTGTCTGGGGAGGTACTTGGTATACTCAGTTAAAAGTGTCTCATTAGCCAAACTGGCTGGGGAGGTACTTGGTATACTCAGTGAAAAGTGTCTCATAGCCAAACTGGCTGGGGAGGTACTTGGTATACTCAGTGAAAAGTGTCTCATAAGCCAAACTGGCTGGGGAGGTACTTGGTATACTCAGTGAAAAGTGTCTCATTAGCCAAACTGGCTGGGGAGGTACTTGGTATACTCAGTGAAAAGTGTCCCATAAGCCAAACTGGCTGGGGAGGTACTTGGTATACTCAGTGAAAAGTGTCTCATTAGCCAAACTGGCTGGGGAGGTACTTGGTATACTCAGTGAAAAGTGTCTCATTAGCCAAACTGGCTGGGGAGGTACTTGGTATACTCAGCGAAAAGTGTCTCATTAGCCAAACTGGCTGGGGAGGTACTTGGTATACTCAGTGAAAAGTGTCTCATAAGCCAAACTGGCTGGGGAGGTACTTGGTATACTCAGTGAAAAGTGTCCCAATTAACTTATGAAACGAAGAGAATTCTCTCACATCGACCAGCCCTTGTGAATATAAGGATCAAGTCGTATACAGTGATGTCTTGTTAATCCGAACATGTCCGTTCCCAACAAAATGTCCGGTTTACCGAATCATCCGGACTAATGAAGCAGACCATGTTCTTATATACATTTAGACATAAACGGTCTGTATGCACATGTATACTTATAACCCTTTAGCAAACGCCAAATTGTCGACCGTCCAAAATTGAAAGAGTTTGCAGACGACATATCAAAACGTGATGAAATTCAAAGATATAATCTTCTGATATGGCAGAAAATATTGTGGGAAAAGGAGAAATTGCTCCTTTTAAATCCTTTTTTGTCGGTAACTCATACAAACTAGCGAAATTATAAGTTGTAAAATATAACGTTGTTTCCTTAATCGAATTAAACGACTTTTTAGATTTCACATTTAAGATCTATTTTTAAATACGAAAGTGAAGTGACGTCATTCCTCGGGAACCAATATGGCGTCATCCCTATTATTTCAGAGGTGTTTCCATTGGATAAACCCGATGTGTTCAGATTGGCCTAGATATACACCGAGAATAGCCGAAGTATTCCTACAAAAGGATAAATCCTAATATGACAGATTATGGGTATTCTACCTTAATTACTTTTTTCGTGGTTAAAATACATCCATTATCGCACATAGACAGCAATTGTTAGAGATAACTGTTTATCACCTTATTTGTGATGCAAACCAATTAAACAACGGCACTAGAACGGTTTGTGTCTGGACTAGGAAATTATAATGACGACAAGGCATGCTAAAATCCAATCACTGCGTATCATTTATGGAATTGTGTTTTTGACCTTGTAGTGCAATCTGAACACATCGGGTTTATCCAACAGTGCATTTCACAGCTCACGGAAATACCCGAGTAGTTCCGATTGCTTGTAGTGTTTGCTTGTAAATATTGGTGTGGTAATTTTTGATGCAAACAATGTGAATATTCAATTCAAATTCAATTATTTCTATTCAGTTTTAAGCACACAGCATTTTTTTTTACAAAAAATAAGTGAATCAATGGAATACATGATAATTGTGTATACAGTCTAACTTGTGTTAAGCAATCACCCTTTTAAGCAGCCAACCTGCCTTAAACAACCACTACAGAAAGTCCCATCGTTAGTTTTATAGTGAACATCAATTTGTGTTAACGAGCCAACCTGTCTTAAACAGCCAATATACTCTGTTCCATAGGCTGGCCTCTTAACACAAGTTTGACTGTATATGTATATATTGACTATCATAACCATCGCATGTAATATGTGTATTGACTATGAGCTTGTGTGCTTAAAGGCACATCAAAGGAGATAAATACAAATAAATTACTGAAAAAATATATGGAGTTCTTTTATTATGTTCATAAAAGTCATGAGAATTAATTTTACAAATGCATTTAGACCCTATTAAAAAGATTCCTTTAAAATAAGTTATTTGTGCTTGATATATAGTTGTCTCCAATTCAATCATACTTATCAACAACCTGTTTGTTTACATATTCAAAATAAAGAATTCTGATTGGTCGATTCAAATGTTTGTGTATCAACTGTCAAGGTCAGAGGTGAAGAATGAGGCAATCTAACTTATTACACTTGCTAATCTAGGTTATTTCTGGTAGACTTTCACGTTCAAGTTTTGCTGATGGGTTTTTTTGGTGACAACTAATTTAATCTGATCAAAAGTTTACCAAATAAAATGGTTTGATATAACATTAATCTCCTTTTATGTGCCTTTAATGTCACAATAAAACTATGTAATGTAATGTTATGATGTCAAAAGACTGTGTACATTTACATTTGAATATTAAAATGCTCGTATTTCATATGTCACATGGTTAATTCCTGATCATGTAAAATCCTGATCAGCGCTACTAAGATTGTCTTGTGAAAGTGTCCTTTGGCAAGACACTGTACAACCCTGCTGGGGTCATAGGAAAACCATTGAAAGCCGTAGAGTAACTGAAAAACTGTTAACACGGCGTTAAACCCCACATAAACAAAACTTACTTTACGATAGAAATGTATTATTAAGATTAGATGTCAACATTTCTCTGCGTTAAGTTATGCCCACTTGTATACATGTATTTGAAATGCCGACAAAAAGGGACATACCTTTAATTTGAAAGAAAGTTGTATGCAATCTTCTGCAACAAGTGCATAAAACACGATTGAAAAACAATGGAATAGTTACAACAGACACTTAATCAAATGCCGATAAATTGAACGTCTGCACGAAATAGCTCATTTAAACTTTGGATCGCAGTGATTGGGCGTAAGTTAACAATGTAGGTGAAAACAGCAAATATATACCATAATATAACATAATTTTATTAAGACATTAAGCACACAAACTCATAGTCAATACATATACAGTGATATCTCGTTAATCCGAACACGTCCGTTCCCATCAAAATGTCCGGATGACCGAATCATCCGGACTAATGAAGCAGAGCATGTTCTTATACACATTAAGACATAAACAGTCTGTATGCACGTGTATACTTAAAACCCCTTAGCAAACGCCAAATTGTCGACCGTCCCAAATTGAAAGAGTTTGCAGACGGCATTTCAAAACGTGATGAAATTCTTCTGATATGGCAGAAAACATTGTGGGAAAAGGAGAAATTGCTCGTCAGAAGCAATTTCTCCTTTACACACAATGTTTTTAAAAGTCGTCTGCAACAAACTGGTCAAATTATTCCGTTCCCTTACAATTTCGTTCGGATTGCGAGACATCCGGGTAATCGGGGTCCGAATAAACGAGGCTTCACTGTACAATAACATGCGATTATACCTGGGCGCGGCCATCTTGTTCGGACATAAAAAAGTAAACATTGGTCACATAATTCCCCGCCTAGTAACTCTTCGTGTTTACGAAGCTTAGTCCGGTCTGTGATGCTTTCATAAGCCCTCGTTAAAAACGCATCAATCAAAGCAAATACGTGAAGGTCCGCTAAAATAAAGACTTAACCCGTTTTCTTATACATTTTTCCGGTGACATATTCAAATTGAAACCAACATCAGGCGAAAGTCATGAAGTCTGAGATGTGATATATAACTTCTGTAATTTAGGAAATAAACCGTTGTGTAAAATAGACAAAATAGGACAACAACTGATTCTGAAATCAGAGGTGGCGAAATATGATTTCGATTTACTTGTCAATAAATACCAAATATCTTTATGCACTTGTCCGTAAAATGGTTGTAAAGAACTGCTCCGTAAGAACCACTTGTTCGGTCTATCAATGTTTTTGGACAAGCTGGGCAAAACCGACAATTGAATTTGCCATCCCTAAAATAATTTGTGTTAGAATCGACAAGTGTTTCATTTGCCGATGAAGTCGTGAACATCGAGCTGATACCACTATGAAGGCAGATTACGCGGGTTTAATGCAGAACTTTAGTTCTTTTTGTTCAATCTAATTTGCCACGTTCAAGGTTATATGAGGGTTTTGGTCATCCCTAATTATACTTAAGTGTTAGTAAAATATGTTGTTAAATCGACAAATATCAATTTGCGGGGGTGGGGGTGGGGGGTGGGGGGGTGGGGGTGTAGGGGTATGGAAAGATAATTATATCAAATTTACTGATGATATTAAGTAAAAAAAGCTATTAAAAAAAGAATAAAGACACTAGACAGGGAAGTGATAATGTAAATAAGCGAAGAAAAACTGCAAGAAAGGGTGGCAAAAATCTGAAAAATCTTGATATGACTGTTTGTAATTCATTCAATTCTAGGGTATCCCGTAATTAACGCTAGGCATTCCTTTACTTTGAGTCACGCTAGGGGTAGATCTAGATTTTCATGAAAGGATGTAATCATGTTAATCTTACGAAATGCCGATGCCTCTGCGCAGCTTAGTATCTTCCTTCATCGATTATGATTTAGACCTAGTAATATAAGTCAAATAATGTTGACGCGATGAAAAGCCTTCTTATAGAACGACTCCGTGCCCAACTATAGCCTTTCCTCTACTGTATAATCTCATTATTCCAGAGCTCACCTGATCAAATCTCCGACGCCACTTCAGTTCAATGTAATTGCTGCGAAAATTCCTCTTTGTGCTAAACTTATTTTGTCTTGATTCGTTGAGGCCTGAACTCTATTATGTCAAAAGTGGCAAATTCTAAGGTCATAAGACTAGTACGGTTTCTATCAAGCGAGCTTTTGAATCGCCGGAAAATTGTTAAATCTGGTAAAATCGTGTTGTTAAGTTAACGATTTTACATTATTCAATCGTTTCATGAATTGAAATATGGAACTGTTTGGATTAATTTCGAGTGGGATGCCGGTGTTTTAATAAGCCGTCTTGATCAAAGCGTATGTGCAGTTAATTAGATTAATTAGGCAGAGGATCTACCGCTATTTAAGGATGAGTCTTTTAACTCAATTCAGCGAAAAATGTTGACGCGATGTAAAAAACCACTGAAACAATAAAAACAAATCATTCAATAGCAAACTATTTATACCCTTATAGTGCTGGAACCGACTTCGTGCTTATGAAAACAGGTTAGATCCAGGCCAGCCGCCTTGTGAATTGTCGGCTGGCCTGTGATCTAACATGTTTGACACTCAGAGTATCTTTCCTTGTTAAAATTAAGCAGGTATCTAAGGTTTTGGAAAGCAGAGGCACAAAAAAAAAACATTTTTTAAAAAATCACCTAGCATTCTAAGGGTTTACTCCCTTTTCAATTACAACTTACTATTACGCATCTGCGCAAAAATTCACGAGAAATAGCTTCCCCTAATTAGCAATTAACGTTATTGTCTCGTTAGATTCTACCCAATATCATAAAGGAGATGCATTTTTTCGTGCTTTATTTTGTCATCTACTGTAACTGTTGCTTTTCATTTGGAAGACTTACAGGTTCCTTTCAAGCGGGAGTTGGGTAATCACTCTATTCTAGAATTTCGAGATAATGGACAAACCGTGTAAAATGACAGCTAATTCTAATCGAAAACTTTGGATCACGAAGAGCGTCAGATTTGTGGAATTATGTTTCACTGGTAACACGAGTTACGAAAGCATTTCTGATCGTTGGATGGTTGAAAATCCTTGATAAGGCATTTTCAGTTTTTTGTATAATCTCACCACAGATTCGGAACAGAGTAACACACGACGTACATGTACTTTGTTCTATGCCTAAAGTTTGGTTAACTATATTTTGGACTTGAGGAATAACGATTTTACCAAATACTTTAAAATGAAGCTGCTTGCTAACATATGTGAGAAAAGTCGGATGTTAAAATATCCGTTTTAACCAAACAAACACTGAAATGTTGTAAGTTGCGCGTGGTAGGATAGTCATTTGAAGTACATTGATGTCTCGTTAATCCGAACACGTCCGTTCCCAACAAAATGTCTGGATTATCGAATCAGAGCAGAGCATGTTCTTATACACATTAAGACATAAACGGTCTGTATGCATCACGTGTTTACTTATAACCCTTTAGCAAAAGGCAAATTGTCGACCGTCCCAAATTGAAAGAGTTTGCAGACGACATTTCAAACGTGATGAAATTCAAAGATAATCTTCTGATATGGCAGAAAACATTGTGGGAAAAGGAGAAATTGCTCGTCACGAGCAATTTCTCCTTTACCCACAATGTTTTTAAAAGTTGTCTGCAACAAACTGGTCAAATAATTCCGTTCCCTTACAATTTCGTTCGGATTGCGAGACATCCGGATTATCGGGGTCCGGATAAACGAGGCTTCACTGTAAACGATAAGTATTTCGAGCCTGTAATACACTGAATAAAAATAAATTTAAATCTAAAACCATTGTAACGTTTAAAAATTCAACGCTTCCTGGCTGCACATGCGTAGATACATAGACAACTTTTGAATTTATTTTCTATCAGAAGCAATTCTAGGCAATATCTTACTGCCATGCAAAAACTGTATTGTTTCGACTGTACTTTGTTTTGACTTTCAATTTTTCCTAATGTGTGAATAAACAGCTTTAAGGAATAGTGCGTTTATGATACAAACCTTCTCTTGTATAGGCTGTAACTGGGTTAAATCACACATTTTTCGATTTGCGGAAATAAGAAATTAAACTACTTACGGGGAATTGTAGCCGAAAACATTATGCTTTTCTCCGACAAATGGACCACTTATGACGTTCCTTAAGTGATAATTGTTTTACATACTCGAGGGAAATGTATTTCCATAACTTTACTTTGGTTTCCTCTTTTCCCCTAATTATTTGGGCTTATTGCTGGTTGGTCATTTTGTTCATTAGTCTTTCTTTCGTTCGTGATAATTGTTTTGTACGCTGGGAGAAATCATTTTCATAGCATTACTAGGGATGCACCTTTTAAAGAGTTACTTATCTGTAAGAATGATCCTTTTTTCACACGTGTTTCTTGTTTTGATTCTAAGATTTCTTTAAAGTATCTTTTATATGGGTTAACATAAGAAATGGGTATGAATTATTGAAAGTTGACCGTTTACATATGGGTAGATTTTAACGTACAACATGTCGTTGGAACAATATTATGTACAGTCTATATACGTTATATTTCATAAACTATTGCAACAATTTAAGATGAATATTTATTAATTCACTGTGAGGCTTTCAAAATCTTATACCCAACGTATATTGCTTCCAATTGGAATTCTCAAGTTTATATCATACCACGGAAACGCTGCTGTCTCACAGAGGTTCACACGACAATTTTTCTCGTTAGCATAGATATAGAGAGAAAGAAAGGTCATTAGAAAAGCTTTTTATTTTGTTTGGTTTGGACGAAACATTAGTCATTCCTGTGAATTATGTATCGTAATTTTACATGCATTTCTGTTTTTTCATTCACAAACACAAGCCCATTACCAAACAGTAACGACATTTGACCAGTTTGTTGCAGACGACTCAGGGAAACATTGTGGGGAAAAGAGAAATTGCTCTTAACGAGCAATTTTCCCTTTTCTCACAATGTTTTCTGCCCTATCAGAAGATTATATTCCAATTTCATCACATTTCGAAATGTTGTCTGCAAACTGTTTCAAATTTGGAGAGTCGAACATTTGCCGTTTGGTATAGGGTTAAAATGTTCTGACAAGTTTGTAAACGCAGACGTATAGTTACAAATCTTTGTAATACAGACCCTTGTAGACCTCCTCATCATACTGGTGTGTCCGTCACTTTGCGTCCGCCTCGGGACGGGGAGGTCGAAGGTGCGAGCCCCACGGGAGGCGTTGGTCCGGAAAATATTTCTCGTGGGACTTGTTCCGAAATGGTCTGTTCGTGAGCCGCGAGTTGGTTGAATTTACTGGTTACCGACGTATATCCATCCGTTTGGCGCCTGGTATAGTGATATAAGTTTGGAGGTACAGTGATGTCTCGTTAATCCGAACACGTCTGCTCCCAACAAAATATCCGGATTACCGAATAATCCGGACGAATGAAGCAAAGCATGTTCTTATACACATTAAGACATAAACGGTCTGTATGCACGTGTATACTTATAACCCTTTAGCAAACGCCAAATTGTCGACCGTCCCAAATTGAAAGAGTTTGGAGACGACATATCAAAACGTGATGAAATTCAAAGATAATCTTCTGATATGGCAGAAAACATTGTGGGAAAAGGAGAAATTGCTTGTCACGAGCAATTTCTCCTTTTCCCACAATGTTTTCAAAAGTTGTCTGCAACAAACTGGTCAAATAATTCCGTTCCCTTACAATTTTGTTCGGATTGCGAGACATTCGGATAATCGGATTCCGGATAAACGAGGCTTCACTGTACTTGGTATAATCAGCGAAAAGTGTCTCATAAGCCAAAACTGGCTGGCCCTTACAATAGGGGAAACACTATAATAAACAAAACCTTTTATAAGAAAGACTCTGCAGGGTCAAGTCTACAGAGACCGAGAGTTTTGGGCGGATGAGTGGCTCGTTAATGCGGCCATCAATCGTCGAATTACTCTTGACCGTTATGCAGATAGTTCCCGCCATTTGTCATCCGGGGGAGTACGTCAAACAAATCATTTCCGGGAATTATTGTAAATTATGTCCTTCGTCATTTCCGAGGAGAAATGCATAATTTTCTTTTTTTATTTCTAGATGTCAGTGGGGCGTCGGTGGTCCAGTGGTTAGGGTACAGAACTTGAAATCACGTGGTCACTCTCGATTATTGGGTTCAAATCCCAGTAACGGCATTCGGATTGTTTAATGAAGGGTACGGATTGTGGCATAAATGCAGAAAACGCAGCGACATTCTCTACGTAGGGTGCATACAGTCTGTGTCAGACAGACTCACGGATTGTCCATGCTTCTTCCCGGCTTTAATATCCCTTATTGGTAGTTGAGTATATGGTTGTCCTCCGTCATTAAGAGTCGAAACATAAGTGAACGAACGTTGACGCGATGTACACCACATTTTTTTACATTTATTTTCAATGTGGGATATTCTTTTTGCAATATGCATGTTCGTCCTTTTGTGGTTTAACAGAGATCTTGTCTCAGGATTTGATTACAGGACATGGTACCGTTTTACTAAACGACTTAAATGAATGAACATTATTGCAGTGTGACACCGCATTGGAAGGGTCTCGGAGAGACGATTCCAATGAAGTGTAACTTTGCAATATTTCTTTACCTGAAATTGAAACATGAGGGAATGTTGTTTTGAACTCACGAACGTTTAAGCATAGACTGTTTAGTAAAACGTTACCCAGGTGTATAAGATATATGTTAGTCTTGTGACGTGATTGAGAGAATAACGTGTAATCGGTTCTTTTGTTTTGCATTTGATGAAAGTAAATGTCAATGCTCAATTCCATGCCATGTTTGTTTGTATTTTACATGTATCCCGCACAGAGAATATCACAACGTTTTCTGTATTCATACCACACAACGCCGAGAAAACATGAAGTAAAGACATATAATAGTTTATGCCTCACCACACCGGTATATCACCAAATGTAGACATGTATTAAATTCACCAATTCAACTATTATTTTCTATTAAATACAGACAACAGCTCTTTTGTGTCTCAGTGCATGGCGCTTCGAGAATTGCATTATAAATATTCAATCATCATCACAAAATGCCGCCAAAATATAAAATATTGACATAAAATGTGGAGACATTCACACATTCTTCCCTTATTATCTTTCTATTGAATACAGGCGACCATTCTGGGGTGTCTCAGTGGAGATTCGAGAAAAATGGCAAGAACTTCTACGAGATGCATTAGAGGTGTTCAACCATCATCCCGCCAGTCGAGATATACGCCTATAGGACAGTAGACGGGGTAAGTGACTTTATATAGCATCCTTGTCACACCATACCTGCATTTGTGCAATCTGAACCCATCGTGTTTATCCAATAAAAACACCTCCGAAATAAAATGGAAGCCGCCACATTGTTTCTCGTGAGACTTCTGTCATTGTACTTTCGTTTTCAAGTATAGATCTTCAATGTGAAATCTAAATAGTTATTTGATAAAGGAAACAGTTATATATATCACAACGTGTAATTTTAGTGTTTCGTATGAGTTACCGATAAAAATTGAATTTAAATTTAAGTTCAATTCAATTTAATTCAAATAACTTTTATTCGCTCACGTCTGAATTTATCAGACATATGAGTATAGTAATACAATGATATTACATTCATTTACATAAACAATGTTGTTCAGCACTTATATTGCATATACATTGAATTACTTAACGTTCGTACTGTACTGAGATAACATACTGATGTGTGATTAAGATTCCTTGGCAAAGTTGTGTATTCATGCGCATTGGACTCGAGAGTTTCAGAAAAAGGCTATTGTTAGAATTACAACCCATATGCTTGCAAATAATGGGAACGAATATTATACAAAGCACTCAACTGGACTTTGATTATGTTAAAACTGATCAACTCTTTAAACAAATGTTTATTCTCGTTCAACCTTTATATGATAGTGTCATTCATACTGCTAACGTTGAGTTTGTTTTATATGAACGAACATTTATAAACGCATGATAGGAATTTCTTCAAATTATGTAAAAAGAACGTTGTAAACCTACATTACCGAATAAAATAAAACAATTAACTCTTTTATGCCGAAAAAGCACACGTACTCGTGATAAAAATGTTATATCATCGAAATCCTTTACTTTTCATTATGTGAAATATTGGTTATTCTTAGTGTGGTGATTTTCAAAATATTGACATTCCATGTCGCATTGTAGAAGAATATCACACTTATGTGAGATTTAGATTCCATGGCAACGTTGTATTCAGGCTGATGACAAAATAGAGGCATGTATTTTTCACAATGTCTTCATCCGTCTTCAATTAAGCTCTAAGTTACCCCGACTTTCTCGCATATTACGGAAATCTGATAGTCATAAAAGTTATATATTCTTTTGTATCATTCGAGCTCAGTGAATTAATGTCTGTATCTCAAAGTACATCCATAATAGAAGGGCCAATCACTGTAGTTTGTCATTGCGGCTTGGGTGCATGTGTTATGTCCCTTTGCTTTTTCTTTTCAATTTTTCCTGTTTTTCATAAGCTAAGCAATCCCTTTCCCTTTGTAAGAATGTAAATGTACAATGTAAAATGTTAAGTTAAAAAAGTGGTAATACAAACGCTATTCAAAACGATGAAAAAAAAGTCAAAGAACTTTACACAGTCATCTAAAATGAGTAATCCTGTTTGTGTTGATGCGAAGGTGAATTTGATATGGTTTGCTGAAAGTATCATTGTGCCAAAACTTCATACCAATATTAAAGTGTTGGACACAACTTTAACACCCGAGATTAATGAATTGCTATTAAGAAAGAAAAACATTTTTGATATTCCACTATACTGATTATGTTCTTTTTCAAGAGATAAAGAGAGCTTTAGTTCTTCATTGAGATACGAACTCAAATCAGTCTACGTTTTCATACAGACTTACTGAGTGATATGGTTTTTGTTTTCATATCTCCATGACAACATGAAAAGAGAAAGAGTTCCCCTTTTGACCCAATGGATTTCCAACATATCAGGCATATATATTACAATGTCGTCTTTCGATTTCACATATTGTCCCAAAATGGTGACTATTGTTTTGGCCAGTCAGATATTAATGAATTACGAATGTATTGGTCCAAAAACAAACGACCTGAAACGTTAGAAGCAACTATATGTTAATTCCCCACCAAATGTTTGAAACTGTATTTATACAAACAGGTTAGATCCAGGCCAGTCGCCAAGTAGATTGGCTTGGTACTGTGATCTAACCTGTTTGCTACTTTGAGTGTCTTTCCTTATCAAAGTTAATCGGATATTTAAGGTTTTTGAAAGCAGACGACACAAAAATTGGTTTTTAGAAAATAGCCAAGCATTCTTATAGTTTAACTATCCACAGCGTTTCGGGCGAATGAATAAATAATGTTATCACCATTCTGAGGGTACAAGATCGGGAACAAATGTTCGGTTCCCTTCTCGATCAGAGACACTTAAACGCTTGATCGGTTTCTCTACCGGAGTCATATGACCTGATTCCTCAGACGGGTTCCCTGTGAGAAACACAGAAACCGCGTTTTTGTTCCGAAACTCGCCGAGGTATTCCGAATTCAAATCCACCACCCTCTCCGAATTCCGATTGGACGAGCCGATAAATTCGGCTTTCATCGGCGCTGGTTTAACTTCCTCGCAGTTAACCGGAAGTTCTTTCGATAGTTGAAGCTGTTGCTTCACGAACTTCCGGTCTTGCACAATAGGTATAAGAGCAGCCTGTATGGCCTTTTGCTCCTTCTTCGCACGTTCGATGGAGAGTTCGATGTCTTCACAACGGTCTTGCACGTCATTCGTCGTTTGTATGACCTCCGTTTTGACCTCTAACTCGATGTTCATGTCCGCCTCGACAACCGACATGTTATAATCGAGCGCCGCGATCTGGCGTTCGAGGGCGAATCGTTCGAGTTTATTCCTTTCGTACAGCGGTTTGTACTGGCGTATCACAACGTTATCATTATTACGCAATGCATTGTTTAGCTTTTCACAGACGTCATTCCGATCTTTTACGGCGGCTTCCATTTTCTTTGCCATTATCTCTCGGCGTTTCCGTAGATCAAACATGTTGTTACTCAGATTGTTCGATCTATCTTCCCGTTCGAGAAACTTATTCAGCATATCCGCCTGCGATTCCAGCTCCTTTTCCTTCACCGTTATTTGTTCGGTCAGGGAATTCAGACGTTTCTTCAGATTCTCCTCTAAAGACGAGAGTTTTTCAAGCTTTGCATTCAAGTCTTTCGTCTTTTCGTCATCCAGTTCGAGCCATCGTCTTGCCAACCATGCCTGCTTCTGAAACTTGATCAAAATATCGGGAACCAGTCTCATCAAACTGTGCGTCCCGAGTTCCGGTATCTTTAGATGGAACACGCTTCTCTCGCTGTCTTGGCATAGCAACTCGTGGGCGGCAAGGCTCTTTTCCCTGTCCAACAAGCTGTCAGTTCGTTCCTTCAGCTGACACATGCGTCTTGCGAGCTTCTGTATCTCAGAGGTATCATACAGGCGCCGAATATCCCTGTATTCACGGCTAAGTAGTACAAGAGCGTGTTTGGTCACCGCATTACGACGCGCCGTTTGTGTCTCCTCGAAATCCGCGCGGGAGTTGACGCGAGAGACGGACCGAGACAGTATCCTGGCGCTCTGCGGTCCCGCTGCAGGATCGAACTCTGCCAACACGGTCGTCACTCCGCTGATACCACTGTACCCGCTGTCAACACTGTTGAACGATACGATGCTGGGTGTGGATATGCCGGAATCGTTTGTATCCTCCCTGTCTGGTTTATCAAACCCAATGTGATAGAAATACCGGAACAGCGGCTGGTATATTCGGTCCGTGAAATTCCCGCGTAAATCCTTTAGGTAGTCAAAGTACTGAAAGTACCAAGTAAAGTACTTCACCAGACGCTCCTCCTCCGCCGTAGCCTTGACCTTTCTGTACCGGAACTTGCAGCGCAACGTCCGGTTGAAGTCCTTGAAGCACTTCCGGAGATGCGCCATGGTTTTGACCTTTCTGACGTCGATGACGGTACGCTTGGTCAACGCTATGTACATCCGGTAGAGCATGTCTGTGCTGAACTGTTCGTAACACGTGTACACTTTGTCCTCGAATGCCCGGATTTGGTCGTACAGGAAGTGGCTTCGATACTTCTCGTCCATGCGCAGTAGGCGTAACTGAAATGCGTAAGTTCATTGTTGTAAGAATTGCGATATAGCAACTGGATTTGAAATAAATGGGAATACATTTACCAAACCATTTATACATTTATTGCAAAATTCACGTTATCGCAAAAGTGTTTGTGAACCACAATTACATATGGATATATGGATAACAATGGATCTTTTTGTAAATCGTGTTGCAATGATGTACGGATAAAGACGACATGAACCGAGGATTGATTTAAGACAAACGGTAAGCCATTCTTGATAATTGCAGTTATGAAAGAATATCTAGCTCGAGTATTCACAAATTTTGAGAATAAACATGGTAATGTCTAATCCTTTAGCTTAGATTTCATAATGCTCGCCTTGGACTTGCTTATTTGTTGCGTAGGGATGGTTCCCATCAGATTCATCTTCCAACATACCTGGCTTATAATTTCAAAACAGGGTGAACACTTTTCATGGGCGAGTTGATAAATTATTTTCAAAGTTTAAAAAGCGCCAACGTTGTGACTAATATCTAAATTACCGAAAGAAAAAAGAGCCTTTAACAGATTCCGCTCAAAACTAGTTCACAAATTGGACAGAATCAACCAGGCAAATTTTGGAAATCAATGAATACGAAATTGTGGTGAGCATGTATACTACCAAGCAACTTGTATACCTATTGGTATGCGAACATATTGCATGTACCGCAACTAGGGGCCTCCATGGCCTAATGGTAAGAGCACATAACATGGAATCACATCTCCGCGTGGATTTAAATTCCGGTGACGGATTTGGATTTTCATAAGAGGCAGCCCCCGACTACCTTACGGAGTACCGTTGATCCAACCGGCTTTGCAAGACCCTATGGGCAGTTGAGAATGGGGTTCCATTATTAAGAGTCTGGCATCGCAACATAACTGAAATAATGTTGACACGATGTAAAACATGTCGTTAAAATGAATTAAGAAGATTTACCTGTAACTGCTCACTTCGGAAGCTTTGACTGACACGCCTACTCCCATCCTCGCTGAAATAGAGAAAACGCACAAATCATTAGTTGTTCCTGCGTGGCCTCATGATTTAGGTAGTCGACTCATAGCGTGTTGGTCTCGGGTTAGAGCTTAGCCGATACCTCTGGTTACGCGTGAACGTCCTTTGTCAAGACACGTCAGAGCCGTAGTGTAACACTTGGGAATCTAAGAAAGCCGTAACAATAACTGGAATATTATAAACATAGAGTTAAACATACAAAACAATTGATAGATCACATTAGAAACCAAAGTATTTAAATATGTTTGACCAATCCTCAATAGTGAAATCGGTATCAAGACAGACTTGGATAAAACAACCCCAGTTTAGGAGTAATTCGTTGAATGGGTTAATTGTGCCATGCTTTATTTGTTTTTCACCATTGATCATGCATGTTGCGAAAGCAGCCTATAGGTGCCTTTTGTGAAATACATGATTAGAATGCATTATGTATGTGTAGTACATTCTACGATTTATCTATCTCTCGCAAGTGAACTTATTAGCACATGAGAGGGAAAAACGGTAAACAGTGTCTTTCCTGGAAAGACTAGAGTGCATTTTGTGTGTGACTTAGTACATGGAGCACATGGATAGATACACTGGCTGTCCCTATATACTTGAAATATCGTTTTAGAACGGCATTTATCTCCATAAGAGACGAACTAAACCTAAATCAAATCATAATTCTGACTGAGTCATTGGACAAACAAACGACTCAGAGCAAGATTATAAAAAGTTCTTTACAAATGTGAAGAATTTGCTGTATTGTTGTATTGGATCCTCCATTGATTATTATACAATAGGGCACCACGATACATTATTGTTGACATCTTACACCATCGCTTTGTTTTCTATAGACGAACATTTAACATATCAGCTTTCATTTCACTGTGCTATTTGTTGACGCTTTCCATTTGGTATAGACATATTTTGCATAAGCAGGGCTGGGAATCACGTAATCAGAAAGGATAGAGACCGCGAAATAAAATGGCGACTGTCGTCGCTTCGACTTCTTAAAACCGGTGAGTATCCTTTCATATAGCGATTTCGTGCACGAAATGTAGCGCAAAGTACCTACCTGCCTTACTTTCCAATTTTCTCCGCCGCTTGGTGTAATGGTGCCAGATAAGCGGTTTCTTAACAACAGTGTTCGAACATCGCCGATCGCAGTTGGATACGTTCCAACAAATGTTGTCGGGTGTTTGAAGAAACCGTTTATCTGGCACCATTACACCAAGCGGTCGAGAAAATCGGAACGTAAGGCGGGTACTTTGCGCTACACGAAATCGTAATATGAAAGGATACTCAACGGTTTTAAGAAGAGGAAGCGACGACAGTCGCCATTCTATTTCGTGGTCTCTATCCTTTCTGATAACGTGATTCCCAGCCCTGATTAGGGTCTATCCCTCGACGGAAGAACTGTTTGTGGATACCAGTGCCAATGGTCGTATCAAAATGATAGATGTTAGAACCCAATTTTTAAAATTCAGCACTCTATATATTTAAGTACAGATAGGGGCATTGTGACATAAGATTCAAATAAAAAGTAAAGACATATTTACATATCATTATGACAAGCACCATCAACAAAGATCAAAACAGCCAGTGATTCGTCTTAGACTTTTAATACAAGTTTTTCCTTGAAGTTGCTTGTTCACAGACGAGAAAAAAGAAGAAGACAAAATGACATGTCGTTGAAACAATACAGAATTTGTATTGTATGATAAACAATCGAAAGTAGCGAATGCAAGTATGGTTACTTGAGTAAGCATCAATTAATCTTAGTATGCACAGTCTATATGCGTTAGATCTCAAAACTGTTGCAACCCTGTAGGATATAAATGTGTATTAAGGACGTTCTCGATAGTTTTATCCGCGCACTTCATCTGCGCATCAAAGTGAGAAAATAATCTGTTACCGAAGAGATACTTGCATAGTAGTCGGATAAACGTTTTTATTCGGATGAAATTTACTGTATGCAATTATTTTCAAAGAATAATCATATTATCCATAGAACTTTAAAAACGTTATTAACATAATTACATATTTAGCATGCATATTAAGACCCAAGCTTCTATTTTTCAAGTTTCAAGTTATTGTAACTGTTTTTATAAATGTTTTTTAAATAGTGTTACCATGGAAACTGTCACTTTACAGAAAAACCAAGTCGTCAACATATACTTTTTATGGCATTTTGTACTTTAGGATTAAATTGTAATTCACTTACTGTAAAATAAGAAAATTCTATTAAAGGAATTTGTAAATATCTCTATTGTTTTGTAAAATACATATAAATTTTCATTTTTTGTTGTCGAATACACAAATTTGAAAAACTGATTTGGATTACAACAATTGTTGAGATTGTAATAATTTGAAATAACATTTAATTATAAAAGTATTAAATGTATGAAGTCATAACTTTTGTTTCAATAAACCTTCCAGAAATTATGCTATTACCTTTGAAGATGGTATGGTCATTTTGACATTTTTCCACCAAACGGTTACCATGGAAACTGTCATTTTACGAAAAAACTAACTCGTCGACCTACATTTTCATTTCATTTTTGAATTCACAATGGAATTTTAAATAACATTTCAAAAAATTAGAAAATTCTATGAAAGGAATATTTTCTCATAAAACTGTAGAACATGTCCTTAATTCACTGTTTACATGTACTAATTAAAATATTCGATATGAATTATGTTTTTTGTTCTAATGGCTATTCTCCAATGTGTATCGTATAACAATGTGCAACATCAAGTTGCCTTAATTCCTTCAAGAATGAATGCTACACTTATTATGTGCACCAAAATTTGATTAATCACTAACAGTCTTGAATCCCTTTGCCTTTTTACTAATGTTCTTATTTGCTATAGATGTGAACAAGAATGTTAGGTCTCAAAAACATGTATGTTTCTTTCACAGAGGGCATCATGGGAGATTAGCAGCAGTATTTTTATGTACTGTAAATGTTAAATGAGTTTCACCCTCTATAAATAAAGTATTATTATTATTATTATTATTATTATTATTATTATTATTATTATTATTATTATTATTATTATTATTATTATTATTATTATTATTATTATTATTATCATTATTATTATTATTATTATTATTATTATTATTATTATTATTATTATTATTATTATTATTATTATTATTATTATTATTATTATTATTATTATTATTATTATTATTATTTATTATTATTATTATTATTATTATTATTATTATTATTATTATTATTATTATTATTATTATTATTATTATTACTATTATTATTATTATTATTATTATTATTATTATTATTATTATTATTATTATTATTATTATTATTATTATTGTTATTATTATTATTATTATTATTATTATTATTATTATTATTATTATTATTATTATTATTATTATTATTATTATTATTATTATCATTAACAATACATTTGTTATATAGTGTTGAAGAACATCAGTTTTAACTTCAAGATCTTCTCACATCTGTGAACAAGCAGCTTTACTGTTAATTACTGATAAGGTTCGACAAGGCGAACTCTTTTGAAAGCATTTGTAAATGTAATAACGGCAGTTTGTTAAATAAAACTGATTGAATAATTGATTATTCGTAAGTCAAAAGAATCCAAATTAATTCATAACTGAAACAATGTAAACACATACATGTACCATACCTTGTTTGAAAATAAACCGACATTTACGAAATAATTCCAATTAAGAAAAATCGTTAGTTGTCCCAGCAACATGCAGTAAAAAATTATGAATCCGTTCACATTTTGTAATCGAATTTCACAGAACAGTTCTGATTTTAAATTCACAACACAGTTTGATTCAAATAATGCACCATAATAGTTGAAAATTCAGTACTCTAGTAAATCAAAATAGAAAAAAATCGCATGTCATCTTAATCCTAAACTCATTCCATTCTTGACAATGGTTTCTTTAGAAATGGTCTCGCTCGGCAAATTCAATGTTTTATCACTTAAGGACAAACCATTCACGTCTGAATAATGTACTCGAATTGAATTCCTTTTTATTTTCATAAACGTTCACTTATTCAATGAGAGTAGAGAGAGACAGCGTGTTTGCCATTTTTATGTTTCTGCGACCCTTCCAGATTTATTTCAATACTTCGTAATGGCAGACTGGCGCGTGTAAAGAAAAAATGGCTTAAGAACAACCGTGACAAAAAGAAATCGCTTTGGTAGTAGAAATTAGGAAACCAATGTGACAAAAGGAGAAATTGCTCGTGACGAGCAATTTCTCCTTTTGTCACAATTGTTTCTGTCGAATGTCATAAAATCAATTGTTATATTTAGTACTATTAGTTTACCTCCACTTTTTATCTATTTTGAAAAGAAACGAAAGAGAAACGAGCATGTCTCCTTTTGTCAAAGAGATCTCGGTAAAATATCATGAAAAAGCATGATATTTTCCTACTTTTACTAACGCCCACTAATTGTATCTGCTCGTTTTTGGAAAAAAAATATAAGACTTAAAATTGAACATGACGGAATCGGTTGAATTTTCTCCAAACAACGAGTTTGTTGAACATCCGAAATTAAAAAAGAAATCCAACACGATCCGTGTGAGATAAATTGAATGCGAAGATAAGCAAATATTGTTTGAAACATTAGGAATTGTTCATTTGACAAGTGTTCAAACATCTGAAATCGATTTGCGTATGCCATTTGTTTGTCGATAGCATTTCAATAATACTGTACATTTTTTGTTGATCAAGTGTCTTTTTTAATCTTTTTACTTGCTTGCTTATGTGAATTGAATTGCCATGCCATTGAGGGTATGTTCAGACCATGTAGAACCATCAGGATTCCGTATCTAAATCATTCGAATTCATGCTTAGTAGGTCTACTCCCTTGTTGTATATTATGTATACCTGGGAGGATTAAACGATCTGTTCTGTTCTGTTCTATTCGTAAGTCAGTTGGGAGATTGCATCTCATGAAAAATCAATTCTGCTTGGAACTCGAACAGAGGTGTAAAGGGATAAGGCATGTGATTCTATGTATTTTACTTTAAAGGGACTAACTCGGAGATTGGTGTTCTGGGAGTCAAAAACGTTTAAGATATGTTATTAAAAATCATTTTCAATATACCAAGGACCCTTTGAGAACCACGTGACAATGGTATCTAAAAAAAACTTAAGATGTTCTTAGTTTAGCTCGTTGTATACAAAATGAACCCGTTTAAACGGTTTGCAGTATGTGCTACACAAACGATCTATATCTTTTCTGTGTGGTTATAAACTAACGCAAAATGACTGAAATTCTGACACTATACCAAGGACCCTTTTCAATTTCTTTACTTCCAAGTTGCTGAAACCCCGTAACATCGTTAAATAATGTGAAGTGAGTTTTCGCTCCTGTCAGCGCTTTTATTAGTTAGCCGGTCTATAAATAAAAGAAAGAAATTCTTTGTGCCAATCGGAACTACTCGGGTATTTCCGTGAGCTGTGAAATACACCTCGGATATAAGTGTAGGGTTACAATTTTTCGGGTAAATCGGCATCCGCCAATTAACACATTTTATAAGCGTGCACGTTAAGTAGTTCAATGTGTATGGAAGTGTTGGACATCCTTTTTAATCACTTTTGATCAGTAACTCATACCAAATGGAGAACTTGTTGTTGTGACATGTATACTTGTTTCCTCAATCAAATTTAACGACTTTTTGGATATTACATTCAAGATCTATTTTTAGAAACGAAAGTAAAGTGACGTCATTCTCGCGGGAAACAATATGGCGTCATCCCTATTATTTCAGAGGTGTTTTCATTGGATAAACCCGATGTGTTCAGATTGCTTTGTTGCATACCTTCCTAGCGTCACGTGACAAGAACGATTTAACGTTTCCGGAGAACCACGTGACAATGGTATCTACAAAAAAACTTAAAATGTTCTAAGTTTAGCTCGTTGTATACAAATGAACCCGTTTAAACGGTTTGCAGTATGTGCTACACAAACGATCTATATATTTTCTATGTGGTTATAAACTAACGCAAAATGACTGAAGTTTTGTCGGCGCGATTTAAAACCCATATTCAATATTCATGACCAAATGATGAATACTTCATACAATATTTGCGTGTCTGTAAAAAACCGTCCGATTTTCCAGCTTAATGTTTATTCACACGATGTACTCTTTAGCGATCGGATTTATTAGCCGACAGAGGTGTAAATACGTTTTAAATGTTTTTTCAATCGCTGATATCGCCACGACTTGTATGTAGAGGTAGTCAATAGCACAATTGTCATGCCTAATTGTTAACGGATAAATATGCGTCCTCTGACTGAATGGGGGAGATGTTTAACCCTTATAGCGCAGGAACCAACTTCATGCCTATGCAAACACGTTAGATTCAAGCCATCCGCCAAGTAAATTGGCGGCTGGCCTGTGATCTAACCTGTTTGCTACTCTGGGTATCTTTCTTCATCAAATCTAAGAAGATGTTTAAGGTTTTGGAAAGCAGACGACACAAAGATCTATTTCTAGAAAATTACCCAGTATTTTAAGGGTTTAAAATGATCGAACGGTTTCTTTGATCGATTAACAATCACTGTGAAACGCGAAAAATAAGCATAGATATGGACCGCGCCAGAGAAAAAAGGGACAGGCAATTGCTTTATATTCATTTAGATTCTATCGTTTCTGTTTAAGTACACCATACATAAATATCATTAACTTATTTTGAAGTATTTATTAAATATCATATATTCAACACAAATCAATGTAGTGGTTTCAAAGCATCGTAGCGGTATATTTGTTTGTTTTTGAGAAGTTGTTTCCAGGCAGACTAAAACAATTTCGAAGAGACAAGCCAGATAGTATGAACTATTGTTGTTGCGATGTAAAAACCATATCGGGGGGAGAACACATGGTCCCTCTCCGTGTGGGTTCAAGTCCCAGTGAGGGATATGGATTTTCATGAGGGGTTAGTCTCCCAACTGACTTAAGGAATACCGATGGTTCTACACGGCTTGGTCATTCCTTATGGTCATTTGAGTATGGGTCTACCTCCATCATTAAGAGTCAGGCATCGGAACATAACTGAAATAAAGTTAACGTGATGTTTACGTTCAACTCTCTATTCAAAATAGAATGGCATTGGGTTATGTTGATATAATAAAGAGTTTTATTTGATAGAATGGGTGCATTTTTGTCAGCGGGTTTGAATGCCCAACGATGAAAGGCTTGACACTAATGATCTCATTTCTCTAAATAAACGACCAACGCTTTTATGGACAAAACAGCGTGTATGAATTAAAATTCTAAATCTTTTGAAGATCTGTTTGCGATCTCCCATTTGGCCGATTGGTATATCTAAACACATTATGAAATGAAATGAATTATGTGATATGTACTTTTATTAACCCCTTCGACCGGTTTATTGAGGTTTGAGTCTATTTAAATGATAAGCCCTAAATTTACCCTTCGTGAAGGGCTGTCTATAACCATTGTCAGATGACCGACCCCCTCACTCTCTACAGCATAGCCACGACCAATAAGGAAAAGATCTAACCTCTGCGTTACGGAGCCGATTCTTAAGCTCAGAGGTTATGGTCTTGGACTCTTGGGATCAGGGATCGAATCTCCTCAGGGGACTATAAATCCAAAGTGAATTTCTATAGCTATGCTTCGTTGCTGACATTGAACGTAATACCTTACATTGGCCTCTCGACTCTACAAGTTTGATGTATTCTTCAAGCTTTTGTTACATGATATGAAAGCATCGTAACAAACATGTTTTAATTGTTGTTGTTGTTGTTGTTGTGGTTGTGGTTGTTGTGATTGTTATTGTGGTTTTGTTTTAGATAAAGAAAACAGCAAATTTTTCACATTGCGCCAAATTATCATTAAACACATCCAATCCATTTGGAATTTCATTTAAGTTTATGTGTTGATTTGCATACAGTGTATTTCTGAAATTGCTTTTTACGAATCAATAATGATGTGTCTATTGAAATAATATCAAGTATTTCACCATGTTTAAACCATTACGTCGATGTATGATCAAACACTTCCAGTGCATTTAGATTCATGCGTTAATTCGCATACAAAGTACATCTGATTTTAATTTTTGTAATTTGATAATACTGTGTCTTTTGAGATAATATCAAATATTTGATGAGATTTCTTACATCGCGTCAAAATATTATCGAACACTATTCGAATCCAATTCGCATGTAAGTTTAAAGTATTGCTAATTTGTCATTTCTTGATCAGTATCATCGGCAAATTGCGGGTTTTCCCGTGGTTCGTAGCATCGAATTATTTACGCTTAACGCACCTTAGCAAACTTCAAATATTGATTAATCGCACCGTGTCTCTAAATTGAATCTGGGTTTATCCCCTTTACTCTGAAATAGATTAGTTTAAACGAATAGTTTTTTTATTAAGTCGTGAATTGACAGTTTTTCCTTAGTTCTTGTAAATTGGGTTGAGCAAGTGATCGTTTCATATCAACAGGATACATCAAATATCTTTGAAAAACATTCTGACAGTCAGAAAAATCGATCAGAACGAAGTTTTTATCTTTTGTCAATCTGCAAAACCTCAGATATTTGATTATTTTTGACGAGGAAAGATACTCAGAGTAGCAAATAGGTTAGATCACAGGTCAGCCGCCAATTTACTTTGCATGAAGTCGGTTCCAGCACTTTAAGGGTTAAGCGATTTCTTTTATACTGTGTTTCAAATAGATATAAATATATACTTTTTTAGAAATATATATAATGTTGAAGCTATATCCTTTTTTTGTAAAGATGAACATTTTCTCCCATCAAAACTTTCAAAGTAAGACATATTTATCAAAAGATTATGTCAATTACTAAATCACACAATCCAGAATGTAATGCATCAGATAAGAATGTAATCATTAATTGAATAAATTAATAAATAAATAAATAGATAAATAAATAAATGAATGAATATATGAATAAATAAATAAAAAATGAATAAATAAATAAATTAATTAAAAATAAATAAATAAATAAGTAAATAAACATATAGATAAATAAATAAATAAGTAAATAAATAAATAAATAAATAAATAAATAAATAAATAGATAAAAAAATAAATAATGTAATCATTTGTTGATTAATTGATCAATCAATCAATCAATCAAGCAAGCAAGTAATCAAGCAAGCAATCAATCAATAAACAATTAACCAATCAATCAATCAATCGATCAATCAGTCAATTAATCAATAAATCAACCTATCAATAAATATATCTATCAACGAACCGATCAATTAACCAATACACCAATACTTCAAACAATTCATCAATCAGTTCATCAATCAATACATCTAAATCTGAATAGGATAAAATACATGTATATACATTTTGTAAAAAGAAAAAACACTACATTGCAACAACTTAGCAACACGAATATAGAATAACGTATCACAACATGTTGATCAATCTATCAATACATCAACACACTAATTGTACGATTAAATGGTGTAAGAACGCTATCAATAAATAACTTGATACATACCTTGTTAATATGATGGTAGGGAGCAAGCCACTGCCTTTGTAAATCATTTTGTCTCCTAAAGATGCAATCCACACTATGTACGTCTTCGCAGTGATGCAACTTGTATACACTGTTTATATCTAATGACTGTTGATAATTTCTCCTTGTATTAATATATGCTGCCAACCACGTTTTAAAACTTTTCTGAAAAGTTCACCATGAAAATCTACCTTCCATTTGATATGCTTTCCTTCATGTCATTCAAAGAACCTGGTATGTTCACCAAGAAAATAACATTCGTGGATACAGTTTCCATTTACTTTTATATGCGAACAACTATTTTCTTCGAATTGTCTGATAAATTCTTCACGAAAGCTACTTTATGGATGATTTCCCCATCCATTTATGTTTGCAGGCAACATCTTAAAACGCATCTTGTAAGCTCATCACGGAAACCTACAGCACGTTTGTTTTTTCAATTCACTTATGAGTTCCACCATTCATGTTCTTTAACGTGATGAATTCATGCAAACTTACTTCATCGACGATTTCTTCAATCACTTAAGTATGCCACAAACCTTGTTGTCTGGTAAGTTCATAATAAAAACCCACTTGTTGGAGATCAATCCATCCATTTGTAGTTAGTTAGTTAATTAGTTTAAACTTATTTATTTTACATCGATTGAGAAACAAATTCTTACAACTTAGATAAATAACTCTCGACTCTACTCAATCCATCAATTCATAAATGTTGCCAACGTTTTCAAACGTGTCTGATAAGTTTATCGTGAAAATCTAAAACAAGTTTAATTTCTCTCTTTACTAATATGTACCACCATCTATCTTTATCAAAATGTCAAATAAATTCATCATGAAAATCGACATCGTTGATGATTTTTTCATTCACTTATGTATGCCACCAGCCTTATTTATCATAAATGAGTCTGGTATACACTTCATGAAAACTTACTTATTTGTTGATTTGCTTATAATAGTTGAATAAGTTAGCCAAACTGTATATATATTACATGGCCGACATGACAACATGTTCAAAAAAGCGGATTAGCCACACCCACTCATTTGCTTCACTTCAGTACGTCTTTATGTATTCTAAGGCTACACGTGGCGAAATATTCATATATACAAAAACATGTTTATGTCAAATGACGTTAAAGTAAAATATTTCACCAAAGATGACGTTAAAGTAAGATATTTCTCCAAATATGACGTTAAGGTAAGATATGTCACCAAAGATGACGTTTAAGTAAAATATTTCACCAAAGATGACGTTAAAGTAAGATATTTCTCCAAATATGACGTTAAAGTAAAATATTTCACCAAAGATGACGTTTAAGTAAAATATCTCACCAAAGATGAAGTTTAAGTAAGATATTTCACCAAAGATGACGTTTAAGTAAGATATTTCTCCAAATATGACGTTAAAGTAAAATATTTCACCAAAGATGACGTTTAAGTAAAATATTTCACCAAAGATGAAGTTTAAGTAAGATATTTCACCAAAGATGACGTTTAAGTAAAATATTTCACCAAAGATGACGTTTAAGTAAGATATTTCACCAAAGATGACGTTTAAGTAAAATATTTCACCAAAGATGACGTTTAAGTAAAATATTTCACCAAAGATGACGCTAAAATGGAATATTTCACCAAAGATGACGTTAAAGTAAGATATTTCTCCAAATATGACATAAAAGTAAAATATTTCACCAAAGATGACGTTAAAGTAAGATATTTCACCAAAGATGACGTTCAAGTAAGATATTTCACCAAAAATGACGTCAAAGTATAGTATTGCACCAAAGATGACGTTTAAGTAAGATATTTCACCAACTATGTTAAAGGTGTAATGTGTTGCTCAGTGTTTTAACCCTTATAGTTCTGGAACCAAGTTAATACTCGGAGGTTATTAACTTAAAACATAGGCACGTTTGCTGCTGGTCATTACAAGAACCAAGAAGCTGTCAATGTACGACTAAACACAGAAATCATATTCGTATTCGTTTAGCCCTTATATAGTGCTGGAACTGACATCATGCTTATGCAAACAGATTGGATCCAAACCAGCCGCCAAGTAAATTGTTGGCTGGCCTGTGATTTAACCTGTTTGCTACTCTGAGTATCGTTTTTCAACAAAATTAAGCAGATGTTTGAGTTTTGGAAAGTAAACGACACAAAAATCTTTTTTTTCTAAAAGTCACCCGGCATTGTAAGGGTGAGTGATGGATTTGAAACTCGGCAGTTCATGGTTCGAACCCACAGCCTCCTACGTGAAACACCAGAGTTGGACATTCTACCATTACACCACGCATGGCCGTACTTTCATTGCAACTGTTTTGTGTGTCTGTATATTGATGCCGTGGCTTTTATTCGTTACGAATGAACTTTAAAGGATCATCATCTTTCACAGAGCGTTACACCCACATTGAGTATAGACCTCGGAAAAGTGCAATTTCAACCCTTTAACCCTTTACCAAACGCCTTATTTCCGACTGTCCCAAATTAAAAGATTTTGCAGCCGACATTTCAAAATGTGATGAAATTGGCAAATAATATTCTGTTAGGGTAGAAAGCATTGTGGGAAAAGAAGAAATTGCTCGTTCGGGCAATTTCTCCTTCTCCCACCATGTTTTCCAGAGTCGTCTGCAACAAACTCGTCAAAAGTCGTTATTGTTTGGTGATGGGTTAATAGTTTCATGCGGAGCAAACAACTCTGTGCTTGTTTATGAAAAGGATTTGCTATAAGAAAAAGCAGATGTCGGGAATAAAATGATTGTGATTGTCTTTACTGTTTCACTAAACTTTTTATTGTGGGTACTGATTAGAACTGCATCCTCCAGATCGTTCTGATAAATAAGCAAGCTATCGGATTTAGAGTTGGAGGTACCAAGAGTTATATTAAGTCTCTCAAAAGGATTTTTTAGCAAAAGGATACAACCGACTTTTTCACACTTTCATTTCAAAGATATATAGATAAATAAAGTGCATTGGTAAACATATTCTTAATCCGAAATTTGATTTTAAAGTGCGGTAATGGCATATTTAGCACTCCGTTTTTTTACTTCATATCAAGGGTTCAGTGCAATACTATAGTAAGTGCATCACGTTTGTGAGGCACTTACTATAGCCTTGCACTGAACCATTGATTTGTACAGTTTTATGAGATTTTACCCACGTCATGGTTTGCAGGGGACGTTGAGAGACATTGCTATTTTTGTAGGGTGAAATTACACCATGTCGAGGATCCTGCATGGAGCAGTGGTTAAGGTTTTGGATGACCGTTATATAACTGAAAAACTGTTGATACGGCGTTAAACAACATACAAAAAAGTAAGTTGTTGGATTGGTGACACGGAGGTTCCAGGTTAAATTATTACCAGCGGCACTTTGATTTGTCGTTGAAGTGCCCTTGGCCAAGACGCTTCAGAGCCCTGCCCTGCCTAGTACTGGTGAAATCCAGGAAAGCCGTTAAGTAACTGAAATACTGTTGAAACGGCGTTTAAATACATATGAACAGACTAAAAACTTCGAGTTGAAAATGTCCTTACTGACCACTACCGTCCGCTGTGAAGGAATGTATCGCTCAATAAGGGGATTATAATGTCAAATGGTGTTTAAAAGGATGGAAGAATGTCAAAAGAAGAGTTGTCAATAAATATTTTTTTCATTCATTCCCTTAAGTGAGATTTTTATGGTGGGTCAACATAGGAAATCGAAGAGTGCATTCACAATCTTTAAGAATTTAAAAAGAAATTATTTACGATATGAATAAAAAGGAAAGCGTATGTGGAGAACAGTTTTCCATTTCCTCTCAGTTGCTTCCCAATAGTTCTGCATTATGTCTGTTATAACAGGTGTATCTGGAAAAAGGGATTTAAGGAAAGCGAAAAATAAACAAACATATCTATTTGTTTTGCATGGCTAAACCGACTTAGGTGTCTTTGTTGGTATTTTGGCCACCCATTTATACATATGCAAAAAAATGAACGTCATAATCACAAGTCATATTCTTGACACGTCATACGTAATGGGATTCATTAATATTCTAATCTTTATAGGCTAAGATATGGTACAGGCATTTAATACAAGTTGCCATATCCTAGTGGATTCAAAGTGCATAAGATGATGAAATGTTTGACAGGCTGGGTATCAACAATTTAAGTGGAATCACCGTCATTGTCATTTTGGCAAATACTTTCAAAACAATCATCATAATGGTAAAATATATGAAACGAATAGGTTAATGAATGAATAAATAAACTTGAATAACGAAGAACCTTATAAAAGGTCTGGGTACAGTTTTACAAACTTTGTGTAAGTCAGGTAGTGTCTAAAATGAAAACGCAATATGTTCATGTGACACATCATGGAAAGTGTCTCAGAAAAGTCACATGAAAATATTGCTTTGCCCAATATTGATATGGGAGGACAAGGGGGGATGTCGTTTTGACCTTACGTAAGTTCTTAGCGTAAACCTTTAGTAAAACGGTACCCTGGTTTCTTGTTATAAATCAAGTTTGTAGACACTTCGATTCAAACTTTCAGAAACACAAAACAGTGTTTATTGAAAAAAAATAATAATAAGAAATGCATCAATCATAAAAGCAGAAAAAAAAGAAGAATAGCTGCATAGTTCATTAAAAAATGAAGATATATATATATATATATATATATATATATATATATATATATATATATATATATATATATATATATATATATATATATATATATATATATATATATATATATATATATATATATATATATATATTCATTCTACAATGTCACATTCGTTTAATCATTATACCATGACGTCACATCCGTCTCGGCCCCCTATCAAAACAACGTCATATCCGCTTAACCTCTATTCGATGACTTCATATCCGTTTGACCTATATAATCGATGACGTCATATCCGTTTGATCTCTAGTTGAAGAAGAGTTCTCGCATCAGAAGGAGGCTGATGAGGTCATTCGGGTTCATCTGGCGTAAGAGGTTGTAGGTCATTCTCTGCCGCCTCAGGTCGATCATGGAACTACTTCTTGCGGCACCTGTAGACAGACGTGCATAAACATCGCATTTTAATCAGCCATTATTTCATTCATGTATTACTACACCCGCTTGGTTGCTCATTCATTGGTGGATTTATTTATTTGATAGTCACTGTTTGTCCTTTCGTAGTTTTTTATGTTTTTCTTTTTTGTCGGACAACATATCTTTTTTCAATCGTTTGTTCATTCAACGTTCGTACAGTAAATTCGATCGTTTTGTGTTTGTTTACTGTTTCATTTGTTGACGTGAAACCATAACTTGATATACATTTATGTTCATTTAACTTACTTTTACCGATATTAATTATCTCTATAACTACAAAGCTAGACCTATGTGTGTTCTATGTCCTAGACGTTTGCGAAAGGATAAACGATTCGTCGGCTAATATATGCATGTGAAAATGTGGGAATGATAGTGCTAAGTAGAACGTTTGTAGACTTACGAACCATAATGTACCACCAATCTGAACACATCGGGTTTATCCAATGAAAACACCTCTGAAATAATAGGGGTGACGCCATATTGTTTCACGCGAGAATGACGTCACTTTACTTTCGTTTTTAAAAATAGATGTTAAATGTGAAATCTTAAAAGCCGTTAGATTTGATTGAGGAAACAACTATACATGTCACAACAACAATTTCGTCATTTTGGTATGAGTTACTGATAAAAAATGATTTAAAAGGATGTCCAACACTTCCTTACACATTGAACTACTTAACGTCCACGCTTAGAAAATGTGTTAATTGTCGGATGCCGATTTACCCGAAAAATTGTAACCCTACACTTTTATCCGAGGTGTATTTCACAGCTCACGGAAATACCCGAGTAGTTCCGATTGATGTACCACGTGACATTGATGACAGACATGTTCATTGTCACGTAATCCAGACCCTTCATTGAATGTTTCAACGTATGTGTGTGATGAGATACATTTTGTATACATGTAATTATGAAAAAGAAGTGAAATATAGATATATCTGTCATAATGAATCATTTCAAAATGTATGTTAAAAAAGCAAAGGGCAACTAAGATGTTTGAATGAAATTTCTTTTTATGCTTATGCACGCCTCATATTTCAAGGGACACTCACTACTTTATCAAATATGAACATGTATTTTCACTTCATTCGGTAACGCGTCCATGGACCAAATACTCACTTCATTTTTCAATAAAAAGATATGCAAAGCTAGAATTATTCGTATATTATTCCTCTTTTCCCAACACAACCTTCTATCTAAAATTTGATTTTGCCCTGATTTGTTCTCAATACGGTGACATCTGGATAATTTATTCGTTTAAGACAGTAAACTTGTGTCATGTTCGTGTTTAGTCAAAATGTAAAATGACGAGTTACTTGCCCATTGTGGTTTATTGTTCTCTCATTATTTATTTGTTTCGATGATCGTTTAGCCTTGATAAAAATCAAACACGTGATAGTCGATTCGGGGGGACTGTTTAAGTTAATGGGGTCACTTTCAGAAAATACTTAAAGAGATGGTTAATCTCACTAATATAATGAAAAACAGTTTTTGCTCATACATTCTGATTATTGTCGGCTTTTGATCAGAATCCGAACAAGGAATCGTGGACTTCGTTGGAAATTGTTTAAGTTAGAGGTGTCAGGGATTCTCCATTAACCAGATGCTGTAAGGGTTGCAACAATATAAATTGCGACTGGCTACTTTGTGTCAGAAACTCGTTTATTAGCACGTCATTCGTTTGACATGTACATAATATAATGTTAAACACACGAAAAAATACACAAAAAAAACATAACAAGGATAAATGAAGAGGTACATTTTATAAATGCATTATTCACACACGCTTTTCCAGGATACCCATATCCCAGATATATAATACAACTCATATCAACTTTCTAAACTCAACTCAAAGTAAATGTAGTAAAACCAGAAAATTAACTCGTTTTCCTAATATCTAATACAACTCAAATAAAAGTAATATATTATCATAATTAAACGTTTTGCACCAGAAATCTAACTTATTTTCCCAATATCTTATACAAGTCAATTCAAAGTAAATAACTATCGTGGTAAAACGGGTTACACCAGTGAATTAACTCGTTTTCCAAATATCTAAAACGACTCAACTTAAAGGCCCATTAAAGGAGAATAATGCTATATCAAACTGTAATATTTGGTAAAATTTTGGACATATTTAAATAGTTATCACCAAAAATCACCATCAGCACAACTTAAATGTGAAAGTAAATAAGAAATAACCCAGATTAGCAAGTTTTATAATTCAGATTTCCCGATTCTTCACATCTGACCTTGATAGTTGACCAATCAGAATTCGTTATTTTGAATATGTAAACAAACAGGTTGTTGATAAACATGATTGAATTGGAGACAACTATATTTCAAGCACAAAATAACTTATTTTCAATGAGTCTATTTAAAAGGGTTTCAATGCATTCGTAAATTAATTCTCATGACTTTTATGAACAAAATTAAAGAACTCCATATATTTTTTCAGTAATTTATTTGTTCTCCTCTCCTTTGATGGGCCTTTAAAGTAACTAATTTTCGTAATAAATGTGTTACACCAAGAAGTATCTTATACATCTCAACTCAAGGTAATTAATTATCGTTGTAAAATGTTTTGCAATAGAAAATTAAGTCGTTTTTCCACATCTAATACAATCCGAAGTCGAAATAGTGCATCCAGAGCAGATCGTTGATATCTAAACCATAAAAGGGGCGTGGCATGACCGGATACCGGTAGAAGTAGGCGGGGTTAATCATAAAAGGTTGTTGTTGTTGTACTGGCCGTGGTGGTATGGCCATTTGCATATCCGAGCCTGAAGGTGATGCTGTGGGTGGGCTGCCCGCGGGGTTGGAGCCCAAGATTGTGGGCCCGCCGGAGGGTGGGGTGTTTTGTCCCATCAACGCTCTTAACCCTGTAACGATAAAAGATAATTTAATAAACGCAATGAATGCAATAACCTTAATGAAACTAAAAGTTATTGTTCATCGTATTAGAACGTAAGATTCGTACATAACTCATAAGTGGATCTTGCGTGATCCAGTGTTTAGGTTGGCAGAACATCATCATCATCATCATCATCATCATCATCATCATCATCATCATCATCATCATCATCATCATCATCATCATCATCATCATCATCATCATCATCATCATCATCATCATCATCATCATCATCATCATCATCATCATCATCATCATCATCGTCATCATCATCATCATCATCATCATCATCATCATCATCATCATCATCATCATCATCATCATCATCATCATCATCATCATCATCATCATCTAAATTACCCTCCGCAATATAGCATCAATACCATTGCCTCTGTCATCATTTTCAACATAGAATTGGTAAACGTTGGTCGCATCAGATCCCAAGCCCGTGAAAGACAGAATACAACAGAGAAATCTTTGTCGTGTCATGAAACCCGATACATAATATTGTATAAAGATGAACATGTGTATGTGTAGCTTTCCTTAGGTAACAATAGACTCATTTCATTTTGATGTTTACAAAACAGAATGAAAATACAGCGATATTTATATAGTTAAATTGAGATATGTTATGTTATGTTATGTTAAATTAAGATATGTTAGGTTATGTATCGTATAATGTTTGAGCCTTTATGAGTATGGACAAATACATTCAACAAAAATAACAAATAAATAACAGATATTAGTTAAACAAGAAACAAATGCACAAAACAACACTTACCACATTAATACATGTACACACGGATGTTAGTTGTTAGGCAAGCAATTCCTGGTAAAGCGCCGTAAGTTTGTTCGAGGCTTTGAATAAATCGTGTATCAGAATTCCATCCCCTTTTGTGATGGAACGTTCATATGTTTATGAATTATCAGATACCAGTGATTATTCCGGTGCAAATATATACTTTTTACGCGGTTATAATAAAAAAAAGCGTGGAAAAGCAGCCTTAACGAAGTCAAGCACAAACGAAGGTACGAAGCGCTTCTCTTAAAGGCACATCAAAGGAGAGGAGTGCGAAATAAATTACTGAAAAAATATAAGGAGTTCTTTTATTATGTTCATAAAAGTCATGAGAATTAGTTTAGGAATGCATTGAGACCCAATTAATAGACTCATTTTAAATAAGTAATTTTGTGCTTGAAATATAGTTGTCTCCAATTCAATCATGTTTATCAACAACCTGTTTGTTTACATATTCAAAAAAACGAATTATGATTGGTCGGTTCAAAATGTGTGTATCAACTGTCAAGGTCAGAGGTGAAGAATCAGGAAATCTGAATTATAAAACTTGCTAATCTGGGTTATTTCTGGTTTACTTTCACATTTAAGTTGTGCTGATGGTGTTTTCTAGTGATAACTATTTGAATCTGTCCAAAAGTTTACCAAAGAATATAGTTTGATATAGCATTAATCTCCTTTGATGGGCCTTTAATTTGTGGTTGACATGATGATTTCAGAAAGCTCTCTTTTTACATGCAGCGGTACATTCAGGCGTGACACCGTCGTCATTTCTTTTATATAACTAAACTGATAATACTGCATTCGTGTCTACGAAAAGTACAAATAGTACAAAAAAAACAACTGTCAACTAATATAGATCACGCGATTAATTAATGACATACTAATTAATGACATGCTGAATGACTGCACGATAATGCTGTATCGTACATGTCCCTGTAAGTGGCAAATTACTTTAGACACGGCATCGCAACATTTGATACAAGAACTTTCGCATTTTGCTTTTTATCTTTGTCATTCATCTATGTACAAAGGAATACCTAAAACGTGGATTCAACTACTCGCTTTCATGTGTATTAAACGTGTCATATTTATGTATTTGTTTGTTTGATTGATTTTGTTTTACATCGATTGTGAAGGAGGCTTAGTTAGGCGTATCGAGCCACTCTCGATGGCTGCTTCCTGGATGATAAACCAGTGCTAGCGCCGGTCTGTGGGTTAGTTTTACCTCGCCTAAAGGGTATTCGAACCCGGGACCCTCGAAACAAGAGTCCGACGCTCTACCGCTGTACAAACGATATGTGCGCATAACTTTTTATAATTAACCAGGACTTTAAACACAAATGACAAGAAATATCTTTTGACGGTTTTTTTAACGATGATATCTTATACATTATATAAACTAGGACTTTAAACACAAATGACGAGAAATATCTTTTGACGGTTTCTTTAACGATGATAGCTTATACATTATATGACCAGCAAGGCTGTACCTGTATTTACGATGTACATTGTGGATGCAGAATATAGCTAAATGAAAAGACAGCTCAACATTCCGACAATCCACGTGTGATAAATTGTTTTGAGATGTCATACATCATTGAAACATTCTTAAGCGGTAAACAACCACGTCAGCTTCATTTTTGGACACTGGATTTAAAGGGATTGAGATTAGACTGTCCGTTTAGGTTGATCAACCCGGGTAGAACCATCGACAATCCGTTTGTCGGTTTGAAACCTGCCTCACATGAAGGTACACATGCCATCACCGGGATTTAAACCCACGCGAAGAGGGGTCATGTGATCCTAAGTTTTTGCATCCAGCCACTAGAAAACGAAAGCAAAACAAAACAAACAACCACACATAAAAACCAGTACAAACCGGTTTCACAAATAAATTCGGTCGGCAAAAGCAATTAAGCATATGTCCAACACGCATTTTATGACGTTACAGTCATAACGTTGACAAAATGAACAATATATTCGGTAATTAGACTGACAAAATGCGCGTAAACACCACATTGTTTTATGGACGCCCATGGTGTTGTTTTGAGACACTGCCCCGGTCACGAAAGGCATTTTGATTGGTTATATATCTATTGTAGAAATCGAGAAAATATTTTATATAGAACTATATGTACAAATCTATACGTATGTATCTGCATTGCGTGCAGATGTTTTTTTCTTTTTTTTTCTTTTCTTTTCTTTTTTTTTTATTTCTTTTCTTGTCGCTCGTTTGAATTTTCATCTTTGTAATGACGGACGGTCACAAGATAACAAAATTTTCAGTCGTGATCAAAAGTCTTAAAACATGATTCGACCTTTATTAAATTAACTTAAGGTAAAGCTTCGGTCTTGAACTCGTGGAATTGGCTGAGATTTCGTATTTTTTCCTCATCGATGCATTTCGAAAGTCTTGTTTGTTACCCAACCCATCGTGTCGACGCAATTGTTTTCTAAGTCCTCTTTATTAAAAAAGGATAACGTTATAACTGCAGTGCTAAGGCCTTCGATTTAAAGTTGCTTTAATGACTTTTGATCTTGGTTAAGTGTTGGCATGAACCCGATTAAAAATTAAGTTACGAAACGATGTAGATTAACGAATTGCTAAAAATCGTGCCTTTAATAAAAGTGCAGTTTAAATGTGTTAGTAAGTAAATATATACTAAGTGATGTTAAACATGAGTTATTACAAACACATACAGTTATTACAAGTACATTTGTTGGATATATGTGTTAGAAAGCATGTAAATGATACACTTCAATATATTGAGTCTTTAGATAGATCGACCAAGATTCAACTTCCAAAATTGCCATTCATTTCGCTGAAATGCGTCCTTGGGCAAGAAACCTTCTGGTATAGTCTAGTTCTCGAAAGTTATTAAGAAAATTAATTATGAATAAATGAACGCCTGCCTTGGTATAACTAACTGAATGTTGAAAACGGATTTCGAACCCATAATGTTTCAGATATCGATTGTCAGTTTAATCATCTACTCTATATTGCATCACTTTGTTCTATCTTGAAAGAGGACTTTAGAAACCACTGTGACATAAGGATTGATTCCCCTTTATCAAAATATACCCATTTGTTACTATGGTTAATGTACGATATCACAAAGCAAATATGTTTTTCTCAATCTATACTTTTTGTCTCCTGTTGCTTTCAATTTGAACCACGGCATATTTCCATAATGATGATACGTGTTTTGTATGTGTATAATGGTGTCAATGGACTTAAGGTATAATACCCATAATCCGCCATTTTGAAACTTATTCTGTCCTCGTATTACTTCGGTCAATCTCGGTATACATCGGTCGAGATCGAACTATTCGTGATAAATCGAGTAGTTCCGGTCAAGACCGTTGCATACATGCACCGAGGATGATCGAATCGATTGGAGAATGAGTTTCAAAATGGCGGATTATGGCCATACTACCTCAAACGGGAGTTAGTTAAGATGTAGAAGGAGTCTCTGTGGCATAGAGCAACGAACATGCTGTTACATGGTCCTTTTCCGTGTGGCTTCCGATGACGGTATTGGGATTTTATGTATAGCGCCCAATCGACAAACAGAATGTCACATGTTCTAACTGGCTCGGTAAGTCCTTAGGGTTAATTCAATTTGGTGTGCTTCTCCAATGTAAGCCTTTCATCACAATGTAACTGAAAATATTGTTGACGCGATGTAAAGCCGATATGAATAGAAGTAAAAGCCATCAACATCAACGGTCTACGTCATCAGTAACGAACGACCCCAGTAATTTGACGTATCACAAAACGCGATATGGCTTTTTGTGCACCTACGCATTCAAAGAAGTAGTATCTAAAGTACACCTCCAGGAATTGATTGTGACGTGTAATGACTACAAAACAGATTAAATTTACATTTGGATAAATGTAGAACATAATAGATTAATCATTTTTGAGAATAAATAACACACTTATTGGTAATATAAACTTTTCATGTACGAATATTTATAGAAGTAATTCCCTTCCCACACAAATCCCATCGAACACAGGTTAGTGCAAACGCGCACCTGTCGAACACAATAATCTAAAACCACTAACCTTGTGCGTCCACTATTACTGTGACAGCACACATCAGTAAACAGGCAAGGAACAGGTACTTGCACATGGTGAATCTGAAAATGAGCGTATATATATTATAGAAAAATGAAAATCGTTTTCAGGATTTATTTTATGTTTTTAAAGGCTTTGACGCGATTTTAACAGTACTATGAATACTTTGATTTTACATTGAATCAACAATATATAAGTAACGTTGATATCTACCTAAATAGAACTTTGGATATCATATGGTTAGTATGTGCTTTATTCGTCAGAACTTGTTAAAGGTACTTGTTCAAAAATGTGAGAATAGTTGGACATTGAAAATCAATTTCTTAAAAACTGCTCAACAGCTGTACTGTTATATAATACGCACTGAAGAATAGTCATTGGAAACAAAATAAGATCGTTTAAGATTTCTTTAACTCGATTGGTAACATAGAGTCATCTATACCAACATTTATCTTTCTTTAAAATCAAAATGATTGCAATTTCTTTCAATTTTCTTTTACGAAAGAAAAATAAAAATAGAACTTATTGTCGTGACTTTTATACTTATTGTAATTTCGTTTCATTTGTTATCAAAGAAAATTTCAAACAAAACAAAATTCTGATCACAGTTACTTTTGGTAATTTCGTTTTTGTTAATCGAGCTGTCTTTTATTAATAATTGTAATTTCGTTTCATTTGTTATCAAAGAAAATTTCAAACAAAACAAAATTCTGATCATAGTTACCTTTGGTAATTGCGTCTGTATTAATCGAGTAAGAAGCCTTAATGACCACTAGGTATGTTTTCGTGTAACGGCCGCCAGAAGATAAACAGGCGCTGCCCCACGTATGACGTTTTATACGTCGACTTGTTTACAATACGCATTACTCATTGAGTGACCGCTTTCTCCATGGACGTTAGAATGGCGTCATAACGTCATTTGATTGATTGTTGTTTGGTTTGGGTTTCATGTTGTTTTCAACTTTCATTAAGTTTTATGGTGGCGCAATGTGATAGAAATATATGATATAGTTGGTGCATTACTCATTGAGTTACTGTTTTCCTCATGGACGTTAGAATGACGTCATAACGTCATTTGATTCATTGTTGTTTGCGTATGGGTTTTCATGTCGTTTTCAACTATATTTTTGTTTAACAGCAACAATATTATCAAGGCATATCGCTATTCCCATAACCATACCATGAAAAAGACACATCATTTTAATCAATGTCTTGGGTATCCAATTCATTCAATGCACTCATGCTCTCATAATTATGCAGCATTTCGCTAAAGTCACTATTGTACAACAAATAAAAAAGAATAAAATATATGACCACTTCAAGCCAAGCACCAACATGTTATCACAAGAGAATTACATCTTACTTATTTTTTTCTATTTTGATTTAAATCTGCAAACACCTTGACCCCAAATCGATGTTGTCTTTGGACTTTTTAGGTCACGTGATCTAAGTTTCATATTTCTTTTCATTTACAACAAAGAAAGATGAGCCACTGTTTGTGTATGGGTGTGTGGAGTGAAAAACTATTAGTGGAGATTTAAAATTGGAAGCTTGTGGTTTTATAATTAATAAAGCCTTCATAAGCTGACCCATTTCTTCGAAGAATTAATTCCTACAGGTGTGTTTGTGTACAGGAATATTTGGTCCACACATAAACCTCCTCTTTTGCCATGTTTATACATCTTTATTGATAGTATCCCTTCGAGTTATTGCAGCTCACTGTCATGTTCTATTTTTTAAAGTATTCTAAGCGCATAAGGATACTATCATTACCAACACACAAATATCGTTTACATATAAGACAGACATTCCATTCCATCCAAACACAAACGCTGTAACAACATAACTTGATTAGTTCGTGTTTTTGTGTTCTCGTGTAAAATAATCATAACAGATAAATCAGCAAAGCGGGGTAAATTATGATATTATGATGTGAGGAATGTTCTTCTTAGTTTATTAATTGCCTAGAATGTAACCCGTTAATACGTTTGACATACATACAGAAGACGTTTTACCCATTATCATTTTCTCTGTTTCGAATGAATTACTGCAGACGACTTAAAGCCACTTATCAAAGTAACATTATTTTTTTTGTAAATCATTTGTCCATAGGCATTGCTGCAGATCACTTTAACCCACTTATAAAAGTAAAACTATTTATTTGAAAATGATTTGTTTATACGTTTTGAGTATTTGTAACAAAATAGAAGAAAATCTGCTCATAGTGAGGTTTAATCGTTACGAGTAAATCACTAATCCTATAGGAGTTTACAAATCGCTTGTAGACAAAGAAAAATCATTTAGTGAAACACAATTCTAAAATCATTTTTTAAAGAGAACATCGACAGAATAGAGACACTGGGTATCAACAATTCTACATCAAGATAGAATAAAAACAATGTCGTGTAATATAAATGCGTTTTTTGAAATAGTTTATAGCTATCCAGACGGAAAATGAATTCGTTTTTACGGTTGTGGGTTTCTCTACTTGGATGCTTCCACTCTAGATTTAGCCATTTTGATATAAGCGTTCTCTATTTTTAGATGATAAATATATAATTCAAGGAAATAAACGCATCTTCAGATAACTGGAGTTTAACCATAAATTCATCTTGATTTCTGACAAATTTTAAACATTGTATCGACTTTTGGGATATTGCATACATATTTAAGAGGCTTGTTCACAGGTGTGAGAACATTTTGAAGTTAAGAATTCATTTCTTTAGAACTGCACACCCGTTCTTCATACTTTTCAATGTTACGCACTGAACAAAGTCAATGGAAGCAAAGTTAAAACGTTTTTAACTCTTTAATGTGTGTGTGAAAAGTGAGGTAACATGTAGTTTTGTCCAAAAACATGACATGGCTTTTGAAATATACTGCATATAAACTGTACCGATATATCGACGCTTTCTGAATTAATCATGCTTTCAAAAACTACTTTTGATAGTGTATAAAAAAAAGAACTGTTTTGTTCCAACAAATTTTCATTTTGAATTTCATATTTTCTCTTCTGTCAACAAGCCAATTTAACAATTGAGGACAATACAATCTTTTTGGATTTCGCTTGTATGACATGTTCCATTTTGATCGGTTGCATGTGTTACAATGAAACCAATGAAATCAAGTGTAAGAGGGTTGTTATTCTTACTGCATCTTTTTAGAGTACAAAAACAACAATGACAATTGTTGATGGTAACGAATGAATGGGTTTCTTTGTAAAGTGAAATGTCACACATGCGTGATAGTTTGTGAAAGGTCGGCGACGGACAAATTCACATTTGTCATTTTTTTTTCTGAAAAGCGTTCCTTTCTGTATAATATGAAGATGTCTTTATTTTACGAGTATTGATTTCTGAGTATTGATGGTTTCACCCGGTTTTATATATAGAATAGATTGTTGGTGTCGTGAATCGGAAATGTGATCAGGCCATAGGCGTAGGAGCGTTTCCAACATTGGGGGGGCCAACTTCAGATGAGGACCGGTCTAAGTATAAATGTTCCTCAACTTTTTCATGACTATTCATTCATTTACAAATTCAATAACATTATAAGAATTAAAAGAAAGCGTATGAAAATGTGTATCTTAGTTAAGACAAAATAACCAAAAGAAAAAGAAAATAGGTTTGGCCAAGTCTCGATCTCACGCGGATTGCATATTGTTTTGATGTGACCTTCATGTAACAGCCACCATGCTGTCACAGCCACGAGCTCGTTTACTTTTGCAAATAAAAAATGAGACTATATTTAAATACAATATAGGGTCTGACTGCTTAGAGCACGTGTTGCATCACTGTTTTCGTTAGTCGAAACTACTTTCCGTGAGGTGAGATTTCATTGGATAAACCTTTTGTATTCAGATTGCCATTTGCGATGATGACGTCAAAATGATTTGGTTATTGTTCGTTACAAAAGGCGAATTGGTATTAATTAAAGCACAAAATACACTTTTATATTAATTCTGCTGTTAAATTTCATTTCTTTCATTTTTTCTTTCCAAAAATCTTCATCTTCCATTGTGATTATTGGGGGGGGCCAAAGTATACTCTGGCCCCCCCAGTCTGGATATTGGGGGGGCCGGGCCCCCCCTGGCCCCCCGGCTCCTACGCCTATGAGGCAAGGCGTAGGAATATTATCCGGTGAGCCGAAGGCGAAACGGATAATATTCCGATGCCGAGCCTGATAACTTTTCCCATTCAAAGACACCAACCATCTTTTCTCTATATATAAACAAACTAAATGTAAATAAAACACGAGAACAAGGAAAAAATAAGTAGAGTATGATATGAACATGACGTCATTTCGTTTTTATGACGTCATGATTTGTCACGTGGATGTGTTATATGGTCAGTGCCGGATATCACAAATGTTATACGGCACCTAGTTATCGGTCCCAAAATGGCACTAGTGACAGGATAAAAGCTCTTATGCACATTTAAGCGTGGGTGTCTTCATCCAACGGTTAGGAACAGAATTCTGGAGGATAATGGACAGATGTAGTCCCTTCTCAAAATTTAACAATATGTATGCGGTGTGAAAAAATAACTGATTAATAAAACCGCCCAACTCTAACTAGGCTACGATGACCAGCTTTTCCAATAAAAGTGTAAGCTTATGTTTTTGTATATTCTACTGTTCCAACATTGCAATAAGGTAGATTTTCAACAACTTTTGTTTTCGTATTAACTTTTGATGTTGATGTTGTTGTTTGTTTGTCGGTCACATAAAATTAGCACAAAACAATGAAAACAGCAACAACAATAAAAGATGTATGTTTTCTCCCCACCTATCAAGGTTAACTTTAGTCCGAATGATCCAGACGTAGATATTTCATGTTACACTGTTACCTGGGTTGTCTGGTTAGGTTGACTATAACACTTACTTAGTGTTCATGATAATTGATTGGTAAATGGTGATAACTGTCAAGTAGTGTTGACAGGTGTTCGTAAAGCTAGTTCGATACCTGACCGTAACGACCCCTTGTTTATCAACGGAATGGTACGGGAACATCCTACTAATGAAGGATTTTGTGACTTGCCCTGGTCGAAAGTGTCAGAAGAAGATAGTGTTAAAGTATGAAGAAATAAAACTTAAACTGTGGGATTGAATGGGGGAGGGGGTATAAAAATGGATGCTACACTTTTGTGTCGTCTCTAACAGCTAGTTCGTCTTATTCCTCTTGTTCTGTTGTTCGTAGTTGTTTGTTGTTCCTCTTCGTGTTTGTTTTGTGCTTGTTCTTTTGAGCATTGCTCTTTATATCATTGTTTTTCTTCCTCCCTTTCTTCGTCTGCTTCATCTTCTTCTTTTTCCCATTCTTCCTCTTCGCCTTGATGCTACCGCGTATCGAATATTGACAGGAATGTTTTGTCAAAACACTTTTAAGCCCCCATCTTACGGACAATGTCCGTAACGAAGCATAGCTAGAAAAATCCACTTTGGATTTTTTGTTAATCCCAGTTCTCCCGGGTGACAGTCCAAGACATAACCACTGATCTAAAGAGTCGGCTCAGTAACGCAGAGGTTACATCTTGTCCTGATTGGTTGTTGCTATGCTGTAGAGAGTGAGGCGGCTACGTAACACTAGCCTAGTATAAGTGAATTCCATGAAAGTTGTTTCATTATGTTATTATATCATTTATGAAAGAAAATCGTTGACAGGGTGTTGAATCCCCTTACAAAGCATGTTGTGCCCGTAATTCGTTCCTATTTTGTTATGGCGTCGTTTAACCGTACTAATTGCGTGTCGCTACTAACACAAACAATCAGTTTATTATGATCTCTGACTGCTATGTCACCTATTAGCTGCGTCCCAAATAAATGCGTCTCCACCAAATGGGTTGATATGGGAAAGCAGTCGGTGACTTGGACACATATATTGCTCAAAACCTCTGAAGTAATACATCGACAATCATTGGGCACATATAATTTCTACCAATTGTTTTTTCGTGTTTTTTTAACTGAATACATATAGGAAACAGGATAAATAGAACAGACGGTTGGTGTCTTTAAATCGAAAAGGTTACAAAACGAATAAAAGAGAAGTAGTGGCTAGAATCATGGATTGGAACGATATCAGTTAGACATAAATGAAAATGACGTTTAAACACAAACAAGCAATCAGACAGTGTCAGTTCTTACATATTACGCCCTCTGGATAAGCTACCATCCAAGCAGAAATTCGATGCAATTATTATGAATATTGCGGCGTACTGTTTGTGCATGTCACAACAAGAAATACCGATTTATCTGTCATGTTTTCACGCCCATTTTGGACACACATTCCGAAGAGGTCAACGCGCAGAAAACATGTTAACCCATTACCAAACAGTAACGGCATTTAAACGCTTTGTTGCAGACGACTCTGGAAACCATTGTGGGAAAAGGAGAAATTGCTCGTGACGAGCAATTTTCCTTTTCCCACAATGTTCTCTGTCCTATAGAAGATTATTTTCCAATTTCATCATATTTTTTCGAAATGTCGTCTGCAAACTCTTTCAACTTGGGACAGTCGAAAATTTGGCGTTTAGTAAAAGATTAATTCTATAAACCCTATGATACAGTGTCCTAGCCTTGTCCACACAACCAGTGTTGGTCACACACCTGTTACTTTTGAGATCTTGAATTCCCATTGATTCCAATGTTAACCAGGTATTTTCAAGACTCTGCTGAGTCTATCCTTAGCTATAGACAGAAACAACAAGTTGGTCCATTCAACTCTCAAAAACTGTAATAAAATGGACATCTTAATTATCTCATTTTTTTTTTCAACGGAGCAAGGTGTTACTTTCAGAAAATCAGTGCACTAGCTGTCAAACCTAGCCGAGGTACCGGTATTTGTGTTCATACATCCAAAACAAATAGTCCTGCAATAGGCAATCAACATAAACTTTGAGAGCATTGCAGGACTATCATCTATATAAGAAACACATTAGTGTTCTACCAGCTCATCTCTCACCAGCAAAACTATGCACCAGAAGTTGAAACTCAAATTTGCTAAGCGGGGCTACTTTTGGGAACTGCGACAAAGAAGCACTCCGTAACAGGTGTGAGACCTACTGTCAAACGCCTTTGTCAACATTGTTCGTTGGTCCTGCACGCCAAGTGGTTGAGGTAGTGGTATCGGACCCGGGGTCCGGGGTTCGTTCCCGACCATATGCTAAAGGAGCTTTGCTGCCGATGTACATTGACCCTTAGAATGCTGGATAATTTTCTATAAAATATTTGTGTATCCTTTCCAAAACCTTTAACATCTGCCTAATTCTGATGAAAAGAGATACTAAGACTGGCAAACAGGTTTGATCACATGTAAGCCACCAATTTACTTGGTGGCTGGCCTGTGATCTAACCTGTTTGCAAAAGCATGAAGTCGGTTCCAGCGCTAAAAGGGTTAAAACACCATTCATTCGTTCCCGACCGTAATCTCTGGTTTCGTGAGGATAGTATCCATTGGCACTTTAGAGCCCTAGCCTGATACTGGCGAATCCAGGAAAGACGTTACTTAACTGGAAAGGTGATGAAACGGTGTAAAACCGCATATATACAAACGAACAACATTATCTTATAGTCATATTTCGGTGAAGTATCACAGTTAACTTTAAATCTTGTTACACTGTTGTTTTCACTGCTATTCTACTTATAAAGCGATTGAAATAATGTGAAATACATTAATTGTGGAAACCCCAAGAAGTTTTATTGATGCGCGTTTCGCCGCAATATGACTGAATGACGTTGAAAACGTTTTAACCCTTAGAATGCTGGGTACTTTTTCTAAAAATAGCTTTTTTTTGTGCCGTCTGACCTCCAAACCCTCTATATCTTTAATTTTGATGAGGAAAGATACTAAGAGAAGCAAACAGATTAAATTACAGACCAAGCGGCAATTTACTTGGCGGCTGGCCTCGATCTAATCTGTTTGCATAAGGATGAAGTCGGTTTCAGCACTATAATGGTTAAAACTCTGGTTTGACCAATGAAACAACATAATCCGTCTGACATAACCTTTGGATATTGACCCATATTAACCTTCTATTTAGAATATTTTAATCCTCTGCCAAGGATTAAAGTCTTCGATTTAGCATTAGTATAGCTCGACGTATACTAGCCCCAAACACACAGTTTTATTTATGTTATTGTTTCGCTCCGTCTGAGTCAGTTTTAGACCTGTTGGCAGCAGAAAGATGGATATGCGTGTTTTCTTGTATCTCCTAGCCGCTTCCATGTGCCTTTGGTTGGTGTACGCAGGTAAGGGTTTGTTTGTCAAGTTTGATTTTGCTCTATCGTCTCCTGTTTTATCTTATCCATCGTACCCCGATTGTGAAACAAGTTCTTACAACTCAGATAAGGCAATCACTATCGACTCAGTCTGCATGGTACACAAGCGGCGCCCGCGCTGAATATAGATTGATAAAAGTTGGAAAATGGACCCCGCTGCTCACAGGAAACGAACCCACAACTCTCGTGTCCCGAGGCCGATACTCCTCCTTTTGGACTGCTGTCTTCATTGCTTTGCAAGAACTTAGAGCGCAAAACATTTAAAGCATGATTGACACTTTCATATTTGCATAACTGTTTTCATTACAACTCCAATTAGCTTGTTAACCATTAGTAATTCTAAATACTATATTTATTTTGTATTTCGCTCTTCCAGGTGACCTGAGTGACACGACCGTAGGAGGCGGGGCTTCGAGCGACTGCCTCGATCTGGGACTTTATGGGATCACGTGTGAAGAACTCGAGGAACAATATCTCATAGAGCACGGGAAATCCCTGTGTATAATAAACAAACCGCTCGCTTCTCGCTGCTGTGAGCTATGCGCCAAGTTCTGGGCCACGAAAGACGAACTTTGACCTGGGGGAGGAAGAGTACGTTGTGATTTTTTTTGGAGCGAGAACTGCCGAATGAAGATATATATGGACCGAGTATTGCCGAATGAAGATATTTCTTTTGGACCTAGTATTGCCGAATGGATATACATTTTGGACAGAGGATTGCTGAGAATCTGTGCATTTACGTTGTTTTTCTCGTTTGTTAATATTTCTTCATGTGTCTTATATACATAGAGATTTTTGTGTTAGATTATTCATGAGCAGGTGATTGTTTGACTGGTCAAGATTGAACCGAACAGCTGATCGCTTTAATAAAGAATGCATAATTATTGTGGAATTACAGACGATTTCTACCTTAATGTTTTATTTCATTATAAAACCTCACTTTAAACACAAGATTTTGGCGATAGGCTTATCAATAATACTGGAATTTTAACATGTCTGAATTGAAAGCGTAAGTAAGCGGCGATAACTAATTATGCAGAAACAAATCCGTAATACATACGTCCATAGGGGTCTATAGTCATCTTGGGGGTTAGCATTATGTAATATACCTTATAGACCCCTGTGGATATGTCATGAGAATTTCCATTTTATTGTATTGCTTCATATATGATTCATGAGAGAGATCAAAATTAAAAGCACACACAGGGGATAACTCTTGGTTTCAGACACCATTGTTGTTGTATTTGTACAATATATGCGCTAAAGTCAAAAGTGGTTCTTATATGATTTTTATATGGAATGTCAATGTAATCTATAGAGTGTGTCTTATCTGAAAATATACTGTAAAAATTGTTTACTCTGCATTAAACCATATCTATACTCGTTACTTTCGTTTGTTTTGATCAATATTATGGCAAAAGTTTTTAAAATTCTCTGTTAATTGTGTGCCTATTTAATAGTCATGGGTGCTTTTTTCCTTTTTTGTTGCATACTACTTACTGACGAAGTTGTTGAACTATTCAGGGGCTTCCTTGTCCCCGAACTTATTCCCCGTTCCCCCACCCCACCTAAAAAAAAAGAAGAAAAAAGAATTCCTGGATCCCTACAGATAGATCAGTTTGTTTAAATCTCATTTCCATATTTTAAGGGTTAATGAGTCCCCAAGATTAAAATTGATTAAGGAAGGGGTTGGGAATACCCTGAGTATTAAAATAATTTTCGGAAACCTCTAAAAACTTCTGAGGTAAATATTAGTCAAATAATTTGCGGAACCATTAAGCTGGGGTTTCAAGTATCTGTATACAGCAACCGCCTCACAATTTATTAGTCGAAAAAGAGTCCATATATTTTATCATATCTTTATCTAATTATTTATCGTTAAATGTAAAAAGTTTCGGCAAATTTTCGTTTTAAATTAATACACCAAAGTATGGGTATATTTTCATAGCAGGTATTTTAAAATACAAACAAACGATGTTGTCCCGATAAATTAAATTCGAGCGAGGTAGACAAGGGAGCTAAATGCGTATTACATTAACCGTAAGTCAATCGCAGTTGTTTCCCTTTGACCATTAAACGGACTCGCTTAGGCGATAAAACATGAACCGCTTTACAAACCCACGGTCATAGATCATGTCTCTGATCTTTTAAAAGACGGAAATTTCAAGATGCAACAGTTGAATAATTTATCAGAGAGCTTTTTTTTTATATTTAATTTGTTGGTAGTAGTTCCTGATTTCATGTGAAATCGATTAAATTGTGATGAAGGGCCTACCCGGCTTGACCGGCCGTTATATTATGTTATATTATGAAATATTTAGATAATAGATTGAACAAACCAAAGATCTTTCTTGTTATATAAGAAGGGCCCTTAACAGACACCTTCCCAATTGGAAAATTCTTTAAACTCATGTAGTTTTTTCCAAACTGATTATAAAGACACAAGCTATTCGGTTTTCTAATTCAGCAAATTCATTGATGCAATTTTCAAAAATCCGCAGAGGTATACCTCTTGCCAATTTAAAGAAAAAAGACCCTGCAAACGAATCGAGTCCTTTCAGACCCTAATTAATTCGAAAAGGTTTAGTAACATTAGAATATGTTAATGATATTGATGTATGCATTAATATATTTCCAGAAGGGTTTTTTACCCTTATAGTCCCTTATAGTCCTGAAACCGACTTCGTGCTTATACAAAGAGGTAAGTTCAAGGCAAGCCGCCTAATAAATCGGCGGCTGACCTGTGATCTAGCCTGTTTGCTACTCTGAATATCTTTCTTCATCAAAATCAAGCAAATAATTAAGGTTTTGGAAAGCAGACATAACACATCTATTTCTAGAAAATTACCCAACATTCTAAGACTGGGTTTATCAATGTGTGTGTTTGTGTATTTCCAGACTTCCACGGTGACTATTTACATCAATCACAGAGAATTTACATGGTCCATATTGAGCACCAAATCCCGAATCTTCGAGACTCAATGTATTTGGGCGAACGTTACAAGCACCGTTGGACTAGGTTATAGGTGCGTATAAGCAGCAAGGAAATGGGACCGTCGTGTACATGTACAAGTGGTTAAGCTAATAAAGTGCGTAAGTTCGAAACAACAGTTCCTGTTATTTCAATATTGAGATAAACTATATTGCAAAGTGACACGTCATTGGAATCGCCTCTCTTGAAATGCAGTCAAACTTGTGTTAAGAGGCCAGCCTATGGGTGAGAGTAAATTGGCTCTTTAAAACAGGTTGGCTGTTTAACACAAATTGGTGTACACTATAAATCTAACAATGTGACTTTCTGTAGTGGTTGTTTAAGACAGGTTGGCTGCTTAAAAGGATGGTTGCTTAACACAAGTAAGACTTATTGTGTTTTCATTTAAGATGTTATCCATGTTTATCAGTTTCGACATTCGCCAATATTTTCCTTAAGTTTTTTAGTAAAACGGCACCATTGGGCTTATAAACATTTGTAGCTTTATGTCTACGTTTACAAAATAGCCGTTACCTTTGAATCTCATATATAACTGTATTCTTGTGAATGGAGAGTATGCTGTTAAAGCTACGGTAAATATTTCACAGCTAGGACTTGTGTCCCGTTCTCGTCTGCGTACAGTGGTTCGAGGACAGGAACCTGTCTTATTAAAATTTGTCAACGTTAACAAAAATTGTCGTTACCTTAGAATCAAAGCCAGCTCTGTTTTTGTGAATGGAAAATAGACATGTGACAAGTGTTACAGGTTCCATTGGAGTGCCCATAGGAAAGGCACTCCGGGGTCCCATCATAGTGCTGGTGAATATCAGGGGCCTCTGTGGTCTTGTGGGTAGTGTAGAGAACCTTATCCATGTGGGCTCCAGTCACGGTAACGGCATTTGAATTTACATGAAAGGTAGTCTCCCGACTGACAAACAGAATACCGATGGTTTAACATTGCTTGACCAGCCCTAATTGGTGATTGATTACGGGGTCTTCCCCCACCATTAGGAATCGGTATTGCAACATAAGTGCATCACTGTCGACACGGTGTAGAAACCATCTAAACAAACTGGTGAAACGCAAGAGGGCCGTTTTATTACTGAAATAGTATTGACCCGACGTTAAACCCAATATCTAACAGATCCAACCTATTGCAGAAATGTGGTGGTGCCAAAAGAACAAGGCGGGACGTCATAGACCGGTTTGACGTCATTAACAAAGACGGAAACGACGTAAAAACGATCTGGGTTGGCAGACGCTTAAAGATTATCAACTCATAACAGGATCATTCTTCGGGGGAAGTCACTAGTAAGTTTTATATTACGTTATTGTTTGTTTGTCTTTTACGCGACCCATAATTGCCTCTGGTTTCATGAAAATATCTTTTGGTTAGACTCTTGAGCCCTAGACTATTACTGATGAATTCTAGTAAAGCCGTTAATTGACTGAAAATTGTTGACATGGCGTTAAACCATGTTACAAAGGCCAGACTTCCACTATAAGGGGTACAATATATGTCGCTTGGTATTGGTTGATATCAGAAGTTTTAAAAGAAAGACACGATGATCCTGCGTTATCCATTGATCAACATGGTGGAATGGTAACATAAGAGTTCTGGCTTCGGTTCTCAAAGGTGCTGCTTTTTTGTGTGAGTGCCCTTTAATAAGATTTTTAGAGCTCTTGTCTAGTACTGGTGAATTCCTTGAAAGCTAAATCATAACTGAAAATGTGTTGACATGTCGTTTTACTCCATATCCATAAGCCACTGCATAGCACTGCCTTGAACTGATGGGTATAAGAAAATGTGACCTCGGGCAAGCCACTGCATAGCCCTGCCTAGTACTGATGAATCCCAGGAAAGCAGTTTAATAACTTAATTACTGTTGATACAGCGTTAAACCATATTTAAACTTTATTCTTTCTTTTCAGTATCCAGTTCATTCTACGGAACAGTTCTGCGGTCCATATTCACCAGCAATCGGAACTACTCGGGTATTTCCGTGAGCTGTGAAATACACCTCGGATATAAGTGTAGGGTTACAATTTTTCGGGTAAATCGGCATCCGCCAATTAACACATTTTCTAAGCGTGCACGTTAAGTAGTTCAATGTGTATGGAAGTGTTGGACATCTTTTTTAATCACTTTTGATCAGTAACTCATACCAAATGGCGAACTTGTTGTTATGACATGTATACTTGTTTCCTCAATCAAATTTAACGACTTTTTTTATTTTACATTCAAGATCTATTTTTAGAAACGAAAGAAAGTGACGTCATTCTCGCGGGAAACAATATGGCGTCATCCCTATTATTTCAGAGGTGTTTTCTATTGGATAAACCCGATGTGTTCAGATTGATTCACCAGGCTATTCGCATAACGAGGAATTCGAGGAAGATGCTGTGAAAAAAAGTGTTTTAGCTGTTTAGTTCAAGACAAAAGGTGTATGGATTTTGTTTTATCTTAATCGTATTTGTTTAGTTCTCATTAAATTCGTTTTGATGAGATCAATGATTTCTATGGGTACCAACAGTTTAGGTTTTAGCTAAGATCTTTGATAAATCATCTTATTTTTTTTATATGTCTTTCATCTAAGGCATTTTGAATCCGTACCGATTCGTTTAATTGGTTCTTAAATTGAAAAAGTGATATTGGGTTAAAATTATTTATTCATTATTATTATTATTCATTATTCATTATTCTTTATTGCAAAAACAGTTACAGTTTATAGCAATTTTCACATTATACAAACATTCCATGACAAAGAACATATAAGAGAACATATAAAGCATAGATGTTAGCTGAAGAACAAAAATAGTTAGGAAGCGAATTTTTACTAATGATTCATTTACATAAGATATTAAATTCCTTTGAAAATGAATTACTAGTGTTAGTTGTTTTGTTTACCTGCAAAGAAGATGAATTTTGCCATATTATTCAATATGATAAAATAGGGATGTTTGTTTGTGTGTTTATAAATGTTTTATTATATTAATTCAAACATTATGCTTGAAACAGTACTCAAAGGTTCTCCGGCTTCTTATTGTATTGTAATGGCGTGTATATATGTCCTAGCCAGTGTTTAATTTGTTATTATGACTGACATGTAACATATATAAGATGATTCAAACAGTTTTGTTTGCATATTCCCTTGAACTGTTTATTTACGGTATTTTAAACGGTAAGTTTGAAACGGTTTTCGGAATATGTACTTTAGAAAAAAAAATTGTAAGTGTCTTTCGAATACCTTGTTTGCTATTATATGCATGTTTGTTGGTGTATTTCAAGCGTTATGTATATTTAAGGTTGAATACCCATAATCCACCATTTTGGAACGCATTATTTCGTCAGATTAGTTCGGTTGCTTCCGGTATACATGTGTCGGGGCCGGAACTATTATCATTAAACCGAATAGTTCCGGCCTAGTCCGATGTACATCGAGAACGACCGAAGTAAGCACACGACTGAATGAGTTTCAAAATGTTATGGTTATGTTTAAGTTATGGTAAAATTATGACCTGAAAGGTAAGTGTCTTTGAAAAAGAAGGCAATAGGCAAAAGCCTCTATGAGTCGGGGGGTTTAGAAACTGACACTCTGTAGTTGCTATATAACATAGTGTTTGTTGATATTTGCGTTGAACCTTATACGAATTTACTGGAGAATTTAGTTATGCATGTCGTTTATTGATTGTGAAAACATGCCAGTTCAATTTGTTTTAAAGTTACATCCATGCTGCGTTTTGTCGGAGAGTCCTTTGGCAAGACACTTCCAATCCTTAGCCTAGTACTGGTTAATCCCAGGAAAGCAGTTATATTACTGTAAAATTGTTGACAGGGTGTTAACACCCATCAAACAAGTATATAGCTTGATTTAAATGCTTTTAGTTAGACAGCAGAGAATTGTAAGAAGGGTTTTCATTTATTTTATAATATCATGTTTTCATCGTATTAAACACCTGTGCAAGTAACACAAAAAAAAGAAAATATAGTTTACTATATATAGCACATTATTCATTAACCTTATTCGTGTTACTGGTACCTATGGTATCAAATGGGGAAAATGCAGTCGACAAATGAAATGACGATAGAATTTGAGGTATATAGTTCCCTCATCCCTCAAGTTACCTATTTGGAAATACTGGACAGGTTCAAGGTCGAAACAACAACACAAAGACTCATAACAAGTGATACGTCATAAAAATCATGCTATATTTTCTTGTATCAAAAAAAGTGTGACAAAAAGATAGACTGCTCAGTTTGAACAAGTTATACTTTTGTCACTGTGAGTTTTAAAGTCTACTATAGTGGTCAATGAAGTATATTTTAGAGTAAACGGTTGATTGTTCAAGTAATGCAAGCTTGTAATACTTCAATACAGTTAACAGAAAACTTGGTTCGAATCCCGTGAAAAGCGCTTTCTGTATTGTGAATGTTCAATGTTCCATTGTAGTACTGGCTATATAGTCCAGGAAGCCGAATCCAGAGTGATTAATCTAAGCTGTAAGAAATTGTTTCACAATCGATGTCAAATAGATAAATTGAGAATTAGAAAAGTAGAAAATCTATTGGGCTTTAAAAAAGATTGTTTTAAAAACTGAACATTTTATCCCTTTGTCTCAATGGTTTCTTCACGGTATCATATAGTCCGAATGATCCAGACGTATAATAGTAATTCATTATATAATTAAAGCTTGGATCGTCCGAGTTATCGTATGGAAAATGAAATTTTTTATTTTTCCCCGACTGTTCGTGCCCTCAGTTAATTTCAGTTTGGATCATTTACGAATTCTTAAATGAGGTGCAGGGATAATAAAAACATTGTGTCGAACTAGTTAGATAGTTGTTATAGGCGGCGTGTGTTGGTAGATTATATACCATGTACATGGGACCATGAACTGATTATAGAGAGAATGTATTTTGGGTCGATGTAGGAAATGCTTATATATTATCTTATATTTAGGTTTTACATCGATTGTGTATTAGAATCAGTAATTATCAGAAAACCTTAACTCACATACTTTTGAGATGATTGTTGGTGAATATGAATATGAATTGTACATGTAATATATGAGTGGAATTGTAAAATTATTATTGTATAAAGTGTTTTACAAACAACAAGTTTCTCTGTAATTTATTCTCAGCCCAGTGACTTAGTCGCAACGACGAACCTTCATGCATTGTATATCACATAGGTACATAGGGTGTCCAACTACCTGTTGTGTTTGCATTTATAACATCAGAAACAATGAGGGAAAGGGTTAATCAATTGAGCAAAGTAGTATTTTGATAAAATACTTAGACTTATGAACAAGCATAACTATTGAAGACTCGTAAAAACAAATTTTCAATAGATCTTTCAACAAAAATCAATAAAGGGAGGTAATAAACAAAACCCATTGTAAAATGTTTGTGGATATGTATATAGATTTTATGAAAATGAGACGTATGGTTCAATTATAGAGTTTCTGTCCCAAGTCTACACCAATCAATTGGGAAGACTGCTTTCGACGTGGAACTCTTTACCCGCTTGTGTGTGCAAAATGCTACGTACGAGCAGAGGATCGAACTTCAACCTATAGAAGGTGAGGTCAGATCCCTCTTTCTGATGAAATAGTTACAAGGCGAAGTTCTGCCCAAATTTTCCAGGTTTTTTTTAACTTGTACATATTTTTTTTTCTCTCTAGTGTCTATTTTTGTTTTTCTTTTCCAAGATTCTTTCTTTCTATATTAAAAAGGGGTTCCTTTTTCCCCCTAGGCAATTTCATTAAAGACACTTGGAAGGAGCAAATGGGTTATTTCACAAACAGGTTATTTAAAGACACTTGGATAGCCCAATTTTTGCGGTCCTTAAACGCCCATCACACCACCCCCACCCCCACCCTTTTCATGCAAATGATATATAAATCTTTTATTTAACTTTACATAAGGTTGTGATTTTCATATACCCTTTTTTATTTCGTTTTCTGGCAAGTTAACACATTCTTTATCCAGATAAATCAATAAGTCAGCACTTAACATTGTGAAAAAGGCATAAAGACAACTTTTAAGAAAAAAAGTATTAAAGGGAGGTAATTCAAAAAAAATGTATGAACGAGTATGAAAAGGTATTGCCCAATATATTTTAAGGTCTATCATTATATTCTTTTCTTTCAACGTTTTTGTTTTATTTCTTTTATATATTTATCAAACTGATATGACGACTAGAAACAGGCCAGCAACAGAATGACAATTTCGTCGATGAAAGAGAGTCGAAATGTATAGATACCTTTCAACTATATTATGTTGGTGGTTGCAAGGCTACATTCTGTTGAACGGACTGAATCAAGACATGCTTGAAATATGCTTCTGTTTGTCGTATTTTTCTATCCATTCAACATGCGCGTAAAAGATGTTTAAGGGTTTGTATACTTCGTCCTATATAACCATGCATAAGGTTGGAAAAAGTTAAGACAAACACTTTTAGTTAATTAGTTGATTGTCTTCTTTGTTGTAATGTTTCTAATCTAACTGAATCAGAAACTGTTATATCCTTTTTATGACAAGATATTTGGGAAAACACTAAAATAAAAACATAAAGGGAGGTAATAATAATTTTTCAGAGAACACCTCAGGAACAATTCATTTGAGCATCTAAATCAGGAGGGATATAAGTCGAGAGCAACTCTTCTATTCTTTTTCGGGCAATATACCATGTTAACCCCCGAATTCCATGGTACAATAATTGCACGTATCTGTAAGAAACCCCCGGTGGCGATCAACTATTTCATCGTGGAGTGTCCTATGGCAAGACACGTTTCCTAGCCTAGTACTGGTAGGTTAATCAGAAACGTGTATTATAACGGTCAAAAGTGAGCCCTGCACATTGATTGAATGACAATCAAAACACGACTTTAGAAGCCAAAGTTATAACACGATAGGTATTTTCGATAGAGAAATCTTTCCTTTATTTCACAATGCCTTCAGCCTATTGTCATAGAGTGAACGAGTTTGTATATCATCGCTGTGACCAATGCGGAAAAAACATGCAGCTAGACCCGGACTCGTGAAAAGCGTGCAAATGCTCGACCACTTGCGCTGTCCTGTTTGCAGTCCGGCCCGACTACATATTTAAGTTTACCTTAAAAAACAAAACCTCTTGTACATTTCTTTGTTTCCTTATAAGTTGTTGATTTTGATGAGAGAGGTTCAACTTAAAATATGATAGAACGGCCTAGGGTTCAGCTATATAAACATAAAACAGGTTTAAAGAAATTTAAGTCCTAAAATCACATAATGCTCTTTATATGTGGATGATTTATTTTTCAACAATGTTTCGAATCCAAGAAAATAAGTTATTCCGTTTTCAGTGTACCAAAATAATGCGTGATAACTGCAAGAGAACGCTTCTAAAAGTAATTGATTTTAGCCGTTTACGTTTTGGGGAAACAAGGGAGGTAAACACCTAGATTTCTTTTCGACGACTGGTTACGTTAATCGAGTTATCCCCCTTACACCATAATATCCCATGTTGACGCATCTACTGGGGATGTCTTTAACCGATTACCAAACAATAACGACATTTAACCAATCTGTTGCAGACGATTCTGGAAAACACTACGGGAAAAGAAGAAATTGCTTGTGACAAGCAATTTCTCCCTTTCCCACAATGTTTTCTGCCCTATCAAAAGATTGACTCCCATTTCTTTCATCACATTTTGAAATGTCGTCTGCAAACCCTTTCGATATTTAACCACTCTGTTGCAGACGATTCTGGAACACACTGTGGGAAAAGGAGAAGCTGCTTGTGACAAGTAATTTCTCCTTTACCCACAATGTGTTCTGCCCAATCAGAAGATTGTTTCGTATTTCATCACATTTTGAAATGTCGTCTGCAAACTGTTTCAATTTGGGACAGTAGCGTATTTGGTGTTTGTTAAAGGGCTTAAGAGAAGCTACTGCGATAAAATGATAATTGCTAATAATAGAGATCCATTCCCTTTTCTCAATGGCTTCAAACCATTGTGATAAAGAAAGATGTATTCCCTTTTCTGGCTATCTTTTCATCTGCTGTTACATTAAGTTGTAGGTATCAGTTGGGCTCGAAACAAGCTCCAGGCTAGAAAAAGAGGCCCTTATTGTTGCGTTTTCGATTTTGATTTTTTGGCTTTCTGAAATAAAAGTGCCAAAAAGAAGCTACGCCAATGTCTTGTTTCGATATTCCTGACAGATCATACAGATTAACCAAAAGCAATGGTAGGGATGACTTCTATCCATGGCACTTTCGTTAACCCTTTAACAAACGCCAACCAAATTTTAGACTGTCCCAAATTGAAAGAGTTTGCAAACGACATTTCAAAATGTGATGAATTTGGAAAATAAATTTCTGATAGGGCAGAAAACATTGTGGGAAAAGGAAAAATTGCTCGTAAAGAGCAATTTCTCCTTTTCACACAATGTTTTCTAGAGTCGTCTACAACAAAGTGGTTTAATGTCGTTATTGTTTGGTAATGGGTTAACACATATAGCATTACGACTGGGTAAGCCACCTTAGTAGCAATATCTATCTATCTAGTCCTCATTGCGCTGATTAGCTCTTAAGCCCTTAACCAGAGTTCACCAATTGTAGCTGGTCCTTCGCCCATGTCTGTACTTTGTCCCAGCTCCAATTTTCCTTCCTCATCTCCTTCTCAACTGACCTACGCCAGGTTACTTTGGGTTCTTGGTCGTCGACCAATGGGTGTCCAACTTAGTGCAACTATTTTAGTCAATGTGGGCGACATTGGTGCAGTGGTATAGCGTCGTCTCTAGTACCAAGGGTCCCGGGTTCGTTCCCCGTTAGGGGAGGCGCAAATTGAAGGGACTAACACGCGATTTGGCGCGAGTACTGGTTTAGTATCCAGGAAGCGAGCATGGAATCTTCGAATTAAGCCGAAAGGCCCTGCAACGTACTTATCCAGATCAATATATATTGCAACAGTATGCATACTTAACCACGCCCCTGATAGTACATCAACAGGTATGTACACTATTCTTTCCAATCCATTACTTTCTTTGTGAGGTGTTAAACGCAGTATCAACACTTTCAGCTATGATACAGCTTTCCTGTTTCCACCAGTACTAGGCCTCTGATCGACTATGAAGTGACTTGCCAAAGGCCACTCCAACGAAAACAGAGGTGTCGGTGGGGCTCGAACCCATTGACTTCATTAAATAATGGAAATAATATCAGCTGAAAATGTGTTTCACACTCAAGACCCTTGTATTCCAAGCTGGCCATGTTACCGACTGGGCTTACTACGCCCTGCAGTACACATGGTGGGAATAGATGGTGGACTTGGGTAAAGAAATAATAGCCTGGACACTATCAATTCGGGTCAAACTATTCAACCCTTTCCCAAACTACAAATTTTCGACTGTCCCAAATAGAAAGAGTTTGCAGACGATATCTCAAAATGTGATAAAACTTGAAAGCGATCTTCTGATAGAGTAGAAAACATTGTGAGAAAATGAGAAAAATTGCTCATCATGAGAAATTGCTCATCATGAGCAATTCCTCCTTTTCCCACAGTGTTTTCCAAAGTCGTCTGCAACAAAGTGGTCAAATATCGTTATTGCTTGGGAAAGGGTTAAAAAGGGAAATAAAAGCAAAGTACAGGAAATAAAAGCAAAGTCAAAACACAGTATTTGTGACAGATCTATATTTTAATAAGAAAAGAAGAAAAAATGGATGAGTTTGTTTAAATCTTAAAGGAACAGAGAACTACAATATATTGTACAATAAACAATTTCCATAAATGACATTTAACTAAAAACGTACAAGAAGCTATATAAGTCAACCTACAGAAAACCTCCCCACAGCTGGTCATTTACTAAAACCTTTGAAAAAGAAATTTGGGATAAACCAAACTAAAGACCTAATAAATATTTGGTCTGTGATGAAACCTAAAGAATTGAATTACTCATGGTATGATACCTTGGTAATCTTTTTGACAAAATTTCTTCAAAATATTTTTGCCCAATGTCAATATACTTCCTTGCATTTTTCACCAACAAGTACTTAGACTTGGTTTAAACATCTAAGTCACTCAACAAAATACAATATTACAGCATGAGTCTGACAATCCAAACACTGTACCATCATACCAACATGGAAGGTGCTCAAGAACGATGTTTCGGGCACATTGGTTTATGTGACAAAAAATGGAACAAGCGTGTAACATTTAAAAACATTTAAAAATGTTTACCATCTCATTCAAAAACGTTTACCATCTCATTGAAAACATTTACCATCTCAGCTCATTACAATGCCAACATCTTCCTCAATCATTCTGGGTTTTGATTGGTCAATATTCAACTTGGTTGAATATTGACCAATCAGAAACCAGAACAGAATTAACAATTCCCCTTTACAGAATACAGTTAAATGCATCATTATTTAAGTTTTACAATTTTTGGGACTGAGGGGTAGGATGGATCTTAGAATCTCATACCGAGGGTTCAGTGCAATACTATAGTAAGTGCCTCATGTTTAATATGAAGCACTTAATATAGTCTTGCATCAACCCTTGATACAGCCTCTTGCACGACGAAAAACACAAAGGGTCTATCATGAACACTGAACTAAAACTACATCCCTGATGGCATAGAACTTCTAGTTGCCATAGACAATTAAAACACATCTTAATTACTTCTCTAGATCTAAAGTCATTACTTACTCCTTACATGATAATTGGTCTCATGAAGGAAATGGTGGTTAGTTCCTGGTTCAATGCAATGAAAGGAAGAAGATACTTGTTTTGGTTTTTTGTATTATGTTTAACACCGTATCAATATTTTTTTCAGTAATGGAATGGCTTTCCTGGATCCACCAGTACTAGGCTAGGGCTCTGAAGTGACTTGCCAAAGGTCATTCCCACGAAAACAGGTGTCAGTGTGGCTCAAACCCGTAACCCCAAAGTTCTAAGTCCGCCAACTTTACCACTGGGCAACGCATGTCATGTCATTCCAAGTATTGTGTCTTATCCACTAAGCCATGGATGCAAATGGTAAAATAACAACAAACTTAATGAACCTCCAGCATTCAACAAACCGTCTTAAAATGTGAATTTGTTCAGTTCAGTCTCAGAAATTAACTGTTCAGATTGTTTTCATTAAAGGATTCATATTTTTTATATAAATTTCACAATGTTGGAAATAAATTGTTCATAACTATTTATACAAATTTCGAGAGGTTTCACAATGTTGGAAACAGACTTTTCATAACTATTTATACATCAGAAGGAAAAGCAAAAATAAAAAGCAAAAGAGACCGCAGTTTTTTCTGTCACATCGCAATAAAAAAGAAATGAGTATAGACTATGGATAGTGCAACAAGTTGAATCAATTACAAATAAAAATGAGCTGAAATATAAGATTAAAAGCATTTTCAGAAAATGATCCTGTCCTTTACATATTGCTTTAGTCACCTTCCTCAACCCATTCACAAATATTGAAATATTTTCATGAGCAAATTGGAAGATATTGCAGAAAATAATTATGAAGCTGAAACAATTCATTCCTTTTTCAATATAAGATATGAACTGTTATGACAAGAGGGTAAAAAGTTTCAATACAAAACAATAACGACTCCTTTATCAAATTGAAGGGCTTTGGTCTTGCATTGAGATATAGGTTGAACAATCAATTCCTCCAGTAGGCATTGTTGTATTGAGTTGATTTTCTAGGCAGGGCTGTGCAGTGTTGTGCCAAAGGACAATATCTGGAGTCTTCTAAACGACTGACAATGTTAACATCATTTAAGGCTTTCCTGGATTTCACCAGTACTAGGCAGGGCTCTGCAGTGTCTTGCCAAAGGACACTCTCTGGAGTCTTTTAAACGACTGACAATCAAATCAAACAAGTGTTTTACTTCATGTAACATGTTTGCAATATCTTATACTCTTAACCACAAATCAGATCTTGCATCAGACAAAATTGCCACAGCAGACAACAGTTCTAAATGTTAGGTTTAACAGTTTCTAATTCTAAATTCTATCTTACCGGTATATAGCTACATTACGTTTTTTTTTAAGATCAAAGGTATGCTTCTTAAGCCATCTTTGCAAATCAGCTTAAATGTTAATTTTTTTGCATTTGTATGTTCAAGTTGGTTTTCTTGAATATTGCAGTTTTATTGTATATACAAGTTCTTCCAAGTAGTGTATATATATACATACATGTGTATGTATATCGTATGTATATATATATATATATATATATATATATATATATATATATACATACATGTGTATGTATATCTTATATATATATATATATATATATATATATATATATATATATATATACGTTTTTGCTTACATGACAATATTTGCAAGGATAAGGTGGCAAGAAATGAAAGTAGATACTGGATAGCCTAGCTTCTATTTTCAAATCTTGTAAAGCAGAAAAAAACTAAAAATGAGGAAAAAAAAGAAGTTAAAAAACACTTTCACACTTTGAACTGAGCTATACATTATGTATATTCATAGTATATATAAATGAAAGCTTGACTACACAAAATGACGATACAATGAATGGAATTATATTCTGATATAATATACAAAAAGACACATACAAACAGCACAAGAACCTCGTAACTGTACCTTGACCCATAACCAAACAATGACTACATTTGACCAGTTTGTTGCAGACCACGTTTGAAAATATTGTCGGAAAAGGAGAAATTGCTCATTAAGAGCAATTTCTCCTTTACCCACAATGTTTTCTGTTCTATTAGAAGCTTATTTTTCAATTTCGTCACATTTCGAAATGTTGTCTGCAAAGTCTTTCAATTTGGGACAGTTAAAAATTTGGTGTTTGGTAAAGGGTTAAACAGCATTTCAGTTAGAGGAATCTTGCACCCACATTAAAAATGAATGGGAATGGCTGGATTACATAGAATATTATGTCTTAGATGGACTTTTGTGTATCTGTGAACAGTCTCCTCACAATTCTCAATCTGAACTTCACCTACGATATGTTTGACGTAGAGATGAGTGCCACATTGACCTTTACTTAATTACCTTACAAAGGTCATTATCATCAATGTGACCTTGACATATATGTGACCTTGAGATGAGTGCCACATTGACCTTTTTTTTAATATGGGTTTTACATCACATCAACATTATTTCAGTTATGTAGCGATGCCCGACTCTTAATGATGGAGGAAGACCCCATTCTCAACTACCCATAGGGGCTGGTCAAGGCGGGTAGAACCATCGGCATTCCGTAAGTCAGTCGGGAGACTGCCTCACATTGACCTTTACTTAATTACCTAACAAAGGTCATTGTCATCAATGTGACCTTGAGTGGATGGTTTGTGTTCTTCTTCAATGACCTTGAAACGGAAGACTAAGTAATCCATACGGCATTTGTTTGTAGGTCGTTCAATTTCTATTCTTGTACAATTTGACCGCATATTATTTTTTTATACATATCCAATTTGCTAAAATGATTAAGAAAAATGTGACGGAAACATTCATCACAAAAAATCATCAGTGATTTTCAAGCTACAATACCTGTTAACACTAATTAATCATTCAGCATGATTTAACATCATTGATCTTGAAGCAATAGCACACTATAAAGTAAACAAAAATTGACAACACATGGTTCTCTTCATTGAATTCTATCATTGAAGAAAACATTCAAGAGATTCAATAACACGTATGTAACACATTATCCAGAGCTGTTTATTTATTTATATATAAAAACATCAATCAAATCAAATCGTACCATAATTAAATCATTTTTCCATGTTTAAACATATTCAGATTGTTCCAAAGGCACAACAACAAGGCAATGGCCCAGTGCAAGACTATATTTGTTTAGTTATCTGAGAACTTAATGTTTTACTTTCTTTGTATGGTACGCATGACTTTGAAACAGCTTTAAGCCCTTATTTGAGTCCTTTTATGTGTTAATTATGATTGAACTATAAAACACATAAAAGTTACAAAAAGCTCTGAAATGATAAAGAGATATGGCTTTCATTCAGATACAGTGAACCCTCGTTTATCCGGATCCCGATTATCCGGATGTCTCGCAATCCGAACAAAAATTGTTAGGGAACGGAATTATTGGACCAGTTTATTGCAGACGACTTTTGAAAACATTGTGGGTAAAGGAGAAATTGCTCGTGACGAGCAATTTCTCCTTTTCCCACAATGTTTTTTGCCATATCAGAAGATTATCTTTGAATTTCATCACGTTTTGATATGTCTTCTGCAAACTCTTTCAATTTGGGACGGTCGACAATTTGGCGTTTGCTAAAGGGTTATAACAATACACCGCTCATACAGACCGTTTATGTCTTAATGTGAATAAGAACATGCTCTGCTTCATTAGTCCGGATTATTCGGTAAACCGGACATTTTGTTGGGAACGGACGTGTTCGGATAAACGAGGGTTCACTGTATTTATGAGATAAGCAATTGTTAAACATTAACATGAAGCCTTTTCTCCTATTGACAATTGCAATCTTTGCTTAACATTATGAACAAGTCAAAAGCAAAAGATTAAAAAACAGCACATATTTTTTTCTTGTCAAAATTAAATGAAAAACCTACATCACCAAACCAGGTTTCATTATGGGTATTTTATACTCCTATGAACTGGATTGAGAATTTGTAGAGCATTTTTCACTCAATCCTACAAGTATTGTTTTATCCTCCTCTATATTTATTTTCACAAACAGGAATTCATTATAAAGTGAAGGAATGTTTAGGTCTCTAACAATTAAAACAGTTTCTACGTAAGTCTTTATCTCATTAAAAATGTTGAATGGCTATCAATCAAATTATTAAAACAGTTATAAATGTTAGTTTCATCTATCAAAATTATATACCATCTGTCAAAAAGATTGGAAATGTGCTTTTGTCACGCAATGTTAAGTTAAGATTAAATGTGGTTTTACACCATGTCAATGATTATCCAGCTCTATTGAAGATTTCCTGGATTCAACAGTGCTAGGCTATGGCTATAAAGTGTCTTGCCAAATGACACTCGAATGAAACAAAGGTACCAGTTAGGCTCAAACCTGGGACAAGGTTAAAAGACTGCCATCTTAACCAATTGACCATGCAGAAACCTGTAGATAAATTAGAGAGAACCCATTTTTTCTTTTTGTATGTTGTTTAACGCCATATCAACACTTTTCAGTTAAGTAATGGCTTTCCTGGATCCACCAATACTAGGCTAGCGTTCTGAAGTGACTCGCCAAAGGTCACTTCCACAAACCAGGGGTGTTGGTGGGGCTTGAACCTGAGACCCCAGAGTTGTAAGTCTGCCACTTTAACCATGCCAGACCCTAGAAACCATAACAACAATAGTGGGGCTTGAACATGAGACCCCAAAGTTGTAAGTCTGCCACCTTAATCATGACATAACAACAAGTTTTGAAGCCCAGCTCTCTTATTTGATTTATCCCATTCAGTTAACTAGGATTGAAAACAACAACTTTCATGGCAGATGGTACACTGATAACTGATGTCAGAAAGTTTTATTTCTCGTTCTTCTACAATATTTCTCACTCCAACCATATGGCATTTTTCGAACATGTAAATATACATATTTATAAAAGACGTGTTTCTCTTTGAATGCATATATATAACATTCAAATGGTTGACTTTAAATTTAGCTATAATTAAAACATTAAGGTAGAATGCCCATAATCCATCATTTTGAAACTCATTCTTTCGACGGTTTACTTTGGTTGCTCTCGGTACAAATCTGTCGGGACCGGAATTATTTGCTTAAAACCAAATTGATCCGGCCCCGATTGATGTATTTTAACCAACGACAGAAGTAATCAGTTGAAAGATTGAGCTTCAAACTGGCAGATTATGGGTATTCTACCTTAAAACATTAATTGCCTTCACTTCTCATCTCTTGCGTGACTTCTTAAAAAACATTGTATTGAAAGAAGAAATTGTTCAAAATGAATGATTCCTCCTTACTTTGCAATGTTTTCCCTATGACTTCACAGGATTATGACTGTTAATTAATGACAAAAAGCGCAGTCCTACCAGCGTGAAATAACTGTTCTAAATTGATTAAAAAATGAGCATCTAGTTGACATTGATGTTACAAGTTTCTCGCGACGAGTCGACCAATCAGAACCATTAGTAGACTGGAGAGTACTGTTACAGGCGTCAGCATGTTCCCACCATTGTTTTCTGTAAAAAAATAAAAAGAAGGTGTTAAAACACATGAAGATCTGCGATAATGTAGCAGGGCCTTTTCTCTAAACATAAAAAGGGGCCCATAAATTCCCCTCCCCCAAATTTGAAATTTCTTTAAAATCAAAGTCACATCAGCCTTTCGGCTTCCAAATTCAACAATTTCAACGATAAAATTCTCCCTAAATCAACAGGGGCCTGTTTTACTAAACAACTTACGGAAAATGTTTGCGTAAGTCATAATTGATAAACATGGATAGTATCTTCAATGAAAGTACAATGTTGCAATGTGACACGTCATTGGAAGCGTCTCGGAGAGACGATTCCAATGATGTGTCACTTTGCAATATTGCTTCGTCCAATATTGAAATAAGAAGAATTGTTGTTTTAGACTTACGCAAATCTTAAGCGTAAACTGTTTAGTAAAACGGTACCCTGGCCTATACCTGTTCCAAACTTACGAAAAAAGGCGTATTAGACATTGCATTTGAGATCTTATACACATTTAAACTGTAAATATTTCGATAAACTGACGCTTCCTGAATAAATTATGCTTTCAATAACTACTTTAAATTATATATGATACAACAATATAGATTCAACAACAATGTATTATGACTTTCAAATGTTCTCTTCTATGAATAAGAACCTATAATCAGTATTTTGGAAAGAGCTTGCAGACATCATTTCAGGATAAGATGAAATTGAAATATAATCTTTTGATAGGGCAGAAAACATTGTGGAAAAAGGAGAAATTGCTCGTTAAGAGCAATTTTTTCCAGAGTCGTCTCTAATAAACTTGTCAAATGTCGTTATTGTGAGGTATTGGGTCAACTCTTTGTTAAAGCAAATTAAAGACATTTTATGCTTTACTAAGACTGCATTTTTTAACCTTACAGACAAGTAAGAGAGGCTGACTAGTTCAGCTGTACACATATCATGCTATAGATTACAGAGCACACATGCTTGAATCACGTATCCAAAACAAAAAATATGAGATCTTATGATAAGTACGCACCTTTGTACACATTGTCCATAGAAAATTGAAATCTATGATCGACATTGGGCGTCCTATATCATCAATTTCATGATTTTCGCCAGGTGTTTTATGATTGTATTGTATACATATACAGTCAAACCTGTGTTAAGAGGCCATGCAGCCTATGGGACAGGGTAAATTGGCTGTTTAAGACAGGTCGGCTGCTTAACAAAAATTGATTTACACTATAAATCTAACAATGGGACTTTCTGTAGTGGCTGTTTAAGGGAGGTTGGCTGCTTAAAAGGGTGGCTGCTTAACACAAGTTAGACTGTATCTCCTTTATTGAAACATCCTTAGTTTGCACCAGATGGAGCATAGGAAATGAAATCTTCTCTTGAGAGAGTATGCCCCCAGACCCCACCCCACTGACTGTGCATACAATTACTAAATGCCATAGCTACGCCTTTGATATGTGTTTTCATGTTGATCAATTCTAAAAGTAGCAGCAGATGACAATTAGTTATCAAGAAAAATAACATTCCCTTTATGACTTTTAAAACATGAAAAATAACATTCCCTTTATGACTTGTAAATCATGAAAAATAACATTCCCTTTATGACTTTTAAAACATGAAAAATAACATTCCCTTTATGACTTATAAATTATGAAAAATAACATTCCCTTTTATGACTTATAAATTATGAAAAATAACATTCCCTTTTATGACTTATAAGTTATGAAAAATAACATTCCCTTTATGACTTATAAATCATGAAAAATAACATTCCCTTTATGACTTATAAATTCTGAAAAATAACATTCCCTTTATGACTTATAAATTATGAAAAATAACACTCCCTTTATGACTTATAAATCATGAAAAATAACATTCCCTTTATGACTTATAAATTATGAAAAATAACATTCCCTTTATGACTTATAAATTATGAAAAATAACATTCCCTTTTATGACTTATAAATTATGAAAAATAACATTCCCTTTTATGACTTATAAGTTATGAAGAATAACATTCCCTTTATGACTTATAAATCATGAAAAATAACATTCCCTTTATGACTTATAAATTATGAAAAATAACACTCCCTTTATGACTTATAAATCATGAAAAATAACACTCCCTTTATGACTTATAAATCATGAAAAATAACACTCCCTTTATGACTTATAAATTATGAAACTTAACATTCCCTTAATAACTTATAAATCATGGAAAATAAGATTCCCTTAAAAAGACATCATGCCATTTATCATATAATCATGAAAAATAACATTCTCCTTATGTGAAATCAGTGAAGTACCATAATGTCTTGAAGGAGAAATTGCTTGACTTGGACATTTTCTCCTTTTACCATGGTGTTTTTTATTTATCTGATCATAAAGGTGTAGCGAAGTAAAAGAAAGGGCTAAGAATTAAGAATGTAAAAAGCTCATTTACATTAGACAACATAGACGTGATATGAAGTTACAAGATATCATTCTGTAAACTTAAACACAACCTCATATGCATATGAAGACTAAAATCAAACATAAACCCATATAGTGCTGGAACCAACTCCATGCTTATGCAAACACGTTAGATCCAGGTCAGCCACCAAGTAAATTGGCGGCTGGCCTGTGATCTAACCTGTTTGTTACTCTGAGTTCCTTTCCTCAGCAAAATTAAGCAGATATATCAAATTTTGGAAAGCAGACGACACAAAACTAAAATGTTTTAGAAAGCTACCCAGCACTATATGGTTAAGACAATTCTGCAAGTACACAGTTTATAAGACATTGAAATCAACAGAATTGCATTTAGAGCGAGCCTGCACAACAAGAAGTATTCAAGACATCGAACTCTGTACCAAAAAAGCACTAGATTTCACCCGTCTGATGTAGCTGGTTCTTTATATATTCCCTTGTGAGAAAAGATAAGTGAAATCCCGATGCGAATCTTTTCTACGCCCCTACAATAATTCACATCCGACCAGAACAGTTTAATAACACAAATCGTTATTAAAAAATGAAATCCCAATGCGAATTTCCCCCCCTACAGTATTTTACATCCAACCACAACAGATGTTAACTCAATTCACAATTAGATTTCAATTGAATTCTGCCTTCTCTAAAACTTAAAACTTAATAAGAAAAAATCCCTTTTGGTACTGAGTTTATCTCACCATTGCTGTTTGTAGCCGTGGTCGTCTCAACATCGGCAATTTCTAAGAAATATAATTTACTGTAGCAAAGGTCCAGGTAACACGCTTGTTTTCCTAGCTAACTTCTTTATTCGTTTTCTAAGCCCTATATTGTGGGTACTCATTAGAATCCTCTCAAGGAGTGACCATAAAATAGTACATAATCTATTAGTTTCTGGAATATTGCATTGAAAGGAACCCTGCCAGCTTATCTGCTTGTGCACTTATGACCTTTGAATACCTTAATTAATCGTTCCATGAATGCATAATTCTAGACAGGAAAATATCTACAACAAAAACGACCTAGGTCTAACATGCCTCCTTCATTGCCAAAACTACATCTAAGAACATCAAACTATAAAAGATTTTTGCTACATACTGAATGAACCAATTTCTAGATACATGATTGTTCATGGCCTGAGGATAATCTATCTGAACTTTAACTTATTTGAAAAAAGAATCTTGACATAGGACATTTCAAATAAACATAATCTCATTGAGCTTTCATTAAAAAGGTACCAGCCTCAACTTATGATAGCCTTACTACCACTACTTAACCCTATCCCAAACAGCAAACTTTTCGACTGTTCCAAATTGGAAGAGTTTGCAGACAACTTTTCAAAATGTGATGAAATTGGCAAGTAATCTTCTGATTGGCCAGTAAACATTGTGGGGAAAGGAAAAATTGCTCGTTACAAGCAATTCTTCCTTTTCCCACAATGTTTTCTAAAGTCGTCTGCAACAAAGTGGTTAAATGTCCTTATGGTTTGGGAAACGGTTAAGGAAAACCTTCAAAATGAATAAAAAAAAAAGCATTTGCAATGTCTCTTTATTCAGGGTGATACTTAACCGCCTCACTGTCTACAGCATAGCAACAATCAATAAGGACAAGATCTAACCTGTGCGTTACTGAGCGGACTCCTCAGCTCAGTGGTTATGAATGTCACCATGTGCACTGGGATCGAATAATCCCCACAGGGGACTATAAATCCAAATTTTTTTCTAGCTATGCTTTGTTGCAGACATTGTTCATAAGAAGGGGAATACAGTTTGTTCTAATTGATGGTGGGAATAACCATTTCCCTACATGGGTTGTTAACCAAAGCAAGAGCAGACAAGTAAAAGCAATGTTTCTCTCACTCAATAAGTCAAGGGTTCTATGCACGACACAAGTGTGAACAACTTGCTGTAGTCTTGAACTAAACCTGCAATGCTTTTTTTAAACAGACCATCATTAAAAGCATGACATATTATCAGAGTTACTTCACACAAACATTTTTCTTAAAACACACTCATATCATCACAATAGAAGCTAACCAATAAACATTCATGACAAAGGAAAAAGTTCTCTCCATTCAATAATGATTTTCTTTTGCCTGTATGGTGTTTAGCAGTGTCAAAAATTAATTTTCTGTTATGTAAGAGCTTTCCTGGATCCCCAGCACTAGGCTATGGCTCTCAAGGGTCTTGTCAAAGGTCACTCCCACGAAAGTACAGGTGGCAATTAGGCTTGAACCCAGAACCCCGAGTTCTAATTCCCCCAAATTAAGCACTCGGCCACGCAGGACCCGATTTTCTTTTAAACTAAATGATTTTTTCTGCTATTCCTTAGAATTTTGACCACATCACATAAATCCATCACCAGGGAACGTGTAAATGTTAGGTTGTCAGGGTCTTTTAAGTGCTGTGGGGCTCCAGTGCCTGAATTTCAAAAAAGGCACTACCCTGGCGGTTGAATTGATCCCAATGTGCTTTTAAGTTTGCCCACAGCTGATCAACATGCTTGCTACATTGTTTGTTACATTTGACTTGGTTTATAAACAGTATTTTGTGTCTCTTAATTCCAAAAGAATCCTAAACTTTCACCATTTATGGGTGGATCTGTAAATACACCAGTGTCTGAAAAAAATCCTAGGGAAGATATTGTTACACTACCACTACCTACATAAAACCTTCAAAATGAATGAAAAAAACAACATTTGCAATGTTTCTCTTTTAACCCATTACCAAACAATAATGACATTTGACCAGTTTGTTGCAGACCTCTCTGAGAACATTGTGGGAAAAGGAGAAATTTCTCCTTTTCCAACAATGTTTTCTACAGTACCAGAAGATTATTTTTCGATTTCAACACATTTTGAAATGTCGTCTGCAAACTCTTTCAATTTGGGACAGCTGAAAATTTGGCGTTAACTAAATCATTTTTATCTGCCGTTCCTTTGACCTTTGACCACATCACATAAATCCATCACAAAGGAACTTGTAATTATTAGCTTGTATCTGCCACTCACCTTTGAGGATGATGTCAATTGGCATCTGCTCAGCGTCGTCGCCCACTCCGTACACAACATAAAATGTGGTAGACATGTGGATTGGCTCTACCGTAAACATCATCAAACTCACTGATACACCATGAGCTTCAGGCTGTGAAAAACAACAACAACAACTGTGTAAATTTCTCATCCTGTCGCCATTGCAATTCACATTCTCCTTCGCAGTGATCTCCCTTTTAATTTGGTTAAGGAGCTCTCTGCTATCACAGAAAAATTCCTTCCAGATCTGGAAGGATCATAATTTTTTCATAATAAATTTTTAATCGAAACCTGAATACATCATTTTTTCAATTTTAGAAGATTGACTCTTTTAGCCAAATCATTACGGTACAAAAAAAACCATGGCAAAATGTATTATTCATATGTAAAAAACTGACAGAAGTTGCTCAAATCGTACTCAAACCAGTTTTTTAATTGTTATAATATAAATAAGTATAACTTTTTTACATCAGTCAACATTATTTCAGTTATGTTGTGATGCCTGACTCTTACTGATGAAGGAAGAACCCCACACTCAACTGTTCATAGGGGCTGGTCAAGGCGGGAAGAACCCCACACTCAACTGCCCATAGGGGCTGGTCAAGGCGGGAAGAACCCCACACTCAACTGTCCATAGGGGCTGGTCAAGACGGGAAGAACCCCACACTCAACTGTCCATAGGGGCTGGTCAAGCCAGGAAGAACCCCACACTCAACTGTCCATAGGGGCTGGTCAAGCCAGGAAGAACCCTCACACTCAACTGTCCATAGGGGCTGGTCAAGCCAGGAAGAACCCCACACTCAACTGTCCATAGGGGCTGGTCAAGCCAAGAATAACCCCACACTCAACTGTCCATAGGAGCTGGTCAAGCCAGGAAGAACACTCAACTGTCCATAGGGGCTTGTCAAGCCAGGAAGAACCCCACACTCAACTGTTGATAGGAGCTGGTCAAGCCAGGAAGAACCCCACACTCAACTTTCCATAGGGGCTGGTCAAGCCAGGAAGAACCCCACACTCAACTGTCCATAGGGGCTGGTCAAGCCAGGAAGAACCCCATACTCAACTGTCCATAGGAGCTGGTCAAGCCAGGAAGAACCCCATACTCAACTGTCCATGGGGGCTGGTCAAGCCAGGAAGAACCCCATACTCAACTGTCCATAGGAGCTGGTCAAGCCAGGAAGAACCCCATACTCAACTGTCCATGGGGGCTGGTCATACAAGGAAGAACACTCAACTGTCCATAGGGGCTGGTCAAGCCAGGAAGAACCCCATACTCAATTAGCATTTTTTCTTTTTTTTATATGGGTTTTACATCACATCAACATTATTTCAGTTATGTAGCGATGCCCGACTCTTAATGATGGAAGAAGAACCCATACTCAACTGCCCACAAGGGCTGGTCAAGGCGGGTAGAACCATCGGCATTCCATAAGTCAGTCGGGAGACTGCCTCTCATGAAAATCCATATCCCTCTCAGGATTTGAACCCCCTAATTGAGTTGGGAGACTACCTCACATGAAAATTGAAATACCGTCCCCATGATTTGAACCAATGTGGACATGGGCCATGTGATTTCAAGTTCTATATTCAAACAACAAGGCCACAGAGGCTCTATTATCCACAATTAAATCATTGTTTGCACATCCTCCAACAAAAGCTGCTTTGACTTTACTATTGTTTTAGAGTTTTGTTATTTGTTCTAAATACCAGATCTCGTCTTCCTTTCCACTCCAATTCAAAATTTGTTATATTCCTTGTTTGTGTCATTCCATTTCATTACATATTCAATTTTTGCTTTTTTACTTTTTATACCAAATCCCTTTTTTTTTTATACATCAGATCTTGTCTTACCTTTAGCTCTGATTCCATATGTTGTATTCCTTATTTAGGTTCAACTTTACTAAAAATTTAAGAATTATGATTTTTACTTTTTATACCAGTTCTCTTTTTCTTTTCTTTTTTTTACTTTTTATCCCTTTCCCAAACAATAACTATATTTGACAACTTTGTTGCAGACAACTTTAGAAAACATTGTGGGAAAAGGAGAAATTGCTCGTAAGAAGCAATTTTTCCTTTCCTACAAGGTTTTCTGCTCTTTCTGAGGAATATTGTTCAGTTTCACTACATTTAAAAATGTCGTCTGCAAACTCTTTCAATTTGGAAGTCAAAAATTTGTTATTTGGGAAAGGGTTACACCAGATCTCGTCTTACCTTACACTCCGATTCCATAATATTATACTCCTTGTTTGGGTCCGTCCATTTCTCGATGCCGCCCATTTCAATCACCTTCCCACTGTCCCCAAACTTCCAGAACACATGCTCGCACATGGGTGGCTGACCGCCTTCTTTAGTGTGTAACTCACACTGGATCTTCCTGTATCGCTCTCCCGCAATCGTCGTCAAATTGTCACACATGAAATGTGGTTTGTCTGGATAGATGAATTATTTAATTACTTAATTATAGTTATATATTGTATGTGTTTGTTAATCTATTCATGTATGTAGCAACGACATGTTAATGTTATGCTCATAAAAAGCTTGATCTTGAACTTATTGTATCAACAATGATATAATAAATATTCTTCTTTGATTTAAAAGCGTTTTGGTAAAACGCCTTCTTCAGGATTATAAACAAAGATGTGTGACTTCATATTTACAGAGGTCAATATGTAAGTATATTTAGTATATATTTTCTTTTTGTCTGGATAGATTTGGCTTAAACATATATCTATACACTGTCTTGAAGCAACTTGTGATAAATATATTTTTGTTTGGAATGACATAACTAATGTATTATCTTAGAATACATGGTTTTGTTCAAGTTCAAATTAAATTAAAAAGGTGACAATTGACCACCAAATTACTAAAAAACCTAAAAAAAATCTTCTTTATCATTTAACCAATCAATTTTCATACAAAACTTGACAACCAATGCACTTACAAAGTACATCTTTGTGTTTTATCCTGGCACAAGTGCCATTTTGGGACCAATAACTAGGTGCCGTATAACATTTGTGATATCCGGCACTAACCATGTAACACATGCACGTGACGAAAAATGACGTCATAAGAGCGCAATGACGTCATGTTTACACCATTCTCTACTTATTTTTTCCTTTTTTCTCGTGTTTTATTTACGTCTTGTTTTTTCTTTGAAAGAATACATAAAGGTTACAGGATAAATTGAAAAGATGGTTGGTGTCTTTTAATTGGAAAAGTTATCGGGCTCGGCTTCGGATTATTATCCGTTTCGCCTTCGGCTCACCGGATAATATTCCTAAGCCTTGCCCGATAATATTTCCGATTCACGACACCAACCATCTATTCTCTATTTATATGGGTTTTACATTGGGTGTAACATAATTTCAGTTTTTGTGTTTTATATGGGTTTTACATTGGGTGTAACATAATTTCTGTTTTTGTGTTTTATATGGGTTTTACATTGGGTGTAACATAATTTCTGTTTTTGTGTTTTATATGGGTTTTACATTGGGTGTAACATAATTTCAGTTTTTGTGTTTTATATGGGTTTTACATTGGGTGTAACATAATTTCAGTTTTTGTGTTTTATATGGGTTTTACATTGGGTGTAACATAATTTCAGTTTTTGTGTTTTATATGGGTTTTACATTGGGTGTAACATAATTTCAGTTTTTGTGTTTTATATGGGTTTTACATTGGGTGTAACATAATTTCAGTTTTTGTGTTTTATATGGGTTTTACATTGGGTGTAACATAATTTCAGTTTTTGTGTTTTATATGGGTTTTACATTGGGTGTAACATAATTTCAGTTTTTGTGTTTTATATGGGTTTTACATTGGGTGTAACATAATTTCAGTTTTTGTGTTTTATATTGGTTTTACATTGGGTGTAACATAATTTCAGTTTTTGTGTTTTATATGGGTTTTACATTGGGTGTAACATAATTTCAGTTATGTTTTAATGCCAACACTTAGTGGGGAAGGAAGACCTTACACTCAACTGCCCATAAGGGCTGTATAAGCCAGGTAGAACCATCAAGATTCCTTTTTTTTTTTGTATGGGTTTTACATCACATCAACATTATTTCAGTTATTTAGCGATGCCCGACTCTTAATAATGGAGGAAGACCCCATACTCAACTGCCCATAGGGGCTGGTCAAGGCGGGTAGAACCATCAGCATTCCGTAAGTCAGTCGGGAGACTGCCTCTCATGAAAATCCATAGCCCTCTCAAGATTTGAACCCACGCGGAGAGGGGCCATGTGATTTGAAGTTCTGTACTCTAACCACTAGGCCACGGAGGCCCCTAGCATTCCTTTAGTCAGTCAGGAGACTACATATCATAATGTGAACCAAGTGAAGAGGGGCCGGCCATCTTATTCCAAGTTCTGTTCCAACTAGGCCATGTCTTACAAGTATATATAACAAGAGCTGTCCCTTAGACAGCATGCGCGACTTTTCGATAATGTCAGATATGGGTTTAAGACAGTGAAATATTATTTTTTTCTAAAATATGAAGATGCACAAAAGGATTCCTTACAATAGTTGCTTGAGATACAAACTTGCATGTAAAAACTTAACCAAGATTTTCTAAGTACAAAAGGCCAAATAATGTGCTTTAATTCAGAACAAGAGATATAAATCTTGGCCAGGAACCTTAGATTATGACCTTGAACACATATCAATTTGAACGATTTCAATTGATTTTCTAAGTACATGTATAAAAGGCTGCATGATTTGCATCAATTCAAAACAAGAGACATGAGACTTGGCCAGGAAACTTGAACACATACCAATTTGAACCAACAGCTTAATACCGGCCATCTTTGTTCGATAGTAGTCTCCAACAATGTTCCCCTCACACATGAGTAGTTGTTCTGTGGCCCTGGGCTCGAGCGTTACTTGATCTACGACGTATTGCCCGTTATATGTCGGACCTTCTCCGTCGATCTTCCTCTCGAAGGTCGGGGCTACGTACGTTTTGGCTTGGTTAACCAGTAGGGACATCTTGGGTTCTGGATTACTGCCTTGGGCGAAACACCTGACCTGTAGAAATATTTATTTATTTCAGTTATGTAGCGATGCCCAATTCTTAATGATGGACGAAGACCCCATACTCAACTGCCCATAAGGGCTGGTCAAGAAGGGTAGAACCATTGGCATTCCATAAGTCTCAGTCGAGAGACTACCTCTCATGAAAATCCATATCAGGAATTGAACCCATGCGGAGAGGGGCCATGTGATTTCAAGTTCTGTACTCCAACCGCTAGACCACGGATGACATCGACCTGTAGAAATATGTCAGGGATTTAAATAGATAAAAGATGGTTGGTGTCGTGAAATCGGAAATGTAACTTGGCAAGGCGTATTAAAGTATGAGGTTTTCGGGCTTGGCTTTTGATTATTATCCGGTGAGCCGAATGCAACACGGATAATAATCCGAACCCGACCAGATAACTTTTTCCTATTCAAAGACAAAGGGTTAAATTCTGGTGAAGTCAGGCTATCTCTATCATTCTCTTACCTTATAGTCTCCTGGTACCACCTTCACTGCCGTGTCTCCCTCCGTGAAGCTTTCACTCGTAGCCATAATATGGCCCTTTCCGTCGTGCAGTTCTAGTCTCAGCTTTCGCACAGGGCCTGAATAGACAACAGTTTAACTTTATAACTGTTAAATTCACAACAAAAGAGAGCTTGAGTGGTATAGGTTTTGCTTGCATAGACAACAGTTTAACTTTATAACTGTTAAATTCACAACAAAAGAGAGCTTGAGTGGTATAGGTTTTGCTTGCATAGACAACAGTATAGCTTTATAACTGTTAAATTCACAACAAAAGAGAGCTTGAGTGGTGAAGGTTTTGCTTGCATAGACAACAGTATAGCTTTATAACTGTTAAATTCACAACAAAAGAGAGCTTGAGTGGTGAAGGTTTTGCTTGCATAGACAACAGTATAGTTTTATAACTGTTAAATTCACAACAAAAGAGAGCTTGAGTGGTATAGGTTTTGCTTGCATAGACAACAGTATAGCTTTATAACTGTTAAATTCACAACAAAAGAGAGCTTGAGTGGTGAAGGTTTTGCTTGCATAGACAACAGTATAGCTTTATAACTGTTAACCCATTACCAAACGATACTGACAATTGACCACTTTGTTGCAGACGACTTTAGAAAACTTTGTGGGAATAGGAGAAATTGCTCGTAGCCAGCCATTTTTTCCTTTTTTTCACAATGTTTTCTGCCCTATCAGAAGATTGTTTTTCAATTTGGGACAGTTAAATATTTATGTCACACAAATTGGACTTGTTGAGCCATCAGGATTCAGTTTGAGAGCAGAAAGAATGCCACTTACTGAAAATTTAGTTTGATTAGTGTTTAATGCCATGCCAACAATTCTTCAGTTATGTGACGGTTTTTCTGGATCCACCAGTTCTAGGCTAGGGCTCTGAAGAGACTTTTCAAAGGTCACTCCCACAAAACCAAAGGTGTTGGAATGGCCTCAAACCTGAGACCCCCGAGTTCTAAGTCTGCAACATTAACCTCTGGGCCACTCAGGACCCATTGGTCAAAATTTAAATTGACAGCAATCATGATTTGAACCCATCCAGAAAGAAGCATTATGATTTCAAGATTAAACCTCCAAACCACCGTCCACAAACTGCACAGCCTAATTTGTAAATGGTTCATCGTTTTATTGTGTATCGTAAATAGTGGGAACTCATACAATAGCACTTAACTGAAAATATGAATGGGAAGGTTTAATTTTTATTGAATAATTCATATGGGTTTTAACATCACATCATTTCAGTTATGTAGCGATGCCCGACTCTTAATGATGGAAAAAGACCCCATACTTAACTATCCATAAGGGCTGGTCAAGGCAGGTAGAACCATCAGCATTCCGTAAGTCAGTCGGGAGACTGCCTCTCATGAAAATCAATATCCCTCTCAAGATTTGAACCCATGCTGAGAGGGAAGGTTTAAGTTTAAACCCTTATAGTGCTGGAACCGACTTCATGCTTATGCGAACAGGTTAGGTCCAGGCCAGCCGCCAAGTAAATTGGCGGCTGACCTGTGATCTTACCTATTTGCTACTCTGGGTATCTTTCCTTAACAAAGTAAAGCAGATATCTTAAGGTTTTGGAGAGCAAACGACACAAAAACCTTTTTTTTTTAGAAAAAATTACCCAGCATTCTTAGGGTTAAATAAACACAAACAACTTACTGACAACTGTTATATTGACAGCCTCGCGACTGATTTCAGTACCGTCCTTATCTCCAAGAGAGCATGAGTAAATTCCATCGTCGGAAAACTTGATATCTGTTCAATAAGAAAACACTTTATAAATCGATAAGCAAAAACAACAAATTAGTCGCAGAATATAATTAACAGTTTTGCATCATTAATCTAGGAAAGAAGTCCTTGATAAATCATTATTTCGTAGGTGATGTCTTTAAAATTAGAAAGCTCAGTTAATAAAATTTAACCTTTAAAAAACTCTTGTATTAAATTTTTGCATTTCTATAAAAAAGTAAGAGTTTTTGTGAAATGAGGTCTTAACCCTTTCTCAAACAACAAATTTTCAACTGTCCCTAATTGAAAAGAGTTTGCAGACGAGATTTCAAAATGTGATGAAATTGGAAAAATAATCTTTTAATAGGGCAGAAAATATTGCGGGAAAAGGAGAAATTGCCCATTAAGAGCAATTTCTCCTTTTCCCACAATGTTTTCCGGAGGCGTCTGCAACAAAGTTGTTTAATGTCGTTATTGTTTGGTAAAGGGTTAATAAATGAATGAATGAATGGTGTTTAAGGCACATCCACAGCTAAGGTCATTTAGCGCATTACATTTAATTCAATCACACGAGATATATTGAAATATCCAGTTAGCAAATTAATGATGTTATTTGAAGTGCCATTCAATTTTTAACACATGCCAATCTCAAGTAAATAAAACAGGACACAGTGCACATTCAAAAGGTTGGAATGAAAGCAGAAAATGATAAAGTACAGCCTAAGTTAGTTGGTCGGACAAACCAGTTTGGTCGGACAAACCAGTTGATTCTAATGTCTCCTCACTATAAAGGTTATCAGATCGTTTTTTATTTGTTTGCATGGTAATTAACGCCGTATCAACACTGTTTCAGTTATATTACAGCTTTCCTGAGATCCACCAGTACAAAGCTAGGGCCCTGAAGTGACATGCCAAAGGTCTCTCCAACAAAACCAGAGGTTTTAGATGAGGCTTGAACCCGGAACCCCCGAGTTCTAAGTCCACCAACTTAACCACTGGGCCATGCAGGATCCCAGATCACTTTTGAAATACTCGAGTTCAAGCACCCAAAATTTGGGTTTAATTTAATTTACTCGCTTATCAAGACAATGGAATAAACAAGTTAGCTCTAGACCCCAGTCCCATGTTGTGAGTACTATATACTAATGACAACATAGAAAAGCACATATACTACGGTACTAAGCTTGCAAAGTTTTGGTCAAAGAACGGTGCTGGGATACAAATAAAGGTCACAGAATAAGGACAAAGGTCAGGGTCAAATCGTACAGAAAGAGGACAAATAAAGCCGGAAAGGTCAAGAGGTCAAGGTTAAATGAAATGGTAGACAAAATCATCCATAGAACAAAGTCTGAAACCAACAGAGGTATATAGGTCAAGAACAAAACATGACAACAACATTGAACATAAACGCTGGAATGGTAAAGGGAAAGCTGAAAAGGTATAAAAGAAACTGAAAACATTAATAATCTGAATTTTTTCATTTTTGAGCTATTAATGTTTTTGCTGTTGGTTTTTATTTTGAACAGACACCCATTCTCATTTGACAAAATGGGTTAAAAAAACTTCACAAATCAAAGATCAAAGAAAAAACTTCTATGTTGTAATCATTGAAAAAGCTTTTTTCAGTGGGGTTTAACCCTTAATGTGCTGGAACTGACTTCATGTATATGCAAAGTAAATTGGCTGCTTGCCTATAATCTAACCTTATTGCATAAGCATGAAGTTATTTCCAGCGCTATAAGGGTTAAGGAAGCTGCTTTTTTTAGCGTTCTAACAGCTTATGAAAAACAACATATGGGAATTATGCATCTTATGTTCCTCTACGCCTGTAAAGTATAATGTCCAAAAATGATCTTTATTCAACTTTAAAAGGTAAAGATCATTTTAACCTTGTCTTTCTCATAAAAATGAATGAATGGCTGAAAATGAAATTCAATTAGTCATTATTCATAATGCTTAACGATGTGGAATTCGGTGAATGATGAACAATGAACAATGAACATAAACAAGTGATGATGTGTTTCCAATGAACAAGTATTAATAAAGATCATACAAAAAAAATCAACATGAATTAAAAATAATTCATGAACAGTTTTTAATTTACATGCATCCATGCAGCCCTTTCCTTTTGTAGCAGTCAAAAATTTATCAAGAAGGCAATGAAAATCTATAAAACCTTCTCCTTTTGTCACTCTGTTTTCATGTGTTGTCTCAATACATTTGTACAAAGTCCTTATACCAAATAACCCCATTACCAAACATTAACGACATTTCACCAAATCTGCGCAGGACCCTTAAGACTGTATTTAGGAAAGGGCTGCCCATGTTTTCAAATGCTCTGATCGTGCGTGACTCATTCCTTGCTTAACTCATTCCTTCTCTCTGAATAAATCTTGCTGGATATGTAAATGAATTAAGACAAAGCTATCAAGGCCAGAAAGTTTAATTAAGAAGATTTGAACATAAACATTTGGGAAGCAGATAGATTTTTGTTACAGACAACGGTGGGTAATTGAGTAAATTAACCCTAAGAATGCTTGGTAAATTCCTAACAATAGATTTTTGTGTCCTCTGCTTTAGAAAACCTTAAATATCTCCTCAATTTTGTTGAGGAAAGATACTCAGAGTAGCAAACAGGTAAGATCACAGGCCAGCCGCCAATTTACTTGGCGGCTGTCCTGCATCCTACCTGTTTGCATGAGCATGAAGTTGGTTCTAGTACTCTCAGAGTTAATGCGGCTTCAAAAACAATATAAAATAAGAGACATTTCCCCATTTATGATTTCCTTTTTTTTTAATTAACATCATAATTGAAACTCTACCCATAAATTAACTAATTATTTTCTTAATTAAAAGTCCAATTGGGGAAGAACATTCTACCACAACATCAAACTACAAAGGTGAACTTAGTTTAATCCAAACAAAAGTAACTTTTTCATAATCAATAACCCAGTTATTACAACATCAACTGTAAATCATGCAGACTCCATTCTAATAACATTATCAAAGTAAAAGTGTACTACAAATGCTTAATTGAAATTTTAAAAAAATAGTGTTGAAAGTTGATGAGCAAATTGTTCTTTCATCACAATGTTTTCAAATATGACATTTTTTGGTGATGCAATGACTGAGCCACCCTGTACGTATGTGTTTGGTGGTGGGAGACAAATTATATAGCATTGACTTCATCAATGACATGCCCACAAGAATTTTTACCAAAGTCACATTTTTTATCTATATATGTATTAAATAATGCAGTCTTAATTGAGTCATATTAGTAAATAAATCTTATGCACTTAACCCTTAGAATGCTGGGTAATTTTCTAGAAATATATTTTTGGTGTTGTCTGCTTCCCAAATCCTTAAATATGTTGAGGAAAGGTACACAGGTACCTTAATTTTGTTAAGGAGAGATGCTTAGAGAAGCGAACGGATTAGATCAAAGGCCAGCCGCTAATTCACTGGGCGACTCCAGGCCTAGATCTAACCTGTTTGCATAAGAAGGAAGCTGGTTCCAGCACTATAAGGGTTTACTAAGGGAACATCCATGCAGGGATTTGCACAAGGTCATAGGGGTCTAGACAAGGGAACCAGAGTATTTTAATACATTGTTTTAACCCATTACCAAACAATAACGGCATTTGACCACTTTGATACAGACGACCCTGGAAAACATTGTGGGAAAAGGAGAAATTGCTCGTAATGAGCAATTTCTCCTTTTCCCACAATGTTTTCTACCCTATCATAGGATTACTATCCAATTTCATCACATTTTGAAATTTTGTCTGGAAACTCTTTCAATTTGGGACAGTTGAAAATTTGATGTTTGGTAAAGGGTTAAAAAACAATCGATTTAACCCTACATTACAATGACCATCTTAAGAATCAACCATACAGTGTGATTATAATAAACGCCTCCCCTGCGAGTGATTCAAGAACGGTTTTCATGAAATGCATGAACATACATGAACAAAAATCATGTAAAGCGCGGGCAAATTCACCTGACCTTGACGTTTATGCGAGAATAAATTAAAGTGGGATGATGCGGTGTAAATCAATAGTTGCCAAGGGATTGTACATTGACCGGATTGTTCGATAATTTCCGTGAATTAATCTTATAACCATGTGAGTTCTTGTGCAAATAATTGACGGACAGTCCCGAAGAATATTATTATTTTTTTTTTTTTCATATGGGTTTTACATCACATCAACATTATTTCAGTTATGTAGCGATGCCCGACTCTTAATGATGAAGGAAGACCCCAAACTGAACTGCCCATAGGGGTTGGTCAAGGTGGGTAGAACCATCGGCATTCCGTGAGTCAGTCGGGAGACTGCCTCTCATGAAAATCCATATCCCTCATCAGGATTTGAACCCATGCGGAGAGGGGCCATGTGATTTCAAGTTCTGTACTCTAACCACTAGGCCACGGAGGCCCCGAAGAATATTATAGAAACCCAAGGTAGTGTCAAATTATGATAATAGAGGTCATCAATGTCAAGTGAATTTGTTCTCACTATACATTCATGAACACCATGTTGTTTCTAAAAAAGTTCATAAACATCATGAAAATATTTATGAGCATTCAGGAAAACTATGTGAACATCAATTTTACATTCCTGTTTGTTCATGAACACAGTTCTTAAATTATTCCCAGAGGAAGAACTTTACCTATAGAGTTGCAAAGAAAAGGATACAACTTGGGAATGAAAATATTTTTCTTATCTAGACCTCTACTTTCTAGATAAGTCTTGGTGTGAACTAATATGCCCAATTGCCAAAGGATAAACTAGGTTGACCTGATCTACCGTGTAATGCGACTATCAGAATTTGTGTCAAGATTCATGCAGTAATATATTTGAAATATCTCAAGATAGATGGGTAGTAATTCATTGAATACCAAATATCAATCAGACTTTCTGAACTTTTCTTATACCAAGAGTTCAATGCAAGACTATAGCAAGTGCTTCATGTTTATGAAGCACTTGCTATAGTCTTGCACTGAACCCTCGATACGCTGTGTCAAAAAGATTTCCAGTTATGTTACAGCTTTCCTGGATCTACTAGTACTAGGCTAGGGCTTGAAAGTGACTTGCCAAAGGTCACTCCCACGCAAAACCAGGTGTCGCTGGTGTTCAAACCTGTGACCCCTGAGTTCTTAGTCTGCCACCTTAACCACTGAGCCACACAGGACCCGTATTACCTTTACTCTTCTTTACTTATTTTCCCTTTATGAATCTTGTAAACGTTTCTGACAGTCCTGTTATAACCAATGACCAAACATTTCATGGGATTTTGCAGCGGACAATATTTGTAGACAAACCAGAAATTGTCGGAGGAATTTGACTTTCAAACAGTTATAATTATTCTAAAGACCACTAGTTTGTCATTAATTTTTGGAGTTAGAGGCCAATTTTCGATTTGAGAAGGCCAATGAAGCAAACAAAAATAAGGTGTTATAACTACTACTAAATTTTTTGTCATTAGAGCCGACGAAAAGTCATTTGAAGCGTTCAAATTGGCCGGCAGTCGGCTCTTAATGACATCCCTGAGGGTATATTTCTTATTCCTTATTCTCATCAAGTCATTTGTCGGCTGCAATTCCTTTCAACTCTAAATAGTTCAAAAGTATTGTTTGGTTATAGGTTAGATCAAAAGTGATCAGATCCGTAAATTAACCTTTGATTGTTAAATTAAAGTCTAGTCCGTTTTCTGCTTCGTCAAAGCTAAACCTGTATTTAGGGCCGAAATAGGGTATGCTCTGAGAATGCTTGTAGAAGCCGTCCGTGAGCATTCGAACTGTTCCATTGTAAAAGGTCACAGCCCAGCTCACCCTGTAAAAGCAGACAATACAATATAGTATACAGTTATTTCATGGGTATTTTACCAGGGTCTTTCCCAGGATATTTGTTTTCAAGCGTGGGGCATGTGGGTGTTGCAGGGTTGTCATTAATATTTTGTGGGTTCAGTGCAAGACTATAGTAAGTGCTTCATGTTTATGAAGCAATTACTATAGTCTTGCGCTGAACCCTTGATTTAGAGTAAGAGGCCAACTTTCGTTTTTGTGGAGGCCAATGAAGCAAACACCAACAAAAGTTATATGTATTACTTGTGCACAGTATTTTGTTATTTGAGCCGACCAAAAAGTCATTTGAAGAGGTCATATTGGCCGTCAGCGGGCTCTTAATGACAACCCTGCTGTTGCATAGCAGGGGTTAGAAGGATCCCCCTTCAGTTTTCTTTACATATATGCAACCTAAAATTGTCAATTTTAAGGCATATTCAGGTATATTTAGACAAGAACTACTATTTCTAAACGCAATTAAATGTATCAAAAAATGTAAGAAGCAAGTAGACTGTTCTTGGGACAAATTTGAAGCGTTGTGGCCAATGTTTAAGATCGAGGGGATCAATTCCGGCCCTGGGGTAGTGCTTATTTTGAAATTCAGGCACTGGGGCACCACAGCGCTTAAAAAGCCTGGGGAAGACCCTGGTATAAGTAGGATATGGGGAACAGTCAAAACGGAACTGTGATCCTCCGGAGGTGGAGGGGATGATGTTTGAACTGTTGACCCAAGGCCGTAGATTCGAGGCTCAAACTTGGGACCGCCATAGTCTCCAGTTAACCACCTAAGCTTGTTGGTCACTTAGTTAACCCTTTACCAAACATTAAATGTTCAACAGTTTGAAGTTGAAAGAGTTTGCAGATGATATTTCAAAATGTAATCAATTTAAAAAATAATCTGCTGATAGGCCAGAAAAGATTGTGGGAAAGGAAGAAATTGATCATCCAGCGCAATTTCTTCCTTTCACACAATTGTTGCAGACGACTCTGGAAAACATTGTGGGAATAGGAAAATTCCACGGTAAGAGAAATTTCTCCTTTTCCCACAATATTGTCTGCCCTATCAGAAGGTTATTTTTCAATTTCATCACATTTTGAAAGAGCATCTGCAAACTCTTTCAATTTGGGACAGTCCAAAATTTGGCGTTTGGTAAAGGGTTAATCCAACTGTTGTCAAACAAACAGAAAGACTTCGCTTTGCCCAAGTTTCACCAAGCACAATGGTGTAGGGCATCACTACAATATACACTTCACTGTTAAAAAAAATATGAGTATACAATAGGATATAAACCAGAAATGACATTCATTTTCATTTGCTTGATATTTTTCAAAGCATATACAGTTTTAGTTTGTTCATATTGTTACGTTTTTCTGCACCCCCCCCCCTTTTGACCAATTACCTTTGCCATTAGACAACATAAGAATTCTTAATTGCATTTTGATTACAACAAGATAAGAAAGAACATGTTAAAAGTACTTTTTTTTGTCAGAAAAATCTCAAAATGAATTAGGATTTTCGTTCTTTAACTATGAATACATTCTATACATAACAGTGACGGTGAAAATATATGTCATTTTGGGAAAGCTATTCTAACATAACATATACATGGGAGCATTTCAAAAGTTGATTTTTCTCTTAAATTGAATAGAGCATCTATGCAATATTCATCATATATTGAGGGTTCAATGCAAAACTATAGTAAGTGCTTCATGTTTATTGTTATTTTAGCCGACCAAAACGCTATTTGAAGAGGTCAAATTGGCCGGCGCCAGGTCTTAATGACAACATAGAAACGTTTTGCCATAGAACAATTCCATTGAACCTAAGACCTGCAACCACTTATTTGTAAAAGTTCAGCATATTTCATGCTATATAAAAATAACATATTCACACATATAGATATATAAATAGACTACACTAGAATAATTTATTATTGAATCAATTCCAATTCTTTCTAGTCTCCATACATTGAAGATGCAGATTATAAAAAAGACGATGATGGTGATGATGATGATGGTGATGATGATGATGGTGATGATGATGGTGGTGGTGATGATGATGATGATGATGATGATGATAATGATGATGATGGTGATGATGGTGATGATGGTGGTGATGATGATGCTGATGCTGATGATGATGGTGATGATGATGATGGTGGTGGTGATGATGATGATGATGGTGGTGATGATGATGATAATGATGATGATGATGGTGATGATGGTGATGATGATGATGGTGATGATGATGATGGTGAAAGATATATCATGAAAGGGATCTATGCTAACATTATCTCACATAGCCAACATATAAAACTAAAGGTGAACATAGTTGTTCAATCAAGATAATGGGAAAAAAGAAGACCCCAAAAAACACTATACATAACAATTAATTCTACAAATAAAGTAACATTTAAGCATAATAACACAAATGGGTCTTTAACATAATGTTGGAGGTTGGTGAAGATATAATATCAAATAATTAATTCTACAAATAAAGTTTCATTAAATGAATGAATGAATGAATGAGCTTTTAACACTCTACCAAACGCCAAATTTTCGAATTTGACAAAGTTCGCAGACGACATTTCAAAATGTGATGAAATTGAAAAAGTACTTTTCTGATAGGGCAGAAAACATTGTGGGAAAAGGAGAAATTACATGTTATGAGCAATTCCTCCTTTACCCACTATGTTTTTCAGAGTCTTCTGCAACAAAGTGATTAAATGTCGTTTGGTAATGGGTTAGGGCACATCAACAGTAATTTAGCGCAAAAGTATCATTTAAGCATAATAACACAAAAAGGTATTTCACATAATGTTGGAAGTTGGTGAAGCTATAATATCAAATAATTAATTCTACAAATAAAGTATCATTAAAGCATAACACAAATGGGTCATTAACATAATGTTGGAGGTTGGTGAAGCTACAATATTACTGCTCAAGTGGAAGTCACCTAGAATTAAACATTAAAATAAAAATTAAAAACACAAATTTAAAATACCCACAGATCCATACCAGCCCTATCTCAATCCAGCCAGCAGTTGACATGCAATTTTATAAATCATAAAAATCGAGCAATGGAGAAAAAAAATGTATCAGCTATTCAAGGGTTCAATGCAAGACTATAGTAAGTGCTTCACAAACACGAAGCACTTACTATATAGTATTGAAATGAATCCTTGTAATGCTGGCAAGATAAAAGAGTTATTTAAGTAAAATTAATGCATTCTCAGTAAAGTAAAGAGAAAATGCTTCATGCTTATAGATTAAAAGAAGAGATTATAAAGTTTAAATTTCCTATATTAAACACCATGAGATGCTCATTTTAGTTAAAACTTATTTATCTTACATCCATTGCGAAATAATTTCTTACAACTTAAATTCATCCCTCTCTATTCTGTTTCCTGGGCACATAACCAGCACTCACGCCAAATGTGGATGAATTAAATGTCGCAAGGCAGATTCCACTAGTCGTGGGATTCGAACCTAAGACCCTTGTGTCCCGAGGCCGACGCTCTACCCCTGGACCACTCACTGTCCTCAGAGGATTGAGTCAGTACACAGCACTTCTTTTTAACTTTTACACATTTTGGGAGTTGATTACTTTTTTGGACTAGGGTGCATTAGCACCTTAGTCCAATTTGAAGTTATTTTTTACCTTGTTATGTGGGTCTAACATCATGTTAACAATATTTCATTTACATGTTTTCTCTCCTGAGAGTCACCAGTACTAGGCTGTGGTTTTTAACCCTTTACCATACGCCAAATTTTTGACTGTTCAAAATTGAAAGAGAATACATTTTAAAATGTGATGAAACTAAAATAATCTTCTGAAGGGGCAGAAAACATTGTTGGAAAAGGAGAAATTGATTATTACAAGCATTTTCTTCCAGAGTCGTCAGCAACAAAGTGGTTAAATGTCGTTATTGTTTGGTAACCGGTTAAGTGTCTTCAATTTACACATGTTCACAAACCCAACAAACTGGCCAATGTGGGACATGAACCCATATGTAGCTTAATCAATGCACCAAAATCAAGTCAAATGCAGATGACTAACACTAAAAAGAAACTGAATTCTCTCTTCGGTAAAAACAGTTGCGTTAAGAGGAAAAATCATTCATAAACCATTCATACTTTTGACAAAATGACTTTCAATCTTTTGCAATAAATTCGGGATTAGTGGGTTATGAGAAAGTATTTTGGCATAGTTCTGGATGCAATTAGTGACTGATCTAATGGAAAACTTAATGTTTGATCTTTAATTAATTAATCTTTTAATGCATTTTATTCTAATTAGCATTACAGTTATATTGCGGCAATCAATGCACCTATCCATGCCCCTGGTATTTTCTTACCCCCATTGCGCAATATTTTTTTTGAGTCATTAACTGCTTTTCAATCAATTAACCCTTTCCCAAATAATAACGACATTTGACCACTTTGTTGCAGACGACTTTAGAAAACATTGTGGGAAAGGGAGAAATTGCTCGTAATGAGCATTTTTCCCTTTCTCACAATGTTTCCTGCCCTTTCCCACATTGTTTCCTGCCCTATCAGAAAATTATTTTCCAATTTCATCACATTATGAAATGTCGTCTGCAAACTCTTCCAATTTGGGACAGTCGAAAATTTGCTGTTTGGGAAAGGGTTAAAATTGTGCCTACAATCAAACATCTCCAGAAGCTGAGTGTTCAATGCAAACATGAAGCACTTGTTATTGTGTTGCAATTAACCCTCAAAGTATTAAAACTCCAAATTCTTTGTTGAAACCATTTCAAAAGCTGCCTGAATCTTCAATAGGACTGATATATTGGTTTTTTGAATTCTATCACTAATGATTAAAGTTGCCTATTCACAGATAAGATGAAATTTTTACATCAAATACAGTGATTTCTCGTTAATCCGAACACGTCCGTTCCCAACAAAATGTCCGGATTACCGAATCATCCGGACTAATGAAGCAGAGCATGTTCTGGTACACATTAAGACATAAACGGTCTATATGCACATGTATGCTTATAACCCTTAAGCAAACGGCAAATTGTCGACCGTCCCGAATTGAAAGAGTTTGCAGACGACATTTCAAAACGTGATGAAATTCAAAAATAATCTTCTGATATGGCAGAAAATATTGTGGGAAAAGGAGAAATTGCTCGTCACGAGCAATTTCTCCTTTACCCACAATGTTTTCAAAAGTCGTCTGCAACAAACTGGTCCAATAATTCCGTTCCCTTACAATTTCGTTCGGATTGCGAGACATCCGGATAATCGGGGTCCGGATAAACGAGGCTTCACTGTATTTATTTCTTTAAAACTATACTGTTGTACGTGACATACTGAAGAAAAGTAATTGGAAATAAAATCAGTTTGGATCTAAATATTTGGAGCCTGCATACAATGTATAAATATGTACTCAGATCAAAAAGCGTTGCAACGGTTTTGAAACCAATTGCATACCATCAGTACATTTGTTAATATTTTGACGCATTCTGAATTAATATTGCATTCCGTAGTTACGTTTTATTGGATATTATACAGCAATACAAAAGAAGTTATTGTTTCAACTACATTTATTTTGACGTTCAAAATGCCTAATGTGTGAACAAGCAACTTTAATAAAAGATCTTTCTAAATGATCTATGCAGGAAAGGATCTTGGCATTCAGTCTGAAAAAAAGTATATATATATATTTATAGGAAAGCGCAGAACAACAGATATAGGGGGGTAACTTATTTATTTATTTCTCACCAATTAGGTCTAAATACATCGCTTCAACAGTATTGCAGTTATGTTGTGAAACCTGGTTAACCCTTTACCAAACACCAAATTTTGGACTGCCCCAATTTGAAAGTTTGCAGACGAGTCTCATTTCAAAATGTGATGAAATTGAAAAATTATCTTCTGATAGGACAGAAAACATTGTGGGAAAATTGGAAATTGCAACAATGTTTTCCAGAGTCTTCCGCAACAAATTAGTACAATCTCACTAATGTTTGGTAATGGTTTAACCCCGACTGTCTATTTGGGCTATGTATGCCTGGTAAAAACCATCAGCATTTCGCTAGTCAGCCAAGAGACCGCCTCTCATTAGTCCAGCCTGTGATTTGAAGAATCAAACAAGTAGAGGGATTGTGTGATTTCATTTGTTAGATAGTCATTTTAATAGAACCATGCATTGACATGCTTTGGATAATAAATAATAAAGCCACCTTTTAATTTACCCCTACACACCTGCAGTTCTGACATTCACCTTCACTTCATTGACAAGTCGAAAAACCACACCTATCATGTCTGTCCAAGATATCTTAACAGTGGATGATATCAAAAACAATGTGAGCATGGATTTGAGGAGCAGTTTAGTCCTTTTGTCACAATGAGTTTTATCCAATATTGTATTAGCTAACACTTTTCTTCACATAATTCTTTGGCATCTGCTAATACTTTCGATTTGAACCAGTAACAAATTACTTTAAGGGAAATGGATAAAAACATTATTTTAAGGATGTTAATCGACTTGTCAATTCTAAGCAATACAAACAAAAGGAGTAAGACTAGTGCTACACTTATATATACATTAATTAAAAAAGGAAAAAAAAGAAACATTAACAAAATTAAAAGCAAAATTATTAGGACAGGCAAATCAAGCTTGAAAGATGGGAAATATTAATGGAACCTGTGATCGTCAGGGCAAATATGATGACTCTTTGACCGGCACTATTTGTCCTGTTAAAATGTTGGATTCCATAGTGCTTAAATTCATCAGAGAAATTCGCATTGATTTTCTCCGATTCGTCGGTCAGATAGAAAGAGCGGGTAAGCTGCGTCGCTATTCCATCTTTATTCTTAAACGTCCAATCAGGCCTGTAAAATAAACGATATCAAATGATTTCTTTATTACATATACGTTCTGCCTCATTGATACCTTGACTGCTGAAACAATCTGGGATCTCTGATGACCTTGTAAATTAGTGTTAATGGAAATGAGTGAGGTCAGTCAATCTGGGTCGGATTCCTGATAGTGCCATATCATTTCATCACGGAGTTTCCAAGGGTAAGGCACACTCCCCCCCTTCACTGTACTATGAGATTGCAGGAGAAGCACTAAGAAGAGTTGGAAACAGCAAAAAAACCTAAATTTAGAGTATGTGCAATACTTTGTCTCAGATCAGAGCTTAGAAGATTAAGTTGGTCCAACGGTACATACGCCCTACAGAAAGCTCAAAATGTCGTGTAAGTTCTATAGCCTTATGTTATTTGTGAAACGAATAAGGTCTTAATCTATAACCTGTTTACAGCAAAGAAGAAACAACGATATAATTACCTAAATCTAATAAAGAAATATCTCTATTAGTTTGCTAGCAATCTAATACACAGAGGGAAATATTCATTTGTTGGCTAGCTATTCATAACACAAAAAAAGAAATATGTCTATTATAATGGTAGCTATACAGAGAAAATAACTATGGCTTGGCTAAAATTTTATATCACAAAAGAAACATTTTGTTTGTATTTCTAACTATACAAAGCACAATGTGAAACACAGAAGAAACAATTGATTGTGTATGACTAGCTATTTATATCACAAAAGAAACATCATTTGAATGGCTAGCTAAAAGCACAAAGTAAAATATCTCTTTATAGACAATCTCTTGTTTATGACTATAGCCATTTATAAATATGACAAAAGAAACAATTTATTGTTTATGACTAGCTATTTATATACAAAAAAACATCATTTGAATGGCTTGCTTTACAAAGCACAAAGTATAATATCTCTTTATAGACAATCTCTTGTTTATGACTAGCCATTTATAAAAATGACAAAAGAAACAATTTTCAATTTCACATGATAACAATTCAACTAACACTGACTCTTTTCATGGATGATGAAATTGTTCATGAGTATCTTGAATCAATCATAGAATTAATATCTGGAATACTCAAAGTAAGAAGACTAAATAAATCATAGAATTAATATCTGGGATACTCAAAGTATCAAGACTAAATAAATCATAGAATTAATATCTGGAATACTCAAAATATCAAAGTATTCATTACAATTGTGTTAACAAAAGTTACTTTCTGGTAAAGTTCAGAGGAAAAAGCAGCGTTATCAAGTATGATTATTGTTTTAAGCAGAGTCGTACAACTCCCTTTCTTAATGGAAATTACAATATGAAGCTAAAAGATTTCTCACAGAACAGACTTTCTCATGGGAAATAAAAAGTTCAGTGTATAATAAAAAGGAAAGGGATCAAACCCCTTCCTAAATAACATTTAAGTTTGCTATTTTATTTCTTCTTGTATGGTGTTCAACGCATTGTCAACAATTTTTCATTTATGTTACAGCTTTCCTGGATCAACCAGTACTGGACAAGGCCTTTGAAGGTCACTCCCACAAAACACTTCAGTTTCATGCATCTGCAGCAGATGAGTTTAAGAACCAATGTGACCAAAGTTTCTTTTGTCACAAATGTTTCTACAAATTATCTTGGAGAAAAATCTTTTTTCCATGCTAATTTATGTTTTCTGCTGTTGCGCTCAATCAATTTGGATCCATCACGAATATTCCATTTGGAGGAATGATTGAAGTTACCGTTCCAGTAAAGGTAAAATACCAATTATACCAATAATACGCCATTTTGAAACTTAGATTATTCAGATTAATGGTCGTTTTCAGGATACACTGGTTGGGGCTGGAAGTTTGACTGTATTCGGTTTCATGTGAGTACGTAGTTTCGGCTCATTCGGCTTTAAGATGTGTAAAATGATCTAACGCCACTTGCAAGTTGTGTTGGATATGCTTCAAAAGGAGATTATACAGGAAAAGCGACTAGCCCAATACAATGCAGGAAAAAGGAGAAGGTTGATTCTCTATGTTAAATGCGTAAATAATGGAAATTCAGAATTTGACAATCTGTATACTAGCACCATCTACTTAAATGGGAGAGTAAAACTAATATTGCACTTATGATGCACAAACATTTTTTTTCTATCCAATACCATATTAAATACTCTTAGTTGATAATTAACAACACAAACAATTAATTACACTAATGGTTAATCGCAAAAAAAATATTTTATTTTTATTTTGCAGCTATACTTTTTTTTTTCATTTTATTTCTAGGTTTCTTTGCCTGTTAATTTCCTCATGATGTACATGTTGCAGCCAGGCATCTGTCCATGTACTATTTTACCCTTAGATGCTGGGTAATTTTCTAAAAATAAATTTTTGTGTTGTCTGCTTTTCAAAACATTAAATGTCTGCTTAATTTCCTGGAGCAAAGAATCACCCTGAGTAGCAAACATGTTAGATACCCTGTTTGCATAAGCATGAAGATGGTTCCAGCACTAAAAGAGTTGAGGTGCATCCACCGCTCGGTCATTTATTGCACATTATTACAAAAGCCTGAAACAATTGCTTAAATTCAGAACTTTGTGGATTAGTTCACTCTTGGTACCTTTCTCCTGTTATTCTGCAATACTAATTCTAATGCAAGATTAAAATGTTAAGAGTTTTTCACTTTACCTTCAAATGTGTTAAAGACGGTTAACTTTGTACTAGCTTGACTGAAACCCCATAAACATTAGTTAAGCTCTCAAAAGTGGCAGATAACCCATTTTAAATATTCAGTAGCGAGATTTGTTTGATTTACTTTTCATCAATTATACCTTTAGATTATAAGCTTTATTCATTCAAAGTTATTATTTCATTCATAATTTTACGTTGAATTAACATTATTCATTTCATTCAATAATTATGCCTTGGAAATATAAGCTTCTTTCTTTCAAAGTTATAATTTCAATAGTAGTTTTATCTTTTAAATTCACATTTCAAATTACATGCAATATTATTGGCTGCTAAACATTGTCTGCCACATTGCTTGGAGTTAAAATTTAAACTACATTTAAGCTTCAGACAACCTAAATCTGCACCTGACCAGTTTTTAGACATTCTTTGACAAAATGGCTACAAATAAGCTCTAGAACTAAAACGTAAATTGTTAACTTAAGTTTAATGAGCAATTTCTCCTTTTTTCACAAAATATCTTAATGAATCTTACTTGATCTTGTAATAAACCATGTTAATGTTGGAGCCACAAATGCATAATTCCCATGGGTCAACCAGCCATATATGCCTCAGGTTTGGGATTTTTACCTCCCACCAACGATTTTCCAGTTACACTGCGATGCCTGGCAAACCTAAGCATGACATCACTCCCAGCACTTTAAGGTTTCAGAAATTCAAGAGACAGCAGTAGAAAAAAATCCTAACCTTAACACTCATAATATTTACGGCTTGACATATCCTTAAATCATTGTGAAAAAAGGAGAAACATTTACATCTAAAACAAACAAGCAGAAGTTCTTTACAAACAACTAACACTAATGTTAAATGATTAACAGCAGAGTAAAAAAAAAATTGTCAAATCCTGAATCCCATCAACGTCACATTTAACATCACATACTATTGATTTTAAGCTTAAAGTTGCAGGCGTTTTCTCCAGGCTTCTCAGAGTAGGCTAAGGAGAACTTCTTTCCCTGTCCGAACTGGGTTTTCATCGCCTCAACCGGATAGAATCCCTTTGTCAGGGGCTTGGCTTCACTCTGGTCCCATTTTGTGAAAGACCAAGAGACCCTGGTGGTTGTAAAAGTATGATTCATTATTGTTCATATATTTAATTACCAGTATTATCAATATATTCACTATGACTGTTCATATATATTATTAACCATTGTTGTTCATAGATTCACCATTATCGTTCATAGATTTACCATGTGTGCAGATTTCCCATTATTGTTCATAGATTAAGCAGTATTGTGTATAGATTTACCATAAGTGTTCATAGATTCATCATTACTGTTCACAGATTTACCATGTGTGCAGATTTCCCATTATTGTTCATAGATTAAGCAGTATTGTGTATAGATTTTACCATAAGTGTTCATAGATTCATCATTACTGTTCATAGATTTACCATTATAGTTTATAGATTTACCATTATAGTTCATATATTTATCATTATTAGTCATAGGTTTGCTATTATTGTTCATAGATTTACCAGTATTGCTCATAGATTTACTGTAATTGTTCATATATTAATCATCAATGTTCATGGATTTACTATGAATGTTCATAGATTTACTTTCATTGTTAATAGGTTACTATTATTGTTCATAGATTTCTAGTATTATTCATGGATTAAATGTAACCATTTATAGATTTACCGATATTATTTATACATTTCCTGTCATTAATCATATATCAACTGTAATTATTCGTACATTTACTCATATAAGACATAGATATACCATCACATCTTTATTCAAAGATTTGCCCATATATCAACTCTTATCTCTCATATATTTACTGCAATCGCTCAAAGATTTACCATCATAACTTACAGATTTACTGTCACCGTTTATAAAATTACCGGCCATTATCATTCATACATTTACTGTTATAACCCAATATTTACTGCTATCAGCCACAGATTTACTGTCACCGTTTATAAAATTACCATTATCATTTATACACTTACTGTTATAACCCAATATTTACTGTTATAGCCCAATATTTACTGCTCTAACCCATTGATGTTATAACCTATAGATATATCATTATAACCCATAGATTTATCATTATAACCCATAGATTTATCATTATAACCCATAGATTTATCATTATAACCCATAGATTTATCATTATAACCCATAGATTTACCATTATAACCCATAGATTTATCATTATAACCCATAGATTTACCATTATAACCCATAGATTTATCATTATAACCCATAGATTTATCATTATAACCCATAGATTTATCATTATAACCCATAGATTTACCATTATAACCCATAGATTTATCATTATAACCCATAGATTTACCATTATAACCCATAGATTTATCATTATAACCCATAGATTTATCATTATAACCCATAGATTTATCATTATAACCCATAGATTTATCATTATAACCCATAGATTTATCCATAGATTTAACTCAAAGATTTACTGTTATTCTCTTAATTTATTCATGAAATTCACAGATGGACTGTAATCACTTGCAATAACTATTCATAGATTTACGTTCATTATACATAGATTAACTTTAATATTTCATTGATCTAAATACATTGATCTCCTATATGACTCTTTTGACAACTATGTGAAATGAAAAAGCCAAACAATCAGTTTTTTCTTCGGATATGGTTTAACACCATCAACAGATTTTCAATTATATTACGGCTTCCCTTGGATTTAACTGTACTAGGCTAGAGCTCTGCAGTGACTTGCCAAAGGACTTAACTGTGAAAAAACCTAAGTGCCTCTTGCAAGGATTGAACCATGGACCCCTGTGTTGCAAGTCCTACATCTTAAAAACTTGGCCATGCAGGACCCAAAAATGTGCAAATAAGCCATTTCAATCTGGCACTACCAAATCTTAATATCACCTCAATATTCTTTGAAAGACCATAACTTACACCAGCACAGCACCTTAAATACTACAGCAAGCTTTTACCACCAAAGTAAAGCCACTTTATCCTCTAAAACAAGTGAATACCAACCAAAAATAGCAATTGATCTCTTATGCAGCCATATTAGATTAAATTTGTGTCACTAACTAACACAGGTCCCATATGGGTCCTCTTCGTCAGTGCCATACCAACATTTTTCAGTTCAGGAACGGCTTTCCTGGATGAACCAGTACTATAGGCTAGGGCTCTGAAGTGACTTGCCAAAGGCCACTTCCATGGAACCAGTGGTCTCAGTGGGGCTCGAACCCAGAACCCCCAAGTTCTGAGTCAACCCCTTAACCACTGAGCCACATGCAGGACCCTATAACTAGCTACTCTGAGTCCTTGGTTGAAATGCCACTAATGAAAAGTAACTCCAAAACTTTAGCAAAGCAATGTCAAATTGTTTCACCTAAGGTAACTCAAATCCTTTGATTTACTTTTTCAAGAGCATATGACTTTTAATTTAATATCTTTGTCTTGCACATTGATCAGCAAATTCAGCTTGCTTTGTTAGCTAACTCAAAGCATTTGATTAGGCATCTCACATAATTTGAAAAATCAACTACACTTCCATGGTTAGCTGCAGGGAATCTCTAGGAGCAATTAAGAACACTTCATCATATTACAACAGCCAATCAGTGCACTCCATTTTTCACCAGCCAATCAGTTCACTCCATTTTACACCAGCCAATCAGATCACTCCACAATACCAGCCAATAGGTACACTCCATTTTACACCAGCAAATCAGATCACTCCACAATACCAGCCAATCAGTGCACAACCAACGAACTAACCTCGCATGGTAAGGACATGTCTTATAGTTCCACTTGAGGAGATGCGGTGCACCTCTATACTGTATTTGAACTTATCAAAGAGTGGAGAAGCTTCCAGTTCGGGTTCGAAGCCATTGGTCAAACCTACAACCATACCATCCTTGTTCTTGAAGGACCATTTCACTCTAGAAGTCAAACCCAAATGTAAAAATCAACCCATGGGAACCAAAAAGTTGCATAGTGAAAACCAAAAGTAGATGAAAACCTCAATTGCAATACTTAAAAAAAACCTTAAATGAAAGAGAACCTTCGAGCTTTTATTTTGGCACAGTTTTGCTTCCAAAGATCTCTTTTGTCACATTTTCTGCTCGATATCAAAAGGTAAGTACAAGGCAATAGTAAGTGCTTTAAATTTCTGAAAATTGTATTTAACTCTAGGTATGCACTCCAGAATCAATTTTGGTTTTCACTTGGTTGGAGTCATGTTTACTTGCCTCAATACTATTCTATGCATCAATCCATTAATACAGTTGTATTATGCAATATACAAACTACAGGTGCAATGGTACAATCATTATACATCTATAGTTTACTGCTATAGATTAACAACTAATACATGTATGCTTATATTAAATTTGTGACAAGTGCCTATCTTGGGCATGTACTTTCATATATTTAAGTATGGGGCAATCATAGCTATATTGTGATGAGTATTTATAACGTTTATTAGCCTTTGATGCAGTGTTTAATGATGGATAATTTGGATGAGATTGGCAGAAAAAACATCAACTTCTTTATATCAGAATCTTTGGGCAATGTTGGCGACAGAACACCAAGCAACTACTTTATATGATAGCCTTAAATGGAGGGAGGGAAAAAACGAGGTTCATAAAAGTTGGGATAATAAGACCAATGCCTGGTCTTACTATAGAAAAATATTCTTATATCTCCAATATAAAGCAACAAGAAAGGACACATTGTCATATGATTGTAAATTCTTTAGCAAAAATATTATTAGAGTTTGTATCAATCTATTCTTATCTGTAACATATCAAAGGCATATATCTGTAAACACGCAAAAAATAAATCAATAAATGATCTGCAACCAAAACATACAAAAAATGGTGGATAAATATCTTAAAGTCAGTCATGTGCTGAAATAAAAGAGATGCAATGATTTAGTGTATTAAAAACATAAAATAAACAGAAAATTACATTCTCTATAACGATACATTTGCTTAAAATCTACACAAATATTGTCTTGTGCTGAAAGGAAAAGGCGTAAAATAAGTGTTTGGAATATGAAACATGAATCGCACACTAAAATGTCATATTGCGCATAAAATCTATGTTTAGAAAACATGAAAAACATTTCTTAACTTAAAACAATTACATAGTCTGGCATGTAAACATAAAATATGTATAACTAAGGGAATATGTAGATATGACAATGATGATAGTTAATATGAAGCAGATGTTAGAAATGATTCATGATATTTTAAACAAAATTGTTAACCCTTAGAATGCTGGTAATTTTCTAAAAGAAAAAAAAAAGAAGATTTTTCCAAAACCTTAAATATCTGCTTATTTCTTGATGAAGAAAGATACCCAGAGTAGCAAATAGGTAAGATCACAGGACAACCACCAATTTACTTGGCAATTGGCCTGGATCTAACCTATTTGCATAAGCATAAAGCCGGTTCCAGCACTATAAGGGTTAAATGCTTTGTAGGGAAACAACTAGGCCAAAGAAGCCCGAAATATAGACATGAACATATTACAAACCATGATATATAGAAAAGGGTCAATTAATCCGTTCACAGGCAGAACCTGTTATATTAAATAGAACATCTATGTTGACAAGACAAGACAAGACAAGACACACAGATAGACATACTGACAGACAGACAGAAAGACATAAAGTTAAACAGAAACACCTGACAATAACAAATACACAATACACATAAACCCTGGTTGACGGAAACCTTGTGTAATAGAAAGATCAAAACAGTAACAAGTGGTTAGAAAACATTATAGAAAGGCTGTGTTATAGACATTTAAGTTTAAGACAGGTCATGAAAGATCCAGCTTAAAATGATGAGTTATCAGTCATAAAAAAAGACATATAGCTGGAAAGCCAAAAATGAAGACAGAAAACAAGAACATTTTGCAGAGATATTTTGCAGAGATGTGTTGTCCGTCAGAAAAAAAGATAGATAGCTGGAAAACCAAAAATATAGACAGAGATCTAGACCATTTTGCAGAGATGTGTTATCAGTCATAAAAAAAGACATATACCTGGAAAGCCAAAAATATAGACAGAGAACTAGACCATTTTGCAGAGATGTGTTATCAGTCATAAAAAAAGACATATACCTGGAAAGCCAAAAATATAGACAGAAGACCAGAACATTTTGTAGAGAGAACATGAGGGTAGACCATTATAAAGACTACACTTTTAGTTGAACAAAGAGAGAAACAAACTTGATAACAATAATGACTGAGGAATACCTAGCACAAGACCACATCATATTATGAGAGAGAAATTGAGCCATCGCTACCAAGGGAAAACAACCTCACAACATCCAAAAGAATCCCTAGGGTTGTCATTAATTTTTTAGTAAGAGGCCAACTTTCAATTTGAGAAGGCCAAGGAAGCAAACATCCAACAAACATTAGGTGTTACTTATGACCACCTATCAATAATTTTTGTTATTTGAGCAGACAAAAAATTCATTTGAAGCGGTAAAATTGGACAACAGCAAGCTCTTCCCCTAATGACAACCCTGAGTATGGTCAAGTTTATAAAGATCCAGTAGAAAGACTAAGAGAATCTGCCATTAATGTCAGGGTGTATTTGATTGAATTGGGCTTTTATCCTGTATTCAGCACTACTTTAGTTATATTGCTGAAGACAGTGAACCTATCCATTCTCCTGGCATTCCACCACCAGTCCTGCAAAATATTCTTCAAAAGCCACTGACTGCTTCCTCATAAGCACAAATTGCCTCAGTGGAGAGAAAAGAGATAATTTGTATGGAGTTTAATGTGTGTCAACAATTTTTAAGTAATGTTACGGCTCCCCTGGGTTCACCAGTACTAGGCTGGGGCTCTGAAATGTCTTGCCAAATGACACTCCCACAAAACCAAACATGTGTCGGTTGGGGTCAAACTTGGGCGCTCCCCCCCCACCCCGAGTTCTCAGTCCAACACATTAACCAGTGGGCCACGCAGGGACCACAAATGATGATTATATCATGTACCAATGTATTGGTAACCATGTTTACAGAAGACTTTGGTTTTAAAGGTTTTGCAAATTATCCTTTCTACAGAAACAAGGACTAGACTAATTTCATTCACATTGTTAATTGAGAACCAGTCATATATGTGTTATTTTCTAGCAAACCTTCAATGGAGTGTAGCCTTAATGATAAGGTCTAGCAGTGTTATGATACAGAGCTATGATAAGATATATATTATTATAAACAATAACAGCCTTCAAAGAAGACAATTGTTAATAGCAGATTATAGAATAGCTGCTAATTTCTGTCATAGCAATAGGCTACCCATTGCACCATCGCGTGATCTCATTCAAACCTTTATTCACCAAAAAACAGTCAATCTTCAGCAATATAACCTTAAGTGTCGTTAAAGTGTAAAAAGATTCCACATGTCGAGGGTTCATTAAGCAAAACTTTTTTAAGTCCATCTCATTTGAGAAGGAGTTGCTAAAGTCATGCATTGAACCCTATATGGAGGTGTTATGACTGCACAAAATTTCAGTTGCATAGCCACTTACAACATTTCAGTTGCATAGCCACTTACAACATTTCAGTTGCATAGCCACTTATAAAGTCTTTGAAGCTGTCACAAAGACTTACAGATATTTTTGCCATTCTATGGAAAGTTATGCTACTGAAAAGATTGATTGTGTACATTTTAATTTTTTTCAACCTTTCCTCCTCGCATTTGTTTGTTAAAGTACAAGATTAATAAATTATTGTTAACCAACTATCAATTCAGATTCAAGACACCAACTGTCTATTCTCTATTTATCTTCTCTAACCCCTTGACTGCCGAAGCCCCCTTAACCCTTTACCAAACGATAACAACATTTGACCAGTTTGTTGCAGACGACATTTGAAAACATTGATGATTATTAATGAGCAATTTCTCCATTTCCCACAATGTTTTCTGACCTATTAGAAGATAGTTTTTCAATTTCATTACATTTTGAAATGTGAACTGCAAACTCTTTCAGTTTGGGATAGTTGAAAAATTTGGGAGAGTTGAAAAATTTGGTGTTTGGTAAAGGGTTAAACATCAATGCAGATATATCAGGAGAGAATGCATATTGACTTTCTATGAGAAAACTTGATAAAGTAGCATCTTTAATCACAAAATAGCTAATAAGTCTGTTATTATGGTGTATGAACATTTCCGGTGAGTCAGGAAAGATTAAAGAAAATCTTTGTTGCTAAAACTATTTATCCTGTCACTAGTGTCATTTTGGGACCGATAACTTAGTGCCGTATAACATTTGTGATATCCTGCACTAACCATGTAACATATGCACGTGACGATTCATGACGTCATAAGAACAACATGACGTCATGTTTACATCATTCTCTACTTATTTTTTTTCTTTTTTTCTCGTGTTTTATTTATATATTGTTTGTTTGAAAGAATACATGAAGGTAACAGGATAAATAGAATAGATGGTTGGTGTCTTTGAATGGGAAGAATTATCGGGCTCAGCTTCGGATCATTATCCGTTTCGCCCTTGGCTCACCAGATAATATTCCTAAGCCTTGCCCGATACCATTTCCGATTCACGACACCAACCTTCTCTATATTCAGAACTTGGATCAGAGTCCAAGTCATTAAAGTTATAGTTTATATATTTCCCATATGTAAGAATATCAACCCAGATCTAACCTCTAAGGAAAATGAAACTTGCATCTTTCTATGATATAACAAGTTAGAAGAGGACGATTTGAGAACTTGTGTTAAAACAATAATTATCGCTTGAGAAGATTTTTCCTTTTTGGTCACCATTATTTCTATCTAATCCAACAGTAAGTATCTTATTTTTTCTCTTTTCATTTAATAAAGGTGGAAAAAATCCACATTGACCTCCACTTTATTGCATTGCACTATGAGTATGCCAATGCAACAATAAATAATGTAATTTGAACTTAATTTTATTCATTAGTTTGGGTTTAACCTTGTGCATACATTATTTCGGTTACGTTTCTATGCCAAACACATAATGATGGAGGAAACCACCATACTTTACTAACCGAAAGACTTGACAAGTGGAACAGAACCATTGGCATTAAGTTGGTCAGTTTGGAGACTGCCCCGCAAACAACTCCAAAAGCAGACACCTCTAAAAACTTCAATAAGGAAACAATGAAAAAATAAAAAATATTACAAGTGTTCAATGTAAGACTATAGCAACTTTTTCACTAAAGTGAAGGAGCTAATCTATCGTCTTGAAATGAACTTAGACTGAAGGATTTCAAAACAAGCAATAATTACATATCCAACCATCCTGTAGAGGTTAGAAATGGGTTAACATCTTCCTTAACCCTTTACCAAACACAAGATTTTAGACTGTCCCAAATTGAAAGACTTTGCAGACGACAATTCTGAAAAAATGATGAAATTGTAAAAAATCTAACAGGGCAGAAAACGTTGTGGGGAAAAGGAGAAATTGCTCGTTAAGAGCAATTTCTCCTTTTCCAACAGCGTTTTCCAATGTCGTCTGCAACAAACTGGCCAAATACCATTATTGTTTGGTAATGGGTTCACCGAACAAAGAACTCATATACTTATAATAGTATAAACAACCAACTTTTAAACATAAGTTTGAAATTGTGAGGTTTGCCAGCCGCCCCTTCCGTGACGCTAAACTTGAAATTCAAACGGCCCTCCTCATTAAGCATCTTGGCGTAGGGGTCCGACGGGTTCATGTAAAACCCCGATGAAAGTTGGGCTGTTTTCCCATCCTTGTCGGTAAAATCCCAGGCTACTCTGTTAAAACGAACGAGGGGGTGAAAAGAAAAACAATTCATTAAAACGATTTGTCATCGATGATTCTAAGATATACCTAAATGAGTCTATATGCATACATGGTATCACAAGCTATTGTTATTACTCCATTTATGTACAGATTGTAACAGTTTCATTACAAAAGCTTCTTTCCTAATATCTGTTCACAAGCACAAGGTAACATTAGAAATTTGCCTTACCTTTTTTATATCCATATGGTAACAAACGCCAACTTATTTGTTTCATGGACACATAGTAACATAAATTTAAAGCTTTTTCTTTCCCTTTTCTTCTCGTCAAGAACGTACAAGTCTTTTCCTAATATCTCTTTTTTAAAAGTTGACATGCATGATTTGTAGCCTTGCTTTTTCTGTTCTTTCTTTAATTATTAGCCAATTTCAATGTGGTCCCTTAACCCTTTACCAAAAGCCAAATCTTTTAATGTCCCAAATTCAAAGAGTTTGCAGACGAACTTTCAAAATGTGTTGAAATTGAAAAACAATCTTCTGATAGGGCAGAAAACATTGTGGGAAAGGGAGAAGTTGCCCAGAAATTGCGTGTTAAGAGCAATTTCTCCTTTTCCCACAGCTTTCAAGAGTTGTCTGCAACAAGCTGTTCATATGTCCTTATTGTTTGGTAATGGGTTAAAATATGATGGACTGCAGGATTTTCACTATGATAAACCTCTGGGTACTGTTTTACCAAACAGTTTACGCTTAAGATTTGTGTAAGTCTAAAACAACAATTCCTTTTATTTCAATATTGGACGAAGCGATATTGCAAAGTGGCACATCATTGGAATCGTCTCTCCGAGATGCTTCCAATGAAGTGCCACATTGCAACATTGTACTTTCATTGAAGATACTATCCATGTTTATCAATTATGACTTAGGCAAACATTTTCCTTAAGTTGTTTAGTAAAACGGGCCCCTGGCCCATACCCCATTGATTCCCATACAAATGTTTCATTGAAAAAAAAAAAAGAAAACTATTATAACAAAGAAAAATAATTGGTGAGCCAATTAAATCCTTTTGTTTCAATGGTATGTAAGGTTTCAAACTTATAATTCTGTTTGGCAGAAATTTTAGATCTTTTAAAGCTTTCAAATTATTTAAAGCTTTCGAATTAAATCGAAAAATACTGATGCTTGCACACAGATACAAACAAACTTATAAGATCTTGGACATAAGACAACAAAAATTTATGTTTAATCTATTCAAATAAAATGGTATATAAATCTAATACAAAGAACCTGCAATAAAACAACAAGGCCATGATGGCCTTGTACTACTCACCTAATTTTCATTTCAAATAAAAAAATACGTTTATCATAAATTAAAAGAAAAATCACACATGAATAAATTTTACGAAGATATTATCAACAAGTTTCGATTGGTGAACATTTTATCAAGATTTGGACTTGTATGAATAACACCCAAGAATTTAAGAAAATCATGGAAGAGTCTTTGAAATGAGCATACTATCCTTTTGTCATAATGGTTTCCCTCCAAAACAGCAGACAATATTTTCTTTCAGAAATTAAAAAAAAAAAAAAATATCTCAGGCAATGCACCTTTATCAAGAAAAAACAAACATATCCTAAACTTCACAGCTTTTTTTAAATGCAAGCCCCATACACATGTAACCATACAAACTTACTTAAAATTAATAGATACAGATTTGATTCAAACAGACCAATGATGGAGACTTGCTGAAGATGCATCCTTAAAAGCACACCTTAAATACACTGTATTAGAAGATCGAAAAATTCATTAAAGCAAACATTTTCACTAAGGAGCCCACAAACAAATGTATCACTGAAAAATATTTTCTGCAACCAAAGGGCAGTAATCAAATCTTAGTCATATGCTTATCTTTAGAGAGTTATTTCCCTTTGATACGTTAGAAGTGTTCATAAATGTGGCAGTAAGAACATTACTGAAAAAAATTATCAATCAAGCAAGCTTAAATCTCAATACCTTATATAAAACATTTGGTCATCTCCATAAACATTATACAGGAGTTTAAATCAAAAAAATATGTGCAAATGCAACAAACATAGTTCTTCTAAATATTCACCAAGGGTTCAATACAAGACTATAGCAAGACCTAAGGCTAGCATATCCCATCGCCTTGCATTAAACGCTTCTTTATAATGAAGTAAAGTCATGTATTTAAGTTTATTTTCATTTACATTGCTGAATTACTTATTCATTTTACATTGAATGTGACGGAAGCTTGAAGCTATATAAATTCACTCTTGATGACTGCTTCCTGTAAAATACACCAGTACTCGAGCCGATTTGTGGGTAAGTAGTTGCTAGAGTCTTACATTGAACCTTGAACCATTGAATATTGACATGGGTGAAAGTTAACGAATTCCAAAAAACCTTGAACCTGTAGTTCTTTATCCTGAAAAGGCATGTTTGCTATAGCATTATATAGTGACAAAAAGTCTAAAAAAATCTGAAATTCAGGAATAATCCTGAACACTTTTACCCATGCATAGATATAACAACTCATCATGATCTACTACAATTTAACTGCAAATCTACATGTGGTCCCTACCTGTTTTGGATGTAGTAAGCGAGATCCCCGTTCCATCCGACGCAGTTCAAGGTCACATTGCTCCCCGGCTTGACCTTCATGTTCGACTGATCTATTGACACATAATGTTCGTTCGAAACAGGTCCCCCGCCAGCCAACACTGAAAAAGAATGAAAAAATTTAATAAAATCTTTTGATATAGTAAGGATATTTTGGTTTCTTTTCCTACATAGGTTAAATTTGAAGAAATTCATAAAACATGACATCTGTAGTTCATAATCCTGAAAAGGCATGTTTGTTATAGCATTATATAGGGACAAAAAGTCTCAAAAACCTGAAATTCAAGAATAATCCTAAACACTTTCTCCCATATTCCTATCAGCTGAAAATCACTGACTTAACCCTTTACAAAACACCAAAATTTCAACCATCCAAAATTGAAAGAGTTTGCAGACGACATTTCAAAATGTGATGAAATTGGAAAATAATCTTCTGATAGGGCAGAAAACATTGTGGGATAAGGAAAAATTGCTCATTCCGCACTATTCCTCCTTCTCCCGCAATGTTTTCTAAAGTCGTCTGCAACAAAGTGGTAAAATGTCATAATTGTTTGGGAAAGGGTTACCATCACATTAACAGTCTTTCAGTTATATCTTAATCAATCAAGTAGGCAGGGTTGTCATTAATTGTTGAAGTAAGTGGCCATCTTTCGATTTGAGGAGGCCAATAAAGCAAACACTCAACAGAAATTTGGTGTTATAATAATGACTACTTCTTAACATGACCATCCTTCATATTTTTTGTTATTAGAGCCTACCAAAAAGTTGGAATAAAATATTTATAGAATGAATTCCCCTTGAAAAGATTCAAGAACTTATTTTTGATTTTCATGAATGTTCATTTTCATGTTCATGAATATTCATGAATTTCTTGAATCTTTTCCACAGGGGTTATTCATTTATTGATGTAAAGGGGCGTGTGCAGTGCTTTTGGCACATGTAATAAAATACCTGGAAGCAGCTTGGTATTTATTACATGGTAAATCCTTTTGTTTGAGATCAGCTGTGGCCCTATGGCAGACTGTAATCGTCAATCAGTGGTCAGCCGATGGTCAAACACCGGTTATCCGAAACCATTTGCATGTGAAAAACAATCTTTTCTATAGTCGTCTGATTAAAGTAAAAAACTGTCCACTGCAGGTGGTAAAGAGTTAAGCTCCAGTTACAAACAATTTCTCATATGGTCTTAACGACATTTTAGGGTCTTCTTCCAGCGGATTGAATAAATCTTGTGTATTGCAAGAAAAAGAGCCAATTCATGCATCTTTATTTTTTCGCTCCTGAGAAGTTCATGAAAATTTCAGATCACAGAGCAAGCCTCCGAAGTCCAAAAGCGCTTGAAAAAACATACCATGTAATGCCCACTTGACACTTGCTACACCGGTGGACATGGAAATAAACTGACCATATTCATTGTATTATGACAAATAGTTCCATCTGTCACATGTAATAAATTGGTCATAAACCAAAATCTTGTGCACAGGAGCATATAACGGGTCTTTTACAAACAGTCTTTTATCTGTTTGTCCACAAAAGACAAACCTTTTCTCCTGTTTTTTTTTTTTTTCAGAATTTACTTAGAAAATCTTATTTTGTGGGCCAGGGGTGGCCGGATCTGATTCTGATATGTTTGTTCATAAATGCCAAGTCCTTACCTGCGCTTGTCAGATAAATCGATATTTAATAAAATTCAGCAAAAATTCACTAAAATTTCCATTACATCTTTTTAATATGGGTTTTACATCACATCAACATTATTTCAGTTATGTAGCAATGCCCGACTCTTAATGATGGAGGAAGACCCCATACTCAACTGCCCATAAGGGCTGGTCAAGGTGGGTAGAACCATCGGCATTCCGTAAGTCAGTCGGGAGTCGGGAGACTGCCTCTCATGAAAATCCATATCCCTCTCAGGATTTGAACCCACGCGGAGAGGGGCAATGTGATTTCAAGTTCTGTACTCTAACCACTAGGCCACAGAGGCCACTCTTTTTCCATAAGCTGGGCAATACAGAAAATTGGGTTGTGCTATCCCCCAGGGCACTAATAAGAATTGCCTTCTCAAGACGATTCTATAATGAGGACCCACAATACAGGGTTAAGAGAAGCTAAAGAAAAGCTCAAACTTTTTAATGGAAAAAAAAGTAGCATATGAGACTAGAGATATCTTTGACAAAAAAGGAATTTGATCATAATTATATTCTCAAGTAGCAGTATTACAACTAAAACTTTCTAATGTGATGAACATTCATTTGAAACTAAAGATTTAACATAACAAGCAGTTTAATCCTTTACCCACAATGTTTAACCACTTTGTTGCAAGTAGTCTGAAAAACATTTTGGGAAAAGGAAAAATTGCTCGTGACGAGCAATTTTTTCTTTTCCCAAAATGTTTTCTGCCATATCAGAAGGTTATTTTCCAATTTCATCACGCTTTTGAATGTCATCTGCAAACTCTTTCTATTTGGGACAGTTGAAAAGTTGGCTTTTGGTAAAGGGTTAAATGCCAGAAAAGTTCATAGGACGAGTTAATCCCAAATAACTACAACATATCATGAATGATATCCCCTAAATATAGATGTAAAGCGTGGAAAAATGGAATTTTGGCCCAATCAATCCAGCCTAAAAAGAGGATTAGGCCTTCATTCCAACGCATTACAAAACAAATTAATTCCAGCTTAGGACGTCACAAGCATCAATCAATCAGCAAGCTTTTGTTTTTCTTCTCTCTTTTTTCTCTCACAGATAATTTCCTCAGCCCTGAATATTAGCAGGTCCACATTAGAAATGTCAGGTTTCCATAAAGGGATTGAAACCTTTCTCTTTTTGGCTTGTTTTTGGACTGAGGGTGTGTCAGCACCTTAGTCCATTGAACTTACATACCACATTTTGAGGGACGGTACTTTATCGATACACAAACAGCGGTCTGACCCCAGTTACTCATTAAACATCCACCTTCACTGTGCGGACTAATACCTTCTTGTAACTAAGAATATAGTCCGGATTTAATCGCTTTGTTTTGCTTTATTATCATTGTATCTGTTGCCTCATGAGAAATCGAAAATGTCCAGATGTTCGAAAATTTGACTATCGTTTAGTCTCTGTTCACAGAAATAATAACTATAGTAATAGTGGTAAAAGTGGTAATCTGTTTTCCTTGAGATGTTGCCCAAAGACATTTTCAAATGTATCCTCAATCATCTTGCTTTAAACGCACCTTAGTCCTTAAGCGCTATCAACGCTTTGATTTGTTCATTGCATTATTTGTATGTTTTGTATATTGAGGGGGTGTGATGGTCACATGGAACTTAAGCGGCGCCGATTTTGATCAAACCTTAGACCAGGCCATTCTTCCAACACCTTAACCACTGGGCCATGCAGGACCCTTTTAACATAGAGAGTACAAATAATGTAGAATTTGCTGTCGAGTCATGCTTGCTAAAGTCGTACCAATTTTGTAATTATCATCAATATATAATCGTTTCAATTTAGACTTAATATGCCATGACAAGAGTGGGGGGTGAAGCAGTTTCCCCTACCTTTAACCCTTAAGATGCTGGGTAATTTTCTAAAAACATTTTTTTGTGTTGTATGCTTTCCAAAACCTTAAATAGCCGCTTAATTCTGATGAGGAAAGATACTCAGAGTAGCAAACAGGTTAGATCACAGGCCACCTGTCAATTCACTTGGCAGTTGGCCTGGATCTAACCTGTTTGCATAAGTATGAAGTCCTTTCTAGCACTGTAAGGGTTAAACTCATTTCAGTGCATCTACACATAGCATAACATTGTGATAAGAACATAGTTTAGGTTTAAACACCATATCAACAATTTTTCATTTATATTATGACTTCTGACAATCAACATTACAAGGCCTTAACCCATTACCAAACAGTTTGTTGCAGACGACTCAGGAAATCATTGTGAGAAAAGTAGAAATTGCTCTTAACAAGCAATTTCTCCTTTTCCCACAATGTTCTCTGCCCTATCAGAAGAATATGTTTCAAGTTCATCACATTTTGAAATGTCGTCTGCAAACTATTTCAATTTGGGACAGTTGAAAGTTTAATGTTTGGTAAAGGGTTAAGGCTCTGAAGGGTCTCTAAAAGGGTACTCCCACAAAACCAGTGGTATTGGTGAGGCTCAAACCCAAGACTTTCCAGTTGCCAGTTCTCACCCATACCACCTAGGCCACCCAGAACCTTTGTAATTAGAACACAGCTTGTCACCAGACATTTCTTCTTTTGTCATAAACAAAAGTTCAAACCCAGTATTATCAGCAACTAGTCAAACTTGTGTTAAGAGGCCAGCCTATGGGACAGAGTAAATTGGCTGTTTAAGACAGATTGGCTGCTCAACACAAATTGAATTTGTTCACTATAAAGCTAACAATGGGACATTCTGTAGTGGTTGTTTAAGGCAGGCTGGCTGCTTAAAAGGGTAGTTGCTTAACACAAGTTAGACTGTATAATTTGAGGGTTCAGTGCAAGACTATTTTAAGTGCTTCATGTAAATGAAGCACTTGCTATAGACTTGCATTGAACCCTCAAATTATCAAATAACATACTTGTATAATGGCAGTCTGCTGATAACTTTGATTTAGGCAAGTCTCATCATTCTAAATCAATGTCTCATAACTCAAAGTGGGGAAATTGGTTAAATGCAGCAAAAAGGCATTGCACTTTTAGCCCTGGCAAAATGCCCATGAAAATGGCCAATTTCGGGATGCAAATGCTTTGATTCACATAACAGAAATGCATAATGACATGAACTGACAAAACCAATTATTTGGCAAAAGTGGTCTGAAGCATAAAAGAACGGAAAATGTGGAGTCTACTTTGAAACAATCTGACATGTTTTCTTTATATATTATACATTTCAAATATGTACTGGATTAAACTTTCTCTCTTCGACCTCAATACATTACAACATAAGGATTCCATATTGTAGTTTGTCCGAGCAGATAGCATCAACAAACAACAATAAAGTGACTAAAAGTTTGTCACAATATATCAATATTTACTTAATGGCTCACCGACAAATATGATTATGTTTGTTAAGTGTTTTCACACTTAAAAGTAGAATGCAAGACTTAAGCTACAATTTTATTGTAATATACTTGTGAAATAAAAAGCAAAAGCAGAAGACGGAAATTGCTTGAAAAGAAAAAACTTTTCATACATTGGATAGAAAACATTAGTAGTTTAGGAGCAATTAATCCCCCAGTACTATGCTTTATCGTTGCATAAGGGCTTAAAAAGCAAGCTTACAAACTCCAATTTCATCTTATTACATTGTAGACAATATATAAAATTCATATATAAAATTTCAAAAAATGTTGCTGAAGAAAAATGCACAAAGTCTGCTATCAAAGCAAAGATTTGAACCATATAAGGAAACTTGTTAAAAGCTTGTTCAACCCTAACAGTGCTAGAACAGACTTCATGCTTATGCAAACAGGTTAAATCCAGGCCAGCTGCCAAGTAAATTGGCAGCTGGCCTGTGATCCAACCTGTTTGCTTCTCCGAGTATCTTTCCTAATCGAAATTTAGAAGATATTAAGGCTTTGGAAAGCAGACGACGCAATAATCTGTTTTTAAGAAAATTTCCCAGCATTCTAAGGGTTTAAATTTGCTGGAATGCGACACACCGTGTCTCGCACGATTGATCAACATTTCCCGCCAGCAATGTGACTGTGCATCATCATCAATTATTTTCATCCATAAAAAATCACGTCTTGGCTGACATGTACACAATCTTAACCCTTTCACTCAGCAGCTATCCTTCTTTATAGAAGAGTATCTTATACCAGATTTTCAACTTTTGGATCAAAGTTTTATCAAAATAATGAATTGTATTCCATGTAATTTTTGGCAGCCAGTGTACCTATCTATGCTCTTCGTGTTTTCTCACACGTGTTGCAAGTTACCCATGCCAAAATTTGAAATGAAAAAAAAAAAAAAAAACTTCAGTAAACATCTTATATATTCACGAATCTATAAAGAAGTCAGACAGGCTCCTTATTTGAAACTATGGTATTAACCCTTAGAATGCTGGGTAATTTTCTAAAAAAAAGTTTTGTGTGTAAATATCTAATTAATTAAGTTGAGGAAAGATTTTCAGAGTATCAAACACATGCCAGACGCCAATTTACTTGGTGGCTGGCCTGGATCCAACCTGTTTGCATAAGCATGAAGGCTGTTCCAGCCGTTAAGCAATTGTTGAGCACTGAACAATAACCCAAGGAGTAAAGAACAAACGATGGAATGGAAACAACACATGAATGACACTGTAAATCAGTGCATTTTTCCCCCCAGCTGTCTAAAGACGCTTTCCTTCATTTATGCAGCAGTCCAGATATGGGCATTATTGTTAGTTTATGAACTTATTTATTTTCCCTCGATTGTGATGGATGCTTGAAGCTTATTTAATTCACTCTTGATAACTGCTTCCTGGATACCAGTACTCGCATCAAGGGCTCAGGTCCCGGAAATTTTCACCTGGCCTAACGGGAATCGAACCCAGGACGCTCAGTACAAGAGGCAAACCCTCTACCTCTGCACCACTCTACCAGTTATTTTTGTAAGAGAGAGTCTTCAACTCATAGACTAGTACTTCAAAAAACATTTAACAAAATCCTCTTTTGTAGTCTAGTGAAGATAGTTTTATACAAACATTATTTAAAAGTCAAAGGATTCTTTTACATATAGTATTACAAAAACCTGGATTTGACAAAATCTCATTTTATGGATGATAAATATATTCATCTTTTTCAGACCACTCTAATGAAGAGATTAGAAAAAGAATAAAAAAAACTTAGCTAAAAAAGGGAACATTGTAAACCTTTATCAGCATAATGGCTTTAGAATTTCTTTAAATTAAATAGGTTTTTTAATTAGCAATTCTGATAAGACAAAAAGGAGTATGGTAATAGGAAAACTTTAAATGAAAAGAAATAAACTATATTCATAATGCACCATTTCTCCTTTTGAAGACGAAATCACTGGGTGCAGGTGTGATAAAATGAAAATATATGAGGGAAAGAAATTTGGTGCAATTTAATGCCATGTCTAACTAACCCTTATAGTGCTGGAATCAACTTCATGCTTATGCAAACAGGTTAGACCATAGGCCAGCTGCCAAGTAAATTGGCAGCTGACCTGTTATCTTACCTGTTTACGACTCTGAGTATCTTTCCTCATCAAAGAAAACCTGATATTTAAGGGTTTAGCAAGCAGACGACAAAAGAATACATTTTTCAATTTTTTTTTTTTAAATTACCTAGCATTTTAAGGGTTTAGGCGAAAAGGTAAATCGTTTTACAGCAGTATGGCATATGACACCCACCTAAATTACATGAAATGTCAGCAGCATTGCAACAACCTGGGGCCCGTTTTACTAAACAGTTTACGCTTAAGATTTGCGTAAGTCTAAAACAACAAGTCCTTTTAATTCAATATTTGGCAAAGCAATATTGCAAAGTAACACATCATTGGAATCGTCTCTCCGAGACGCTTCCAATGACGTGTCACATTGCAATATTGTACTTTCATTGAAGATATTATCCATGTTAATCAATTATGACTTATGCAAATATTTTCTGTAAGTTGTTTAGTAAAACGGGCCCCTGCACCTTGATAATCTATGGGAGGGATGTGAAACCATCCATTACAAAATATGGGATTTCTTTCTTTGCATCTTGCTATGTTTTTTACCTTTCTTTTTGCACCTTGTATTGCAAATGACATATCCATTCTAACCATTTGCCTTATGGAGACGTATTGCAATAGATCTCTTTATGAATAAGATTTAGGAAACACCTTTGATTAAAGAAGAAGTTGCCATCATCAACTTTCCTAACATTCTCTTTCCTTAATTCTTTATCTTTAAAAATCACGTCTAGATCAGTACCAATCCTTTTGCTAAGATACTTATTTTTCTCTAATTCTTACATTTTTTTTTTTTTTTTTAATATGGGTTTTACATCACATCAACATTATTTCAGTTATGTGGCGATGCCCGATTATTTACGATGGAGGAAGACCCCATACTCAACTGCCAACGAGGGCTGGTCAAGGCGGGCAGAACCATCAGCATTCTGTAAGTCAGTCAGGAGACTGCCTCTCATGAAAATCCATATCCTTCTCAGGATTTGAACCCACGCGGAGAGGGGCCATGTGATTTCAAGTTCTGTACTCTAACCACTAGGCCACGGAGGCCCCTTACATTGTTAGTACTCAACAAGATGGTTCTTATTGAACCCATGAAAAAGTCATAATCTAACATTTTTTTAAATAATTAAAGCCTCAAATATCAAATATCCTAACAAGTAATTTCTCCTTTTCCCACAATGTTTTCTGCTCTATCAGTAGATTACTTTCTAATTTCATCACATTTTGAAATGCTGTCTTCAAACTCTATCAATTTGGGACAGTCGAAAATTTAATGTTTGGTAAAGGGTTAACTGAACCCTTGTATATACCTGTGTATCCATTCAAGATGGTTACTCACTGCTATATAACTTCATGATTTGCATAATAATCAACTTTATTAACGGATTATCCTACATTTTGGAGCAAGAGAGGTCTATCAAATATTGTCTATTACTGTCAGTTACAAGTTTCAGTAAGCTGATATGGCAATTCTTATCTATGTTTTCCCTTATTGCAAGCAAAAATCTAGGATTTCGAGGGTTCTATGCAAGACTTTAGTCATAATATCATAATCATGAAGCACTTACTATAATAGTATTGCATTGAACCCTCGATTTGTGCAATACAACAGTTAGTGCACCACATTAATTTTGGTAAAAGCACTTTCTATATGAACTCTTGCATTGAACTCTTGAAATATTGTCCATCTTACAGTAATTTAAAATATTTCTATGTTTGTAAACAACCTATTTGGACAAAAACTGTCTTAAATATCTACCTTCTTATAGTTTTTTTTGTTATACTAAACCCTTCTAGTGCTGGAACCATCTTCATACTAATATGATTGAAAACACATTAGATCCAGGCCAGCCGCTTAGTAAATTGGCGGCTGGCCTGTGACCTAACCTGTTTGCTACTCTGAGTATCTTTCCTCAACAAAATTAAGCAGATATTCAAGGTTTTGGAAAGCAGACACCACAAAAATCTATTTCAAGAAAATTACCCAGCATTCTAAGGGTTATTTATTTATAAGATAGAATGCTAAATCAGCAATTTCAAATAAACACATACAGTCAAACTTGTGATAAGAGGCCAGCCTATGGGACAGAGTAAATTGGCTGTTTAAGACAGGTTGGCTGCTTAAGCCAAACTGATGTACATTATAAAACTAACAATGGGACTTTCTGTAGTGGCTGTTTAACACAGGTTGGCTGCTTAAAAGGGTGGTTGCTTAACACAAGTTAGACTGTACAACATTATTTAAAATGTTGTATCATTCATTCCTTTGACTTGAAATCAACATTCCAATGAATACAAATTAAACAGATTATTTATATATACATGTGTATTTATAAAAAAAATCCCCCACCATAAAAGTTATCTTTGAATTTGAACCTTAGATATATAAAGATGTACGTAGGCTTTTCAAGCATATATCACCATGATATAATGCAAAGGGTTCCTCGTATATAAAAGATAAGGGTTCTGAACTTCATTTACAATAGTATAGCTTTAACTTCATTTAAATCTATCCCACTTCAGCATGTCATTGGATACCCCTGATACTCCATCATTCATTCATCTTGGAAGCTTTTGAAATAAACAAGTCAAAACCTTTTGGTCCCTTCACCAATTGGTCCCCTGGGGCCCGTTTTTCTAAACAACTTACGGAAAATATTTGCATAAGTCAAAACTAATAAACATTGATAGTATCTTCAATGAAAGGACAATATTGCAATGTGACACGTCATTGGAAGCGTCTCGGAGAGACGATTCCAATGATGTGTTACTTTGCAATATTGCTTTGCCAAATATTGAAATAAAACTAAGTATCTGCTTAATTTTGATGAGGAAAGATACCCAAAGTAGCAAACAGGATAGATGAAAGGCCAGCTGCCAATTTATTTGGCAGCTGGCTTGGATCTAACCTGTTTGCATAAGCATGAAGTTGATTCCAGCACTATAAGGATTATTCATATACACTGGCTTGAAATTATTGTAACAAAAGAAAAGTGGAGGGATGCTCTTGCCGAAAGCATTCACAAGTTTCATATAACATGTTTTGAGATGCTTTCAAATTTTGATTATTTTTTTTTTTTTTTTTATATATATATGGGTTTTACATCACATCAACATTATTTCAGTTATGTAGCGATGCCCGACTTCTAATGATGGAGGAAGACCCCATACTCAACTGCCCATAAGGGCTGGTCAAGGCGGGTAGAACCATCGGCATTCCGTAAGTCAGTCGGGAGACTGCCTCTCATGAAAATCCATATCCCTCTCAGGATTTGAACCCACGCGGAGAGGGGCCATGTGATTTCAAGTTCTGTACTCTAACTACTAGGCCACGGAGGCCCCCGCAAATTTTGATTAAGTATCAATGATAAAAAATGTTATTATAATTCCTTTTTATGGGTTGCCATTTTCAAATTCTGACAAATCAAATGGCAAAAGATTCATGTATTTCTAAACTTGGTCCTGCATGGACCAGTAGTTAATGTTGTGGACTTTGATTCCCGAGTCCACCTTTAAATTCCTGTCAGAACGTCAGAACAAAGGTTTCGCGGAAGTGTCCTTTTGCAAGACAAATCCCCAACTCATCTAGTACTGGTGAATCCTAAGAAAGTCTTATGACTGAAAAATTGTTAATAAAACTTTTAAACTCATTAAAAAAAAAAAAAAGTAAAATGTAAAAGGATGAGATGGCTAAATGTGGGCAGGGCATCTTTTTTCCGAATTAAGATTCAACAATGACAAATTACATTTCTTTAGAGCACGTTGTCAAAAATAGCAAGTAGTTCATCACTTCAATGCATTATCACCAACTTAAAAACAAAATACATAAGCTCAGACCAAACTTGTAATGCTCGCTTGCATATGAAGTAAAACCGGAGTAAAGTATATTATACTTTACTCTGGTTTTACTTCATTATGTAAGCAAGCGTTACAAGAAGTATCATATTTTTGTCAATTCAATGCTACTGGTCCTCACTGAAATAATCTACACAAGAAATAAGTGAGTACCAACTACGAAGGTTTCGAAATCTAAGTCCACACAATATTTCAATAAAGGTCACATTTATTCAATTTTGTCATCAGTAGCCATATTTGACTTGCATCACCCTTGAAAATTCAATTCAAGCAAATGGGTTGACTGTTGAATTGATACATTTTATCAGGTAAATGGCCACAAGCTTCTTTTACCATCATACACAACATTAATATTCATCGCCCATTACTTATTCACTTCATGTCGTCCCAGATCTTTATCCTATTATAGTACAATAAAGGCAGGGTGTGGGGGTCAAAAACCAACACTGGATTCATTAGCACTTGACAAGGGCTCTTAAGTGTCTTGCCAAAGGACACTCCCATGAAGCTGGAAGTACCTGTTGTGCTCAAATTTAAAGAACCCAAATATCTAAGACCATATCACCTTAAATCTTTACCAAATGCAAAATGTTCAACTGTCCCAACTTGAAAGTTTGCAGACCACATTTCAAAATGTGATGAAATTTTAAAAAAAACATCCTCTGAAAGGGCAGAAAAAGAAAACATTGTGGGAAAAGGAGAAAATGCTCGCTAAGAGCAAATTTTCCTTCTCCCAAAATGTTTTCCAGAGTCGCCTGCAACAAATTGGTTAAATGACATTATTGCTTGTTTGGAATGGGTTAACCATTGGGCCATGCAGGATCCCTTAATTTGTGGAATAGATATGCATGATTAGAACCTTGATGGAAACAACCATTTTGACAGACAGGGAAATCGATCATGCAGCTTACCATATACAGATCTCTCTTTGCATGATAAAGCCTTCCAAGGTCACTCAATTAGTGTTGCCGAATTAACCACTGGGCCATGCCGGACCCCTACACTGTCCTGAGACATTTTGAAACATCTCCTAAAGACGGTTCTAATGAGTACACATGTTGTCCTGCAGTATTAAAACCAAAAATAAAAGGAGTTAGGAAGGAAATGTGCCCTATGTCTAGAACTTTGCAGAGGAGTATTTGATCTTCCTCTAAAGAGAGTTTTTCACGAAATGTTGAAAAGAATTTTTCGAAAGCCAGATGCAAAACTATTGTAATTCTCTTCACTGACGCAACAGCATAATAATTACAATGCTTCCAGTCAAGAGTGGATCAAAGCAGAGTCTTAATAGATTTTCCTTCCAACAGTGACGCATTGTGGCTTCGGTAGTTGTTTTGTTCTTCCAACTCATGCCAGAGGGATAGCTGAACATGTTCCTACTTGAACTCACAGAAAAACATGATAATTGAAAACTTCAAAAATGATCTTTAACTGATAATTCTATTTTGATAATCTAAAAGTTCACATATAGTGGGAGAATGGTAAAGTCAATCTCCAAATACAGATATGTATGTATGCATTTACCATTGTTGGTGCACCCGTACAGATAAAGTATGCATTTACCAATGTTGGTGCACCCGTACAGATAGAGTATGCATTTACCAATGTTGGTGCACCCGTACAGATACAGTATGCATTTACCGAGTTGCTGTATCCATACTGATAGAGTATGCTTTTACCAATGTTGGTGCACCCGTACAGATAGAGTATGCATTTACCAATGTTGGTGCACCCGTACAGATAGAGTATGCATTTACCAATGTTGGTGCACCCGTACAGATAGAGTATGCATTTACCAATGTTGGTGCACCCGTACAGATACAGTATGCATTTACCAATGTTAGTGCACATGTACAGATAGAGTATGCATTTACTAATGTTGGTGCACCGTACAGATAGAGTATGCATTTACCAATGTTGGTGCACCCGTACAGATAGAGTATGCATTTACCAATGTTGGTGCACCTGTACAGATAGAGTATGCATTTACTAATGTTGGTGCACCCGTACAGATAGAGTATGCATTTACCATTGTTGGTGCACCCGTACAGATAGAGTATGCATTTACCAATGTTGGTGCACCCAGATAGAGTATGCATTTACCAATGATACAGATAGAGTATGCATTTACCAATGTTGGTGCACCCGTACAGATAGAGTATGCATTTACCAATGTTGGTGCACCCGTACAGATAGAGTATGCATTTACCAATGTTGGTGCACCCGTACAGATAGAGTATGCATTTAACAATGTTGGTGCACCCGTACAGATAGAGTATGCATTTACCAATGTTGGTGCATCTTTAGAGATAGAGTATGCATTTACCTGAATGTTGGTGCACCCGTACAGATAGAGTATGCATTTACCAAGTTTCTGTATCCGTACTGATAATATTTGTAATATTCTGTCACCTGTGATCGGGAATGGGTAATAACTCCATTAGACCTCATGTAAAACTTCAATGAAACTCATACAAACAAGTTTGGATTGATTTGTTTGGTATTTGGTTACACCATATCAACAACTAAAAAAGAAATTCAGTTATATTACGGCTTTCCAGGATTCATCAGTGCTAGGCTAGGGCTCTGAAGTGACTTGCCAAAGGACTATCCCACAAAATCAGAAGTGTCAGTGGGGTTCGAACCTCGAAATCCAGAGTTCTAAGTCTGCCACCTTAACAACTGAGCCACGCAGGAAAGTTTGAATAGACTAACACTCTTTCATACTATTGACATGCTCACACATACAGTGATGTCTCTTTAATCCGAACACGTCCGTTCCCAACAAAATGTCCGGATTACCGAATCATCCGGACTAATGAAGCAGAGCATGTTCTTATACACATTAAGTCATAAACGGTCTGTATGCACGTGTATACTTATAACCCTTTAGCAAACGCCAAATTGTCGACCGTCCCAAATTGAAAGAGTTTGCAGACGACATTTCAAAACGTGATGAAATTCAAAAATACTCTTCTGATATGGCAGAAAACATTGTGGGAAAAGAAGAAATTGCTCGTCGAGAGCAATTTCTTTTTTTCCCACGATGTTTTTAAAAGTCGTCTGCAACAAACTGGTCAAATAATTCCGTTCCCTTACAATTTCGTTCGGATTGCGAGACATCCGGATAATTGGGGTCCGGATAGACAAGGTTTCACTGTACTCTTATCAGAATGACTAATTCAAGGATTCACTGCAGGCCTATAACAACCAGAGTTCTTCACAAACATGAAGGACATGCTATATAGTCATGCATGGAATCCTCAAACTTGCAGAGCCATAAAATGGATTATTCAAAGAGGTTCATTTGATCTTGTTGATTTTGATTAAGCAATGGCGCCATGGTGCTAAATCTTTGAAGCCAAAAGACTCACGACTCATTACTTTGTTCAGGTGACTCACTGTTTCTTGAAATATTCCCTTTGTAAATTTATATAGTCTTCTGCCACACAATGCCAAATTTTGTCTTCGACCCATTACCAAATTATTACATCATTTTACCACTTTGTAGCAGACGACCCTGGAAAACAATGTGGGAAAATGAGAAATTGCTCGTAGCGATAACATAGTAGAAAGTACATAAAAGTACATAGAAAACATTGTAAGAAAAGAAGAAACGAGCAATTTCTCCTTTTCCCACAATGTTTTCTACTCTATCAGAAGATTACTTTCCAATTTCTACAAGTTTTGAAATGGCATCTGCATCCTCTTTTAATTTGGAACAGACGAAAAATTGGCGTTTGGTAAAGGGTTAGGGTATGAAAACTTTAGAAAGAGTTAACTTTGGTCCAATTTGTTTGATCATAGTTTGAAGTTGCCTTCAACAAGTATGAGTCAAGTCGTCTGATCTTTATTAAAGTAGTCAATTAATCTAACTTATAATGATGCAAATTCTTTCAAATAGGGGAGGGTGATAAATAATCAAAGCTAATTACTTTTGTCTCCAGCTCATTATATATTATTGAACCATAAGTCATAATGCACTCCAATTAATTTGCCAACATTTGATGTCATAAATTATCCCATACATTGTTAACCAGAGTTAAATGTTTAATTAATGATTCAATTAATCAATTTGATATTTTGACAACTGAGAGACCTAGCATGATTAGAACCTTCAACAATGTCAGGGCAAAAAAAATTCGTACTGGTTAATCTATTGCCATAAATCAGAGCCATATATGTACGAGGCGCATTCATTTGCTTTCTTTTATCAACTCTTCACTCAATCCTATATTGTGGGTACTCACCAAAAACGTCTCATTAAGATTTCTGACGAAAAATGCATCAGATTTAAGAATATTGTATAAGTTTTAAGAGATACTATAATTAAGTACAAGACTCAAAGACTGAACCTAAAACAAATAAATGTTTGTTTATATGGCATCAACATTACTTCAGTTAAGTTGCCATTGCCCGACTCTTAAAGATGGAGGAAAACCCCATACTTAACTGCCCACAAAGGCTGGTCAAGTCAGGTAGAACCATCGGCATTCTATTAGTCAATAGGGATACTATACCTCTCATGAGAATCTAAATGCCGTCAGCAGGATTTGAACCCATCAAAGAGGGACCATGAGACTTCAAATTATGTACTCTAACCACAAGTCCATGGAGGCTCCAAGACAAGATAATAGGAAAGGAAATGTTTGTTTATGACAGTACCATATTTGGGGAAGAAAGTTTTTATGAGACCATCTTTACTGCCATAAAATAGTTAATGAGCTTCAGCACTTAATCCATTCCTAAAACAGAGCATATTCAATTAACGATCAAAGGTCAACACAGATGGTCGAGGATTGTTAAGTTTCTCATTCCATCTGTTATCGGGACTAGTTGTTCAGTTTAAGTTTAATGTAGTTTTCAACAGAATGTAGGTTGTATATTTGCAGCCAGAAACTAACAAACATGTTCCCTTGCAAACAATTCACAATCTTGTTCATAGATGTTCATTGACATTCATGATCAGCAAATGGTCGATCATGAACATAAAACTGTTTATGTTTTTCTAGAACAGGTCCATGAAAATAAAGAACACCCTCAGGTTCAAGAATCTATTCATAAACCTGTTCTGGATGTTCATGAACGTGTTTCTGAATTTCATTAACAAGCTCTGTGTTTTCGAATGGCCCTTTATTGTTAGAGAACATTCATGAACATTCATTAAGTTCATGAACAAGTTCTGTGTTTAAGAATGGCCCTTTATTGTTAGAGAACATTCATGAACATTCATTAAATTCATGAACAAGTTCATGAATTCTTTGCAGGGGTAACGTGATGGCTTCACTTTATAGATAGGAAAGAAAACGGGCCTAGCCATACTTTCCAAACCCTACACCCCCACCTAGGGAAGGCTAAGCAGGGAAAAAGAATAACTGACAAGGGAGATTATATATATAAATTGGATAAAATCTATAAGCTAACAGGAAGTCTGCAGAGCCTCTGTCTTTTTTTATGTCTATCACTGTATATGGATGGGTCATTAGCGAATATCTGGAGAAAATTAATGTAACATGAACAAAACGTCCATGTTCTGCTATTTATTACTATGGCTAATTGGGTAGAAGAAACTGATATGGATGTGCCTTGGGAGACCGGGAGCAATATAATCCCTTAGTAAAACAAATAATCCTGATGCTTCACACAGACATGCCAGAAATTACGTCCAGGGTACAATGCAAGACTCTAGTAGGTTTTTCGACATTGAAAAGGATTTAATTGAGTCTTGTTTGTTTGTACGGTGTTAAACGCCATGTAAACAATTTATCAGTTATGTCGGTCCCGCAGAAATAACTACCAAGTTTCAGTGCAAGACTAGTATTTAGTCCTTCGACATCGTAAAGGACTTGGTGAAGTCTTGTTTATTAGTTTATATGGTGTCTAACGCCGTGTCAACGATTTTTCAGTTATGTCAGTTCGGCAGAAATCACATCCAAGTTTCAATGCAAGACTAAAGTAAGTCCTTAAACATTGTAAGGACTTACTTGAGCCTTGTTTGTTTGTATGGTGTTTACATCGCCTCAACAATTTCTCAGTTGTATAACAGCTTTCCTGGATCAAACAGTACTAGGCTAGGGCTCTGAAGTGAATTGCCAAAGGACACTCCCACAAATGAGGTGATATTGGGGCTCAAACTTGGGACCCCCAAGTTTTTAGTCCGCCCACTTAACCACTGGACCCTGTTACATTAAGTATGGAAAACCAATCAGGGCATTGAAAGAATAGTGTACAACACTGGTGATAGATGCACCGACTACCATTATATGAATGAAATATTGTTGAAAATGGAGTTTTTCAAAACCCCTTAAACAACAAACTGCATGATACAGGACAAGTTTTGCAGTTACAGAAAGAGATAGGGAGGAAAACGTTATACTAGTCACACAATGTCAAGATCACACCATCGGATATCCGGTTTGGGGTATCATACCTGTTGAATAACATTACTCCATAATCAATTACGTGTCAGGTACAACATATTACATAGGAAAGAGATTTACCTGAAGACAATATGAATACTAACCCAATAGTTTATCTTCTATGCAAAGTAATAACATTAAGCTTATTATGACAAAAGACACATATTAATATCATGAACCAAATAGGCTACCTTCCATGCAAAAGATTATAAGATTTTAAGCATATCATGACAAAAGAAGCCTGCTTGCAAAGCACAGTTTCTCATTTTGTCACAATGTCTTCCTGTGTTCTCTTGTATAAGTGTGTTATTCCTAATTGAATGTTTCTTTTGGAAGATGACAATTTTGCTAATTATCAAAAAGAACCAATCTAGCTCGTTAAATCTGCACAATTGATTATCATTGTGGTATGTTTTTAAATGTCTGCTGAAAACGGAATTGAAATCATCTGCCGCGGTAAATGGGTAACAGTTGTGGTTATGTATGTGGTAATAGGGAAATTAGCACATACTGTACAGTCTAGTATGTCTCCTATATCAAATTACAACCACAACTATGTCTTACCCTTACGCCATATATAAAGCCGTGTAATGGGTAGAGTAAATTTTTCCCTATGAATTATACCCATCTTCTAATCAATAAGTATAATTTGCACTTTCAATTTAAACAATTTCAAGGATATTACAGTTATTTCATGGTAGTCACTGCACCTATCTAAGTGACAAGGTATCACTATAGACATTGTAGATTGGACAAGCTTAGGTCACATATTTTTCAGAGACAAATCAGTAGATATTGAAATAGACCAAAGGGTCACTTCTCCCTTAGCATAGTAATATTGCTGAATAAAGCAGAAATTGCTCATACAGAACTCCTTCATCTCTGTAAGAGATTGTCTTATAAAAGGGTGAACATGCTTTAAATGAACAAATGAAGCTATGATGTCAAATGAATCACTCTGACTTCATTGTTTTACATTTATATGACAACAAAAACATTATTTCTTCAAATACTTTAATACTAATAACTATACAATTGTTCAATATGATAATCCCTTTTAAAAAATCATTGCCCATTAAGATGATGCACAGTTTGTATCAACGAGCAAAATGTTGCATTATATACTTTATGCTGCAACTTAATATGCAACTAAAGGATAAATATTTAACCATAAAAAGGCATGGCAATTTTTCTTGTATTTCTTCAACTATAACCTACAACAGTGACAAACACTTTAATCATATGTCTTTTTCCTTCAAATTTATGGTTTGGGGCATCAGTTTATCTTTTTCCAACTCTTTTTCAGTGACACCATTGAGACAGTTCATTTATAAGTGCTTGCCATATGACTGCATACAACGTTAATGATCAGACTCCAAGGTTAAACCTTATAATGCTGGAACCGACATTATGCTTAAGCAAACAGGTTACATACAGGCCAGCCGCCAAGTAAATCTGACCTGCTTACTACTCTGAGTATCTTTCCTTATCAAAATTAAGCAGATATTCAAGGTTTTGGAAAGCCGATGACACGAAAATCTATTTTAAGAAAATTACCCAGCATCCTAAGGGTAAAAGCACATTCATCATGCTTCACCCCTCACCAAGTGATACATCTTTTAATGTCTGAAATTGAAAAAGGTTTTCTGACAGCAACTGAAATCATGATATATTTGAAGGTATCTCACAGGTGCCATGGAATCCAGTGTGGGAAATTAAAGAAATCACTTATTTCAGTCCAGGTCTATTTTTCTATTATACAACAGAGGCCCATAAAAGGCACCTTTCCAATTGGAAATTTCTTTAAATTCATTAAGTTTTTCCAAAGAAATTCCAAGTCACACCAGTTTTTTGCTTTCCCAATGCAGAGCAGTTTCATCGACACAATTCCCCATAATTAACAGGCCTGGGCATCTTCCAAATTCAAGGAAGAAAAAACCCAGCAGTCATTCTGCAATTGATCGGTAGAAGATGCGTCGCATTCGAACAAAATTCAATAAATCATTGCACAGAATAATCAGATAATGATATTTGAATTGGAACAACTAGTCAAGATTTGTTATCTTATTGTCTTCTTACATATTAGACAGAAAAATCTTACTTGAAACACAAAACATTTAAAACTCGAATGTTTCCCATTACATCCCTAATCGCCCGTGTGAAGGATTCAAGAACTTCGTTATTCATAAACATGTTCATGAACTAATTCATGATCATGGCTATGACCATGAACATGTGAAGACATATTCTTAGCATTCAAGAATATGTTCATGCTTATGTTCTTGAAATTCATGAACATGTTCGAGAACCACTTTGTGTTCATATATGGCCATTTTTCGTTCATGTCAGTTCATGAACACACATGCAGTTCCTTTCTCAAACTTAAGTTGAAGCAATGATTTTTAGTCTTAACTTAATCACTGTCTCAAATGATATGATAAATGCTCAAGATAGCCACATCAAGTACGTGGCTCATCTATTTTACTCAGCTGCATACGAAAACCGCACTTAAGAATAAGATTGGATTTAAGATCTGGTACGAAGTTACAATGATTTGAGACCAGTGGCCAGGGTTTGATGAATGTATATATTTCATTAATGTTTATATTTCATGAATGTATTATTTCATTAATATATATATTTTATTAATGTATATATTTTTTGCCCATGGCAAGCCATATGGTAATGGGGCCCCGCGCTAATGTAATCATAATGGGGTAAACGACTCTCCCGGGACCTTGCCCATGCCCCTGCTATCGTCTATATATCAGCTCCATTAATTTCATCTATTATAGCAAAAGGCTAGCTGCTCCATCAATTTGTTATCTTGGAAAGAATACTGACCTAGTTGATTACAGAGAATGGAGGGTTCAATGCAAGACTATAGTAAGTGCTTCATGTTTATGAAGCACTTACTATAGTCTTGTATTGAACCCTAAACTTTAATTATCATTAATGTTCCTGCGAAGGATTCAAGAACTATGTTCATGAACTGAATGAATAAAAAATAGCAGCTCATGAATATGTTTTTTATATTCATGTTTGTGTCCATGAACACATTTATGACCATGTTCTTCACATTCATAAACATTTTCATGAACAACTTTGTGTTCATGAATGACCATTTTTTCTTCATGCCTGTTTATAAACACAGTTCTTGAATCCTTTGCAGCACTATATCACCAGGTACAGAAAAGAGGCATATTTCCCTAGCTATATAACTTCCTTATTGCATTTCTGAACCCTTTATTCCTGGTACTGATTAAAGTGTGGGTAGTCTTAAAACTGGCCATTTGCTTATCAAGAGCAGACACTTCTCTTGCTACTACGGTCAATGTTCATAAATGACCTTTCGAAAAGGTCTTCACATGTGAAAGCAGTTGTATGACCTTGAAAAAATGATGCAGTACTTAAAGAAATAAATCGAGAACATGCATACGTACACCAATTACTGCAATACCAACTAAATATTGTTAAAAGCAACATAAAACTGCAACTGATCAAATTGACCAAAGGTCTAAAATTGCCAATGAACCCTTACTGTCTAATTAATAGAAGAATTGTTTGCAATATTGAAGAGGAGGGGAAATATATTAGATATCAAGGGTTCATGTCATATTTACGATGCAATCATTTAATGTTTTAACATGGTACTGATCTGAAAGGGTAATTCATTATTTATCCAGTATGATAACGAGCAAGTGCCAATGTGATTAAATATCTACTACTCATGGATGTTTGGTCTTGTCTCCCTCACTTCCCAATCTGCCTAATCAATTAAGTTAAATGTTTGTAGGATGAACGCTGTGTCAACAATTATTCAGTTATTTTACAGCTTTTCTGAAATCATCAGTACTAGGCTGGGGCTTTGAAGTGTCTTGCCAAAGGATTCTCCAACGAAACCTGAGATACCGGTGGGGGTTCTACCAAGGAGCTCTAAGACCACCTTAACCAATGGGCCACATAAGACCCCTTAAATCAAAATGTATCAAAGTTTCATATAGTTTATATAAACTTATTCATTTTTGATACATTGATTGTGAAACAAGTTATTACAACTGAGATATATCCCTATCGATTCTGCTTCCTGGATACATAACCAGTACTCGCGCAGAAGGTGGATTGATGAATAATCGCAAGGCAGATCCTGCTACTCAGGGGATTTGAACCCATGACCTTGGTGTCCTGAGGCAGATGCTTTACCCCTGAACCACTGTCCTCCAATCAAAATTGGAACGGAGAGGGGTTAACCCTTTCCCAAACAAAAAAGACATATGACCACTTTGTTGCAGATGACTTAAGAAAACATTGAAGGAGAAATTGCTAGTGACAAGTAATTTTTCCTTTTCCCTCAATGTTTTCTGCCCTTTCAGAAGATTATTTTTCAATTTCACCACATTATGAAATGTCGTCTGCAAACTCTTTCAATTTGGGACAGTGGAAAATTTGTTGTTTGGGAAAGGGTTAAGGAAGCAAAGCTTCACATCAGGAATCAAATGAATGCAAAACAATACTAAGAGTACACTATTATTTGTCTTTCGTTAGAGAATTCATGAAGTGCAAACTCTGTGGGTGTAGCAGATCAAATTAATTTGTGTGGTGTTTGTCAGCATGAACAAGCTGGAATCTAATCACTAATTTGGTGTGACATGTGACCTTTTACTCAATAGATGACTTTTAAACGCCCTTTAATGCTGTACAGAAAGGGAGTTTTCTCAACATGCGCAAATTTCTTTTTTCGTTATAATGATCTTATCTCCATGATTTAGGTGTGCCTCTTAGAAAAGTAATGACATGGTAGTCCAAGTTTCTATAATGCTTATGGTATTTATCGATTTATTTATATGGGGCTTTACATTGTAGATTGAGTCAACATTATTTCAGTTATGTTGCAATGCCCGACTTTTATTGATGGATGAAGACCCCATACTCAACTGCCCTTTAGGGCTGGCAAAGTTTGTTAGAACCATCGGCATTCCGTAAGTCGGTCGGGAGACTACCTCTCATGAAAATCCAAATGATGTCACTGGGATTTAAAAAAAGACCATAATTATAATTTCAAGTTCTGTTCTATAACTACTAGGCCTCCAGATGGCTCAAGAAACCATCATGATAAATGAAGACATTATGTGTGGGCCACAGTGGTACATTGGTAGAGCGTCGGCCTCTTGTACAGAGTGGCCCGGGTTCGAATCCCCATTAAGCGAGGTGAAAACTGCTGGGACTGTCCCATATATCAGCACCAGTACTGGTGAAGTATCCAGGAAGCAGTCATCGAGAGTGAATTTTATAAGCTTCAAGCTTCCGTCACAATCAATGTATTAAATAAATAAGTTAAAACCAAGACATTATTCTGCAACATTTTACAAAGACAATGTCATCAGCTTCGAGCATCCCTCTAAAGACTGCCAACAGACTTATGCATTAAATAATTAAACCATTAAAAGTTATCCAGAAGTGAGAAGCTGCTTCAGGGACTGGTGGGTTTTATCATCACAAATAAACAGTTTAATTATTCATGTCAATGGAGTCATCTGTATAAAATAAACATGTAGCTAGGACACCAGACTTGAAGGTCAATTAGTATTACACCTATTTTTGTTTTCTATATTTCTATGCATCAAGGATACATTGCAAGACTTTTGTGAGTGCATCACATTTGTGAAGGACTTACTATAGTCTTGCATCGAAATTTCGGCATGATCTTATTAACAAAATTTCAGATTTCTTCTTCATGACCTTGTATCTATTTTATAGCTGGACGCTATGATTCTAATGGCTTGAACAATTCAGAAGAAATGTTGATTGGCAGAGAGATAATTTGTTTGCGTTTTGTTGCCAGATTGTGCAATCCCTATGTCTGGGTTGATGACAAAAAATTACAAACTTCCCCCTACATAATTATTACACCCATTTACAATGTCAATAGATCATGTGAAATATTTGGCACAAGATTGACAGGAACATAGCTTATTCAACATAGCTATGTCTGACAAAACAAAAACAAGAAGTGTTATTCCTTATAATAGTCCTGGAACCAATTTCATGCTGCAAACAGGTTAGATCCAGGCAAGCCGCCAACCATATTGGTTACCTGTTTGCTACTCTGAGTATCTTTCCTCATCAAAATCATGCAAATATTGAATGTTTTGGAAATCGGATAACAGGAAAATCTATTTTTAGAAAAATATCCAGCACTATAAGGGCCAGCATAAGAAAATTCAAGCAGCGAAGGGTCATCCCAATGATTTGTGGGCCCCCCTATTTGTCTGGACAGAGGTGGCCATAAATACTGACCGGTCCAGGACAGTACAGGTTAAAGGTCAGTAAATTAACTTAAACATATCTCATTAATTCACCCAAACCACAATTGTCATTATGTTACATGACAAGTACATACTACAAGCAGCCGAGGAAAACACCAAACACCACCATTGACCTGTCTTCTGGTATAGCCCTTTACCAAACGCCAAATTTTCGACTGTCCCAAATTGGAAAAGTTTACAGACAATAATTCAAAAGGTGATAAAATTGGAAAACAATCTTAGGGCAAAAAACATGGTGGGAAAAGGATAAATTGCTCTTTACAAGCAACTTCTCCTTTTCCCACAATGTTTTCCGAGTCATCTGGAATTGTACTCTAACCACTAGGCTCTCTCCCCATCATCAACCCTTAGAAATGCCGGGTAACTTTCTAAAAATTGAATTTTGTGTCATAGGTGTGCTAACCAAAACCTTACTTATCCGCTTAATTCTGATGAGGAATAATACTCAGAGAAGCAAACAGGTTAGATCACAGGCCAGCCGCCGATTTATTTGGTGGCTGGCCTGGATCCAACCTGTTTGCATACGCACAAAGTCGATTCCAGCGCTATAGCTTAAATAAACCCCATTCCAGGAGTAAAGGTATGAAAGGGCAGAGCCACAAAGCTGAAACAGCCTTGTCCAAAAGTCAATTGGTAATTTGAATTGTTCCCTACTCGGATGTCAACAGAATAAATGGAGATATCAAATGGCTTGTTTTGTGATACAGAGCAGGGACTCATTCTCAAAGGGGAGATCGGAGCAATAAACCATGAGTGTCACCAAACAATGTAAATAGTATAATAATCAGACCTTTTATTGTAAAGAGAGTCCCTTTTTATTCAGGTTAATATGTTTTTATTTTATTTGATACAAGTTGAAGTACCTCCCCCCTCTGAATACAAACTATTTTCTTTCTCTGTCACAATTCGGAAATTCTTTTCATCCTTCACAGGAATTTGCATAAATGGAAGTAAAAGAGCAAGATAAATTCTTAAAGCCCATCTCCAATGTGGGGAAAAAGCAAATGATCTAATATTTGTATGGCGTTAAACCCGATATCAACAATTTTTCAGTAATGTAACAGGTTTTCTCAGATCCACCAGTACTAGACTAGGGCTCTAAAGTGACTTGCCAGAGTTCACCAAAGAATCCAGAGGTGTCAGTTGGGCTCGAACCGAGTTGTTCTTTGTTTGTATGGTGTTAAACATCATATCAACAATTTTTCAGTTATGTAACAGTTTTCCTGGATCCACCAAAAACTAGATTATGGGCTCTAAAGTGACTTGACAATGATCACTCCCAGAGGTGTTGGTGGGGCTTAAACCCCGGATATCCGAGTTCTAAGTCTACCACCCTTAACCACGCAATAAAATTCTAGTTCAATTAAATTTTTACATTGCATTTACAGTACTTCAGTTATTTTACGATGCCCATTTCAATTCTGATAAAGAAAGACCCCTGGATGAACTGCCTATAATGACTTGGTCACTGAGCTGGGCAATCTGAACACATCGGGTTTATCAAATGAAAACACCTCTGAAATAATAGGGATGACACCATATTGGTTCCCAGCGGAATGACGTCACTTTACTTTCGTGTTTATAAATAGATCTTAAATGTGAAATCTAAAAAGTCTTTAACTTTGATTGAGGAAACAACTTAACATGTCACAACAACAATTTTGCCATTTGGTATGGGTTACTGATAAAAAGATTACTTAAAAGGATGCCCAACCCTTCCATACACATTGAACTACTTAACTTGCACGCTTAGAAAACGTGTTAATTGGCGGATGCCGATTTACCCGAAAAATTGTAACCCTACACTTATATCCGAGGTGTATTTCACAGCTCACGGAAATACCCGAGTAGTTCCGATTGTGAGCTGGGTAGCACAGTAGGATGATCATTTTTCTGCCAAAAGATTACTTCTCATGAGGAAAACCAATTTGTTTACTCTATTGGGTTTTCATGGGTGGCAAAATCAATTGTTTTTATTGCCCAGTTTGTTCCAAAAACTCAACAGACAAAGTTTTACTGAAATTTACTATTTAAGCATTTACATACAAGAGCAGAAAAAGTATTTATGGCCAAGTAAATCAAAATCAGATTTGAAAACCCCTGGTTTTACATCACATCGACATTTTTAATCATATTTTGATGTCTGGCTCATCAGGGCTATGCTTAAACCAGGTAGAACCATTTCCATTCCATAAGTCAGCAAAGAGCCTTCAACTCAGTCGATCCCTCTATAGCAAGATACACATCTGAGCAAGACAACTTATATTCATCAAACTACTAAACAGGGATATGACAACAGAAACCCATACGACATAGGGAAGATCTGCTCATAAAAGGCAGTTCGCCTATTCAACATAATGTCTCCTAAAGTTGTCTCCTGCATTAATTACCCCCTCGCATTGAAAGATGTCTGGATTGATAGTGACGTTAATTCCATACAACTTGTCATTTGCCTCCTAAATATAATACGTTTATAATTGCAATGGGTGTCCTGTTAAAAATACCTCCTTAGCTGTCGAGCATAACAATATTTAGACCTTTTCAATAGAACATCATAACAACCGATTCCCCCATATTGATCATGTTATGACATATTCATTTTCCTTTTTTTAAATGGTGTTTAATGCAGTGTCAACATTTTTTCAGTTATCTAAGTGCTTTCCTGGATCAACTTGAGTACTAGGCTAGGGCTCTGAAGAGACTTGTCAAAGGTTACTTCCACAAAACCAGGTATAGGTCAGAGGCTTGAACCCAGGACCCCCGAGTTCTAGATCTGCCATGTTAACCACAGGGCCACGCAGGACCTCTTATGACAGATTCAAATTGAAAGCAATAGCAAACGACACATAATGAACATGAGCAATGACATTTCCTTCAAAATAATTGACAAACCAATGAGACAAAATAGAAAATTCCTCATCACATGCAATCACCTTTATCGCAGAGCTATATCACCCCTCCTGCTGTAATCAAATCACAATATCTAGGATTATGAATTATGAAAAAAGGTGGTTACTGAACCAAACATGGTATTTCACTTATTATACCAAATAGAAAGATTAAGTGGAGTAAAAAATTAGGTTTTTGAAGATATTAATTCCTCACATAGACGTCGAAGGAATTCTTAAATGGATGTTTAATCATTTTGATAGATATAGGAAAACTTCCTCGTTATGAAAAGATCTTTTCATCGCAATGATTTCAATTCCAGTATCAGTGACACCAGCTTTGGTTTGGTGTTTTTCCTTTCATCAAATTAATTGATAAGGATACAGGTCTAGGCAACTCACTAAATCATACGGAATGTAACATATTTCATCCTCTCAACCATGCAACTAGACTCCGACATCAATTTCATGGACTATGAATTAATGCTAGACTGAGACAACTTTTGTGAAGGACTTATTACAGTTTTGCAAAAAACAATCAACATACAGTCCGACCTAATGTCACATTTTTTTGGCTAAGCAGTGGACCATTTTTTATGACACCGTTTTCAATTCATCATTTATTTTCTTGTTTACAGTACATGAAGATCATGACAAAAATAGCATAAAATATACATTTTCCGTACGATAAAGGATAGAAACAACTGTGACAAAGTATATATTGCTCATCAAGAGCAATTTATTCTTTTGTCAGAATGGTTTAACTTTTCTATGGAGCAAATGCAAAAATGTGAACCATTACAAAGTGAAATTTTTAATAACATACAATAACTCTGTTCCTATATATATCAGGAGCCTTGCTACTTTAACACTAACCAAATGCCAAATTTTAGACTATCCCAAATTGAAAGTTTGCAGACGACATTTCAAAATGTAAAGAAATTGGGAAAAAAATCTGATAGGGCAGAAAACATTGTGGGAAAAGGAAAAATTGCTCGTAACAAGCAATTTCCCCATTTCCCACGATGTTTTCCAGAGTCATCTGCTACAAAGAAGTGGTTAAATGTCATTATCGTTTGATAATGGGTTAAAGATATAAGCTAAGTCTGGACAACCATCATCTCTCCAGTATGTCAACTTGTATTATTTATCTACTGAAAGGTATGCTGGTGAACAAAAACTTCCCAGCTAATCCACTGTTATGTATCTAATCTCGCATACGTTTGTTATTCAAGCTTGGTTTCCTTCTTGCTGAGCTAGCCTGGTTAACTTAGTCTGTAGCCAGCCAACTTGGAATCCAATAAGGGTCCTGGGTACCGTTTTACTAAACAGTTTACGCTTAAGATTTGCGTAAGTCTAAAACAACAATTCCGCTTTTATCCATATTGGGCAAAGCAATATTGCAAAGTAACACATCATTGGAATCGTCTCTCCGAGACGCTTCCAATGACATGTCACATTACAATATTGTTCTTTCATTGAAGATACTATCCATGTTTATCAATTATGACTTACGCAAATATTTTCCGTAACTTGTTTAGTAAAACGAGCCCCTGATGTTAACACCCAGCTTGTTAAATATTCACTCAGGTGTTGGATGAACTCGAACAAATGAAGCATGATTTGTTTTATGTTGATGTTGGAAAGCAGTCCCCGATTTGGTAAGAATATTATGCAGTAATGATGAGGATATACCAGGTGCATGGATAGCTGTGCTGACCATGAAAATATGGCTGAAATGCTGTTGAAAACAGCCTTTATCCAAATCAAACCATTGGCAAAACATTCAATGTTATATACATGATACTATCTCATTCCAAAAATCCAGGAAGTAAATCAAAGAAAGGGGTGACCATTCTCTCAAAACAAACCAGACATCCAGCTTTGGGGTCTTACAATTCTAATATATGCTGTATAAATAAAAGTATTTATCAGAATCTAAGAGCTTGTTGGTATTTATTTCAACAAGGCAATGCTAATTAGTATCCAAAACATAGGGTTTAGTTGAGAAATAAAGGAGAAAACATCACATGTCTGGAAGGACAAACCACAACAAATTATCTAACTAAAAATATCTTACCTCTGATAAGATTGCAAATATACCAATCCTTTGCCTAACATAGACAACCTAAAATGTCTTTGTTTTTGCTAAAGGAGACATAGCCCTCACAATATTGTGACAATATAAAGGATTATTAATCAGTAATGTGTTTTTTATGGATAGTTCTTTTGTTTGGCATAATTCACATGTTTCGTTTCTGGAAAGGGATTGAATGATTAGATTTTTAACCTAACAAAGAACTAACTTACATCAACCAAAAAATCTAGGTTAAATAATGTTGGAGAAATTGATTGAAATACAAGATCAGTTACACGATAACAGCTGGAGAGCTAACAGATCAAATTACAACATTTAATGCAATCTCAAATGCCCAGGTATATAGACTTTCAGAAAACAAAATAACAATTGGATTTCTAAACTGACTTTTAACAGAAATTCCAGGGCTTTTGTTGGCATTATAAAACAGGGGCCCATAAAAGGCACCATCCCAATTGGAAGTTTCTTTAATATCCTGAAGTTTTCCCAAAAATTCAAAATCATATCAGCTTTCTGGTTTCCGAATTCAGCAATTGCATTGATATAATTTCCCAAAGTAAATTAACAGGCCTTGGCTCAATTCAAGGGGGAAAGGCTCTGATTTCAGTAATACCACCATGCTTTAAGCCTTACCCAAACAACAAATTTTCGACTGTCCCAAATTGAAAGAGTTTGCAGACGACATTTCAATATGTGATGAAATTGGACAAATTAATCTTCAGATAGAGCAGAAAACCTTGTGGGAAATGGAGAAATTGCTAGTCACGAGCAATTTCTCCCTTTCCCACAATGTTTTCCAAAGTCATCTGCAACAAAGTGGTCAAATGTTGTTATTGTTTAGGGCAGGGTCAAAAGATCAAACCAGCTGCTGATTACTTTCCTACATGACAACAATTTTTCTGTGTAAAAATGACTAATATATCAGATACCTGTCACTTCATAAAACATCAGAGAAATTGAAATACACCCCTGCAGATAATTAAAAATTATAATCATAAATATTCATAATTCAATCCCCACTCATGCACACAGCTGTTTTAAATTAACTTGTTCATGAATTTCAAGAACTTGTTCATGAACATCAAGAACAGGTTCATGAATGAATTCATGAACCTTATTCATTCATGAACCTGTACATGATGTTCATGAACATGTTCTTGAATTTCACGATGAAGTTCTGTACTTTTCATGAACAGACATTTAACATCCATGAACATTCATGAACAAATTCTTGAGTCTTTAGCTCAGGGGCAGTAAACCTAATAGCGGCTGATATCACAGGACTCTGTACCAACTGTGTAATTGAGGCTTGACAAACATATTGTATGATGTTTAATGCCGTATCAACAATTTTTCAGTTATGTAATGGCTTTCCTGGATACACCAGTAAGATCACTCCCACGAAACCAGAGGCGTCAGTGGGGCTTGAAACAATGACCCCTGAGTTCTAAGTGTGCCAACCTAACCACATGGCCAGGCCAAATGATGGCAACAGGACAATATTACATAATCTCATTATAACATTACCAGACTCTGTTGACCATTTCTAATTAAAATGTTTATCAGTCAGTGGTATTATAAACTATTATAAACTGTTTGTAGTCAAACGGCCAACATCCCCCCATATCTAAGGCAATTAAGCGCCCTATCTTCTGTTATCATACAAGGCAAACAGATCCTCAAGTGGTTTGGTAAACAGGGATTGTCATATCCTAACACCATAAATCATTTCCATATAAATATTGACCAATGGGAAAGGAGTCTTTGTTGTTAAACAGAACTATCAATGGGATGGGATTACATGTACATTATATCTGGATTGCAATGGGAAAGGAGTCTTTGTTGTTAAACAGAACTATCAATGGGATGGGATTACATGTACAATCCAGATATAATGTACATGTAATCCCATCCCATTGATAGTTCTGTTTAACAACAAAGACTCCTTTTCCATTGGTCAAGATTTATATGGAGGCGGAGCATGATGCTTAGGTCTTTCTGTGAAGTATTTCAACAAAATTTAGGAGACAAAATGAAATCCCAGCCTTGTTGGTTCTTATTAGAAGTCTACGCATCGAGACATTTCTAATGAATGCCCACATTGTGTGAATTAACCCTTAGAATGATGGGTAATTTTCCGAAAAGAAGATTTTTGTGTCGTCGTCTCTTCCACAAGCTTAAATGTCTGCTTAATTTATAAGCACAAACTGTAATTATAATCTGCTATTGCTGAATTTTGACCAGTTTTAAAATTTAGAATAATGCCATATAAGGGAAATGAATAAGTTGTCCATACCATTAAAGACTATCTCAAGGGGACCCTTAATAGTGTGGGAGACCAATTTGTGTAAACATGGAAATGGTTTTAAAATGTCAGCAGTGGTCAGCCGACATCAACTCCCTAAACCCATGTATACTTATTGATGGGGCTCAATTCCCATTGTTGAATATCGTGATACAGGAATGAACATGGACCTCCATGGCCTGGTGGTTAGAGTACAGAACTTGTAATTGCATGGCCCTTCTTCATTTGAATTCAAATCCCAGCGACTGCATTTTGTTGACTCACAGAATTCCAGTTGGTTCTACCCTGTTTGACCCACATATATGAGCAGTTAAGTTTGCTACTCTGATTAGCTTTCCTCATCGAAATCAAGCAGACATTTTAAGTTTTGGAAAGCAGACAACACAAAAAACCTATTATTTTTTAAAGTTACCCTACTTTCTAAGGGTTAATAGAGTCAAGTTAATAATAAAATGACCAGCAGATATTCATCCATAAACCACATACTATTTCCCTCGCTTCCTTTATACCAAAAATTCCAAGAGTAATAAATTTTGTGAAATATCATTTATAAACTGTGTCTTTAAATAGGTATGACAATATATCATAATTACATTATGATGGCTGTCCTTTCCAATTTAACAGTTAATCAACATGTCTTTCCATTTAACAGTTAATCAACATGTCTTTCCATTTAACAGTTAATCAACATGTCTTTCCATTTAACAGTTAATCAACATGTCTTTCCATTTAACAGTTAATCAACATGTCTTTCCATTTAACAGTTAATCAACATGTCTTTCCATTAAACAGTTAATCAACATGTCTTTCCAATTTAACAGTTAATCAACATGTCTTTCCAATTTAACAGTTAATCAACATGTCTTTCCATTTAACAGTTAATCAACATGTCTTTCCATTTAACAGTTAATCAACATGTCTTTCCATTTAACAGTTAATCAACATGTCTTTCCATTTAACAGTTAATCAACATGTCTTTCCATTTAACAGTTAATCAACATGTCTTTCCATTTAACAGTAAATCAACAAGTCTTACAATAAAAACATGTGATAATGGACGAAATACTTTACCAATAAGAATGGGGGGGGTCCATGGGGGTTCTTAACATCTCCGCAAATTTGAACCGGCCATTTTAAACATACTTTGAAGCGGTCATTTTGGCCTGCAGCCTGTTCTTAAAGAGAACACTGAATTTGTAATGAATTGTTTCTTTAGTTTGTCAGAATTAGCTTTCATATTAAGCGATGTAAAAATGAAGAGATTACAGCAATTTCTAAGAAAACCCTCACACCTGACTTCTATAACCTTTCAAAAGCTCTTTCAGCAATTGGACAGTTGGAATTATAATTTAACTGCTTATCAATTTAAAGTGCTTGGGTCAAATTGTTCTACAAATGACTATTTGGATCACTTAACAAACATTTATATCTTTAATTGACACCAAACGAATTACTTTCTCAGACTTTACCTCCACTTGACTTTGGTTATAAAACCCGATAGTATATGCTCTTTAACTCACATTTCGAGGGTTCAATGCAATTCATGTTTATGAAGCGCTTACTATAGTCTTGCATTGAACCCTCGATTTGTCAGTTTTGTTGGTTATTTTCTATTTTACACCCCATCAAAAGTATTTCGGTTATTATACGATGAACAATTCATCATAGCCTGGGCTTTTTTCCGGGAATTGAGAAGAGGCCTAGGCCTGTTGATTTTGGGGTATCAATAAAATTGCTGAACTGGGAAACCAACAAGCAGAACTTTGAAATTTTAGGAAATCTCCTTTAGTTTAAAGAAATTACCAATTGGGAAGATGCCTTTTATGGGCCCTCGTTAAATAATGCCAAAATGCACTGAATGCTTAAAAAAGTGCCTTATTCAAACTGCCCACAATGGCCTGTAAAGAGGGCTAAAACCATTGGCATTCAATAAGTTAGCCATGACACTACCTCTATTGAAAGTTCATATCGTCAGCTCAGCCTTTCAAATCAAGTATTCTATCACCTTTTTAAACTTGGAGGCAAACCCCAAAAACTAGGGAATTTGCCAGTTCTTTATTTGTCTTAGCGGGCCAAAAGTCATTGACGAAGTCAAATATTGACCAGATAACAACTAATTGACAATTTTACAACCTTCACACTGGTCATAGAATGTACGTCTCTTACAATTGTGATGTGATAAATTAGTATATTACTTTATTTTGACCCTTTTTGTTCGTTTTGAGTAATTTGCAGCATATGTACACCAATAAAAGATATCAAGACAACATGAAATAATTAATAAAAATTGCCTCAATGATTGATAAACATTAGAATCGTGACAAATGAAGGCTTTGTTCATGATGATATATTGTTTCTAAATGACATCTTTGGTAAAGGCGTAAAAGTGGTCACCTGTGTTTGAGATAAGATTAATTATATTTTTGTGGGAATGAGTTGCAACACCCTCACCTGCTTAGTCATTAACCCTTTCCCAAACAATGACGACAGTTGACCAATTTGTTGCAGACGACTTTAGAAAACATTGTGGGAAAAGGAGAAATTGCTCGTGACGAGCAATTTCACCATTTCCCACAAGGTTTTCAGCTCTATCTGAAGAATATTGTCCAATTTCATCACATTTTGAAATGTCGTCTGCAAACTCTTTCAATTTGGGATAGTTGAAAATTTGTTGTTTGGGAAAGGGTTAAGATAATAAAATGAGATCATAAAGTCCTTCCCTTTGTTGGCTCGTGTATGAGTGACACCACTCACAAGAGTATTGAAGTCATGCAATGAATGTCAATGCATTTTATGATTCCATCAAAGTGAATTCCCTACCATTACTGCATGCAATACCTTCCTGGACTTTAAGTAGTAAATTCTAAATGGGGCTATAAAAAGCAACTTTCCCAACTGAAAACTTCTTTAACCCTTTTCCAAACAACAAATTTTTGACTGTCCCAAATTGAAACAGTTTGCAGACGACATTTCAAAATGTGATGAAATTGAAAACTATTTGTCAGATAGAGCAGAAAACCTTGTGGGAAAAGGAAAAATTGCTCATTACGAGCAATTTCTCCTTTTCCCACAATGTTTTCTAAAATCATATGCAATAAAGTAGTCAAATGTCGTCATTGTTTGGGAAAGGGATAAGCTCATGCAACTTCCCATTAAAAATGGAGTATTATCATACCAGCTAAAGGGCTTCCCAATTGATCTAAATAACTTCATCAATAATTTTACACAAAATCAACAGGCGACAGCATCTGCCTGATCAAAAAGATAATCAAAGCGCTGATGGCGCTGAAGGACTAAGGTGCGTTTAAAGCAAGATGATTGAGGATACATTTAAAAATGTCTTTGAGCAACATCTCGAGAAAACAGCTGCTCCTTTTACCATCATTACTATGATTATTTCTGTGAACAGAGACTGAACGATAGTCTATTTTTCAAACATCTGGACATTTTACGATTTCCTATGAGACAACAGTTATAATAATATAGAGCAGAACAAAGCGAGTAAATCCGGACTACATTCCTGGTTCAAAGAAAGTATTAATCCGCACACTGAAGGCGAATGTATAATGAGTAATTTGTGTCAGAGCGCTGTTTGTGTATCAATAAAGTATCGTCCCTCAGAAAGTGGTATGTAAATTCAATGGACTAAAGTGCTAACGCACCCTAGTCCAAAAAGCATCTTTCCATGCCTATCACTACTTTCCAATATGAAAAATCTAGGTCATGGAATGCGAGATATCTGGGGAAAAGATTTGGTCAACATTTCCTTCCATTTATATTTCAAGCATTCTTTAATGGTTCACAAAATACTAGTAAGAACTATGAAGTGTCTTGCCAAAGGGGCAACCTCACTTAACCCATTACCAAACAATAACAACATTTGACGAGTTTGTTGCAGACGTCTCTGTAAAACAATTGGTGGGTAAAAACATGGTGGGTAGAAAACATGGTGGGAAATGGAGAAATTGCTCAAAACAAGCAATTTCTCCTTTTCCCACAATGTTTTCTACCCTATCAGAGCATTATTTTCCAATTTCAACACATTTTTGAATGTTGTCTGCAAACTCTTTCAACTTGGGACAGTCCGAAAATTGGGCGTTTGGTAAGGGTTAACCAGCGACACTGGTAGGGAACAAACCTGAGACCCGTGGTTATAAGTCAACCACATTAACCACTGGGTCGGCCATGCAGGACCCAAAACATGAGAGAAAAACAGACTTTGCGATACTCTGAGAGCCCAAGTTGGACGGAACTGAGCACTTTCTTCTTTATCTATTTAAAAATCTGTCAGACCAAAGTGGGTCTCTGTCAGACCTCTGGGATTTCAGTCAGTCAAGGGCCTAGATCCTACGAAGTTTCGTAAAGTCTGGGCAAATCAATCATGTCAAATTGACTTCATTTAGCACCAGAATGACAACAAGACTGTTGGTGGGCCTGATTTAATTGCAACTGACTGTACTTATAAAAACATTTTTTTGTGACAATTATATCTGTTTGACCAATGCGGCCAGAATGATGTATCGGTCATCGTTCAAATAGGTCCAGTGTCCTTAATGACTGGGCAATGACCAATGATGACCATGTTAAACTATGTCCACAGGTAAAACGAAAGATTTTTTTGCCAAATTTTACTTTATTCTTTCCTTTTATCTACTATTGGCCATCTTCCATGGCATGGCATTTAAGGCAATTAGCATTAGCACCTCGTTTATCCAAGTTTAAGTTCATCTGGTGTCAACTCAATTAGTTCTCTAGCTACCCTTTCCCCATGTTGTATAGTGAAATGTAGCAGATGGGATTAAATCATATCATAATTGCTTTTTCAGTTTGCATGGTGTTTAACATCTTGAAAAGTTTTCAGTTATGTTATGTCTTTCCTGGATCCACCAGTACAAACAATTAAGGCGAGGGCTCTGAAGTGACTTGCCAAAGCGCACAAAACCAGAGGTGTTAGTGGGGCTCAAACTCAGGTCCCCTGAGAGCTAAGTCCGCCACCAAGCAACACAGGATCCCTTGTTGTTTTTTCAGAAAAGTTTATATATGTTACCATGGGGACAAAAGAAGCATATGTACATTTTTTTCCTTTGCAACTTTTAAGCTAATTAAGTTTGCCATCTGATGTTGTATCTAATTATGTACAAGTCGCACAATTCACGAAAAGCAAATCTGATGAAATGAGTTAATGAGGAATGAAAATAGTACTCTTAAACTATATAGTCTGGTCAGATGTAAGAAGGACTAGTGTCAGGCTGGACATTGGCCAAAAGTGACCACAAAAATCCACTTAATATCACATTGACCATCCAAATACTGACATGGTTTTAGAGAAGGTCCATCAAGCAATGTGATCGGTAACATTTACTAATTTACACAAAATTCTATGCTTTTTTAAGACAACCTTTCCACTATCATGCATGATGCCCACAGATTTTTTTCTTATGATCTTAACTATTTATAATATGGGCCTACGTTATAGGCAATAAGAAACTCCTTCCAAAACTATGAAGTCTCTCCTATGAGACCATAAAAGTTCTTGGGCATGTTTGAATGAATTAATAGATTGCATCTTTGCTATATATCATGATGGCTCTTGAAAGAAAAAAGAACCATGCAACCATCAACTTCTCCTATTGACTCAATGGTTTTTGCTCTATTGTCACAACAACAACAGTATTATTTTTTCACTCTGTATCAAATATCAAGTTGCTTCTAATTTGGACAAGATACAAACTTTAAATGAAGAATTTCTTATTTATTTCTTAAGTTGGGTTTTACATATCATCAACATTATATATCGGTTATGTTGTGATGCCCGACTCTTAGTGATGGAGCTAGGAAGACCCCCATACTCAACTGCCCATAAGGGCTGGTAAAGGCGGGTAGAACCATCGACATTCCATAGGTCAGTCCGAAGACAGCCTCTTCTGAAATGGGTTTAAGCATGAAGCCTAGATATCCTCATTTACAGAACCAAATGCGAACACCATAATGGTGAATATATAAGATAGGCCAGATTAAAGGTTTATGGTAATAAAAAGGACATCAGCCTGAATTTTGAGTAAGTCTCCTTTTCAACTTGCACTTTAAAGGTGAAACACCCCTTCCCAGCTTGAACAAATATGGTAAAAATGTCAACGATCTATACATACATAGTCTAAACCCTTTACTCTCAGGTATATGCATCAGAGAGATATACGATAGAGGATATATCAGTCTTTCACTGGGGTCCAAAACACCTAGCAAACCAGTGGCTTTTATTTCTAATTAATTCATACACAATGTTTCACTAAATTAAGTGGACAATTCCTATGTTGCCAGCACCAATTAGAATCACATTCCTGATACGATGCTAGCAAGTACACACAATATAGAGTTGGAAAAGGCAATAAAAAGGTTAGGTTTGGGCTCGTTATGAGCAACTTCTCGTTTTCCCACAATGTATTCCAGAGTCGTCTGCAACAAATTGATAAAATGCCGTCATTGTTTGGTAATGGCTTTAAGAAAATATTAGGATGCTTCTTGTCAGCTTCTACCCACTTTTAAAGTTTGATATGACGGGAGATATTGCCCAATACAAAGAGTTCTCAATAAATTTCGATCGTGTCAAATTATTTTGACTATGTAACCCACTTCTAGACGCCATCACTTACTCAGCGTTTTCTGTTTCTCTCCTTTGGCTGTATATGGATGAAGTAACTAGGATTTCAGTAGCTCTTATTACACACCATTATCATGCAATCAGATCTTTTGCATACCAGTGTAAAAAGGAGTTGTACATTAAAGTCAAATATTTCAACGGCAATTCAAGATTCACATTGTATTCTAACCCTTTATCAAATGATTCTTCTATATTGTGAAATACAGTGGGTTAAACGCAAATAGTCTTAATGTCCTACGTAAGGTTTTCCTTTTTGGGGGGAAGGTGGGGGATGGCGGGTGATTAAACGTCATTTTCAACAATTTTGTGGTCATATGATGGCAATAGAAATTTTATTCATTATTCCTGTCTATCAAAAGTATCTTGTCAAAGAACACTTCAAAATAAAATAGTTCCGTTCAAACTTATTCATTTTCGATTGATGGATTGTGAAAGAATACATAACCAGTACTCGCACAGATTTATGTCTTAGTCTTTTCACCTTGCCATTTACTGGGATTTAACCAAGTAGCCCTGGTACCAGAGACCGACCTTCTACCAATGTATTTTGAAATAATTATTGGCTGCAATCAGGCATCAATTCAGGGAAGAGTGGATTCAAATCCCTAATACTTGGCAACAAAGCCATCAGTTATAGACAATTAAACCATCTTCATCAAACTCTGAGGTATGGAGACAGTGCTCATCTCTAATACAGTGCTCCAGATAGTATCCGTACATCCATACTGTACGACAAGATTGTTGGCACATATGGATAGAGATTTGCGTCCAAACATACATGTTTGGGTCATTTTTTGTATGTATGGATCCCTTGCCAAAAATGTCAAAATTCCGAAAATCATAAATCAAAAAGAGGAAAGAGATCACTTCAAGCTTATCGACAAGTTAATGTGAATGACCATTTAGTAACAATCTTAAAACCACTATATAAGTGGATTCTGCGGGTCGACAGGCAGGAACATCTTATATATAGCAAGACATTGTAAAGTATCACTGTTACAAGCAATTTTTCCTTTTCCCACAATGTTTTCCAGAGTCCTCTTCAACAAACTGGTCAAATGTCGTTATTGTTTGGTAATGGGTTAACCCCTCAAACTAATATTTAGAGCGAGACATTGAACAGTATCACTTTCTTAACAGCCTTTCACCCTAGGGTTATTGATTCAAACAGGTTTTTAGTTAGAAAAACATTAATCTTTATTCAGTACAGGGGACATGAGTGTGTTGACTTAGGTCTGTTTTCACTGAAATCAATTACCCTGTGTACACGCAGGTGAAAAGGTAGTCTGTGGCCAAAGTGATGTACAGTAAAACTTGTGTTAAGAGGCCAGCCTATGGGACAGCGTAAATTGGCTGTTTAAGACAGGTTGGCTGCTTAACACAAATTTATTTACACTATAAATCTAACAATGGGACTTTTTGCAGTGGCTGTTTAAGGCAGGTTGGCTGCTTAAAAGGGTGGCTGCTCAACACAAGTTAGACTCTACCTTTAAACTGCTAGTTTTTCTCCAATACAAATTGATCATGTTTTAGCTATATGTCTGATTCACTAAGTTCAGATCAAACTTCACTTATACCCAGAATCTATAGCTTTACAATTCTAAATCGGCGCTACTTTTTTTGGACATGGGGCAAGTTTTTGTAAGTTACTTCTCCTCATTTCCTTGTAGTAGCATAGAGGGAGTTGAATTGAAAGACCAGAATAAACTACATTATTTTCAAAATATTCAAGGTAGAAATTGAAAACATAAAGAATGAAATTTTCAAAATACTTTAGCAACTACAATTCAGCATGAAGACGCTCCTAATCAAAATCTTCCATCAAGGGTAAATCATTCCTTTACCAAATACCAAATTTTTTTACTGTCCCAAATTACAGACAACATTTCAAAATGTGATGAAATTGAAAAATAACCTTCTGATAGGGCAAAAAACATTGTGGGAAAAGGGAGAAATTGCTCATTACGAGCAATTTCTCCTTTTCCAATAAATGTTTTCCATAGTTTTCTGCGGGTCAAACTGGTCAATAGTCATCATTGTTTGGTAATGGGTTAAAGGAAGTGGGTAAAGAGCTGCACATGTCCATGCATATAATAGAAGCAGTGTCATACACCACTGGACACATACGATTAACCCTATCCATGTGCCAGACATATAACTTGAATATCTGTTTAAGTTTGCAGCAGTCTTACAAGTTATCAATCAAGCCAATTAAAGTAACAATAAGTTATCAAAGTCAAGAATCAAAGTAACTAACTGGTAACTATTCAAATCTTGAAATCTTTGTGTTCAAAGAAGAATTCATATAAAAAGAATTGTTTCTGATCAAACAATACAAATTGGTGCCAAGGTAATTAAGGCATTTCATTAATTCAAAGGGTCAAATGCATTTCAATGCATAGGGTGTTGAATTCATTATTTAAGTATAGGGGTGTTCAATGTGCGCATTTTGGCGTTGGTTTTTACTAAAATTAAATTTTTGTGTCATCTGCTTTCCAAAACCTAAATATCTGCTTCATTTCAATGAGGAAAGATACTCCGGAGTAGCAAACAGGTTATATCACAGGCCAGTCGCCAATATACTTGGCGGCTGGCCTGTGATCTTACCTGTGTGCATAAGCATGAAGTCTGCTCCAGCACTATAAGGGTTAAGCCTTTTGACAGCTCATGCACTCATTCTTATGAATGCAGATTGTGGAGAACAGCATGCAAATAAACCCCTGATCTGAATTATAATTCCTAGGAGTCTTAATGACAAAACCGTTTCATCAGCAATATCCAATAAATGATCACTTGACCCTTTGCTTTTAATACACAAAACTTTAACTCTGTTCCTAATCAATACTACAGAGTCATGCATTGGACCCCGCATTGTGAAGCAAGTTCTTACATTTTATATGATTCACTCATGGTTCAGTTTCCTGCATTCTTGCATATCCAGTACTTACCAAGAAAGCGGATAAGTGATAGGTCGTAAAATGGACCACTTCTACTCATGGGATATGAACCGTCGACCCTCATGCCCAAAGGCCAATAATCTTTCGCTAAACCACTGTAAGTCTTTCCCTATTTTGAAACTTGTAACTGCTAAAATTGAAAATAATAGCATTCTACCAAAAAATACTCTCTCTTTATTTGTTAGTGTTAATGCTGTGCCAACAACTATCCAGTTATGTTACGGCTTTTCTGGATCAACCAGCACTATGTTTGTATGGTGTTTTATGTTGTATCAACATTTTTCAGTTATGTAACCGCTTTCCTGGATCCACCAGTACTATAGGCTATAGGGCTCTGAAGTGACTTGCCAAAGGACACTTCCACGAAACCAGAAGGATCAATGGGGCTTGAACTCGGGACCTGTGAGTTCTAAGTTCGCCAACTTAACCACTGGGCCATGAAGGACTCATCACTCTTTTTATAAAACTTGGTTGAAACCATTGTCACTAAAGTATAAATTGCTCAGTAGGAGCAAATTCATGCTTTTGATACAGTAACATCTATACACTTCTGCAGCAGATGCCGTAAAAGACGTTTTATGGAGTAAGGGGAAAAAAACAGATATTCGTACATGTACAATTTTTACTCGATTCATGGTGTAATACAATTCACGGTATAATACGATCCAACATCATAAACAGATACTGGCTTACCCAAGGGTATTATATTTTATTGTATTCGAGATTATGCGCCCCTTCTCATTTCCATATGCTATTTCGGGACATAATTCTGTTTGTTATGTACAAGACTATAGCAAGTCCCTATATGTTTTGTGAATGACTTGTTTTGGTCTTGCTCTAAACACTCTATATTGGGACATTATACATTATATCACTGTACTCTATTCCCACCCTTTTTTCCTATTAAAGTCTCCATATCCAGGTATTTAACCCTTTACCAAACGCCAAGTTTTTGACTGTCCCTAATTGAAAGAGTTTGCAAACGACATTTCAAAACGTGATGAAATTGGAAAGTAATCTTCTGATAGCGAAGAAAACATTGTGGGAAAAGGAGAAATTGCTCGTTAAGAGAATATATCTCCTTTTCCCACTGTGTTTTCTGGAATCGTCTGCAACAAAGTGATTAAATGCTATTGTTGTTTGGTAATGAGTTAAACAGAATCTAAAAGGATATAGTTTACAAAAATGTATGATTTAGTTATAATATATAATAACATGCCAGTGCATGTTTGTTCAATTAAAGCAAACCATGTGAAATAATAATATCAATATCATTTATGAAAATAGAATGGAAAAGATGAAAAGGGGATGAAATGCTTTCATCTATGCAGTTTAAAAAATGATACTATCAAAAATACAGGATTTAAAGCACCTTTACCAAATCCATGTCTAAACTGCTTTTCAAGCAATGAATATTATTGATGACATTGCAGCAAAAGCAGAATTTGCCTAGCATATGCTGATTTGTTTTCCAAATGTATGATCGGTTTCAAAGTTAAATTATTGAAACACAAAAGCATGTAACATTAAGGAATTAATGTGGAAAAATGAAATAATTTTTTAGTTGTGTGAAGGGAGACAAAATACATTAAACATGATTTTGATTTGTTATTTAATTCACATGCAGTAGGTAAACATGTCATTTGAAAGAGATTTTTAACAAACTTTTTAATCACATAATATACAAGACATCTAGTTAGTTACACATTTTTCTATAAAACTACTTGTTTATATGGGGTTTCATGCCATGTCAACGGTATTTCAGTTATTCTACCACTTTCCTGGATTTCACCAGTATTAGACAGGACTCTGCAGTGTCTTGCCAAAGGACACTCACACAGGAAAGCAGATGACACACAAATCTATTTTTAGAAATTACTCAGGGTTTTAAGGGTTAAAGACTTCCTCTGAAGCAATGACAGTATGCGCAAACGAAGGCAATTACACTCTTTTCTCATTACCCCCTGCTTTCATCTGCTTTCCAAAACATTAAATATCTGTTTAAAAAATAATTTTGAGGAGGAAAGATTTCAGAGAAGCAAACAGGTTAGACCACAGCCCAACCGCTAATTTAATTGGCGGCTGGCCTGGATCTAACCTGTTTATATTGCAAAGTCGGTTCCAGCACTATAAGGGTTAATTGTACATCTCTTATTGGAGTATGCATCAACAATTCAAATGTTGAAATATTTTTTTGATAAGCTGACTAATTTGGGGTTAGATAGGGTAATGTTACAAGCTGGTATTTCATGACATGATGTTTATCTCTTATCATCTACATCCTCAAGTTTTGGAACACTCTAATTGACAATTGCAATAAAATCAGGAAGTGGAAAATATATATACATGTCAAAAATGAGCGGGAAACAACACTTAATCTTCATTAAAATTCAAAAGCCATATATGTAGGGATAATTTTACATGGCATTTCACTCATAGTCTTAAAAAAAATCTCTTAGTTTTCACTCATTTTTGTTTCTTTGCTACATAAAAGCCCATTGACTTTAAGATTTGAGTCCTAAAAAATCATTTGTACCAATTGAAAAATTATTAATGCATGTGCAAATGATAGAAGAATTTTTAGCTTAGTATTGATTTAAGTAAAAAAACTTTAACACTGAATGAAAACCCAGATTCATGTTTCAGTTTGTATGGTGTATTTATAAATATTAATGCTGTACCAACAATATATTTTTCAGTTATCTTTAATGGCTTAATTTCCTGGATCAAGCAGTACTAGGCAAGGGCTCTGGACTGACACTGTCATGCCATTTTTTAAGGTCACTCCCATGTAACCTGAGGTGTCGGTTGGGCTCAAACCCTGGACCCCTGGATTTCCAAGTTCACCAACCCAGGACCCCTCATAATTCAGTAATAATACTCATGAAAACCTTCTGCTGATGCTTTGAATTTGGACAAGTCCCAATTGCCTATTTAACGAAATGAATTCCTTTGGGAACCCTAAAAAGCCTTTAAGTCTACGTATCCGGAACAATTACGATCCCCATGGATCAATCATCCACATTATTACATTATCTTGATTGTCCGTCAAATTGACTATACAATGACAGTAAAACCAGGACATTCCTTTTTTACAGGATAATCTCCGACTTATTCAAGAGTACATTAGAGGGTGTATCCTGTCAAGAACCCCAGGATTAGAGAGGGACTTTGTAGTGCCCGAGATAAACACATTGACTTATTCAAAGGTCTCGCTGGGACTCGAGAGGGAAAAACAGCTGATCCATGGTGCAGGGTTTTCCCTAGTCCTTATATAGAACCCTGGGTAATTAATAGTTTAGAAAAAGAAAAAAGGACCTAGCTTGGGATGCATCTTATCTGGACCTCTGAGAAGCAAATAATTGTTAGCCCTTAGAATGCTGGTTTTTTTTTCTTCTAAAAATAGATTTGTACATTGTCTGCTTTCCAAAACCTTAAGTATCAGCTTAATTTTGATGAGGAAAGATACTCAGAATAACAAACAGGTTAGATCACAGGCCAGCTGCCAATTTACTTGGCGGCTGGCCTGTGATCCAGCCTGTTTGCATAAGCATAAAGTTAGTTCCAGCACTATAAGGAAATGTTTCAGAGTAGCAAACAGGTTAGATCACAGGCCAACTTGAAATCACATGGCCCCTCTCCGCGTGGGTTCAAATCCTGAGAGGGATATGGATTTTCATGAGAGGTAGTCTCCCGACTGACTAACGGAATGCCGATGGTTCTACCCGCCTCGACCAGCCCTTGTGGGCAGTTGAGTATGGGGTCTTCCTCCATCATTAAGAGTTGGGCATTGCTAAATAACTGAAATAATGTTGATGTGATGGAAAACCCATATAAAAAAAACAAAAAACACACAGGCCAGCCGCATGAATGAATGCAACTATATTGAAGGATTTTTTAGTAAATCAGAGGGTTAAGGCATTAGGAATCTTGTTTTTGTGACAATTATTATGCAATTAAGTCCTATATGATATATTGCATCATCTTGCATAAGATGTGATGCAACTAAATGTGATTAATGATATTTGCAAACCTTACCATATGGTTGATTTCATATTTCATAAGGTTTCAGTATATGTGTGATGAAGGGAGAGAGTTCAGACCTAATTAAGCCAATTTATAGGTTGATAGTTTTGTATTATACATAGGTTTAATGCTATACTATAGTAAGTACTTCATAATTATGAAGCACTTACTATAGTCTTGCCTTGAACCCTCAATATGTGATCTTGCTTTCAGTAACCATTATAAAAGGAGACACTATCACGGCATATATGACAACTTACGGCATATATGACAACTCACGGCATATATGACAACTTACGGCATATATGACAACTTACGGCATATATGACAACTTACGGCATATATGACAACTTACGGCATATATGACAACTTACGGCATATATGACAACTTACGGCATATATGACAACTCACGGCATATATGACAACTTACAGCTTGCTTCCAGCACCTGTCATTCAAAAAGCTTCTGTGGGAGCTTTCTGATTGATTTGCATACGGTTTCAAACAGTTTCAAAAAGCCTCAGCCTGAATTTATTTTTTCACACTGTTTACGAGTGTAGACTTAAAACAGGATTTCAATCCTGATCTTGATTTCAATACATGATGTTTGCCCAATCTATTTCATATAAAACTTAATCCACCAGTTGCGTGCTGCATTATAGGGATGACAAAATCCGATTTTGATTTACTTGTCCGTAAATGCCAAATGTTTTTCGTCACTTGTCTGTATAATGGTTATATGAAGTAAATTTCAGTATAAATTAATTCACTTGTCTTTTAAGGCTTTTGGAAAGGCTGGGCAACAATTGATTTCGCTACCCCTGTATCATTACTTAAAAAACACTGAACATTTCATTTTGCCAATGGCAAAGGTTTGAATAACTCATTTTTCAAAATAAATGTTAACAACTAATGGTAAGTTGAAATGTATTTGCACCATTTAACAAAATTAATGAGCCGGTACAAGGTTTAACACATGAACACGAGTTTCATGTAAAGTGTAAAGATGTTGAAAGGGGCTTCATGCATGATGAGGTATAGGCTTTCATATGGTCATCAAACTTTGTGACCCCTTGTACGGATTTATGGTTGATTTACGAGAAGAAAATTTGAATTTCGGCATTGAAATGTCACTATGGAGTAGGGTTAAGAGCTTATTTGTAAAGCCTCAGTGATCATCTGGCCTCACAATCTCTTCATGAAAGTTGAGATAATTCTGATGGATTGGTTTGATGCAAGACTATGGGAAGTGCTTCTTGTTTGTCAAGGATTTAATATAGTTTCGCACTGAACTCCGTTTTCATTCGGCTCACTTTTTTACATGATAGCTAAGGTCTCTAATTTGGCCTTTGTGCTTAGGTGTGCTAAAAAAAGAAAAGGAAAAGAAAGTGTAAGGGTTTAGGGAACCAATACCCCTGACCATCTGTACAAAGCCACTAGAGGTGACTTAAAACTGTTGAATTGTCACCTAGTTTGTCACTTTTCCCCCAATAGATCCGGTTTAACAATGCCCAATGACACAGGAATAACTTCACGGCCTTTTGAATAAACGTCCGTTTTTGACAGACATTCACCACGGATACCAATTCTCACCTTATGGTGTTGGAAGGTCAACCTCAGTTTTATATTCATTGATTTAAAGATTTTACCTCTAAACCACCTGCATTTGTTCAAACAAGGGAAACCATTGAGGCAAAAGAAACAGATTTTTTCCTGAAAACGTTTCCAAAGGTAGCCTTCTAGCAAACGGCATATCAAACTGCCTGTATATAAGAAAAGCTTGAGTTATTTCATTTAAAGAAAGCAAAGGAAATATAAGTGATTCTTCAGGAACTCTATTTTGGACAATTTATTTTACCTTAGATGAAGAATGACCAATTCACATCTTCAATCTTATTCTGTAATTGATACTAATTGAAAACCTTCATCATTTGTTTAACTAAGACTAAAAATTACCACAAAAGAAGAAATGTCTTGTGAAAAATTGGAAGGATCGAGTCAAAGTTGGAAAGGATCTTTTAGTGTAGGCTGTTAAAGTGCAAAAACTGACAGAGGAATGAGTCAATTTACCCCTCTTTCCAACTATGCTATATGCTATCTGTAGCAATTTACTCAATAAGAACCACTGTGATGAAAGAAGAAAATTCTCTTCAAGAGCAATTCCTCTAAAGTCAAAATGGTTCCCAAAGTAAAATGAAAATGTTCATACTGATTTTCTAATTAGTCATATATATGCTCATACTTTATGGTGAGCTCAATTTAAATCAGTCACAAAATGCGGGGACAGGGTTAGGTATCGGTAATGATCAATTAATGATTTAAGTTGATTGTTATAAACTGTGACAGTGTTTCCCATTTCCCCTGACCTTTTATCAATAGGGGAAATGACGGATGCTTTGTTCAGCTGACTCAACAAGCCAACATGCAGAGTTCCTTAATCATGATGAGTGTAATACCTTGTCCTTCGTTATATATCTCCCCTCTCCACGTGTTTTTTCATAGAAAAAAAAATCTACAAGTTAAAATAAAATGTTGTTGAAACTATACAGTTTTTGTTTCGTTGTTTGATATACAATTAATACTAGTGATTGGAAGAATAATAACTCAGGAAGCATCAATGTATTGAAGTATGTACAGTTTTAATATAAATTATGCGCTTGATCTCATAAGTGAAAGAAAACTGTAACACAACAGTTACTGTAAAATTGTTGACAAAGTGTAAAATGTCATATAAAGAACTTGTACAAATTAAAAGGAATTAACAGTAAACAACAATTAAGAAGTACAGAAATTAACATTTCCTTCATGATATTAGTATCTTGGGTGTCTTAGTAACCCAATATCATAAAGCAAAATGTTTTCCGTACTTCTTAATTTCTTACTATCCTAGGGCTCTGAAAAGTCTTGCCAAAGGATCCTCCCACCAGAAAACCGGTAGGGCCTAAACCCAAGACTCCCAGAGTTCAAGCCAATTAATATTTCTCATGTCATCAAATGATCCCGGGAGATCTTTACAAACAGATAGGACGAGTGTTAATAATTATTCAAGACTATAATAAATCTGATCACACCGATAACAACGAGATCCAATTCAAAAGTCATTGATCTCATCATAAAGCTAATTAATGAATTGACTAACCCATAGCTTCTTCAAGAGTCGCGAAGTCTGAATTTGATTTACTTCTCACACGGAATTTCTCTTTTTGTCACAATGGTTTTGAAAAATGTTCTAAGCCCCAGGTCCTAAATTCAAATCTGAATCGGCATGGAGAAATGGGTTAACCCATTACCAAACAATAACGCCATTTAACCACTTTGTTGCAGAACACTCTGGAAAACATTGCGGAACGAGCAATTTCTCCCTTTCCCATAATGTTTTCTGCCCTATCAGAAGATTGTTTTTTTCCAATTACATCACATTTTGAAATGTCGTCTGCAAACTCCTTCAATTTCGGACAGTCTAAAAAGTTGGCATTATGAAGGATTTGATCGACAGAACAATCCTAATGAGATTGATACAGGGAGTGTGACATAACATAATCTCAATGGCCTGTCAATGAACGGATTTGCAAAATTAATTTCCTCTGGAGAATTAGTCATTGTAAACAGCATGGGGTGTATATCTTATCTCTCTTTTCGTTGTTCATATGAGATTTAAAACAATGTTTATAGACACTTTTTCAGTTTGAGGGTTGAACACAAGACTATAGCAAGTGCTTCATGTTTGTGGAGCACTTATTACTATAGTCTTGCATTGAATCCTCGAAAACTTACCGTTACGGTATGGCTTTCCTGTGTGTGGAGTTAAGCGCGGTATCAACAATTTTTCAGTTATGTTATGTTACAGCAACTGGACGCACATGTGCTAGGCCATGGGATCTGAAGTGTCTTGCCAAAGGAAACCAGAGGTACCGTTGGGGCTCAAACCTTTGACCCACAAGTTATAAGTTTGCCATCATTTGGTCTCACAAAACCCAGAATAGGAAGAGAGCGCTGCATTTTCCTGAATACCTTGAAAATCTCAACAATTATTTGGTCAAATTTTCTCTCTCTTTTTTCTAAAATTGCCATAAGATAAGAATGAGTTTTCAGGCTACACCAGGTCACTCCAAGGACAAAAAAAAATGCTAGCAATGACTTCTCTCAATGGCATTATGGGTAATGGTGACAGTCGGACAATCAATCGTATCTACTCGGCAATCCCCGTAACAAGTCAGTAGATATACCTTGTAAGCAGTACATGAATACAACAGAAATCCTGGGGTAATTCGCCTTATTTCCGGCGGATAACGCAAAATGCACACAGGCACTAAATATGTATTTGAATACACACAAATTGGTTATATATCACAATTGAATGTTTTTTTTACCCTTTCCATTAAAGATGATCATATCAACACATCTTTGTTTCATATTTTGTCAATCGGCTCTTTTCGGCAATCCCCGGCTTGTGCCAGGGATTTCCGAGTAGATACGATTGCAAACGGACATGCCCTTCGTTGCTGACCTTCTTTCAAAAATGGCTCCCCATTACCTCCGAGGTTATTTTAAGAAATGGCTGAGGTGTTCCGAATGTCGGACAATGACTTGAAAATGCAAAATTAGCATAAGAAGTACCCAAAGCTACCTGAGAATGTACAGTAAGGCTTTGACTAACAAAGATTGTACAGTTAATTGGGCTTGACTTTCACAGGAAGATGACAAGCAATGTTTCACAATGCATGTTCATCAGTAATACTGGCCCCATTCCAAGACAGCTGTTTGCTGGTGTAATTGACATTCAGGTCCGTCAAAAGGCTCATTTCTTATGCTATAACTTCTTTAATTAATCTTCTATAGCCTGTATTGTGGATAATCATTGGAATTGCCTGTCTCATGATGACGTTTCTGGCGAGGGTTCAATGCAATACGATAGTAAGTGCTTCATGTTTATGAAGCACTTACTATAGTCTTGCATCGAACCCTCGGTATGTTGTATAGGTTCTGAAATATATCATGTATACTATATATACAATAAGTTAAGGGACCCGAACTCTTAATGAAAGCAAGAACAAATCAAAATGCCAGATTGTGCAAGAGAATTATGCTTAAAGAAGACTGAAATGTTTGTACTTTCTAGGTTTACTTTAAAACACAACAAGTCAACAGTTCAATGCAATACTATAGTAAGTGCTTCATGTTTATGAAGCACTTACTATAGTCTTGCGCTGAACCTTTGAAGTGCCAAAGAAATGCATCTATAGCTTTGCAGAGAACAACCCAATTGGTATAACATTAGTAAATTCATAGATAAAGCTAATAGCAGACGCAATAATCATATTGTAATTAACCAATAATTCATAACTACCAAGTATTCTGGCATTTAGTTTTACATTTACTTTCATCTTTCTATTGTATTCTGTGATTCTTTTTCATTACAAAATCACATTTTTCTCATTTTTATGTTTGTACTGCCATGTTTATGCATTTTTATGCATTTCTATGCATTTATATGTTGCATTCATGTTTGACAACAAACTATGTTCAGTTTATATGTCAATAAACTATTTGAAACTTGGGTATACATACTAATGTGACCTGACCCTGACTCTGGCTGTCTTAGATCAGGTTAAAAAGGCAAGATTGTGCATGATTGCAAAGACTTTTTTCACATCTTCTTAAGATGCAAATTAGGTGTCAAAACTAGTTCCGATTTATGGAAATAATGATTAAAAGGCAACCAGTGTGCATTTAAAACATTAGATCTGAAAAAAAGCTTTGGGAATGATTAGTTCTATCCTTGTGACAAGTCATCTCTTTATATCCCTTCAAAAGTTCAAAATTTCAAAGACCAGTGTTGTACAGTCTAACTTGTGTTAAGCAACCACCCTTTTAAGCAGCCAACCTGTCTTAAACAGCCAATTTACTCTGTCCCATAGGCTGGCCTCTTATCACAAGTTTGACTGTATATCTTGGACGAAGAACAAGGTCTTCCAATAGTTATGAGTTATTACCAAAACACCCAAAGTCATAAATGTATCCAAATTAAAAGACAACAAAAAAAGCATAAAAACATACAATTTTTGTTATATTTTGTCACGAAAGTTTCTTAATGCTTATGCAGCAGATCAATGCGTCACAGCGAAGTATTAAAGATTGATGGTGAAGGGTATAAAGTACAGCAGAGAATCAATTTCAGTCTGAATACCATGCTTAATGCCTGATTAGGCCCAGACATGGGCACCATGCAATGATTCAGGGCTCTGTCTCTATTTGAACCAAGTCCCTCATATGGTAGCATTCAGTGGTTTCTTTCCTTATATCTACGAGGGTTCAATGCAATACTATAGTAAGTGCTTCATAAACATAAAGCACTTACTATAGTATTGCATTGAACCCTCAATATGTTTGGAACCATAAATCTGACCCTTTCCCAGTCAACAAGCCTGCTATATATTAAGGAATGCTCATGCCTGAAAATCATTACTTGAAGCCTCAATTTAAACATCTTCCATATGAGCAAAGAAGGAAAATTAAAAATCTCAAAGCTTGAAATCTGAGAACAAGGCCTGAAAATTAGCAGGCCTGAATCAAATTAACTGACTATTTTTCTCAATTTCCCAATAAAGCTTATGTTTGAATTTATTTATTCCAGAAAATTTTCAAATTTTAGAGAAAACGCTGTGATTATTCTAAATTTGTTCCCTACCGGACCCATTCCTAAGATTTACAAAAAATTGCTGGTATTACGGTCACACATTTTAATGTATCTATACTTAGAAGAAAATGGAAGAGAATATTGTGTCATAAAATAAAAATGCTCATTCCCAGGGCTCAACCTAAACTTATATTTATGAGTCACTTGCTCCTTTGGGTAAGGTGCTGGAAACATGATGTGTCGAACAAGACCCCACTCTTATCTCTAACTTGGCCAAACGTTTCATATAATCTTCCACTCGTATGAACTAATACATGAATCATAAATAATAATGTATGGCATAACGGGCTACTGCAGCTTAAGTTCGGTACATTCATTAAGCACCGTATTCAGATTGAAATTGATTCTCTCTTAGATGCACAAGTTTACATGAAGGCCAAAGGGTTAACCCATTACCAAACAATAACGACATTAGACCACATTGTTGCAGACGACTCTGGAAAACATTGTGGGAAAAGGAGAAATTGCTCGTCACTCGTGACGAGCAATTCCTCCGTTTCCCACAATGTTTTCTGCCCTATCTGACGATTGTTTTTCAATTTCATCACATTTTGAAATGTTGTCTGCAAACCTCTTTGAATTTGGGATAGTCGAAAGGTTGGCGTTTGGTAAAGGGTTAAACATTGCAGTGCATGCACTCATGCGCTATATGGATTTGAAAAGCTAGACCTGCAGGCTAGGGGAAATTGATACCAATAGCTGAAGTCCAGATAATACTTGTATTTCAATGCTTAATTCATTACTTCTTTTCTAAATCCTATTTGGTTGGTACTTATTAGAATCGTCTCGAGGAGACGATTCTTATAAGTACCTACAAAATAGGATTTATCCACTAATATTTGAAAGATTTCATGTATAAAACCCTTACAGGTTCCATTATCTAAGGCCACTGTATGACTCAATGTCTGTCTCTTTCATAATGCACGAACCATGCAAATCATGTAATTGAATTCCCTAGAACTTCTGCCTGGCTTCTAAATATCGATACCACAGCATGAAACGGTGGAAACTATTGAGACTTTTGCAGACAGTATTAGTTTGAGTAGTTGATTTTCTACGTTTCATAAATGTATTCTAGCACATTTCACCTCGCCTAATGGGGATCAAACCCGGTACCCTCCATACTAATAAGGCTAATGCCGTACCACTGCACCATTGTCACCCACCTGAAACAATGTTGAGACAATGTAAAAACCCCATAATAATAACAATGATAATAATAATTGGCCAGTCACCAAACATAGGTTACACCCTCTCAAGGTAATAATTTACAACCACTACAAAAATGCAGTAATTTCAATAATACAACTTTGTGGTACAATACAAACATTTAAATTGCTTTGCCCTTCAACATTCCATAATGTTTGAACAATTGACTATAGATCATTATCTTTGTTGAATGATTTAAGCAGTAACACCTTGAGAACTTTTTTTGAAGGAATTCAATATGATAGCATCCATAAAATTAAGTACAATTAAAATAATTTTGACAACTAAAGTAAAAGAAAAGGAGAAATAACTTAGTACAATTTGAACTGCTTGTGCCTTGGGTCTCTACAATGTGTATCAATTTAGGAGAGGTTTTAGAACAAAGGGACAGATCACTAGCAAAGACAATACATTGACATCCCATCAATTACTGACCACATCTTACATTCACACAGAATGTTTTCACTAAATGAATCAAAATCTCTTATTTAGATACTCATACATCATATTACAACACAGCAAAGAAACAAATAGTTTCCGCCCCAACTGATGTATACCGCGATCGAACGACCAAAGTGCACAACTCGAGAATGAGCTTCAAAAGGCGATTTATTCATATTCTACCTTTATGAACTTCTAGAACATCAATATTTGTTGAAGCAACAGCAAACAGCAGTTAGAGGGTTCAGTGCAAGACTATAGTAAGTGCTTCACATACGTGCAGCACTTACTATAGTATTGCACTGAACCCTTGAGTTATGAATTGAAGGTGTATCAAATAGTATATTCATGATTTCAGATAGAAGTCATTATGATAAATTGCTAATTGACAACAATTAATCCTTTTGAATCATCAGTTTCTAAAGCACTCCATACCATATATGTGTGGTAAATTGAGGCATTAAGATGGAGACTGAGTGATAAGAGTATCAAGATAGTGAACGAAGAATAAAGAAGTAACATCCAAACAGCCATTTACCCTTAGAATGATGGGTAATTTTCTTAATGAAGATTTTTGTGTTGTCTGCTTTCTAAAGCCTTAATAAAGATGCATAAGCATGAAGTCTGTTCCAGCAGTAAAAGCATTAAAACATTTCAGTTGTACAAACAACCAAGTCTGCCCTTCTATAAGGCACAATACATAAACACTGTGACAAAAGGAAGTTTTCTATCATGAGCAAGTTTAACCTTACATTATAGTCTCAATTGTTAGAATGTAAACCCAGTTTTTATGCTATTTCTGTTTCTTTTATAACCATTACTTATGATTCAAATGACATAAAAACAAGAAAAGGGTAAAAACAAAAACATTATGATTTGTCTATTTATCTTTCGGCATAATGTTTACCTTACAGAAAGGTTGTTGCAGTATCAAATCAATAAACTCTCAAAACTAAATAAATGCCAAACGAATTGTAGCCGGCCAAAAAAAAAAAATTTCAACCCTGAGTCAGACCCATTTTAGAACTATAAACAGCCAGAACATGGGCTTCAAACCTTAGTATACTGGGTAATTTTCTAAAAAAAATAATTGTGTCACCTGCTTTCCAAAAGCTTAAAAATCTGCTTAATATTGATGAGGAAAGATACGCATAGAAGCAAACAGGTTTGATCACAGTCCAGCTGCCAATTTACTTGGCGGCTGGCCTGTGATCTAACCTGTTTGCATTAACATGAAGTCGGTTGCAGCACTACAGTCAAACTTGTGTTAAGAGGCCAGCCAATAGGTATAGAACTGAGAAAATTGGCTGTTCAAGACGGGTTGGCTGCTTAACACGAATTGATGTATGCTTTTTACAAACATAACAATGGGACTTTCTGTAGTGGTTGTTAAAAGCAGGTTGGCTGCTTCAATGGATAGTTGCTTAACACAAGTTGGACTGTATAAGGGTCAAAGAAGACATATATTAATGCAAAATAGTTTTAGTAAATCCCTGTTTTTGTAGCAAAGGGTCCCTGGACCCTCGATGAAATTCTAGCTGCCCACTATGATAATAGATCCACATCACCACTGGGTCCTACAGTAATTATAGACAGCATGCAAGGAAGTTCCGGCACAGTGAACTACGCTCCCACAATACTAATTTTCAACCTTCAATCCACTAATTTCAAACAAATCACTGAAAGATTTGTCCGATCCCGCTGGGTTAATTGGACCTATTGATTAGGGGCCGTGGCATGAAGAAGGGATACAATTACTCACCAAAACAATTAGCTGATTACTGTCGCAGATACTGCAGACTGATGTATGGTAAAGACATTGTGAAATGTGCTTTTAAAGGTAGATGAAACAAGTTCAAGGCCATGCCATACCATAAATTTTATTATACAGGATGTAAATTGTTGCAAATTCAAAAGCATGATAAAAGATATTCAAAGAATGACAAATTGACTGTTTAATGTCTGTGTAGATTGCAAATAAATTCTTAAGAACAAATCTAATTTATCCATGATGATCAAATTAAATATGCACAATGATGTCCATCAACAATTTTGTATATTAATCTGATTCTTTCACACATAAACTGAGAGACTATTTAAGAAAAAAGAAACAGCTTTTTGGCAGGGGCCCATTAAGGCACCTCCCAAATTGGAAATTTCTTGGAAATTTGGGTCGTTTCAATTGTTTACAATATGGTATTTCATTATAAAAACAATGATTCAAAGGGTTTTAATCAAAGTTGTTCCACATGAGTGTCAAAAACATACTGGTTGTAAAATAATTACAATGTTTTTGCTTATAAGAGTATTGTTTACCGCCTTTCTTATCTTAATCTTCAGATCAAACTTGTATGTATTACATTACCAAACGATAACGCCATGTGACCAGTTTATTGCAGACGACTCTGGAAAACATTTTGGGGAAAGGAGAAATTGTTCTTAACGAGCAATTTCTCCTTAAATGTTTTCTGCCCAATCAGAAGATTATTTTTCGATTTTCATCACCTTTTGAAATGTCATCTGCAATCTCTTTCAATTTGGGACAGCCAATTTTATGTTTGGTAAAGGGTTAAAGACCCTGCCTTTTGTGATATCAATCAGTCTGCGGACTAATTATTCTGGGTTTGGCAATTAGAAATGAGTTACCAATTAAAAACTAATGATAATGACTTGCTAGAAAATCAATGTGTTTACCTCCACCTATTAAGTTTAAGACTTGTTTATTAAACCCAAAGACCTTATAAAACATAAAAGCAAATGGTAATTTGCAAATTGTTTGCTCGTATGGTGTTAAACATGGAGTCAACAATTTTTCAGATATGTTACAGCCTTACTGGATCCACCAGTACTAAGCTAGGGCTCCAAAGTGACTTGCCAAAGGACACTCCCACAAAAACAGAAGCATCGTTGAGGCTCGAACACAGGACCCCTTAGTCCCCCTTTAACCACTGGGCCATGCAGGACCACTCTTCTATTGTTTAGAATTTGGACCAGTCACCAATACAGAAGTGGCTAATCTATAAAAGGAACTTGACTGATTGTTCTGACCTATCTATCCATCTTAAAGTATTCAATACAGTAATTAGTCATCGGATACATCTGTGTCATTCTCACCCATTTTCCTCATTTAACCCCACAAATGAATTATAGGATAATACCCAGTGCTTTTTCTTGTTATATAACAGGGGCCAAGAATACAGGGTTTTCTTTAAGGATTGGAGTAGAAGGCCAGATGACCTCTTTAGGAGACAAAGGGTGTCTAGGGACCAGTACATCAAAATCAAATTTTACCTATTTTCACGTACCAACAATATCTTTTTTAACCATTTGACAAATTTGAGCCACTCAGAAAAAGGATTTGAGGCGGTCAAATCTGCCTACAGCAGCCTCTTATGGAAAACCCTGATAAAAGGCACCTTCACAATTAGAAATTCCTTTCAAATGATGCAGTTTTCCCAAAAATTCAAAGTGGCACCAACTATTTGGTTTCCCAACTCTACAATTTCGTATATCTGTTAAAAAGATGATATCATTAAAATTCAAATAACAAAGGAGCATTTGTGTTGAAAATACAGGGTTTCACCTTGGATACTAAAGGCGAAATAATAATTTACCATTAACAAATATATGCCAATTCTACAATTTCGGCATTAGAACTTCCTAAAATGTACAGGCCTAGGCCACTTCCACATTCTCATAAGAAAAAAAAAAGCCCTGAAGTAATTTATTCTTTTGTCACTGCTGTTTCAGTCATCTAATACATGTATACATATGCAATGAGACAATATGAATGAAAGGATAAAGAAATTTCCTGCAATGAGCCATTATGAATGAAAGAATAAAGAAAGTTCCTAGAGTAAAAGTCTGGAGATGTAAATCAGAGTATATCTGTATCTATGGCTAAGTGATATACTCTCATTTATAAGCCCTTCACCAAAGTCAAGGACATAGAATATATCAAGGGTTCGGTGCGATACTATAGTAAATGCTGCACATATGTGAAGAATTTACTAAAGTATTGCACTGAACCCTCGATATATTCTATGTCCTTGACATAGATGTCCTTGATGTATGTGAAGCATTTACTATAGTCTTGCATTGAACCCTTGATTTGTGTATATCATTGGTACGAAAAAGCCATCACTACGCACTAAGAACTGATACTTTTTTGCCATACGTAATGAGCAGTAGTATTTTTGCCACTGACTGCTGTCACCGCAGATCTCACATCAACGAGGGATATATCTTCATGCAGATCAACAGTGTTTAGCACAAACACCTGTATTCATACCTGCATGGAAATCCCATTGCTCTATATATTCCCAAAGTGCCAAGGATATGAGGCATCATTTTCTGATTTTCTTACAACTTTATTTCTCCTTTTAAGCCTCAAACTCTTCTTCTGTACCAGTTCTTCTTTGACATCAGTTTGATTTGTGAAAAAATGACATTAATTTTTCATGCAGCAAAGGGTTAACATTTATATCACAGCTCCTGAAATGGGCCCGGTTTTTTTTTTATTATAATTTGAAAACTTGAATGAAGTAAACAATTTTTATACTTCCCCTCTTTTAAATAACTTATTCAAAGCAGACGATAAGACAATATAATCACAAAATAAAAAAATAATATGTGTGAAAATGTATGAACAATGTGTTAAGGTAGAATACCTTTAATCCACCATTTTGAAACTAACTCATTCTTGTTACAAAAGAATTTGCTAATACCATGAGCAAGTTCTCATTCTATCATGTTTTCAGTTTGTCACCTATTACAAAGCCGTTAGATTTGTGTTTTCATATAGGAGAAAGGGTAAGCCTTCCGCTTCATAATTATACTAATTTCAAAAACACTTCATCAGAATGCTTTCGGAAGCAACTTATAATGACAAAAGGGTTTAATTGCTCAAGATGAGTACTTTCTCTTTTTTGCTAAAATGTTTTTTCAACCCAATTACAAAAAGAAAGTTTCAATTCCTAGCCGATGTTACTTTTGATTCAAATCTGTCGCAAAATTTGGAAATTGCAAAAATTCAAAATGAGGTAGAGGGTCGTACAATGAATTACGCTGAAGATTGCGCAATTACCCAACATTCAATGCACCGACGACATTGTAGTGCTTTGCCCGTTTTGTCACCATTTAAAAGTATGACACTATCAAGATTAAACGAAATTGTTGGCTAAAAGCCCATAAAAACAAACTCTCAAGTGCATGCATTGTAATCTTACTTTTTTTAGTTAATTGCTTGTAGAGAAATACGAATCCTGGCTCAGGCAGATATTAAGTTGACAGTTACTTTTCAAATAACACGAGAATATCATTCCTTAAAGCAAATTGACAACTGTTTGACTGAATTCGAAGATAGACATCTGCTAATGAGCTTTCAAAACAGCAGTTTTTGCTCAAATGTGTTATTTCTTAGAATTTCAAATTTAGTTATAATCATTTTCTAAATAATTATAACTATTCATGTCAAATAACCCTTTCACTCAGGATCCGAAGGTATGACTTAATCTGTTTGTTTTTGTAATTTCATTTTATTCTTTTTTTTATTCTTTTTTTTTTTAATGTCTTAAAGAACCCGTTAAGCTTAAAGCCGTTTAAATAACAATGTGACAAAAATCACCGTGCCCGTTAAAGTGAAACTTCCCTTTATTGTCTGCAAAGCAAGTGCAATCTGAAAAAGGGCTTAAACATCATGACCTTTCATTTTCTATAGAATCTGATCCTTATTTTACAAGTTATTTTCTTACCCCTTTACTAAACACCAAATAATCGACTTTCCCAAATTGAAAGAGTTTGCATGCAACATTCAAAAAGGTGGTGCAATTTGAAACCAATCTTTTGATAGGGCAGAAAACATTGTGGGAAAAGGAAAAATTGCACGATACGAGCAGTTTCTCCTTTTCCCACTATGTTTTCAAGAGTTGTCTGCAACAAATCGGTTCAATGTTAAATGGGTTAAAAGCTTTTTCAATGTCACATTCTTTGGAAATCACGATAATGACCTGAATGATAACAATGGTAACTTATATGGATAAAAAAATCCATGAGGAAGATTAAACATTGAAAGTAACATCTATTGTTTTCAAGAAGACAATGAGCACTTACTTTAGTCTTACATTGAACCATTAAAATTGTGAAAGGAACTTATATTCATGCGCTTGACTTTTCTTAACGCAGTTCAAAGCTCATCCCTATAAATTCTTTTACTCATTCTTTTCTTTTGCAGCAGAAGAAAGAATAAAGCATCATATAACCTAAATTTACTTTATTGCTTTACTTTATTCATTTTAATTTATCTAATTAAAAACATAATGCTTGTATCATTTTGTTACAATGGCTTTTTACTCATTAAAACACCGAAAATGATATCACTCAAGACATACATATACATCATTGACTGTATATATCTGACGGTTTTGGGCTAAGTTCAGAGGAATCAATACAAAACAATGATATATGATTTGGAGAATTGAGGGCTCACTAGCCCGGGTTTTCCATCAGATACAAGACCATCATTACAGGTGCACACATTAGTCCAGACACATAGGCGTAGGAGCGTTTTCAACATTGGGGGGGCCAACTTCAGATGAGGACCTGTCTAAGAATAAATGTTCCTTAACTTTTTCATGACTTTTCATGCATGTACAAATTCAATAACATTATAAGAATTAAAAGAAAGCGTATTAAAAGATGTATCTTTAATAAAAAAAAAAAAAAAAAAAAAAGGATATGTCAGGTCTCGATCTCACGCGGAAATCAATTGTATTGAACTAGATAAAAAGATGCAGCGACCAGACTGTCACAGCCACGAATCCAACTAAGATTTACCAAACAATTGAAGATAATATAGAGTCTGACACCTTTTAAAGAACATGTTTTACACCACTGTTTTCGTCGATCAATACTTCCCGGGTATTTTAGCGAGCTGAGTTTTCATTGGATAAACCCGATGTGTTCTGATTGCCATTTGCGATGATGACGTCAAAAAGATTTTGGTTATTGTTCGTAACAAAAGGCGAATTGGTATTACATAGAGCACAAAAATACACATTTATTTTTATTCTGCTGTTAAATTTCGTTTCTTTCATTTTTCTATACAAATATCTTCATTTGTCACTGTGAATATTGGGGGGGCCAAAGTATACTCTGGCCCCCCCAGTCTGGATATTGGGGGGGCCGGGCCCCCCCTGGCCCCCCCTGCTCCTACGCCTATGAGACAAGAGAATTAACCCTTTACCAAACCCCAAATTTTACACTGTCCCAAATCAAAAGAGTTTGCACACGACATTTCAAAATGTGATGAATTTGAAAAATTATCTAATGATAAATAAGAAAACCTTATTGATAAAGGAGAAATTGCTTGTCACGAGCAATTCCTCCTTTTCCCACAATGTTTTCCAGAGCCGTTTTATAGCAAGCAGGTCAAATGTCTTCATTGTTTGGTAATGGGTTCATTCCTTTTGTTACCCATTTACTAATTTTCTTCTTCTATGATCCCTATATAATGGGTAGTCACTACAAACATCTCGCTATGACAATTCAAATGAGCACCCATAAAATATCAAAGAGTGAAATAGTCCTTTGAAATATTGTTGGCAAAGGACCCTGAAAATTCATTTCACTCTTAGAATGCTATGTATTTTCTAAAAATAGATTTTTGTTTTGTCTGCTTTTCACAACCTTAAATATCTGCCCAAATTTTGATGAGGAATGATAATCAGAGTAGCAAACAGGTTAGATCACAGGCCAGCTGCCAATTTAATTGGCGGCTGGCCTGGATCTAACCTGTTTGCATAAGCATGAAGTCATTTCCAGCACTTTAAGGGTTAATATTGCTACCCCTTTTATCAAGAACCTCTTTGAACCATGGTGTTAAGGTAAGAGAAATGACAACAGATGGCTCCGTCCACTCCATGTTTATCTAACCGATTTATTACAGAAAGGTCAACAATCTAATTAACTTTCTTGTCACTACGAGATAAGACAAAATGTAAATTATCCCCAGGTTAGCTCTGATCCAGGTCCGATTCAAGAGCCCTGGAAATGTACAGATAAAACCTTTATCAGGCCCTTGTCAGTGGATAGATAAAACCTAATAGACAATGTCCATTTTAGAGATAAACTGCCAGGAAAAGTAATCCATTTCAATAAATTCATTCTCCCCCCATCAGTATTTCTATCATTTGTGTTACTCCAAACAATGCATAGTTATCATAGATTCTATCACCGCACCTGACAATACATATATATCTAACCTGTTTCATATCACACGTAATTCATATTGAAGTGCTGAATGAAATGGCAAATAAACTAAACAAGGGAATTTATTTTCGTATATGTTTGGTACCAAGAAACAGACCCATTCCCATTCAGATCATTTGAATATTTTTTTCAATTTCTAAAAAATGCACGTTTCAATTTCGTTATTCCTGAAAAATTATCAATTTTTAGAGAAAATGCCATGATATTCCCTAATTTGTCCGTTGTTGTACCCATTACCAAAATTTAAAATGCCTTGTACAGAGAAAAATGAATAAATAAACTGAGCAGCTTAACTCATAACACTTATATTGCTGCAACCGTCTTCATGATTATGCAAACAGGTCTGAGTTAGGTCAGTCGCCAAGAAAATTGGCAGCTGGCCTATGATCTGACCTGTTTGCTACTCTGAGCATCTTTCGTCATCAGAATTAAGCATACATTGAAAGTTTTATATAATTACCCGGCATTCTAAGGGTTTTAGAAAATTACCCAACATTCTAAGGGTTAAAGTGTGTAGTTTGTCTCATGAACGCTGAGCCCTTCCCATATTATGCCACACATGTATACATGTGGAAGTGTTGGCAAAAGTTGGGAGGGGTGTAAAGTACATGTTACAAGACACACACAATGACACAGTGGTTCCCTGTGCAGACACACACTACCAGAGTACAATACGACCCACTGGGGACTTCCTTCTGTTCTTTCTAGTCTACCCTACGGTCATATTCAGCATTAACAAATTAACACCATTGTCCCATGAGGTACTAATTGATACTTCTTAATGAGGGTTCAGTACCTCGACAGTAGCAAATCCTTTAAAGGGTGGCAAAGTCAACTGTCCATATTGCCCAGCTTGTCCAAAAGCCTTAACAGAATTACAATTGCAAGTAAAATATTACTCAATTTTAATATATAACCATTAAACAGACAAAAGCAGAAAAAGATTTGGCATTTACAGACAAGTATATCAAAATCAGATTTCGAAAGCCCTGCTTTACCATTAAGGCATTATGAAGGATTTTCTTAAGGGTTTTCGCTCTCTATCATCATTAACTACAAAAAACAAATGCATTTCCAGTAGTTAACACTAAAAAAACATTGAGACAAAAGGAGAAATTGGCCAGGATTTTCAAAACTCTCTTTTTATCAAAGTTCTATCAATGTTTAGTCACCAATGATTCACTTTATCAAAGATGGTTCTGTTGCTTTGGTATTTGACAGTAATTTGGAATTCAGGCACCATGCAAGATTATGAAGATATTCCATGTCAAATCTTCTTTATATCCTATTTTGTGTACATTGTATATCAATTTGAATCATAATTTTCAGAATATGACATTCAACAATATTCGATTTGAAGTACAGTGTATTCTTTTTAAATAATGCATAGAGAAGACTTCTGTGGATTCTTTTCATCATTCTGCAGTTATGTGCTTGTTGGCATCCCTTCATAACTGCAAGAGTAGGTTGATCGTGACCCTTTTGTAGGAATATTCCAGGTAACAATGACAATAACAATAATGCAAATTGAACCATTGAAATTCAATGTTTCAATTAACACCATATTGGGTGGATAAAAATACAATAAGTTGCCATGGAAATGTTTGCATCTTAAACTTGTACTTTGCTGACACCTTGAACTATGACTGACAAGAACACAAAGTCATACACACACACCAAATTCAGAGGTGCTAAAGAGTTAAAAAATATTGTTAGAAAAGGAAAAGTTGCTTAAGCAACCAGTTTGCTCAATTCTTTCAAGAGGTTCTAACAAAAGAATGTTTGTCAATTATGATTTTGCTTTCAAACTATGTTTCACAAGAAGTTTTTCTATGGTTTAGGGCTAGATCAAGTGCATTAACCCAACACCTAACAATAACGACATTTGACCAGTTTGTTGCAGACGACTCTGGAAAACATGGTGGGAAAAGGAGAAATTGCTCGTGAAGAGCAATTCTTCTCCCACAATGTTTTCTGCCCTATCAGAAGATTATTTTTCAATTTCATCACATTTTGAAATGTTGTCTCCAAACTCTTTGAATTTCGGACAGTCAAAAATTTGATACTTGGTAAAGGGTTAACAGTGCATTTGGTACAGTTACCAATACTCTCACTATATTTATAAATAAATAAACCATATCTGATACAAATTACACAATATTATAATATTTGGGGGATTTTATTCAATAGATCTCAATAAGATAACCCCTATACAAAAAGCGGGAAAATCTGTTTGTTTTACAGGATTAGTTGGAAAACCTTTCAGCTTTTTGTTGATAACGTTTTAACATACTTTGCATTTGTTTGATAGCTAAATAACAAATAATGCTCTCTCACTTAGGCATAAGTTCCTTTAAGTCATTTCTGGTTATGTTCATTGAAAGATATACTAAGACATAACAATTGCATTAGATGCTTTTCTTTTGAAGTTTTCAGGTATCTTTTTCACCAATGTGGATTCAAGAAAAGCGTTGATGCTTAAGTAAAGGGAAACATTTGACTTTTTATAGGAAAATGTTTAAACAAGGGATTTGTTTAGTGGTCCCAACCGCCCTTTATGTTCTATAACGGGATATTGTTAAAGGAAAGAATTATGGCCAGCTCTAGACTCACCTGTCTTCCAAACACTTTACAAAATGCCAAAACGTTTTTATTGCATCGGACGGTGAACATTACAATGAAAAATTGGAAATGGTAGTCAAGTGATTTCTTTTTGAATTTGGGAATGGGTCCGGTACCGGACGTAATGGGAAAAATCACAGCATATTTTTATGAAATTTGGAATTTTTCTCGTAAAAATAAACTTGAACATAACCTTTGTTGGGATCGGGATTTTGATTGGGAATGGGTCCGTTTTATGGTACCAAACATATTAGGAAAAAATCACTAGGTGCCTTGTTAGTGTAGATGAAATTGTCACAAAATGGGAAATTTGCTCATAGAATGAATACAATTGTGAAGTACTTAGTATAGACCCAATATCACTTAAAAAAAAAAATTATCTTTTCTTTCTATTTTTCTTTTTTTGTTACCTGTGATTCAGAACAGTCCCATAATTTCAAATATGTGAAGCTGTGTTAATTCCTCTCACAGAAAACCTCAAAACTTGCAGGTCGAGGCTTCTATGCAAGACTATAGTAGGTGCTACACATATATGTGCAGGACTTACTATAAGTCTTGCATTGAACTCTCGATTAGCGTGACATCAAACCAGACATCTCCATGTCCAATGAAATAGCCAATATAATAAAATTACTTTATAACCCGCGTATATTTTATATGCAGCAAATCATTTAGTAGTTTTTATAACATAAAAGTGTCAAAGCCATCGTCGAACTTGTCAAGCTGTGTTGGGATCAGCTACCACAATACCAATATGACAATCGACGAAATAATGTGAAATATCAGCTTTCTAAATCAAGCAAAAGAAGCAATAATACTTCATCAATGCAAGACCATAGCAAGCGTTTCACAAACATGAAGCACTAACTATTGTATGGAAATGAAACAACCTAGTTTTGACTTTATGTAAGAAACAGACACCCTTTAAAAAGCTGCTGAGGACTCTCCTTTTGAAGCAATGCTTTTATGGCTAAAAATCTGAATGTCACTTTTATAAATTTTATATTTTGTTTTTAAATTAATGATCAATACTGTGTAATATGGGTCTGCAGACTTTGGTGTATATAAATTTACATAATTTTCATGTTCACGTTATTTTGGGATTGCCTGTACAAGTTATATTGACAAGCCATTTCTAATGAGTACCCACAATCTAGTCTCAACCCATTACCAAACAATAAAGACATTTGACCAGTTGGTAGCATGTGACTTATGAAAAAAATCAGAGAAAAGAAGAAATTGCTCTTTACGGAAAACATTGTGGGGAAAAAGGAGAAATTGCTCTTTACATGCCATTTCTCCTTTTTTCCACAGTTTTCTGCCCTATAAGAAGATTTTTATTCAGTTACATCACATGTCACCTGAAAACTCTTTCAGTTTGGGACAGTCGAAAATTTAGCATTTGGTAAAGGGCTTAGAAAAAGTAAGCCATGAAAGGAAATAACCCATGTTCTCCTATCAAATGAAAAACAAATTTGTCATACTCAGATATTTACAACTCATCTCAGGAAAGTTATATAAGCAAAAAGGTTATATAAATAGGGTATAGTTTGTACACTGTATCTTTTCAAGCTTGTCATGAAAGGGGTACACATGAAAAGGGTAGGGGTACACAAACTTTAATTCAACTTCAACTAACACAATGTCATCCTGTGATAGAATCTGTGTACATCTTTATAAATACTGAGATCCCTTTCCAGTTCACACTTTGATAGAAATATACATTTATATATATATAGAAAACTATCCGCACATTTGTGATATATAAAGAAAACTTGTAAATAGAGTGTGTAAAGTCAGAAATTTCAAAAAATGTTATAAGTTAAAGATCATGAGAATTTAAACACTTTGTCTAACTTGCAAAAGGAAAACTTTACAAATTTACTTATGTTCATATTTATGATAAAATTTTGAAAGAGTTTGTCTTCATTATTTTTTGCTTTAAAACACAATGTTTCTATTTCTGAAATATTTTACTTTGAAATTTGTCTAAGACATTATTGAAGTCTAATCATAAAATAGTATCACAACATGCAATGTCTAATTTTAAACTTGAAGGAGTGTTCTCAGTTATTTATGACATTACTTTTGAATGCAACCACATGTACAATGATTAATTTTGGATTACCTGGATTATGGTTGAAACCGAAACAAGACCAAACAATTATGCAAACTCAAGCAGATCAAATAATTTAACTTTGTATAAAACCATCTCAATAAACAACAAATTCAGTGTTTCGTGTACTTTTAATATGGCTAATAAACCCGGAATAAAGCTCCGCGCTTATTTAAAACTAGGGTAAACTTTCAAAATGGCCCCCCAAAAAGTACCGGTAAACTCACCTGTGTGTCGCCTCAGGTGTTATAAAAGTTGGGTAATAAGGTTAAATAAGTCATAACATCCCCTGGAAAATGTCGAAATAAATCACTTACCCATACTAACGCACAAAAATATTCCAAAAAGCACACAAACGTTCTCCATTTTGCAGGAATTCTTTCTTCTACCAGACGAAATAGTGCACCCGGTGTCTCAACCAACTTTAAGAAGTTTGTCACGTGATATTCGAGCGTCCTCTAGCGGAGTTTAGAGCGACGCGCGTGTATACATTTCATTGATCGTTTGAGTAATCTTGTCTGTCGTTGAACAATCGTAGCGGGGAATTTAGGCGGGACACGCTCCGCTCTTGTAAAGATTTATCGATGACAGATATTTACAGTTTTTGTAACGTTTTACAATTAACTTATATAACTTTGTAAAATGGTCATTGCTTTCATTACTTCATTGAGTCGAGCGATACTATTAGTCAAACTAAATTAGACCTAGAACACAATAAAATCGAGAAATATTGAGATATTCTTGCATTGGTGACGCCGAACTATTTCGACTCTGGATTGAAGACTATGTTAGTTCACGACTGAGTTTATAGATTCTAAAGAATGTACTATTATATATAGGCCTACCTGCAAAAACTAAATTTATAGATAAGAGTTTTAAATATTACCAAAAACCTAATGAAGATAAGATATGTTTAATTAATCTAAGTTTACCTATATCAACCTGTATTTTGTTTTTGTGTCAGATGAGTTATACAAAATCTCAACCTTCCAATCCAGTTCTAAACACTTAGCACTTTCGGTTTCAATTATAATAAACATTATAAAACAATGCACCGATGATAAAAGAGAACAGGGTCATTATCATAAAAAAGCACACACTTATGAAAATAAAACTTCATACATTACTGTTTAAACTTTCGAATAAAATTAACCGAATGAACCTTATTTTTCACACTTCTTCATTCTTTGTTTACATTGCCAAGCTGGCAGACACGCTCCAGTTCAACTTTTCCACGAAATCAAACCGAAAGCAGTAGTTCCATTTTATCGTTGTAAATATAACATATTTTAACCCTTTACCAAACAATAACGACGTCTGTCTAGTCTGTTGCAGACGACTCTGGAACACACATGGGAAAAGGAGAAATTGCTCTTTATGAGCAATTTCTCCCTTTCCCACTGCCCTTTCAGATGATTATTTTTCCATTTCATGACACTTGCGTCGACTGCAAACTCCTTCAATTTGGAACAGTCGAAAATTTGGCGTTTGGTAAAATATATATAATGTTGTTATAACTTGAGGCTTGATCCCATTCAATTCACTGTTGTATTTTCAGGTCTTCTTCTTTATAGAAATATATCAACTATCAACTAGCGAAACCCATCGTGGGACCAACATGCATTTACGTAACGTGATAGAATTCTCGTCGAGAACTAAAGCACACGACCAGAAAATGTTTGTTACGCTTACAAATCAGTCTGCGATCTTTGTTGGTCTGTTGTATGTAGACATTACCCTACCCTTCACAAATACATTTTGAAACTTGCAACAGACGATAAAAGAAACAAGGAAAATAACTATTACAACAATAGAAGATATTCATTATTTTGAGCATTTTCCCCATATGTTACGATGGTTTTCTCCCTATTTCGGCAAAGGAAGTGTTATTTTCTTAAAAGTGCAAATGTCATCTACCGTTTAGTTTATTCTTAACTAGCCACAAGAAGTATTCAATAACTAGTCACAAAAAGTATTCAACATGAGGGAATATGCCAACAGTGTGTCCATTATTTAATTGATTAATATAAAGTCTGGCAAATACAAGGCGGAAAGTGTTAACAAAACGTGAAGATGGGAGCTTTTATTCGCTCAGTATGAATATTATAACCCTTTACCAAACGCCAAATATTCGGTTGTCCCAAATTGAAAGAGTTTGCAGACGATATATCAAAATTTGATGGAATTGAAAAATAATCTTCTGATTGTTCAGAAAACATTGTGGGCAAATGAGAAATTACTCGTAACGAGCAATTTCTCCTTTTCCCACAATGTTTTCCAGAGTCGTCTGCAACAGAGTGGTTAAATGGCGTTATTGTTTGGTAATGGTTTAAGGAAAAGGGAGGGGAACTTCCTTTTGAGTGTTTCTTTCTTTCGGTATTTTTTTGCCATTCAGATGAAAATAAGTGGAACACGGATAGGCGACTGAACCAACGTGGTATATGTGTTACTCAATGGAAAATAGAATCAAATTATATCAAAATTTGTCTGATTAAATGGTGATTTATTCTCTCATATTGGAATTTGTGACTGGTCCAAATCGAAAGAACCAACAGACGATAAAAATAACATGAACAAATAACATTTCCTTTATGATATATGAAACAACCCATTGTGACTAAACGAAGAAAATGCTTGTAACAGCTATTTCTCCTGTCGTCATTGTGGTTTCTTTCATTGTCTGCTGCAAACACAAAAAAGTTACGTATTGTATGCAGGGGTTAAAGAAACACAAATCCCATGGGTTAGAATAGATGCCAATATGTTATCGATTTATTGACAAATGTCAATTAAACGAACGCTAATACTTCTAATAGGTTAAACCAAATTCACAAAGACCCGTCTGAATTCAGAGTATCAACAACAATCTGAACACATCGGGTTTATCCAATGAAAACAATTTCACAGCTCACGGAAATACCCGACTAGTTCCGATTGCATCAATAAATGAAAATGTCAGAGAATGAAAATGTGGCTCCTGCAGTTTCTACGAATCATTTCATAAACTTGTCTATGAATGCATCTGGATTGGAAGATAGAATAAATCATAATGATACGAAAGAAGCGATTTATCGTGACAAAACAGTGGCTTTTCTAACTGTTAACATAGATTATTCCATTATTTATTTTTGATATTTGTCTTCTGCCGTCACTTTCAAATATCGACCACGGTCTTTGTTTAAACTAATATAACGTATGAAATGGACAAGTTTACCTCTCCTTAAGTAGAGTATATCCACATTTAAGATTGTGCGGATTATGACGCAACAATTACGCATTCTATTTGTTGATCCAAGCGGCTTTCATATCAAGTGTTTATTCATTATATTATGATTTAATAATATTTACTATCATTGTATACATTTGTAGCCTTTATAAACAGTATGTGTTATATATAGTTCATAACCCCCTCCCATGTTAAAATTAGTCCCCAATATTTTCCAAAGCTCTTTCAACAAGCAATAACTACAAGGAGTCTATCCAACGTAGACACTGCTTTTGAAATTATTCGACAAACAGGAGATATCGACCAATTGAGAAAATATCCCTTTTCGCCCATTAAGTACAAACATGCAATCTTGTTCAACTTTAAGTTTATCAGTCTTCTACAAAATCCTTCCGCGCGGGACAATGCATTAAAGAAGTCCTGATTGGTCAACCATTGCTCCTTAATCCGAAATACATGTACCTCTCTTTGTCGAGTCTACTGTAAAAGTCTTTAGAGAGTTCTTCGACAAAATTATAGATTTTGTTTCTAGAAATCAAAATATCGGACAGTTATGCACTGCATCATTTCCGATATCAATATACTTAAAACCGCATAGTGTTGGAATTAAATCGAGAATGAATATAACAAGCAGCTGACCCGCTCTGGACAAAAAAAAAGAAAACATGTTGGTATTGTCAAAGAGAGGCAACTCTAATAAAAATTGTTTTATGACAATATGAATTGCTTCCCTTGTAAGTGTGACAAATAGGGTTTATGTATAAATACTTCTTCTACAGTTTCGCTGTGGAAGCCGTCTTTTATGGGTGATTCGGTAAAGTGGTTGGCTTTCTCTCGCGGTTAAGCAACGTTCATCGCGGTAAGTACCTGGATGGGTGACCCGCGATGACTTTACTCCGAGAGGGATCCGATACACGTTTCAAAATTGGTGGCAGCGGTGGGATTTGGTTTGATATCACCATCATTCCCGTGCCCTAAATAGTGTGTCACATGTTCTCGATCCTTGTTTCTGCTATGTAGCAGTGTTTATAGTGGCAGTAGTACCTGCTTGAATCGTAAAAAAGTCGGTAACTTCCCATGTATGTCTTTGTGACATTTGTGACTTCGGGACGACTCAAGAGAAAGGTGGAAGAAATGTGACAGTAGTAGGGTTTATGTATAAATACCACTTCTACAGTCTTTCTATGGAAGCCGGCTTTTGTGGGTGATTCGGCAGAGTGGTTGGACTGACTCGAAGTCAAGCAACGTACTAAGTGGTTAGTACCTAGATGGGTGACCCACGATGGCTTTACTCCGAGAGCGACCCGATACACGTTACATAAGCATGAAACTAGAAATCGCACACAGTGCACTGTACAGACATGCTCGAGGTTGGTTCTGTTATGCTTGATAAATTATTCATTAATATGGAATTTTACGACATCAGACGATAATAATAAAGAATGAATTAATAAATTTTTTGCGGTACTTAGTGGAAACAATCGTGACAAATCGAGATATTAGTCGAAAATAACAATCTCTGATTGTGCATCAGATGACCTGTAGTGGTCTTAAACCGCTGCAATAGATTTAGTGAATATGAAAGGGCAAAGCTTTATCAAGTAATCGTCTTGACTTTTAAAGCTTTTTAATAGATTGAATGATATTAAATATGATACTGTTTTGAAAAGAAAGCGCAAAACAAAACGCAAATCAAAAGATTGCTTATCTTGTGAAATAATTGTTTAAAAGGTTGAAGATAGGAAATATGATGCTGTTTTGAAAAGAAAGCGCAAAACAAAACGCAGATCAAAAGATTGCTTATCTTGTAAAATAATTGTATGACCAAAAACTGAAAAGTTTACGTCAAGAAAATTATCTATCTATCTCAAGCTACACTGGGGTAGGGCACGCCATTGGATTGTTTTGTTGTTCCACGTCTATAAAAGGAAACAGTTTGAGATACGTGGCGAGTGGTAATTCTATATTTAACAACCGGTGTTGCCGAATCGGGACTGGGTTGAGATATCCCAAAATTGGGTATCCTTCGGCTGTCAACACCTCTACTCTGATTCGGATTGTATCGAAATGGCCAAGGTTTAGGTCAAAAGGGGGCCTTTTCACATGCACGTACACGTATAATTGTTTGTTTGCCTATATTATCATGTTTAAATAATCTTGTTGTATGTAAGAAAAAAAAAGCCAAGTTCCCAAGACTCAACCAGCCAATTAAATTAATTAAGATATGGAAACATGTAAGATTTTAAACATAATTTCCCCAATACTGGATACTTGTCAGACGACCCGCATGCCTTTTAAATAATTTACTCGAGTCAATATTTGCATACATCACTGTTTCACATCTGTTGCCACTGTAAGAACCTTATCCTCTCCCGCCAGTTGATTTTTTTCTCGGTGTTCCAAATTCATATAACTGACAAACAACACTCACACACTATGATAAAATTGGCTTCATTTGGATGGAAGATAGAAATCATTGTGAAAAAGATGAAAAATTGCTCGTCACGAGCAATCTTTCCTCTTTTTCACAACGATTTTATCCTCTTTTTCACAACGATTTTCCAAGTCGACTGCTGGCGTTGCCCTAATTCGGGCTTTCGCGAAGTAAATGGTTAATTCGTTCTAATCCAGTCACTAATTCCATTTATTGACTGGAATACGTAGAAAGAAAACACGAACGACATATGGACCAGGAGCCAGATGTACCTAAAGTCACGTGTTTGTAAAGAAAGCAGTCGACAATTATTGGTTCATTGGTCGTCCATATGTAATGAATTAGATGTGGTAGTAAAGTGTGATTTATTAACTGGAAATACTCTTAAAACATTCTCGATAGATCTTACCATACAGTATATTGTTCGATTTATCATAGGCGTTGCTTGTGATTATTGTTATGGTTTCTGATCGTAACTATTTCTCGGGTCTAAAGGCAGAATAAGTGTAACAATCATTTCAGGTATAAAATACCAAAATACATACATTAGAACGTACTATAACAGCACACAAAGACATGAGTATCAAAAATAAACTAGCGTGTATTATATTGGTCAGTGTTGTGGTCAGTTTAAGTTTAGTGTATGTTGTTCACAAAAATGCAAAAGAGAAAAGAATCCAGGCTGACAATTTTGAGGATTCAGTTCATAAAAAACAAGCTGGAGTGAATATGAATATCGATAAAAATATAAACAATATCTTCGAAGGTGGTGCAAAAGATGCTGTTGTCGACGACATTGAGCAAGGGGATGATGATGACGATGATGACGAAAATGATGATGACGAAGAAGATGGAGGTGATCCAGACCATGCTCATGATGTAGAAGAACCTGACGATGAAGACGATGAAAATGAAGCAGAAGCTGATAAAAGAGGTGAAAACGGAGTTAATAAAGAAAATAATGATCCTGAAATTGACGGCGAGGAAGGAGACGAAGAAGTAGAGAATCCTGAAGTCGATGAAGATGATGAGGCTCCGGGAGAAGAGGTATTAATCGACGTGGTTGACATGCATCACGGTGCAGACAAATATCTGCGTCACGAAAACGTTGATGTGGAAGAAGAAGAGATTGATGATGATGGCGAAGTAGGCGAAGGTGACGAAGAAGACGGTGAAGATCCGGAAGATCTCGAGGGACATGAACAAGACGAAGATGATGGCGAAGATCATGACCATCACATGGAAAACGATAATGGTAATGGTGGGGACAACAACAACAATGGAAAACCTGAAGAAAATGCAGCTGTTAATAATGACGTACGTGGTTCACGCAAACAAGACAAAGGCAATGTTGTTGATCTTAACGCCGATGGGGATAATGATAACAAAGAAGATCGCAAAGTTGATAAACCTGAAATACCTGAAGATGGGGAAGGTGATCTTGGTCTCGGTGCTGATGATGACAACAACGGTATCAATGCTCGTGAAGAAGATGACGACGGTAAAGATGGTATCGGTAACCCTGGCGATGTTGAGGACATTGATGTAGAAGACGATCTAGATGAATACGAAGAGGGTGCTTTAGACTATGATCTTGTTCACGGTGGATTATAATGATAGCTTTAACTTAAATACATGTATAAAAACTGATCTTCTTTCGTCATGGTTGATAATACCATCGCTCTTTAAAACGTTTACGAAAAAATGCCCCCCGATTTGTTCTTTTCTTTAGATGCCATCATCATGTTGGACTCACAGGTACCAGTAACAAAATGTGTACTGTACACTATATAGTACAATACACTGTACGCATTTTTTGGTACCGGTACTGTGGTAGGAATGTACTGTTCGTCTGTTCATACGTTTTTTCCGGCATGCGAAATTTTCGCAATGGTATCGAGTTTGCATTTAAAATACTGAGAGGCATGGAATCTCGTTCAACTTGTACAATGAAAACACAGGCCAACAGCAACTTTATTTAGAACAAATGAATTAAAATAATCTCTTTTTAGGGACGAGGCTTGATTAAATCACCGTTTTAACATAACTAGCTACAGTAAGAGAGAAAGTCTCTTTAATTATAGTCCTGCGTGCCTCAGTGGTTAAGGAGGGGGGGGGGGGGTCCAGAACTGGGGTTCGAGCCTTTAAACTACTCTGGTTTCGTGGGAGTGGCCTTGGGCAAGTCACTTCAGAGCCCTAGCCTGGTACTGGTAGATCCAGGAAAGCCGTGGGAGTCGCAGGTTTAAGCTTTTATCCTGTACCAAACGGTAAATGGTGTCATAATTAAATAAACGGGAATGAATATATTGAATGGATAGTGGTGGGAAAACAAAGGATGCTATCAAATAAGCATTGATTGACTTAAGATTGGCATTGTTGGCTTAAAATCGTTTCAACAATATCATCTCCATGGATCGGTCCATCCAAATATCAAACAAGGTTGAAAATAATAGCTTCCTTCAATGGTGCGATGCTAAAATTTTGATAGCGTTACTTTTTGATAAGTCAGTTTCTTTAAGAGACTCGTATAGTCAATTCCCCTAATCTCGTGGTATCCCTAATTCCGTGGTATTTGCATAATGTCATACCACTTCCACAAAGTAACACACCAACCTGACCTACTTTCGCAGCCCAATGTAAGAACTCCAAAAAAGCAAGAATGAATGTTTTTCTGGTATAAAACCAATTCAATCCAATAAAATTCTCCTCGTATTACAGAGAGCTCCAAAAATCCCCGATATTTTCACACTTTTTACTCAAATCTAAGACCCTAAACAAATCCTTTCACACTGTTGAGTTCGTCTGCAATTCTCCGCCATTCTTGTGTCAGACACAACTAAATTGTTTCAGGATTCGTCCCTAGTATGTTTCACCCTAATTATTTTGGACTGATACTTAAAAAATTGGGGTAAGACATCAAAAATGCAAATTGCTGCCAGTGACACAATAAATTTACGTTACGTAGAGCATTTCTGTGTTCCATTTAAAAATAATGATGAGAAGATCGTAAATGAGGAATGAAATATGTTAAAAAAGCTGAATGTTGACAGATAAGTTCTCCTCTTCCTTTCTGTTATTCATGTAACCATAAGTACCACGGAATTAGGGTACACCAGTATACCATCAATGTGTACATTTAAGTACGAATCAAATTGGCTGCGGTTTTGTGACAGGGCCGTGCTTTTTTACCGTTGCAGAATTAGGCAACAATGTTTTCGTGAATAACTGTTGTTTTTAGCTCCCGTTCGAGGTGACAACTTACTTAAATATTACCATCATGGAGAGCAGATGCTTTGAAAACACATTTCCGGAGTTTGATGGAAAGACTTTACTAGATTCGGAACGGAAGGTACATAAAATGTTTTTTATTTAAAAGGAACAGTACCCGGACATCACTAGTAGTATTGAATGCATTAATGATTAACGTTGCTAATTTGATTGTATACATTGTTAAACTTGTTTAAACTGAAATGTGTTTTGTCAATTCTAATCTTATTCATAGGTAGAGGACTACTTTTTTCAGAAAAAAAAAAGATTTATTTAGATTATCTCTAATATTAGATTAATACCACAACAGACATATATCTATATACTCTATGTCTCTGATACATCCTGTTTATGAAAATCATAAATCCAGATAAAAAGCAAATTACACTTGCTAAGTTGAATTTAATTGCTTCTCCAAAACCTTTATAATTGGTTGTAGGAACCCTTTGGTTTAGACAATTCTTGAGTACACACAATGTGAGTTACAATGCACTGGATTTGATACATAAAACTCCAGACCTTTTTTCACTCTAAAGGAAAAAATAGGTACCCTTTTTTGTATAGTTAAACTCAGTAATTATGGGAAAGAATCATGCAGGCTTTGTCAAAGTGGAAAGAAACACCCTGAGGTAAACTAATTTTTAGGCGAAAACTGCAAATCATTGGTATCTGTTACATAGTGAAGAAATTCCAACATTCACCTTTTGAAAATCAACAAGTATTTTACTTTTAACTTTGATCAGATCTGTTTTATCCACATTATTATTTCTACAGCTCTCTGACGGTTTTAGAAGACCAATACAGAAGACGATAGACCAATTGTTGGAGAGATTATATGCTGGACTTGAGGAAGAATCTGATGAGGACTATTCTGTCTACACTGGCTTCGGAGGTACAGTATCTCTTACATTGAGGTTAATCATATCGTTCTGCTGATGAAAACCACTTAGTAGTGTCTTTTGGCAATCCTGAACAAACATGTGAATATTTACTGATATTCTCTATACAGTGATTTTTTTCTAAATTAAATCAATGGGTTTTTTGGACTAAAACTTAAAAATCGATGGTTTTTTTTTATAGAAAAATGATTAAAATGAATGAAAGTAATGAGTTTTTTGGAAATTTTATAAGATATTTTGGCCCAAAAATTATCACTGTCTATAGTTATTATATTTGCCATCCCTGCTCAATCATTTGGAATTGTAGTACAGGTTTTTTAACAATGTGTCTAATTTAAGTGAGCTGCTTCTTTTTCCACCAGTTTAATAGCATATCGAAACTTGGAGCTTTCTGAAAGACTGTCATTTGTTTAAATATTTTAGATTTCTTATCCACTGAGATTCCTTCTCCTTTTACTGTGGTTGCTAAAAACCAGATTTGACCCCTAGAATAATGGGTAATTTTCTAAAAATAGATTTTTGTTTTGTTTGCTTTCCAAAACATTATAAACATCTGCTTAATTTTGACGGGGAAACATACCCAGAGTAGCAAATAGGTTTGATCACAGGCTAGCCACCAATTTACTTGGTGGCTAGCCTGTGGTCTAACCTGTTTGCATAAGCATGAAGTCGGTTCCAGCACTATAAGGGTTAATGTTTTCTTTTCATTTTAAAGGCATATCACTGCTACATCTTCACCTGTACAGAGTTTACGGACAAGACAAGGGCCAACTAGATTGCGCAATAGACTGTTTGAAACGCCCCCTACAGCGCCTCAAAGGGAGGAGAATATCATTTCTATGTGGAGATGCTGGTCCCCTTGCCTTGGCTGCAGTCATCTACAGCAAGCAGGGAAACAGTCAGGCATCATGTGATTGCATCAAAAAGTATGTAGTTTTTTTTTTTTATTTATTTTCTCTTTTTGTAATGAAGGCTTGAATGAAAACTTGAGACCTCACATATGTGATATCTCCAAATCTAGTAGTGTGCCTGGCATGAATAACTTGGAATAATTAAGACTTGCTGAGCTGAGTAGAACCATTGGTATCCCATAAGTCAGCCCAGAAACTTGGGTGCTGTGTGGACCAGTGGTTAAGGTGGCCGACTTAGAACTTGGGGGTTCCAGGCTCAATCCCCACCGCTACCTTTGGTTATGTGGGAGTGTCCTTCGGCAAGTCACTTCAGAACCTAGCCTATTACTGGTGGATCAAGGAAAACCTGAACATAAATGAAAAATTGTTGACATGGACATACAAACAAACAAACAGCCCAAAAACTACCTCACAACAACACAGAGAGTATTCCGGCTGACATTTGCGGGGGTCATTCAAATGAAAACTACTTTGATAGTTATTTGCATAATTATGTTATACATGCATACTTGTTTATACAAAATTTCCAGGTTGGAAGCCCTCCATAAACAAGTATGTGAAGACCCTTCCTTACCAGACGAGTTGTTGTACGGGAGAGCGGGATATCTTTACGCCCTCCTGTTTGTGAAGTCTCACTTGGGTGAGGGTCATATAGACAACACTGTGGTGGAGAAGGTTTATAAGTCCATCGTAGAGTCTGGAACCAGTATGTCAAAAGAACAAGGCTGGCAGCATCCTCTTATGTACGCCTGGCATGAGAAGCATTACCTTGGTGCTGCCCATGGGCTCGCGGGTATATTCTTCATGCTCATGCAGGTTTGTGTCATCATCATCATCATTGTCATCATTATCATCATAATTGTCATCATTTTCATTATAATTACCAGTACATGTATCATCATCATCATCATCAACATCATTGTTATAATTACCATCATTATCATTGTCATCATCATCATAATCATCATTTTCATTACCGGTATGATAACTAGTATCATTCGCAGTATCATCATCATCAACAACATCATTATCATAATTTTCATCATCATTAGCATCAATATCGTGATCATCACCATTTCCAGTATTAACATCACTCTATTTTTGTTGTTGATAGACTGTGTACAGCCAATCTTGTTATGACCCTTTACCAATTGCAAAATTTTCGACTGTCCCAAATCGAAAGAGTTTGCAGATGACATCTCAAAATTTGATCAATTTGAAAAATGATCTACTGATAGGGCAGAAAACATTGTGGGAAAAGGAGAAATTGCTCCGTGAGAGCATTTTCTCATTTTCCCACAATGTTTTCCAGAGCCGTCTGCAACAAAATGGTTAAAGTTTGTTAATGTGTTAACAATGATATTTCAGTTGAGTGACGGAACCTCCAAGAAGTTTATAGAAGACCTGGTGAGGCCCAGCATAGAGTACATGTTAACTTTGAGGTTTCCTTCTGGAAACTGTCCCTCCTCAATTGGCAGTAGTACTGGGGACAAATTGATACATTGGTGCCACGGGGCACCTGGCTGGGTTCATATGTTTATACAGGCTTATAAGGTAGGTGTTTAGTTTTAAGCTTATTTATTTTACATTAATCCTGCATGGCTCAGTTGTTAAGGTTGCAGACTTAGAACACGAGGGTCCTGGGTTCGAGCCCCACCAAGACCTCTGGTTTCGTGGGAGTGGCCTTTGGCAAGTCACTTCAGAACCCTAGCCTAGTACTCGAGGAAAGCCGTTCCAGAACTGAAAAATATTGGTACGGCACTGATGAAGGGGTCCCACATGGGACCTGTGTCAGTTAATTACTCTAATCTTATCTTATTAATTGTGACCGAATCTTGAAGCTTATTAGATTCACTCTAGATGAAGGCTTCCTGGATACTAAACCAGTACTAGCATGGATTTGAGGGCTAGTCTGGGCAATTTTCACTTCGCCTAATGGGAATCAAACCTGCAAGCTCGCACAACTGTCGCCTGGAGTTTAGTTTAAACAATTTTATTCAATAGAATAACATATACAATAATTCATTGAATATAGGGATTTGAAGTAAAGAAACAGTCAAACTTTGTTATTGTGTTCTTCTCCCTTTATTAATATAACAGTACAAGTCGAATGGCTTTAAGTTTATACAGGCTTACAAGGTAGGAATTTAGTTAAAACTTTTTTTATTCAATAAAGATAACATATATGAATAATATAAACAATAACATATATAAACAACAACATATATGAATAATATAAACAATAACATATATGAATAATATAAACAATAACATATATGAATAATATAAACAATAACATATATGAATAATATAAACAATAACATATATGAATAATATAAACAATAACATATATGAATAATATAAACAATAACATATATGAATAATATAAACAATAACATATATGAATAATATAAACAATAACATATATGAATAATATAAACAATAACATATATGAATAATATAAACAATAACATATATGAATAATATAAACAATAATTCACTAACCATAAGATAGGGCTTAGAAAGAAAGAAACATTTAAACTTTTTTAATGTCTTCTTTCGCCTTTAACTATATAATAATACAAGTTACATGGCTTAAAGTTATACAGGCTTACGAGGCAGTTACAAGAGAAAAGCTCTGAGCACGATTGAAGGTTCAGTTCAATACTACAGTAAATGCTTCATGTTTGTGAAACACTTACCATACTCATGTGTTGAACCCTCGATATACAATTGTTTATTTAACTACCTCATGATTGGCATTTTCCGCTGCATAGTAGCTGGTAAGTTGATATTTATTTCATGTATATTTCAGCTGTTTAATGAAGACCGATATTTGCAAGCAGCGTTGGATTGTGGGAACGTGATTTGGTCGCGTGGTCTCCTCACTAAAGGATATGGTATTTGCCATGGAGTAGCTGGTAATGCCTACGCCTTTCTCGCACTTTACCAACTCAGTGCAGATGAGAAACACCTGTATAGAGCTTACAAGGTATTAAAGTGTTTTAACCCTTAGAATTCTGGGTATTTTTTAGAAAATAGATTTTTGTGTCTTCTGTTTTCCAAAACCTTAATATCTGCTTAATTTTGTTGAGGAAAGATATTCAGAGTAGCAAACAGGTTAGATCACAGGCCAGCCACTAATCTACTAAGTGGTTGGCCTGGATCTAACCTGTTTGCATAAGCATGAAGTCGGTTCCAGCACTATAAGGGTTACGAAGCCTTTGGGATTTTCCTTCAATAATTCTGAATCAGGCAATATAGTCTTACCAAAAATACTGTGGATCCAAATTGAAAAAAACAATACATACCAATCAAACTAACTTACATCTCTACAAAAAAAAATCTCTTTTTCTACCGAGAAAAACAATTCAAACCAATCAAACTAACTTACATCCCTACAAAAAAAATCTCATTTTCTACTGAGAAAAACAATTCAAACCAATCAAACTAACTTACATCTCTACAAAAAAAATCTCATTTTCTACTGAGAAAAACAATTCAAACCAATCAAACTAACTTACATCTCTACAAAAAAAATCTCATTTTCTACTGAGAAAAACAATTCAAACCAATCAAACTAACTTGCATTTCTACAAAAAAAATCTCATTTTCTACTGAGCTAAGGCAGGGTTTCTCTTGACCCTTGACCTATGTAGTAATACCTATACCTGGATATGACCCCTCAAGATCATTATTTTCCATTCACAATTTCATATATATGGGGTCAAAAGTCCCCGGAATTATCATAAAATGATAGAGAAAAGCGTGTTATTGGATGTAATTGATGTTAAAAGGCAATGTCTTGGGAAAATGATTGTAAATAATGATATTCTATATTTACTTTAGTTTGCGGAGTGGTGTTGTGACTATGGTCATCATGGATGTAGGAGGGCTGACCGACCATTCTCTCTTTTTGAAGGTAAGATTGTCAAAATAATGTTCATGCCATTTTTATACCACACTCAAGGTGCTGTTCATACATTAGAAAAACCTTTGCTTTGTTAGAATGTTTTAATGTGACGGGCCCAATTTAACCCGCTGTATGAAATTCTGGTTATGAAGGTTAGGTTGGTGCCATGTGTGTCTTTTGATAACCTCAGGGCCTGACTTTCAGACAGGAATGGGTTTCAGATTAGTTACTGGATTGGTTTATTGGTTTTGCTAGTGCTGCATATCATTCTTTTTCAAACTTTTGACTGCTTTCGTATGTAAAGTTGATTGATGGGAGACAAATACAAGTACAGTCCAACTTGTGTTAAGCAGCCACCCTTTTAAGCAGCCAACCTGCTTTAAACAACTTCTACAGAAAGTCCAATTGTTAGATTTATAGTGTACATCAACTTGTGATAAACAGCCAACCTGTCTTAAACAGCCAATTTGCTCTGTCCCATAGGCTGGCCTCTTAACACAAGTTTGACTGTACATGAAAATAATGTCACATTTCTTGTATTCAACTTAAGAAAAAGATGATTTAAGTTTACTTATATAAATAGCCCCAAACATGTGTTAAATAATAACTTGAAGAGGTCCTGGCCCATGTGTACAACCCACACTCCTAGTGCGGTTGTACACATGGGCGATAACCCCACCTAAATTACCCTTTATGATAACAAGGGACTGTTGTAACATTGTTGATGTGGGTTGTTCACATACATATGAATGTACGGACTTAAGTAATACCCGAGAACAACACAAAGCAGGGTTTTCTAGTTTAATGATTACTAGCAAGTGATATATGCAGAGCGGTACAGCTTTATATATATATACAGTATGTATGTCAAGCAGTTATAGTCTATTTCTACAAACAAATATACAACAGGGACCACATAAGAAATAATTCTGAGATTGGAATGCATTAATCGGTTAACGCTAAAGTGAACTTCAGTGTATAATTTAGCCCCCTTTCAACTTAAATATTTTACAGGTCTTGCAGGTACGATCTATTTTCTGGCTGACATGTTGGATCCTAAGAACGCAAAGTTTCCAGCATTCTATCTTCCATGACGTCATTCCATGCCATGTGGTGGCCATACCAGTTATGTAGCATCATTTGGTGTTCGATGGAATGGTTCAGTCAATCTTTTGGATTAATAATGAGACTGATGGGTTAATGTCCATCAATGTCTTTTGACATTCGACTGATTCCTGGCTTGTTAATGCCCAGAATGCAATTTGCCGTCGGTGCCTCCGTGGCCTAATGGTCTGAGCACTGAACTTGACCTAGAAATCGCAAAGCTCCTCTCCCTAGAGATCCACATGGGTTCAAATTACAGAAGTAATAGGTTTGAACTTTCATGCGAGGTAGTCTTTCAGCTGACTTAGGGAATTCTGAATAGGTTCAAATTGAGGTTGATATAGATTTCAATCATGACGAGAGGCAGGCACATTCATGGATGACTTGCCAAATTCTGGTGGTTCCATTTGTCTTCAGATTCCATTAACCCTTTACCAAATGCCAAATCCTCAACTGTCCAAAATTGAAAGCGTTTGCAGATGACATTTCAAAATGTGTTGCAATTGGAAAATAATCTTCTGATAGGGCAGAAAACATTGTGGGAAAAGGATAAATTGCTAGATACGATCAGTTTCTCCTTTTTCCTCAATGTTTGCCAGGGTTGTCTGCAACAATCTGGTCAAATGTCGTTATTGTTTGGTACTGGGTTTAGGGCAGTTTACTTAGGGATCTTCCTCCATCCATGATAAGACAGGCATCCCTATATAACTGACAAATTGTTGATGTGATATTAAATCCCAATAAAGCAATGTCAATTAAACAATTTATTGTGTGATTTTGTAGTTTTCTGTATGGTTGAGCATCATATGTTCAAATGAATATTAAGCATGTTATAGGCATTATTGAATTGTCTCATATAAAAGGACAATTGTGTATGTGTGGAAACCCTGTCAATGGCATTGAACAACTTTCAGTGTCATTGAAAACCTTTCAGTGTTATGGAAACGCTTCTAGTGCCATGGAGAAGTTTCAGTGCTGTGAAAAAGCTTTCAGTGTCATGGAAACGCTTTTAGTGGCATGGAAACACTTTCAGTGTCATGGAAATGCTTTCAGTGCCATGGAAACGCTTTCAGTGCGCGAAAAAGTTTTAATGTCTCGGAATTAATCTCATGCTGTCTTTGTAAGGCATTATTAAAAGCAATTGGTATATGTGCTGACTTTTGTAAAATGACTGAAAACTGTGAAAATCATGTCAATCCTCAGTCAAAATAACGAAGTTAAGTCGATGTTGGAGACTAAGTTACTTCAATTGTTGCATATGACTTTACATGTCGTTGGTGATGATATATATTGTTCAAACATTTCTGAATATACTGTCTTGATGATTGAAATTCAAAGTTTGTTAAACAACATATTAAGTATTTATTAAAACACTCTATGTATTCAGTATGTGTACATATCGAAACAAGGAAAATACTCTGGAGTGAGCAATATTCATTAGCCCTTTCCCAAACAACAAATTTTCGACTGTCCCAAATTGAAAGACTTTGCAGACGACATTTCAAAATGTGGTGAAATTGAAAAGTAATCTTCTGATAATGCGGAAAACATTGTGGGAAAAGGAAAAATTGCTCATTACGAGCAATGCTTTATAAAGTCGTCTGCAACAAAGTGGTCAAATGTTGTCATTGTTTGGTAATGGGTTAAAGGAAGAAGAAAAAAAAGGAAAATACCGCTTCTATGAACAAATTCCAATTTCAAGGTCGTTTAAATGTACGTGTGAACAATACTACCAATATGCAGATTGATATTGCTTTTCCCTCACTGGCTCATTTAGCATTCTACGTCTGGATGTTTTTGACTATTCAGAGCAGAATCTGATTATCCTTTTCTCAAAATTGTTTCTTCCCTTTCAAACAAGGAAATGTCATTTATTTTTAAAAATATATTATAGTGTCGTCTGCTTTCCAAAACCTTAAATGTCTCCTTAGTGTTGATGGGGAAAGATACTCAGAGTTGCAAACAGGTTATATCACAGACCAGCCGCCAATTTACTTGGCGGCTGGCCTGGATCTAACCTGTTTGCATAAGCATGAAGTTGGTTCCAGCACTGTAAGGATTAAAACCGGAAAACTTGTTTCATTTCTTTCCGATGTTATCAACTGCCCATTCTTTACAACAGTCACCTTCTTTGAATTTGGACCAATTTATCTGCTCTGTAATATACTTGGCACAATTTGGTCAAATTAAAACATCGTTGAAACGATATAGTTTTTATATTGATGCATGCTATGCAATGAAAGATGGCTTGTGAAAGCAAACTTATTTCAGATAGCGTCAATATATCTAAGTATGCAGAGTCTATATGCTTCTGCAGCAGATGACTTTTGAAACCAAAGTGACCCAAGGACAAATCGCTCATAATGATAGGCCTAACACTTTGTCACAATGGTTAAGGTCCAATGTCAAGTGCACGCTGTAAACGTCCTTTTTATTTTAAGTCGTCTGACGTTTCTTTGAATTTGGTTCACCCAGTAATGTTTATATCGGAGAATAGGTTCTGACGCCTACACTGTATATGGGGAAATTTATAAAGCAGGAAACAATTTCCAGTTTCATTTCTTCCCGTTGTTAGCTTAGATACGGACTTATTCCTTTTGTCAGACTTCTTTCTTTTGTCGGCTGACTGATTTGAATTTGGTTCACCCAGTAATGTTCATATCGGAGAATTGGTGACTCCTATCTGGGGGAAATTAATAAAGCAAGAAACAATTTCTTGTTTCATATCTTTCCCATTGTTAACATGAAATACTATATATATACATTGGAATAATACTTCGTTTTGGAAAGTTCGAAACTCCATTCCCTTTTTCAATTTGGTAACAAATTTTAAAAACTTCTAACATAGCTCAACAGTCGACCGATCGAAATTGATGGTTAAGACTTCTATATAAGGTTTAACGACGTGTCAACAAATTTCAGTTTTGTTACGGCTGTCCTGGAGTCGCCATTACTGGGCTAGGACACCAAAACGTTTCGCCAAAGGACACTTCCACGAAACCGGAAATACATGTTACGTGGTTGCTCGAACCTTAAACCTCCTTGTCCTAAGACCACCGCCCTAGCCACTGGGCCATACAGGGCCCTATGATGGGACTAAGAAAACGATGAGAATCCGCGGTTGCGTTCTGTTAGCGTCGGTGATTTTAAACAGAACGACAGGGTTCGATGCCCGACCTAGCCAACACATAATTCAATGTCTATTCTTGCACTGTACAATGATTTCATTGTACAGTGCAGAGACAAAGATAACAAACAGTTTGTGGAGGACAACATAGGCTTCTTGTCACGAGGGCCGTGGGTTCGAATCCTTAGAGAAGCGGGATCTTGCGAACTTTCATAAATCCACATTCGACGCGATTACTGGTTATGTATCCAGGAAGCGGAATCGAGAGTGATTTATCTAAGTTGTAAGAACTTGTTTCACAATCGATGTAAAATAAATAAGTTTAAACTAAACAAAAACTAAATAAATAACAGTTATCTATGTCTCTGTGCAGTGTTCTTGTGCATGAGTCTTTTTTCATTGTGTTTTGCTGGTAGAATACCATCGGAAGTCGTATATAACTGGAAATTTGTTGAAACTACATAAACACCATTTACATTCCATTTTGGAAACCCCCCTTCAATATCTACGTATTTTTAGGACATTTTAAGCATAATTCAGTTTTATCACCGACACCAATACACATTTCGAGAGATAAATGGATAAATGATCATACACGGATATATTATTTGTTTCGGAAAATTTAATCCATGAATATTGTTGGCAGTGAAGATAATGTCACAACCACATAACAACCAAACGCAACTGCGAATTACAGTAGACGATTTTCAAAAAGCCTTGTTGCAAAAGTAGAAATTGCTTGCCACAAGGCTTTTCAATCTATCCACATGTCGCAACAGCAGAACTGAAAGGGGTTTCTTATATTAATAAAGCTTTTCTAAAGTCGTCTGCTTCAAGTAAAAATAAACTTTCCTTAAATTATTTCAAATAAATGCATTGTAGTGGCTAACAGGAGCTTATCCAATTTTGTTTTGTTCTAACTGTTTCATGTGGGTGAAGGGTTAGAGGCTATTATTTGTATTATAAAGGTTTTTATAATGTACGCGGAAGTTTCCAAAGGCAAATAAATATATACATGTACAGTGTATGTAATAATAGAACAACGAATTGGAACATATAATGTGGACAATAGGGTATACACTGATTTAAAAGACTTCATTCATTTAGATCAGCACACATGTGTAATTAGAATAATCAATTAGTGTACTTATAGAGTATTTATGACCAACTCTATTGGCTACTTAATCAGTTAATAAGTTGAATTTATACGTTGAGAAATATTTGGAGACTAATACGTGTGAGTATGGGTGTATTGGATATTTCATGTGGGATATTATTTTCATACACATGTAAGTCTTTTACTATTTCAAACGGCATTGATTTGAGCCTATCGACCTTTACTGGGCCTCTGTGGTAAAGTGGTAGGCGAACTGGGCCTGTATTCTCGAATTGTACTTAAGTATGATGTCTTGCTTGAACTCAAACTTCTAACTCAACTTTGAGTATGAGTATCAGCATAGAAGTTAAGTGGTGATCAAGAAATGAACTCGTAGCTACTCAACTTGTTTGTTTTTGCTCAAACTTAGGTATACGCAATGAGTTTGAATGCTGTAATAAACGCTGTCTCTAGTGACGTGATAAATGCTAAAAAAGCAACGTCAAATACACGACTTTGCTTTCCTATCGAGCACGATTTAAGGTACGTTCGGTAAAGAAAGGGTTTATGTTTAAGGTGGAATACCTATAATCTACCCCTTTGAAAGTTTCTCCTTCGTCGGATTACTTCGTTCGTTTTCGGTATACATCGGTCGGTGTAAAGCGAATAATTCTGGCCCAGAGCGATCGATACAGAAAACGACCGAAGTAATCCGACAAAGGAACAAAATTAAAAATGGCTAATTATGTACGATATATCTTTAGAGAGCACAGACCCTGAGCTTGAAATCAAATCTCTATTATGGTTCAAATGACTGTGTTGGTATATATGAGTTCTCATGAGAAGTCCCCCCCCCCGAGCTGACTTAGGGTTCAACATGGTTTGACACTCCCTTGTTGGCAGTAATGCTCTAGGTCTTCCTGCACTATTATGGGCCTAGTATTTAAATATAACCAAACATACTGTTGACGCGTTGTAAGGACATATCAAACAACACCCCCTGGAAAAATACAAGGCAAACATCGTTATCGCAAAATTCGATATCGTACCAGCTATTGGTAATATGAAGTTCTCAAAGAGATACCTTTTGTTTTAATGTGCAAGGTGCAGCATATAGACATAACCCTATTGTAGAAAGACAAATAGCGCTTAAGGTAGAATGCCCATAATCCGGCATTTTGAAGCTCATTCTCTTGTCGGAATACTTTGGTCAGGGTCGGTACTACTCGCTTTACAACGAATAGTTCTGGCCTTGACCGATGTATGCCGAGAACGACCGTAGTTTTCCGACGAAAGGATGGATTTCAAAATGGCGGATTATGGATATTCTACCTTATATCTTCATCACAGGTGACAGACACGGTGCTTCTGGAAATCATATGGATTGCCGATGGTTTTAAGTAGTTGGACCACCCCTTCAGTTTGTTTGTTTTATTTGTTTTTTTGTCGATTGTGAAGGGGGCTTAATAAAGCCCATCGAGTCACTCTCGATGACTGCTTCCTGGACAAAACACCAGTAATCGCGCCGGTTTGTGGGCTAATCCCGACAATCTTCACCTCGCCTAACTGGGATTCGAACCCGTGACCTCGGTACAGTGGTCCGACGCCCTACCACTGTGCCACTGTCGCCAGTTTATTTGGGAACTTCCTTTATTACCTATCAGTAGTCTAGATGGTAGGGCGGAGATAACGCATTAAAATGTGTTTCAAAAGACTAATGCCCAACTCCTTAATTAACTATTGGAACTTGTTACAATCATCTCGACGAGACGAGACGAAACTTATAATTATCAACGACTTAGAGTGAAACGAAGCTATACAGAGATAAGCCGGTGGAATATTAGCATTTGGTTCTAACCCGTGCGTATACCCCGCAATAGAGGTATACTCACGGACCAGCGTACCGTTTTGCTTAACAACTTAAGGATAATATGTGCATTGGTCAAAACGTGGATAAACCTGGATAGTATTATTAATGGTTGTAAAATATTGTAAAGTGACACGTCATTGGAAGCGTCTAGAAGAGACGATTCCAATGATGTGTTACTTTGCAAAACTGCTTAGCCCTTTATTGAAATAAGATGGAAAGCTGTTTTTGAACTTACGCAATTCTTTAGAATAAACCGTTTAGTAAAACGGTATCCAGGACCACTTGATCTTGGAATTTGCCACATATCTTGACCTCTGCTTTCGTACCAGGCATTCCAGCATAACTTTTAAGCATTTAAAAGATGTTTACTAAACGATGCTCAAACAATTGTTTATCCACAGAATCCCTTATGAGGATATGACCAATCCAGTGCGATGAAACAGACAGGATCCACATTCGTTTTGATTGGTGCTTTCATCACGCTGGCTGTCAACATTGTGGGCGTGGCACTTCCGTTTTGGTACAGTAAAGAACACGGGAAAAATGTGAACGGAACGGATGAACGGTACAGCTGTGAAATCCGAGTCAAAATACGCGAGGGTCTCTGGCAGCGTTATTGTTATGAAGTAAGGGGTGCGGATTGTATACCGGATATCCAAGGTACACGGTGTGAGCTTGGTCTTTATGATAGTTGTTTTTTCTTAATTTTTGTTGTTCACATACGATAGAATATGAAAGTCAAATCAAAGACTGATTAAAAGAAATTGATTCGGAAGCGAATAATTTCTTCTTTTTGAACAATTAACCTAAATTTACGTCGTCTTCATCTTTTACCAAATTTTTGGCTGTCCCAAACTGAAAGAGTTTGCAGACGACATTTCAAAATGTGGTGACTTTGAAAAATATTCTTCTGATAAGCAAGAAAAAATAGTGGTAAAAGGAGAAATTGCTCGTTAAGAGCAATTTCTCCTTTTTCCACATTGTTTTCAAGAGTCGTCTGCAACAAACTGGTCAAATGTCGTTACTGTTTGGTAATGGGTTAAGAAAGCATGCGAAATGATTTGTAAAGGGTCTTTAAAAAGGGGCGTACTACATGAGTCATAGAAACCTGACAACCGAATTAATTTCTTATACATTTCGCCATTTCAAATATGCTATTAGTCGTCAACGTTTCACGGTGAAAACCGATACATCGCTCCTCAATCAATGCATTTGAATGTCATTGTTTATTAGTCAAGTGTCGCGTCTATTGAACACATATTGAATTGTTTACTATGTAATTAATTTACCATTGGATTGGTAGATGAATAGAGAGTGATTTGAGTTGACTGGAAGAGTCGGGTTTAACACGTAGGCTTTTCTTTTCGCATTACACAATTAATACTTTTAACAAGGAACCTATAACAGACAAAATACATAAAAGAAAATGCGATAAAAGAAAGTATTGTTTGTCTCAGGAAAATTCTCCTTTGAACGTTTACCTCTCTAATTCCCGGGGGAAAGGCATTAACATATTACACCATTCTCCATGTTTAATTTGAAATCATAAATTCAAAATTTAAGTAGCAGTGGAAAAATTGATAGATGAACAGTAATTTGTTTTTAGCGATGAAATAATGGCATACAAAGCTTAAACTTTCTTCATTCGCTGCGAAATAAATGCGTATTTTAACAATATCCTTACACACATATTGATAAAATTGACATATTTACTAAAAACACTGGGAATAGAAAAGATACGGCTACATTGACGATGCCTTTCAGTGAACACACATATGTACCATATTGAAAGTAGACCTTAATCGTGAAATAATTTGTTTCAACTTCCGTTCAAAAACGCCGTATCAAAGGTTGTTACATCTGATACCATGTAAATACCGGACACAAATTATGAAAAAAGCTGCTAGTAACTTAGATTTGTGTTTGACTGAAGATCTTAGGGACTGCTTTTAAAGAGGTCTAATGCGGTTGTTTAATTCCATGTTCCGCATGCATGGATGTCCCCGTAGCTTGTTTTGCAAATCATTTCAGAAAAAACTTGAAAGGAACATGACAATTGTCTTATTTATCTAGCCTGATTCAAATCTATTTATATAATATATGGATTTTGGTGCAACCGAATATTGCATTAGAAAGCTCTACATCATGATATATTAACTAGTACTATAAACTGTTAGTACCTAGTGAAGTGTTGCGTGTGGACTGTATAACCAGTCTTATCAAGAACAGTAAACGACAGAAGCACCAACAATCCCAGAAGAAGCCGTCGCCGAAATCTCTATTGATCGCAATGGGTCAACCCACTTTTGAAATGAACTTGCTATATATCCACATTGTAGTCTTCTGGTTTGTTTCGAGCCGCATAGTAACGAATGATTAAAGTGATGAAATCGTCCCTGTTTCCTTTAGCTTATGAAAATTAAGAATACGACTTTTGCCAACGGGACTAAAAAAAATATGCATGTCAAACTCCCCTTGACAACTTGCTAAACGTCAATATAATTTTGGCAAAAGGAGGATATCATCTTATTAAGAGCGCTTTCCACTTGTCATAATATATCTGATTAACGTCTGCATGTTGTATCTATATTTGCGTGTACCAGAGAGTTCATTATGGGAAAGTATCGCCTAATCAGGGGTTATGACTAAACCACGTGTCAGATAAGGTAGGGCAGTGCGACGAAGATGAATGAATGCAGAAAGTAAAGGTGAGAGAGATAAACCACGTACTCGTGAATCTGGGGATTTCTTTGGCCTGGGGTCCCGGCCCATGCGTATCCTTAATCCAGGGTATACGCATGGGTTGGGACCACAGGCTAGATATTTCTTGTGCTCTCGTTGACGGGTACCCTGTACCTAGCCTGGGGCCTGGCCCGGACGTATACCCCGGACTAGGCCTAATGCGGGTATGCATGGATCAGGACCTCAAGCTACCCCGTACCAGGCTGTATGCATAGCCCGGTTTCCGTCGTACTATAATAAATAAGTACTGTAATGTTAAAGGGCAGGTAATCCAGACTAGCTGTATACACTCAACTCGAGTCCCGTTATTTGTAAAGCTTTCTATCGTCATGTACTCGTATCAAGTACTTCCGGGTTGCAGAGGTCCGTGGTATGTTTGGCTTTAATGACTCATAATTCGTAATGGAAATGCTGGCTGGTATAAACATTTATTATCAACATACGGGTATATTGTTGACTATCGAAGGGGTAAACGTTATTGTATTTAAGAAATAGTTGGTGAGGGTTCGGATGAAGAGTCTTTCGAACATCGGCTCTTTACATGATGACCTTAGAAAATCTTAGTCCAGTACAAATCCAACAATCAATGACTCTGTGCATTCTACGGAGGGGATTTTCTAACTCATTTAGTAAGTGTGCGCACATCTATGGGGTCTAGGGACATGCTTTCCCGGGAAAGTTTTATTTTCTATGGTCCGTCTGATGCAATCAAAGGTTATTCCGAAGAAGAGCATAGACAAAAAACTGGAGGAAAACATTATGAAACCTATACGAAATGCAATGATCACGAAAACCAATTTTGATAAAAACAGACCCAAATGAGGCTACATATAACATTATAGGTAAATGACAGATAGAAATGCGCGGTTTACTAAATAAATTAAAGCGGTAAATTAGACAGAAGTGTATCGTAATGTTGCTTGAAAAGTAACATAATTCAGGGTAGCTATTTACTGTGCATTCGAAGCTCTGCAGGAAACTGTTTTACTATACGATATAAGGAAAATTATAAATTATAACGTAAATTATAACTGATGTACATGGATAGTTTCTTAAATAGATGTACAATACTGCAACGTGACACATCATTGGAAGCGTCTCTGAGGGACGTTCCAATGGCGTGTTACTTTGCAAGATTGCTTTTCTTGATATTGAAGTTATAGGAAATGTGTTCTTGTAACTTACGCAAATATTTAGCTTAAAATGTTTAATAAAATGCTACCCCGGTCTTTCACTTTGTAGACTTACAAATCTAACAAATCGTCAATTAGGCAGGGCACAACAACTTGTGAAGTCAGTCTCTACACCGAGTTCCTCACTTTTCAATCCACATAGAAATACGTTAATTAAGAATGAAATTTTATCTGGATACAGATAGAGTATTTTTCAAAGTCGACATTTGCACACAACCGACCCATTCCACATGATTTCTAGTTACATTTGCTTTCTGTTGGTGCTGTTGATATACATTCACTTTGATGATACTTGTATGATGTTTATATTTATGTTATATTCTATGTTTGTTTGTTTTTCATTGGTATTCATCGCGTGATAATCTTTTCTATCTTCTACAATGTTGCAAATGGCCAGACCCAAAATGTATACTGATTGTCTCAATAAACGATCGATCGATCGTTTAATGATGAGCCAATTACTAGGTACAGCTTTTGGTTAAAATTTATTATCCATAATTTGGAAATCGACCAATCAATTTCGCCCGAATATAACACTAACAAATAACTGCATAAGCCTCAGGTTGGTGCACCTAAAGCAGAAGACTATAACAAATATTGTGCCATCAATAGTTGCTAATAACGATCATTTTGTTTTTTATAAGAACGATGGTGTCTACTGGATCTAACGAGAAAAATACATTTTACCATACTTTATAATTGTTGACTGATGTTGTTTTAGTTGAGTAATATATCAGGGAGTTGGTACATTGATATCTAACCAATCAGAGCGTGGTAACTAGTCATGAGCGGGGTTAGACAAGATAGAATAACAAGTTAAAAACTTTTCTAAACAAAAAAGAACACCTGTAATCAAGAATGATTCCAACACACAAAAAAACACACAGATCGGTTTTATTTTCGTAAAAACAACTTTCCGTTTCGCTGGTGATTAATATGTGACTTCTCTCTCCTCGTATAACACCCGTCTTTGGGAAAAATTGTTCTTAAAAATACTGATCCCTCAAGAATAAAAGGTTTAAGACGGCTTTCACAACTGTTATTTCACCATTTATTGGTACATTTTTAACAGATGTGCGACGACGCTTTGCGAAGCGATCCGTGTACATCATAGTTTTATTTTGAAGACATGAAGATACCTAAGGGAATAGTTACTATAGTTATTGATGAACAGCGATGAATTCACCGAGGTTACGCAGCCTTTATGATCAGTTAGGCTTGGTGCATCCCTCTATTAATTATATGGCCAGTTATCGAAATTGTCACAATTAAATAACGTTGACGCAATGTTAAAACCAACAAACAATCATACAGGTAAACAAGTGACTTGCTTTTGAATTTACTTTATAGATGAAAATAAAAAAAAAAGACAACTTCATAACTCGCTTAGAATCAGACTGCACTAGGAACTTGCTTCTGAAGCCTTTGTGGTGTCTCATTAGACGGTTTAGAACATCAAAGGATGCTCTACAAACTCAGAGTTCGCCATGTTAACACTCTGTCACAGATAGAGGTAATTAGAGACGGATCGGTATCTATATAATTTCGCTTTTGCTCTCTTTTATTTCATTTTTTCTTCATCTTAACCTGAATACAGTTTTATCAGTCAGAATATCTGATAGCATGTTGACATAATACGTATCTAATTCTACCATGTAGGATAATGTGCTTAGTTTGTGGTGCAAACCACAGCAGATAAATATAAAGCGTATATCAAGAGCACATCAATTGTAATATTAAATAAATAACGTGGTGCTTTTTTGTTTTATCACATTAGTGTATTGAGTCTTCTGATGCATTTATCAGTGTGAATCATTATAAAATAAGGGGATATGCGTTTGAGTAAAACATGAACAGAGATTGCAATTAGGCCTATGAATAACTTCAGGTTTTGTACAAATCATTGTTGGATATAAATTTTCATGCCGTTTTAACTGCCAACTACTTATAAATCATAACACGTGTAATAAAAAAACCCACAAAGATAATATCCTTTTTCATATTCAATAATTGTCGCCTTCTGTTATGATTGTAATCTGTAGTAATTGCCTTGATTTTGAGTCTGACACAAATTCCATTAGGTTGAACAATTGTGTCCGTGTGGCAAATCATCAGACCTGGGCGCCAAACAATGCAGGAGATATGGTAGCTTCGTCACCTGTGGTTCAAATACTTAGGAGTCCTGTCATGACAAAGGGGGCGTTCGAAGGCTACATGCGACCATTGTTTCGTATATGTAAATATGTACTTGTTCTGATAATATATATATAACAAAGAAGAGAAAAACAAATCTAGTGGTGCTAAAAAGCAATATCTCACATTGTCTTTCTTTTCACATTGGTTTGTTTCACGTCTATTACAGTCCCCTTTTCAAATCATTGGATGGTAATGTGTTTTTCGAAAATCGCATTGTCCCAGTGTAAAATAAATGAATTAGAGCTTAACGAATAGCCCTAAGTAGGAACCATCCCATCCCATTATCTTCAGATTGAGAATCCATTAATCTAGATTGAGATATTGCACGTACCAATCATTGTGTATAACATATCTCCGGGGTAGAGCGTCGGTCTTTGGACGATGGGTTTGAATCCTGTAAGTAGTGATATCCAGGAAGCAAAATACAGAGTAATTAATATAAATTGCAAGAATTTTTTTCACTATCGATGTAAAATAAATAACTAACACGTCTTTCCTAACAGTAGATTCTACTAATTAAGACCGGGCAATAGCTAGGGTTTTTTATTCTACTTAATTATATCTCTTAAAAGCCATAATACTTGTACATGCAACCCATAGAGTTGTTATCTACTCTTAAGGGTGTTGTTAAGCTTAAAGTATAATTTGTTTTGTCCGTGGTTATCAAAAATAATGATGGTCGCAAGTTGATTAGCTGGATAATATGTATCACATACATCACCTTTATTTTTTCTAATAAGAAAATTGACAGCGTGTGCTATAGACAAGGTACGGTTGGTATATATTTAACACATTTTATTATTTGGGGGATGATCTTACGACTGGCCCAAGAACGTATAGATACACATTATAGTATAGAGCTCTGCATTATGGAAATGTTTCTTTAATATTTCATCGAAAATAATTGAAATATATCTCCAATCAAATAGGTCGGTGCGTTGGTGCAATAACATTATACTTTCTTAACCCTTATAGTGCTGGAACCGACTCCATGCTTATACAAACAGGTTAAGTCCAGGCTAGCCGCCAAGTTAATTGGCAGTTGGCCTGTGATCTAACCTGTTTGCTACTTTGAGTATCTTTCCTCATCAAAATTAAGCAGATATATAAGGTTTTGGAAAGCAGACGACACAAAAATCTTTTTATGAAAATTAACCAGCACTCTAAGGGTTAACAGGAATGAGGGACTATAGGTAGTATACGTTAAGAAGAGCCGCGTTGTATACACAGAACCGTTACATACATGATTGTGGTACTCGTCCATATTGATAGCAACAACTGACAGCATGTTACACGTATAGAAAAGTATATTCCTGGTGATCAAGGTTGAAAACCTATTGCGACTAGAACAGAAATTGTTTTCGTTAGCCACTGTTCATTTTGTCGCCGTGTGTATTAGTTTGTTGGCGATTAATGCTTACATGTAAATGAGAGGAATGTTTCAATAATTTTCTTACAATTCATAATTGTTATAGAAGATTCATAGAAATCAACTCAGTTGTTGTGATCCAGGTTAAAATCCCCAAAACACGATCCCTTTCTGTTCTGCAATGGTACCCTAGATTAACGTGTAAAAGAAAAGGTCTGATAAACGATTTAATCTGAAATTTAACACCCCTGCTGTGCACCACGCCAAAAAAAATAGTTCACAGAGATTTTAATTAAGATTTTGGAAATTATTTAAATGTTTGCAGACGTCAGGGGGAAAGGTAGTGCTCAAATAGGCTAACGCATTCCCGTATGTAAGTTGTATAGTAAGATAGGGGAATTGACGTTTCTAAGTTGTGAAAACTTCTGGGAAGATCATGTTGCCCAATTTGACAATATCTCCACTTACCAATGCTTAACACTATTTCCATCGGTATTCAAGTTATATCACGACAGTCATCACGAGTAATTCCTCCTTTTGTCACAGTGGTTTGATGAATTTACCACTGCTTCTACTTTGCAGCGAGTATATGTGAAGGAATAGATTGAACCCATTTAGATCAGATTAAGCAGATAGATGGACAAGATGGATATGGACAGATTCTTTTCAACAATGCATTCTGGTTCCCGTCAAAACCACATGGTACTGTCAACAAGCAGTGTGAGTACTGGGATGGTTCCTACTTAAGGTTATTCGTTAAGCTCTAATTTATTTGTTTTACATCAATTGTGAAAAAAAGCCTTCTGGTACCAGAGGCCGATGGTCTATCACTGCATCACTGTCATACTTATTAACCTCCCCCTGAAATAGGTGAATTGTCCAAAATGAAACTTCAAAATGCATCAACAGATGCGACATAGTGAAGTATTATGCAGTCATCCTCTGATAGAAATTTGGCATCGCGTCAACAACTCTAGGATACATTATTGCGATACCCCCCACCCCCACCCCACACACACCCACCCACCCCAACCCCTATATATCTGTTATAGAGAAAGGGAGGATCCCTTCTACTGAACTCTCTGTCTGGGTTCGAAATTACTGGATGTGGTATTCAACTTAAATTGTTACATGTTACCGCAGACTAAATTCTCATTTTATTACAATGGTTGCTATAGCCCTCTGCAAATATGCGGTAAATTTCAAAACTGTTTCAGCGATATTGGATTTAAATACATATTTATCACTATGTAGTGGCTCGTGAAACTTAGAAATGAACTAATTCAGCATTCAGTTGCTTTTTTTTCGAGTAAGTTTTATACAAATACAGCTGTTGTACAGTTAAAATTGTTTTAAACTTTTAAATTTTCCCACAACTGTGAACATGCAGCTTTGATATATAATAACAGTTGTTGATGACGGTGGTTCTGTGAAATTCACGTCGGCCTAGGATGCGCAGTATACGCATGGGCCGGAACTCCAGGCTAACTAGACCGATACTCACCGATTATCTCCCTTTCATTTGAATAGTAAACAGGAGCTTGCGAAGTATTCTTTATTCCGCCGAAGAATGTGTTCCACAACATGTCTGGTCGAAACACGTGGCCGAGTGATAGTCTACATGTTCAAGACCACTAAGTCCCACTTTTTTTGCGATATAACGCTTAAAGGCACATCAAAGGAGAGGAGTTCAAATAAATTACCTAAAAAAATATATGGAGTTCTTTTATTATGTTCATAAAAGTCATGAGAATTAGTTTAGGAATGCATTAAGACACTATTAAAAAGACTCATTTAAGATAAGTTATTTTGTGCCTGAAATATAGTTGTCTCCAATTCAATCATGTTTATCAACAACCTGTTTTTTTACATATTTAAAATAACGAATTCTGATTGGTCGGTTCAAAAATGTGTGTATCAACTGTCAAGGTCAGGGGTGAAGAATCAGGAAATCTGAATTATAAAACTTGCTAATCTGGGTTATTGGTTTACTTTCACATTAAAGTTGTGCTAATGGTGTTTTCTGGTGATAACTATTAGAATCTGTCCAAAAGTTTACCAAATAATGTAGTTTGATATAGCATTAATCTCCTTTAATGGGCCTTTAAAGGTATAATGGAAATAAAACAATTTAATCAACTCGGTAGATTTTCGTAGTCTTATCAAATTAGCAAGGTAAAATGTGAAAATGTGCCTTATTATACTTTCAAATAGATGCCGGGTTAGCGGCAGAACTCGAACCCATGTCTGCTCGCATGGTAATACGGATTTTTTTCATCTAATGAGATTGATACGCGTAAGAATCGTGTTGATTTGTGTCTCAATAATCACTGTAATGAAATAACATATGACATTCAGTGAATCCTCCTTTATCCGGACCCCATATTATCCGGATGTCTCGCAATCCGAACGAAATTGTAAGGGAACGGAATTATTCGACCAGTTTGTTGCAGACGACTTTTGAAAACATTGTGGGTAAAGGAGAAATTGCTCGTGACGAGCAATTTCTCCTTTTCCCACAATGATTTCTGCCATATCAGAAGATTATCTTTGAATTTCATCACGTTTTGATATGTCGTCTGCGAACTCTTTCAATTTGGGCGGTCGACAATTTGGCGTTTGCTAAAGCTATACACCGCTCATACAGACCGTTTATGTCTTAATGTGAATAAGAACATGCTCTGCTTCATTAGTCCAGATTATTCGTTAGACCGGACATTTTGTTGGGAACGGACATGTCCGGATTAACGAAAAATCACTGTACATGATGATATCCAAGTGTGTATAGTTTCCTTTAAGAATGGTGCCATGGCCTTGACCCCCCGGAGTTTGGGAAGTACGTGATCGTAGTAGAGCTGATGGGGGACCTGTTTCTGGTGTTTGTGATCGTCAACATTATACGGAGTCGATGTTCTTCGTCCCGGGCATTCTTTAATATGGAGATGGCGGGTGCTGAAATCGGGATTGCAGGTGAGTGGTTTATTTATCATCAAAATCATCTTCGTCATCATCATCGTCGTTACCAGCATCATCAGCAATACCATCATGATTGTCACCATCATTAACATCTTTGTCGTCATTATCATCATCAGCAGCAGCAGCAGAAGCAGCAGCAGCAGCATTATCAAAATCATGATCGTTCTCGGTATACATTGGACTGAGCCGGAACTATTCGTATCAAACCGAGTTGTTCCGGCCCGACCGGTGTTTGCCGAAGTTATCCGACGAAAGAAAACGTTTCAAAATGGCGGATTATTGGTATTTTACCTTAATCAACACCCTCTTGGATGTTCATCATATTTTGGAAGTTTTGACTGGTCCAGATTGAAAGCAATAGCAGATGGTACGCAATTACATAAACATAAACACAATTCTTTTTTGCTTGATACATTGCTCATTTAGTGTATGTCTACGTTTAGTACCACGTGGTTCGAAAGGGTTTAAGTTCTCTTGCATGTGTAGGTCAATGAGGGGTCAGAGTATTATCTTCCTTGTTGCAGAGTTGTCGTTCTTAGCTTTGCTACTTAAACCACTAGGTAGCCTGGCGTCCCGGCTCATGCTTATAACCCGATTTAGGCTAAAGCATGGTATACGCATGGGTTGGGACATCGTTTTACGAAACATGTAATGGAAAACATTTGCGTAAGTCAAAACTGACAACATGGATGGCATCTTAATTGAAAGTACAATGTTGAATGGGACCCCCACCCCCACCCCATTACAAACGCATCAATAAGACGATTCCAATGGTGTGTTACTTGGCAATAATGATTAGCCAAATACTGAAATGAGCGGAAATGTTGATTTCAACTTACGCAAATCTTAAGCATAGCATGTCTAGTAAAACGCTACCCGGGACTCTAGGCTAACGACCAATCGTATCTACTCGGCAATCCCCGTAACAAGTCGGTAGATATACCTCGTAGGCAGTACATGAATACACCAGAAATCCTGGGGTAATTCGCCTTATTTCCGGCGGATAACGCAAAATGCACACAGGCACTAAATATGTATTTAGATACACGCAAATTGGTTATTTATCACAAATGAATGGTATTTTTACCCTTTTCATTAAAGATGATCATATGAACACATCTTTGTTTCATATTTTGTCAATCAGCTCTTTCCGGCAATCCCCGGCTTGTGACGGGGATTGCCGAGTTGATTCGATTGGCCCTTCGTTGCTGACCTACTTTCAAAAATGGCTCCCCATTACCTCCGAGGTTATTTTAAGAAATGGCCGAGGTGTTCCGAATGGGCTAACGACTAGACCAAGCAGACCCCAGGAAGTATCCAAACTGTCGCACCACAACCCTTGCTTTGTATTGCAGGTCTATTTATGGCTGTAGGCATTTTGGTTTACGTCGCTGCGGACAGCGGGGAAGTAGGGTACGCAGCCAAGGATCTCCACGTGAGCTGGATAATGTGCGCGATTTCCACCGGAACTGCCCTCGTTCTGGCTGTCGTCTGTCTGTGTATCGACGCATTCGACGGACAAAGGTCAAGGTCGGGCTATATGCGCATGTCAGACCAGATATACTTCGATAACACAGTCACTGATGACGAACCGATGATTGTCATTTGAGGTGATGACGTCATGTGATACTCTTCTTTTTATTATATAATTTATAAATCCAATTTAATTTAAACGTTAATTTCTTTCTTATATAAATTCAATTCCAAAGATTATTTCCATGTTCAATGACGGAATCGAGCGCATGGATGCCATTCCAAGACAAAAATCAACGCACTTTTTTGTACATATCTTTTTTGTGCTTTATAATATCCATGTTTTCTTATGCATATTTCTTTCTGAAAAGTGTCAACAATTTCAGATAAATAACTTATTTCCTGAGATTCACCAGTTCTAGGGAAAGGTTCTGTAGTGTCTCCCAAAAGACACCCTGATAAGCCAGCAATGCCGGTGGTACTCTTGTATTTAACTGTACCCCCAAGTTACAATTGCAACGCCATAACCAATCTGATACATACGCCTCCATGGGGGGGGGGGGTTGATTGTGGATATCTCATCTCGAAATGAGCTGTTTCTGCTTTTCATATACTGTTTTGGAATGAAATTGTGTTAAAATTAGATTTTTTTAATTATGGAATTAGGAGCACTTACAGTGTAAACCTACCAAGTTATCAACCGTGGATGTGTATAAGTTTAAGGTTTAACCCTTTCCCAAACAATAACGACATTTGAGCGCTTTGTTGCAGACGACTTTAGAAAACATTGAGGGAAAAGGAGGAATTGTGACGAGCAATTTTTCCTTTTCCCACAATAAATTTTCATGGCCTATCAGCAGATTATTTTCTAATTTCATCACATTTTGAAATGTCGTCTGCAAATTCTTTTAATTTGGGACAGTCGAAAATTTGTTGTTTGGGAAAGGGATGGTTTAGAACTTGGCGGATTTTAGCCTTATTACTAATCAATTCATGTTGACATTATTTTAGAATGCATGAATGCTTTTGCATACAAGTATTGACAACTTAACTATATGATTGAAGTCCTAGCTTGCGTCATAACAAGAGTACATGTTTTATGTTTGTCATGTACAGTCTAACTTGTGTTAAGCAGCCACCCTTTTAAGCAGCCAACCTGCCTTAAACAGCCACTACAGAAAGTCCCATTGTTAGATTTATAGAGTAAATCAATTTGTGTTAAGCAGCCAACCTGTCTTAAACAGCCAATTTACTCTGTCCCATAGGCTGGCCTCTTAACACAAGTTTGACTGTATTATGCTGCTCAAACTGTACTACATAAAACATTGAAACGTAATTGAAGCTTAAAACATTTTAAAATATTGTAACAAAAGAGGAATTAGCTTCACTAATATCATTTCAACCCATTACCAAACAATAACGATACTTGACCAGTTTGTTGCAGACGACTTTGGAAAATATTTTGGGAAAAGAACAAATTGCTCTTAACGCGCAATTTCCCCTTTTCCCACAATGATTCCTGTCCTATCAGAAGATTATTTTTCAATTTCATCATGTTTGGAAATGTCGTCTGCAAACTCTTTCAATTTGGGACAGACGAAGATTTGCCGTTTGGTAAAGGATAAATCATTATTACCTTTATTAACGTTATCGTCGTTAGCAATATGATCATCATCGATCTTGTTCTCATTACTTGTATATTTTGTTGTTGTTTAACACGTATTCATTAAAATGTTTTAATTTTTATACAACAATTGATTTTGAGTTAAAATAATTTCTTCTAATCAGAAAGTTCATATCGTCACATTTGATCTTTGCTTTTGTATTGAAAGTTAATATGCAAGAAGGGCTCCGTCGACTTTTGTATATAGCATGAAATCACATGGCCCCTCTCTGCGTGGAATTAAATCCCGGTGACAGCATTTGGATTATCATGTGACACTCTTTAGCATTTAGGCATGGGGTCTCCCTCCGTCATTATAAGTCGGGCATCGCGACTTAACTGAAATAATATTGAAACGATGGAAAACTTATTGAAACAAACAAACATATTACACACGAGAACAATAATAGACAAAAATAAGTAAAGCATAGTACTACAATCACAGCTATGAGTCCAATGTTATTGGGCTTTCAAGTAAGGTAAATAGATAAGAAAACATGTACGACAATAGTTAATGTTACTACTCGTACATTACCTTTCAAATGGAAAATAATTTTGGCGTCCCATTTTATAACCGTTTAGATGAATGGTCAGATACCTATTAAAGAACAAAGGCAGAACTAAACTAAACAAAATAGTGAATACATATTGATTACAATATTTGTTTATGGAACGGTAGTTTGACGTAGTAATATTTCCAACGTTCGTTGTTTTGGTTTATCATCGTTCGGCGTTGTAAATTTTAACCGTTTTGGATGTGTGTCAAGAAATGACAGAAAAGACAATACTAACTAAGCAAACAAAAAAGTATGCCCTTAAAATACAATAAAAGAAATCCTGTCTTGTTTATATAGGCGAACTGACTCTGTACTCCCACCAAATGGGAAAGAATACCAATGATGTGAATTTACAATTGTACGTAAAATATCTTTCTTGTATCGCATTGCTTTTCATCCAGTTATGTTTTTTAAGAGAGGGACTCAATAACCTTAAAGCTTCCATCAATATCCATTTGTAAAAACTTTCATTTTGCTATAAAATATGTTAAAACTTAACTTATTATAGGCACTGTATCGATTAATGGTTAGAGCATAGAACTCTGTCAACCCCTTTAACGTTCAACGGATTCCATTCCCGACTCCTTATTGACACAGAAAGCGATTTACGATGCGATAGCAGTTCGAGTCCTTACCTTATACCGCACATCCCCTGAAATTAAGTCACAAAGACCCTCTCCGCTTGGGCATACGTAAGCCCGACACTGTAGATTTAGATTTCCTTAAGAGACAACCATCTCCTGTCTGACTCACGGAGTCCCGATGTTCTATCCAGTTAGACTAATCCTTTTTGTTTGGCAAGCTTCTGTCTTCATTTTTCAGTTATAGAATGGGCATCGCAATTCAGTTGAAATAGTGTCGAAACGATTTAAAACCCTGATGAACAGACGTTTCGAACTCGTATTTTCGAGTTAACCGACATGATTTGGCCTTAAGCCACGTCCAAAAAAGATGTTATAAAAACCTTTATCAACATTTCAACGTAATTGTCCATACTTGCGATATTATGTGAAAACCATATTAAAATGTCTTCTCAGGGGTGGCAAAACCAAATGTCCGTAGTGCCAAGATTGTCTAAAAGCCTTCACAGACAAGTACTTTTTTACTGAAATATGTGCAAAAAAGGCATTTAGGAAAGATTAAATACAACTACATTTTGCCTTGATTCTAACAAAGGGTGTCAGCAATTTGAAACTTCGACCGCTAACGATCGCACATTCAGTTCTTGTCAATAAGTTAGACATTGTCAACATATCTCATTCCTGTCTACCATTAAAAGCACTCAAACAATTACTCTAAATGAGCTATCGGTTAACCCATAGAATACTTGGTAATTTTCTAGATTTTCTTTCTGTCGCCTGCTTTCCAAAACCTTAAATATCTGCTAAATTTAGATGAGGAAAGATACTCAGAGTAGCAAACAGGTTAGATCACAGGCCGGTCGCCAATTTACATGGCGGCTGACCTTGATTTAACCTGTTTGCATAAGCATGAAGTCGGTTCCAGCACTATAAGGGTTAAACATTAGTAGTAAATGGCGATAAAAATGATTGATATTGATTATTTATTCAGTACGTCATTACTTGATCTAAACTATGGGGTTCTAACACTTAAAGGCCCATTAAAGGAGATTAATGTTATATCAAACTATATCATTTGGTAAATCTCTGTATGGTTTCAAATAGTTATCACCAGAAAACACCATCAGCACAACTTAAATGTGAAAGTAAACCAGAAATAACCCAGATTAGCAAGTTTTATAATTCAGATTTCCTGATTCTTTACCTCTGACCTTGACAGTTGATACACACTTTCTTGAGCTGACCAATCAAAATCCGTTATTTTGAATATGTAAACAAACAGGTTGTTGATAAACATGATTGAATTGGAGACAACTATATTTCAATCACAAAATAACTTATTTTAAATAGGGTCTTAATGCATTCCTAAACTAATTCTCATGACTTTTATGAACATAATAAAAGAACTCTATATATTTTTTCAGTATTTTATTTGCACTCCTCTCCTTTGATGTGCCTTTAAGCTATTAAAAAGATAACAATGAGATGGGACACGTAAACTAGAACCATTCCAGCACTTCACAGTTTATACAGCAACAACACGGTATAATGTCATAATTCTATTTGGACAAAACGTACACATCGACTTTCAATTGGGTCGTTTTCCATTGTGTCGACATGCTTTATCCTGTTACAAGTACATAACGATTGAGAGTGGAGGAAGACCCCGAACTTAACTGTCCATTAGGGCTGATCAAACTAACTAGAGCCATCCGCATTCTTTTCCAGGGTAGCCTTACGAATACCCATAATCCGCCATTTTGAAACTAACTCTTTCTTCGAATTACTTCGGTCGTTTTCGGTATACATCGGTCGTGGTCGAAACTATTCGGTGTAAAGCGAATACTGTCGGCACCGACCGATGTATACCGATAACGCCCGAATTAATCTGATGTATTAAAAAAAGACCCGTCAAAATCGTTTTTATTCAGCACAGATCTTGGCCATTTAGTTTGCCAGTGATGGTGGTAACAATGGTTTATATTTTTCGTGCTATAAAGTACCTCCAAAAGGAATTTAAAAAACGCCAATCAAAAGCGCTTTTATTCAGTACACACCACAGCCATTTAGGTTGTCAATGATGGGGCAAAATAAATGGTTTATGTATTGCGTGCTAGAAAAGGCATCCAAACGGAATTTAAAAACAACAACGCCTGTTTAAATTGTTTATTATTAGGCACATATCTAAGTGCTAGAAGGTACTTCCTAGGGGAATTGAGGGGGAAATCGTTCATGAAAAGCGCTTTTATTCAGTACACACCACAGCCATTTAGGTTGTTAGTGATGGTGCAAAATAAAAAAGGTTTATGTATTGCGTGCTAAAAAGTGCCTCCAAACGGATTTTAAAAAAAAAACCCTGTTGAAATCGTTTATATATGAGCCATTTAGTTTGTAAGTGATGGCGCAAACATGGTTTATGTATTATGGGCTGGAAAGTACCTTCAAACGGAATTTTAAAAAAGAAATACCGCCGTTTACTTTGTCAGTGATGGTGCAAAAAAAAGAGATATGTATTGCGTGCTAGAAAGCACACCCCAGCGGAATAGAAAAAAACGCATGTCAAAGCGTTTTTTATTCACCACATATCTTGGCAATCGATGGTCAATAGTGACACGCCTGAGAGTTTTACGCCAGGTATAGTTAAAACAAAGCGAGATGTCCTTGGGGAAAAAGGACCCTTTCCCGATTGATAAAATTGATTGTATGCCTCGGTGCCAATCTAAACACACCGGGTTTATCCAGTGAAAACACCTCTGAAATAATAGGGATGACGCCATATTGTTTACCGAGGAATGACGTCATTGTACGTCCGTTTTCAAAATTACATCTTAAATGTGAAATAAAAAAAGTCATTTAATTTGATTAAGGAAACAACTGTATATGTCGCAACTTATAGTTTCGCCATTTCGTATGAGTTACTGATAAAAAAAGGATGTCCAACACTTCCATACGCATTGAACTACTTAACGTGCACGCTTAGAAAAGGTGTTATACGCCGGGGCCGATTTACCAAAAAAATTATAAGCCTTCACTTTGCTTATATCCGAGGTGTATTTCACAGCTCACGGAAATACCCGAGTAGTTCCGATTGTCGGTGCTTAAGACTAGATAGACATGTGTATTATCTGACCAATGTTATGTAGTGATTGATTTAATTCCCCGGTATTCAAATCCAGCTGCAGCAATCAGTCATGTCAGACTGAATAATTATTAATTGACGATTGGAATATTATATATAATTAAGTTGTCAATATCTCTAGAATTAACTTAGTGTAGACTCAACTTTAAAAGGACTATCTAACTGAAATGGATTTTAATCTTTCTAAAGTAATATGTCTCCTACTAATTAAATGATATCACAGAACTATTAAGTTACAGAAAAAAACTTGATTATTGATACACTTCATTTCCTTGCACAACCTGGTGTACTTACTTTGTAGATTTAGAGAACCAATTAAACAATATATTTTGTAAACAATGCTCTGTTATTCCTCTCCTAATTGAAATGGGAAAAACCTATGTTCAAACATTACCAAGAAGACAATTTATTCTTAAAAGTTCAAATCCAAACCTGTGATGAGATAGTCATTTTAATGGAAGACGATTTAACTAGGCGCGGTCACAATCGGGATGGACTTCAATTGCTGGTTAATGACAAATACAAATGCTTTGATCAATACCCCAGAGCACTGCTTGATTGAAATACACCAATAACTCGCAGAATTACCGCACCGTTGGCAGTGAATGGATCTTGGTAATGTTCCAATTTAAGATCTAGTTTGTTGTGAAAAGTCTCAAAAATGAACTAAATTTTCGACGCAAAGTTTAGTAAATAGTGCGAGTGTGTAGATATGGACTATTGAAGTATTTGATTGTCAAGACAATATTGTGAATGACACGTTATAAAAATTGTTTGTTATTTTAGTTATCTATTTTACATCATTTAAGAAACAGGTTTTTACAACCTAGATAAATTACTCTCGATTCTGCTTCCTGGATACATAACCATTACTCGCGCCGAATGTGAATAAATGAAAAATCGCAAGGCGGAACCTGCTTCTTAAATATTGAACACACCCATGTTATATAATAACGTGTTATGGACTTTTATTGACTCTGTCATAACTAATGAGCGATTCATTTTTTGAACTTTTGTAAACTGTATCATATGATACAACGATACACGCCTACGATATAGGTAGTGATGATGCTGATGATGTTGAGCGCGAATCGATTGCCAGTAACCATGACCTTACTGGTTCTGACAGCAATTAGTGAGATCTCTGAAGGTGGAGTGCTGACCGAAAAAGACAGATTGTACAAGGACATCTTCACAAATTACAGCGCCATAACGTTACCAGTCCTGAACCACTCGGACACTGTCATCGTCAAATTCAACGCTTTCCTTAGCAACATTAACAACTTCAACGAGCTTTCCGGGGAGCTCTCCGTCACGGTTTCGGTGTTCCTGGAATGGACAGAGGAGCGGATAACCTGGAATCCAGCAACATACGATGGTATCAAGTCCATATCGGTGCTGCCGAAAGATTTATGGCGCCCTCAGATGTTCCTGTTGGAAGCCTCTGACTCTGTCAAAGACCTTGCTAACACGTCCATCCAGCCTAAAGTGTACTCCAATGGAGCGGTGGTCTGGAACAGCGCTAACGTGTTAAAGGTAGCATGTTCCGTCAACGTTGAGTTTTTCCCGTACGACGAGCAGAGATGTGAGATGACGATACTGAGTTGGGACGTGTATTCGAATGACGTGGTTTACGTTCCGAACAATACTGTTATCGAGCAAACGTATTTCAAGAGCAACAGCCAATGGAAGCTTGTGTCGGGAGGGATAAGGAATTGCTCTGACATACCATCGTCTTGTATTAGTCTTTGCGTTGTTCTTCAGCGGAGAAGCGGGTTTTACGTGATCTATATCATGGTACCGTTGATCTTCCTCAGTCTGATCAACAACTTGGTGTTCCTGATGCCGCCCAACTCCGGAGAACGGACTTCAGTCGCCGTTACCGCGTTTTTATCCTTCATTGTGTACATGGACATCACTAACGACTTGGTACCCCAAAGCTCTGATCCGGTGGCGTATATTTATTACTACATTATGTTTCTCATGGTCTACAGCTGCTGCATCATGTTCCTCTGTATCATCTCGCTGAGAATCTACAACCGTCAGACGGACGTCCCAGGATGGCTTCAGACCTTGATTCGAGTCATGCGTTTTGAATGCTTGTGTGAGCCAACTGGAAAAGTCGACGATAGTGATAAGATGAGGAAACGAAGTAATTCGCATACTGAAGGCGTTGTGGACGAGATCATTGACATTACGAAGACAGATTTAAGTACGGGAGATGAATACGGAAACCACGCTGGTGATGTGGCAAGACCAAAGGGGGACCATATAAAACAGAAGGACACTGTGATCACGTGGCATAACGTTGGAAGAGTATACGATAAGTACTGCTGTGCTATACTGTACGTTTTTGTTGTCGTATTCACGGCGACAATCTTCATCAGAATCTCGTCCAGTGGGGGTGTGACGGCTTGATTTCATTGACGAATTGTATTTACTTGTTTCCCTATTTTAGCAGTAAACAAAACAGAAATAAAACAACTATCCCATTTTAGCGTCGTACTAATGATAATTACAAAATTAATTGGTTATCCTTAATTGGTTATCCTCAATACCTTACACTTTTAAAGGCTCATGAAAGGAGATTACTGTTAGGCCTATATCAAAATATATCGTTCGGTAAACTCTTGGTCAGATTCAAACAGTTATCATCAAAGCAACCATCAGCACAACTTAAAAGGTGGAAGGAAACGAGACATAACCCAGATTAGCCAGTTTTATAATTCAGTTTGGCTGATTCTTCACCTCTGAACTAGTCACGTGATACACAAAATTTTAAACGAACCAATCAGAATTCGTTATTATAAATATTTAAAAAAAACAAAACAATTCGTTGATAAACATGATTGAACTGGAGACAACTATATTTCAAATAACTTGTATTTGAAGGTTTTGTTGAATAGGGTTTCACATGATTAATAAAGTAATTTTCATGGCTTTAACGAACATAATAAAAGAACTCCATATAGTTTTTCATTAATGTATTTGTACTCATATCCTTTCATGTGCCTTTTAAGGAAGAAAAGAGCACATCAACAAATCTGAAATTGAAATGAATAGATAGAAATGTGCTAATTGTTTTTTTTTTCTTTATTCTACAACACATTTTAATCTAGGTAATGAGTTCACCATGCTTTATGAGGTACAACGTTTAAATGCCTCAACTCCCAAAACAAACGATCGAACAAATTGTGTAACCTAGGTTATTCGTACGCCATGCTTTGTGAGGTACAACACCAAAACGCGAAAATTCCCCGAAACAAATTATCCAACGCTTGTTCCAGGTAACGGTACATTAGTACCGGAAATGGTTGATGACACAGATAATAAAGCGAGCCGTGGGCGTCACGAGAGATGTTACGCGCATGCGCATACAACATAAACAGAATTCAAACAAAGCCGTTCATTGTTTATTGACTGTTCAAACTCATTAAATACAAAATGTTGTTTGACGACAAACAGTCCATTATAATGAAATGAATGGAAGCATCGATATTCCTAATGTATTGGGTGATTATGATCTGCCATGTACGAGAAGATGGGAATATTGCCGTTTTCAACAGTATTTCAGTTACATAGTGGTGATTGGCGCATTTATTCATAACACTGACCTTTATTTGTCAGTGTAACACTATTTTCTTTCTAGAATGTGACTGCTTTCCCCCATCAACATAATTGTTCAGTGATGAAAGACGAACAAATCATGTCGTCTAGACCACGCGGGGGAATCACGTTATTAATGTTTACGATCTTATCGCCAAAAGATGGTCGGCCAAGGTATGTTGTGTGTTTTACCTACTTTTGCCAATGATAGCCACATTATGTACCCCGCATGAGTTGTCCATTAACTTTCCGGTTTTGGTGGTATATGATAAGCCATGCTTTATAGTGGCATTATGTCTAGCACTCGGTAGAGAAACCACATTCGACGGGCGCCAATGACCTAAAAGATTCGCCCGTCGACTGTGATTTTTCTACCAAGTGTTAGACGTAACGCTGTTTATTAAAAGCATTTGTCATCATAAACCACTTGTACCGGAAAGTTGATGGTCAAACTATGCGGGGTACACGCCCCCAACTCGAAACAAAAGTTCAATTGGTGTTTACTGCCTCCCAAAGTTCTGCGGTGCAACAAAATTGGACGATGGCACGTATTGATTGGTCTACGATTGGTGTCAAATAGTAGGCTATATAGTTTAGACCGTATCATAAACCAAATCTCAGTGTAAAAGCTTACATAATGTCTAAATTGGGAGTCCATTTTAAATATTGATAGAAACGTATTCTCTATCCCGATTCCATGTTATGACAAAAGAAGAAACCGCTCGTTACAAGTAATCCAGCCTTTTGTCAAAGTGGTTTCTTAAATGTGCTGTCGCAAAAAATCGAGTTATGATATGGTAATGGATAAATTTAGTCAAAAGTTCGATAGTCATTAATCGCGTTTATAGAGGGTGTTTGATTGAATTATATTCATATTCATATCATATTATATTATCAATTATGCGATTATCAAAGTTCATTACGCATTCAGGGCTATTCCCATGTGGTATTCTTTTATCTGGATGAATGTACTTCATTTAACGTTTGGACAAACTCAATTAGTTAAAGCTGCTTGTTCACAGATATGAGGGAATTTTTGAAATTTAAATTTTTTTTAAATGTGGGTTTTACATCACATCAACATTATTTCAGTTATGTAGCGATGCCCGACTCTTAATGATGGAGGAAGACCCCATGCCCAACTGCCCACAAGGGCTGGTCAAGGCGGGTAGAACCATCGGCATTTCGTAAGTCAGTCTGGAGACTGCCTCTCATGAAAATCCATATCCCTCTCAGGATTTGAACCCACGCGGAGAGGGGCCATGTGATTTCAAGTTCTGTACTCTAACCACTAGGCCACGGAGGCCCCTTTTAAATTTAAAACATAATCTTTAAAACTTCATAACAGCTGTGCTGCAAGGGGCGTAGCTTGACTGCAATTAATGTAATTTATGCCCCCTACCCCTGCAAAAAAAAATGCAGTCTGAAATCGCTCATGTGTGTTCTGGCATGTATTTGAGAGCACATGAATAAATTTTGTTTTAGCAGAAAATAGAGGCCCTTTCTGTTGCGTCTTTAAGTTTTATTGTTTTGCTTCCTGAAATAAAAGTGTTAAAGTAAAGTGACTAAATGAAGCTATGCCATTGGCTGCTGTATTCATAAGGACCAAACCATTAGTCATTGGATGTAAAAGTGTTTGTATTCAAGTGTTCAGAGTCTGTATCTGTATGCAATGACTAAATGTGTATTCAGATCCAAAAACGTTTTAACGGCTTTTAGATCTACCGCAGACTGCATGTACAGACATTGATTAATTGATTGCTTTAGGTAATACATTAGTAATGGAAAACTGACAATTGCTTTGGTGAAGAGTAAGTTGAAATGTAATTCAAAAGAAAAATATCATTTCATAGGCATTCACCGAGCCAATTTATATTGAATTTATATTTATAAAATGAATATCAACAATTTTGTTCGTTATATCATATTAATTATCTCCGTTTAATTTTCAATTTTCACATTGAAATTAAAAATACATGAATGACGTTGGCAAATAAAAATTACAATCCATGAAAGATTCTTAAAATATGAAACTTCACTTAAAAACGGCATTTGTTCTGTTAAATCTTTAATTTTGTTATTCTGACCTTCCTCCATTACCCAGGTCTTACATTAAAAGCTATTTTTCATGAAATACTATACCCCAATACAAAATGGTATTGTTTCAATGGCGTTTTATTTTGTCTCGCAAATCTTCTCATATGTAAACAAACAGCTTTAACCCTTTACCAAACGCCAAATTTTCGACTGTACCAATTTGAAAGAGTTTGCAGACGACATTTCAAAATGTGATGGAATTGGAACATGATTTTCTGAAACGACATCAAACATTGTGGAAAAGGAGATATTGCTCGTTAAGAACAATTTCTCCTTTTCCCAAAATGTTTTCCAGAGTCGTCTGCGCCAAACTGGTCAAATGTCGTAATTGTTTGGTAATGCGTTAGACTATATTGGCGTGCATCATGACAAACTGTACTTGGTCTTTCAAGTACGGATAGTTTCCTGTGTTCTAAAGGATGGGACGAGTTGATCGATTAAATGTAATTATCAACAGTTCCGGTGTGATATCTATAATGATATCACACAATTTCGCGATATACCGATTAAACTGATTTAAAAGGATGTCTAACACGCCAATATACATTGAACTACTTAACGTGTACGCTTATAGGAAATGTGTTATAAGCCGGGGACGATTTACCCGAACAATTATAACCCTACACTTATATGCGAGGTGTTTTCTCAGCTCACGGAAATACCCGAGTAGTTCCTATTGGGATGGGACGAGCCAGATCGATGGAACGTAATTATCAACAGTTCCGGTGTGAAATCTATAATGATATCATAATGGTATCCCACATTTTAAACTATTGACCATTCAATGACCTCGTAATTTGTTCCAAACGCTTCACTTCTCGTGACGCTCTTAACAGGCAATTTCTCCTTTTCCCACAATGTTTTCTGCCCAATCGGAATATTTTTTTACAATTTCATCACATTTTGAAATGTCGTCTATAAACTCTTTCAATTTGGGACAGTCGTAAATTTGGCGTTTGGTAAAGGGATAAGGCGCCACCCTTGACTCATGCCATCCTTTCATAAAGTACCTATTAATCGGCAAAATTTTATTCAATCATATTTTACTTGAACATTTCGATTAACAACTCTTCATTGAGAGACGTTTCAATGAAATTCGTCGTTTGGCAAGGACATACAGTATAATATCTGTATCTCCAACTTCTAATTGTCGAACGCTTCTATACGTCGAAGCAGATACGAATTCCAGAATCATTTGTTCTCTGTCTCAATGCTTTTATATTCGAGACATCTATACGTCGAACTAAATCAGTATCTATCATTTTCATCAGGTTCCTTGAACTTTGAGGTATAGGGGGTCTATTGTATTACATGTCTTCATAAAAAGGAGTAGCAAACGACGAAACGATGGCTATCTCTCATTCTCTCCATTTTCCCTTCCATCTTTTGAATTAATGTTCTCATAGTTATAATTTTGTTTAAACAACATGCATTGCTTAATCCTTTACAAAAAAAAAGAACACCGATGTGATAGCACAATATTTCAAAGGAAAAGTTGGAAAGGACTTTTAATAAGCTTTAAGCTTTCAGTCCAATCCAATTCTCTTATTATTAGAACCTTCTCCTGTATCATATAGTATGTTATAATTGAGAAATAGATATTTAAACTGAACGACGAACAAGGGATTTATATGATAAAATAAAAATTGCTCAAAATGATCTCGTTCATCTTGTGTCATGTTGGTCTGTACACATTATCGCCATTGAACCCTGCAATATAATCCTGATGGAGGCATCAAACGTAAATAATATAAAGGTGAATAACAACAACACATAGGCTTGTTTGTTTTTAACCGGAAGAAGAAACAACGTCCGATTCTTTTATCAAAGACTGGTTCAGTAATAGAGTAGAAAAAACCCAAGAAAAAAAGAAATAGCCAGGACCCCAGACCTAAACCAAAAAGCATGTCAACAACCAGAACTACAAAGACGATAAATGAAATGGTTATTCTTTATACGTGTTCTTTGGTTTTACCTCCAACCAAACAAAATAGCCCGGAGTCCTTGTCTATGCGTATATCCCATCTTGTGTGAGTTATACGCATGGACCAGGGTACCGTTTAACTAAACAACTTAAGGAAGATATGCGTAAGTCAAAAATGATACACATGGATGGTATCTTAAATGAATGTACAATGTTGTAATGTTACACGTCATTGGAAGCGTCTCGGAGAGACGATTCCAATGATGTGTTACTTTGCAATATTGCTTAGCCCCATAATGAAATAGGCGGAAGTGTTGTTCTGCGCTTGCGCGAATCTTAAGCATAAAATGTATAGTACAATTGTAACCAGGACCCCTGACCAAAGCTAGAAATTAGGTCAACAACAAGAACCACAAAGACGACAAATGAAAAATGGTCATTCTTTATACGCGTTGTCTGGTTTAACTTCCACCGAAAAACGGTCACAAAATCTCACGTAAGGTAGAGTACATATTATCCGCCATCTTGAAACATATTCTTTAGTCTGACTGCTTCGGTCGTTCTCGGCATACAACGGTTTGGGCCGGAATTATTCGGATTAATAGTATATATTAATTCAAAACGACTAGTTCCAGATAGGACCGATGTATACCAAGAACGACTGAAGTATTCCGACGAGAAAATATGTTTAAAAATGGCGGATTATGGGTATTCTACCCTAAAAGGAGGGGCTAAACCGACTATGTGGTACCGGTAGTTATCTTTACGTAGATAAATGACGTGAAAACAAAAAATATTTTCAAAATGGCGGATTATGGGTATTCTACCCTAAAAGGAGGGGCTAAACCGACTATGTGGTACCGGTAGTTATCTTCACGTAGATAAATGACGTGAAAACAAAAATATTTTCAAAATGGCGGGTTATGGGTATTCTACCCTAAAATAAGGGGCTAGGCCGACTATGTGGTACCAGTAGTTATCTTCACGTAGATAAATGACGTGAAAACTATCACAAAAACGTACAGCAGCACACAGCAGTACATGTCAAATGTCTTGCCAACGGTGTACCATGTCACGTCGGAGCCGTTTGTTCGGGTGGGTTCTTCCGTGCCGCAGCTCGAACCAGCATCATCGTGAGCCATTGGGTCTTTCTGTAAAAGAAAAACGAAACTATTTTTAGTGCTGTTCATATTGACATTCGTGATGGTAAGAGATTCTGTTGAATACGTTTGAAATGGCGTTAGATATTACTTTGGAATATGTTTTAAGATACTTTACAGCAAGGCAAGATGTTAGATTTGGTTTATTTTTGGTTTGATACGATTGCATGATCTATCAATAGGTTCATGTATAGGTTCCAATAGTGTCTCGTCACTCCAAATGTTTATTTGTTATTTTGATTATCATTTATATCATAATACTTCTTAGATAAACTTTATTTCTACATTTTATTAGATTAATACGTTAATAATCATTAACATTCTTATATTGTAAATGATCTGCTTGTCGACGTTAAGGAATGGAACTTTATAAGCTTTTAGCTTCCGTTTTATTTAAATTGTTTGTAATTTATAAAATGGTTTTTATTTATTGGCAAAATGTTTAAACTTACTTTTGGGTCTTTAGTCGGCTCTTCTTTGTTGTAACCTTGACCTTCTCCATGGGCGCCAGCAGAATTCGGCTGCTCCTTCTCCCGCACGTCTGCAATGTCGCCAACTTTGGATGATCTGGTAATGGGAAACTTAAGCAGCATGACTCGTACCATTGTCTGAAGCCATCTTGGGACATCCGTCTGGCGATCATAGATTCTCAGCGAGATGATACAGAGGAACATGATGCAGCAGCTGTAGACCATGAGAAACATGATGTAGTAATAGATATACGCCACCGGATCAGAGCTTTGGGGTACCAAGTTGTTCACAATGTCCATGTACACAACGAAGGACAAAAACGCGGTAACGGCGACTGAAGTTCTCTCCCCGGAGCTTGGTGGCATAAGAAACACCAAGTTGTTGATCAGACTGAGGAAGATTAACGGAATGATGATATAGATGACATAGAAGCTGCTTCTCCGTGTTAGGGTGATGAACATATTGAGACACGGAACTAATGGAAGAGTGCAATTCTGCAATGTTCCCGCCGCAAACTCCCATTGACTATTTGCCTTGAAATACGTTGTCTGGATTACCGAACTATTCGGGAAGTATATCACATCAGCCGAAAACATGTCCCAGCTTAATAAGGTAAGTTCGCATTTCTGTTTGTCGTAAGGAAAAAACTCGACATCCACGGAACATGCCACTTTGAGCACGTTGGCGCAGTACCACATCACCTTTCCATTAGCATACAGTATCGGCTGGATCGATGTATTTGCCAGGTCGGTTACAGACTCGGTGGATTCCAGAAGGAACATTTGAGGACGCCAAAGATCCACCGGTGACACCGAAATCGACGTAATGCCGCTGTAATCAGAAGGCGTCCAGGAAATCCGTTCTTCCGTCCACTCCATGAATAGAGAGGCGGTCACCGATAACTCGCCTGTAAGCTCGTTGAAGTTGTTGATGCTGCTCATTTGAGTGGAAGCCTTGACGACAACCTGTTGTGCCGGGTTCAGGACGGGTAACGTTTTTGAGCTGTAATTTGCGAAGATGTCGTGGTACAGTTTGTCTCTCTCGGAAAGCACGCCGCCCTGTGTAGTCGTACATACTGTTGCCAAAAGCAGGAGAGATAACATTCCCGTAAGCGTCATATCCGGAGATCCTGTAGATGTTACGGTTGGATTTCAAGAGTTAATACCCTCGAATCAGCTGCATATAGCTTTAATGAAGCTGTAGATGGTTGAGTTATCACATATCTGTTTCTAGACTGATTTGAAACTTAACATCGCGTGCCCTTGTGTTGTTGATTTTGGTCTTTAGAATATTACGATGAACATGTGTCGACACTGTTAAAACCTTTAGTGATTACGACAGAAGATTTAGATAGCCATTGCATCGCGGAGGCAAATATGAACGCACCCCAACTTGCTACAGAAGCAGACCGAGAAGTTATAACTCAGATCATTCAGACGCGATGCATATCGATGCAACAAACTCCGTCAATTGTCCATCAGTGTTTTTATTCAGGAAGAAACCCAAGCACATTGGTTATGTTAACGACAAAACGACCAATTATGTTTCTATATCAAGTTCATACGTCGATCAATGTTACTATTCAAAACTTAACACATGTATACTAGAATGAGATCACCGACTTCGTGCACTATGTTACATCCTTATCTCGTATTCATTCAAATTGGTTTCAACTACAAATCATCAAGACCTTCTAATGTGTAGTATTGGCTTATTCCAAAGTACGACGTCTAAAGTTTTATATGCCATGCTCTTCTATCTTAACACCAACATTTAATCCCCATTGTTCATAAGCATATGACAAAACCTCGGAGTTCAAACAGCGGTCTTTGATATGGCGTTAGTGTCAGTCTGCGGAGAATTCCATATAAAAAACGTTCCAAGCTATTGATCCTAGTGTTAGCTTTGTCATTAAAAAATCGAAGACCATTAATTTACGTTCAAACTAATCCGGACATGTTAGAAATCTACAATGTTGAGTGGTGCCTGTGCAAACAAACGTTCGTTAAGAGCATGATGATAATTAAAGCATTCGAAGGAAGACATGAGTTGAAAACTTACCGGAAGTCAGCATCCCAGCAACCAACACCACCTGCGCATGCGTATGGCACCATTAATTGCGATTCAAAGTCTACAACCAAACCAGTCTCCCTTACATCAAGATGTTTCATTAACCCGCTCGTAAATACTGTAGAATATGAGACAACTTGAACAAAACGTAAAAAGCATTCAGCCCTATTTGTTAAACGTCTCATCAAAAAGTAAATACGCGAATGTATGCTAATGATTATAGTTTGAGCCCATAGATAGATAGTCTACACATTTGGAGATTTTTCTCATTTTGTGCAAATAGCTTGTATCAACCACAAAAACACAAATACGTTTTCGTTTAACATGAACAGGGACTATACAAACTAAGATACAAAGAAAACGGAATTATGATGAAAAAGTCAAAACACAAAAATGATAGACCGTGGATAAAAATAAGTTAAAAGGTGTCCCCCACCAGCGTCGCTGGACCGTTGAAGTTTCCTTTAGCAGAAAAGTCATAACTCAAATGAAAAATTGAAATTCAGACATTCCAGACATGGTTCAAACTCCAGTAGAATTCGGTCGCATGGAGACCATTCCAACTTTCCAACGTTCAGACCATGCTTATAGTGTGTAACGAACCGAGCAAAGACACAAACACATCCGATCAGTGAAAAACACTGTCGTACACTGAGCGGTTGTGTTGTCTCTCTATATACCAGCATGTTCTCTACGACAATGCATTAGGTTCCCTAATTTGCTTTAACGTTCAACGAACGTTACAATTGCAATGAACATTTATGTATTCGTCGATATTCTAATGTATAAAATAGTCGTGTAAGCAATCACTAAAATGTAGAGAATTGTGCAGCAATATCGGTCGAACGTGTTCCCAACAATCTGCCACGTTACGATGAAGTCATGCGTATTCATTAAATTGGCTTTGTTGTCTTCGTCGGTACTATGCATCTCACCAAACTCTTCTGTGTTGTGCAGATCTGTTTTTGTTATGTCAGTAACGTTCTCAACTCGACCTCCCATGTGTGGTCTCTTTCGTTTTGGTATCGTCCCTTTGGCATTCACATTTGATGCTCGCAAACATTGACAACGCAGAGCTTTTATAAGAGTCTGAAGCCATCTTGGGACGTCCGTGTGTCGATCGTAGATTCTAAGCGAGATGATACAGAGAAACATGATGCAGCAGCTGTAGACCATGAGAAACATGATGTAGTAATAAATATACGCAACCGGATCTGAGCTTTGGGGGACCAAGTTGTTCACAATGTCCATGTACACGACGAAGGATAAAAACGCGGTAACGGCGACTGAAGTCCGCTCTCCGGAGTTAGGCGGCATCAGGAACACCAAGTTGTTGATCAGACTGAGGAAGATCAACGGTACCATGATGTAGATCACGTAAAACCCGCTTCTCCTATTAAGAATGAACATGAGTTTGAGACAAGGTGGTGGTACGTTGTCGGTACAATTACCTAGTTCTCCAGCCGCAAGTTCCCATTGACTATTGACCTTAAAATACGTTTGCTGAACGTTCTTTAAGAATGGTACGTACACTACCTCGGGAACCAAGATGTCCCAGCTTAGGATGGTAACCTCACATGTTTGTGCGTCGTACGGGAAATACTTTACGTCGACGGAGCAGGAGATCTTTAACACGTTGGCGCTATTCCACGAAACAGCACCGTCGCTGAACAGTTTGGGTTTGATGGACATGTTGCAAATGTCTTTTACCGAGTCTGAGGATTCCAACAGGAACATTTGGGGTCGCCATAAATCCACCGAAGACACAGATATGGACGTGATGCCGTCGTAATCCGACGGGACCCAGGAAATTCGCTCCTCCTTCCACTGTAGTAACAACGGCATGGTAACGGATAGCTCCCCGGAGAGCTCGTCGAAGTTGTTGATGTTGCTGATGAAAGCCGTAACTTTGACGACGACCACATCCGTGTGGTTCAGGACAGGTAACGTTTTGGCGCTGTAGTTTGTAAATATGTCCGTGTATAGTCTATCTCGCTCGGTTAAAACTCCGCATGATGCTGTTGGTACATGTAACACGATCGTCAACAATAGCAAGGAAAGCTTGATACAAGTAGTTTCCATTATTCTCGTTTAAGCTTCAGTTTAGTCCATGTCCAACCAATTTTTTCAGTGATATTTGCCAAAATTATCGCGAATTGGATGCAGACATCTGTCTATAATTACAGTTGAAAATGCTGAAATTGTTTTTTTTTTGTGAGTCATTATTATCTCTTTACGCAAATGCATATGTCCTTAAAGATGAATACATGTACCATACATTTTCTACGAGTTCAAAACATCGTCGCCTACAAGTTCTTTCGACCTTGAAACGACACAAAAATGCCGATGAATAGTCATTACCGAAACAGACACCCACTGTTCTGTAGCTTGAAGTACAACTGGCGTAACAATTTGGTATCAAAACAAATTGACGTTCATAATCCAGAAAGCCGTCATCTTTATTACCGAGTAGACCTCCGTTGCTAGAGGATTACACATTTTAAAAGCAACCGAACCTCCTGTTTTCCGCCAGTCGAACTTTCCATCATCACATGTACAACTCTAAATTGCACTTCAATCCATAAAGTATCAAATATTCATGATCGTCTCCGTGGAATCATATGAATTTGTGAGCCAGACGAATTTCAATATCAGAACAAGATAACATTTATACGTCAATGCATGAATGATCGAGACTAGCCCCATTCGACCATTAACCATCACACGAATGATCTTTCAAACCACGGAAAATCGTTCACCTCGTAGATAAATCTATCTATTATTGATCCTGAGTTATTCATTGTTATAATAAATTCTATCATGGCTCATTTAGTAACGGTATGGGTACGGGGGAAACTCATCAATATTTAGATTCATTCCCTCGGTACTCACCGAAAATCCTGCGATAGTTCGTTTCCTCATTGCAGACATAAAGGGAATCTATCACATAATGTGGTACATGTATGTGAGAAACAAATTTATAAAGACTGTTTATAACAGAATGTAGTATGTGAGTAACAAATATTACAAAAGATGATTTAGACAATTCTCATCACTAAATAAACAGCCATTTTCAATATCTATAACAAAGTAACATTAATTGAACATTTGTCCAACGGATACATTGAACCTCCGTTTTCGAATGGAATTGTTTGGTCAAATCAGAGACATAGATAACGTTATCTATGTCTCTGGTCAAATCTGACAGGACCACGATTAGAGGTTAATGACCCCGGTTTCTGAATTCGTTTAATTGGACAGTTATATTAAGGCTATCCCCAATGGGATTTTGTAATAATTGAATTGTCGGATATAACTGTTCGTTGAATATATTGATTTATAAAAAGATGCGTGTTAATTTTTTTTTTCACGATTCAGTCATCAGGCAACTTTTAGAGGAGTCCCAATGAACCGTTTCTGACATCAACTACGTAGAAAAAAATAAGGGGAAAGGAATAAGGTCTGTAGAGTGTTCTATATCGAATTGTAGAAGACAGTTAGATGTAACACGCGGTTGAGGCGAAATGGATTTTGGTAGTGAAAGATTTTTGGAAAAAAAAAACATATATAAAACTTTTTCAAAATTATAGGAAAAGATTTTTGCTTATTTAAATGTTAGACCTAAAACACTATGAACACAGAAACATCGCAAATTACCAATTGAAATACTTGATATGCAGACTTCACGAAACTTAGTAGGCCCTATGCCCTTGACTGACTGAAATCCCTGTGGTCTGACAGATTTTTACATAGACAAAGAAGAAAGTGTTCAGTTCGGTCCTACTGGGGATCTCAGAGTTTCGGGACGTCTGATCATAGGCTTACATGATTTTGGTTTTTAATAAAAGTTTATGCCCGGTTTTAACTGGGTTTTTTTTGGATACCGGGTAACTCTTGGTCCCGGGAATCGGTGTCAGTCCGTGTTTACCTCCCTTGATCTAGAAAAATGTAAACACACCTATCGAAAGCGAAAATGTGGTGTTTGAACACTAAAACTCATATTTTGGACAACACATTAGAATTATGACTTGAATTAACAATAAAAATAAGCGTAAAGTTTTATTGTCATCAACGAGGTAATATTCTATTGAAGACGGGAAGCTGGACGATTTTTGGTAGCAAAGTTGTTATATATTCGGATAAAACCAGTAAGCGGATAATTTTACTTTTGCTTTCTTATTTTACACCGATATTGACAGAAAGAAAGTCCATGCAAATGGAAGTTATCTCTTTTGGTGTTGCCATCTGGAATTATAGTAAGTTTGTGCTGGAAAGTGGAAGAGACTGTTGATTTATGGTCAAAACGATTGTTTGATTTTATGCATGTTATTTGGGGTCCATGTTATTTGTATTCGTTTCGTCTATCAGTCATTTCGTCTAACTGATATTATTGCACAAAATGGCTAGTCACTTCGTCTACATATGTTGTATTGAGGAATTTTATCAATTTCATCATCTTCATTCTATGATAATTTTGGTTTGTATTTCTTTTAATGACATTCAAAGCTTAGATAGTTAAACTTATTTATTTTTCATCTATCGCGAAACAAGTTCTAACAACTTAGATTAGTTCTCGATTCTGCTTCGTATTCAAAGCCAGTACTAGTGCCAAATGTGGATTAATGAAAGGTCTCAAAGCTTAAATAGTTCATTGCAGATACATGTTGCCAGTTCTTGATTTCTATTTTTACAGGGTTTGAAGGCAGAATGAAGGTTATTTGGTCCCCAACCGACCCGGAGGTATTTCTCACCTACAGTAGCAATATCATTAACCTGTACAAAACAAAGGACTTGGAAGGAGAGCCAATACCAAAAGGTAGGAGCTTCATGCTTTTCAATGTTTCAAAATTTCATCATTACATTTTTTGTAAAGTGCAAACTTAATTATTTCAAAGCAATCTATTAACCCTTTACCCAAACGCTAAATTTTCGACTTTCCCAAATTCAATGAGTTTGCAGACAACATTTCAAAATGTGATCAAATTGAAAAATGAAAGGGCAGAAAACCTTGCAGGAAAAGGAGAAATTGCTCATTAGGAGCACTTGCTCCTTTTCCCACATATGTTTTCTAGAATCGTCTGCAACAAAGTGGTTAAATTAGCGTATTGTTTGGTAATTGGTTAAGATGGCCGACTTAGAACTTGAGGGTCCTGGGTTTGACACCTCTTGTGCCCCAGGGACACCTCTTGTTAAGTGGGAGGGTATTTTGGCTAGTCTCTTCAGAGACCTAGCCTAGTACTGTTAAATCCACCAGGAAAGCTGTAACATAACTGAAAAGTTGTTGAAACGGAGGTAAACACCATACAAACAAAAAAAAGGAGGTTTTACAACTTAGATGAAATACAGATTAATCTCTTTCGATTCAACTTTCTTGATACATAGCCATAGTTCTTACTGAATGTGGAAGAATGAAACGTTGCAATATGGTATCAGGTACTTATGAGAATCAAACTCACAACCTGTGTGTCCGACATGATAGACATTATAATTAAAATATTCATAGTTTTTAGCTCGACTATTCGAAGAAGAAGGAGAGCTATACTATCCACCCGGGCGTCGGCGTCGCTGTCAGCATCACACCTTGGTTAAGTTTTTGTGTGCAAGTTTGTATCTCATAAACTACTTTATGGAATGGGTTGATACTTCACACATATGTTCAGGGTAATACTTTAAGGTCCCTGGCCAAGTTTTAGATCTCTTATTTTGAATTCAAGCAAATTATGCAGCTTTTTGTACTTAGAAAATCTTAGTTAAGTTTTCACATGCAAGTTTGTATCTCATGAACTACTGTATGGAATGGGTTGATAATTCACAAATGTGTTCCAGGTAATAATCTAAGGTCCCATGCAAAGTTTCAAACCTCTTGTTTTAAATTTAGGCAAAATTTGCGGCTTTTTGTACTTAGAAAATCTTGGTTAAGGTTTTGCTAGCAAGTTTGTATCTCATGAACTACTATAGTGAATGGGTTGATACTTCACAGTGCATAGTGCAAGTATTTAACTCATGAATCGCTGTATGAAATGGGTTTGTACTTCATACATGTGTTAGGGTCAAAATCTAAGGTTCCTGACCAAGTTTCAAATCTCTCATACTGAATTTTAGCAAATTATGCGGTTCTTTGTACTTAAAAATTCTTGGTTAAGATTTTGCCGGCATGTTTGTTTCTTAACAGCTATTGTATCTTGGTTAAGATTTTGCTGGTATGTTTGTTTCTTAACAGCTATTGTAGGGAATCATTGTTTGCAACCTCATAGAAACAATAATATTTCACTGACCTTTACCCTTCTCCGACATTACAGAATATTCAAGCATGCTGTCTTACGGACAGCTCTTGTTTTTTTTATCACATGTTTATCATCTGAAAGGTCAGATTTAACTTCAAGACTGTCATATTTTATTTTTACAGGATGTCTTCCATTATCAGAGAATCAATGTGCCGTGTGTCTGTCTTCACTGTCTGACGTCAACTCAACCAAGGTATTTCTAACCCAATCGAAACACATCTCAATCCTTTTCATTATATACCTCATTGAAAGGGATTATCTTGTAAATTGAGATTTTAATAAATCTATGATAATCATCTTCTATGGATGCCTGCCAACACATATTTATAAAGTTATACAAAACTTGATATTTGATTCGCTTCAAAACTCTGTACATAACCCTTTGGTAAAGATATAGTAGATTTGACCTGCAGGTATGATAAACTGTTTAGACAGTTTATGTTGTAAACATTGATTCATTGATTCTGTCCTACAAAATCATTGAACATTGTGACAGTGTCTTGGACGCAGACATGTAACTGGGTTGACACTGTCATCAAGTGATGTGTAAAATAAGTTTATCCACTAAAGCTTATTGAGTAAATTCTGTGAGATAGTCCCTTTAAGGAAGTACCCGTGTTATGGAGTCCCTTTAAGGAAGTACCCGTGTTATGGAGTCCCTTTAAGGAAGTACCCGTGTTATGGAGTCCCTTTAAGGAAGTACCTGTGGAGTCCCTTTAAGGAAGTGGAATCCCTTTAAGGAAGTACCCGTGTTATGGAGTCCCTTTAAGGAAGTACCTGTGTTATGGAGTCCCTTTAAGGAAGTACCCGTGTTATGGAGTCCCTTTAAGGAAGTACCTGTGTTATGGAATCCCTTTAAGGAAGTACCCGTGTTATGGAGTCCCTTTAAGGAAGTACCCGTGTTATGGAGTCCCTTTAAGGAAGTACCCGTGTTATGGAGTCCCTTTAAGGAAGTACCAAATTTATGGAGTCCCTTTAAGGAAGTACCCGTGTTATGGTTCCACAGAGTGCCACATGGCCTTTCTCCACATTGGTTTAAATCCTGGTGACAGAATTTGGCTTTTCATATGAGGCAGTCAACACAGCACTAAAAGGATAGCAAGGTTGGAACTTTACCTTAGTGGACGCAACAAACACTTTGCATTTATGTGGGTCTTACCATAGCCTTGTTTACAATAGTTGCTTACTTATTTATGAAAGGATTAAATCTCCCATATTACAGTGTGTGGCATGGCACCCGGGCCAGACAGCGGGACACATTGTTGCTGTTGGACAGGATACCACTGGACGGATACTGATAACAAAGTAAGTGGGCGACAGTGGTGCAGAGGTAGAGCGTCGGCCTCTTGTACCATTGGTCCCAGGTTCAAACTGATTTTGGCTTGAGACCCAGCTCAGGCAATGTTCTTTCCAACTTTGATTTGGAAGTTAATTAATTAATTAGTTAAATAAATTTCTATAAATCTGCACGACAGCTGTTCTGTTGTGTGATACCCACTGAAGAATAGTCATTGGAAGCAAAAATAGATATTTTATTAATTCTATAAAGTGTGTATAAAAATGGAAAACTGTAAAGAACCGAGCAAATGAACTTCTCAAAGACACACACACATCTGATCAGTGAAAACCACTGTTGTACACTGAGCGGTTGTGTTGTCTATATATATAACAGCATGTTCTCTCAAATAATGCATTAGGTCTCTAATTTGCATAAACATTCAATGAACTTTATCTAACTCCCACTTCCCCTTGGCCCTTGGGAAATACGTGGGAAAGGCAACTCTAATAGAAGGAGAAGTATTCAACCCCTGCTACCAATGTAACAAAATGTGCAAATGAACCTCTCAAAGACACAAATACATCCGATCAGTGAAAAACACTGTTGTACACTGAGCGGTTGTGTTGTCTATATGTACACCAGCATGTTCTCTCAAACAATGCTGGGGTTCCTAATTTGCATAAACGTTCAACGAATGTTACAATACCTTAAATGAGAAGTATAGTGTCAAACCATTATAACTGTTACATCTGCCACAAACATTTATATGAGGTAATTGATTTTATTCCCTATTCAGAAATGCTCATAACATTTTCCTTGTATTTTCTCATAGTTTTGGTGGAAATGAAGAAAATGACCTAGTTGGGAAAGAATTTGGTGAGTCCTTTCTCTATGCTCCCATTTTAGCTTGACTATTCAAAGAATTATGAGAGCTATACTACTCGCCTGAGTGTGGTTGTCAGCATCGGTGTCACACCATGGTTAAGTTTTTACATGCAAGTCCACAACTGTTTGGAATGGGCTGATAATCCACACATATGTTCAGTTATACCAGTTTCCTCTTTGACATAACGGAATAGTCGAGCACCCTGTCTTATGGACAGCTCTTGCTGTCGTAGTGTTTACATTCTTACGAACAATGTCCACAACGAAGCATAGCTAGAAAAATTCATTTTGGATTTTATGTCCCCTGTGAGGATTCGACCCCAGTTCTCCCAGGTGACAGTCCAAGACATAACCACTGAGCTAAAGAGTCGGCTCAGTAACGCAGAGGTTACATCTTGTCCTGATTGATTGTTGCTATGCTGTAGAGAGTGAGGCGGCTATGTAACATAGTGTTTACATTGTTTGATCAAGACGGTTCCTCTTAACGTGTTTTCTGAACAGTCCATGTATAAATTAACAGCAGGGGACAAACATTAAGCACTACAACTGTCTTTTGTTTTGTGGTAATGGGAAAAGACAATTAAAAAAGAATTCTCTTTACAAAGCAATTTCTTCTGTCACAGCCAAGGGACATAAGTTCAGTCATACATGTCTCAGAGCGTTGGCCTTTTGTACAGAGGGTCCTGAGTAGAATCCCATTAGAGGAGAGATGGCGTTTACTGGGACTAGCCCAAAAATTTGTGTGAATACTGGTTTAGTATCCAGGAAGCAGTCATCAAGAGAGAATTGAATAAGTTTCAAGCTTGCGTTACAATCAATCTAAAATGAATAAGTTTTAGATGAAACTAAATGACTCACACCTGATATACAAGGTTTTTGAGTTCCAGGCCCTGTTGGTTAGGCCATTATTTGTTTCTGTCATTAAAGAAAGTCAGCGTGAGAATTTCTGGGACTAACCCACAAAACTGGCGTGATTACTGGTTTAGTATCCAGGAAGCAGTCATTGAGAGTGGCTTTGAACAAGCTCTAAATGAGATAAATGAGCAATTCATCCTTTCATTACAATGGTTTCTTTTTCAAGGTGATAAAGAATGTATATTGTTTGGCTTATAAATGCATTTATTGTAATACCTTGTGGTACACACACATCATAAGTGAAACAATTAATTTTATAAAAAGTAATAGTCAAAAGAAATTCATTTACTATCTAGACCTTGCTCTCTGTAATGAAATCTTCTATCAAGAAAAATGGTTTGAATTAAATAGTTTTTTCACTTACTATGTAGAAAATAAAAAGTTCTCTCAATGTATTACAGTTCCGAAACATCCAAGACATTGCATCTATCTAAAATGGAACCCTGTCCATCATCATTTGGTAAGTGTATCAATAATCCCATTTTATACATTTTTGCGGATCTGTCTTGTCATTTAATCAGTATGGGGGGTTTAATTAAAAAGTATTAATATCTTGTTCTGTAAAATAGCACTTGAAAAGATTGCACTAATTGGTTGTAATATGCAGGGTTGGTCATTAATTTTGGGGGAAAGTGGCCGACTTTCGGCTTGAGGAATGTCAATGAAATAAACCAAAAATTGATGTATAGTTACTGTGTATGACCACATATCATTTTTTTCTTATTTGAGCTGACCAAAAATTTATGAATATGATACAATATTTATGGTATTGACTGTAGTTTTCGATGCTGGCCTGGTTTTGTGATACACAATTACCAATTTCTCCTTTACTAGTTAGCCCAGGGGTTAGAGAAGCAGAGGAATGATAACGGTATTGCCATCTGGGATATCAACATGAGGCACAGTTTCGAGTACCTCGGCGAGAGACAGAGGTACAACTCTAACATGTCCGAGCATGTGATAACGAGACCCTTTATGGAGCTGGGTAGGTTGAGTTTGAACTGTACACCTTGTGAACGATGCATATTGATCAACAGGCTGCAATATTCATTCAAGTCCTTAGGTCCTTTATAGTTTAAACTTATTTATTTTACATTGATTGTGACGGAAGCTTGAAGTTTATGAAATTCACTCTCGATGACCACTTCCTGGATACTACACCAGTACCTGCCAGATGTGTTGGTTAGTCCCGGCAATTTTCACCTCGCCTAACAGGAATTCGAACCCGGGACCCACGGTACAAGAGGCTGACGCTCTACCACTACATTACTGTCTCTTATGTCCTAGACCACCAGTTTTGCCTGTAGGACTAGCCTGGGGTCCTGGCCTATGTGTATACCACAAATGCAGGGTAAACGCATGGTCCAGGACCCCAGGCTACCTGTTGGACCAGTAACTTTATAGCCATGTTGGTCCTTTTGGTAACAAGACCCGTCATAGAGCTGAGTAGGTTGAGTTTGAACTGTACATCTTGTGAAGGATGCATGTTGATCAACTATAAATCAGCTTCTATAATATTTAACTCTTATAGTGCTGGAATCAACTTCATGCTTATGCAAACAGGTTAGATCCAGACCAACCGCCAAGTAAACTGGCCTGCGATCTAACCTGTCTACTAATCTGAGTATCTTTCCTCATCAAAATTAAGCAGATATTTTTAAGTTTTGGGAAGTAGACGACACAAAAATCTTTTTTTTTTTATAGAAAATTACCTAGTATTCTAAGCATTAATTATTATGAATGTTTTTTCCTATTTGTGGGTTAGTCCCGGAAATTTTCACCTCACTTAATGGGGATTCGAACCAGGAATGTGTATTAAGCTGATGTTTTTATAAATTGGTTTCATCTATTTTAGGTCATGGCGAGACAACGTCCTCATTTGCCTGGTTTAAGAATGAACCCAAAACATTTGTGACTGGAATAGGCGGCAAGACATTGAAGATCTACGACACTAGAGGTAAAGGAGAATAATGAAACCGAAATAGTGGGTGGGGTAGTGAAATGGCAAAAGTAATTTGTCCTTTTCTTGTGATTCTTTCCTTTAGTGTCAGGGAATAGATACTGTCAATTTGCCTACTTTTTAGTGTTAACGTGTTATGAAAAGAATACAGTGAACCCTCGTTTATCCGGACCCCGATTATTCGGATGTCTCGCAATCCGAACAAAATTGTAACGAAACGGAATTATTGGACCAGTTTATTGCAGACGACTATAGAAAACATTGTGGGTAAAGGAGAAATTGCTCGTGACGAGCAATTTCTCCTTTTCCCACAATGTTTTCTGCCATATCAGAAGATTATCTTTGAATTTCATCACGTTTTGATATGTCTTCTGCAAACTCTTTCAATTTGGGACGGTCGACAATTTGGCGTTTGCTAAAGGGTTATAAGTATACACCGCTCATACAGACCGTTTATGTCTTAATGTAAATAAGAACATGCTCTGCTTCATTTGTCCGGATTATTTGGTAAACCGGACATTTTGTTGGGAACGGACATGTTCGGATAAACGAGGGTTCACTGTATAACTTATTTTGAGTGACCTCCATTGCTTAAATGTTAGAGTACAGAACTTGTTTTTTTTGTTTTATTTTCTTTTTTTGTTTGTTTATTTGTTTCCATTCAGGTAACAAGTTAAATAGAATAGTTTGGCTCATCGGATAATATTCCTATGCCCTGCTATACATATGGATTACATATCCGATTCACGACACCAACCATCTATTCTCTATTTTCCATTTTCATTACAGACATAACCAAGCCCCATTTAATCACCCATACAAAAGATGTCCATGGTGTTTGTACAGACCCTTTGCACGAGTCTAGAGTTGCGGCTTATTCAGAGGTATGCTTTGGGCAAGATGCCAAGACTCATTAACTCAGCCATTAGCCTTTCCAACTTGGAATGATAGCGTCTTTACCCTTACATTGCTGGAACAGGCTTCATGCTTATGCAGACAGGTTGAATCCAGGCCAGCTGCAAAGTAAATTGGTGGCTGGCCTGTGATCTAACCTGTTTGCTACTCTGAGTATCTTTGACAAAATTAAGTAGTATTTAAGGTTTTGAAAAGGAGACACCACAAAACCTATTTTAAGAAAATTAGCCGGTGTTGTAAGGGTTAAGTTCGATTCAATGACCTTTGTTCTCGAAAAATTACTACTTGGTACTCAAACATAAACCCTCACTTAAACTTGAATGCATTTATAGTATCCAGCTGTGTAAAATTGATTAGCTGTATTTTTGATGTCACTATTTGAGGAGTGATTTTGTCACTGAGACAACATTTAAGTTGATTCGAAATTATTGATTAACTTAAGTTTGAGCAAAATTGTTGAGTACAAATTCATTTCTAGATCACAACTATGCTCTTCGATGCTTATACATGCATGAGTTGAACTTCAACTTTCCAGTTCTGGTTGTATATCAAAACCCACGCTTTATAACAACATTACATCTAACACTTGGCAGAGAGATCGCAGTCCACAGACGTGCATGTCCAAAACCGTCGGACTAACTGGTGAGTTGATGGTAAACTCATGTGGTACACAATGTAGCTACCATTGGCAAAAGTAGGTGAAAAAAGCAAAAATACCTATTTTGTCATGGGCGCGGCCATATTGTTTGGACATGAGTTCGTAAACATTGGTCATGTGAGTTACTCGCCTGTATTATATATGTATGATTTATTTTTCAGACACACACTTCTATCTGGGATGTGAGGTGTATTGACAAACCTGTATCCTTTCTGTAGACTGGTTGAGAATAGTTGTCCAGGGGTAGAGCCTCAGCCTCGGGACACGAGGGTTGTTGGTTTGATTCTGTGAGTTGTGGGATCTGCCTTGCAATTGTTCATTAATCCACATTTGGTGGGAGTACTGGTTATGTATGTATCCAGGAAGCAGAATTGAGAGTGATTTATGTATATTGTAAGAACTTGTTTTTTTAATCAATGTATGATAAATACATGTAAGTTTAAATTAAAGAGCATTCCCTTGATTTGTGGGGTTCCCTTTGCCTACTTTCATTATTTATTACTCGACACATGTACTGGTAATATTTCCAGGAAGTAGAATCGAGAGTGATTAATACAAGTTGTCATGACTTGTTTCTCAATCAATGTTGGTGAATAAGTTTTAGCTATAAGCGTAATGCCATGATGTGATGTTTTCTCTCATATGTACCATTTTTAAGGTATTTCTAGCAGATTTCTCAAGAAACAGTTGTGGCCAAAGAAGAAATCACTCAGTAATTTTTCAGCAATATAAATGACATACTGTTGATGTAATGTAAAACTTTAGCAAACAAAACATATTAAATGACTGCTGTTTAATTTGGACCAGTCACAAAGTTCAACATGATAAATTACATAAATAGTAAGAAATTAGTGACAATTCATTGTGTCAATACAAAATATTTCCCCTTAAGAGGAACTACAAACAGAACTACTATGTTTGTTACAACATAAATCTCAAACACGTGTGCTGAAGCTAGGAAATTTCAAATAAAAAGAAAGCCTTGACCACTGTCAGTTATTGACCATTCCTGCTGACCGTCAAGTTATCAATGTGGAATGGTGTCCAACAAGGTAAGTCGAATGATGTGTCCCTTGAGATAATGGTCAAGATAGTTAAAATGGGGTCCTGTGTGGCCCAGTGGTTAAGGTGGTTCTTGAAACTTGTGGGTTCTGGGTTTGAGCCCACACCACACCTTTGGTTTTTTGGGAATGACCTTTGGCAAGTCATTTTAGAGCACTAGCCTAGTTTGGGTTGATCCAGGAAAGCCATTACATGATTGAAAAATTGTTGGTATCCACATTGTGTACCCAGCATGAGTTAAACATCAACTTTCCAGTTCTGGTGTAATATGATAACCCCTGCTTTATATTGGTGTAATGTTTAACACTCGGCAGAGAACATGCAGTTGAAGACCAACTGTTTTGGATGTTTGGTTCGTAAACATTGGTCACATGATTCCCCCACCTAATGAAGAGTCCCTTAAAATAATGGTCCTGATTATAATTTCTTTTTCTGTACTTCTCGCTTGTCATTAGCCTCCGCTCTAGAAATATTAGTTCTAAGTTCATGATAAATAATCATATTGGTTTGTTTTAAATTTCTTAAAAGTGAATAGAATAAGCATTTCTAAATGTCAAAGAATAAATAGTTTTATGCTTGCTTCTTTTACCACTGTGGCTATCTCATGGGACTTTTGTGATCTGGAGTGGTATTTCTCGGATGTCAACACTGTCGACCCACAGAAGACCTATGTCCATTTCTTCGTCAATATTATGTGTATTTCAATGAAACCAAGACGAGGACCATCGGATAACAAATCTTTATCATTGACAATCAAATCAGTGCAAAAATAGTCGTTTAAAATCAAAATATTTTGGACATCCGAAAAATACCTCTTCAGATCACAAGAAGTCGCATGGGGTAGCCCCTGTGTTTACTAGAGTTATGATTTACTCTTATTTTATGCTATTTAGGTCAGGTTTCCTTGCCATTCTTTGTAACAACAGTACTGTGGTTAAACTCTACGACATCCGGCACTCCGTCATCGGAACAGATGATCTGGAACCTGTGACCTTTGAAAGGAATATTCTGCGTAAGTGTTTTGTATCATTTGAATTGTATATGGTGTAACTGTGTTGGCAACAGTGGTACAGTCGTAGAGCGTGGTCCTCTGGTACAGAGGGTCCTTTGTTTGATCCCAGTTACAGTGTCTATTCTGGAACACGTGATGGCATAAATCACCCTCTTTTTTCAAAGATTACGCACATTTTCAACATGCATGCGAGAAAATCATGCATCTGATATCCATATAATTTATAAACATTTGAGTTGATAGAATTTTTTTAGCTGTTAAAATCTGCTCAGCGTATTTGTGACTGAACGCTCGTAATCAAAGGGTTTATTTTTCCTATAAGAGTAAATGAAATATTATGAGCGGACTCTTGGCAGACAGTCATCATGATCCCCCCTTTTTTCCAAAGTGAGGGGGAATTTCCCAGAAAGCCATAAGATAACTGAAAAATTGTTGACACAGTGTAAAAACCCCTGTATGTAAGCACACAAAAGAATGGAAAAGAACTATTTCTGTGTCAAAAAAGGATGTTCTGATTTGGATTCCATCAACCTCACAAGATATCTAATAAAAACATATTTAAATCACCTTTAAAGGCACATCAAAGGAGATAAGTACAAATAAATAACTGAAAAAAAATATGGAGTTCTTTTATTATGTTCATAAAAGTCATGAGAATTAATTATAAATGCGTTTAGACCCTATTAAAAAGATTCCTTTAATATAAGTTTTGTGCTTGAAATATAGTTGTCTCCAATTCAATCATGTGTATCAACAACCTGTTTGTTTACATATTCAAAATAAAGAATTCTGATTGGTCGATTCAAATGTTTGTGTATGAACTGTCAAGGTCAGAAGTGAAGAATCAGGCAATCTGACTTATTAAACTTGGTAATCTAGGTTATTTCTGGTAGACTTTCATGTTCAAGTTTTGCTGATGGTTTTTTTATGGTGATAACTAACTTAATCTGATCAAAGGTTTACCAAATAAAATAGTTTGAAATAGCATTAATCTCCTTTTATGTGCCTTTAAACTTCAAAATAATCAAATCATTTTGTTTTACAGCCATCAAGCAGCATACAGTTGCACACTTTGACTGGCATCCCACAAGTGAGAACCGAATTATGACTGTCACTCCAACAGGCCAGCTGAAGGACAACCAGATACACGATAAACTGCCTATTGTAAGTCTCTATGAGAGATAGTATCCCGGCCTGACCGAAAATTGATGGAACTATCCATATTTACTCCCCATTCTCCTCCCATTTATGCCCAGTTAAAAAAGGGTCTTCCTTCATCTTAATGAGACGATGTAAATACCAACTTAAATAGATAAATCATTTATTAAGTCTGTTTATTCCTGGGTGTACATGCATTTTGGGATAGGAAGATAGTTTGTTTGAATTCATTGTGAAGGATGATTGAATGTTAGAGAAAACAGTTTTTTCGAAAAATTAGATTATTAGCTGTGTTTTATAAGTCTTTCAATGGTATTTTAGTTATATGAAGATGATCAGTGCACTTTCTCATTTCTCAAAGCCTTTTTTTTTTTCTTTTGTATTCTGCTTTGAAAGTATTGTTTTATCCCAACTTTTTTTTTGTCGGAACCCTGTTTGTCCCTGATGAACTCTTTATAGATTTAGAGCTGCCAGTGTAGAGGTTAGCATTAGAATTTTAAAGATTTAGAATTATTATTTATTTGATTGGCGAAAAAACATTATGCACAACCATATTTTTTGCTAAATAATCGCTGGATTTTACGCGTTTATGCTGCCAAATGGAATATTTCCGTATTTCAATTGCATTTGCTGAATGAAGATCCTTCCATTGATAAGTTTCCTCATTTTACCCATTTAAATCCTCAAACCCAGTGTTAGGTGCTCATTTCTTATATTGGCAGATTACCTAGTAGACCTACAGTGAAAACCTGATAAATAGGCCAAACTGTTTTCAGTTTGGTTTTCAGTACTTTTAAGCTAAAGAAATTGATAAAACGGTAATTAATAGAGTGATGACTATTGTTTGAATCACCTTTATAACATTGGATACTCCAAGATCACAGTCTTTTAAAAACATTTTTTTCAGACCCTTATGAAAAGATGAAATTAACAAATTACCACAGAACTTTTTGCATCATTCAGCAGGTGACTTTCAAAAAGCATTGTGGCAAAAGGAGAAATTTCCTTTTGCCACAATGTTCTTCAATCTATCCAAATATTTCAACAGCAGAACTGAAAGGTATTTCACATGTTTATAAAACTTTTCTAAAGTCGTCTGCTCCAAGTAAAAAGGTGTAGTCTGCCGGTGGTAAAGAGTTAATTAACATATTATTGTGTTATTTAGAGCTTTGCTGTGTCCGGAAAGCTGTCGTGGGTGTTTAGTCGGAAGATATTTGTGTCTGACTGTGGGGATGAAGCGGATATTGCCGCCAAGATGAAGGAACGGGTCCTTCAAGGTTACGGCTCACATGTAAGTACAGCCCGAGATCCTCTTGGTGTAGCCTCAATAGCTTGTTCATATTAGTACACCATATATGGGCTCTGCAAACTTAAAAAGCATACTAGCTCTCAAAAACTGAAAAACTTGGTAAAATGATTTATTTTGAATTATGAAAGAATATGTTCAAACATAGCGAAATTGCACACAATCATGGCACTATCTGTAATCGATGTTTCAAAGTGCTATTTTCACAATTTGTGTCAAATGTCATTATTGTTTGGTAATGGGTTAAGGGTAAATGCCGCAGGAATGTCTATTTCAGAAAGAGGATCTCTGGAACAATGCCGTAGTAGTTGCTGACGAGCCCCACCTACACGCCTTATGGCACTGGCTAGACTGTATCCATTTGTGAGAGTTTTAACCTTGGTTGGTAAAAATTCAGATTTAAATTGTCCGATTCTGGTGGTATATGATTAACAATTCGTCTTACACTCTGCAGAGGAATCGCAGTGGATCGGAGCATGTCCAAAACAGTCGGTCTCTGACTACCATTTCTCTGCCAAGTGTTAGACGTAACGCCATTTTAAAGCATGTGTTATCATATACCACCAGAACAGTAAAGTTGATGGTCAACTTTTGCAGGGTCCACACTGTGGTTATCATTAGAAAAAAGCACAAATACCTAGGCGTGTCTATCTTATTCAGACATAAGATTGTAAACATTGATTACGTGATTCCCCCACCTTCATTTATTCTTGACATACATTAAGCATCAGTAACTTGATATCCTCCATTCATGGTTGTATATATATGTGTTCTTAACTTACATAAGTATCGAGAAAAATAATACTCTCAGAGGACCGGCATCGGAAACCGAGTCGACCACAACCCTCGCGGTACATCGGCGTATTGGACCTCCTCTACGGGGAACTCGAGGGCGGCAGCGACGTCTCCAGTGATCGGATAACAGTCGTGTGGCAGTACCCAGAAGGCACCAGGAGTAATAGCTATAACTCGTACAACCAGACTATGATACATTATAAGAGTGAGGCAAGGTAAGAAAATAGGAATCATAATCTAAACAGCACAAGCGACTATCTCACAGAACATGTCTTGAAGTAACCCATGCTAGAAAGGTGATTTAAACAATAAATGTATATATGGTATTGAATGGGCTAACTTTGATGTACAGTATCTTTCACAGTACACAATTTACATGCATGACCAAGTTCCTGAACAATGATATGTATATGGTGTTTCATAATAGGGCTGCAAAAATGTGAGTCATTAAAAGTCGGATTTAGATTTCTTATTAGAGTCTTAATGAAAAAGTTTAAAACAATAAGTATTCTGGTGAATCATTGCATGTTTTCATGACTGCTTTATGTGTCAAAGTTTCACAACATATACATGTCTTTATCTAAAAGGGACAATATAAATTGTTCTTTGTAAGGTTCTGATGGTTGATGGTTCCCTGACCCCAATGTACCATGAACTACTTTACGCGTTACCTGACATAAACGGGTTGCCATGCAGCTGAAATTAAAAAATATATGAAACACAAAACCAATTCATAGTTTTCAGTTTCTTTATTTTAAAAATGCTGAAAACCTATGTTTTCTTTAAAGAACTTGAAATGAGCATTTGGACCTTTTAGTGCTTTGCTTAAAAACTAAGCTTATAAATAGTTGTGGGCCTGTCCCGTGTCCCATACACTTACCATCACACCACAGCAGGTTTATTAATTGGACTGTTGCAGGTGATGTTTAAACATCATGTTTTATTTGATTGTAAGGGTACAGAACTTGAAATTACATAGCTGCTCTCTGCATTGGTTCAAATCCTGGTGAGGGCTTTTGGATTTTCATGAGAGATAGTTTCCTGACTGACTTACGGAATGCCAATGGTTCTACAAGGCTTAACCGGCACTTATTGGCAGTTGAGTATGGGGTCTTCCTACATCATCTATAAATTTTGTTTGAAAGGGTTTTATATCACATCAACAGTATGTCAGATATATTGTGATTCCCGGCCCACAACTCATCGAGGAAGACCATAATCCCTTAAGAAGCCCATAAGACTGCTGAATTGCTACCTCTCATGAAAATAAAAAAAATTGAACCTAAGTCAATATGGGCCATTTGATTACAACTACACTATAACTGCTAGGCAAGGGAAGCCACTTGAATTTATGAATAATTGCAATGAAAGACATGTGTGATAAAACTGAAATATTGTTAAAAATGGTGTTAATCCCAATCTTATTTAATGTAGGTCCAAGGCGTTACAGCTGTGTGGGTGGTGGTATAATAAAGACGAGAGTGACACTTCGGAACCCTTGACTTTACTGTTAGACAGGTTAGTATGTTAGTATATAGGTCACATGACTTTCAATATATCAGTGAACCCTCGTTTATCCGGACACCGATTATCCGGATGCCTCGCAATCCGAACAAAATTGTAAGGGAACGGAATTATTGAACCAGTTTATTGCAGACGACTTTTGAAAACATTGTGGGTAAAGGAGAAATTGCTCGTGACGAGCAATTTCTCCTTTTCCCACAATGTTTTCTGCCATATCAGAAGATTATCTTTGAATTTCATCATGTTTTGATATGTCTTCTGCAAACTCTTTCAATTTGGGACGGTCGACAATTTGGCGTTTGCTAAAGGGTTATAACTATACACCGCTCATACAGACCGTTTATGTCTTAATGTGAATAAGAACATGCTCTGCTTCATTAGTCCGGATTATTCGGTAAACCGGACATTTTGTTGGGAACGGACGTGTTCGGATAAACGAGGGTTCACTGTAGTACTAATTCCTGACTTCTATAAACTACGGTCATAGAGAATAGATGGTTTGTGTGGTGAATCGGAAATGTTATCAGGCAAGGGGTAGGAATATTATTCGAATGAGGGGAAGGCGAATCGGATAATAATCTGAAGTGGAGCTCAATAACCTTTCCAATTCAAAGACACCGACCATCTATTCTATTTATCCTGTTACCTATATGGATTCAAATAAACAAACAAAAATGAAAATAAAACACGAAATCCTTTTTGCAAAGTTGCAAAATTTGCGTGATTGGTCCAAATACACTACCAACCCTAAGCTATTGTTCTTGATTCACAATTACCACCATTGATATTTTTATTTTTGACCTCAATATAGGTTAATAGGTAGAATATTTTTTTTTTTCTAATCTTAGTTTGGTGACCAATAACCTAGAGTATGAGAGGGCAGCTGCCATTGCCCTGTTCAATTTGAAGTTGGGAAAATGTCTGGAAATCCTTGGTGCAGAACAAGTACATGAAGGTAAATACAGTCAAACTTGTGTTAAGAGGCCAGCCTATGGGACAGAGTAAATTGGCTGTTTAAGACAGGTTGGCTGCTTACCACAAATTGATTTATACTATAAATCTAACAATGGGACTTTCTGTAGTGGCTGTTAAAGGCAGGTTGGCTGCTTAAAAGGGTGGCTGCTTAACACAAGTTAGACTGTAGGAACAAAATATATTTGTCTACATTAAAGAAGGAACCCTTTGTCATTTGTTCAGGCAGGGAAATCCCGTTGCCAATGTTTACGATCTTATATCTGAACCAGATGGCCGTGCCCAGGTAAAACCCATAATGACTACAGATGTAAACTTTTGATTTGTTCTTTTGCTTCAATTTACCTTGTATAACAGAAATAATGTCATATTAGGTTTATATGGGAAATAACATGCCTGTTGAAGCCCTATGCCGACACAACTATTGGTTGCGGGAATTTTAATGAATGTGTTGTTTTCATCACACGAAAACCGATATTGACTAAAGATATAAACCTTTAATTTGTACTTTCTTTTTATCATAAATTGTATAACAGAAATAATGTCATATTTGGTTTATATGGTAAATGAAATGCATGCCCTATGCCCTCACAACTTTTCGACTTCGAGTAGAGGACAGTTGTCAAAGGGTACAGCATCGGCCTTTGACATAAGGTTCTTGGGTTCGAATCCTGTGAGCAGCGAGATCTGCCTTGTGACCTTTCATTAATCAAAATTCGATGTGAGTACTGGGGCCCGTTTTACTAAACAACTTACGGAAAATGTTTGCGTAAGTCATAATTGATTAACATGGATAATATCTTCAATGAAACTACAATATTGCAATGTGACACGTCATTGGAAGCGTCTCGGAGAGACGATTCCAATGATGTGTTACTTTGCAATATTGCTTCGCCAAATATTGAAATAAAAGGACTTGTTGTTTTAGACTTACGCAAATCTTAAGCGTAAACTGTTTAGTAAAACGGGCCCCTGGTTCTGTATCCAGGAAACAGAATCAAGAGTGATTAATCTAAAGTTGTTTCACAATCAATGTAAAATGAATAAGTTAAAACTAAACCTTTGGTTGCGGTAATGTTACTTACATGAATGTGTTGTTTACATCACAGAAAACCCAATGCTAACTACATGTGCCATGGCACTCTCTGGATTTACCGAGGAAAAGAATGCCCTCTGGCGCAAGACGTGTGTGGCGTTGAGACAAAATCTGAGGAATCCGTACTTGAGAGCAATGTTTGCGTTTCTGTCAGCTGATAAGGACAATTTTGAGGAAGTTTTGGTGAGTTATCTTTCTTTTCTTTCGTTTTTGTTAAATGGGGTAAAATGTTGTTTTTAACTTTGGAAAGGTTTGGTTGGTATGCATATATGATGTTTATGGGGGCCTCCTTGGCCCGGTTGTTAGAGTACAGAGCTTGAAATCACGTGGCCCAGTGGTTGAGGTGGCATACTTAGAACTTTGAGGTGCCAAGTTTGAGCCCCACTGATACCTCTGGTTTCAAGAGAGAGCCCTTTGGCAAGTCTCTTCAGAATCCTAGCCTAGCACTGGTGGCTCAAATAAAAAGCTGCAACATAACTGAAAAATGGAAAAACACTGAAATTAATTCCTCTCCTATAAACAACTGCCTTTATGGTGAAAATCAGTCTGTACCTGGATGGTTATGATGGATGGATATGATATTGTCAATTAATACCAAGACTGTGGAAAGATGTACAGTTATGCCTCAAACCAACTGAATTAGTGCTGAAATGGAGCAAAACTAAAAATTCCATATCTTTATCCCATAAATTCAATGTGTGGTTGTTAAATACAGTCAAACTTGTGTTAAGAGGCCAGCCTATGGGACAGAGTAAATTGGCTGTTTAAGACAGGTTGGCTGCTTACCACAAATTGATTTATACTATAAATCTAACAATGGGACTTTTTGTAGAGGCTGTTTAAGGCAGGTTCGCTGCTTAAAAGGGTGGCTGCTTAACACAAGTTAGACTGTAGATTAAAATTGTATTACTTATATTATTGTACTTTGCGATAGTATCCTATAAGATATGATAACAATAAAATTTATATTTTAATTTTTTATTTTGCTTTATTATAGAAAGATGATACAATCACTCCAATGGCTATCAAAGACCGAGTTGCATTTGCCTGTTTATACCTCAGTGATAATAGGGTATTTTTTTTTTCTCTCTATATACTTATGTAATTATAAACGACTGACTATTAGGGTACCGTTTTACGAAACACTTTATGCTAAAAATTTGCGTAAGCTCAAATCAACTTTTCCTCTTGTTTCAATATTGGGCTAAGCAATATAGCAAAAAGACACATTATTGGAATCGTGTTTCCGAGACGCTTCCAATAACACGTCACATTGCAATATTGTCCTTTTGTTCAAGATGATATCCATATAAACTGATTTTTACTTAAGTAAATATTTTCTGTAGGTCATCTCAACCCTGTTCATAATGATTTGGTTAAAGGCACATCAAAGGAGAGTAGTACAAATAAATTACTGAAAAAATATATGAAGTTCTTTTATTATGTTCACAAAAGTCATGAGAATTAGTTTAGAAATGCATTGAGACCCTATTAAATAGACTCACTTAAAATAAGTTATTTTGTGCTTGAAATTTAGTTGTCTCCAATTCAACCATGTTTATCAACAACCTGTTTGTTTACATATTCAAAATAACAAATTCTGATTGGTCGGTTAAAAAATGAGTGTATCAACTGTCAAGGTCAGAGGTGAAGAATCAGGAAATCTGAATCATCAAACTTGCTAATCTGGGTTTTTTCTGGTTTATTTTCACATTTAAGTTGTTCTGATGGTGTTTTCTGGTGATGACTATTTGAATCTGTTCAAAAGTTTACCAAATAATACAGTTTGATAAAGCATTAATCTCCTTTAATGGGCCTTTAAGCTTTGGCACACTTGTCACACAGGTGTTTTTAACTGTTCAAATGATTTGGTTAAGCTTTGGCACACTTGTCACACAGGTGTTTTTAACTGTTCAAATGATTTAAATTGTAAGCAATGATCTATCATTTGCTTCCTGCAAGGCATTCAATAGAAGGGGTTAAGCGTGTATTGGTCCCAGATTATGAAATAGGTTGGAACTCTTAACATGTGTGAGCGGCCTCCGTGGCCTAGTGGTTAGAGTACAGAACTTGAAATCACATGGCCCCTCTCCGCGTGGGTTCAAATCCTGAGAGGGATATGGATTTTCATGAGAGGCAGTCTCCCGACTGACTTACGGAATGCCGATGGTTCTACCCACCTTAACCAGCCCCTATGGGCAGTTGAGTACGGTGTCTGCCTCCATCATTAAGAGTCGGGCATCGCTACATAACTGAAATAATGTTGATGTGATGTTAAACCCATATAAGTATAAGTTAACATGTGTGGCTAGTTAGATGCATAAGAATGCAATCCTAAGATCATGTATCAGGAAAACATCGGTTTTGGGCCGATTTCGGTTGTACCGGACAGATTGCTAGTTGAGATTTGAAGAAAAAGTCCGTCACATTCTACACACCTTACAATATCTCCTGAATCACAAAATTAATCTGTTAATTGTTATCCTCGCGTCGAACAATGCCAGAGGCGTTTATGAATAAGGGTTTGATTGTAAACAAATTGCATGCTTGATTGAGAAGTACACATGTTGAGAAAGTTTGTTAGCTTCTCAGACCGTTTGGGATTTAGAGATATTCTGAGCCCTGCCCATGACTATTATAGAATGAGTACTCTATCAAAGCACTGAAAGGCATGATAACTGTTTTTACAAATTTTTTATGATATCATAGATTTTCAGCATGTTTAACTCTTTACCAAATGCCAAATTTTTTACTGTTCCAAATTGAAAGAGTTTGCAGACGACATTTCAAAATGATGAAATTAAAAAATAATGTCCTTAATAGGACAGAAAACGTTGTGGGAAAAGGAGAAATTGCTTGCTAAGAGCAATTTATCCTATTCTCACAATGTTTTTCAGAGTCATCTGCAAAAAACTAGTCAAATGGCTTCATTGTTTGGTAATGGGTTAAGATAAAGAACTTGAAAATTAATAGTTTTTCAATAACAATGGTTATTAAATCACCTTTATAAACACTGATTTATCTGAAACAAAATTGTTGAGTTCGTCCCTCTAACATATAAACTTAAGAATGGAACTGGATACGACAAGTTTATTATACATTTCTTATGTTAAAGGCACATACAAGGAGATTAATGATATATCAAACTATATTAATTGGTAAACCTTTGGTCAGATTCAAATAGTTATCACCAAAAAAACCTCATCAGCACAACTTAAGCGTGAAGCCAACAAGCAATAACCCAGATTAACCGGTTTAATTGTGAGATTCTTCACCCCTAACCTTGACAGTTGATACACAAATGTTTGAACCAACCAATCAGAATTCGTTATTTTGAATATGTAAACAAACAGGTTGTTGATAAACATGATTGAATTGGAGACTACTATATTTCAAGCACAAAATAACTTATGTTTAAGAAGCCTATTTAATAGGGTCTCAATGCATTCGTAAATTAATTATCATGACTTTTATGAAAATGATAAAAGATTTCCATATACTATTTTAGTAATTTATTTGTACTTTTCTCCTTTAATGTGCCTTTAAAGTGTTTCATCCAATCAGATTTTAAGGAACTTTTTCTCATGTTTGCTCTATCACAGCTATTAGCCTATCTTAAAGAACTGAGCAAACAGTCAAAGTTGACGGGTAACTTGGATGGAATCCTTATAACAGGTGAGAAATGGTTTTCATCATTAATTTTGACCTCACATATCTAAACAAGGGGTGGGTTAGGGTCTTAACCCTTTACCAAACGCCAAATTTTCAACTGTCCCAAATTTGAAAGAATTTGCAGACGACATTTCGAAATGTGATGAAATTGGAAAATAATCTTTTTAAAGGGCAGAAAACATTGTGGGAAAAGGAAAAATTGCTCATTACGAGCAATTTCTCCTATTCCCACGTTTTCTAAAGTCGTCTGCAACAAATAGGTCAAATGGTGTTATTGTTTGGGAAAGGGTTAAGCTTGTGGTATTACAAAAACAACAAGAGCTGTCCATAAGACAGCATGCTTGACTATTCCATAATGTCAGAGAAGGGTATAGGTCAGTGAAATCTTATTTGTTTCTAAAATAAGATGATGCACACAATGATTCCTTACAATAGTTGTTGGGATATGATAATGTATGCAAAACCTTTACCAAGATTTTCTAAGTACAAAAGACTGCATAGTTTGCTTAAATTCAAAACACAAGCTATGAAACTTGATAACATGAAGAACTGAAAGCCAAATTCAGGTATAAGTTTATTTCTTATTTATAGGATTTTCCAGTATTTTTGAAAGAAACGTTTTGTGTAAGAATATGATGATGTGTACTTCTGATTGCCATGTTTGCATTATGTAATTATCTCCAATTCCAAATCTCCAAAATGCGATATAATTTTTGAATTCTATTTTTTATTTTTATGGATTGAAAGAAATTGTTAATATCAAAAATATATTAGTTGATAAGATTGATCTTTGTTGAATTGGTTGACTTGTCCCTCAAGGTATGGTATCAAATTTTTGAAGCTCACAAACTATACAATGATTGGACATAGCACATGTAATTCGAGCGCATTGACAATGAGATAATGCTAAATTCACCCATAACTAATATGGTAAACATGGTTATGGTTTTGCACACACAGGGAAAGATGAGGTAAAGAGCAGTAGGAATAAAAAAAAAATGGTAGTTATGGTTTGGATCTAAGGAATTTCAGAATTGTGCTGTTCATATGGAAAACCAAATACTTGGTTTTATTGGTTTATCATGCCAAGATTCAATTTGATTAAAAGCTGTGGTAACTTTGATAATGTTTATTGTTTCTTAACCCTTGATTGTTGTACAGGTTTAACAAATGACGAAGGTATCCAGGTTCTATCTCGGTACGTTGATGTGACCAGTGATGTACAGACAGCAGCTTTAGCATTGGTTTACAGTGCACCTAGTGATATCCTAAAGGACGATTTGGCTGTCACCTGGATAGAAAGGTGTGTTAGCTAGAATTGACCTTGCTTTTCCCAGTGGTTAAGCTTGTTGCCTTTGAACTTGGGGGGTCAGGGGTTTGGTACTTCTGCTTTTGTGGGAGTGTCGTTTTTGAACCATAGCCTAGTACTGGTGAATCCAGCATTTCTGTGACTTATCGTGATTGCTGATAACAATTGTAAAGTATGAGAAATCTCATTATTTTGTATAAGTTAACAACATTGTGGCAAAAACAACATCAAAGTTTAGTATAAACGTATTTATTTTTCATCGATTGTGAAACAAGTTCTTACAACTTAGATTAATCCTTCTCAATTCTGTCCCCTGGATACATTACCAGTAATCGCGCCGAATGTGGATTAATGAAGGTTTGCAAGACAGATCCCTCTTCTCATGGAATTCGAACCCACGACCCTGGTGTCTAGAAGCCTACACTCTACTCCTGGACCACTGTCCTCAAAGCATGATTATATTCTTTTTCTTTTCAGTTATAGAGATCTCTTGGATAGGTGGAAGCTATGGCATCAAAGGTAAAGACTACTTAGCATCTTTTAAATTAGAAAAAATGATTACAGAAAGTTTTACAGGAAGTTAGTTTTCGATTATAATCTTGGAGATACCAATAGGCTTTAACTAATATATAAGTCAGTAGAATCTCTTAACCTCGATGTTAAAGGGACCCAATGAAGAAGATGGACATAGAGAGAGTTGGACGGATCATGGTAGCCCAACCTGTACCCCTAGTTTAGTTGGAGTGCCATTAGGCAAGACACTTAAGAGCCCTAGCTTAGAACTGGTGTATTTAGGAAAGCCGTCACATAACTGAACATTTTTGATATGGCATTAACCAATTACCAAACAATTTGACTAGTTTGTTGAAAATGACTTTGAAAAGCATTGTGGGAAAAAGGGTAATTGTTCTTAACAAGCGATTTTTCCTTTTCCTATCAGAAAAATATTCTTCAATTTCATTACATTTTGAAATGTCATCTGCGAACTCTTTCAATTTGGGACAGTCGAAACCTTGGCGTTTGGTAAAGGGTTAAACACCATACAAACAAATGCCCTATATTTCCTTTGTCTTCTAGGAGCAAGTTTGACATATTACGACATTCCAAGGATCACCTTCGCATGCAAGGTCAGGCTCAGGTCACCTGTAATTTTTGTGGTAAATCCATCGCCTGTAACTTGACGCTGGACTCCAGAATGCGACCAAGCACATATGGTACACTCCCACCAACAAACAAACCAAAGGTTAGTTGTTAATTTTATGCCTCTCGATGACATTCTGTACAGGGGTATATGTCATCAGTAACAACAGACTCCTGTACTTCGACGCATCACAGCGCGAGATGGCTTTTTGGTACCTACGCACCGCATCACATTAAAAACATATGCAAAGAAATAGTTTTTTAAGTGTAACTCAAGGAATTGAGGTTGATGTGTTTTAACTACAAAACAGGCTAAGTTAACATTTGAATGAATATCCAGCTAGCAAATCGTAAAATGTACAGGAGATTTTCGTAGAAAAACAATATCTGTGCCAATGTGCACCTGTCGGTATGAGTGCTTGATCACATGCTGTTATGGTTTTTACAAAAAACATGCTGTTATGTTTATTACAAAAAACATGCTGTTATGGTTTTTACAAAAACATGATGTTATGTTTATTACAGATCACATGCTGTTATGTTTATTACAGATCACATGCTGTTATGATTATTACAGATCACATGCTGTTATGTTTAGAACAGATCACATGCTGTTATGTTTATTACAGATCACATGCTGTTATGATTATTACAGATCACATGCTGTTATGTTTAGTACAGATCACATGCTGTTATGTTTATTACAGATCACATGCTGTTATGGTTATAACAGATCACATGCTGTTATGTTTATTACAGATCACATGTTGTTATGTTTATTACAGATCACATGCTGTTATGCTGTTATGTTTATTACAGATCACATGCTGTTATGTTTATTACAGATCACATGCTGTTATGATTATTACAGATCACATGCTGTTATGTTAAGTACAGATGACATGCTGTAATGTTTATTACAGATCACATGCTGTTATGTTTATTACAGATCTTATGCTGTTATGTTTATTACAGATCACATGCTGTTATGTTTATTACAGATCACATGCTGTTATGTTTATTACCAATCACATGCTGTTATGTTTATTACAGATCACATGCTGTTATGTTTATTACAGATCACATGCTGCCCAGGTTGTAGAAAGCCGTTACCCCGCTGTGCTTTGTGTTTAACAAACCTTGGAACCCCTTCGGGAGCATCGTTATTTCAACATAAAGACAAATCAGGTGAAATTATTTTCATATTTGAGCTTGTTAGCAGTTTTAGTTAGGTTAGATGTGGTATGGTAGTCTTAAGTTTACTTTATTTATTTCACATCGATTGTGACACAAGTTCTTACAACATAGATTAATCACTCTCAATTCTGCTTTCTGTATACATAACCGGTATTTGCGCCGAATGTGGATTAATGAAAGTTTGAAAGGCAGATCTGGCTTTTCACAGGATTCGAACCCATGACCCTTGTGTTCAGTAGCCAATGCTCTACCCCTGGACCACTGTCCTCCGTGGTAGTCTTTGACACAAAACATTTAAAAAACTACAGTGAACCCTCGTTTATCCGGACACCGATTATCCGGATGTCTCGCAATCTGAACAAAATTGTTAGGGAACGGAATTATTGGACCAGTTTATTGCAGACGACTTTTGAAAACATTGTGGGTAAAGGAGAAATTGTTTTCTGCCATATCAGAAGATTATCTTTGAATTTCATCACGTTTTGATATGTCTTCTGCAAACTCTTTCAATTTGGGACGGTCGACAATTTGGCGTTTGCTAAAAGGTTATAACTATACACCGCTCATACAGACCGTTTATGTCTTAATGTGAATAAGAACATGCTCTGCTTCATAAGTCTGGATTATTCGGTAAACCGGACATTTTGTTGGGAACGGACGTGTTCGGATAAACGAGGGTTCACTGTATTCAACAGAGTCCATTGGGGTCAGGTGGGAGTCTTAGAACTTGGGGTCCCCCGTTCAAGACTCATTCTTATGTCTGATTTTGTGGGAATGTCTTTTGGCCAGACACTGAAGAGCACTAGTTTAGAACTGGTAGATGCAAGAAAGCTGTTAAAACTGAAAACATTGTTAGCATGGCATTTAACCCCACATAAGCAATCAGTTATATTTATAAAATTCCCTGGATCCAAAACAGTAAAATATGTTCAAAGTGCTTTACATGGTTATGAGAAAAGAGAAAACAACAATGTCACTGTTTGATTCCATTACTGTCATGTCACTGTTTGTGATGGTAGCCAAACACCTGGGACTATCTGTTGAATAATTAAAAAGAAAATCGTTTTTGTCCTCGATATATGAGAAAATTTTTATGAAGCCTTCAAACACAATCCAGGATTTATTTTTTCATTGTTAGTAGTTATATACTAAACTTAACACCCCAGACACGATTATTTGAACTTATATGGACCTTCCATTGTAGACCAATTCTTTTTGACAAACAAACACACCTCGTATATTTCAGACTACGCGGGTAAACTGTCCAATTCGGACAGCTGGTTTTCCTGGTGCCAAACCTGCAGGCATGGCAGCCATTGCTCACATATCACAGACTGGTTTAAGGACCACACCGAATGTCCCGTAACAGGCTGCAGCTGCAGATGTCTGCAGGTCGACCCGTACAGCTTTCACGCTGCAGAAATGTCCACAGACACCATACCTGTTAAAGAATGAAGGAAGGAATCAAAGGTCTTCATGGACACAATATATCGATGAGTGATGTGTATTTGATATATCATACAGAGGGGCGTTTGTTAAGAGGAAAATTCTTTTGAATGGAGAGGTTCTGTGGAATTCGAAATTTATTGCCAATATTTTTTTCCAATATGCTTCTGAAAGTTTTGAAAATGCAGTTTTCGTAACCCTTATAGTCCTGGAACCGACTTCATGCTTATGCAAAGGTTAGATCGAGGCATCAATCTATCCTGTTTGCCTCACTGATTATCTTTCCTCATCAAAGTTAAGCAGGTGTTATAGATTTTGGAAAGCAGATGACGCAATAGTCCATTTTTAGTAAATTACCCAGCATTCTAAGGGTTAAATAGCAAATTCTATTGAATGGAGAAGTTCAGTTCTTTTGGATTTTCATTTGATTATTGCCAAAATTCTGTTTTAGAAATATAGAAGTCTCGTGTTTCAAGAAACTTTCAGAAAGTTTTGAGAAGGAAGCTTTCTTAAACCTTCATAGCCAGACTCATATCAGACAGTTGTAAATATTTGTGCTCATTGAACTATATAATCTTACTCAATTTTTATTAGTTGAAAATACTTTTCTCGCGATGTCCTCAGATTGAGAAGTTTCCTGAAATGCAGCTTGAATTTGTGTCATTAACTTATGTGTATTAAGTGCTAATTGTTGTGTTTGTTGGTCAAATATTGAATACAGGGTAATGGATGAATGTAGATTCAGTCCCCTATTTGTCCGAGATTACTGAGATTTTGCCTACTCATGATTTCCCCTACAATGAAACAAGAAGTAAACCAAATGTAGGGGTCCTGTGTGGCCCAGTGGTTAAGGTTGCGGACTTAGAGCTCTGAGGTCCCAGGTTTGATCCCACCAACACCTCTGGTTTCATTGGAGTGTCCTTTGGCAAGTCACTTCAGAGCCCTAGCCTAGTACTGGTGGATCTAAGAAAATTGTAACATAACTGAACAAAAGATTTGACACAGCGTTTAGCACCATAAAATGAAAAATAATGTTTTTTACAGCTTGCCTTGGATTCACTGTATGTACAAAGTATTGTTTTATTTAGGTGTGAAATATAACTACTGTACATTGGCATCAAAGACAAATTCTTTATTTGGTTTACTATTTGTTGCATTGTAGACGAAATTGTTAATAGGGGAAATCTCTGGGACACTCTGTCCGAAAGGGATATTGGTAGCAAATGTTGCAGAGTTATTAAGACATTAGACTTGCAAGCAGGAGACTTGAAACTGTTTGTTGTCTTTGACGTAAACAAGAATGTCTTTCATAAAGACTCTTTTTGCTAGCTAGGTGCTGGCTATACTAAGGGTAGAATACCCATAATCCGTCATTTTGAATTTCGTTCCTTTGTCAGATAACTTGGGTTGTTCTTGATATACATCAGTCCGGACTTGAACTAATTGCTTGACACGGAACAGTTCCGGCCAAGACAGATGTAAACAGTGAATTAACTTTTTAGAAGTTGCTTTGTCAATCATGGTTGTACACATGCTTCAACGAAAGCTTCATCCTAGATTTCAAAACATGAAGTGTGCTCAATTTAGTTTCAAACAAAAGGATTCTTGCTTCTGGTTGGTCAATATCTGACTCGGGTTAAATATAAGCCAATCAGATTTAAGAAATATTGATCCAATCATAAGTTGACGAAGGATATTGGTAAAAATACTCAACATTTTTACCTGATTTCAGGATTTCGATACTTTTTGTGCCTAAACAATACCAAAGTAAATTTGCTTTTTCATGATTTAGAACTAGAAATTTCAGGATTCTGAAATTCTTAAACTTGATCCAATGCAACTATTCAACAGCAGTATCTAAGGACAAGTGCAGTACATGGTGTAAAGTAAAGCTGTACATGTTACTACTGTCTCTTTGTTTGTTTGCTGATATAGGATTTAAATCCATGTCAAGAATTTCTCAGTTATGAAGGCTTTCCTGGATTCACCCATCAGTACTGACCTTGGAAAAATGGCTCTTTATTGGGCCTCTTCTAATTCATTGATCCATTGGTAAAGCTCTGGCTCTCAAACCCATTGGTTGTGAGTTCGAATTTTGCCAGGACTATTTCTTATAAGGGTCCTGTGTTGCTCTGTGGTATAAGCAGTTGATCAAATTACCCAGGGGTCATGGGTTTGATACTCTCCAGATTGTCTGGTTTTGTGATGTATCCATTAGCAAGACACTGCAGAGTCCTAGCCCAGTTTCTATTGAATCGAAGGAAAGCTGTAATATAACTGAACAATTGTTGACATGTCATCGTACCCAGAATATAACAAAAAATTCAATTTCAGATTATTTTATCTATTTTCTTTTTATACTTTGGTATGTATGTAATAGATCAGCAGCCATTTGTATAAACGATGGTAAAACATACCTCGGTAAAATTAACCGACGGTTAAATTCGCGGTTAGGTAACCACGACGGTTAAATCGTTTGTATAAACGCGTTTTACTCAACGGTAACCTTACCAGAAATGGTATGTTTTAACCCACGGTTAAAGTTACCAAAAATCCCAAAATGCAACTTGATCGTGACGTCATTTTCCCGCAAAGCTGTCAGGTGAAAGGTAAATATTGATTGTTTATTTAGTCTGAATGATCCAGACGTAGATATTTCATTCTCCACTTCGAGTAGGTTCACAACTGTACTTATTACGTTATCGAAAACAGCCCTACAAGAGATGAAATAACAATTGTCAAAACATGCTCGTCGTCAAATTGTGAATGGGGAAAAGAAAATTGCAACAGAAAACTATAAGGAATTAGTGTGTTAGCTACGTAAGGTAGCTAAGCTCCACATCATCACTGTGGAAGCTATCTATCATTTGAGGTATAAACCAATTTGTCTTTCCACGAACGCCACACTTCCTTCAACAAACGATCACCTGTACATGTTTGAACATGTACAATGTATGTCAAATGATATACTAAGTATGAAATGTGGATTTTAAATGTGAAAAACTGTCCTTTGTTACAGTATATATGTGTTCAGAACATAATTCATGCGACATAGAGGGACCTGTGTAAGTGGATAAGGTGATGGACTCGTTACCCAAGGGTTCTGGGTTCCAGCCCACTGGTTTTGTACGAATATCCTTTTACAAAACGCTTCAGAGTCCTAGCCTGGTATATTTGCATCCCAGGAAGGGGTAATAAAACAATGTTGACACAGCTGTGAAAACCATGAGTTTCAATGTACATCTTATTACTCCATTAGGGAGTTAATGAATGGTTCAAACTAAAACAGGATTTTACAAGGCAATTAAAGAGTATAAGTTCTGCATTTTATTAATAATGCCAAAAAGGTGTTGCATTGAAACTATTGGAACAAAAGTGAACACCATTATAGCTCATGGAAATAGATTTCTTTATTTGACACACTATCTTCTATATTTTTATGCTGCAGTTGTGATAAAGCAGGTAAGCATATAGTATAAAGTTGTAAATGAAAGCATTCTTAAACAATTTGTCTTTCCATTTTTCTGAAGTTGTTTTTATATATTTTCAACTTTTTAGTTACTGAAACAGACCATACATGAATGTCGACTCAGAACACAAGTCCCTCTGTAATTCTCAGGTATAGTAAATGTATTTTGAAATATTATTTTAAGTATACATGTACTATAGGTCATGGTACATATAGGAAATAAACTTTGATATATGTGTGATTGTAATATAGAAATGCATGGCAATATGGATTTTTTTATCAATGAGACAGTTTGAATGAGAAAATCTCCCTATACTTAATCAATTGTACTTTTTCATTGTTAGTTTTTTTCTACACCTATTTTTCTTTGCTTTGATTTGTTCATTTAAATACCATTATTCTTCATAATGCCTTAAATACAACTCTGTTCCCAATTCAACAAAAGGGTAAAACGAATCTTCAGGAAATAGCCATTTTAACAATGTGATAAATGCTCAGCATGATTATTTATTGTTCCTTTTTTGTCATATGAAAAGATTGTGGGAGATACCCAAATATGAGAACAAACATACATGTACATGTATTTCTAAAGACATCTAACTATTTCAGTGACTGACAATGGTTTCTATGATGAAATGTTATTGTGTCGTTGGAAGGTCTCTTTGCTTGGTATCATATGAAACAGTTTAATTACAAAGATCATTTCTTAATTGGGCCAGACCTTCATTAAGTCTAAAGAAATACTGGGATTCCTCCTTATATATAAGGTCAGTTGGTATTTAACCATGTTGTCTGTATCACTCCCTCTAAGCATGTCAAATGTACTCTATTATCTACTTATATTTTTGATTTTGCAGAAAGCAGATATTCCAGGACAGCAGAAACTAGAGTAGACATGGAAAACTATTCTAAGAGTGTATTAAAGTGGACAATATTTCCAAGTTATTTCAATATCCATTTATGAAATATTTGAAGACAACATACTTCAATATTTTCCTGCCAGACTACATTGTGTGTTAAATAGAGGGAATATGATGCATGCTAGGAGCCTCTGTGGCTTAAGAGTAACAAACTTGAAATTGCATGACCCTTCTCAGCATGAGTTCAAATCCCAGATGACTGCATTTGGATCTTCATGAGATAATCTTCTGACTGACAAGAAGAATGTGGATGGTTCTATCTTGCTTCTCCAACCTTTATGGGCATTCAAGTTTAGGGTATTTCTTCCTTTAAGTGTACTGGGCATCACAACATTTCAGAAATATTGACACAATGTCAAGTCCATATAAATAAATAAACCATGCTAAACACAAATCCTTTCTGTAAAATTTATCATAAATTATATTGTACAAGCAAATTTGATAAATGTAGGTCTTTGTAATCTTCTGGACACTGTATATTGTGCTGCATCTGAAAAAAAAAGAAGCATGTTCATTGAAAATTTAGTTTAAAACTTTCAAACATAGTATAAAGATTAAAAAATCATCATGAAAACATGCCATATTTTCAATTGTTAGCTATATTTGGTTAACAAAAGTGAGCAGGAGTAATGTAGTACATGTATAATCATATTTGAGGTGTTATCATTTAAGAGACTTTTTTTACCTATTCCTCATGTGATATCATCTAGATTTGGAATTCTGTCAAGTCTGTCATTTAGTTTCATGTATACAGTGGAGAGTTATGTTTTGTATAAAAGGACCTATAATAAATATTATAATCAATACATACTGTTTTTTTTTCTCAATGCTTTAACTGCACAGTATTGTTAAGTGTTTATTGCTGTGTCAACATTTTTTCAGTTATATTACAGCTTATCTAAGTTTCACAAGAACTCAAATTCATAGAATCAGCCTCACCTGGCTTTGAGTATTGGATATAAAGGAATGGGCTGCATTTGTACCAACTATCTCCAGAGATAACACCTTTGTCAATCTGAAAATAAGAAACCCTTTTCCATCAGTCATGTGATCTATCTTAAACATATGTAACATGTGATGAAACAAACAAAAAAAAACAGGTAAATACTATGTCTTTGATCTACTATATAAGCTTTTGAGGAAATTGTCTGACATATAAATTACAAACATCAATTCATTAAAAAGTAAATATATATTTTAATTTCAAAAGTGGAATACCTAAAGTAATTGATGTTAGATATACTCATATAAGATTAAACCCTTCCTTTTATTGTTTTACCTTTAATTGAACTTGAAGCAGAAGACAAAAGAAACCATTGTGACAATAAGTGAAATTGCTCAGCATGAGCTGCTTTAAATGTTACATTTAATTCCCAATATCATAGTCAAAGGGCATTTCTAATAATTGATGTGTCCTCATGTGATCATTTTTGGCAACACTCAAAATCCAAATTGAGGAAGAGGGTTAATACTGTTAACTCATTCCTTCATATGAACACACTGTAATGTACCTTTAGCAGAAGACCTAATCAACTGATGATGAGTAATAGTTAGTGTCATGGACTTGAAATTGGACAACAGGTTCAACAATCGAGTCAAAACCTGATGTTCGCATATATTTGTGTGGAGTGTCTTTGGGCAAGACTCACTTCCTAGCCTAGAACAGAACTCAGGCAACATGTACAAACGGTTAAAGAATGGTCAAAGTGATAACTCTGCCATACTGGTTCTTTGAAAGCAAAAGGAAACAATGTTATTTAAAGGTCTTTCCTTCAAGACCAATTTCTCATTTTATCAAAATGGTATGTTACTAAGATCCCTGTCCTCTCTGTCTGGGTTAAGATCAATGAAGGCATATGGATTTTCAAACAGATTATTTCTTGACTGACATACTGAATGGAGATGGTTCTTCCTTAAGGGCAGTTAAGATTGTGGTCTTTCTCCATCTGTTAATAACCATACATCACAACAAAACTAAAATTCTTTGCCACTATGTCAATCTCAAACAAACACAATGTTACCTTTCATAAACTCATAGTTTTGTGTTCTTGGTGTGCTTTGAATTTCGACATTTCTCAAAATCCAATGGGGAAACTGGTTTTAATGGTAATAAAAACACTGATAGGTGCTTTTTTCTAAATAAGAACTGATCTACAAATCCCTACCTTCACATGATTGTACATGAACGGCGTTACGAAGAAATGTTTTTGTTTGTTATTGTTTCGTTTTCAGCAGGAAGTCCTCGAAAGGTAGAGGATAATCCCACCCAATAAAATGTACCGGATTGATAATCGAATAGCTTTTATCAAATGTGAAAGTAGAACTTTAAACTTAAGAGAAAACGCAAATGAAGTTGTTACTGTTAATGCAGGGTGCTTAATAGGCCCCATTATACAAGATCCTTTGTTGATGTCTACATGCCAAACAGTGGTCATGTCTCGTTAGTTTTTCGACACACAAATTTCGTTGATTAAAACAATAAACATTGGTCTTACATGTCTCGTAAGCTTCTCGATGAAAATCTGGAGGGTTTCCGTAATTTTGTTTTCCCATAGCTGGTCAGTTGGCGGTCATTTCGTCAAAAATTCGTTTGAAGCGGGGCCGAATTTACAAGATGGCGGCCATATTTAAAGCGGTAACTTTTCTGGTTAAACAACTTACCTTGGTCCTAGAGGTTGGTTACTTTTACCTGGGTTAATTCGCGGTTAAAGTTACCTGCGAGTTTTATACAATCGCTTTCTGCGTTTTAACCAGGAAATTAACCCATGGTAAGATTTAACCGTGGGTTAAACTGTTTATACAAATGGCTGCAGATGGGAGTCATAGAAGATGTCCATTATAAAGTATGAAAAATAACAATTCCTTTATAATGTCTGGCTGCAACCATTGTAATGAAAAAAGAAATTTCTCATATCAAGCAGGTTCTTCTTTTGTCACAATTGATTCTTGAGTCATTAATTAAGGTGTGTTGAAACACATGTACATATGGGAGATAACTGCCTGTTAAAGATATTATCTGTTTTGTCAAAGTTCCATAGATTTAACCAAGACACCAACATTTTCTGTACATTGCTGTTGTTTTTTTTTTTTTTTTAGAATAAGGACTGAAACTGTACTTCAGTATCATTTTCTTATTCATAAATGAGTTACTGAAATATATGTTGATGGAATGCCCTTTATTTGTTTTTTCCTTAAAGTAAGTCAATGTTGTTGTTTTATTCTTACATGCATAGAATTTTCCGAATCACTTAGACTACTATGATGACCTATAGCCTTTTCTATTTGGATATGACTTTAAGGTTCCTAAGAGGGAATTGATTAAATATATCTTGTTCGTGGGTTTGATGGATCAGAAATACTATCCAACCATTTAGCGTAGGCGATAATAATGAAGTCCAGCCCATATGCCAGGTTTTTCTCAACCATTAAAACATTGTCACATATTAACCCATTACCAAACAGTAACGACATTTGACCACTTTGCTTCAGACGACTCTGGAAAACATTGTGGGAAAAGGAGAAATTGCTCGTGATGAGCAATTTTCCCTTTTCCCACATTGTTTTCTGACATATCCGAAGATTATTTTCCAATTTCATCACCTTTTTAAATTTTGTCTGCAAACTCTTTCAATTTGGGACAGTCGAAAATTTGGTGTTTGGTAAAGGGTTAAATATGTTTAATATGGTAGGGAACTTTCCCGTTTTTGCAACAGACAACCTCTGATAGCACTGGGACTAAAGCGGTAATACTGCAAGTCATCTGCCTGCCTCGGGTAAAACGTTCGTTGTGAGATTGTGAGAAAACGCTCTTATCATGAAATGAATGCTTGTGTGTGTGCTTTACTGATATTCTTCTTTTTTTAAACATATTTTGTTGCCATAGATATACACAGTCATAATATAAAAACTAATTACAAATCATTATTAGCAAATGGGTTTAGCTACAAGTTCTGATATTAGTTACAGCTCTCCCCTTCTGGTATATAAGTTGCAACAACAGTCATGGCAATATGACATTATGTTATTAAAAAACCATACGTATTCACGTAACAAATCAAAAACTTACAGCAATGGTGAGAAAACATAAGATATCTGAAAGAAATAGAGAAGATTAGAGCAAAAGCGCAAAGATTTATACCCTTTTGTATGATTGGGCAAGGTACCTAAGGTGACGGATTTGTAAACTTCGAGGTCCTTAGATCAAGACCCACTTGGACCACTGGTCTTGTCAAAGTGTCCCTTGACTAGTCATTTTTGAGCCCTTACCTAGTGCAGTGGAAATATATATTGGAAAATTGGTAACTTGGCGTTTTGCCACATACTGATATTCTAAATAACTTCTGATAGTCACATGATTAGGTCGGGCGAAATTTGTATCGCTTCGATGCATGCATCATCATCATTTTGTTTGCGGTTTCAATCGATCAACTCACTCCAATGTCTAGTCACTTTTGAGACCTTGCCTAGAACAGTGGAAATATGCGGGACAATTGGTAACATGGTGTTTCACCGCGTACTTATATTCTATAGAACTTCCAATAGTCAAATGCTTAGGTCAGGCGAAATTTGTATCGCTTGGATGCATGCATCATCATTTTGTTTGCGGTTTCAATCGATCAATTCAACCCCTTGACTAGTCACTTTTGAGCCCTAACCTAGAACAGTGGAAATACATGGGAAAATTGGTAACATGGCGTTTTACTGCATACTTACATTCTAAAGAACTTCCTTCCGATAGTCATATGCATGTAGGTCGGGCGAAATTTGTATAGCTTCGGTGCATGCATGATCATTTCTTCGCTTGGATGCATGCATCATCATTTTGTTTGCGGTTTCAATCGATCAAGAAGACGTAATACTTTGTGTGGGTGACTGTAACAAAGTTCACAACCCGTTTGTGGATGTTTTCTTTACTACAAGTAATGTTTTCCTATATCTTAATCTCAGGTGGAATGATCACATAACCAATCTTTAAAAGGTATGTCCGGACAGGATGGCCACAGGTATATTTGCTTTTTTCAGCAGATTGTTTGTTTTCCACTATTTTATATACGCCATGTTCCGATCATCATCTTTCCGGTTATGTAGGTATATAATAACCAATGGTTTATAACGGCGTTACGTCTAACACTCGGTAGAGAGATCGAAGTCGATGGGTGATGTTTTGAGGTCATTCGTACCCCTCGACTTTAAATTCTCTGCAGGATATTTGAGCGAACGGCACGACCAAAATCGAAATAATGTTCATCGGTGGTTGTGGAAAAATGATTGTCGGAATATGGAGTATATAAAATAGCGGAAAACAAAGTAATCTGCTGAAAAAAAAAATGCATAAATATCTGCTTATTTATGGGCGCCGCCATTTGCAATCTGTTTATATCGTAAACATTGATCACGTGATCACCTCGCCTAAGTTACGTTTGGGTAGAACCATCAACGTTCCGCCAGCCAGCTTTGAGACCAAAGGGATGACGACGTTTGAAGAATGCAGCTTCTAACGTGACACATAAACCGCCGCGGGCGTAACGTTTTGTGACGTTAACGTATTTTCATAATAACACGTCAAACCCTTTCCTAGCGTGGGTCTTTTTCATGGCCGGTCCAAAATTGGAAACAACCGCAGACGACAATTATGATTCATTCAATTACATATTGTTAGAGATTATGGATGTGAAAGAAGATCATTTTTGTACATTATGAGCATTTTTTTATGCAATGTAAGTTTCGTAATTGGGTGGTTGTAGACGCATTAAGAAGAGTAAGTATGGAGTAAGCAGTACAACAATGTTTTGATTAATGACTTCTTTCGCAAAAAATAAGTCGAAACCCATTTTCCTTCAAACGGGCAAGATACTCATTTCTCTATTTCTACTGTATTGCCAAAGTTCATTACAACGCTTGCATATTTTACGACTATGATATAGAATAATTGAAAACACGTGGGGCCCCAGAAGATAAAACAAAACTTTGAACAAATAACAATTTTCAGTTAAAAACTATTGTGCAGGTAGATTATTTCGTGGCGAAATGAAGTGAAGCGTTTTACGAGAGCATTGTCTTGTTCAAACAGCAGTCGACTATTAACGTCGAATTTTTTCTTGATATTTAAGTATTTTTCTGTTTGATATGTTTAACTTCTTACTAAGCTATGGATATATAAATACTTTTATTCTTATATTCAATTATAAACTGTTTTTTTTTTTTAATTAGACAAGTAATCGATAGTATTGTTCTGTCTTTTCTAGATATTTGTCTAAATATACATATTAATATAATCAACAAATGGCATGTGTTTTTTAATCATATCGGAGCTCTTTTATTTTGGAGAGAAATAATGCTTAATTGAAAAGTTATTCCTCTGTTTCTTTTGATCAGGCGATCTAAAGACAGCCTTGGATTGGTTTATTATTGACATCGCATGACTGTATTTATGTAAAATATATAATCCTTATTTCTGTCTCATTCATGTACAAGAATACATTTTATGTTCATATAGTAAGGCACAATTAAATACAGATGGTGGAAAATATCCCATAAAGTAAATGTCCATCAAGGCAGGGCTGCGAAACGATGAATCGGTAACCCATTACCAAACAATAACGACATATAACCAGTTTGTTGCAGACGACTCTGGAAAACATTGTGGGACGAGGAGAAATTGCTCGTTTAGAGCAATTTCTCCTTTTCCAACAATGTTTTCTGCCCTATCAGAATATTATTTTTCAATTTCATCACATTTTGAAATGTCGTCTGCAAACTGTTTCAATTTGGGACAGTCGAAAATTTGGCGTTTGGTAAAGGGTTAAATGCCGTCTGCGGTTAAATTTGTCTGGATAACGAAAATGCTTGCCGACAAAACGTAAGTTTTATTATTTCAATTCTAAGTGGTTCACAATATTTCTCAACGTTCACATGCCTCATAATTCAATGAATTAATCTTTGTAATGTGAAATGACAAACATTTTCCTGCATTTGTGATTTTGTGATTCATCCTAATTGAAAGATCTATAGACGTATAATTGACGTGTATGTCTATAAGAAACCTTTATATTTCTTTTTATTTTGTGAAGATTTTAGCCGAAACTCTTATCAAGAAAAACTATTATACTTGGCCTCACATTTCTTTTATACATCAAATCAGAATATGAAATAAATATATTTTATCTGCGATATTGTTAAGAAATCATTATGACATAACGATGAATTGTTCAAAGTAACCATACCATAGCGACAATAAGAGCTCTTGCTTGTCTCAAGGAATTCCTCCCTTTTGTCGCATTGGTTTCCTTGATCCTTAGGTATAGATGCGATAAAAGCAATATTCGAGTAAGGTTTGAAATTGATTTGCATGTTTTCTGGTAAAGCTGTCAAAAACAAAATATTACGTCTTAGGTAGGGTTTTCGCAGGGCGCGGCGCCAATTTAAATGACAAGTCATTATTCAGTGTAAAATTCGGAATAAGAGATCGGCCTACGTAATACAACATTCAGCGAATTTGGTGTTGTTGGAAATTGTTGTTGAAAATTGATGTTAGTGGGGAATTTGTTTTTAATTGATGTTGGAGTAAATTGTTGTTGTGTTTATTATAAAAGGCGTGCTTAAGTCTTTGATCCCCATTCTGATTCTGGATAAGGAAAAACACTGAGTAAGTACATAATTCACTTAATTCGTAACATTGTTGGGCTTTTCTTTCGCCATATCAAGTTGAATTAAAACATATGTATATTTAAGAACGGAAAATTGAACTATTTAATGCTTAAAGCATAATTCAATACACATGTGAGGCATTTCGAAATAGTCATTATTGATATAATCTAGTTTTCGCAAAAAAAATATGTTTATCGAAATGTTTTGTTCTCTTTCAAATGTTAAGATTTTATTTTCAGGTTTTTTTCTTTTTCGATTCCATTTTCGATCCAATTCCGGTTCGAGCACTGGTTATGAATTCAGGAAGCAGAATCAGTTGATTAATCTAAGTTGAATGAACTGTCTTTCTCATTCGATGTATATAAATGAGTTTAACACTAAAAAAGGCATTGTTGGAATGATTGAAAACCGTTTTTGTTTGCCATTAAGATATATTGGCGTAATTTGTTTACAGAATTAAAATCACCGTCTTGATTGCCATTAAAATGTATTGGTGTATTTTTTACAGAATACGAAATGTGGAATTGCGTTATTTGGTCTTGTTTGCTGGGAGTCTATGGCAGCTTTGTAGAAGCAGGAATTATGATGTCTCGTAAGTTAAGTTTAAATTAGTGCTAATTGAATGTGAGTTTTACGCAGTTTTTAACAGTATTTCAGGCCCATCACGGTGGTCAGTTTAGCTATCCATGCTCCTGGGTAGCGTTTTACTTAGCATTGCTAAAAAATTGCGTAGGTTCAAAACAATATTTTGAATTAGGACTGATCTGTTTTGCAAAGTAACACGTCATTGGAATCGTCTCTCCGAGCTGCTTCCAATGTCGTGTCACATTGCATTAATGTACTTCCTTTTAGGATGCTAACCATGTTATCAGCTATGACTTACACAAATATTTTTCATAATTTTGTTTACTCAAACGGTTCCCTGGTATTTCCTCGAGAGGTTCTCGTGTCACAAATGTTTGTACGATAGATTTCCTCTAAAAATAAAGAGGAAAAGAGTACCTCAGAAATTATTTCTTTTAAACGCGAACAGAACCTATGAAATCTTAAATGTACCGCGCTAAATGACCTTAGATGTCGATGCGCCGAAAAACACCATTCATTCTTAAATGTACACTGTAATATATTTACCTTGAAGTCGAACGCTCCTGATGAAAATGTTCTTCAAAGAGAGAGTCCGACTTAAAGATACCTTGGAAGTAAAGAGAAAATATTTCGAGACCCGTATTGACTTTGACGTATAGAATAGTTCGAGACTTAGAAGTTTGAGGTATAGATATCCTACTGCACTTTTAAACGCATGTCTTGTCTTCATTTTTAGACTCAAAGGCAACGTTACCTTTGAGATTCAAGAGTTACGAACATTTTCTAGACGTAAAGTTACGAATTCTGGCGAGACAGGCCTTGCACCGCCGTAGAAACAGGCTGCTTTGCTTGAAAAACATCCATGCGAAATCACTACCTATTACACATGATCAAACATGAGATAGTGCGATCTTAATTGGAAAGAATATGAACGAGTTAGATCACAGACCAGCCGTAAATATACTTGGCGGCTAGCCTGGATCCAACCTGTTTGCATAAGCATGAAGTAGGTTCAAGCTTTGCAAGTGTTCAATAGGTTGTAAAGAATAATATGGTATACTTCCTTGTGTCTACTGATATAATTAATATAATGACAATCTTGTTTTTAATTGTAACCTCGTTTTCATTTATTTGCAGCTATGATGCAGTTAAGTCCAGAAGCAATAATTCAAGAAGGTATGGAATCATTTCATGATTAGTATTGATTTAGATGTTTTTCTACCGAATCGCTCACACTTCCTATCCGGTACATTGTATATAGCTCTCTACCGACGATTGGGCATTGCTGCCACGTCCTTCACGCAGCCGTCCTCTCCACTCAGTATGTTTGTAGGGGTCAATGTTTACCATAACATAATTCCTTCCTGTCTTCTCGGAATGCGAACGGAATGTCGGAATATCCGTAATCCGGTTAAGTGAGTGCTAATAAACCCACCATGCAGATAAAATTTACTCCTGTCTGATTTGTTGCTGGATGTTCTGAATAAAGTTGTGTTCTTTTTCTGCCAAATGCCTGCAAATTCGTTTATTTAGCCACACATTAATACACCTGATATTACACATGTCACAGGAGTGTTGATGTTGTTGTTGTTTTTAGCACGTCACGTGAAATGTGACGGGACCATATATTCAAAGGTGTTATTATTGTTGTACAGTTATTGTTGTTTTAGAATGTAACGTGAAGTGTGGTGGGAACCATACTGTTCCCAATGTGTTATTGTTGTTGTTGTTGTTTTTAGAATGTAACGTAAAATGTGGTGGAGTCCGAGTCCCAGGAGAAAGCGTGTGTTATATTGCCCACCCAACAGACTGCTTCAAGTTCGTGATATGTACACCTGTCCCGCAACAGATGACGATGCACACGCAGGTTCGTTTGTTTCGTTCTTTCGTTCGTTCTTCCTTTCGGTTGTCCTTCCTTCCCTCCATCCTTTGTTTGTTTGTTTATTTGTTTGTTTCTTATTTTCTTTTGTTCTTTCTGTCTTTCTCTGTTTCTTTTTTCCATTCTCTTCCTTTCTTTGTTTTTTTGTTTGTTTGTTTGTTTTTTCTTTCTTTCGTTCGTTCTTTCTTTCTTTTTCTTTCTTTCTTTCTTTCTTTCTTTCTTTCTTTCTTTCTTTCTTTCTTTCTTTCTTTCTTTCTTTCTTTCCTTTCTTTCTTTCTTTCTTTCTTTCTTTCTTTCTTTCTTTCTTTCTTTCTTTCTTTCTTTCTTTCTTTCTTTCTTTCTTTCTTCTTTCTTTCTTTCTTTCTTTCTTTCTTTCTTTCTTTCTTTCTTTCTTTCTTTCTTTCTTTCTTTCTTTCTTTCTTTCTTTCTTTCTTTCTTTGTGTTCTTTCCTTCTTAATTTCTTTCTTTCATTTTGTATTTGACTTGACGTTATCCGTATTAAATGTAATGTTGCGATGGAATATAATACTGCGGTTTGTATTCGATGGACGAAGACCCATTCTTAGCTGCATACACACTACGTATATATCTAATAATTGTATAAAGGGAATCTTCAGAAATAGCAAGAGACGATGAACTATTTGTATCATACAAAACCCATTTAGAAAACTTACTTTTTCTGAGTTTTCTGCTTTCAAGTGACCCCATATTTCACATCCATAGTTAAGAATTGATAATACGCTTGAATGAATCAAACATGATATTTATAGAGATTTCAAGATTGTTTACAATGCTGATTAAAGAATGCATGGCACATAACGCTTTACTCCTCAAATCATTTGTTGCTGGCATGATTTTATAACTGTATTATTGAAACCCCGCCCCCCAAAAAGACCAAATAAACAAACTTATGCTCTAATAACAACAGAAAACACAGTTACAACAACACATACATAAATCATAGACGCCCTATTTTATTTATAATCTACTTGCACCATGCATCTTGCCCTGTTATTTTACAATACGGTACACATTCGTTACTTTGACAGATCGCATTTTCATTTATAAATGCCACCATTGCATAGTTTTGCATATGGAATGCACAAGACACAACTCACCCATACGTCAATGCTATTCTTGTTCTTGTTATTATTTTCAGCATCTTCGTAAAATATTGACCGTGTTCAGAGATATGACATTTAACTTTTTTGTAATATCTCATTTCCAAGTTGAATATGAATGATCTGTTCAGGGCTTTCCCGCCTAAACTTTAGAAATATCTGGGTTTTTTTTCCATATTTGGTTAAATAGTGGAGAACAGTGGTCCAGGGGTAGAGCGTCGTCCTCTTAACACATGTTGGACTGTATGTTCAATGGATTTTATCGGCTATCCCATTTTTTTTATTTGTCATGTGTTTCCGCGACTTTTCGAAATGCCAATTGATCGATGTTTCCTCGTCAATATCTAGATTATGCCATGCGCGTTTGGGACGATTTTTTTGTACTTGTCATGCGTTTTCGCTTATAATTTGTTTCTAACTTTTTCTAATTTCTGTTTAATGATCATACTGAAAAAGTAAATGAATCGTATCCACCATTCTATTTCTTATTTGTCATGTATTTTCGCGTACAATTCGTTTCTAACTGTTTCCGAGTATATTTTGGTTTTAACTTTCTCGATATGTTGTTTAATGATTAAAATGAAAACGTAAATGAATCGTATTCACTCAATATTTCCTCGTTCATATCTAGATTATGCCATGCGCGTTTGGGACGATGTGGAAGGCGGGGACCGAGTCCGCTTGCGAGAGAGCGGACCTTGTCCAGTGTATCAACGGTGAGTTTGTAGTTACCGTTTATTTCAAATGATCGTTTCCTTTATGCACTTTTCCTCTCAATCGGAACTCTTCGGCAATTTCCGGCCTAGCGGATCTGTTAGTGTTGCCTGGCAACATCGCCATATGGTTCCGATTGTTTCCTTCCGGTGCTGGATCAGATTATAATCCCAGATGTATGTGTGTTTTAAATGTTTCACTTCTTTCTATGCTCCAACTTCCTCAGAAATAATCAAATGTGTTGACTGTCGTGGGAAAATAGACACATTTGATTATTTCTGAGGAAGTTGGTTATTCGAATCATGACATGGTAGATTTGAATATTCATTGAGAGGAACATGTAGTTTATTGGCTGGCGAAGATAATGTTGATGGTTTTACTCGTCTTGACCAGCCCAAATAAGCTGTTATGGTAGGAGTCTTCCTCCATTTACGAAGACCTATTAACTACAATATAACTGAACTAGCATTTATGCTATGAAATAATCATAATTAAAACGTTGCAAAGTGCTTATTCGCTGTATTTGCCCTTAGCAAAGCTATGCGTCTTCATATTATAATGTCGAAAACTGATGCTTTTGCAGACGATTCTTATTGCTTTCTTATATGAACAAACTTTCTAAAGAGACGCTGTTGAAGTTTCATACACATAAGGCGATCAATGTAAGTAAGAAATAACCTATTTACAGATAAAGAAGTTTATGGCTTTCTTTTAAAAAGATTGTAGATTATACCCTTTTGTAAATGTCATGATATACAATTCTGTCACCGGTCAACATTTAAAGCAAAAGCATGCTTGTTGCTATTAGTAATTACAGTCAAACTTGTGTTAAGAGGCCAGTCTATGGACCTGAGAAAATCGGCTGTTTAAGACAGGTTGGCTGCTTAACTCAAATTGATGTACACTACAAATCCAACGATGGGCCTTTCTGTAGTGGTTGTTTAAGACAAGATGCCTGCTTAAAAGGATGGTTGCTTAACACAAGTTGGTCTGTACACATTATTTACCAATTTTTTAAGTTTGAGTTCCGCTCTTATATATCTGATATAGGGAATTAGTTACACAGGAAGAAATGGCTCGTCTCTATCAATTTCTACTTTTGAAGATACATCTATAATGTATAAAGTCTGTAAATGAAGTATTGTGTGTGTTGTAGGGTAAAGGGTTCAAGACATGACACATTATTTTATTTTATGTGTCTAGACTATTTTTTTTTTAGTTTTCTTTCTTCATATTTGGTGATGCATTTTGTGTCGTTATCTCTTTTTTTATGCAAATTGTTTGCGTAATGACACAAAACATTAACATTTAATGATAAATCACTACAACATCTCACATTACATGTACATGTATATTTGAACTTTTGGATAAATTCCTTTTTAAGAGTATGTGTCTTGTCCAAATAGACAATTGATGGACGCTTTTTTGAAAAAAAAAATCATGTTAGACTTATAACCCCCTAAAAAAAGAAGAGATATTTCATCGCGGATTTTCCTTAGCAACATGAATCTGGAAATGCTTAGTTACTACCAACCTACGGTTGCACAGAGGCGACATGTATGCAAGATTTATCGCGTAATTTCGACTTAATACCTCGGAGTTATTAAGTCGAAATAACGTGATAATAAAAAAGTGATAGTACAAAGTGAAAGACAACTATTCTTGTGTATGTAACCATAATTTCAATATAAGTTATAAATAATATTTAAAAATCTTTTCAAACAAAATGAGTATGTTATCCATGATGAATAACTCGAAACATGAAAGGTCCAAAAGACAGATTGACATTTAGACAAAGGACACTTATAACAGGGTAAGAAGTCGCAATGTAATCAGTCATCCTTCTGTCCATTGATCAAATAATCGATTAAAATGAGAGTAACATACATCTGGTTTTAAAAGATAAATCTATGCAATGCATCATATTGTCATGATTTCACGCCAACGTTATCGTACGGTTGTGTGTCCTGTTTGTTTAAACCTGTTGTTTGACACAGATTTTGAATCAGGTTCTTATAACTTACACATATCTCTCTCCTTTTTGCTTCAAAGAGACACGCACGAAAGATGTGGATTAATGAACGGTCGCAAAATTTGTCCCTCTTCTCACGGGATTCGAACCATTGGCAGTCGTGCTCAGTTGCCGACAATTATCCTCCACTATCTTGTAATGTATATCAACATACACACACAAGGCGATGGCCCTAATGGTATTCCATACTTGTTTCTGTTACACCCGTCAGATCATGATTATATACCGTAAATCAACACACGCACAGGCGATGGTACTAATGATGATCCATACTTGTGTTTTTTTAACCCCCACCAGATCCGTGCCTGCAGCCCAACACGACCGTCTACAACGACCCGGATTCGAACTGCCGCACCCACTACACCTGTGAACAAGGTCGGTCCGTGCCGTCCTGCTGCGGAAGGTACCAAAGGTTCGATCCTCAGACCGAGAAGTGTGTCAACGACTACAACTGTGGTGATTCATGTCCTCTACTAAATGATGGTAAGTCAAAATATATGTTGTGTTTATTATGACTTTTACGATTGGGCTATTCCATACTAAAGGGTCTTTACCATAGGTGTTGAGGGTAACAAACGTTGGATGGGGGTTGATTCCTTTCCTCTAATAAACAATGATAAGTTAAAAAATATGTTGTGTTTATTGCCACTTTCAAAATCTTAAAGGCACATAAAAGGAGATGAGTACATAAATTACTGAAAAGTATATGGAGTTCTTTTATCATGTTCTTAAAAAGTCATGATAATTTATTTATGAATGCATTGAGACCCTACTAAATAGACCCCTTTAACATAAGTTAATTTGTGCTTTAAATATAGCTGTCTCCAATTCAATCATGTTTATCAACAACCTGTCTGTATACATATTCAAAATATCGAATTCTGATTGGTCGGTTCAAAAATTTGTCTATCAACTGTCAAGGTCAGTGGTAAAAAAATCACACAATCTGAAATATTAAACTGGCTAATCTGGGTTATTTCTGGTTGACTTTACGTTTTAGTTGTGCTGATGGGGTTTTCTGGTGATAACTATTTGAATCTGACCAAATATTTACCAAATGATATAGTTTGATATTGCATTAGTCCCCTTTTATGTGCCTTTAAAGGGACTATACCACAAATTCTGTGGGTAACAAACGTTAAAAGGTTGGTTGATTGACACTTCATACAATATTAAAGGGGCTATGCCACTGATTTTGTGAGTATCAAACGTTGAAAGGGTGTTCGGTTTGAAGGATCCTTGTCATTTCAAAGCGTTTTTAAAATCCTCATTCTAGAGTCGCTGAATACATGTGCGTTTTTTTTTAAAGTGAAACGAGCTTTCATGGGTTGCTTTCCTTCATAATCTTGGTTGATATATGCTCGTAGGCTTTCTCTGACCCACCTCGCCGTACAACTAACAAGAAAAGAAACCATTAAAAACAGCGTTCAACCACAATCCAATTAAACAATCCAATTAACAAACTCCTGTTCATTTCAGCCACGTGTCAGGGGCGAGGTGTGACTTCACTCAACATAGCGGATGGTAACTGTAAGACGTATTGGGAGTGTCGAGAAGGCCGGCCCTATACAATGTGCTGTCCGGACGGAATGGGATACGACGTCTTCAACTCCGCCTGCATGCCCAACGCCACATGTACAGACTTGTGTCCCCATGGAAACCAAAGTACGTAACCCAGTTAGCCTAGCCTGGGGTCCTGGCCAGTGCGTATACCCCGCACTGGGCTAGTATCCAGTTTGAAATCACCAGGGAAGATTAATTAGTCTCGTTAACTACTTTGTGTAATGGGTTGAGGCTTGTAGAGATGGTCGGCCTAAGACAATGTCCTGTCCGGACGGAATGGGATACGACGTCTTCAACTCCGCCTGTATGCCCAACGCCACATGTACAGACTTGTGTCCCCATGGAAACCAAAGTACGTAACCCAGTTAGCCTAGCCTGGGGTCCTGGCCAGTGCGTATACCCCGCACTGGGCTAGTATCCAGTTTGAAATCACCAGGGAAGATTAATTAGTCTCGTTAACTACTTTGTGTAATGGGTTTAGGCTTGTAGAGATGGTCGGCCTAAGACAATGTCCTGTCCGGACGGAATGGGATATGACGTCTTCAATTCTGCCTGTATGCCCAACGCCACATGTACAGACTTGTGTTCCCATGGAAACCAAAGTACGTAACCCAGTTAGCCCAGCCTGGGGTCCTGGCCAGTGCGTATACCCCGCACTGTGCTTGTATCCAAGTTTGAAATCACCAGGGAAGATTAATTGGTCTATTTATCGCGAAGTTTTTGGCTCGACTATTCGAATAATAAGGAGATCTATACTACTCACCCGGGCGTCGGTGTCTCACCTTGGTTAAGTTTGCATCTCATGAACCTCTGTATGGTATGGGTTGATACTTCACACATGTGTTAAGTGTCATTATGTAAGGTCTATGACCAAGTTTCATATCGCTTTTTTGAATTTAAGCAAATTGTGCGGCCTTTTGTACTTAGAAAATCTTGGTTTAGTTTTTACATGTAAGCTTGTATCTCATGAACTACTGTATGGAATGGGTTGATACTTCACACATGTTTTGCGGAAACACCCAAAAGGTCTCGCAAAGGTTGAATTAGTCTCAAGCTAAGGGTTTTGAACAATAGTTTATAAATCTTAGCGATTTGTATAGTTTCAACAATTTGTATAGTTTCAACAACACATTTTTGCAGGTTTGCTTTCTTTTTTCTGAATGGCGTACAATGAAATACATGGATAGATCTTTACACATAGATATCCCTACATCTCCATTAAAGTACATTTAAATTGTATGAATATATCTTCTCAATGCCACCTTTCATAAACATGTAATCCATTTTCTTCGTAATTTCAGACCAGTGTAACTTAACAAATGTTCAGGCCTATGTTCTAACTGACAACCCTAATTGTCGTACCTACATGAAATGTTCAACGAAAGGTAAGCATCAAACACAAATTCTTATCAATATTTCTATTTCTGGTTAAATTTGTATGGGTATGTTTAGTTGAATTGAACGAATTTAGGTTGAAATCAATATACAATATACACTGTATACCCCGAAGGAATTTATTGCGTTAAGCAACACAAGTAGCATGATATGTTCTCTAATTTGCATTGACGAAGTGGTCTAGGGTTTATAGAATAGAACTTGAATTGATATGGCCTCTATCCGCGTGGGTTCAAATCAGGGAAGCGATATATTGAAATTTTTATTTGAGAAGTAGGCCTAGTCTTCTGTCTGAATTATGGGATGCCAATGCTTCCATTCATTCTGACCGTTCCTTGTGCACAATTTGTGATAGAGGTCTTCTCCCATCTATGATGAGCTGTCAGCATCGCTTTGTAACTGTATATAACTATATAACTGGTAGTTTAAACTTATTTATTTTACATCGATTGGGACGGGCGCTTGAAACTTATTGAATTCACTCTCGATGACTGATTCTTGGATTGTGAATCAGTACTTGCGTCAATTTGAGGGGTAGTCCCGGCAATTATCGCCTCACATACCAGAAATTTAACCCTTGACCCTCGGTACAGAAGGCCGGTGCTCTCCTTCTGCACCACTGTCGCCCAATCTTTTGTTAAAATGAGTCGCCAAAGCGTTGATCACATACATGTATATTCACTTCTAGTGCCAGGCCAAGCGGATCCGTTTTGTTGCCGCAGCGGAATGATGTTCGATGAAGTGTTACAGACTTGCGTCGACGCCAAGACGAAGGCCTGTATCAACGCGCAATGCCCCCTAGGATATTCTGAAGGTAGGTGGCATAAGCAACATTAACTTATAGGGTTTTTCCAATTAAAACGTCTCTCGCATTATAAGAAAGCCGTCATAATGCTTGGAAGCCGCCATAGTGCCTCTTTCCGGACTACTTTCGTTGTACAGTCTAACTTGTGTTAAGCAGCCACCCTTTTAAGCAGCCAACCTGCCTTAAACAACCACTACAGAAAGTCCCATTGTTAGATTTATAGTGTACATCAACTTGTGTTAAGCAGCCAACCTGTCTTAAACAGCCAATTTGCTCTGTCCCATAGGCTGTCCTCTTAACACAAGTTTGACTGTACTTGTTTTCAAATTAATCTGTTAAGTGTAATATCAAAATAATCATTTGATTTATACTATCATCTTCAATTGTGAGTGTTAGAAATGGTCGTTGATTTATGATTCCAATGTTTATTATTTTCATTACTCACCAACCAAAAAAACAATTATACAAAATTAACGAGAGACTAAGGAAGCTATCACTTATATAGATATAAAAACTTCACCTTTGAAATATTTTTACTGAAAAGGGAGATAACTTCGATGAAAATGTATCGACTCTTTCTTTGAATATTAAAAGAAATCTATTTCGTTTTCAGAATGCGGACTTGAAGCGATTCCTGGAGATCCCCATGTCTATAAGAATCTGGACGCATTCGGTGGACAAAACATGCCCTGCCCTGTGGGTACAGTGTTTATACAGGATAAATGCCAATGTGGGCCCGATCCAACAATAGTCCCCATTGTACCTGGACTAGGTAAGTGTATATCTTTGGTTTTATATAGACAAGATTTGTGGGTACTGTGTTTATACAGGATAAATGCCAGTGTGGACCAGATCCAACACTAGTACCAATTGTACCTGGACTGGGTAAGTGTATATCTATGGTTTTATATAGACAGGATTTGTGGGTACAGTGTTTATACAGGATAAATGCCAGTGTGGGCCCGACCCAACAATAGTACCCATTGTACCTGGATTGGGTAAGAGTTTATCTATGGTTTTATATAGACAAGATTTGTGGGTACAGTGTTTATACAGGATGAATGCCAGTGTGGACCAGATCCAACAATAGTACCCATTGTACCTGGACTAGGTAAGTGTTTATCTATGGTTTTATATAGACAAGATTTGTGGGTACAGTGTTTATACAGGATAAATGCCAGTGTGGGCCCGACCCAACAATAGTACCCATTGTACCTTGACTAGGTAAGTGTATATCCATAGTTTTATATAGGCTGAATTTATACTTAACACCATTTTCACCTTTGATTGCATGTAATGTCTTATTTCAATGGTCAGTGTATATATACATGTACATGTTCGGCTGGTGCTTCCTTAAATCAAATCAACTTTCAATCACTTCTAGAGGGCACAATAATTTCTATCGTATCTTGACTAGGTAAATAAATATTTGCTTATATAGAGTAATATGGAATAGAACATGACATTTTACCTTAATAGTTTTATACTGCGACAGTCAGTGTACCTATCCATGGTACCTTAATTCAACAGAATGCCAGTGGTTCTACCTGGCTTGACCATCCCTTATGGGCAGTCAAGTTTGTTTTCTAATTATTATGATCTGGGCATCTCAACTCTTCTTTTTTCACTCGAACATTTCCACATGCCAGTGCTTAATAGCGGTACATGCAATCATGCCCGACCTAAAGAACTTGTGCTTGCCAAGTATAGTCAAATTAAACAATTTGAACTATAACTCGAACTTGTTTTTACTTCTATTTATTAAGCGTCGCGTATGCGCGACTGCTTATAGTCATCGATCTGAATCGTTCTTTGTCCTTCGGGGGCTGATCACTCAGATAAAACTAATCCTACGCGAATTTCGGCGGGAAAAATCAAGTAGTTCTCCGCGAATTTTGGCGGGAAAATACTCCCGCGCTCGCGCATGTATACCAAAGAACTACTTTCCACGTTGAACCGCAGAGGCGAATTCAAACGTTTGTTTATTCTTTTTAGGTATTCTCGGTGGAATGGGATACAAATATTTGATTCTAGCATTGGGTCGCCTTGTCAGGAAAAATCATATGATCCATGGTTTGATCGCTTGAAGATTAAGTTCGAACGTTCCATGTTTATATAATTGCTGTGGACTTATTTTGCCTTCAATACACACTCACTTTATATATGTTACAGGGAAACTGTGAAATCAGGGATTTCATGAAATCCCTGAAAGTTTCAGCGATTTCATGAAATCCCTAATTCACTTAGGGGATTCGTGAAATCCCTAAAAATGTCAGGGATTTCACGAAATCCCTGAAAATTGAGAGGTCATATTACACAGTTTCACTGACGACCATTTGATTAGATTCAGGGAAGTAGTGAAATATAATGATACTATAAAAGTTTCGTAGATAACTGTTCATTTTGACTTTGAGACTTATGTAAACTGTTAATTTATTAAAAAAAAAATATTTTTCATTACATTTCATATTTTGATTTACTTATTTATTTAAATTTTGCAAGCTTAATATCTATTGTTTTCTTTTTCTTAAGTAAAACATGTGATCAACTTTAAACAGTAAATTATCTTAAATATATGAGTTTATTCAAATAAAAAATATTGAAAATAATAATTTGAGATTTGTAAAAATTGAAGTAAAGGATTTAAGTTTCATTCCTTACAGAAGAAACAGGAAAATGCAGCTTGAGGGATTTTATTTTCATCTGTTTTACACCTGTCTTTGAACTTTCTCTTTCCAACTATAAACAGTATCAGTTTGAAATGATTGATTGATAAGTGATAAGGTTTAAGGTTCCTCTAGGCGTATTCTGTCCCCAGACAAGCTGGTTGCAGGCCTATTTTGTTGTGGACCGTATTCTGCCCCCAGACACGCTGGTTGCAGGCCTATTATGTTGTGGACCGTAAATGTATTTAAACAAATTGAAATATGATATTAATTAACCAATTTATAGTACCCTTTACATTATTAATTTATTTTCACACTTTAAAATATCATAAATTGCATTAAGACATGTATAAGTACAAGTCGGTCACAAATTGATCATCATCGCTTTTAATGTAGATACTTAATACGATTATTTGACAAGTTTTATTTTATACATTAATGAAATCCTGAATATATCCATTCAAGCTCTTATCATTTATCTATTTAGATTATATTTCGATGACTAGTGGCTAAAATAGTGTTAGTCCTTTATGAAGGACATACAATAGTTTTGAACCAAGCCCTCAATTTAATTTTATTACAATAATTATTTAGTTTAACTTATTTGAAATTATTGGTATAATATATAAGCAACTTAAAGTGGTTTATTCATTAATAAACCTCTCCTCCTTCTTCGTGAATTTACAGCAGCCAACAGTACATAATAACTTTGCTATGTAAAAGGGTTAGTATCCTGTTCTGTGTGGGAGATATGACAGGGGGCTGGTTATAAGTAGGGGACACTTACCTGTCAAGTTATCCCCAGGTGTGTTTATTCAGACTTGCAGGTGTCATAGATAGTTGATAAAGGTAGATGGGCAGTCTATTGTGTAATATGCCAACTAAAATATCTACTCAACTGCTTTCACACTGCGTTTTCCTATCCTAGCTTAGCAGCCCCTCCTGTTTTGAAATCATTAGCTTATTGTTCTTTGAATAACATAACATAATTCTATTCAGCATTAAACATCAAAATACACGTGTATAGCTTACAAAAAAATCAAAGTGATACCGTCAACCATAGAGAGTCAGTTTATGGCTAAATTGATTGAGAAATACAACAAAACTCCAAAGTATCTTATCCCTAAAGACAAGTTCTTCAGTATCATCGAAAATTTTAATCATTAGTTCAGCGAAAAATGTTTGTCAATAGCTTGAGTTTTCTTTAGCACTTACAATCTTTTTGCATTTAACCTGACTATAGGTTTAGTGGAAATCGAATGCAAGAGCCTTCATATTTTATTCATCATTTACAACTATTTTATACTGAACAAGTATAAGTGTTAAAATGTAAATCGTTATTTCAGCGTTAAATGTCTGTCAATAGCCTGATTTATCTTTAGCACTTACTATCTTATTGCATTGATCCGACACATGTTAAGAGAAAATCACATCGTAGAGCCTGTGTGTTTCAAAAGGCGCTTACACTTTTGCACCGAACGCGTTTTATTAGACTACAAATATTAGAATTCTTTTAATTCTTTTTTGCACTGATCATGTTTTATAAGCAAACTTTGTATAACTTAATTCATCTTTGTATTGAATAACTTTGATTTATCAAGCCACTGATAATAGTCATTTGTTTGTGAAAAAAAATGTCTAAAAATATCAAAATGTTTATATTTACTTATTGTTATTCTTATCTTTAATTCCATTAACAATTTCTTCATAAGCAAAATAGTTTTAAACAAAAAAAAGCTTAAGATAAGTTTAAAATTATTTTCAGGGATTTCGTGAAATCCCTGACGACTTTTTTCAGGGATTTCGAGAATTTAGGCATTTGCACATTGTTTATGTTTACAGTTGTTCTTTCTTTATTAGATAAGATATACAACAGAGTTGTATGATTTATCTGCATTTTATCTTCTAGATATTTTTTAAATTCAAACACACAAACAGTCCTTCAGACTAAGGAATACAATTCCACTGCGACGCAGTCTGGCCTTTCAGGCCTTTGATTTCCACAGGCCAATGCTTAGTAGCGGTACACGCAGTTATGCCCGACCTAAATGACTTGCGCTTGCCAAGTATACTCAAATTAAACAATTTGAACTATAACTCAACTTGTTTTTACTTCTGTATATTTCCACAGGCCAATGCTTAGTAGCGGTACACGCAGTCATGCCCGACCTTAAGAACTTGGGCTCCGCGGTTGCCGCGCTATTGATGATCGGAAAGTATGGACAGGGGGAGAGTGGGGTGGGGAACATGACGACATTCTGGGACGGGGATGACGGAATCAATATACCCTACTTCGGCTCCCAGGATCCATCCAGGCTATACATAGAGGTATGCTGTCCGTGTCGGTTCAAATCCTGGGCGAGGTAGATTTGACGGTTCATGAAACGTAGTTCCTTAAAGAATGCCGATGGTTCTAAACGGCTTGACCAGCCTCGGATTTCAGTTAAGGTTTCGATTTGACTCAAATTATGTTTTTAGCGCGACTATTGGAAGAATAAGGAGAGCTATACTACTCACCCGGGCGTCGGCGTCGCTGTCGGCGTCACACCTTGGTTAAGTTTTTACATGCAAGTTTGTATCTCATTAACTACTGTATGGAATGGGTTGATACTTAATACACGTATTCAGGGTTGTAATGTAAGGTCCCTGACCAAGTTAAATACCTCTTGTTTTGAATTTAAGAGGATTAAAAGAAAGAGGGCATACATGGATTGAACAGTGTTTTCACTGTTCGGATATGATTGTGGTTGAGATATATTTTTGAGGGGTCCTTTTGCTGGTTTATTACCCAAACTTTTTATCTCTTGCAGATTTCCCTGAGACCATCGCCAGCGCCACAAGGTTCCACTTCTATGAAACAGGTGTTGATATCCAGCTGTAAGAATATAGGTACGTAAAAAATCAAAACCATTTATCAAACTTGTTGACGGTTATATATCTTTTGAGATTATTTATGCAAAAGTCAAATAAAGCATAATCTCTGTACCTCAAAGTTCAAGGGTCTTTATGTAAATGTTGGACATAGAGAGAGTTCGACTTATAGATTTGTGGATTATAACGACATAGAAATAAAAATCAAATTTCACGAGACCCCGTATATACTTCGACGTAAAGGGGAGTTCGACAATCAGAAGTTCGAGGTATAGATACTTTACTGACAAATGCATGAAAATCAATTGTCAATGTGGTGTAAAGATAGTCCGAAAGCCTTCTACAATTAATAGTCATTAGAGTTTTCCATGTGGCCATTAACAATTGAATTGGATTTTAGGGACATCGTAGGGGGTTAGCATCAGGGAAATGGTACATGTACTTGGTTTGATATATACAAAGTGCAATCGTCGCTCGCTATAAAATACACAATTGTGCAGAAAGATTTGAACAAATACTTTAAAAGCTTTGTATATTCCAACGTGAAAATGGATAGATGAACTGTCACCATTTTATAACCTTAGTTAGCTGACTAGGAGAATCGTCACTTAATGCATGACATACATGTACATTTGTAATGCCTAATGTCTTTCCGTTTCTTGTTTCCGGTTAAAGATTGCAAATGATGTTGCTACGATTTATCTGAACGAGTGCTGACTTATTCTAAGTAAATTCATTCTATATTGAGAATCGCCCTTTTACGAACGACAGTATGCTACTTTTGATTCTTATTTTTCGGTTTAATTGGTATAATTCAAATGGAAAGCTGTCGCTTTGACTTATCTTAACGAACTTCTACACGCATTTAAACCAACATAAGGAAGCTTTTACTTTGTTTCATCTTAACGAACTTCTACACACATTTAAACCAACATAAGGAAGCGTTTGCTTTGATTCATCTTAACGAACTTCTACACACATTTAAACCAACATAAGGAAGCTTTTACTTTGTTTCATCTTAACGAACTTCTACACACATTTAAACCAACATAAGGAAGTTTTTACTTTGACTTATCTTAATTTACTTCTACACACATTCAAACCAACATAAGGAAGCTTTTACTTTGATTCATCTTAACGAACTTCTACACACATTTAAACCAACATAAGGAAGCTTTTACTTTGACTTATCTTAACGAACTTCTACACTCATTTAAACCAACATAAGGAAGCTTTTACTTTGACTTATCTTAACGAACTTCTACACACATTTAAACCAACATAAGGAAGCTTTTACTTTGACTTATCTTAACGAACTTCTACACTCATTTAAACCAACATAAGGAAGCTTTTACTTTGATTCATCTTAACGAACTTCTACACACATTTAAACCAACATATGGAAGCGTTTGCTTTGATTCATCTTAACCAAAGCCTACACTGGTTTAAACTTTAAACCAACATAAGGTGAACAATGTCCCAACTATCTCATATTTTTCCAGGTAATTTACCTTCCCTAGAGGTCAGTTTTCTCGCCCATCAGAATGGCACGGGGGTGCTAACCACCACTGTCACGACTCCCGGGCTAGGACTGGGTACCGTTATAGAGATGCCCTACTCGGTACGTGCTGGTTTATTAGTTTAATTACGTTTTCAACAGTTAATGTTCTAAGAACCAGGGTACCGTTTTACTAAACGGCGCAAGTTTATAACTGATAAACATGGATAGTATATTCCATGAATGTACACTATTGCAATGCGACACGTCTTTGAAAGCATCTCGGAGAGACGATTCCAATGATGTATTACTTTGCAATATTGCATCGCCCAATATTGAAATAAGAGTAATTGTTGCTTTAGATTTATGCAAATCTTAAGCGTAAACTGTTTAGTAAAACGGTACCCAGTTCTTCACTTTTAGAAACTGGCCTTGATAGAAATATCCTACCCCTATTCTATCGTATTCACCCAGATTGTCATGGAGGGATGTTGTTGTGGTTTTCGTGTCAGTTTTTATTTAAGGACACCATCGTTTCTGTTATGATTTGCAATAAGGAATGTTATTACTTGCATCATTATATTAATGGATCTAAGCCACCACCTCTTCTATAATCGCCATGAGGGAACCCGTTGAGTCTATGGCATGTCATAGCAATGGCTTTGAACATGCGAATTTCGAGCAGGAGGTGTATTCTTATTTATGCACAACCTTACTTTATAAGGGCGATACAGCGCTTTATAATAAGTTATGTCAATAGAAATAAAGTTTGACCTTACCTGTCGGACACTAAAGATGACAATGCTTAACAAATAGAAGATCAATGTCGCGGTGGATATGGACTTTTATGAGAGATAGTCTCCCCATTGACTTACGGAATGTCGATGGTTATACGCGTCTTGACCAACCCTTAGGAACAGTTTGAGGGTTCTATGCAAGACTATAGTCAGTGCTTCATAAACATGAAGCACTTACTAAAGTGTTGCTTTGAACCATCGAGTTTAGCTTTTGGTCTTCCTCCATCGAATTTGAGCCGGACATGGTGATGTTACTGAACTGCGGTTGATACGATGTTAAAACGCTCATTAAACCAAATATGCTTACATCTCGGTGGTCTCAGGACCAATTCTCCCTAACAGCACTGGGGTTTTACATGGGAGTTTCCTTGGGCAAGACACTGCAGAGCTCTGCCCTCATGTAGTACTGGTAAACTCCAGGAAAGCCGTAAACCATCTACAATACCAACCCCTTTTATAAGCATATAACATCCTACGTATCGGTCCGAATGATCCAGACGTAGATATTTCATTCTGTGACACAGTTACAGCTTGGATCATCCGTATTCCCTTTTCATTTATTTACAGGAAAACCAGGATTATACATACAAGTTAATATATGACGGGGCGTTCCTGGCGGTGGTTTTATCCCCGATCAATCAGGTAGCAGTGGGACCAATTACAAGGGCGGAACGGTTTTCAGGTAAGTCGTTTTAAAAACATGAATCACTCGTTTTTAAAACATGAATTACGATACAATCCGGTACAATCCGGTACAACTCGGTATAATAATGATATTCGGAGACCCGGATTTTAATTTCGATCGATTACTTGGTTACTTGTTTGATTTGGAGATTGTGATACAGAACAGAACAGAACTTTATTTAAACCCAAGTATAAACATGTATACAATAAGAGTAATACAAAATCAATATGTATAATGTGAATGTTTCTTTCTAAACCACTGACTAGCTTTTAGTTTAAACTTATTTATTTTACATCGACTGTGAAACAAGTTCTTACAACTTAGATTAATCACTCTCGATTCTGTTTCCTGGATACCCAACCAGTACTCGCGCCGAATGTGGCTGAATGAAAGTGTGCAAGGCAGATCCCGTTACTCACGGGATTCGAACCAACGACCCTCGTGTCCAGAAGCCGACGCTCTGCCCCTGGACCACTGTACTAACTAGCTTAATCGTCCATTGCCTCTGTTTGCAATGTCATTTACTGTTTGTGATTGTGTTTTTTTTATTTGTAATTATTGTTTTATCTGTTTGTAATTATTCCTCCCTTCGGTCTGTTATCGTTACTCACTTCTTTTTGTAATCGCTCGTACTTTCTGTTTGTTTTCATTTCTTGCTTTTGTTTGTAGGACGCATTCCCATCCATCGCTCGGGCCTGAGACTGGCGAAGTGCCGTTATGAGAAGGGGGTGTCTGGTTTTGCAGGATATATATCAGAGGTAAGACACCGTTGCCTATTTCTTCATATCGAGGGTTCAGTGCAAGACTGTAGTTGCCTAAAAAACATAAGGCACTTACTATTACATTGAACCCTTGATAAAGTAATTGAGGCAAGATATTTGTGCACTGAAAGGACATCGATCTTATGATCTTGGAGCGATCTTATTATCTTGGAGCGTTTACTTTCTAAGGGAGCAAAGGTCGTGCATTTGAATCCATGCTGACCAATGTTTACCAATGGATCTCCTTAGCTTGACCAGCTCTTTGGTATGTAGGCAGCGAATTATTCCTCCACCTTAATTGAACCAGCCAGGTCATTATTATTGAAATACTACATGTATAACCGTTATCATATGTCGTTAACTAAAACAAACAACAACAAAAAACATTTATAGATGATTTATTCTTCATTCCGTTATTTTCAGTCAAACAAAACAAACAGAACAACTAAACAGTGGTAGTAATGGCTTCCTTCCTTCTAAAGTATTCTGGGTAATGGGGATAGCATGAACAACAACAACAACAACAACATTAACACAATAATTGTAATGGCTTCCTCTATTAAATACTGTGTTATTTTGAAAGCATTACGAATACCACAATGCCCAGTCTCAATTAAAAGAAGAGAACAAAGCGATTTGACCTTAAATGCGTTCAAAATATCTTCTAACCAATAAAGATAAAGAACTTGCAGGTATATGAATAGACAGCATAACCGATCAGTGGATGACTGTCATTTTTACTGATCGAATGTGAGTGTGTCTTTTACAGGTTGCTTTGTTTGGTTCGTTACACTTACAAACAAGTTTTTTTTTTTTCTTTTTTATTTCAGATAAAGATTTCGAAATGCCTAACACCAGCAATGGAGACGGAGCTTAATAGCCTGGTGGCCGTACCGTGATATGTTGTGTTTTAGAATAGGAAAAAAAGATTAAATCTTTGAAATGTAGATATCGCCAATTATGAGTTCCTTCGAGGGCCCTGTGTGGCCCTGGAGAGAGGCATGCGAGTGTGTGTGGGGGCTTAGAACTCGGAGGTTCAAGGTCTGAGCCCCGCAAGTACCTCAGTACTCGAGTATCTGTAGATGTGTCCTTTGGCAAGATACCTCAGATTCCTAACCTATTACTGGTACATCCAGGGAAGCCGTAACATAGACACTTTAGAGCCATAGCCTAGTACCGATAAATTCAAAAAAGCCTTAACATGAATGAAAGAATTGTTGATAAGGCGTTAATCCCCTGTACGTACAAAAATGAAACCTGTAAGCCCCTATGTTTTTGTATTGATGTTTAACGCTATTTAAGTACCTCAGTCATCGTGTTGTTGTAGGAGTGTCCTTTGGCAAGACACTTCAGAGATATAGCCTAGAATCGGTTAATCCGTTATATCGTGTATGTAGTTTTTTACGTCTCTGGGTAACCTCCCAGTACATGGCTAAGCGAACAAAAATAGTCTAGTCTAATGAAATTCCGCTTTGAACAAATAAGCTGCTATCGAGGAATGAACCGTTACAACCCGTCCTAAAGATGTATGTATTTTCCTGAAATCTAAGCTATACCTGTATGTTATCCCTTTATCAAACGCCAGATTTTCGACTCTTCCAAACTGGAAGAGTGTGCAGACAACATATCAAAATGTGATGAAATCTGAAAACATTCTTCTGATACGGAAGAAAACATTGTGGGAAACGGAGAAATTGCTCGTTAAGAGTGAAGATATATCATATTAGTCTGGATTACATGCCCCTTAACACTACATTGGTACTCACTTATAAGAGCACGACGGGAACCAGACCAATAGTCATATAGGATATGTTTCTCCCCTTAAATCAAGCCCATAAAGGGGAGATTACTGTGGAGAGTTTTACGCTTGAAGAGATGAAAACAACGCGAGGAAAAGGGGAAATGTGAAAAGACACTATTCTTGGGTTCATTTAATGAATTCAAAGTCGCCATATTAAAAGCTGATCGGATCTGTTATACGAAGAAGAGTCGCGGTTAGGCATGTGCTTCCAATCCCCAAATTAGAAACAGGAAGAAAATAAACAACATTCCTTGTCAACGGATGGCGGTTGCGTAGACGTTAAAAATGCAGACCTCGAAACCGGACGTGATTTACGGTTCCAGAAATAAACAAATACGCCCATATAACGATAACATATTGTCTCTGTCGCGCAACCACGCGTGAGCCCAGTGAAATAAACTTTCTTTTGTCGAAGTTTAATCTGCGGGTGCACTGTACGTTAATGGAGGTCACGGCAAGATCTGACATTTGTGAGTGTTTTTCTTTTCTCCAAGTAACACTCACCGATTTCCTTTCTTTGCGCACTTTCATTTTCTATGTTAGCGGAATTGAAACTTACAATATGACACTTTTAGAATTAATTTTGCGTTAAGAAGCTATTTTTCATTGAATATAATATAGCTTTACGAAACTATATTGTTTCAACTGCATTTCATTATATCTTTGAAATGTTATTGACTATTTCTGAATTAATTTTGAATTCAGAAGCTATTTAACATTTACTATTATACCACAATACAAGACCTTTATTGTTTAAATGGCATTTTATTTTGATTTTGAAATGCTCTCATGTATGAACAATCAGCGGTAATTCGGATGGTCTAATCTGTAATATCATTGAACAACAGGATATCTACGTCTGTATCAGAAGGGTACCGTTTTACTAAACAGTTTACGCTTAAGAGTTGCGTAAGTCTAAATCAACATTGCAACATTGTACTCTCATTGAAGATACTATCCATGTTTATCAATTATGACTTACGCAAACATTTTCCGTAAGTTGTTTAGTAAAACGGGCCCCAGGACCAGAGTATCACCTTACGTATGCCGTATTGCAGGCGCGTTAAATTGGCCATGCAGAGGGTGTGTTTAGGTAAAACGCCTGTTCAGTGTTTTTATGTATAAGGTCGGTCGCGCTCTCACGAAGTTTACGTTTCAATCGAACGATACCATACCTTAGGTAAGGGGTGATTGGAATATCTGCGGTTATCTACCTACCGTTGCACATAGTCTATATCACCTGTTTACATTGTTTGAATTCGGCCATTTAACTGCGTTGGACTTATAAAACGCATACACCAGTGTTTATACGTACAGTTCACGACAGCTTTAATGTCATGTTAACATAAACACATCATAAAGGTCTTGTCTAAAAATAGGAAGTTATATTTATTTGGTAAAAGGACTTAACATTCCGTGGTAACAACATAGTAATACAAAAATAAAAATGTATCGTAACTTCAATGATGCTGAAAAACCACGAAAGTACATTAAATAACAAGTTTAACACAAAAAAAGGAAAATTGATTTTAGGTTCTTATGTTTATTTCCTTAAAACTAACCTACATTTACATTACATATAGAGAATAGATGGTTGGTGTCGTGAATCGGAAATGTTATCGGGTAAGGCTTAGGAATATTATCCGATGAGCCGAAGGCGAAACGGATAATATTCCGATGCCGAGCCCGATAACATTTCCCATTCAAAGACACCAACCATCTATTCTATTTATCCTGTTACCTTTATGTATTCTTTCAAAAAACAGGATGAAATTAAAACACGAGAAAAAAGGAAAAAATAAGTAGAGAATGGTGTAAACATGACCTCATTGCGCTCTTATGACGTCATGATTCGTCACGTGCATGTGTTACAGGGTTAGTGCCGAATATCACAAATGTTATACGGCACCTAGTTATCGGTCCCAAAATGGCACTAGTGACAGGACAAAAAACATACACGGGTGAGGGACTCAATATATGCGTAAAGCTTCCGTTCCAATCCAATTGTCAAAAAGGAAAATATTACTACAATAAATTATGTTTAAACTAAAACCTAAATAACACCAACTAAACCTACCTACTTCCGCCCAAAATGGACTCGCCCACGTATCGTAGATAGGTAGAGGACAGTAGGCGGGTTTTCTCCGTGAAATAACTGAAGCGCTAAGTAAACACTCTGTCCAACTATGCGTCATGTACAGAAAAAACAAACAAATACACGGGCAGGTGCAAAACAATACCGTTACAAAGAATAAACGAATCCAGACCAAAATCCAAATCTCATAAAGAATACAGTTCCAAAGAAAAAGTCAATGATCAGTACGTGTTCTTTTATATATTAGACTTATTAGTTTGTTTTTCTTTACAAGTTTATTCACTTTAACAACGGGATGTAACAAACCGATGTGGTAATATTAACAAGTGGTAATGGTACATGATGGATCTTAACACCCGGTAGGGTTAGAAATTCATTCAAGGCCTTAGGTCCTCGACTACCTGTTTTGCCTGTAGGACCAGTAACTTCATAGCCAGGGTGGTCCTTATGACCACGAGAAATTGTATGAGGAAGGTTCATATAAAATCAAACCTTTCCAAAGGAATTTGTCAACATATTTCAAAAGGAATGATATTGTTACTTATATGATTTATTACTCATGAGGAAATTCATAATCCCAATCTTATAAGATTAAAGAATTGACAACATGACACGTTAAAGTCCAGTTGAAGTTTTGTATGACTCATAGATTGTACAAGTTACTGGTCCTGTAGACTGCCTTAGTATAGAAGTCAGCGTCGACCCCTGCCCGGGGGTCTCTGGTTCAAGCCCAACCGGTTGCTCTGGTGTCGTGGAAGTGTGGTCTGGCAAGTCTGGTACTTGTGTATGAAGGAAATCCGTAGCATAATTGAAAGAACATAATTTTGACACGACGTTAAAAGGACTATCCCACTGATTTAGAATTTAATTCAAAATAAAGATTACAGATTAAATGACAACACAGATCTATATAACTACAGACGACTAGATTATTGATACACTTATCACCCATTTTATAATTATTTGGTTAAGATATGACACATTTATGTTGGCAATAAAGTAAACCATCAAGACGTTTTTTCGTAAACCATGATCTAAATTCTAATTACACTTAAGTTATCGGTTGTAGTTTTAGATATTATCACAACGTTGTTCTCACAAACGCTTGGCTGCGCTTGTGTTTACCTTATTCCTTCATGCGAATCTTCGAAATGGATAAAAAGTTTGCCACAAAACAACTGATAGGCGTGTAAGCTCAATTCCCGCTTTTAAAAGTAAAACTTCAAGGTTCAGCAAGTTTAGAATATAAAATGACGAGGCTTTGTGGAATTATCGTTTTAATGTGTGTTACCTACAGAACAAAGTCTGTGAGATATTCCACCCGCATTAGAACAAAATATAAGTGCATTATGATATCGTATAACCAAATAATCAGATTTAGAAACAGAAACAAATAATGCATGTTATATACTTGTAAACACGCAACTTCTGACAGTTACGTCACCACGTTTTATATATAAATAATCTATAAATAGAAGCGTTTTCCCCAAAACCCCTGTCCTGATCAAACTCATCTACGTATATGTTCTTTTGTTACATTGATTCTTACGTACATTTAACATATAGCGTAATGGTTAGTTTTGCCTTAGATGCATCGTTTGCGATGAATGAATTTAAACTCAATTAAATACAGTGAAACATTTTTTAATACTTTACTTAGTGGTCGTTTCTTTCAAACAAGATTAGTTTAAGAACATATTTTGGCATGTTCAGATGGAAGCGCAATGCATATATACAATAACACAGAGAAACCAACAAATACAAATATTAATTAAAATAGTTCCAGCCTCATGTCGATTACAGTACCACTGCCTTAATATTTGATTTATAACATAATTATAAACAAGTGTTCAATGACATTTTCGTTTTGTCTTGAAAGTTCAAACTACGGAGCCAAACTATCAAACTCCGTGCAGGAAAACTTTTCTTTGTCGTACGTCAGTACAATCGTATCTACTCGGCAATCCCCGTCACAAGTCGGTAGATATACCTCGCAAGCAGTTCATGAATACACCAGAAATCCTGGGGTAATTCGGCTGTTTTCCGGCGGATAACGCACATGTTTACATCATGCACACAGGCACTAAATATGTATATAAATACACACAAATTGGTTATATATTACAATTGAGTGGTTTTTTTTTAATTTATTCATTAAAGATAATCATATCAACACATCTTTGTTTCATAATTTGTCAATCGTATCTTTTCGGCAATCCCCGGCTTAACGACTATTAATATTTCACATTTAAGATCCATTTTTAAAAACGAAAGTAAAGTGACGTCATTCTCACAGGAAGCAATATGGCGTCATCCCTATTATTTCAGAGGTATCTTCATTGGATAAACCCGATGTGTTCAGATTGAACACTTATATCCGAGCAATCGTATCTTCTCGGCAATCCCCGTTACAAGTCGGTAGATATACCTCGTAGGCAGTACATGAATACACCAGAAATCCTGGGGTAATTCGCCTTATTTCCGGCGGATAACGCAAAATGCACACAGGCACTAAATATCTAATTAAATACACACAAATTGGTTATATATCACAATTGAATGGTTTTGTTTTACCCTTTTCATTAAAGATGATCATACCAACACATCTTTGTTTCATATTTTGTCAATCGGCTCTTTTCGGCAATCCCCGGCTTGTGCCGAGGATTTCCGAGTAGATACGATTGCAAACGGACATGCCCTTCGTTGCTGACCTACTTTCAAAAATGGCTCCCCATTACCTCCGAGGTTATTTTAAGAAATGGCCGAGGTGTTCCGAATGATATCCAAGATGTATTTCACAGCTCACGGAAATACCCGAGTAGTTCCGATTGGCCAAACTCCATGGACACAGCATGGTTTATAATACGGCACGATTATCAAGTGTATGTTTCTGTTCGAAAACTCTTGACAAATGAATGCTTTACAAAGACGTGCACATCTTTTTTATAAACATGGCAAATTAAATTCTCTCGTACTTATCTTATTTCAAAAAATCGTGTTGTTAACAACAAGGAACAACGTGTTTGTTCTTTCAGTCCGTAAATGTCCCCAATAACCGCAATTTAAACTTATTTAAATGTGTGGCGACGATATGCTTGCTGCAATTTAAGAATATTCATTTCAAAACAAACTGTCTTGGACCATTTAGTCTGCACCGATTCCCCCATCATAACAATTTAACACCTTAACGACAATAAGATCAGATAACTGCATGGTGCAGAGCCAATTGTTTGTAGCCGATAGTTGTCAGCGCTGAATGGTTTGATTGTCAAAGATTACAAGTAAGAAACAGTAATCACAGAAAAGTGTAATGTTTATGAACGGGACAATTTACTCTTTCGAATAGGGGCTTTCTGAATAATAAAAAAATGTATTGGACCATTATGTATTAAAATGAAACACGACTTGATTTTCGGAGTTTGAAACCTATACGAAACAATAAAATGTTGCCCAAATGCACACACTCCATTCATGTCAGTAGTATACTAGTATGAAAGAAATAAGTTGCTTTTAACCCTTATAGGGCTGAGACTGACTTCACGCTTATCCAAGCAGGTTAGATCCAGGTCAGCCGCCAAGTAAATTGGCAGCTGGCCTCTGATCTAACCTGTTTGCTACTCTGGGTATCATTCCTCAACAAAAGTAAGCAGATATTTAGGGATTTGGAAAGCAGACGAAACCAAAATCTATTATTAGAAAGTTATTTGGCATTCTAAGGGTTAAACAGCATGCATTCGTGCATGTAAGGCTGTTTGCATTTTTTATGATTACCTCATCAAATAGCGTTCTATCATTTTATCACTCGTCTAAATCAAAACGCCCTTAGCTCAGTAACTGTTATATTTGAAATAAGATTTTTGTTTTGTTCTAAATTTACCAGCTTCGTCCCTCATTATCGAATCAATCCTGAATTTCCGATTGTTCCTCCCGGCTTGGCCAGCCCTTATTGATTAATGTGGTTTGTCTTGTAACCGGGGTCCAAGGTTTGGGTCCCGTAAGCGCCACTGGATTGGTGGAATCGCCAGGACTAAGGGTCTTGTTTAGCCCAGTGGTTAATGTGGTGTGTCTTGTAACCGGGGGTCCAAGGTTTGGGTCCCACCAACGCCACTGCTTTAGTGGGATCGCCAGGACGTAGGGTCCTGCATGGCCCAGTGGTTAAGGTAGCAGACTTAGAACTCGGGATTCCCGACTTCAAACACCACCGACACCTCAGTTTACGTGGAAGTGTCTTTTGACAAGTCACTTTAGAGCCCTAGCCTAGTATTGGTGGATCCAGGAAAGCCGTAACATAACTGAAAAATTGTTGATACGGCGTTAAACTCCACACAAACAAACAAAGAAATCTGTTGCTACAACATAACTAATACAGTGAAGCCTCGTTTATCCGGACCCCGATTATCCGGATGTCTCGCAATCCGAACGAAATGGTAAGAAACGGAATTATTTGACCAGTTTGTTGCAGACGACCTTTATAAACATTGTGGCAAAAGGAGAAATTGCTCGTCACGAATGTCTTCTGCCATATCAGAAGATTATTTTTGAATTTCATCACGTTTTGAAATGTCGTCTGCAAACTCTTTTAATTTGGGTCGGTCGACAATTTTGCGTTTGCTAAAGGGTTATAAGTATACACGTGCATACAGACAGTTTATGTCTTAATGTGTATAAGAACATGGTCTGATTCATTAGCCGTAACAAAACTGAAAATTTGTTGACACGGCGTTAAATACCGTACAAAAAGGTGGGGTCGTCCTTTGCTTAGACACTTCAGAGCCCCATATATTGTACTGATGTATCCATAGAAAGCTGTAATATAACTAAATATTTCTTGACACGGCATTGTACCTAAAATGAACTGTGTTATACAGTATATTCATTAGACTATTTCTAACAGTTCTCGGCTAAAATGCATCGCAATGGCAGTGATTTCAGTTCGCAAACCTTGTGCTGGTGTATCCATAAGAATGCCGTTATATAATTAAAAAGTTATATAATAAAAAAGATATATAATTAAAAAGGTATATGATTAAAAAGTTATTAACATGGCGATCTACTTAAATCGAACTTTGTTATAATCCTTATGTTATTTCCATCAGTTCTAGGCTAAAAAATAGTGTTTTGACAATGAAAAACAAACGATTTTGAAATCGTCGCATTTGATTGGTTGATTTTTTCACAACACGGACGTCCTGTATTGAACGTACATTGTTGTATCTTTATTAACCCTTATTGTGCTGGAACCGACTTCATTTTCATGCAAATAGGTTGGATCCAGGCCAGCCACCAAATAAATTGGCGGCTGGCCTGTGGTCTAACCTGCTCACTATTCGAATTATCTTTTCTCATCATAAATAAGCAGATATTTTTGGGATGCAGACGACAAAAAAGTATATTTTTTAAATATTACCTAGCATTCTAAGGGTTAAACATCGACAGGTTTGACTCATTCCGAAAGATAGCGCGTAGCGATGGATACGGTTTTGCACCAGGACGCAAATACCCCAACAAGTCAACTAAATCAACAATTTAGCTATTTACGACTTATTCACTCAGCTGATTGGTTACTGACTAACAAACAAGAGGGCGTTCCTCTTTTCATGATTTTTTTAATCCTGTCGTTTTTTATTTGCTTTTCACATCACGTCAACATTACTTCCGGTTATATCAATGTGGGGTAACAATTCACATGGGCTTGCAAAGCCGAGAAGAATCCGTGACAATCGAACCATTCTGACATTCCGTTTGTCAGCTGGAAGCTCATAAATCATGAAATAGTCTTATGAGTTCGAGTAATTTTACCATTTTACCGACACAAGAAGACGTCTAGAAATATCAAATTTAGTTATCTAACCATTTAATTAGGCCTCTGTGGCCGAGTGGTTTGAGTATAGAACTTTTGAGATTTTAGAGGAAGTCGCTTGGTTTGACTTACTGAATACCGATGATTCTACTAAACCAAACCATGACCATTTAAGTGTGGTTTCTTCCTCCATTTATGATCAGCCAGGTATCACAAGATAACAAAACCGAGTGTTGTTAACCATTGGAATCCTTGGAAATAGAGAATAGATGGTTGGTGTCGTGAATCGGAAATGTTATCGGGCAAGGCTTAGGGATATTATCCGGTGAGCCGAAGGCGAAACGGATAATATTCCGATGCCGAGCCCGATAACTTTTCCCATTCAAAGACACCAACCATCTATTCTATTTATCCTGTTACCTTTATGTATTCTTTCAAACAAATAATATACAAATAAAACACGAGAAAGAAGGAAAAAATATGTAGAGAATGATGTAAACATGACGTCATTTCGTTCTTATGACGTCATGATTTGTCGCGTGGATGTATTATATGGTTAGTGCCGGATATCACAAATGTTATACGGCACCTAGCTATCCGTCCCAAAATGACACTAGTGACAGGATGAAATAGGTTTTTGTGTCGTCTGCTTTTCAAAACCTTAAATATCTGCTTAGTTTTGCTTAGGAAAGATGCTCAGAGTAGCAAACAGGTTAGACCACAGACAATCTGCAAATTTACTTGGTGGCTGGCCTGGTTCTTACATGTTGCATAAGCACGAAGTCGGTTCCAGCACTATAAGGGTTAATTCGATACAATAGATTGGCTCAAATTGAACATTGCAGCTGACGTTGTTAACCGTATCAAGGTATCAAACAAAACGAAAAGCGATATACTGAAATTGAAATAATGAGAATCACTTAGTCTTAAAGAAAAAAGACTCATCGTTTTGTTAAAGTAATTTCCAAGTGCATTTACAGTAGAATCGCATGTGTGGGGTAAAATTGAAAAAATATTTTACCCGCTCTATGAAGCTACTTGTAAAAAAAAAACAATTTTCCATTTCTTAAAATGTTTTCCTACACATTGTCTTATGCAACACTATTTCGTTGGAAGTATAAACTGAAATCATGTTATAACCAACTCTTCAATAAAACGAAAACACATTTCTCTTTGTAACACATTTTTATAGCTTACACAGTTTATTTACAAAAGGAAAACATGTTTGCCTGTGTTTTTATATTTTCTATCGTCTGAATCTTCGAAGCCATGTGATAAAAGTACTTAATTTGAAAAGCGCACGGCCTTTCTCCGCGTAGGTTCAAATCACAGATGCCTGAGACTAGGACTTCTTATAGCTGGTCTTCCGGCTTTGTCTGTAGTCAAGCTGCGTGGGTCTTCAACAATCGTAAATGAGCCGTACATCGCAATAAAACTTAATATACTTTTTGACGCAATGTGAAACCCTAATAAACTTAACATCTTTTATAGACCAACTTTTTATAGACCGACAGTAGTCTAAGGGTAGAACGTCAGCATCGAGTCAGTCAAGGGTCGTGGGTTTGAATCCCGTGAGAAGCACGATCTACCTAGTGACTTTTTATTGATTAAATCACATTCAGCCCGAGTGTTTTTAACGTAAACAGGAACAAACATCAAGAGGGATAAGTATAACCATTTAGAACTTATTTCACAAACATTAAACCTTTCGATTTTCCATGAATTCCATACACATTTTAGGCGACTTATGATTAAATCAGCCTTATAAATACCTCTTCGGAAAAATCTTATGTATCGTTAGAGGATAAGGTAAACTTCTGAAATTCAAACTTTAAGTATTACTTGGAAATAAAGCCGCCTGAAAACTTCCTCCTAGGAAAATAGAGAATAGATGGTTGGTGTCGTGAATCGGAAATGTTATCGGGCAAGGCGTAGGAATATTATCCGGTGAGCCGAAGGCGAAACGGATAATATTCTGATGCCGAGCCCGATAACTTTTCCCATTCAAAGACACCAACCATCTATTCTATTTATCCTGTTACCTTTATGTATTCTTTCAAACAAATAATATACAAATAAAACACGAGAAAGAATGAAAAATATGTAGAGAATGATGTAAACATGACGTCATTTCGTTCTTATGACGTCATGATTTGTCGCGTGGATGTATTATATGGTTAGTGCCGGATATCACAAATGTTATACGGCACCTAGTTATACGTCCCAAAATGACACTAGTGACAGGATAAAATCTAATAAATCACCCGAAGGTAGTTAGACTTCCGAAATTCGAACTTGAGCTATTACTCGGAATTAAGGATGAGTTCTTACGCAGAAAGTGCATTTGGTTTTTATTATGGCAATAAACTGATTTATGAGTGTGTTTATATGATAATCCCTGCACGTAGCTTCAACAAACGTTTCGAGAGCTTAGTGGAAAACATCAGTCCTTCACATGTTTTACCTGACCCAAATCAAGACCAACGGCGGGCAAATGAAATAACATTTCTCATTCTTTAACATTGTCGCCGGGTTAAATACAATATTTCACTATTGTTACTTTTAACCCTTATAGTGCTGGACCCGACATCATGCTTACGCAAACAAGTTAGATTCAGGTCAGCCGCTAAGTAAATTGGCGGCTTGCCTGTGATCTAACCTGTTTGCTACTCTGAGTAACTTTCCTTATCAAAATTAAGCAGATATTTAAGGTTTTAGAAAGCAGGCGACATCAATTTTGAGAAATTTACCCAGCATTATAAAGGTTAAATTGTGTATTTCATGTAAGCGTGCTATTTTTCGTTACTTTTATATGCTTCATAATGCCCACTTAATTTATCAAAATTCCTTTTTTCTATGAAACATGGCTTTTATCCCATTACCAGAGAATGACTTAGGGTCCTGTGTGGCCCAGTGGTTAAAGTTGCGGACTTAAAGCTCGAGAGTTCCGGGTCCGTGTCCCACTGACACCTCTTGTTTCGTGGGAGTGACCTTTGGCAAGTAACTTCAGTGTCAATGTCTTGTACTGGTGGATCAAGGACAGTGATTACATAACTGAACTACAGTCAAACTTGTGTTAAGCAGCCACCCTTTTAAGTAGCCAACCTGCCTTAAACAGCCACTACAGAAAGTCCCATTGTTAAATTTATAGTGTACATCAATTTGTGTTAAGCAGCCAACCTGTCTTAAACAGCCAATTTTCTCTGTCCCATAGGCCTCTTAACACAAGTTTGACTGTATTGTTGATACGGTTTACGCACCATAATAAAATAGAATGATTTCTGACGCACCTGAAGCAGAAGCGATAAGCAATTGCTGTGACAAATTGAAAAAATACCCACGTAGGGCATTTTCTCCTTTAGTAACAAAAATATCTACCAAATTTCTCAAGAGAAATACATTTTTAATTCTCTGAAAATTTCATCTGTCGCTGCATTTGAAATGTGTTCTTCATGTTAGCATATTATCATTCCTTTAGTTAAAGATTGCGTTCATGTTAGCGTGAAATTATCCTGTCCCTTTTAATTGTGTATTTTATCTTATTCCATTCTTCTTACTTCATCTCTCAATTTACCATTGGTGAGAAAAAAACTGGTTTTTCCCCACATATATCTTTTAGCTTGACTTAACTTGTCTTGGCAAACAACAGGTCTTGCCGTCTTTAATTTGGCTTCGAATAAGAGAAGTTACGCCACTTACGTGTTTGTTCATGACGGGAAGGGCTTTTATTTAATTCATTCGATACGGAACAGTGGGTGCAGATGGTATAAAAACGTAATTTGTCAAAACGGTGATAACATTTTTGTTTCGAGCGCGCAGACGAATTGACACCGGCAGAGTGTTGACGAATTTGCGATGAATTTATTTGTCTTGTTTGGTCTGACGTGCATTTCACTGTTTGTAAGGTATGTATTTGTAAATAAATACGCATGCGAGAGTTATAACGTTCTGCCATTTGGGTTTTTGTAACAGGTCTAAAGTGGAAGCAAATGCAGAAGACAATTAAAGCGTATCGATTTAATATTATGATGTTTAGCAAATTAAAACTTGTGTAGCATTACAAAGCACCGAACCTATTGTATTCTTTGGATCATTTTCTTAGCAAATATTTTCTTCGTCTTGGATTTTGTGAGAGGTCGAAATTGAAAGCGCATGCTGAGAATTTCTTTTATTGGAACTAACATTTCTTTGCAAAATAATGAAAACTATGCCAAGCAATTTAACTTTTGTTGCGTTACAAATCATGATAACAGACAATTTATAATTTTTGAAAGATGTGGAAAAATTGAATATTGTAAAAAGTAATTATTTCTGTGCAGAATTATAACGAATGGCAGGCAATGTTCTTTTTTTTTTGTAAAATAATTATGCAGAATTAAGACGGATGACAACCAATTTTCCATTTTTGTAACAAAAAAAATCAAACATAAAGTAAAAGTAAAGAGCTCGGAAATGACTTTTTCTTTGTAACATTATCTAAACAACTCTTTAACCGTTGAATGCATTAAGAGCAATTTATCATAATGCCACGTCAGTTTCTTTGAAATTCTTCAGCAGAAAGGTATTTAATCATGGAGTATAGAGTTAGTGTCATGCCGTAAACAACCTTGTTGTTTAACGTAATATGTGCCTATCCCGTTCTATACGTAAACGCCACCTTACGTGATAAGTACGCGATGTACGTCTTTAGCCAATTAACGCTTTATTCTTTGACAATTTAGAACCCTTAGCATTTAACGTATTTTGTGCCGATCCCGTTTTATACGTAGACGTCACTTTACATGATAAGCATACGCCTTTAGCCAATTAACACTTACTTATTAAACAATTTAGAACCCTTAACACCTCATCCCGGCTACATATACCTTTTTGAATATTAGTTTCACATTGATTCCGGTGTTAGATCATGTGTTTACAGGTCGCTGCTACAGAACAAATAGTTTACGTAATAGTTATACGTCTCTGGCCAATTAACGCTTTATTCCTAAACAATATGGAATCATTAACACCTCATCCTAACTACATCTACCTTTTGAGACCTTAGTTCTACATTGATTTTGGTGTTGGATTATGTATTTTCAGGTCGCTGCTGCAGTAAAATAAGTAGATTATTTCCCAATATAGTTATACGCTTTAGTTAGAATACCCATAATCTGCCAATTTGAAACTCATTCTCTTGTCGGAATACTTCGGTCGTTCTCGGTATACATCGGTTGGGGCCGTAACTATTAGCAATGATATGCAGAACAGTTCGTACTACGACGAAAGAATAAATTCCAAAATGGTGGATGGTATATGTTCTTCCTTAAGCATGAAGGTGATCCATTTATCTCCAAAACAATGTATTAAGATAGGCATTGCAATTGCCTCTTTTTAACAGAGGCATGTGGACTAGATATAGTACCGTCCAAAATCAGTAAAATATTTCAGACGCACAGTAATTTGTGTTGAAACATCCAGAACGAATAGTCCTGCAGTTGGCAGTACATATCAACAATTGAAAGGATAGCAAACTACCGTATATTGTTTCAATCTACTTTTTCAATTTCGAAGACTTAAAAATAATTAAAACAAGTTGCTCAAACGAAGTCAAATGTTAGTAAGACCCGCACGATCATGGCTCTTAGAATATCTCCCTTTTCTTATGTGTAATTCCAATTTAGATATTCGTTTACAAAGTAAACCATTTAAACGGTTTACTACAGTCTGCAACATATATGTCCTATACCGTCTATACATGGTTATGAAAGAGGATGAAAAGTGACTTCATTTTATTCGTAGAAAACATTTTAATTTAAAAAGATTAAAATCTCAATATGTAAGATAGCCTTTTTAATCTACATTCGGCGCGTATAAAATCATTTAGTGAATTCTGTTTAATGTCTGGGATCGGCACATTTTCCTTTCTCTGTTTCACGTTTGTTATTTGTCTACTTATAGCCTAGGATCGGCGGGGTATTGTCCGGAAAACTACACATGTCAAGGGACTTGTTACTACAAAGAGCGGTACAAGTCAAAATGCGGGGCCTTCGGTTGGAGAAGATGTACGCGTTATAGGTAATGTGTCTGATTAATATTGAACCCATTACCAAGCATTAACGACATTTGACAGGTTTGTTGCAGACGACTCTGGAAACATTGTTGGAAAAGGAGAAATTGCCATGCAAGCGCCTAGTCCCTCTCCTAGAAAGGAATGTTTGTATTTGTGAATGGCACATTTCAAACATGATGATGACAATGATAATACTGTTTAAAATATTGATGATGTAATGATGGTGTTGATGATAATGATGATAAAGATGATTATAAATAGTAATGATGAAGTTGCTAAAATTGTTAGTAATAATAATGATGATGATGATTATGACAATGATGATGGTGATGATGATTATGACAATGATGATGATGATGATGATGATGATGATGATGATGATGATGATGATGATGATGATGATGATGATCATGATGATGATGATGATGATGATGATGATGATGATGATGATGATGATGATGATGATGATGATGATGATGATGATGATGATGATGATGATGATGGTGATGATGATGGTGATGATGATGATGATGATGATGATGATGATGATGATGATGATGATGATGATGATGATGATGATGATGATGATGATGATGATGTTCATGATAACGATACTTGTGTAGGTTTATTACGATGATGATAATGATGACGATTGTTTTACAGACAAAAGACTCGGTCCTGTTCAAAGACGTGTACCCGCCAAGTTTGTTGTAAAGATTTCACCGGAAGTGGCTGTAACACACGTGAGTATGCAATCCGACCAATCAGAACCGATGAAATGTTGTTAATGCTATACAGCCAATAAATAAACCCTGTATTTTTACGGTGAGTCCATGTTGTTGGTTTGTACCTTACAACAAACCATACACGTTGTCACCAAATCCTGTTTGTGGCTAAACACAGAAGGTTCACCACAAGCATGCGCAAGGTTGGAGGGTGTTGTTTATTGCAAAAAACTTTGAACAACACAAAAAACTGAATTTAAACGACTTCGAATCATACATACAAAGCGCAATATTTATGCAAAATTGGTTTGTTTACCTATAGACCGGCCAATCAGAACCGGGAAAATATTGTTAATGTGATATAATAGATAAACAAAACTCGTTTTTGCGCCTACAGCCTAAAAAGGCGTGTTGCTTACCACAAAATTAAAATACATATAAAGCACTTTATTAATGCGATATCGGTTTTATTGCTTCATCTTGGTTTCACATCAAATGCATTTGGTGTCAAACTTATAATCAATTGGGAAAGATCTCAAGCTTAACCACCCATTAAGGTACCCATAATCCGCTCTTTAAAACTCATTCTTTCGTCGGATTACTTCGGTCGTTCTCGGCATACATCGGTCGGGACTGGAACTATTCGGTGTAAATCAAATAGTTTCGGCGCAGACCGAACATTTTCAACAATCAAATGCATGTAAACACGAGAGGAATACTTTAAATAAGTTCCTATTTCTCAACAGGCTCACCTTTATATTGAGTACAATAAAAAAAATACATACCCTTATGACATTGGGCAGAAAAAACGACAAAACGGATGAATCACTCGTGAAGATAAACCAATCTTTATATCCAACGGGTTTTGAACGTTCTTGAAACATCAAAGTGGGGTTTCATGGAAAAGTGGGTTAAATTAAGTTGTTTTCGTCCATTCCAGCTATGTGTTTCGGATCCACAACCTGTCCGAATGGCGGAACTTGTCGGAGCCCGAATAATTGTGCATGTAGAACCGGGTATGCTTCCCCTAAATGTGATGGTAAGATATCTTTTTTTTTTTGTATTTTGGGCATACAGTATAAAATCTTTACCTCAAAGTTGAAGGGGCCTCATGAAAGCGGTCGACATAGAGAGAGTTCGATATATAGATGTCTGGATTATTGAGACGTAGAACTTAAAGGGAAATATTCCCGAACCCCGTATTTACTTGGACATATAGAAGAGTAAGGCACTCAGAAATTCTACTGACTTAATGACAAAAGGTGTTCTGCAAATTCATCACAATCTACCTGCCAAGGGGAATAACTCTTTGTTGTCTTTGAGGTCTAAATCTTGATCCCTTGTGAAAGTTGATTATTCTGCCCCTAAATGCGATGATAAGTCAACAATATATAAGTATTTTGGGCGTATTTATATCACAGGTTGCCTCTGCCGGAAAATAGATTTTGCAAGTTCAGCGCCATCTCTCAGGCAATTGCGCGACATATCTTGTAAAGGGAAATCACTCATAATTGCATAAATCTTCTCTCCTCTGTACAGTTGCCGTTATCCTTACATGTTGGAGCGTTTTTATGTTTATTTTTGTTTCTGGTTTTAATATCGCTTCAATAGCATTTAGTTTAATAATATTTTGGAAAAATGTCCAGTGGTAAAAACGATTAAGCGGATTCCTATAAAACTGATACATTGTTTAAATTGCGTTTGACAACACATATGTATTTATTCAACTTTAAGCGCAAATATGTATAAGTATTGAAATACATTTGCAAAGCGATGGCAAGAAAAAATCTTTTTCGTTAAAACAAAACAATTTTAGTATTTCTTTTAACAATGTAGGTAATATATTCTGAATTTGTTCACATAATGCGCTTATACGGTACACATAATATAGGAGTTGTATTTTGAAATTCAGCACATAAAGTGCTTAGGTAAACCCTTCTATATACCTCTACTAATTTATTCCAGACATTAACGAATGCACGACATCGGCATCTGGCTGTAGTCAGATATGCACCAATACCCCTGGGTCATTCAAATGTTCCTGTAGATCCGGCTACGTACTAGATACAGATCTAAAGTCATGCGTCGGTAAGTCTTCTCTTTGATTGAAATTTATCTTATATCGCTCGTCAATAAAGTTTTTCCATGTATGGTATTGACCTCTTACCCCATTACCAAACAATAACGACATTTGACCAGTTTGTTGCAGACGACTCTGGAAAACATTGTGAGAAAAGGAGAAATTGCTCTGAACGAGCAATTTCTCCTTTTCCCACAATGTTTTCTGCCCTACCCGAAGATTATTTTTCAATTTAATTAGATTTTTAAATGTTGTCTGCAAGCTCTTTCAATTTGTGACAATTGAAAATTGGCGTTTGGTAAAGGGCGTGCGTTAATATATTCTCTTTCTGTGTATGATATGGATTTCCCGCCTCGCATTGGTAAGTCTTTTCCGTGCTAGTTATTTATCTTAAATCGCGCACCGGTAAGTTTTCCATTGACATCTTAAAGGGCTTCAGAAAACAATTGTTTTCATACTGCACTGGCTGTAAAGGCTAGACACCATTCAATAACCACTGTGATCAAGGATAGATTGCTGTACCTTATTTAATTTTTTTTATACGGGTTTTACATCACATCAACATTATTTCAGTTATGTAGCGATGCCCGACTCTTAATGATGGAGGAAGACCCCATACTCAACTGCCCACAAGGGCTGGTCGAGGTGGGTAGAACCATCGGCATTCCGTAAGTCAGCCGGGAGACTACCTCTCATGAAAATCCATGTCCCTCTCAGGATTTGAACCCACGCGGAGAGGGGCCATGTGATTTCAAGTTCTGTACTCTAACCACTAGGCCACGGAGGCCCGACCTTATTTCATAAAAAAAGGTCTTCTTTTCATCTAGTAATTTTAAACATATGTTCATTCAGCTAACGTTTTATCTGCTGTTAATTCGATTTTTTATTATTTTGTTTATATCCCCATATAGAGATAGGGGTACAAGTTTCCCTTGCCATTTCAAAGATTTCTGCTTTCAATTTGAAAAAGTCATATATTCTCATATGATGGAATGGATTTATTCTTTTCAACCAGTATAGGCAAAACCACCCCGATTTTGTTGTTAAGTTTTATCCAAAGAGGTACACGATAAAACAAATATTACCTTACTGTGAATATTCAATTCAATTCAATTAATTTTATTCAGTATAAAGCACAAAGTACTTTTTACAAAAACAATAAGTAAATCAATGGAAGAACATGATAATAGTGTTGGCGAGAAGCTATGCAAGTGAATACATACATAATTATGAGTAAAGACTTCATTTAACGATAGACAATCTAAATATAAAGGAAACGGAGTTCTGTTATACTGTGTGTTCACGACTTATCTTTGACCTATCGTCTAGCGTCATATTACTAGTTGTAGTCATATAGAGAATAGATGGTTGGTGTCGTGAATCGGAAATGTTATCGAGCAAGGCTTAGGAATATTATCCGGTGAGCCGAATGCGAAACGGATAATAATCCGAAGCCGAGCCCGATAACTTTTCCCATTCAAAGACACCAACCATCTATTCTATTTATCCTGTTACCTTTATGTATTTTAAACAAACAAGATGTAATATTAAAACACGAGAAAAAAAGAAAAAAAAAGTAGAGAATGATGTAAATATGACGTCATTTCGTTCTTATGACGTCATGATTCGTCACGTGCATGTGTTACATAGTTAGTGCCGGATATCACAAATGTTATACGGTACCTAGTTATCGGTCCCAAAATGGCACTAGTGACAGGATAAAGTAATTAACTGACACAGGTCCCTTATGGGCCCTCTTTGTCAGTGCCGACCTACACGTTCCAGTTTTGGAACGGCTTTCCTGGATTCACCAGTACTTTTCATTTTGTTTATTACAGACGTAAACGAATGCGACACAAACAACGGACAATGTGAACAATCGTGTATAAACGAAGCGGGTACCTCCCGCTGCGACTGTCGCCCCGGTTATAAGCTTAACGGAGATGGACGAACGTGCTCGGGTAAGTCCGTGGCACACTCGGATATGATCGGAATATGTTGAGACAGGTGTATTATTAACGAAGATGTTAGATTATACTCATGGTCCATATAGTCTATGATACCGTTGTTATTGATTGTGTTTATTGGGTTAACCATTGCAGTGCTTGAACCGAGTTCACGCTCATGATAACAGGTTAGATCCATGTCAGCCGCTAAGTTAATTGGGGGCTGACCTGTGATCTAACTTGTTTGCTACTCTAAGTATCTTTCTCCAACACAATTAAGCAGATATTTAAGGTTTTGGAAAGCAGGCAAGACAAAAATATATTTTGGGAAGATAACCAAGCAGTCTAATGGTAAAGAATGAAAGAAAATCATCTTCTTATAATGTTGAGTTCACTTCTTCATTCGAAAGCACAGGCTCATTGGCCTAGTGATTTGTTTGATGGTTTAAATCTTAAAGTCCTTCTAATGTTGGACTAATATCAAAGTGCATACCGCAATTTGAATTTTTACTAGAGATAGTAGCACACTATAACTTAACAAACAAACACATCATTTCTAAAATATTCGCTGAACTTCAATTATATTTCTAACATAACAACAATAACATAAAATTTCATAACATAACATATGTTTCAATAACATAGAGTAAGTATCATACTAACGTAGGTTTTTAGGTGGCATATCAATGGTAACATCTTACAAATACAGCCTACATGGTTTTAGCACTTTTGCAATCGGGCAAAGATACGCTGTTCGTTTCGTACTTTGAAAGTTTCGTTTTCATTAACTGCACACAGTGATGCCAAAGACCAAAGACAATAGTACTCAATGCTTTTCTTCAAGGGATTCCTATTAAAAGTTCTTTATGAAATCAGGTTACGGCCAACTATTAGTATCGCTGGTTTGGATCCATGCATAACGTAGTGATGAAAGAAATTATGAAATGATGTTAAATTAAAAACACAAACACAAACCATCCGATACCATTAACCTACACGTACACCTACTTAATGTTTTACAGACATAAATGAATGCGCCACTGGGACGAGTGGATGTGAACAAACTTGTACCAACACTGTTGGCTCGTACACCTGTAGCTGTCGTCAAGGTTACGACCTTGACATCGACGGACATAAATGTACAGGTACGAACAGATTTGTTATCATATCATTGGCTAACTTTAGACGTTTGGAAAAGAAGCCAGAGATAACATTTAGAATTAGATATCAAAGTATTGGAGACGATATGGTAAGAGAAAGGATAGGCTCGCAGATCGGCGCGTTTTATAAGTGAAATACTGATAAAATTTGGACTTAAGTAATTACAATCATATACGACATAAGTAACGTCTAGGACTTTTTTTTGCATTACTACATGTGTAGGTGTATGTTGCAGAGAATATCCTTCACACACACTTTATAAATGAATGAACCAACGCCTAATCGAATTACCACTCGTGTTCATTGCCTTAAATGGAATTAATTTAATAATCATAAGTAGAGTTATTTATCTTATTTACATAATGAACTACAATGCTTAGTCGATGGAACATCAGCAACACATAAACTATAGGCAATAAGAAGTGGTAATTTATCTTAATTGCGCGGAGTGATTTAGGCAGCATTACGACGGAAAAAGTAGTTCCTCGTCCAACAAATGATACTACTTGGTTCTAAATGTCTAGATCAAAAAATTATTGCCGAGTAATAGAAACATGATGACAAATCACTTTAATTCAAACAAGTGAATTGAAAGTATACACCAAAAGAAGTCTTTATTGTAATTCTATTTTATCCTTGATCTATTTATAGACGTGGATGAATGTAGTTCCGGCGCTGCGCAATGTAACCAGAACTGTCACAACACCCAAGGATCGTACACGTGTTCGTGTAAAAAAGGATATATTCTTGGAACCAATGGGCATACATGTACAGGTAAAATTATTAATAGCGCAATCATTTTGGAATACAGGGGCTTGTCTCTCAAAGATTTGTATTTATCTCCGCGTGGGTTCAAATCCTGAGAGGGATATGGATTTTCATGAGAGGCAGTCTCCCGACTGACTTACGGAATGCCGATGGTTCTACCCGCCTTGACCAGCCCTTATGGGCAGTTGAGTATGGGGTCTTCCTCCATCATTAAGAGTCGGGCATCGCTACATAGCTGAAATAATGTTGATGTGATGTAAAACCCATATGAAAAAAAAAATTGTATTTATCAAATTTAAACTTATTCTTACATCGATTGTGACGTGGGCCAGGGGCGTGGCTTGACTGAAATGAACGTGTAGGCACATCATTCTAGGAGGTCTGGTGGCATGCTCTCCGTGAAAAAATGCAGTCTGAAACCGCTCAGGTGCGTTCTGGTATGTATTTGAGAGAACAAACATATATCTATCTTTAAGCTGGGAATAGAGGCCGCTTTTGTTGCGTTTTTGGCTTTTTTTGTTGCTCACGTGCCTAAAGAGCATAAAGGAAGCTACGCAAATGGAAGCTTGAAGCTTATTAAATTCACTCTCGGTGACTGCTTCCTGGACACTACACTGGTACTCGCGCCGATTTGTGGGTAAGTCCCTACAATTTTCACCTAGACTCACGGGGAGCGAACTCGGAACCCTCGGCACAAATCTAATAAAGTGTTTGTTTACTTGTTTACAAGCGATAGGTCATACATTACTCTATTTTCCAACTTAATCTGAATCTTCATGAAAGGATGTCTCATGGCTGTCAAACGAAATGCTGATATGTCTTTCCGACTTATTTAGCTGTTGTTAGGTCACCACCGCCATCACCATCACCAGCACCATCATTATCATTATCATTATTATTACCATTCTTGATATTGATATTATTCTATCTGTTGCTAGATAAAGACGAATGTTTGGATGAGAATGGCCTGTGTGAACAGATCTGTGACAATGTACCCGGCTCCCATACGTGTAGTTGTAACACCGGATTTGAACTGATGGCTGACGGGAAGTCATGCAAAGGTAACTTGGTGTTAGCCAACTATCTATTTACTTTAGTTCTTCAAACAGTGGTACGTCACCGCCTCACTTTCTACAGCATAGCATCAACCAATAGGGACAAGATATATTCTCTGCGTTACTGAGCCAATACATTAGCTCAGCGGTTATGGTCTTTATGGACTCTCGTTCCGGCGAACCGGGTTGGAATCCCTACAGGGAACTATAAAATTCAAAGTGGATGTTTCTAGCTATGCTTCGTTGCGAATATTGTTCGTAAGAATATGAAATAGGGCATCTCATCTTCTGCATATTTGGTTTCACAAAGAAAAGAAAGTAAAAATTAGAAAGAAATTAGTTTACATGTAAATGAACATGTCTTCATGCACCAACTGTTGATCGGTTTATACAGTTGCTACATGTATACCGGATATCATCTGATTGCAGACAGGAAGTAATGCAAAGGTAGCTTTGAGCGAGCCAACAGTTTTCCTTTTACCATTATTCCTTTCATTAACTCTTTATCAAACGCCAAAGCCTCGACTGTCCCGAAATGAAAGTTTACAGACGACATTTCAAAAGTGAATGAAATTGAAAAATAATCTTCTGAAAGAGTTGAAAACATTATATCATGCAAATTGCCATTTTATGTTGAGGTAAAGATACGTTCTGATAAATAATGATACTTAAAGCTACAATACATCAAGTGGTAAAATTTGCTCCACAATCGGTTTTTTTGGATAGTTAAACGAAATTTTTAACTGGTGTGCGGTTGCGGACTTCGAATTACAATTTTGAATTGATGGACAAATGCAGTTAAAATGGCGTTTAACGTCCTACCAAACAATGATAAAATTAACCGCCATTCCTTATTAGATATAGACGAATGCGCCCTAAAGATCGATGGATGTGAACAGATTTGTACGAATGGTATCGGGTCCTTTACTTGCTCGTGTCGAACCGGATATGAGATCACTGGAAAATCATGCACTGGTGAGTGTTTGCCTTCACATTCAGAACACCTCGGTCATTTCTGAAAATAGCCTTCGAGGTAATGGGGAGCCATTTTGAAAGTAGTCTGGCAAAATGGCGGCCATTTCTTAAAATAACCCCGGAGGCAAATGTGAGCCATTTTGAAAAGTAGTCCGGGCACAGCGAGGCGACGAAGAACATGCTCGTTTGCAATCGTATCTACTCGCCAATCCTCGGCACAAGCCAGGGATTTCCGAGTAGATATGATTGAGAAAATATGAAACACAAATGTGCTGATAATTTTAAATGAAATTAGTACAAAAATGAACATTCAAATATTACAAAAGCAAATGAAATGATCCAAAGACATTTCCTTAACAAATAGTCAAACATACAGACATGAATTATTGTCACGCATAAATGTAGGTCTATATACCAAATTGAATATAGATTGTGTATCATTGGCCGGAAGCCTATATTACGAAATAAAATAATTGTCAATGTATTTGCCCTTTCCTATACAATGCTAAACCTTAGAGTGCTGGAGCCGACTCCATGCAAACAGGTTAGGTCCAGGCCAGCTTACCTGTTTGCTACTCTGATTATCTTTTCTCAACGAAATTTAGCAGATGTTTAAGGTTTTGGAAAGCTGGCGACACAAAAATCTATTTTTTAGAAAATTACCAAGCATTCTTAGGGTTAATGTATGTGAACGTGCATTTCCAGTTTGATTAAAACTGTTTCCTCTGCAGATATTGACGACTGTGCAGGAGATACTTGCAAGAATGGCGGAGTTTGCGTCGACGAACTGAATGCATTCAAATGTATGTGCAAGCCTGGTTTCACTGGGGATCTATGTGAAGAAGGTAAGTGGTGTATAACAGTGTAGCTTAAAGAGAATTTCTCACAGATTACGTTATGTGAGTAACAAATGTTAGAAAGGTGCCTAAAGCAGTGCTTGTCAATTGATAAATGATTAATTCTCGAATTCATTAATTTCAACGATTCTGAAAACTTGCCTTTTCTTTCGTAGTTCTCCTTCTGTAAAAAAGATTCGTTTGCCACTCTCCCCTTACTTGAAATTGCACACACGATGAGAAATATGTTTTATGAAATAACGTGGCTTGTCATATTTTAAAGAGAAAAAAATGTCACATTTCAGATATTGATGAATGTAGTTTCCTCAATGGAGGATGTCAGGACATTTGCATCAATGATCTAGGAACCGTTCATTGTGGTTGTAGTGGAAACAAAACCATGGGAACAGATGGAAAGACTTGCACAGGTATTATTTGTGCTATTAGCAATACACTTCAGTTTTAAATACATGTTACTGTAATAATGATGCTTAACTTAGATGGTTATTATTGAAATGGATAAACAATTAATATGACTAAGATGTTTCAACATGTAGCCTATTTTAATATTCAATGAAAAAAGCAGCTATTCAGAGTGCATTGGTCCAAGAGTAGTGCATCGGCCAATGGAAATTGAGATCATTGATCATAAGAATAAACGATTAGCGACTTTCCGTCAAATAACGCATGCGGGTAAAGGCTATTTATCCAGAAGGCATGATTGATATTACTTGATCTATAAGTTTTACGAACGGAAAATTCCAAATAGGTTTCATTTTATTAGTTGGCAACTACTTCCAGTAGCATAATGCAAATTTGATTTGAACTTTTATTATAGAAGGAAGTGCAATTTAACTAACACTGACCGAAAGGTAAATTAGATAAATGCAGAATTATATAAATGAGACGTCTTTTATGATCATTGTACATCCATCCTTTAACCGATGCTGGTTTGTACTTATTAAATCGTCTCATAGTCACGATTCTAATGAGTACGTCAGTATCCACAAACAAGGTTTAATATCTTTATGATTTAAGCAAAATACATGCAATGTCGTTAAGTTGATCTCTTTAAGTATTCAAGGTCGTGAATTTCAGGCGTAGACTCAAAAGACAACGTATTCCGTCGCCACAAACTTGCGCGACAGCTTCTGCCAAAAGGATGCGCATCACTACTCCTAACGCGTTGTAAAGACGGAAACGCTATCGACGTTCATTTATCGTCAACGTCCAACTGGTATCGACTAAACTCCGACCACAGCGTTACATTCACCAAGGGAATCGTTTTCGTCGAGGTGAATACCCTCTCCCTGCCTCTTTCCCTAAACGGTGCAGAAGTGACGCAGACCCAAAACGATTTTACCATAAATCTAGGAACGAACGGACGCTCTGAGACAGATGGCCAACCGCTACCAGTTACTAGAACCGACGATTGCATCTCGTTTGAGTTCACCGCCTCTGATATATTCGAGTTTGTTTCATCCGTATCGTTTCTGAAAACCTTTTTCGACAGGCTGATTGTTGCACTCCCACCGTGGCTCGGTTTTTCCAGCACACCGTTCAGCGCTCTGGACGTGAGCGACATCAAAACTGATCTAGTTTACGGACGCGCCATGGACGAGGTCACGTCGTGCGAGGGGGCGCCCGTTCTTCCGGGTCACGTGTACAGCGTCTTCCGGTTCTCCTCGGAGTTTTCCCTCAGCGTTTACGGTAATCAAATAAACCTGCCAAAGCCGCTGAACGGGAAGAAGTTCTGTTTGATCGTGGATATTTGCCACAGCTACGGTGGATCGATGTTTTTGATGCTTCCGGACGAGTCTCGGGATTTGCTATCAGAACTGGAAGTGTTTGAGAGTCTGGAGCAGTCCCAAGGTTTCTCCGTCCGACCACGTGGTGTAGGACTCTCTGTGGTTAGAGGCGTGAATGTTCACCATGAGGAGACGGCGCTGCAGTTGTGGAACGGAGATAATGAGTTTACGTACCCGTAAGTAGGTTGATCACAAACATGATCATAATCATGATAATAATAGTAGTAATGGTGATGATGATGATGATTATGATGATATAAATAGTGATACTAGCGATAAAGATATAAAATAATAATAAAAACAAAGTTATTATAAAAATCATGGTCCTCCGTGACCCAGTTGTTAAGGTTTGACCTGTGAGAATGATGTTTATTTTGGGGGCGTCCTTGAGCAAGACATTACAGAGAAGTACCTAGTACTGATAAATAAAGTCGTAAAATAATTAATATACTGTTTACACGGAGTTAAACATCATATAAGCAAAACAAATAATAACAACAACTGTTGTGATACTAATAGTGATGGTAATGCTGTAAAGAATTAAAAACAGAGAGCGATGTTCTGGATTAACCTACATAGTCTACGCTGCTGATCTATCCAACTATCTAAATCACAATATTGGAACATACGGTTATGCAGACTTTCATTCAGAGATTTTTATATATGAATTCTGAGCTTCGACCTCAGTTACTGTTTGTTTACTTCTCGAGGAGAGGGACTTAATAAGCTTCAAGCTTCCGCCCCAATTCCTTTGTAAAAGTATCATCTTACGACAAAATATGTTTAAGGTTTTCTCTCCTTCTACTTACGAAATGTCATCCCTGCACCAAGCCACTAGACAAACAAATTCATCAACTTTAAAAGGAATAAAACGTTATTCGAGACAATCAACAAGACTAAGGGGTAATTTGGGTCAATCAACGCGAAAGTGAAGCAATTTCATAAATAGAAAGAGAAGTTAACGTACTTGTTATTATATGTCTGTACACTTCTCGTATTGAATAAAAAAAGAATTTAATAAACTTTCTCAGGTTCCATTGTACACAACTCTTATGGAATGATAATAAACCTGTAATTTTATCTAGGGTGTTTGATCGAGCCAACCTGTGGATAGGGGGTGACGTTGAGAAGAACTCAAAAAGTTTACAAGTACAAGGACGGGGAGATCTGTTTGTGTCCGTGCCAAACCCAGCCAGGGTATGTTGTGTAAATATTTTAAGGTTAAAACCGTTATCAAAAGTATATCAGTTCTAGTAGTCAGCAGACCTTTATGGTGCTTCCTGCAATTCCTCACATTAATGTTTTGTTTTATTTGCATTTTTTATTTTGCTTTTCTGTTGGTAATGCGTATGTTAGGATATATATATATATATATTGCTTCACATATTCCTTTCCTCTAATTTGATTTCGTGACTGCTCCAAATTGAAAACAACAGCAAGCGACTCATGTAAAGAATTGAAATTGACTACAAAAATATGGAATCATATATTATTATTGAATCATGAATCATTAAAAGTGTTCATTTTCAATCTTCTAACAGATGTTGACAGCAATATTCATCGACGAATGGAATATTCTAGCACAGATCAAAGCCTCTGCGACGCCTATACTATCATTCAAACTATTCAAGAAAGAATACAGCATAGCGTTCATTGACTTGGCTAGAGCATCAGTTGATGTCTACATGTCTATTGGCGGTAAGTTCTTGAACCCTTATAATGCTGGGTAATTTTCTAAAAATATTTTTTTGTGTCGTCTGCTATCATAAACCTTAAATAACTTAAATATGCTTAATTATGATGAGGAAAGATGCTCAGAGTAGCAAAAAGATAAGAGCACAGGTGGTCAGCAGCCAATTTAATTGGCGGCCGGCCGGGATCTTACCTGTTTACAAAACTCTGCTCCCTGGATACTACACCAGTCCTCGCGCCGATGTGTGGGTGAGTCCCGACAATGTCCACCTCGCCTAACGGGGAATGAACCCGTGACCCTCGGTTCAAGAGGCCGATGCTCTACCACTGCACCAATGTCGCTCTTATCTCTATTACAGGGACTCATGAAAGGCAATGGTGCGGCGAGGTTGCAAACCCACCAGGTGTATTCCTTTCCGGAATCCTCAGCATCAACCCATTCCAAACAGTTCCCATCCTGAAAGATTGGATAGTTGACATACCAAGTAAACTGTACGCTTTCTTTACCACGGACCCCTCCTCGAAAATAACCGACGATATGAAAATCGATATTCTTCAGGATATAATCCAGGTTAAAGATATTCTAAAGAGGTTCAAAGTCTTCGTAAACACAACGGTGTCATCCTTTGAAACGATCCTTACACAAACTACAAATGCAATCATTGATAAAATCTATAACGTGTTGGACAAGTTTGAGAATTCAATTGATGATGTTATAAGAGAATTGGGAAGGGGAAATGTAATGGCTGTTATTGACTTATTGTCAACGTTGTGGGATGAGCTAAGAGCGCTTGAATCTACGGTGACAGATTTCCGGGACGAAACTGAAGATTTCGTAGACGAGACCAAAGACAAGTTCACAAACCTCATCAAAAACGAAACGGCAATCATCAAATCAAATCTGAACATGGCGATCACAAAAGTAAGGTCGCAAGTCATTAGCGCAGCAAAAGACTATTCTGGTTTTGGCTTGAAGTTCACAGCAGGTTTGAACTTTCTTGGACTCAAAATCCTTGGAGTGGATATAGAGCTTGTGCACTCAGTCGACAGCTTGATGCAGTGTAGCAGATTTGACAAGGTGAAGCAACTTCTAGCCGGTGAAAAGGCTGTGCGCATTTTAGGACGTCTATCTAGAGGAATAAAGCTTGGATACTTCCTTAAGCTCGACGCTGGAGTTGGAATAGGAGGCGCCCTAAGTATCGACACCGACAAGTTCCTCTTGCAAATGACCGCTTACGTAAACATGCTTGGTATCCGAGTAACAGGGGACGTTTTTATCGGAAAGTCAGGAGTCTATTTCTACATGGAGGGGAATGTATGGGACATCTTTCTTGCACAGATAGAGGTTTCTGCAGAACCCGGCAAAGAATGGTACCAATTGACATTCACTCTTAAGGGGAGGTTTGTGGCAAAGGCCCGCAAACGTAGACAAGTTCAAACAGTAAGTACTTCGTTCGAAGCGAGTTATCTGGACGCGCTTAAGAAGGTTGTGCAAAGAATATCGGGAGAAGCAGAGAAAAGGTTGAGTCAAGCTCAGGACTTTCTGAGCACGGCACAGAACGGCTTGACTAAAGCTCAGAACTGGCTGGAAGATAAGAAAGACGATGTACGAAACGCGAACAGACATTTTGACAATGCCGTCAACGCTCTGGGTCGTGCAAAAGATAAACTTGAAGCGGCGAAAGGCCCATTCCAAAGGGCGATCGAGAAACTGAATAGTGCACAGAGGAAAGTTGATAAGATCTGCAAAATCAAATCGTGTTCTAAGATTTGCGTACCTGGTATCAAATGCAAGATATGTCGCAAAAAAGTTTGGGGAGTACGCATTCCATACCCATGTTGCAGATTTACCAGCTGCATGTTTAAATTGCCAAACCCAATTTGTGAAGCTGCTAATCTTATCTGCAGAGGTATAAGAGCTTTGGCTTTTGTCGCTCTGGAAGCGGCTAAACTTTTCGTTAGAATTCCAATGTTAGCCCTAGATCTGGCAAAGGCAGCAGTATCCGTTGCTCAATTCGCAGTGGATAAATCAAGAATCGTTTTGGTTGCGGCAGAAGCTTTACTTGATCTTGCCAAACTTGGTCTTGAGGGAGCCAAATTCGCTCTTGAGACAGCTAAACAGGGTTTGGAACTCGTGAAGCGTGCTATCGGTGTTGCTGCAAAGATTCTGGAACTTGTCATTGAATATGGATTAAAGAGTTTGGTCGACGTCAGAAACTGCGGCTTCGAAGTTGAGCTATCCACAACAGATCTACCAGTGTTCGACGTGTCTTGTGAAGTAAATGCATTCCGACTTGGCTGGCGAAAAGTTGGTTTAAGAGTCAACTTTAAAAACATCCTCCAAAGCATATGGCAAGCGGCTAAAGCTACAATTGATGCGCTTAAGGGTAGTCTTTCAAGCCTAATCAAGGGTAGAAAGAGACGAGAGATTGGCTTTGATACGTCTGAACGCCTGCATGTTCTTCTTCGCAAAATACGACAGGCAGACCCGGAAAACCTTAACACAACCAATGATTTTCTTAACGATACTTTACACGTTGTCAATAAAACGCTTGGATTTGATAACGGAGTTAAGACCGATCACGAAAACCGAATCATGTTATACAGACAGAAATGCAAGGAATTCGGCACCGCTTCGGCATTCCTTGGCGAGATATTTGGCCTCCTCTTTGATATCGTTAACGAAACCAACGCACAAATCAACTTACTTACTGATATAGATGCTGAGCTTGACAATTACACAACAACTAATCTAGAAAATACAGTCGGGCTAATGAGCGCCGGGATAGATACGGATTATCTGACGACGAATTATAACGTCACGATGGATCAGATATACGATGCCCTCAATGAAACAAAATCCACATTTAAAAACGACACGTTTATGAACGAGTTGTCCAACATGGCACAGATATCGAAGCAGATTACGCAGTCAAACCTAGAGTCGATGAGAAGCGATCAGATACTTGCAAGCTGGGCTGTGGCAATAGGCAATGGTACTCAGCATTTTTTCAGCGATAACCAGTGTAAAGACTTCAGCGATTGTACCTTCTTTGCGATCACAACACTGTATGAAATCCATCTCGAAGAGACGTATGATAACATTAACGAGAGCAAGATGATTATCAGCCAGCTCGAAAGCGATGTCCTTAAGGTTATGAACAACTCCGGTTTGAATATTTCGGAAATCTTCAGGTTATCAACCTCCGTTCTTTCTGGCATTCAGCTACTTGAGACAATTATCCCGTTTTGCAAATCTCCTCCAGTGTTTGTTGAAGAGCCGGCTAACGTTACTGCTTTAATTGGAGGTTCAGCAACGTTTAACTGTCGCGCTACGGCACCAGGCAGTGATATACAGTATACATGGTACGTCAATGGGGAAATGTTGCCGAACCAGACCTTACAGACCTTAACGATTCACGATGTCGGTGCTGATGTACAGGGGTACTATGAATGTGTCGCCGGTAATGATGTTGCAAGCCTGAGTTCCCGCAAAGCATTCCTCACAGTCACCAGTAGTATCGACGGTAAGTTCTTTACTTCGCCTTAATATTTCTCAAAGGGGATAACGATTCCCTTTGATTACAATGAAGCTTTACGTGAAGGAGAAATTAACGTTAATACGTAAGCCTTTACCAAACGCTAAATTTCGACTGGCCCAAATTGGAAGAGTTTGCAGACGGCATTACAAAATGTGATGAAATTGAAAAGCAATCTTTTGATAGTGCAGAAAACATTGTGGGAGAAGAAGAAATTGCTCGTTAAGAGCAATTTCTCCTTTTCCCACAATGCTTTCCAAAGTCGTCTGCAACAAGCTGGTCAAATGTCGTTATTGTTTGGTAATGGGTTTAAAGGACGACGGTTTGACTATTCGAAAATGATTCACAGACCAGGAGACAATTTGTTTGTTTGAGTTTAACATCGCGTCAACAGTATTTGAGTTTTATATATGCGTTTCCCAGACAATTATCGGTTGGTGAAGATCCAAGGCTTTTCTGCTCATGCGCGATCGTCAAGATGAGAAGAAATATAGATATTCTGCTCTTCAGTTGGGAAGGCAACGCTTATGGAAATCCAAATATGTTGCTGTCATGATTTTAACCCATGTTGAGAGGGGCGATTTCAAGCTCTGTACTCTAACATCTTGGCCACGAAGAACCCATCAGCAGGCGAAAAACATGCACTGTTTCATAAAAAAAAAGGTTTTCTACGGTAGGGTATGCAGTGTACAGTAATGTCGAAATGGTCTTTTCTGTCATTTAATACTAAAAACACATACATGTAAATTCGTAACTTTTATAAAAGATTAAAACTATAGAAATTTTCATTTCTGTTTTTCAGATTACCCCCAGCTGTTAAGGGAAGGTAATCATGTTTTGCTTTGATAGTGGTTAATTAATTAATTAACTTACAACATTCGTACACAGCCCATTGTATTCAACATGTGTGCATTTACAATAACCTGTGTCATTTCGCTTAACCCTTTCCCAAACAATAACGACATTTGACCACTTTGTTGCAGACGACTTTGGAAAACATTATGGGAAAGGAGACAATGCTCGTAACGAGCAATTTTCCTTTTCCCACAATGTTTTCTGCCCTTTCAGAAGATTATTTCCTAACTTCATCACATTTTAAAATGTCGTCTGCAAACTCTTTCAATTTGGGACAGTCGAAAAATTGGCGTTTGGGAAAAGGTTAAAGGATTGTGGGTTTATCAATCCATAAATAGAGATGTGACGTCACAAACTAGCACTAAGACCGCATTGTGTTGGACAGGTGCGTGTTTCAATGGTCATTGTTCCTCTACCAAAAAACTCCTGTACATTTTCCTATTTGCTAGCTGGCTATTGATACAAGTGTTAATTTAACACGTTTTGCAGTTATTACACGCCACAATCGATTCCTGGGGTAATATTTAAAAACTATTTATTTACGTATGTTGCGATTGTGATGGGGTACATTGGTACAGTGATGTCTCGTTAATCCGAACACGTCCGTTCCCAACAAAATGTCCGGATTACCAAATCATCTGGACTAATGAAATAGAGCATGTTCTTATACAGATTAAGACATAAACGGTCTGTATGCACGTCTATACTTATAACACTTTAGCAAACGCCAAATTGGCGACCCTCCCAAATTGAAAGAGTTTGCAGACGACATTTCAAAACGTGACGAAATTCAAAAATTATCTTCTGATATGGCAGAAAAGATTGTGGGAAAAGGAGAAATTGCTCGTCACGAGCAATTTCTCCTTTACCCACAATGTTTTCAAAAGTTATCTGCAACAAACTGGTCAAATAATTCCGTTCCCTTACAATTTCGTTCGGTTTGCGAGACATTCGGATAATCGGGGTCCGGATAAACGAGGCTTCACTGTATACAAAAAGCCATATCGCGCTGTGATGCGTCGTAGTACAGGGATCTGAACAGGATGATATGTATATAATTATACGAATATACGGTTATTCGCAGAATGTCGGAAACATGGTTGTAATGATGTGTTCGCGTGTTACGTACCCCACCCACAGACTTGCTCCAAGTTTATCCTCTGCCGGAGCCTTCAATCCGGGAACTACTTGGCCCATGTAAGTTTTATTTTCTTCCGGTGTTAATTCAGTGCGTACCATATAACAGTAAAGCTGTAAAGATTTTTTTTTTAACCTTCCAAATGTCCTAAAACCTTTGTACAAGCAGCTTTAACCTTCATAAGTTCGGAGTTTTTAGAAGTTATCCGAATGCGTATGGAGCGATTATTTATCCAAGATTGAACAATACGAGTACTAATTCAAAAGCATTGATTGCTTTAAGTTCTACAATAATTAAAATTTTAATCTTTAGCCGTGATATTCAATAGAACCGGTTCCAATTTTATCTGCGGTTACGTAAACCCAAGGAGATAGACCGATAGATAATTTTATTGACGTAAACTTTACAGTTTATAGTCATTTAATGTTTTACGATAACATCAAGTACTTCAAGATATTTACACATACATACATATACACGGTCGAATGTTTTCCCAGAAGTTACTCTACATATGTACATGTGAAAATATAATATATAACGTAAAAAAGGTTACTCAACCCTTTCAATAGAGATGGACCATTTCATTCGGAACACCTCGGCAATTTCTTCAAATAACCTTGGAGATAATGGGGAGCCATTTTGAAAGTAGGTCAGCAACGAAGGGCATGTCCGTTTGCAATCGTATCTACTCGGTAATCCCCGGCACAAGCCGGAGATTGCCGAAAAGATACGATTGAGAAAATATGAAACAAAGATGTGTTGATATGATAATCTTTAATGAAAAGAGTAAAAAAAAAAAACATTCAATTGTGATATATAACCAATTAGTGTGGATTTAAATACATATGTAGTGCCTGTGTGTATGTTGTAATCATGTGCGTTATCCGCCCGATATAAGGCGAATTACCCCAGGAATTCTGATGTATCCATGAACTACCTACGAGGTATATATACCGACTTGTGACGGGGATTGCCGAGTTGATACGATTGGGACCATGTATGATACCTTCGCATGGCTACAGACTTAAGAATTGCACGCCAAGATCCATGAGCCTTCAAATTATATTCGGACACCTTTGATTTCTCTGTGTGATTATGCGTCGTCCGAAATGTTGCGGAACCATAAACAAATACTATTTCTGTTACAGGTGATGGAATGCGGCTTCGGGACCATGTGGAAGAGTATCTTGAACACCGTGCAGATATGTGAGAGGGCCGAGACGGTTGACTGTGCAATAGGTTTGTATATTCATTTGTTGTATTATTTTTCATATAATTCCTAGTTCCCTACCAATGCTACTAGTCCAGACATAGCCCTTCGTTTTTTCAATTGGAAACCTAAAAATTGGGAGTAACATAATGTCTAATTGTTTAATCTCAGTCTATATGGGTTCCACATTAAATTGATCGAGGGTGCCACTCTGGCAACTCGGGCAGTTTGCATAATTTGCATAAATTGAAAATGAAGTAATTCCGAAGGTTTCCTGTGAAATATTTCATGGCATATGACATGTAATATGTCTTTTCTGGGGTTTTACTGTACCGAAATTTGTTTTCAAACTTTTGTTTATACCTTTTATGGTATAAAACTGTCTTTCAAGTCCGAATGTTATTACAAACTTAGAACGTATATATCTATTTCTAACAGTCTATTAAGGCTATGCATAGATTTAAAGATACCATATTCTTTCCATTCTCACGTCTACACATACAAAGTGTGACAATTGAATTGATAGAATAGTTTAAATCAATTCAACAAATATTCGACACAACAAGTAAAAGGTTTGTTTGTTGAACTATATATCGAAAGTTTAATGCGAGATTAAAGTAAGGGCTTCACAAATATAAATCATTTACTTAAGTACTGCAACGAACCCTTGATACACCAATTCAGCATACATAAAAAGGATTTTATGCCACTGATTTGTGTTTAATATATTTGCAAATACATTATAAATGTTTATTAATCTATAAAAACATTATGTTGTTCCAGATCCTTGTAAAGACCTCTCGACAACGAGTTATGATCATGTGGACAACAATCTGCGAACTTATTGGCGGTGCAACAACAACAGATCCGTCGCCGAGTGTTGCCCACATCACCATAGATACGATATCTATCTGAAGAAATGCGTGGAGGATATAAATAGCACTCAGACATGCGCACTGAGAAACGATGGTGAGTCTAGAACCTTTCTTGATTCATTTGTTTACGTGGAATGTAAGCAATAATGAAAAGGGCGTGTAAACAATTTCTACGAATGGGCATTTAGAAGATTTGTGAGATGTATCATTTATATCAAGAGAGTGTGTGTAAAGTAATACCGATGAATATACAAACCTTTTATACAGTCCACCGTACTGTATCATTTATATCTAGAGAGTGTGTGTAAAGTAATACCGATGAATATACAAACCTATTATACACCGTACTGTATCATTTATATCTAGAGAGTGTGTGTAAAGTAATACCGATGAATATACAAACCTATTATACAGTCCACCGTATTGTATCATTTATATCTAGAGAGTGTGTGTAAAGTAATACCGATGAATGTACAAACCTATTATACACCGTACTGTATCATTTATATCTAGATATTATTTTAAAGCTGTTTGTTCACGGGTCTTAAGCAATTTGGAAATTAAAACTTAATTTCTCTAAAACTGTTCAAGAGCTGTACCGGTATATGATACGCACTGGAGAATAGTCATTAAAAGCAAAAATAGTTCGTATTTAAATATTTAGAGCAAGTGTATACAATGAATTAAATTTGTATTTATTATCAGGGGTATTGATCAGTGTTATGATGCTTTATATGTAGTAAATTGAAACTAATTAACAAACCCTAATTTATTGGCACTCTTCAGAACTAATCAGAATATTTTTTTTTTTTTTTTTTTTTTAAATAGTAGATAATTAAGCAAGGGGCTTGCTTATACCTCTTATCTGAACTTCTTATAATGCTGAACATATTCCTTACCCCACCCACTTTAGATTCGTGCACCGGGAATAACGTCAAGGCGATAGACTACGCTGACGGAAATTGCCGAACCTATCTCGAGTGTATCAACGGACACCCACATCCGGTTTGTTGCCCTAGCAACAAGGAATACGACGTGTTCCAGTCGAAATGTGTCACATCGACATCAGGCTGTCCTGACGTCTGTCCGGACAATTTTACAGGTAATTGTGATTGATTTCACAGGTAGATAGATTAATGGCTATATCGGTTAAAAAAAGCATTCAGGTTTGAATTTGTGTAATTCATATCAATTGTGATTGAAGCCTTAAGCTTTTAAAATTTGTTGGATACATTACCAGTACTTGCGTGAATGTATGGGTAGGTTTCGGCATTTTCACTGCGCCGCTAACGTAGATCGAACCTTTAACCGGAGGCAAACGCCTAACCACTGCACCGCTGTCGCATAAAGAAGCGTTTGAAACAAAGTATGAACATATCATGCTTACAGATATTTAATTCTAAATTATTTTCCCTTTGCTGTTAATATAACAAAATATGAAAAACAGTGTTTTACGTTTTCATGCAGGTGTTACGGAACACCTTTCTCATGCGTGAATGAAACGGATTTATGTTGCATGTTTTTATTCAGTATGAATTCTTGTGAAAAGAAACTAAGAAAGAACAAACCCAGATCAGTCCTTTATGATGAATTATAATGGTATTGCCTTTTAAATAGTCATGTCCGTTCCTTAAATATCATCACCAATACTCAATACACAATTCCGAAGTACTTTTCTTGTATGTTTATTTATATAATCAGCCCAAAACGTTTCATTTTCACGAAATTGTCCTTGTATGTTTATAGATATCTGCGCCCACCAAAACGTTTCCTCGTACGAGATAGACGATGGTAACTGCAGAACGTATATGAAATGCAAAAAGACCGGTAAGCTTGACCCTTTATTTTGTCTTAAATAGATACCGGCATATTTTAACAAATTCTTTTGTCGAACGTTTCTCTCCATATAATCGCGAGTTATATCGCCTGCAACTGAATAATTCGGAATCATATTATCTATTACTTATTATTTATCCACTTGTCTGTACTTGTAGTTGTCAGATCAAGTAAATTTGTGTCTTGTATGTTTTGGGGATTTTATAATCTTGTCAAACTTTGGATATTTAACATGCTTTGATATATAATATCTATGTCTGTACCATATTTGTAATTGTTGGCTTTGCCAGACGCATTTATATGCTGGTTTTTGCCAAATAAAGAAATGAATTGAATTGAATCCATTCCTGGGTTCAATGGTCATAGCAATGGCGTAGAGGTTAAGTGTCTAGCTAGTATGTGGGAGGTTGCAAGTTTGTTACACGTGACTTGTTATACCAAGATCGATAGACCATAGAAGTATGTTGTGTTCCTCCATGTTATTATTATTGGCTTATTGGGTACAAATAGTATGACTGTTAAAACCAAAACAGGTCATAAAATCCAGCAGCTTCTTTAGCAAAACTCTTTCAAACGTCTAACAAAGGGAATGTGACTGACATGAATTTGTCGTTTCTTTGCAGTTAAAATGTGCAATTATACAAGCGCGAATAAATCATCAAAATAGAATAGGTTCATTTAGCGCAGTATTACCAATTGGATACTGTTGGAAGCGGAGTGTTACTACAACCCATATACGCCTCTTTCTTCACAGTACCCGGTAACGTAGACGAACCCTTCTGTTGCCCCCAAGGTCAGGAATATGACCTTGTAACTCGAGCATGCGCACTGACGACAAACCTGTCCTGTCTCAGCGAAATATGTCCGACTGGATATACCATTGGTAAGCTTTAATTATTTAGCTTAAAAGCAGAACATACACTTTTCATTTTACGAGTACATGGTACATAGTGATGTTAGCATACAAATAGAATCTTGATTTAAGGTCGCAATCACTCTCTCACATCTCTCGTTTCGTTCCCTATCATCTTCCCCCCCCCCCCTCTCTCACCTTATTTTCTTTTCATACACTATCACACAAATCTTTTGCATACGCAACCATATAAAATTCAACAAATTATCTATATGTATCTCTTATTATTCCCAAATAAGGCTGATATACAAATTAAAATCAATTCATTTGGAAAGAAGGTGCCCCTGCAGTGCTATCGTTATATCTTTGACACATCGATAAACCATGATTCAATATTTCAACATATAAATCACTTAATCATTCCTTCAAACAATCGTTCAATGAATCACTTAAATACGTTCTCAGCCGAAATCATCTTTTCAATTTTTCAACAAATTGAATTAGTTAACAAAGTAATCGATCAATCACCCAATCAATCAATCAATATGCTTATTCCTTCTTTACTTTCCACTATGGTTTACTCAAATACGATATTTAAGAATTACAGTTATGATTAACTTGTGTGCTATTTCTGTTACAGATTGCAGCCTAGAAAGCGTCGATTCAACCGGTACAAGTTACATAGATACTCGAACCCGGACCGTCCAGCACTGCCCCGAGTCCACCCGGTTCGACAGGGACCAGTGTTACTGTGTCCATTCTAGCAACCATTCAACAGGTGGGTCTACACTGCAGGAGATTTGAACCAGCGACCCTCGTGTACATGAATATTTACAAATTAACAAATGAATGAAACAATGGATTATACGGTTTTAAATTGACCTATAAATCAACCAATCAATCAATCATTTAATTTAAATGTTGAATGTTGTATAAGAACTTTGAATAACCCATTAAGGTTAGATGTTAGATTATGATTTTGAACAACTCAATTACATGTGAATATATTTATATCTATATTTCATAATGGGCCAAAGGCCTTTGTCTACAAATAAACTTTTCTATTCTATTCTAATTTATTCTATAGCAAGTTTTTCACCTTTGTGAAGGAGTTGCCAAAGTCTTGCATTGAACCATCAAACAATTCATTTGACCCAATTCGACGAATCCAATCAACCACTACAATGCTTTATGATCCATTGCATGTGATAATAAGTGCATTGACTCTAAGCTTGTGTGCTTAATGTCCAAATAAACTATTTTATGTAATGTTATGTTTATTTCCAGCAGACTGTTCGAACATTTACATAACAGTACCTTTGTGAAGGACTTGCCATAGCCTTGCATTGAACCATCAACAATTCATTGACCCAATTCGACGAATCAAATCAATCATCTATCATGCTTTATTTCCAGCAGACTGTTCGAACATCTACAGGACAGTACCTTTGTGAAGGACTTGCCATAGCCTTGCATTGAACCATCAACAATTCATTGACCCAATTCGACGAATCAAATCAATCATCTATCATGCTTTATTTCCAGCAGACTGTTCGAACATCTACAGGACAGTACCTTTGTGAAGGACTTGCCATAGCCTTGTATTGAACCATCAACAATTCATTGACCCAATTCGACGAATCAAATCAATCATCTATCATGCTTTATTTCCAGCAGACTGTTCGAACATTTACAGGACAGTACCTTTGTGAAGGACTTGCCATAGCCTTGTATTGAACCATCAACAATTCATTTGACCCAATTCGACGAATCAAATCAATCATCTACCATGCTTTATTTCCAGCAGACTGTTCGAACATCTACAGAGCAGTACCGGGCCGCCCATCCGAGTACCTGGTTCGAGACCACGGCTGGACGGTCCGGCAGTGCGCTCCAGGCACCGTGTTCGATCCGAGAGATTGCGTTTGTAAATTTGGCAGTCAACTCGACATAAGTATTCCGAAGAAAGGTGAGTCGAACGGTTTGATAATGAAAACAAAAACTTGTTTCCTTTAGACCAAATGGTAGGTTTCATTAGTTTCAACATCTTTTATTTAAAAAGAAACACCATACGGTCTCGCACCACTTCAAAAGTACTTCCAGATCGCAGTATATATATTTATGTGTATATTGTGTAATGGGCAAAAGGTTTTTGTCTACAAATAAACATTTCTACTGGTTTCTATTCTTGAAATACAAGTGTAGGAACCAACGTCAACAGTATAAGATTAAGCGCTTATTGGAGATACTATTAAGATCAGATATTAAGTTGTTAATTCGAAAAACTCAATTACACATGTACATATATCTTTATGTGTATATTGTATAATGGGTCAAATGCCTTTGTATAAAAACGAAGCTTTCTATTCTATTCTATTCTATTCTATTATATCATTTAAAAAGAATGCCAAGACGAAATCCACGTCAAGTTGCCGTTGATAGAGAATCTGGGAACCGCATTGGCCGTTGTCCTGACGATAAAGGACGACAGTCACGTGGTCAGTCGCTATGGTAACATGTCGGAAGTGTGGAGCGGATCAGACGGCATCAATATTCCGTTCTATTCCCTCCAGAAACTACCACGCTTCTATATTGAGGTAAGTTGGCCCACATCGGTAGTGTGGGAAGCGTCGTGGATTTGAAGCTGAGCGCTACGGGTTCGATCCACAAAGACGGCTTATTGTTTTATTGTGGAATTTCCATAAAACTCTAGTTACTAGCATGTTTGGTAGATTTATCATTTACCAAACGCCAAATTTTCAACGGTCCCAAATTGAAAGAGTTTGCAGACGACATTTCAAAATATGATGAAATTGGAAAATAGTCTTCTGATGGGGCAGAAGAATTTGTGGGAAAAGAAGAAATTGCTCTTTATGAGCAATTTCTCCTTTTCCCACAATGTGTTCCAGAGTTGTATGCAACAAACTCGTTATTGCTTGGAAATGGGTAAATCAGGGAGAATGAATAGATCAACTGTTGACGAAAAATGATAGAAACAATACACAATTTATATAAATTTCTATTTACAGTATTTGAAAGGTTTTTGTCTTTCGTTCACTATTCACACAGAATTCATGGGTTCTGCTTGGCCTAGTGGTTTAAGTCCATAGTTTAGATAGATACATATTTTATTTCAAATGGCCATTCTCCAGTATGTCTCACACAACAGTTAAGCTACAGTTTTAAAGAAATAAAATTTCATATCCAGGTTTCTTAAATCTGTGATCAAATACATTTAAGATGAAATATCATAATTCTTATCTTTGATTAATTTAGGTCACGCTAAAACCTTCGGAGCCAGGTCCTGGATACAAACAGATTATCCTATCAAGCTGCCAGACTATGGGTAAGGCCATTTTCAGATGTACCGAATAATGACGAAATGTAACGAGCCAGTTGTTGTTGCTGTTGTTGTTGTTTTTTTGTTAAAGTAAATATACTGGATATAACCTTTTACGAAACGCCAAATTTTCGACTGTCCCAAATCGGAGGAGTTTGCACAGATGTGAAGAAATTTGGAAGTCAGAGACTTCTTTTTCTGTAAGACTGCACAACAGCTATACTGATACATGATAGGCATTGAAGAATACTTATTGGAAGCAATCTATCGCTTTTGAGATCTACCTCAAATAAACTCTAGATACTTTGATAAATTGATGCTTCCTGAAACAATTAATCTTTGAATAGCTAGTAGCTCTTATTTTATATTAAACATCAATACAAAACCTGTATCGTTTCAATGACATTATTTTGTCTTTCACATTGTTTCGTCTATGAACAAGTGCCTTTAATAAGCTATACAGTTATTTTCTAAAGAGAATTTTATAACCTGCATTCGTAATTTTCTAGAGAGAATTTCATTACGTACATTCGTAATTTTCTAAAGAGAATTTTATAACGAACATTCGTAACTTCCTAAGAAAGATTTTATAACGTACATTCGTAATTTTCTAAAGAGAATTTTATAACGTACATTCGTAATTCTCTAAAGAGAATTTCATAACGCACATTCGTAATTTTCTAAAGAAAGTTTTATAACGTACATTCGTAATTTCCTAAAGAGAATCATATAATGTACATTCGTAATTTTCTAAAGGGAATTTTATAACGTACATTCGTAACTTCCTAAGAAAGATTTTATAACGTACATTCGTTATTTTCTAAAGAGAATTTTATAACGTACATTCGTAATTCTCTAAAGAATATTTTATAACGTACATTCGTAATTTTCAAAGAGATTTTTATAAAGTAACGTAAATTCCCAAAGAGTTTAGTTTTTGTTATATGCTCATTCCAGATGGTACAGCTTTGGTTGATGGCCTACCGACTTTGGAGTTGGCCCTGATGCGGTTCTCTAACGACAGCGGGATATTCAAACTGCAAGTCCGGTCCTCGGACATACAGGACATGGTCGAAATCGATACCCCGTTTATGGTAGGTTTCTCTAAAGGGACTGTATCATAGTTTATGTGGAGGACAGTGGGCCATGGGTAGAGCGTCGGTCTCAGAACACGAGGGGTGTGGGTTAAAATCCCGTTTGTAGCGGGATCTGCTTTGCGATCCGACATTAATCCGCATTCGGCGCAAGTACTGGTTATGTATCCAGGAAGCAGAATCAAAAATGTTCAATCTCAGTTGTAAGAACTTGTTTCAAAATTGATGTGAAATTAATATGATTCAACTGCAATAGTTGGGGGTGGCGGGTTTTACTTCTTTTCTACTTCTTACCTTAACAAATCATTGAATGTACTTTTTCTACTTTCAGTTTAACATGACGTACACTTACCGAATTATTTACGATGGTAAAGTTCTGGCGTTACAACAGCTCACTGAAGGTATGGTATTTGCTAATGCTATCTAGTCTATTGATAAAATGACGATTTAATGCGTTATTAATGAATACTGAGAGGTCAGTGTAAACAACATCTTCTATAAGGCTGTATTGTTTGTATCAAATATATAACAACGCCTTTCTTCTCTCTGCTTGGTTTCAAATCCCTGTTACAACATTTGGATTTTCATGAGAGGCAATCTCCCGACTGACTTACGGAATGCCGATGGTTCTACCCGCCTTGACCAGCCCTTATGGATTGTTTAGTATGGGATCTTCCTCAATCATTTAGATTCGGGCATTGCAATATAGCTGAAATAATGTTGAAGCGATGTAAAACCCAATATAAATGAATAAAAAATGTTTTTTCCCCCCGTTTTCCGTTTTCGTTTTGTCCGTATGAAGGCTAAAGGTCGCATGTCAATCATTTGAACATATTAGTTTCCGCACCGGACGTTCAAAGTGACGGAGTTTTGTATTAAAGTCGCCAGCAGTATTGATCTAAAAGTGATAAAGCAAAACAAGTTCCCCGTTTGCCACAGTGCATTTTCAGATGATGTGATTACATGACTTATGTTGAACTGACTGTAAATGCTTATTAAACGAGACTAATGCTATATATAACCCAAAAAACAAACATCGAGAAATAACCCAGATTAGAAAGTTTAATAATTCAGACTGCCTGATTCTTCACCTCTGACCTGGTTATGTAAAACAAAAAAATTTGAACTGACCAATCAGAATTTGTTATTTTAAATATGTAAACACACATTTCGTGGATAAACATGATTGAATTAAAGACAACTATATTTCAAGCACAAAATAACTTATGTTAAAGGAGTTTATTAAGTAGGATCTCAGAATATTCATGAATTAATATCCATGCCTTTTATGAACATAATAACAGAACTCCAAATATTTTATCAGTAATCTATATGAACGCATATCCTTTCAAGTGCCTTTAAACGTGGCCAATGCAAAAAACATGACAGTTTGTTTCAATATTTCTATATTATTATTTCAGAGATCCAAACCAATGACACGTGTACCCCAACTGTTCAGACCAGGAAACATCTAAATGTTATCAACGATTTTAGGAAGTTTAAAGGTAGGCCTTCAGTTGTCTTATTTCGTAGAGTTACGGCCTCATGCCCATAACACATTTCGTTTATATATGTTTTGAACAAGAGAGTAACCGAGTAACATAGTTGTTATATCATATTTGGTATAATATGTTTGTAAGTAAAATTGCAAAGCAGTTTAAAGGTACAGTTGTCTTATTTATTAGCTTGATACACATACAAATCAGAATATTTATTTCAATAGTTCCGGCCTCAGGCCCATATTACATTTCGTTTATACATATTTTGAACAAGAGAGTAACCTAGTAACATAGATATCATCATGTTTGGTATAATATGTTTGTAAGTAAAACAGCAAATGTATCGTATAGTAGATAAGTCGCTTCTCGATGTTACATTTGTTATGTGTGTGCTGAATGCGCCTAGCTCCGGCCTCCTTGCTTCAACAATGTTAACAAAGGATCCGAATTAAATCATTGTGACACACTTGCCAACCCTACGATTTTCTAGCGGTATGCTAAGATAGTCCAGCAGTGAGAAACGTTGCTAAACCAGCAGACATCCACCATTCTGGCTCTAATTCAGAATATTAGAATGATACATTCTGATAAATTATGTCTGTTTAACAAAAGATGATGTATTGAGTATACAACTTCATACATCATTATTTGTATTGGTATTTTATTGGTATTTGTCAATAGATATTTTATTATGTATCTAAGCGAACGGTAACAAATTCATGACAAATGATGTCAGACCAGAACGGTGTAAACAATTGCGAAAATTGCGGTTATTGCGTATCATTTTACTTCATTTTTTGCCAAGACTTGTTATAGTGAATAACAAACACAAAATATACAAGTAATAGCAAAAGGGTCTGGCTACAAGTTCTCACAACATTAGATTTGGTCATTCCATTATTCCGTATAATTTTACTACTATCAGTCTCGAATATTAATCATGTAAAGTATTCTCGAAGATGCGTCAATTTACTGACCAATTCAGACGTTTTATGTTTCTGACGTTCGAAAAAAGAATTGGCTCTGGCATTTTTCAAACAATAGCTCTCTTCGCAGGTGTTGGAATGTATTTTATACTGCTTTTAATAGTTTTACAAAGGTTATCATTGTATATACGCTGTATTGTTTACTGCCCTGCATCACACTGTATTCTCCAAGCCGAGTAGGTCCTCCTCTTTGTACAGAAACTTAGGAAATCGATAACGGTACACGATTAAAAGATCACATTGATCAAATGATATGGGAAAAGAAAAACAAAATATTGAGCACTGCAAGTTTATGATTAAATACTCTATCTATTTTTTTGCTCTTTTGATTTTCAGGGAAAATTGACATAGGTGCTGGGGGATTGCGTTTTGCTAGATGCGAAAGCCAACCGGGTATCACGAGCTTTAAAGGAACAGTGCGAGAGGTAAGTTTGTTTCTGTGTTTGTGCTTTAACATCACATCAACATCGTCTAGTTGTGTCCGGTTTCTGTGGTCGTGTTGCTAAGGTACAGAGCTACGCCTGTAGATTAAGTGTTCTGCGAAGCCCAGTGTCGGACTCGTGACACGGGGGTCCTGGGTTTTAACCTCACCAGAGGCAGAGGGATCTTTCGCGATAGCCTCATTAGGCAAGACAATACAGAGCTTTGTCGAATACTGGTGAAATCTAAGAACGTCGTAAAATAACTCAATTACTGTTGACAGGTGTTAAAAGTCTTATAAAACTAACTCCAAACAAGTAGGACGTCTATGGTTGGTAAGCTCATGGCTGACATAGGGCCTTTTTCCTTCGGTTAGTTTAAACATATTTTAATTCAGCTAACTGATGAATAAGGGTTGGACCACAAGTTCTACAACGTCCTTCCCCATAGGTTATGAGCATGGTATTGTCATCTAACGTTAAAAGTCTTGACAATATGAAAAAAAAAACCCATACACAACACAAATCTATGGAAGTCGACATCATGTACTAAACACACTTGAGACAAATATTCCTTATCAATAGGTGATATAGGGGTGACAGTGGTGCAAAGGTCATTGTACCAATCGTCCTGGGTTCGATCCCCATAAGGCGAGGTAAAATTGCTGAGATTGGCCCACAAATCGGCTTGAAGACTGGTTTAGTATTCAGGACGCAATCATCGAGAGTGGATTCAATAAGCTTTTGTCGGAATCGATGTAAAAAAAATAAGTTCAAACTAACAAGTGGTATTCCTGGATACGTCACATTTATGAATGATCTTATAGTACTATATCTCTAGCAGCTTTCTGTCGTGTATTTGTTTAAAGATCCGTTAATTTTCTTCCAGATCAAATTTTCTCGATGTTTGCCAGCATCGATAGCCACCGTCTTTAAAGATATACAGACGTGCAAAACGGATTGGCGAACGATTTGGAACGCTCGCAATAACCCAGTGTAATCGCCTGTGTGACGATCTACTTTCATCCGGGTCGCTGTGCCTTTTTACCGTTGTGATAAAGAAGTCCTTTTTTAAGGGTTAGGTTTTGACTTTTAAAAGGTATATTATTACGTTTCTCAGACAGCTATATAAGAAAATAATTGAATTTCACTGAAACTTCACCTCAATTTTAGAATTCGTCAAATGTTACATTTTACACTAAATTATGTTGAAACCTATTTTATTTTTTTATTTTCTTATTATTATAATTATTTTTTTAACTCAACTATTTGAAGAATAAGGAGAGCTATACTACTCACCCGGGCATCGGCGACGGCGTCGCCGTCGGCGTCACACCTTGGTTAAGATTTTACGTGCAAGTTTGTATCTCACAAACTAATTTATGGAATGGATTGATACTTCACACATGTGTTCAGGGTCATAATTTAAGGTCCCTGGCCACGTCTCATATCTCTAACTTTGAATTTAAGCAAATTATGCAGCTTTTTGTACTTAGAAAGTTTTTACATGCAAGTTTGTATCTTATGAACTCCTTTAGTAAATGGGTTGATACTTCACACATGTGTTCAGGGTACTAATTTAAGGTCCCTGACCACTGTTTAAAACTCTTGTATCCAATTAAAACAAATTATGCATATTTTTGTACTGAGCATGATCTTGGTTAAGTTTTTGCGTGCAAAATTGTTTCTCATGAACCACTGTATGAAATGGGTTGATACTTCACACATGTGTTTTGGGTCAAAATCTAAGGTCCCTGACCAAGTTTCAAATCTATTGTTTTTAATTTAAGGTAATTATGTGGTCCTTTGTACTTAGAAATGTTTGGTTAAAACTTTGCATGTCTGTTCGTTTCTCAACAGTTATTGTAGGGAATCATTGTTTGCACCCTCATATTTTAGAAAAAAATATATTTCACTGACCTATACCCCTCTCCGACATTGCCGTATAGTCGGGCATGCTGTCTTACGGACAGCTCTTATTTTATACATTAATGCTTTGAATATGAGCTTGTCTTTGATTTATTTAAACATGATGTATGTTCAATAATGTATCGTCACTTTAGAAGTAATTCTTCTTTTTATTGTTTTTTGCGATTTATGAAAGCTGTTGCATATTTAACCGAGAATATGCCGACGATGAACAATTCACCGTTTGTCTTAGCTAGACGGGAAGAACCATCGGTTTTCCATTAGTAAGACGGAATATAAGCAGAAGAATACTTAAGAAACCATTGTGACAAAAGGATAAATGTCACGCGATAAGAAATTTACGTTTTTGTTACAATTGTTTCGACCATATTTCCTAACGAAAATGTGTTTTGCTTCTTTTTTATGTTTTCATTTTTGTTCTATATAGCTTTCTTTTGAATCAGTCACACGATTCCATATGGCGATAGGAAAAGTATTTTAACAAATTGAATTTACAAATTCAGTCTATGGAAGTATGTGCTTTTGGAATGTACTATAACTAGAAAGGCAAGTAAAACGGCAAAACTGCATCATATGGGCTAGTTTACATCGACTGTGAATTTCTTTTTACAACATAGACTAAGTCTTCTGCATCAAATGTGTCAAAATGTGGTATAATGGAGTAAGTGGTAAAAAAAAGTCCTCCCACCAAATGTAGAATATCGTCAGGTCACAAAATTTACCGTAGTACTCCTTGTAATCGAATTCAGGAGACCGATGCTCTTTACATAAAGCATTGTTCTGAGTATCGTAAACCCTTGGCTCCGGGATGAATTCCAGAAACGGGAGTATTGATCTGTCGGTACACCACATTATTGCTTCTGCCAACAAGGACTTAATAGGACAACATTGTGACAAAAGGATTAAGAAAAATTATGAGTGATTCATGCTTTTGTGACAATTGCTTTGACCAAAATCAGGAAACGAGTCTGTTTTGCCAAGTGCCCCCTTACATTTAACTTTAATGTATTAGCAGCAGAATGCTTTAGAAAACATTGTGACGAAATGGTTAACCGCTCCTAATGAGCAGCTTCATGCTTTTGTTACAGGTGCTTTCCATCAAAAATCTTTAAAGTGTGTCTTTTTTTAAATGTTAGTGTTTTGTCACATAATTTCATTTTGGGAAAAGGTACGAGATGAAACGAATTGTAATATAACCTCCCCCATTTTTAGTCTGTGCTATAGACATAGTATATATTGGAAAGTCGAGAAAATGGGCAAACTGCAGTAATGCTTTATTTGGGCGAGTATTTGCATATTTAACCTTTAGAGTGCTGGAACCGACTTCATACTTATGCAAACAGATTAGATCAAGGCCCGCCGCCAAGTGATTTGGCGGCTGGCCTGTGATCTTACCTGTTTGCTTCTCTGACTATCCTTCCTCAATCGAACTAAGCAGATATTTAACGTTGTGGAAGCAGACGAGACGAAACTCTATTTTTAGAAAATTGAATGTGAAATAAGTTCTTTCAATTTAGACTTAGTCTTCTACGACAGATGCATCAAAGAGTGGTATCATGGAGTCGAGGGTAAAACTGTATCGCCTGTTTCCTTTTACTCTTTCCCAAACGCCAAATTTTCGACTGTCCCAAATTGAAAGAGTTTGCAGACGAAATTTCAAAATGTGATGATATTGAAAAACAATCATCTGATAGGGCAGAAAACATTGTGGAAAATGGAGATATTGCTCATTAGAGCAATTTCTCACTTTCCCACAATGTTTTTCAGAGTCGTCTGCACCAAACTGGTCAAATGTCGTTATTGTTTGGTGATGGGTTAAGTCATGCATGGAGTTAACCACACTTTGTTGCCATTTTGCTCCAGAGTTATAGTCATAACACTTTTAATTTGCGTGCCATTTCGCAAGACACTTCCGATCCCTAGTCTAGCACTGATAAATCCCATTAAAGCCGTTATATAACTGTTAAGTTGTTGACATGGCGTCATAACCTATAAAAGCATTCATATCGCTTGACGTAAGTACTGTTAGATAGAAAGCAGAGGAGAGGTTTTAGCGTTCGTTCCAATCCGTTTCACTAAATTGTTTGTAATGTATGTGGTGGTGATTATTTATTGAATGAAATATGTTTGAACTAAAGCAGAGCAAAACAACACGAGATTCCATTTTTTAGCATGGTCATATTCTCATTGTATCGAATGAGGAAAATCTGTGCGACATATCGAATGACAATAACGTTTTAACCCTTAGAATGCTGGTTAACTTTCTAAATATAGTTTTGTGTGTCATCTTCTCTCCAAAACTTTAAATGTCTGTTTAATTCTGATGAAGAAAGATACTCAGAGTAGCAAACAGGATAGGTCACAGGCCAGCTGCCAATTTACTTGACGGCTGGCCTGGATATAACCTTTTTGCATAAGCATGTAGTCGGTTTCAGCACAATAAGGATTAAGATACAGTACATTGTACGTATACGCCATCCTTGCAATTACCTATTTGGTAATATTTGACTGGTCCAAAAACAAAGCAACGGCAAAACAACAAGTGATGAAACTCATTCTATATCTCATTATCTAGAAACCAGCGTAACAAAAGGATGAATTGCTTGGTTTGTAAGCGTTATACAAAAGTATAACATGATCAAATCTAACAATTACCTTTTTGGTAATATTGATCTGGTCCAAAAACAAAGCAATGGCAGAACAACAAGTGATGAAACTCATTCTATATCTCACTATCTAGAAACCAGCGTAACAAAAGGATGAATTGCTTGGTTTGGACGCGTTATACAAAAGTATAACATGATCAAACCAAACAATTACCTTTTTGGTAATATTGATCTGGTCCAAAAACAAAGCAATGGCAGAACAACAAGTGATGAAACTCATTCTATATCTCATTATCTAGAAACCAGCGTAACAAAAGGATGAATTGCTTGGTTTGTAAGCGTTATACAAAAGTATAACATGATCAAACCAAACAATTACCTTTTTGGTAATATTGATCTGGTCCAAAAACAAAGCAACGGCAGAACAACAAGTGATGAAACTCATTCCTATACTTCATTATCTAGAAACCAGCGTGAAAACAGGATGACTTGCTTGGTTTGTAAGCGTTATACAAAAGTATAACATGTTCAAACCAAACAATTACCTTTTTGGTAATATTGATCTGGTCCAAAGCAAAAGCATAACTTGTTCAAACCAAGCAATCCTTTTGTCACGCTGATTTGTAAAGTTATAAAATGGTTTTTATTACTCGTTATGGGTTGAGTTTTGTCTAAGCGAGTTGTAATGTCTACTACAGCAGTCAATGTGTGTATTATAGAGTACATCTTTGTTAGTGATTGATTATGAAACCATTTACCAAACGCCAATTCTCGACAGTCCCAAATTGAAAGAGATTGCAGACGACATTTCAAAATGTGAAGAATTTGAAAAATAACCTTCTGATCGGACAGAAAACATAGTGGGAAAGGAGAAAATGCTCGTTAAGAGCAATTTCTCCTTTTTCCACAATGTTTTTCAAAGTCGTCTGCAACAAACTGGTCCAATGTCGTTACTGTTTGGTAATGGGTTAAGCAAAGCGTGCTTGTTATAATTCAATACCGTTATCAGAAAATTAGAAAAAAATCCATTGGACCATAGCAAATTACTCACAATGAGCCTTTTATCGCTTTGTCTTATGGGTTTCTTCATGAAATAACCTTTCGTGTCTTCAGTTAATTTCAGTGTGGATCATTTACGAATTGTCAAATGAGGTACAGGGATTTATGAAAACATTGTGTTGAACTAGTTAGATGGTTGTTATAGGCGACGTTTGCTGTAAGCTTATATACCATGCACATGGGACCGTGATTATAGAGTACTTGGGCTGATTAGAGAATATGTATTGGATCGATGTATGAAATATTTATTGGACTAACTAGGCCTATTTGTCAGAAACTTGAAGGCACACAATTTTGAGATGATCTTTAATGAATGTGTATTTAACCTGTAATCTATGATTGGAAATGTTGATCATTCTGGAATAAATTGTTTTAGAAAACAACTTATATTTTCTTTGATTTATTCTCAGCCCAGTGACTTAGTCGCAACAATGAACCACCATGCATCGTATACCACATAGGTACATAGGGTGTCCAACTACCTGTTGTGTTGGCATTTACAACATTAGAAAAATGAGGGAAAAGGTTGGTTTAGTAAGAAAAGTGGTATAATGATAAAATGCTAAGACTAATTAACAAGCATAACTATTGAAGACTCACAATAACAAACATTCAATAGATCTTTTTATAAAAATCATTAAAGGGAGGTAATATTTGAAACCCATTGCGAAGTGTTTTGTGGATATGGATATAGCTTTCATGAAAATATATCATATAGTTCAATTGTAAAGTTTCTGTCTCAAGTCTACATCAATCAATTGGGAAGACTGTTTTCGACGTGGAACTCTATACCCGCTTGTATGTGCACGATGCTACGTACGAGCGGAGGTTCGAACTTCAACCTATGGAAGGTGAGGTCAGGTCCCTGTTTCTGATGGAATAGTTACAAGGCGAAGTTCTGCCCAAATTTTCCAGGATTTTTCTTTCTTTCTTGTACAAATATATATTTTTTTTCTCTTTCTAGTGTCTTTTTTTTTCTTTTTTAAGATTCTTTCTTTCCATATTAAAAAGGGTTTCCTTTTCCCCCCTAGGCAATTTCATTGAAGACACTTGGAAAGAGCAAACGGGTTCTTTAGCAAAAAGGTTATTTAAAGACACTTGGATAGCCCATTTTTTGCGGTCCTTAAACGCCCATCACACCACCCCGCCCCCACCCTTTTCATGCAAACAATATATAAATGTTTTATTTAATTTTACACAAGGATGTGATTTTCATCTTCCTTTTTTGTATCGTTTTCTGGCTATTTAACACATTCTCTATCCAGATAAATCAATAAGCCAGCTCTAAACATTGTGAAAAAGGCATAAAAACAAGTCTTAAGAAAAAAAATATTAAAGGGAGGTAATTCAAAAAATTGGCATGAAAGGGTATGATACAGGTATTGATTGTCCAATCTATTTGAAGGCCTATCAATATATTCTTTTCCTACAGTGTTTTATTATATATCTTTTCTATTTTTGTTAAATTAATACTTCGACTTGAATCATAATGGTTTTAATTTCAACGAAGAAGTCGATATATACAGCTTCCTTTCAACTATTTTAAGTTGGTGGAAATAAAACCGAATTCTGTAGAACGGACTGAATTAACGACAAGCTTGAACTATGCACGTAGTTGTCGCTTTTTCTATCTATTCAACATATTTCGAAGAGATGGTGTAAGGATTATGTACTTCGTCCCATAAAATTATGAATTAGGCTGACAAAAGTAAAGAACATTTTCGATGCTACTCCTTGATTAGTTGATTTTCTCCTTTATCACAATGGTTTTAATCCAACAAAATTGGAATCTGTAATATCCTGTTTTATTAAAAGCTATTTGGAAAACACTAAAACAAAAAAATCCTAAAGGGAGGTAATAAGAATTTTTCAGAGACCACAGCTCAGGAACAATTTATTTAAGCATTTAAAATGAGGGATTAAAGTCGGGATTCACCCTTTCATTCCTCTTCTGGCAATGGTCCGTGCTTTACGCCTCATTCCACGAAATGATACGAAACGTATTTGTAAAATATTTCCGATGGCAATCAACTATTTCAACATGGAGTGTCCTTTGGCAAGACACTATTCCAATCCTAGTACTGAGAGGTTTTCCAGGAACATGTAGACCTAGGCCTACTATAACGTTCAAGAGGGAGTCTTGTTCATCGATCGAAAAGCCACTGTGACATACGATATACATTTTCGATTGAGAACCTTTTCCTTTATTTCACAATGACTTCAACCGAGTGTCATAGAGTAAATTATTTTGTTTATCATTGCTGTACTCTCAATAATGAACCGTGAACGAAGATTTTTCCCTCAACATTTGGACATTTATTATGATTCGCTATCCGTCAGTCAATACAGCAATAGCCTTCGAGACCATATATCTTGACTAATCATTGCTGTCACCAATTTGCGTGAAAGTCATGCAACCAGGCCGGGACTCTTGCAACCCGTGTAAATGCTTAACGATCTTAGATTAACGGTTTGCTTACACAACTAACTGTATATTGTGAATCATTACAACAACTAGATTGCTGTGTTTTCTTATCTCCAGTTGCTTTCGTTGAGATAGGTTTAAATTCAAATATGAGAGAACGGGTCAAGTTTAAGATAAATAACCTCAAAAAGGTCGGATTTACACAACACCATATAAATCGATCAGCAGTTTGGCTCTTAACATGATGAAAAAGACACAAATACATTTCTTTAAAAAGAAAAGGATTAAAGGGAAGTTATTCTATCTTTCTTTTACTTTAAATGAGCCTCAACAGTTCTTATTTGGCAATCCATTTTTGTCTTTGGTGTATAACAGGAATAAAGTCTCATTTTCTGCAAATGTTTTCATGTTTATTGGGGAAGGAATCACTGTATTAAGAAATGTCTACGTGTTTGATATACCGTTTACAACCAATATGTTTAATTGGAATGCAAGCTTCTAGTTGTGTGATTGTAGAAAAGACATTATACTGTAGAAAGAATGTTAACAATGTTTTCTGTCCGAAAGAACAAGTAATTCAGTTATTTACTTCTTGAAAAGGGAGAGGTTGGCCTAATTAGAAATTGGCAGAGAATAATTCAAAGAACAATTAATTTCAGCCATTTACATTATGAAAAGGGGGAGGTAAAAACCTAGATATCTCTTAAACAAATATTTTCATTACTCGAGTTATCCCCCTTACCCCATTATACGTCAGGTTTACCCATCTGTTACAGAAGTCTCTTAGGTAGAATACCAGTAATCCGCCATTTTGAAACTCTTTTTGTTTGTCGGATTACTTCGGTCGTTCTCGGTATACATCGGTCGGTGCCGAAACTATTATGTGTAAAGCTCATATTTATTGAGGAGTTTTAACATCGTGTCAACATTATTTCAGCTGTGTAGCGATGCCCGACTATAAACGACTGAGGAAGACCCAATACTCAACTGTCCATAAGGACTGGTCAAGCCGGGTAGAACCATCGGCACAAGTCAACCGTAAGAATACCTCTTGAAAATCCAAATGCCGTCATTGGGATTTGAACATAGCCGGAGAAGTGCCATGTGATCTAAAGTGTTGTACTACCTAACCACTTAACCACGATGGCCTGTTGTAGCCTTTAAAATATATGATAAAAAGGGAGATAACATAATCATCTCCTTTTCAATAAATGGTTTCGTACATGGTGTTTAACCCATTACCAAACAATAACGACTTTAACAACTTTTTAAGACAACTCTGGAAAACATTGTGGAAAAAGGAGAAACTGCACGTAACAATGTTTTCTGTCGCTTCAGAAGATTATTTTCCAATTTCATCACATTTTGAAATGTCGTCTGCAAACTCTTTCAATTTGGGAGAGTCTTAATTTTGGTGTTTGGTAAAGGGTTAACAAAGCAGAAGCCTCAACAAAGCCACTTGTTGAGATGATGAATTGCTCCCGATGAGTAATCCACCCTTTTTACACTATGGTTCCCACCCATTTAAAGTGAATTCACTATCTTGCTATTTTTCTTGCTTTGTTTGTTCTGCTTTCATTTGGACATTTTCAAATTAAGATATAGGGGAATAAGTCTAGTTTCAAAAATGCTTCCTCACAAAATGTCGAATTAACAAGAGGGGGATTCCAAGCAATTAATTATTGATTAGAATAAGATTCATAAACCAGTACCTGATATAATCAATGGATGTATGAGAAGGGATTTAATTAAAAGCAATGACTGAGCCAATGAGGAAAAGCTTAGACTTTATTGTTAATGTTGGGATCTCCTTTTTCTATTTGTGTTTCGCATCGAGTCAACAAATTTTCAGTTAACCCTTTCCCAAACAATAAATTTTCGACTGTTCCAAATTGAAGGAGTTTGCAGACGGCATTTCACAATGTGATGAAATTGTGAATTGGACAATAATCTTCTGATAGGGCAGAAAACATTGTGAGAAAACGAAAAATTGCTCGTTACGAGCAATTTCTCCTTTTCCCACAATGTTTTCTAAAGTCGTCTGCAACAAAGAGGTCAAATGTCGTTATTGTTTGGGAAAGGGTTAACGTCTGTTGGCTCGCTTACAAGTATCGAAGGGAGGCAAAACGCTTAGTTGGGTGAACGAACGAAAGATCTCCATCAAATCGGGAAGACTATTCAAAATATGTAAGGGGGTGTGTAATTTTAAATGGGATTGATTCATTAATTGGAACAAAATACTTTACAAAACTTGTACAATCGACAACCAACAAATTTTATGCATGACTATGATTTATTTATTAAGTTACAACTTAATACAAAAAAGTCTGAATCATATTAACGTCACATGATATATGAAACAATTAACACATTATCAATATTTACACATAAACCAATCTAATAACAGTTGATACGATCTGTCAAAGAACTTTCCCACATCAAACTGATCCAGGTGATCGCTTGTAAGGAGTTTACATACAGAGTTATATATCACAAATAAGTCGGTTGGAATTCAAACTATTCTGCTGTTTAAACGGTTGTTGATTCTTCTGGGCCATGTTTGAGTTGGTTAATTGTTCCCAGTGCCGATTGGTTGATATTTGTCTTAGAAGAAAAACACCGAGTTTAATTCCAGTGTTTTCTAAGTTATATACATGTAATTCCAATCCATTCACGAGCTTTGAATGTTTATTTATAGCACTGTTAAATTAGGTATTATTGTTTCGATGATAAAATGTTTATTAATTGCACTATCAGACTAGGTGCAATTGTTTCGATGATGAAATGTTATTTAAAGCACTGTTATATTGGGCATTATCATTTCGATGATAAAATGTTTATTCATAGCACTATCAGATTAGGTGCTATTGTTTCGATGACAAAATGTTTATCTGTAGCACTGTAAGATTGTGCATCATTAATTCGAGGATAAATTAGATCCGTCTATTTTCGTAAGGCACGAACATTATATCCCACCATGTCACTGCAGGACCAGAAACAGTTCATCACTACATCACACCACTAGTCCTAGGAACATCGCCAACAACATAACGACAACGGGCGAGCCTGAAAATATACAATAAAGTAAACTTAGTCAATTACTAAAGTCAGTTATAAACCGAATGCATCAATGAATGGTGTTTTAAGGCGCATCGACAGCTAAGGTTATTTAGCGCGCAATACGATGATGTGGATAAATGTATATTAAATTATTTATAGGTTAGTTATATACCGAAAGTAGCTTGGTAATTGATTGAAAAATTGTTGAAACATACAGGTTTAACAGTAAGTGTTATTTTCAAAATCCTTTGAAAATATGTATACATGTGTGCAAAAATGTAATGAATTCAAGGCAATTCTAAATGGCGCCTAATTTTTTCAAAATACTTCCAGATTATAAGATAATTTAATAACCAATTAATGTATATACTAGGTAAATTGTGTAAACAGTTTGATATATCTGCTTTGTTGATCTCTTAATCATTTCTGCCAAGCATCGACTAGGATTTTAGGTTGGGAATAGTTTGCCTTTGTTTCTGTTAAGAGAAAGTGCCCGGATCTAGAAAGCTTTCAAATACGTATATGCTTTAAATATGAACTTTCATAGCGATATATCGAAACTATTGTTTACAGAGCATTAAGTTCCATGAAAAGCATGTAGAAAAATTATCGACCTAGAGTACCGAATGAATGTCTTAATGCGCCAAGAAAAATGCATCCATTGGGTTAGCAATGGTTTAGAATCTGTATACATGCAACGCTCGTAAGTCCAGCGGCCTATCTCACAAATGGTTCATCTGCTAGATTTTTCGTACACATTAATATAAAGAGTAAAGAGAGTACCTCAGAAAAGCGTTAAATCAGACATGAACAAGGAACATGGGGCATACCTATGAAATTTTCATCGTACTTTTAAACGTATGTCTACTGTTCATTCACAAAAACAAAGTAAACTTCGGAATTCAAGAGTTACGACAATTTTAAGACCGAAGATGTAGAGTTACAAATATTTATCAGACAGACCAAATATCTGTATAAGAGGTGTAATCGAAGGGAAAACATATGAAAGGTAGAGGTTTTGTTTATCATTGTGTCATCCCTATTGAAAGGACCAGCTAGTTTGGCTTTTGAGACACTTTTCACTGATTATACGAAGAACCTCCCAACTTCTATCACTATGCAGGGCGCCAAGCGGATATAAGTCGGTATCCATTAAATTCAACTAGCTCGCGGCTCATGATTTGGAAACGTTCATGTACTTTAAGCACCGTACAACTCAACAATCTTATTCTAATTCACAATATTTGTTTTACATCGATTGTGAAGGAAGCTTAAAGCCATACTTGCGATTCTTTACACTTAAGTTATAGAATAATTGAAAATTAACTCAAAAGTACTTTGAATTCCCTTTTACAGAGGAATTGAAACTATAACACGTTCACATGATGCTTTTAAAAAAGGGAATACTTTGTTTACAATTAGAGATAAAACAATGTCAGCCGAGAAACATTTGGAACCAATAAAACCAAGAAATTCCCCATTTTGAATGTTCACATTGTTAATATTGGATAAATGAAAGTATTTTTATGTGTTCCACGTAATTTTTCTAACCAGGTGATCCACTCATAAATCCCAGCTCTTCTTGCTATTTTAGATGTTACTCGAATGTAAACAATGAAGTTAAATTGGTGAGCACCTGAGTTTTTCCGCTTTGTTTCAACATATTGTATCACAACTTATAAATCTTATTACCAAGCTTGACAGTTTTTCTGAGCGCTAGTATGCTTTTAAAACACCGTAATAGATAGAAAACAAGCAAACGTCAGAACAGAACAAAGGGAGGTAATACCTGTTAAATGTCCAGAACCACATAGAGAAGATCCTATAATGGTCAAACGCTGACTAATGCTCGTCAACTTTGGCTCGTTTATGGTGGGTGCGTCAGAGAGCTCTCGCTTCACCATACTGCTGTTGGCGATATCATCACACCTCTGCAAAGTAAATTATACATGGATGTCGCACCATCTAACACCATACGTGACGAACCAACAAGAAAAAAAAAATAATATAACGAACTAGTTTGAAAACTTCTGTCAGTTTTTAAATATAAATGTATTTTGCCGTCACTTTTTTGTGATGATTGGGCCAAAAAAGTCCTACTTCTAAAATTGAAAAAAAATGCTGTATACAGATTTCGATTCACAATTAAAATGAAAAAATATAATCTTTCCAGAACGAGAAGGATTTGTCTACGAAAGCAGAGATCTCCTAACCAATGAAAGGGAGATCACTGCGCAGGAGAATGGGGAGTTATACACATTGTCTGACAAGGGAGAAATAAGTCCGAAAGATCCAGACGTAGATATTTCATTCACACAGATACAACTTCGATCACCCGAGTTAGGAAGATATCTGCATTGACTGACAAGGGAGTTAACCACATTTACCGACAAGGGAGTTAACCGCATTGGCTGACAAGGGAGTTAACCACCTTCACCCATAAGGGAGATAACTGCATTGACTGACAAGGGAGATAACCGACTTACAAACTTGCAGTTGTCGTCGACGCACACCCTCACATCACACGTGACCAGCAGTGTGTCCGAGTTGAAGAACCTGAACACGAAAAACGACGAGTTGTAGACTAACACCGGATTCTGGTTGGTGCATTCGAAAGAGGACATCAGGCCTCGATCCATTGTGCATCTGGAAATGGAAAACTGTGTTTTTGATATATGTTTTTTAGTTGAATGTTGACACTCTTTGTGAGCTTTTTGTGGCTTCTGCATTGAACTAATTATCGCATTTTTCTTTTAGAGAGATTGGAATCGTCAATAGAATGTGATTCCTTACTTTTTCATCGACAGCTATGGTCATTAAGCACGCATTATAATGATTTGAATTAACGCATATTGAGTAACTTATAGGCTAAAATGTATTTGGTTACTATTTCAAATACTCATAAAATATTTTCATTATTCACTCATTATTTGTCATTTATTCTTTCATTATCGCGTGGCGGTCTTCATTTCGAACCTTAGACCTCCAAACAGCAATCAGAAACACTACGTATGAGCAAAGGCGGTTTATATAAACACAGTGAATAAATAATCTTGCTTTCCTTACCTGAAAGAAGACAATGCTTCTATGCCATATTATTAGCCTCTCTGTGAAATCCCGAGACAATCATTTCTATTATTATTTCAAACTTTTAATTGCATATCAAACAAGAACACAAATCTGTTTTCTTTCTGCAACATTTTATTTTGACTTTGAAACCCTCTTTCATAAAACAAGCACCTTTTGATATTCTGTACTCACCCTTCAATGATGACGGATTTGTATTCGTTAATGTCTCCAGTCGCATGACATTCTAAAGGTAGTATTTCATACTCGACTGTAAGGGAATAGAAAACATGCATGTTTAATTACTACTTTATGTTTGTTTACCATGTGTCTATAATGTATTTATAATATTATTTCCTTTTTATGTGTGTTTATCTTAATGGTGTTTGACTCGCATGACAAATTGCGAGTGAATGTTTAAGCCTTCATGTTTATTTAACTTGCGTTTATAATATAAATCTGAAAATAGTAATATTACTTCTATTTGTTTGTGTTTATCTTAACGGTGTTTGTCTTGCATTACAAAATGCGAGTTCGTTGCCCCGGCAAAAATCAGAAGGCTGGATAGAAATTACTTCCTTTTATATATAGGTCCAACACAGTATATGGCCGAGTTCAAATAATGTTAACATGTGATAAAGGCCAAATACAATGGTAGGTAGATAACCGTGCATATTAAAATCACCCCTTATCTCAGGTATGGAATCGTTCGATTGAATCAGAAACATCGCACGAGAGCGCGATGGACTTATACTCGGGTTATTTGAATTTTGTTTGGACTGAAAAGCAGGTTCCAGGGGCCCGTTTTACTAAACAAGTTACGGAAAATACTTGCGTAAGTCATAATTGATTAACATGGATAGTATCTTCAATGAAAGAACAATATTGCAATGTGACACGTCATTGGAAGCGTCTCGGAGAGACGATTCCAATGATGTGTTACTTTGCAATATTGCTTTGCCCAATATGGATAAAAGCGGAATTGTTGTTTTAGACTTACGCAAATCTTAAGCGTAAACTGTTTAGTAAAACGGTACCCAGGAAACTTTGCATAGAGATTCGTAACATAACACATACGTTTACTTACTTGTTGTAATCCTTGTTTCTCAAAGTTAAGATTGTTTTTGTGAAAGGAAACTAGACATGCATTGAAAAGTACGATAACGGTTTCATAGATTGGAATCATATTCCGTTCCCACATAAGTTAGCGCTTTTCTTAAGTACTCTTTTGCTCCTTAACTTATGTAGGTCCCGGGTCTTAAAACATCGAGACAATCTCATTAAAAGATGGGCGTACATTGAATTCACGAATAATAAAAACATACACATTCTTTAAAAAAGAACACAATTACGATGAACGATAAAACACGCTAGACATAAAGTCGGAGTGAATCCAACTCCAAAGACAAAACAATCTTAATTTCACATTCTTAAACGTAATCTGTTGCCGTCAATATGGATCAGACAATAAATCCTTCGTGCAGAAAAAGGTCGAATAACACACCTGGTGTCGTCATAATAAAGTAGACTGTGTCCCCAACTCGCGCCTCGTTAACTTCTACATCCGGGCTACTGAAGAATCCAGCCTTGATGTTGTATGTTGGCAGGGAGGTCTCGTTAATTTGGTTGATCCTATAAAGAAACTAGTAGGTCCGTGACAATGCTTGATTTACATTACAGATAGCGATGGTCTTGAGAGTTAAAGTGGTAGTTATGTTATAGAAGGTGAAACTATTTGTCTTATTACTATACATAATGTCATAAAACTTGAAACAGGAAATGTCTAAGTGAAAAACCCGATATTGTCAATTGTATAAATAGGTGGAAAAACGATCTCTGTGTTATCGAAATATTTGTAATAGCCTATAATCATTTACGAGGCAGATAAACTTGCAAAGATGGCAGTGTTTCTTGCTGCTTGTCTGCAATTTATACCGACAGGGAACCAAAAACTAGGGAATTATTTGGTTGAGTCAGACAACCATGCGATCATCAATTTAACATATTAAGTTTTCATTTAATATAGAATGCGCGATTAAGTCTTTGAGAATGAAGCGGGAGTACGTTCTAGTCCGTCGCAAGGTGTAGGTTGTGGTTTCGACATCATCCTGAAAATCAGCTTCACCATTCCTGGCATTCAAGGTATTAGAATAACTTGGCCGTATTAAATAGAGTATAAAGCAGAGTACGGACTATTTTCTAGCCTAGTTTCCACGAACGTGTTAGTCCGCACAGTGAGGTGGATGAATAGTGAGTAATAAGGATTTGGAGCAAGTTTATTTATAGATCTATAAATAAACTGGCAGACCTCAAAATGTGGTACGTTAATCCAATGGACTAAGGATGCTCTGCACCATCATCCCAAAAGGCATTCAGATTTGAAAAGCTTGTTCTAGGGTAAAAGAGCATTTAATATAAAGCTTAAGCGCATTATCGTCTATTCTTCAATTGTTTTACGGCTTTCATAGACTCACCAGAAGACTAGACTGGGGCTCCAAAGTGTCTAGCAAAAGAACACCACCATGAAACCAGCTTGGGCTCGAAGTACGCACCACCGACTTTAAAGGCCGACCCGACCTATACAAATTTTCAGTAATTTTACGACTTCACTTGATCCACCGGTACTAGGCTAGAGATCTGACGTGACTTGCCAAATGACACTCCCACGAAAACCAGTAGACTAGGCTGGGCTGGGACTCTGGAGTGTCTAGCCAAGGTACACCCCCATGAAACCGCTTGGGCTCAAATTAGGCATCACCAAGTTTAAAGGACACCACCCCATGCAAAAGGCAAAGCCAGACTCAACATTAGTACCGATTTAGATCCAGGACACGATATGACTAAATAATTGTTGAAATTGTATTTAACAATAACCAAGACAAAAGAAATCTCACCCGGCATCGAGATCTTGTGAGATGGTAGTGTTGAAATCGGAAAGGGGTAGACATTGGAAAGTGTAGGAACGCGCTCGCCCGCTCACAATCAAGCCGGAGAAAGTGGAGGAATCCGAAATGTAAACCGTAACGGTGGTCGTCTGCAAACAATACAATACAAATCGTAAACAAAAAACTAACAATCGTATACAATACAATATTATACAAATTCATACAGTTATTATTATATGGGTTTTACATCACATCAACATTATTTCAGTTATGTAGCGATGCCCGACTCTTAATGATGGAGGAAGACCCCACACTCAACTGCCCACAAGGGCTGGTCAAGGCGGGTAGAACCATCGGCATTCCGTAAGTCAGTCGGGAGACTGCCTCTCATGAAAATCCATATCCCTCTTTAGGATTTGAACCCACGCGGAGAGGGGCCATGTGATTTCAAGTTCTGTACTCTAACCACTAGGCCACGGAGGCCCCGTTTTTGGTTTTACAAAAAAAAAAAAAAAAAAAAAAAAAGAATTAGAGCCTCCATCTGTGAGTATCCTTATTTAACTTGTTACCAAACAATTACGAATGTAACCATTTTGTTGCAGATTACGCTGGAAAACATTGTGGGAAAAGGGGAAAATGCACTTTAGGAGCATTTTCTCCATTTCCCACAAGGTTTTCTGTCCTATTAGAAGACTGTTTTTCAGTTCCATCATACTTTGAAATGTCGTCTGCGACGGTCGAAAATAAGGCGTTTGGTGAAGGGTTAAAGAGTTAACAGACGGCCAAATACTACCGTGCTTTGGTATACCCATATGAAGGAAAAATGGAAGAATGTTACCCAGACAGGATTCGGCCTCGCATTCCTGTGTGTCAAGGTACGATTCATTGACACAGTTCTGACCCGGTGTGGGGTTCGAACAATCCCTCGTCCTTGTCTGGTATCCAGACCCGCAAGCCCGTGAGCAGTTGCCCCAGCTCGACCAACCCGGGACTTCAAGACGCACTGCAAAGAGAGCTTAGACAGACAAGATGAAAACATTGCCTTTTCTATACTATCAATGGTTGAAATAACGCGGTCAGATTTAAGACAAAACGTGGCATCTGAACTATCCCTCGTGTTTTCAAACAGGTATATCTTCCTTATTACTTGTTGGACTAAGGGTGCGTCAGGACCTTAGTCCGTTGAATTTACATACCACTTTTTGAGGGACGGTACTTTATCGGTCTGACCCCAATTACTCATTAAACACCCGCCTTCACTGTGCGGACTAATACCTTTTTGAAACTAGGAATGTAGTCCGGATTCACTCACTTTGTTTTGCTTTCTATTAGTATAACTGTTGCCTCATGAGAAATCGTAAAATGTCCAGATGTTCGCAAAATAGCCTATCATTCAGTCTCTGTTCACAGAAATGATAATTATAGTAATGGTGGTAAAAGGAGCAGCTGTTTTCCTCGAGATGTTGCCCAAAGACATTTTCAAATGTATCCTCAATCATCTTGCTTCAAACGCAACTTAGTCCTTCAGTGCTATCAGCACTTTGACTTTTCATTTGATAACACCTATCAAAGGACCAGTCAGTCGCAGCTTCAGTGGGTAACAACAGTTTTTCTCTGGATGGCCTAATAATCGAGATATTTCATAGACTATTTCGCGACTTATGGTTCAGGAAATCGCTATACACTCAACGACTTATTTCGATTATTAGGCCAAGCAGAGGAAAACTGTTGATACTCACTGATACCTTTCTCTCTCAAATCTGACCAAGTGATTCCCCAAATTGATTATATGCCGACTGAAAAGGCTATCATGAGGACCTGACATTAGAAAAAAAACCAATGGAATTGAATTTGCGAAAGGTTCTGGCAATATTGGAACATTTTATTTTTTAAAATACTATTTTTAAAAAAGCTGACATAATTTAAAAGAGTGGAATCGGTGAAGAAAATATATACAAAAGAACCTTGCCGATCTCGGCTCTTCGCAAGTCAACCATGCGACCAACTCAAATAGAGCTGCTTCAAAAATCTAAATATAATACAGTGAAGCCTCGTTAATCCGGACCCCGATTATCCGGATGTTTCGCAATCCGAACGAAATTGTACGGGAAAGGAATTATTTGACCAGTTTGTTGCAGACGACTTTTGAAAACATTGTGGGTAAAGGAGAAATTGCTCGTGACGAGCAATTTCTCCTTTTCCCACAATGTTTTCTGCCATATCAGAAGATTATTTTTGCAAACACTTTCAATTTGGGACGGTCGACAATTTGGCGTTTGCTAAAGGGTTATAAGAATACATGTGCATGCAGACCGTTTATGTCTTAATGTGTTAGTCCTGATGATTCTGTAATCCGGACATTTTGTTGGGAACGGATGTGTTCAGATTAACGAGGCATCACTGTATCAGTCAATATCATATTGATAAACAGAAATATCTAGTATCAAGAGTATAACCGTAAAAAGACTGAAACTTTTAAAAGGATCGGTGCTAATGAAAATGAAAGATGGTTGTAAAAATATTACCCTGACATGGCTGTATATTGCAATCTTGCACTTCCGTGTTGTTGCCTTCACACTCACGTCCGCCATTTTGTGGCGCGGGATTTGTACATGTCCTTGACCTTGTCTGATTTCCTCCATCACACGTCCTTGAACAATTCGACCACGGTGACCAATCGCTAAACCCACCGTCAACTGTTTAATTTGAAATGTTTGGATTCGAAAGATTACACCAATATTGTTCATTAGAATGTACCATAGTTCCCTTTTTTGGCCGGACAAATACATGTCCCGGATAAACACGAGTTGTCCACAAGACTCGACTATTTGATAATGTCGGATTTGGGGTATAGGTCAGTGAAATAGTCTTTGTTTCTAGATTATGAGGATGTACAAAATAATTCCTTACAATAGTTGTTGAGAAGAAAACTTGCATGTAAAAACTTAACAAAGATTTTCAAAGTACAAAAGGCCACATACTTTTCTTAAATTCAAAACAAGAGACATGATACTTCGTCAGGGTCCTGAGACTGTAACCATGAACACATGTGTGAAATATCATCTAATTCCATGCAGTAGTTAAGGAGATACAGACTTGCATGTAAACACTTTACCAAAGGTGTGACGCCGACAGCGACGCCGATGCCCGAGTGAGTAGTATAGCTCTCTTTATTCTTCGAAGAGTCGGACCAATAATGATACATCTGAATGATTTTCGAACACCTTTGAAATTAGTGAAAGGTATAATACGTTCGAAATGTCACAATGTCATTTCATTGCACATGCGCTCTCCTATAGATTGAACGTTTAATTACAATACTTCGACAGCCATATATATCTATTGGTTCGGGAATTGTTCTGTTATTTCTTACACAAATGACTGCGCAATGAAATGTTTCAAAATGTAGTTTCAATAACGGAATATAATCGAAATAAGACTTCCATGTTGAAAAGGCTATGTCAAATAAATAGATAGAGCAGTTAAAAGAATATTACCCGGGCAAGGTTCTGTGTTACACTCATGCACTTCCATTTTGTTGCCATCACACTCTCGTCCGCCATTTTGTGGCGCAGGATTTGTACATGTCCTTGACCTTGTCTGATTTCCTCCATCACACGTGCTTGAACATGGCGACCATGATGACCAATCGCTAAATCCACCGTCAACTGTTCAACAAAGAAGAATTCATTGATAAACAAAATTCCAATGGAGCGGTGTTGAAGTATTTAGTTCGTAAAGTTGCTCACAAAGTTTATAAGTTTTTAATGATTTTCTACAGTTTTGAAAATTCTGAGATCCTGTTGACGTTTGAAATAGGGCAGAACCGTTACATACTCATTTTTGTTTGATAAAAAACAGCATAACATGGCTTCGACAATTGCGTATATGCGAAAGTGCTTGACTGTGTAAATGCAATGAGTTTTCAAATTAAGAGTCAGCAACGTTTATCAAAAATGGAATTATATTCATTAATTTCTTTTTCAAGATTTCAAGAAAAACTTGCCAAAATCAATAGGGATGTTATTAACTTTTACCAAACAATAACCCCATTTGACCACTTTGTTGCAGACGACTCTGGAAAACATTTTGGGAAAAGGAGAAATTGCTCGTAACGAGCAATTTCTCATTTCCCCACAATGTTTTCCACAGAAGATTATTTTCCAATTTCATCACGTTATGAAATGTCATCTGCAAACTCTTTCGATTTGTGGCGGTCGAAATTTTGGCGTTTAATAAAGGGTTAAAAGGAATGTTACCAGGACATGGTGGCAGTGCATTACAGTCTTGAACTTCGGTGTTCAGACCATCACACTCTCGTCCGCCATTTTGTGGTGCGGGATTTGTACAATTCCTTGACCTTGATCGACTTCCTTGATCACACGTGCTTGAACATTCCGTCCATGATGACCACTCGCTAAATCCACCGTCAACTATTCAACAAAGACGATTTTTAATTTCAAATGGAATTCCAGTATGGTATTGCGGTCGTAAACTTGCTTGCAAAATAAAGTTTTTGGGTTTTAAATGATTTTCTACACTTATGCAACTGTTTTTATCTTGTCAACCCTGATAGTACTGGAATCGAATTCATACTCATGCACACAGGTTAGATCCAGGCCAGCCGCCAAGTAAATTGGCAGCTTGCCAGTGATCTTATCTATTTGCTAATCTGTGTATCTAAATTAAGCAGGTATTTAAGGTTCTGGATAGCAGACGACACAAAAATCTATTTTAAGAGAATTACCCGGCATTCTAAGGGTTAACATTCGAAATAATGCGATAGTGTTAAACACTAATTGTTGTTTGGGTATTTGACTAGAAAAAAAAATAATTAGTAATAAAATAGGTTCAACGATTGCATGGAGGAAAAAAAGTTTGACTTTGTGCAACTGTGCTGGCGTAATGAATTGAAGCCTGAACAAGTTTTACCCAAAACGATATAATATCCATTTAATCCAAGAAAGAAAAGCTTGCCAAATCATTAGAGGCATCATGAAAACTAGTATTACCCGGGCATGGGTGTAAATTGCAATCTTGGAATTCCGTGTTGTTGCCTTCACACTCTCGTCCGCCATTTTGTGGCGCGGGATTTGTACACGTCCTTGACCTTGTCTGGTTTCCCCCATCACATGTGCTTGAACAATTCGACCAAGATGACCAATCGCTAAATCCACCGTCAACTGTTTAAGATATTTTCTTTGATATATAAGAACATGAGAAAAATGTGTACAGTTGTGTTGTTGAAATTTGGACGTATGCAAGCCTCTAAAGATTGCTGATGTGCCCAAATATATAACACGAGATTTTGTATATAATTTTTTATAATAGTACAGGTATATTCCATATACCAAGGGAATGAATTTCGTGGCAGTATATTTATTTGCTGAAATCTGCACCATATACTGGGAAAATCGTTGAGCTACTTTCAAACTTTCAAAGAAAAAGATACCATTCTGCCATTTTCTCGGATGATTAATGTAGTTATGGCTATAACACGTGGAATGAAATATCTACGTCTAGATCATCCGGAATACACTGCCATGTGATATTAATCAAACTAAAGAGGGTTTAGCTGCAGACATCAATGTCTTTATTGTAATGTTATATATGAGTGAGTTTTTTATTTAAAACCTTCGCATTTATGAAATTCAGAAAGAGACTACTTTGATAGAATGAATTGATCAAGTTTCGAAAAAAGAATACAAAGAAAGGTTAACAACCAAACACTTATATCTAAGTGAATTCACTTTGAAACTATTATAATGTGATTGAAACGGATTGAAGTTTAACACCAATGTCAACAGTAGTTCAGTTATAAAGGGTATGTTTGTGCCTATGGGACCTAGTAAATTGGCTGTTTAAGACAGGTTGGTTGCTTAACACAAATTGAATTACACTATAAATCTAACAATGGGACTTTCTGTAGTGGCTGTTTAAGACAGGTTGGCTGCTTAACACAAATTGAATTACACTATAAATCCAACAATGGGACTTTCTGTAGTGGCTGTTTAAGGCAGGTTGGCTGCTTAAAAGGGTGGCTGCTTAACGCAACTTAGACTGTACCTCATTATATACAAATATTGTTGCGAAGTCCTTGTTTGCTCCAACTATGTGGCCATACCTGGCTAATGGGTTCAACACCATTTTAATAATTTGTAAGTTATTTAACAACTTTCCTGGATTAACAAGTTCTAGGCTACTGGTATGAAGTGTCTTTTTCAAGAACATTTCCAGGAAACCAGCGGTAACAGTAGGGTTCTAGCCCACGACCCCCACACCTCCCCTCAACAAGCTTCAAGACCGCTATCATGTCAACTAATCGTCAATTATATTACGGCTTCCCTGGATTAACATAACATAACATAACATACATTTTATTGTAAATAAAGGCATACGGCCCAGAATACACACAATGATTAGCATAGCAATCATGTTAAAATAAATTGATTAAACATACAATATTAATTAACAAACTAATACAAGTGCCTTGATTTAGCAGATACTTTTTGCATATTCAATTCGCCGTAAAGAACTAGTAGATGTACATGAATATAAATCGACGGCTCGGTGGAAGACCGGACAAAGTCATATTTTGCAAAATATGACTCGGTCTAGTCATGCACAAACCCATCGAAGTTCAAAGAAATGGATATTAATTGTTCTTCCATTATACACTCCAGCAAAACAAGAGATAACAATTGGGTTCTAAGCCGACATTTCCAAGTTCCAAGACTGCAATAAAAATGAAATAAGGATAAAAAAATATGCAAAAACTCGCACATGCAAGTTCGTTTTTGGCAAGTCTAAAACCTGAGACCACCAAGTTCCAAGACTGCCACCTTGACCACCGGGACACACAGGACTCTTTGGCCAATGGAGAGAGTAAAGAAGATGCTAGTACCTGCACACTTATGTCCGTCTTTGGCAAGCCTAGACCCTTCTCGACAACTGCATGTGTACGACCCCACGGTGTTTGTACAATTCTGTTCACAACCCGTACCTCTGGCGCATTCATCAACGTCTGTAAAAGGATTAGTTGGGTGGACATTCAAGGCAACTTCCTTTGTCTGATGGTTTAAGTACTTTTCAAAGTTATTGTTCCTTTTATACCACGTCGATACTTTACATTTATATGAGAGTAATGGTTCAAATGCCCTCTTCACTGAATACTTACTTATATCATAATCATTGGACAAAAAACGTGTTGTTGTTAAATTTCTTCAAACAAAACTCTTTACTGAATAAAACATTGTTTTGTATTGTATTGTATTGTTCAAAGTTACCGCCGTATTTTTTTTGTCACCTGCATCTGCCTTTTTAGTTGGAATGCTTTCAACACCAGGGGTGGCAAAATGAATTGTCTTCATTGCTCAGCTTGTCCAAAAACGTCACAGGACAAGTGATATTTTCTATGCTGTAAATCATTTTTTAAACCAATATACGGACAAATGCAGAAAAGTATTTTTGATTTACAGACAAGTCAGCCAACATCCGATTTTGCAACCATGACCACTATCACAAATGACATTAAGGGTAGTCGTGCCTTCCATATTCTGTTTAGTTTAAACATATTTTATAACCGTATAATTTAACATACAATAAACGGTACACAACATTGGTTAGTAGTACTATCAACAACTTTGGCAAAAGGGTCTGGCCACAGGTTCTAACAACTTAAAAGCGGTCATTCCCATATTTTGTGTTTGGTGTTACTCAGTGTGTAATTAAATGCAGATCGTCACGAATGCAAGACTTACACCCTACATCTAAGCAAAAAGTTTTGTAAATGAATTATTCATACAAATATCTAGATTCTATGTTTGAATTGAATAAACAATATTTCAATGATTCAGTGCAATTTCAAAGTAAATCATTCATTCTTAGGCCCTAAATGTTACTTCGACTTGTTATTTTAAATATTTTCATATATGATAAAAAACATCTTCTGAACTCAAATCCTCCCCCTGATGATCTATGAAGCAAACACCGAATTATCACTGAATAATACTAATACGAGCTTGGCAGCATTTATCCCTGTACTTTATAGCCGGGATGAAAAGGTTCCGATGGTTTCCGAGATGTCACGGACTTACCCGAACAAGTTCGTCGATCTCCGTTAAGTTTGTAACCGGGACGACAGTCACAGCGGAAGGTACCGGGTTGGTTGATGCACTTCTGCTCACACTGTCCGTTGTTTCCGGTACATTCATCTACGTCTGTAAGATAACGAACGAATGTAACCATAAATTGCAAACACTGGCGTAGCTTGTATGGAGAAGAGATGAGGGCACTTTTGCATTCAAAAGCCGCACATGGTTGCTTTCTAAAGTGTACGTTTGGGCACTCAAATTAAATTGACCACATCGATAAAAGAGTATTTAATGACTTGTATCTTTATTAAGGTAGAATACCCATACTCCGCCATTTTGAAATTCATTATCATCATTGCAACACTTCGGTCGTTCTCGATCAACCTCAGTCGGTGCAAGAGCTATTCGCTTTACACCGAATAGTTCCGGCCCTGACCGAGGTATACCGAGAACGACCGAAACGATCCAACGAAAGAATAAGTTTCAAAATGGATGGTTATGGGTATTCTAGCTTAAACAGCATACATTGCGTTAGAAAAATAACATTATATACACCTAGTGTACAGTATAAACTAAATCTCTATAGGAACAAAAAAGTTGGATGAAACTCTAGATGAGTCGGGTTTGTTCGGAAAAGAGCTAAAATTCAGCCGAATAATTAACGTGATGACAGGGGTAAATACAACACAGGGGAGGTAACTACTGTCATAAGTTTGAAGAAAAAGACTAGGTTTAAAATTATTTAATTTACATCGACTGTGAAACAAGTTCTTACATCTTAGATCAATCACTCTCGATTTTGCTTCCTAGATTCACAACCAGTACTCGCGCCGAATGTGAATTAATGAAAGGTCGCAAGGCAGATCCCGCTGCTCACGGGATTAGAACCCAAAACCCTCGTGTCCGGAAGCCAACGCTCTATCCCTGAACCACTGTCGTTAACAAAGACTCACCGAGGCAAAATTTGCGATTATTAGCAAGAATGAATCCGGGTCTACAGGAACATTTGTATGATCCTGGGGTATTGGTGCAGACATGACTACAGCCCGATATTGGTGATGTGCACTCGTTAATGTCTGAAATAATAAACGAGAAAAGTTTAAAGGTGTTTGATCACACTTGTGAGGAGATTTGGAAGTTGTGATGTGCACTCGTTAATGTCTGAAATAATAAACGAGAAAAGTTTAAAGATGTTTGTTCACACTTGTGAGGAGATTTGGAAGTTGTGATGTGCACTCGTTAATATCTGAAATAACAACGAGAAAAGTTTAAAGGTGTTTGTTCACACTTGTGAGGAGATATGGAAGTTGTGATGTGCACTCGTTAATGTCTGAAATAACAACGAGAAAAGTTTAAAGGTGTTTGTTCACACTTGTGAGGAGATTTGGAAGTTGTGATGTGCACTCGTTAATGTCTGAAATAACAACGAGAAAAGTTTAAAGGTGTTTGTTCACACTTGTGAGGAGATTTGGAAGTTGTGATGTTCACTCGTTAATGTCTGAAATAATAAACGAGAAAAGTTTAAAGGTGTTTGTTCACACTTGTGAGGAGATTTGGAAGTTGTGATGTGCACTCGTTAATGTCTGAAATAATAAACGAGGAAAGTTTAAAGATGTTTGTTCACACTTGTGAGGAGATTTGGAAGTTGTGATGTGCACTCGTTAATGTCTGAAATAATAAACGAGAAAAGTTTAAAGATGTTTGTTCACACTTGTGAGGAGATTTGGAAGTTGTGATGTGCACTCGTTAATGTCTGAAATAACAACGAGAAAAGTTTAAAGGTGTTTGTTCACACTTGTGAGGAGATTTGGAAGTTGTGATGTGCACTCGTTAATGTCTGAAATAACAACGAGAAAAGTTTAAAGGTGTTTGTTCACACTTGTGAGGAGATTTGGAAGTTGTGATGTGCACTCGTTAATGTCTGAAATAATAAACGAGAAAAGTTTAAAGATGTTTGTTCACACTTGTGAGGAGATTTGGAAGTTGTGATGTGCACTCGTTAATGTCTGAAATAATAAACGAGAAAAGTTTAAAGGTGTTTGTTCACACTTGTGAGGAGATTTGGAAGTTGTGATGTGCACTCGTTAATGTCTGAAATAATAAACGAGAAAAGTTTAAAGGTGTTTGTTCACACTTGTGAGGAGATTTGGAAGTTGTGATGTGCACTCGTTAATGTCTGAAATAAAACAGTAATTTAAAGGTGCTTGTTCACAATAGAGAGCAAAAAATGGTTGAATACCCCTTACATTTACATTCTTTATATTATTACAACTGGTGAAATTCTAAACATATTGAAAAAGTAGTCTATTTGCAAGATGCTGGTCAGTTGAATAGTGAAGGGTTTGATTCGAAAGACATTTGAAATAAGAACGAACACACCTGATCCCGATAATTTTGAGGTAATAGGTCAAAAATATCTGGTTGACGCCGATTTTCCTTGGAAATTTGCTAAAACATTTTACAGAAACTTTCCCGTTTGGCGTTTTATATTTCCTTCTCAATATTAATGAATACATATTAAGTATCAAATTCAAATTAATTTATTGTACTTAGGGCTACCGGCCCATATACATTAATGTTTAAACAAACACAATACATTTAATGACATATTCGATATGACGCATTTTACTGTGTTGTATCGATCTCAACTGGTCTCATGTTTCAAAGTGCAATTTGAAAAACACGAATTGCGAAAATTTGCCGTTTTTACCTTCAGCGAGTGTTCTTTGTTTTGAACTGCTATTATAGTGCCGCACTGCTATCAAAGTATCGGGATGCCGGTTTGACGAACGCTAACTTATAAGCATGATACAATATGATTAGAAAACCTGTTTTAAAATCTTACAGACACGTATGTTTTTACTTTATAGCTAGTTTATCTGTAAATAAATGATATGAAATAAGGTTTTTATTGTTAACCAGGCTCGTCATCTTACCAGATCGTTTTATTGTATAATCACTACTCTTATACTTTTTATATCGAGTTTTTTATATCGAGTTTTTTATATAGATTTTTTTATATAAGTGTTTTTTTCTTCTTTTAGTATGTCATCTTTGCTGTTCATTTAGAATCATTTCCTTTTTTTTTTTATCTCATTATTACTTGTAGATATAACTTTATAATGTAATGATAATGCTTTTTTATGTTTTTGTATCTTTAGTTTAATAAACTTCATTTTATAATTTGATGATCTCCTGTTCTAAATGGGTCGATTTCTGTAATCTTTAATCAAGATGTTTTTGTCTTGAATCTTATCGCATTTAGACTCGTCTCTTACAACTCCATAACGGAGTGGCATTGTATCCTATATAAAATGATATTCTTACGAACAATGTCCGCAACGAAGCATAGCTAGAGAAATATCAACTTTGGATTTTATGTCTCCTGAGAGGATTCGATCCCGGTTCTCCCGGGTGACAGTCCAAGACATAACCACTGAGCTTAAGAGTCGGCTCTTAACGCAGAGGTTACATCTTGTCCTGATTGATTGTTGCTATGCTCTAGAGAGTGAGGCGGCTACGTAACAATATCTTATGTTGTAAATGTATTTTTATGACTGTACAATGATGAGATGTAAAAAATGATGACTACCGTACTCACCATTACATTTGGGTTTGGCGTATCCCGTCTTGCACTGACAGGTGTTCGGGCTCGTACACCTACCACCATTCGGACAGGTTGTGGGTCCGAAACACAAAGCTGGAATGGATCAAATTTATACTTACTTAACCCTTTACTATACGCCAAATCCTCGACTGTGTGGTCGAGCTATACAAAATAAAGGTAACGTCCTTTTTTTTCTATCATATTTGTTATTTTAACCCTTTACCAAACTCCAAATTTTCGACTGTCCCAAATTGAAAGAGTTTGCTGACGACGTTTCAAAATGTGATGACATTGAAAAATAATCTTCTGGTAGGGCACAAAACATTGAGGGAAAAGGAGAAATTGCTCATTAAGAGTTATTTCTCCTTTTCCCACAATGTTTTCACGATTCGTCTGAAACAAACGGGTCAAATGTCTTCATTGTTTGGTAATGGGTTAAAGGGACTACAGTAGGATATCTATACCACGGACTTCTCATTGTCGAACTCCTCTTTAAGTCGAAGTTAATACAAAACAATAATTTTATTTGAAATATCGTATTATTTCGCCATTTCGTATGAATAACCGATAAAAATGATTTTAAAAGATGTCCAACACTTTTATAACCATTGAACTACTTAAAGGAAAGTGTTAAATGCCGGGGACGATTTACCCAAAATTGTGTAACCCTACACTTTTATCCGAGGTGTATTTTTCAGCTCACGGAAATACCCGAGTAGTTCCGATTGTACTCACGTATGTTACACTGGTCCCCGGTAAATCCTTCACAGCACACCTGCCGGGTACACGTTTTGGTACAAGTTCTGCTCCTTTGTCTGCAATAAACAAGATACAGTCTCATCATCATTGTAAACAGATATACCATTGCCATGGCCCAACATGACCCTTTATGATCTGGGGCGGTACCTTTCGGATGTAAACATTGTCGCTTCAGGTAAGACTTGTGTCCATTCCTTCGTTGATATTAGGTGTATTTCAATGAAACTAAGACGAAATCCCCCAGAAAACAAATCTGCACCATCGACGAACAAGTATGTGCTAACAAAATCGTTTAAAGTTAAAAATCGAGATATTTAAGATCGGGGTTTTCCGAGAGACGAAAATCTTGAAATACGGGGCGGTGGTATTGAAATGAAATGTCGGGGTCCCAAATTCACGATTTTTGATGACTTTTCATCACAGACTTAATTGTAACTTGCCGTAACTCAGTATATCCAGATATTGAGTTACAACACACTTCATATACTTGTAGAAATTCGTCATCGAATATGAATTCTATTTATTCGCTCAATGTACAGTGTCATGAAGAACTATGCAAAAAAAACCGAACCATACCACGGGTAAAGGGCAAATAATGGGCTCCCCTGCAACCCTAAAACACTATTCTCTTTTATGAAAAAACATTTAAAACATGTAAACATCATCCATACATATCAAAAATCCAAAAATAACCAACTTTCTGAAATGACCATATATTATGACTATATTAGTCATAAAAAAATAAACGAGAATAGTGTTGGAGGGACCATTATTCGCCCTTTACCTGTGAACCATAACAGGGCTTTAATTAAATGCTAAGAAATGGTAAATTTAACGTAAAACGTGAAATTAAGTTGTTTTCTAATGCTCTCCATTGCGTAATGATAGCTATTTTATGTATCAATGAGGATTTTAACTGTATGGCATGGCAGACTTAACCGTAATGGTGCTGGATCCGACTTCATGCTTATGCAAACAGATAAGATCCATGTTATAAAGCAAAACCACTAATGGGTCAAAGAGTTTGCTGGCTAATTTTGCGTTTTACGTGTAAATTCATTTTAAAAAACTGTTAGTTATTGCTTCTTTATATGATTAACCCATTACCAAACAATAACGATATTTTACCACTTTGTAGCAGACAACTCTGGAAAACATTGTGGGAAGAGAAGAAATTGCTCTGTCCTATCAGAAGATTACTTTTCAATTTCATCACATTTTGAAATTTCGTCTGCAATATCTTTCAATTTGGGGCAGTCGAAAATTCGCGTTTGGTAAAAGTTTAAATAAGCATAAAATTTGATCCATTCCAGCGCTGTGCTTCGTATTCACAGCCTGTCCGAATGGTGGCAGGTGCACGAGTAAAGGGTTAAAATAACAAATTCGATTAAACGAAGGGCGTTACCTATATTGTGTACAACTATACCAGCCAGCCCAACCGCAAGACACAGTGTATCTCTCTCCGTAGTAACAGGTCCCCTGGCATTTATACTTCAACGGACAGAATCCAGCAGATCCGAGGCTATAAATAGAAAATATGGACCAATGAAATGGCGTAAAAGATCAGGAGGGATTTATTATAGAAATTCGAAGACTGTAGTAACAAGTCCCCTGGCAATCATAGTTCAACGGACAGAATCAAGCAAATCCGAGGCTATCAATAGAAAATATAGACAAATGAAATGGCGTAAAAGATCGTGAGGAATTCATTATAGAACTTCTAAGGCTAACATAAAATATCGTGTTTTTTCTTCTAGAATGAAGAGAACACTGTAATTGCTTGAAAGTCTAGCGTTTAACACTCAGCAGAGAAAACGCATTCGACGGACGCACAAGTCCAGAAATGTCGGTCTTCGACTGCGATTTCTCTGCCGAGTGTTAGACGCAACGCTGTTATAAAGCATTTATTATATACTTTTTTGTGGATTACCCTGTAATATCAGTGGATTATCACAGGATATTTTCACGGTTTCAAAGTGTGGGAATATCAGGAACTACTTTTTCCCCATGGGACACCCCAATTTTTCACGAGCAATGACGTCACAAGTCATAATGAATAACAATATCAGGTCAAAATACGACGTTTTGAAATGCCATTGAAATCGCTTTGATAGAAATTTGTGGAAATTTCCTCAAACAAGGTATTCTGAATCCAAACTTTTTTTTCATGTATTATTTTGTCACTCATTCTATGAAATTGTATCGATATTTTGGGCCGGAGTCCTTCAATTGAAAATAAAGATATTGTATTGTATAATATCATAATTAGTCTAAACTTATTTATTTTACATCGATTGTTAAACAAGTTCTTACATATTGTTATAGCTAACAATGTTGTCATTCTAACATGTTCTTCTTACAAGATTACAAAAATAAATAGCCTGTACCCCTTACCTTATGTATAAGCCAATGTACGTAAGCCATGTCAGCAGATATGAAGTTGATCCCATGTTGTAGGTTTCTAAGTGCCAGGGATACAAACCTTAGCTCTTTAACTCTTGTATCGTCGTTTGGCGGAATGATAGAATTCCCGCAACCCGATGTCCTTTTTGTTTTTATAAAACAACCATGCACGGGAATTCCGTGTACCTTATGATAACAAATCAAGTTGACCGAGTCAGATTCAATGCTATGGCCAAATTGAAACAACGATGTGTTTTCATTAGATTGATCGACCATAATTAACTTGCGTGCACCGCTTATGCTAGTTCGCTTTTATCATGCCAAAACGGTGAACAGGATTTATGCTTAAAAAGACCAAAACATTTTTTTATGATGTTTTACATCGTGTCAACAATTTTCAGTCCTGTTACGGCTGTATTGGATTACTCAGTGATATGCAAGAGCTCTGAAGGATCACTCCCACGAAACCAGAGGCAGCGGTGGGGCTTGAACCCGGGACTTGAGACCTTCACCTTAACAACTGGGTCACGCGGACCCAGATGTCTTTCGTTTGCTACTTTATGCAAATTTGAGCGTCGTAGCAATTGACCATAGGATTCAATTTTAAGAGCATACGAACAAATTTCAGCCGAACACACTTTTTTTTTTGGAATTCAATCCAATTTGTGTAAAGCACCCATCCTTTGAAGCAGCCAACCTTTCTTAAACAACCTCTACAGAATGTCCCATTGCTAGATTTATAATGTACATCAATTTGGGGAGCGACGTGAGAAAACCCACCTTATGGTCAAAATTTTCGATTTTCGTTTTTTCAGGTATTATTTTAGTTCGATTTTTCTTTGTTAAAATGATATAAGTCTCATGTAAATGCGTCAAAAAATGCGGTTCCTATAAGCGTTCAAAGACGTCTGGTAAGTAGAGAAATATCACGCGAGTGACGCAACGTCAGCGTTTTGGCGAACGGCGTAATCTAAATCGACGTTTGAATTTAGGAGTTACCATATCTGAGCTCTTCATTAAATGAAAACACCTTTCTAGTTCATCCTAGTGCCAGAGCTTAGGAAACAAAATGTTCATGTTTAGATTTAATTCAAATTTATAAACAATCCAATTCAATTGGTTGACAATAACATCAAAGGAAATCAAACACTATATATCTAGCGGTCAACAAATGCACTATTTTCACTTTTGGCCTGGACTTACTGTTGCATTGCATCGATTCCTTGAAATAAGCAGGTACCTACTTGAGAAAGGTAGTCTTGTTTTATTTTTCACTAATGGCCAGAGATCAGGAAAATGCCGGCTGTGGACCGATTTCGTTTGTGTCGGACCGATTGCAACTGGCGATTTAATGAAAAAATCTGTCCGGAAACCACGGACAGATATGGAATTCTACACACTTAACAGTACACGTTTCTCTGTTATCCAAAACTTAATCCGTTAATTGTAATTCGCGTGTAAAACAATGTCTTAGGGTTTGATTATGGAAACTTATCAGCACGCTTGATTGAGAAGTACAAATTACATGTTAGTTTCACGAGAACCGATTATTTTAACAACCTTTGGTCCATTTTTAATGGCACATGGTAGTTTGCAAGAAATCAAGGAATATTTATTTGTAAAGCATGGTGTTCTATGAAAAGTTTGCTTCCCTCGCCGATTGAAACGTGTTCTTTTAACAATAAACAATTTTCATCATAAATGTAAGGGTTGAAGATTCGGGTCGTTTTTTGAAAATGCTAAACAACAAACAGATCATCCTGTTTATGTTTGAAATTGGTCGGCTTTTTCTACATTAGTTCTTGTATGTTAACAATTCAGAAACAAAATAAAAAACATTTAAAATGTATTTTATGTGATGTCAAATTCAATGTTCATATGGTATTGTCATCTTAGCACAATGCATGGTTTAGAGAAGGAAGGACACAGAAAATACGTCTTTTTTTACCGCGGGGGTAGCGAAGAAGTATTAGAGGGAAGGCCTTATCTGGGATCGATTGGAATTTGGAGATTTCCTGATTCCTTTCTTATGACCGATGAGTCTTTTCAAAGTACATCCTTCAAAACCTTTTAAGATAAGTGTGCCAACAATCTGTGCGCCACATATGCCAGCTGAGCCTTTGTTTCGGAGTCGTTGTGGTGACACTTAAAAGTTATGTGAGCTAACACAAAGTCAACTAAACACCTAGTATGACCAGTTCTATTGAAGCCAATTTCTTTCATTAGTATACACATAGAACACAGAGCTGCATGTGCCGATCATTTCAATTGATATTTGATGCGTGTGCATATTTGTTTCATTTCGGAGTATACATGTGTTATATTGCAGTAATTGTACTACAGTCAATAAGACAGTTTTTCCACATTGGAAAAGAAAATATGGTTCCAGTCAAAATGAGTTGTAAATCCGAGACCTACATGAAAAATGCATGTGGTATAGTATCTTTCTGTGCTGCCCTGTCACCACCCTCCAAAAAAGGGAGCCAACGACGAACTAATTGTTTTGCCCCAAAATAAATACAGTGTAAGCTGTTTATTAAAGAAAAATAATAGCCTATATTATACAACTTGAAATGCATAATCGAGTTGATAAAGATGTCAATAGTGATGGAGTTTGTGTTTGTTCACGAGTCAATTTTATCGGGTCAGCAATGCGAATCACAGACCGATAACCGGATGTCATATAACAACAGTGTGATGTTGGGCACTAACCATATAACATGCAGTCGCGTGACGAATCATGAGGTCATAAATACGTTATGATATTTGAGGCCATTCTCTACCTGTTACCTGTCGCTAGATATTGATTTTCCCGCTTTGTTTCCTTTTTTCGTGTTTTATTTTCATTGTTTGTCTTTTGATTTGATTCCATATCACTAACAGGCTAAACAGAATACATGTAGTTGATTTGTGTCTTTGAGTAGGAATGGTTATCGGGATAGGCTTCGGATAATTATCCGATTGGCCTTCGGCTCACCGGATAGTATTCATCCGCCTTGACCGATAATATTTCCGATTCACGAGACAAACCATCTATTGTCTATATATCACTATAATACAGTACTTCAGTCATGTTGCCGTATTCAGTAAAACTAGCCATGTTTCTTGTATGGCATAACCAGTGGAGTACAATATTCATCCAAAGCAACATGCAACTGTTTAGGTGTGACAGACAAATAAAGAATGGCGAAATGATTTATAAGAGAAGTGTGAGTCAAAAAAAGAAGATTTACATAAAAAGCGGAACGGATTTTGTCTGTACTTAGATATGTGAATTACCACGACAGTTATCTGCATGCATTAAGCATACATCGTGATCTCATTCATAATGCTCCAGTCAAACATGGAGATGACGGAGTCTGGTCCGTGTTTCTTGTGGCCATCTTGAAGCTTCTTCATATTATTAATGGATATGTCGTGGAACAGTGGTAACGTTTTACCACAAACAACTATTCCATTTACACGGACAGTTGATTCATCTCTCTGCCCTTTGTCCCGCTTTTGTAAAGCTCCGTGACCAGGATCTGTAAGAGTATCATGACTGTCAACTCTTTTTCATGATTTTACAAGACTAGAGAATGAGCGACAGAATATCATTTGTTTGACACTTTAGTTAACATCCCTGACCACACTCTTGGATGCAAACATCCCCAGAATAGGGGTCCTGGTCTGTATTAAAGTCACAATGAGTAAATGATCCATCCTATCTGATGGACGCAACATATGACCTAGCCCAGTCATCAATGTTCTAAATTAACTACTGTTATCAACTACTGGGTGTCCACTGTCGTTTTCCTTGAAATTATCCTCCAGCAAGTCCTGACATATGGTTGGTGTGCTTTCAAAGCGGTTTAATAAGAATGGTTGTAATTCTAAAAATCCAAGGACATTACTGTTAAACCTAGGGGTAACTTTGATTTTAATACAGCTATATAGAGAACATTTATACAAATCAATCATATGATAACTGGTTAAGGAGAGAGTTGTATGTAAACCTAATTGTTAGGCATAACGACGCGGTAGGTTTTGCTTAAATCACGGTTTTTAAAATTGAATCCTCGGATAATTGACGGATCTTCTGCAGGCAATTTGTGATACTTTACATGTAGTCACGCAGTCAATAGAAAATGAGTTCTGATTAAACTTGATTCAACTAGGAATACAAGAATGAGAAAAGATTTGTCGGTAACATTATTGATATGTTTACTTTCCTGATCGCGGTTAAGATTTCACTGAAAATGAGTATTATAATGAATGTTATTTATGTTATTTATAGTAAATGAATGAAGACTGATTTTAACTCTTATCCACAATTCCTTATTAGACTGGAATATTTTACCGAGGGTTTAAAGATGAAAGGTTCAAACGATAGTTCGCGTTTGAAAACAGCGGGGGAAACTTAAACAACGCCGTAATAAATGACGTCACTTTGACAGCGTTTTATCGATTATTGCGCGTTAAACCATAAGGTGGGTTTTCTCACGTCGCACGTCATTTGTGTGTAGCAGCCAACCTGTCTTAAACAGCCAATTTTCTCAGATCTTTATGGTGGTCTCTTAACCCTTTCCAAAACAAAGACGACATTTGACTACTTTGTTGCAGACGACTTTAGAAAACATTGTGGGAAAAGGAGAAATTGCTCGTAACGAGCAATTTTTCCTTTTCCCACAAGATTTTCTGCTCTATCTAAAGAATATTTTTCAATTTCATCACATTTTGATATGTCGTCTGCAAACTCTTTCAATTTGGGACAGTCAACAATTGGGAAAGGTTTAATACAAGTTCGACTGTATCTTTGGTTTTTGTTACTCTTGCAGACTAATACTTGACTATCACCTAACTTAGTCAGAAGCAAGTTCATACAAACTGTATGTTTGGTTTACAGGCAGTTGAATCAAGTGACCAATTTTCACGATCTTATGACCGAACGAGATGGCCGCGACATAGGTATTCTTTGCTTATCTACCTTTTCACCTACCTTTGCCAATGAAAGCCACGCGGCAGAGAAATCGCAGTCAACGCATGTTCGCATGTTCAAAACAGTACGTCTTCGACTGCGATTTCTCTGCCGAGTTTAATACGTAACGCCGCTATAAAAAAAGGGTTATAATATACCACAAGAACCGGAAAGTTGATGGTCAACTCATGTGGGGTACACAGTGCGGCTATCATTTGCATAGGTAGGTAAAAAAAGCAAAAGCACCTGTTCCGTCATACTCGCGGCCATCTTCTGCGTGCATTATATCGTAAACATTGATCACGTGATTCCCCCGCCTGTTCAATAAATGGTTATCATGAAAGAATAATTTTATTATGGGGGCACAGGAATTGGTTAGAATAAAATAGAGAAAAAGGTGTATCGGGTTGGTGAGCCCGTATGCAAACGTTACCTTGGTGACTTGTTACAATTGAGAGTGAATGTATTACAATACCAGCCTAATGCCCCTGTCACTTTTGACCGGATTGGTGTACCGGACATCAACGGATATAAATTTTTGGATATTCGGTGATGTTCGTCAATATCCGTTTTATGTCCGTTTTATGTTCGGTTCATATTTCAAATTGTAATGGAATTGAAAAATAATCTTCTGATAGGACAGAAAACATTGTGGGAAAAGGAGAAATTGCTCTTCTTTTCCCATCGTGCTTTCTAGAGTCGTCTGCAACAAACTGGTCATATGTTGCTATTGTTTGGTACTGAGTTAAAAGGACTATCTCACCAATTGAGATTTGACTATTGTTTTAAGTTAATGTCTCCTACAAATGAATTGACAGCATAGGACTATAGAGTTACATGAAACCATATTGATTCACTTTTCAAGTCCTTTTATAACCGTTTGCTAGATATAGAGCCCAATTACTAAGCAGTTTTAATTAACTGTTTAAACGTTATATTTCATAAACAGTGATGAACTATGTCCATTCTCCGAAACCATCCAAATGGCCGAGAGACCATCGGTCGGGGTCGAAACTATTCGCTTTAAACCGAATATCTCCGACCCGGACCGATGTATTCCGAGAACGACCGAGGTGATCAACGATAGAATGAGATACAAAATGGTGGATTATGAGTATTCTACCTTAAATAAAATATACGCAAACTTAGAAATTGGGCTCTCAATGAAGCCATTGAACGCGGGCTCCATATCCAATAAGTTATAGTACAGTATTTGAAATCGCAAAGCCTTTTCTAAATGGGTTCGAGATAGGTAGTCTCCCGGTTGACTTAAGAAATGCCAATGGTTCTACCTGGCTTGTCCAGCCCTTATGGGCAATTAAGGTTGAGGTCGTCCTCCATTACTACGAGCCTGGCATATCAACATGACCAAAAATATGTTCAGGCGATGCGAAATATTAAACAAAATAGGAATAAACAATAGGAGGAAAACATACAGTGCAATTCTAATCATATGGGGTTTTACATCGCGTCACCATTGTTTCAGAAATGTCGCTAAAAGGTAAAGCTACGGTAGAGTTAAGATCTGTATTGAACATATTATTGACTAACTCGAATGATCCAAGCTGTAGAATGAAATATCTACGTTTGGATCATTCAGACTAACCATTGACATGTAAAAACAAGTTCATGTTAAAAGTATTAGATTATCAAAGTTAAACATGAAATAAGTTTCAAAGTACTAGTACAAAACGAAACATTTGACACATTCTGAAGTGCGGTTAAGTTTCAGTTAAATTCCATTATTTTCTTTTATATCTGTCTGAAAAAAGAAACGCGCAGTATACGTAAAAATATGCTTTCTAAAAGTCAAAACCTAATCTGTAAAGAAGGGACTACTTTATCACAACGGTAAAAAGGCACAACGACCCGGATGAAAGCACATCGTGACGTGACCACCTGCAATCAATCGGAGCTATTCGGGTATTTCCGTGAACTGAGAAATACACATCGGATAAAAGTGTAAGGTTACAATACTTCGGGTAAATCGTCCCCGGCACATAACACAATTACTCTAAGCGTCCACGTTAAGTAGTTCAATGTATATTGAAGTGTTTGACATCCTTTTAAATTGTTTTGTATCGGTAACTCATACGAATTGGGAAACTGATAAGCTGTGTTTTATTTAACTGTTGCATTAATCAAACTAAGCGAGTTTTTAGATTTCACATTTAAGATCAATTATTGAAAACAAAAGTAAAATGACGTCAGTCTCGCGGGAAACAATATTGCGGCATCCATGTTATGTCTGAGGCGTTTTCATTGGATAAACCCGATGTGTTTAGATTGGCCCCGGATGAAAGGAGAACACGTCACGTGACCATCTTCAATGTCACACAGGCGATTACACCGGGTTACTGCGGGCGTTCCGAATCGTTCGCCAATCCGTTTTACACGTCTGTATATCTTTAAGAACGGTGGCTATTGATGCTGGCAAACATCGTGAAAATTTGATCTGGAAGAAAATTTACGGATCTTTCAACACATATTGGATATAAAGCTTCTGGAAAGCTAGTACGATAGAACATCCATTTTACATCGGTTGTGACAAAAGCTTGATGCTTTTTAAACTCACTCTCGATGACTGCGCCCTTGATACGAAATCAGTATCCTCGTCGATTTGAGGGCAAGTCTCAGCCATTTTCACCTCACGTCATGGGGATCAAACCCGGAGCCATTGGCACAATAGGCCGATGCATTAGCTTTGCACCACTGTCGCTCCTATGCCACTTATTGATAATGAATATTTGTCTGTAAGTGTGTTTGGTTTTGTACATTATGCCGGCTTCCGTTGGTTTGTTGCGTGTATGGGGTTTTTGATATTGTCAACACTTTTTCAGTCAGATGATATTATCATCATAACCGAAGGACAAAGCCCCTAGGTCAGCCATGAGCTTACCAGCCATGAACATCCTACTGGTTATGAGTTATCTTTATATGATGTTTTACACGGTGTTAACAACATTTCATTTATTTTACGACTTTTTTAGATTTCACCAGTATTAGACAAAACTCTGTATTGTCTTGCCTAATGAGACTTTCGAGAAAATTCCCTCCGCCTCTGGTGAGGTTAAAACCCGGGACCCCGTGTCACTAGTCCGACACCTTAACCACCGGGCCTCGCAGAACCCTTAATCTACTGGTGATCGTTTTACTAAACACTTTACGCTTAAAATTTGCGTAAGTTCAAAACAACATTCCCTCGTATTTCAATGTTGGGTTATGCAATATTGCAAAGTAACACATCATTGGAATCGTCTCTCCGAGACGCTTCCAATGACGTGTCACATTGCAACGTCGTACTTTCATTTTAGAAACTATCCATGCTTATCAGTATTGACTTAGGCAAATAGTTTCCTTAACTTATATCGTAAAACGGTACCCTGGTGATTTGAACACAGGCGGAGAGGGACCATGCAATTTGAAGTTCGCACCACACGACCACAGAAACCCCGACCCATACATACTAATCGCTTGATTGAACCTTCTTGTTTCATTACAAATGGAATTCAATATACTGTTATTTCCAAACGTTCGTCTTTAAAAGAAGTCCCCATTCTTGATAACGTTAAGTCTAAGTTTCTTCCCTAGTTGTCCAATAACTTAGGACTGTTAAGCTTTTCACCGCCAACCGCTTATGAGTCGGATATCGAAAAAACAACTAGACAATGTTGACGTGATGTTAAAACACACAGAAACAAACTTACCTCTCGCACTGTTCCTTTAAAGCTCGTTATACCCGATTGGCTTTCGCATCTAGCAAAACGTAATCCTCCAGCACCTATGTCAATTTTACCTGAAAATCAAAAGTGCGAAAGGTGAAAGGCGTTCAATTAATGATAGAGTTGATGATAAACTCGCAGTGCAAAATAGCCTCATAGTTTTCCAAAACTTCAGATCATGCTTTTCCTTAAGCCATATCTCATTATCGACTTCCGAACTTTCTGTCCTAAAGTAGTGGACCTAATTAGCCTGCAACTAGCTTGCAGAATACATGTAAGTGTTCGGGACTGATCGTAGTAAAACGAAATGGAATAAGGAAATGACCAAATCGAATGTTGTGAGAACATGTGACCAGACCATTTTGCCATTACTTGCATATTTTGTGTTTGTGTTTCACTTTAACAAATTTTAGCAAAAAAATATTTAAAGTGAAGTAAAACGATAGGCAGTAACTGCAATGGTCGAAACTGTTTACACCGTGCTATTCTGACTACATTGGCCATGAATGTGTTACCTTTCGCTCAGATGCATATTAAAATGTTTGTTTATAACGTCAATGGACACTAATCAAGACAACGAATAAGACAACTGTACCTTTAAAATTCCTAAAAACGTTGATAACATTTAGATTTTTCCCGGTTTGCACTGTTGGCGTACACGTATCATTATTTTGGATCTCTGAAATTATTAGATAATAATATATTCACAGACTGCCATGTTTTTGCATTGGTCGTGTTTTAGTCCGACTTAAAGGCTCATGAAAGGAGACTAATGCTTTATCAAACTATATTATTTGGTAAACTATTTGTCTGATTCAAAGAGTGATCTCAAAAAAAAAAAATAATCAGCACAACTTAAACATGAAAGGCCATGAGAAATAACCCAGGTTAGGCAGCTTAATAATTCAGATTGTCTGTTTCTTCACCTCTGACCTGGTCTCGTGATAAACAAAGTTTTGACCGACCAATCAGATTGTTGATAAACATGATTGAAATGGAGACAATTCTTTTTCAAGCACAAATTAACTTATGTTTTTTTTTTTTTTTTTTTTTATATGGGTTTTACATCACATCAACATTATTTCAGTTATGTAGCGATGCCCGACTCTTAATGATGGAGGAAGACCCCATACTCAACTGCCCATAAGGGCTGGTCAAGGCGGGTAGAACCATCGGCATTCCGTAAGTCAGTCGGGAGACTGCCTCTCATGAAAATCCATATCCCTCTCAGGATTTGAACCCACGCGGAGAGGGGTAACTTATGTTTAAGGAGTTTACTAAATAGGGTCATAACCTAATTTCCCAGACTTTCATGACCATAATAAAAGGACTCCATTTATTCCTTCAGTAATTTGTCTGTACTCATTTACTTTCATGTGCCATTGAGTGATAAAATCACATCATCTGAAAATGCACTGTGGCAATGGGGAACTTGTTTTGCTTTATCGCTTTGAGATCAATACTTCTTGCGACTGTAATACGAAACTCCGTCTCTTTGAACGCCTGGTAGCGAATCTAATTGGTCCAAATGATTAACATGCGACCCTTGACCTTCATAAGAACAAAAAGAAAACGGGAAAAATATTATATATTCATTTATTGATTTATGAGGGGTTTACATCGCGTCAACATTATTTCAGCTATCTTGCGATGTCCCGATTTTAAATGATTGCAGAAGACCCAATACTCAACTGCCCATCTTCAAAGGAGAGAAGAATACACAACACTGCCTGCACCACACTGTCATCAACCATTTTCATATGCTACTGGCATGTATCTTCCAAGATATATAGGTGTCAATTTGCCCATCCACCCTTACTGGTACATCCCACCCCAATTTTGGGTACTTGGCTGAAGGACTATAAGGGCTGGTCAAGCCGGGGAGAACCATCGGCATTCCGTAAGTCAGTCGGGAGGCTGCCTCTCATGAAAATCCATAACCCTCTCAGGATTTGAACCTAAGCGGAGTGGAGGAAAAACATTGTTATCTATTTATTGCATTTGTTAAGGACAATACTATCTTTTAGGAGATGTTGTTAACACTGACCTATCAGTATTTATTAATAACGCACGAAATCGTTATTCTATCAAAAGACTAGAAAGAATTGGCAAAGACCATACCTTCAGTGAGCTGTTGTAACGCCAGAACTTTACCATCGTAAATAATTCGGTAAGTGTAAGTCATGTTAAACTGAAATTAGAAAAAAAACACGCCACTATTTGTTAACCCATTACCAAATAATAACGACATTTGACCAGTTTGCTGTATCCGACGCTGGGAACATTACTGGAAAAGGAGAAATTTCTCTTAACGAGCAATTTCCCCTCTTCCCACAATGTTTTCTGCCCTATCAGAAGATTGTTTTTCAATTTCAACACATTTTGAAATGTTGTCTGCAAACTCTTTCAATTTGGGACAGTCGAAAATTTGGGATTTTGTAAAAGGTTAAAGTAAGAATGTCTACAAACCCCACAGACTAGGTAAATAAATACATAATAAAAAAGAAAATTAAAAACTTGACATAAAATATACTCAGACTAACCAGGGATGGATTAACAAGAATGCTACAAAATTGCGGTTTCAAAGCACTCGGCGAATATGGGCTTTCAAAGAGTTCGTCGATGATAACTTTATAGAAAAGGACTAAACAAAACGTAATTCTCAACCGACTTTCTCACAGATTGAGAATAAATATTTTTTCAAAAAACGAAATTTATGATATACAATTTTATGAAGTTGCGTGACCAGTGTTTTTGCAGACAATTAGCGATAAAACAATGGCAGCCGAGAAACGTTGGGAACCAATGAAACCAGGGAAATTCCCCATTTTGAATGTTCAAATTGTTAACATTGGATAAAGGACATTATCTATATGTGTTTTGCGTAATATTTTCTAACCAGGTGATTGCCACTCATTTATGATTGCACTCCTTGCTATTTTAGATGTTACTCGATTGTAAACAATGAAATAAAATTGGTTGGCACCAAATTTGTGAAAATAGCACTTTGAAAAGTATATAATGAATAGTGCAGGCGTTATATGGTCATGATCCTGTGGTTTTTCGCTATTTTCTAACATATTCTATCATAATTTATAACTCACATTACCCGGCTTTGCAGCTTTTCTTGGCGCTAGTATGCTTTTAATCACAGAACATAAACTACGATTTAGTCCCTTGTTAGTCCCTTTAAAGAAACCTACCATAAATGGGGTAGCGATTTCGACCATGTCCTGTATGTCCGAGGAGCGGACTTGTAGTTTAAATACCCAACTATCGTTAGAGAACCGCATCAGGGCCAACTCTAAAGTCGGTAAACCATCAACCATAAAAGCTGTTCCATCTGGAATGAATGTTTAACAAAAACTTAACTCTTTGGGAATCTTTATTATATAAAATTCTCTTTAGAAAATTACAATGCTTAACAAAAACTTAACTCTTTGGGAATCTTTATTATATAAAATTCTCTTTAGAAAATTACAGTGTACGTTATTAAATTCTCTTTAGAAAATTACGAAAATACGTTATAGAATTCTCTTTAAAATGTACGTTACAAAATTCTCGTTAGAAAAATACGAATATATAACATAAAATTCTCTTTAAAAAATACGAATGTACGATATAAAAAATCTCTTTTGACTTTTTTCACAGGAGAAAAAAAATGAAAGGCAAAATAATGTCATTGAAACGATACAGGTTTTGTATCTACAGTTTATATGCAGTAGATCTCAAAAGCTATGGATTGCTTCCAATAAGCATTCTTCAATGCCTATCATGTAACAGTATAGCTGTTGTGTAGTTTAACAGAAATTAATTTCTGGCTTTCAAATTTCCTCACATCTGTGAACAAGGATCTTAATCATCACGAGTAAGAGACGCGACATAGACACATAATTTGCCTGGGGCCCGTTTTACTAAACAGTTTACGCTTAAGATTTGCGTAAGTCTAAAACAATAAGTCCTTTTATTTCAATATTTGGCAAAGCAATATTGCAAAGTAACACATCATTGGAATCGTCTCTCCGAGACACTTCCAATGACGTGTCACATTGCAATATTGTACTTTCATTGCAGATGTTATCCATGTTAATCAATTATGACTTACGCAAACATTTTCCGTAAAGTGTTTAGTAAAACGGGCCCCTGGATCTCTTATTACGATGAAACTTAACAAAATAAACATACATATTCAACAAGACAAATGAATTATTGCGGTTTGGCAAAAGGGTTTGCCAACAAGTTCTTCCAACGCAGATTCGGCAATACCTTTGATTGAATGAAGTCAATGCTAGATGATTAAGTTGACTTCGTCATAACTAGCAAATTAATTATGTTATTTTAGAAAGCAGTCAGTGATTTTGGGAAGACTGGTGCGAAAACACATGTACCATAGGATAAGTAAACCAGCCGCAACAACCTAAATAGAAGTACTATTGAAGATAGCTGTAAAACCGAACCCTTAGAATGCTCTGTAATTTTCTTAAAGTAGATTTTTGTGTCTTCTGCTTTCCAAATCCTTAAATATATGCTTAATTTTGCTCAGGAAGTATACTTAGCGTAGCAAACAGTTTAGATCACGGGCCAGCCTCCAATCAACTTGGCCGCTGGCCTGGATCTAACCTTTTTGCATAAGCATGAAGTCGGTTCCAGCAGTGTAAGGTTAAACTTCACCTATAGCCCAGAAACAACGTGTCAACTAACAAAAACTTCTAGAAGATTGCGAATCGATATGTATTTCATTACAGCCATTAATATTCTTCTTAGAGGTACCACATGCATTGTGGTTTGTGAGTTATCCGAGTTCTTAGAAAGAATTCAAAATACTTTGTTTTAATATCTATAATTGAAGAATCACAGGGAGCATAGATATGTAAATTGGATGCCAAAATCTAACCGAAAAAAACGTCAGTTTAATCAGTTCAATGTATCCCTAATTCAAAAATAAGCCGTCGAATTTCAAAAAGTGGCAAGAGTTAATGCCTTATTTTGTCAATTCGTACATTGTTCATTATTGTAAGTGGTACGGTAAATCATTTTCATTACGGTTTGTGCCATCTAAACTTTGAAACAGACATTTCGTAATATCTATGGCTGATATGGATAATATCTCGTTTAACCCATTACCAAACAATAACGAGCAATGAGCAATTTCTCCTTTTCCCACAATGTTTTATACTCTATCAGAAGATTACTTTCCAATCGCAACAAATTTCGAAATGTCGTCTGCAAACTCTTTTCGATTTGGTACAGTCGACAATTTGGCATTTGGTAAAGGGTTAAATCCAATTAAATAGTTTATTTGCAATAACAACAACAACAACAGCAACAACAAGTGGATCGTAAACTTTAATTATTCGGTACATATGAAAGTGGCCTTACCCAAAGTCTGGCAGCTTGATAGGATAATCTGTTTGTATCCAGGACCTGGCTCCGAAGGTTTTATCGTAACCTGCATTAATAAAAGATAAGAATTAGGATATTTTGTCTTAAAGGTGCTTGTTCACAGATTTGAGAAAACTTGGATGTAAAAGTTATTTTTATTTAAAACTGTATGGCAGCTGTACTGTTTCGTGAGACGAACTGGAGAATGGCAATTGAAAATAAGATAAGTTTGTTTTTAAGTATTTAGAGCCTGTTTTTAATGAATAAATATGTATTCAGATCGAAAAGCGTTGCAATGGGGTTATAATCCATCGCCTACCATCTGTGCATACTTAGATATATTGACTCATTCTGAATCAATTTGCATGCGGTAGCTGTTTTTCATTGAATATTACACCGCAACACAAAACTGTACTGTTTCAAGGACATTTTAGTTTGACTTTTAAATTCCTTCAAGTGTGCACAAGCAACTTCAAGGGAAATCGACGATATTTGGTAGATAATCAACAAACTGAGTGATGCCATAGCATGTCATATAACTGAACGTTTGTTACATCATCATTACATTTTGTGATGTGCTATAACTCGATACATTTTTATTGGAGTTTCAATTTTTGAATAACATAATTTCAAACATTTCAAACAGTGATAATTGACTTTTAAGTTTTACCCCAAGCGGAGAGGCGCCCTGCGATTTAAAACTATGTACCCAAACCACTAGGCTACAGAGACCATGTGAGTTCTGTTAGAATAGGGGACGTACCATATGCCTTTCAAATATATATATCACACATCATGGATCCGTAAGTGTACTGTTATTCTACAACACACAGATTTCAATATTTTCACAGCATTAATTCACGCTTTCATGCTCGCTGTGTGATCTACCAAATATACTAACAAACAGCGTTTTCCTCGTTGAAACTCTACAATAAAACAATAAGCCGTTTTTGTGTATCGAATCCGGAGCGGTCAGCTTCAAATCCCGAACGCTTCCAACACTACCGATGCGGACCAACTTACCTCGATATAGAAGCGTGATAGTTTCTGGAGGGAATAGAAAGGAATATTGATGCCGTCTGACCCACTCCACACTTCCGACATGTTACCATGGCGATTGACCACGTGACTGTCGTCCTTAATCGTCATGACAACGGCCAAAGCGGTTCCAAGATTTTCTATGAACGGCAACTTGACGTGGATTTCGTCTTGACATTCTGTTCACATGATATTGTTAAGCTATCATTAATATGAATGGTTATATGGCTTTTTTTATATATTACCATCAATAAACAATTTCATTAATAACATTCCCACACTTTTCTCCTTAAGGAGCTATTTACAGAAACATCAAGTTGGTCAATTAAATTCTCAAAAACTGCAATAAAATGGACACTTTAATCGTCTCAATTTATTTTCCACTAGTACCGTCCGAAAATCAGCACAATCTCTCAAATCTGACCGCGATACCGGCATTTGTGTTCATACATCCCCCAAAAAATGTCATGCAATAGGCAATCAAAACAAACTTTGAGAGCATTGCAGGACTATCATCCATACAGAAAACACATCGGTGTTCTACCAGCTCAATTCTTACTAGCAAAACTATTCGCCAGAAGTCGAATCTCAAAATTTCTAAATGGGACTACTTTTCGGTTCTACGACCCGGAAGTACTTCGTGAGTGGTGAGAGACCTTTTGTTTTTTTTCTTTGAATAGAATATGTTGAAACTAACAAACGAAACCTGTCATTCTGTCTATATCTGTAGGAAACAGCTGCATGGATAATTTTCGTTTTTATACCGTTTCACTCACCTTTCTTCGGAATATTTATGTCGAGTTGACTGTTAACCGAACAAACGCAATATCTCGGATCGAACACGAGGCATGGAGCGCACTGCTGGACCGTCCAGCCGTGGTCTCGAACCAGGAACTCGGATGGGCGGCCCGGTACTGCTCTGTAGATGTTTGAACAGTCTGCTGGAAATAAAGCATGGTAGATGATTGATTGGATTCGTCGAATTGGGTCAATGAATTGTTGATGGTTCAATAAAAGACCATGGCATGTCCTTTACAAAGGTACTGTCCTGTAAATGTTCGAACAGTCTGCTGGAAATAAACATAACATTACATAAAATAGTTTATTTGGACATTAAGCACACAAGCTTATAGCCAATGCACTTATTATCACATGCAATGGATCATATAGCATTGTAGTGGTTGATTGGATTCGTCGAATTGGGTCAAATGAATTGTTGATGGTTCAATAAAAGACCATGGCAAGTCCTTCACAAAGGTGAAAAACTTGCTATAGAATAAATTAGAATAGAATAGAAATATTTATTTGTAGACAAAGGCCTTTGGCCCATTATACAATATAGATATAAATATATTCACATGTAATTGAGTTGTTCAAAATCATAATCTAACATCTAACCTCAATGGGTTATTCAAAGTTCTTATACAACATTCAACATTTAAATTAAATGATTGATTGATTGGTTGATGTATAGGTCAATTTAAAACCGTATAATCCATTGATTCATTCATTTGTTAATTTGTAAATATTCATGTACACGAGGGTCGCTGGTTCAAATCTCCTGCAGTGTAGACCCACCTGTTGAATGGTTGCTGGAATGGACACAGTAACACTGGTCCCTGTCGAACCGGGTGGACTCGGGGCAGTGCTGGACGGTCCGGGTTCGAGTATCTATGTAACTTGTACCGGTTGAATCGATGCTTTCTAGGCTGCAATCTGTAACAGAAATAGCACACAAGTTAATCATAACTGTAATTCTTAAATATCGTATTTGAGTAAACCATAGTGGAAAGTAAAGAAGGAATAAGCATATTGATTGATTGATTGGGTGATTGATCGATTACTTTGTTAACTAATTAAATTTGTTGAAAAATTGAAAACATGATTTCGGCTGAGAACGTATTTAAGTGATTCATTGAACGATTGTTTGAAGGAATGATTAAGTGATTTATATGTTGAAATATTGAATCATGGTTTATCGATGTGTCAAAGATATAACGATAACACTGCAGGGGCACCTTCTTTCCAAATGAATTGATTTTAATTTGTATATCAGCCTTATTTGGGAATAATAAGAGATACATATGGATAATTTGTTGAATTTTATATGGTTGCATATGCAAAAGATTTGTGTGATAGTGTATGAAAAGAAAATAAGGTGAGAGAGGTAGGGGGCGGGGAAGATGATAGGGAACGAAACGAGAGATGTGAGAGAGTGATTGCGACCTTAAATCAAGATTCTATTTGTATGTTAACATCACTATGTACCATGTACTCGTAAAATGAAAAGTGTATGTTCTGCTTTTAAGCTAAATAATTAAAGCTTACCAATTGTATATCCAGTCGGACATATTTCGCTGAGACAGGACTGGTTTGTCGTCAGTGCGCATGCTCGAGTTACAAGGTCATATTCCTGACCTTGGGGGCAACAGAAGGGTTCGTCTACGTTACCGGGTACTGTGAAGAAAGAGGCGCATATGGGTTGTAGTAACACTCCGCTTCCAACAGTATCCAATTGGTAATACTGCGCTAAATAAACCGATTCTATTTTGATGATTTATTCGCGCTTGTATAATTGCACATTTCAAGTGCAAAGAGACGACAAATTCACGTCACATTCACTTTGTCAGACGTTTGAAAGAGTTTTGCTAAAGAAGCTGCTGGATTTTATGACCTGTTTTAGTTTTAACAGTCATGCTATTTGTACCCAATAATCCAATAATAATAACATGGAGGAACACAACATACTTCTATTGTCTATCGATCTTGGTATAACAAGTCACGTGTAACAAACTTGCAACCATCCACATACTAGCTAGACACTTAACCTCTACGCCATTGCTATGACCATTGGACCCAGGAATGGATTCAATTCAATTCATTTCTTTATTTGGCAAAAACCAGCATATTAATGCGTTTGGCAAAGCCAACAATTACATATATGGTACAGACATAATATTATATATCAAAGCATGTTAAATATCCAGAATTTGACAAAGATTATAAAATCCCCAAAATATACGAGACACAAATTTACTTAATCTAACAACTACAAGCACAGACAAGTGGATAAATAATAAGTAATAGATAATATGATTCCGAATTATTCAGTTGAAGGCGATAGAACTCGCGATTATATGGAGGGAAACGTTCGACAATAGAACTTGTTAAAATATGCCGGTATCTATTTAAGACCAAAATAAAGGGTCAAGCTTACCGGTCTTTTTGCATTTCATATACGTTCTGCAGTTGCCATCGTCTATCTCGTACGAGGAAACGTTTTGGTGGGCGCAGATATCTATAAACATACCAGGAAAATTTCGTGAAAATGAAACGTTTTGGGCTGATTATATATATAAACATACAAGAAAAGTACCTTCGGAATTGAGTATTGAGTATTGGTGATGATATTTAAGGAACGGACATGGCTATTTGAAAGGCAATACCATTAGAATTCATCATAAAGGACTGATCTGGGTTTGTTCTTTTTAGTTTCTTTTCACAAGAATTCATACTGAATAAAAACATGCAACATAAATCCGTTTCATTCACGCATGAGAAAAGTGTTCCGTAACACCTGCATGAAAACGTAAAACACTGTTTTACATATTTTGTTATATTAACAGCAAAGGGAAAATAATTTAGAATTAAATATCTGTAATCATGATATTTTCATACTTTGTTTCAAACGCTTCTTTGTGCGACAGCGGTGCAGTGGTAAAGCGTTTGCCTCCGGTTAAAGGTTCGATCTACGTTAGCGGCGAAGTGAAAATGCTGAAACCTACCCATACATTCACGCAAGTGCTGGTAATGTATCAAACAAATTTTAGAAGCTAAAGGCTTCAATCACAATTGATATGAATTACACAAATTCAAACCTGAATGCTTTTTAACCGATATAACCATTAATCTATCTACCTGTGAAATGAATCACAATTACCTGTAAAATTGTCCGGACAGACGTCAGGACAGCCTGATGTCGACGTGACACATTTCGACTGGAACACGTTGTATTCCTTGTTGCTAGGGCAACACACCGGATGTGGGTGTCCGTTGATACACTCGAGATAGGTTCGGCAATTTCCGTCAGCGTAGTCTATCGCCTTGACGTTATTCCCGGTGCACGAATCTAAAGTGGGTGGGGTAAGGAATATGTTCAGCATTATAAGAAGTTCAGATAAGAGGTATAAGCAAGCCCCTTGCTTAATTATCTACGATTTAAAAAAAAATATTCTGATTAGTTCTGAAGAGTGCCAATAAATTAGGGTTTGTTAATTAGTTTCAATTTACTACATATAAAGCATCATAACACTGATCAATACCCCTGATAATAAATACAAATTTAATTCACTGTATACACTGGCTCTGAATATTTAAATACGAACTATTTTTGCTTTTAATGACTATTCTCCAGTGCGTATATAGACCGGTACAGCTCTTGAACAGTTTTAGAGAAATTAAGTTTTAATTTCCAAATTGCTTAAGACCCGTGAACAAACAGCTTTACATAATATCTAGATATAAATGATACAGTACGGTGTATAATAGGTTTGTATATTCATCGGTATTACTTTACACACACTCTCTAGATACAAATGATACAGTACGGTGGACTGTATAATAGGTTTGTATATTCATCGGTATTACTTTATACACACTCTCTAGATATAAATGAAACATCTCACAAATCATACAGTCTTCTAAATGCCCATTCGCAGAAATTGATCACACGCTCTTTTTCATTATTGCTTACATTTCACGTAAACAAATGAATTTAAGAAAGGTTCTCAACTCACCATCGTTTCTCAGTGCACATGTCTGAGTGCTATTTATATCCTCTACACATTTCTTCAGATAGATATCGTATCTATGGTGATGTGGGCAACACTCGGCGACGGACCTGTTGTTGTTGCACCGCCAATACGTTCGCAGATTGTTGTCCACATGATCATAACTCTTTGTCGAGAGGTCTTTACAAGGATCTGGAACAACATAATGTATTTATAGATTAATAAACATTTATAATGTATTTGCAAATATATTAAACACAAATCAGTGGCATAAAAATCCTTTTTATGTATGCTGAATTGGTGTATGAAGGGTTCGTTGCAATACTTAAGTAAATGATTTATTTATGTGAAGCCCTTACTTTAGTCTCGCATTTAACTTTCGATATATAGTTCAACAAACAAACCTTTTACTTCTTGTGTCGAATATTTGTTGAATTGATTTAAACTATTCTATCAATTCAATTGTCACGCTTTGTATGTGTAGACGTGAGACTGGAAAGAATATGTTATCTTTAAATCTATGCATAGCCTTAATAGACTGTTAGAAATAAATATATACGTTCTAAGTTTGTAATAACATTCGGACTTGAAAGACAGTTTTATACCATAAAAAGTATAAACAAAAGTTTGAAATCAAATTTCGGTACAGTAAAACCCCAGAAAAGACATATTACATGTCATATGCCATAAAATGTTTCACAGGAAACCTTCGGAATTACTTCATTTTCAATGTATGCAAATTATGCAAACTGCCCAGAGTTGCCAGAGTGGCACCCTCGCTCAATTTAATGTGGAACCCATATAGACTGAGATTAAACAATTAGACCTTATGTTACTCCCAATTTTTAGGTTTCCAATTGAAAAAAGAAGGGCTATGTCTGGACTAGTAGCATTGGTAGGGAACTAGGAATTATATGAAAAATAATACAAGAAATGAATATACAAACCTATTGCACAGTCAACCGTCTCGGCCCTCTCACATACATGCACGGTGTTCATGATACTCTTCCACATGGTCCCGAAGCCGCATTCCATCACCTGTAACAGAAATAGTATTTGTTTATGGTTCCGCAACATTTCGGACGACGCATAATCACACAGAGAAATCAAAGGTGTCCGAATATAATTTGAAGGCTCATGGATCTTGGCGTGCAATTAATAAGTCTGTAGCCATGCGAAGGTATCATACTTGGTCCCAATCGTATCAACTCGGCAATCCCCGTCACAAGTCGGTATATATACCTCGTAGGTAGTTCATGGATACATCAGAATTCCTGGGGTAATTCGCCTAATATCGGGCGGATAACGCACATGATTACAACATGCACACAGGCACTACATATGTATTTAAATCCACACTAATTGGTTATATATCACAATTGAATGTTTTGGTTTGTTTACTCTTTTCATTAAAGATTATCATATCAACACATCTTTGTTTCATATTTTCTCAATCGTATCTTTTCGGCAATCTCCGGCGTGTGCCGGGGATTACCGAGTAGATACGATTGCAAACGGACATGCCCGTCGTTGCTGGCCTACTTTCAAAAATGGCTCCCCATTACCTCCGAGGTTATTTTAAGAAATTGCCGAGGTGTTCCGAATGAAATGGTCCATCTCTATTGAAAGAGTTGAATAATCTTTTTTACGTTATATATTATATTTACACATGTACATATGTAGAGTAACTTCTGGGAAAACATTCGACCGTGTATATGTATGTATGTGTAAATATCTTGAAGTACTTGATGTTATTGTAAAACATTATATGACTATAAACTGTAAAGTTTACGTCAATAAAATTATCTATCGGTCTATCTCATTGGGTTTACGTAACCGTAGATAAAATTGGAACCGGTTCTATTGAATATCACGGCTAAAGATTAAAATTTTAATCATTGTAGAACTTATAGCAATCAATGCTTTTTGAATTAGTACTCGTATTGGTTCAATCTTGGATAAATAATCGCTCCATACGCATTCGGATAACTTCTAAAAACTCCGAACTTATGAAGGTTAAATCTGCTTGTACAAAGATTTTAGGACATTTGGAAGGTTAAAAAAAAATCTTTACAGCTTTACTATTATATGGTAAGCACTAAATTAACACCGGAAGAAAATAAAACTTACATGGGCTAAGTAGTTCCCGGATTGAAGGCTCCGGCAGAGGATAAACTTGGAGCAAGTCTGTGGGTGGGGTACGTAACACGCGAACACATCATTACAACCATGTTTCCGACATTCTGCGAATAACCATTTACATAAATTTGTATAATTATTTATCCTGTCACTAGTGTTATTTTGGGACCGATAACAAGGTGCCGTATAACATTTGTGATATCCGGCACTAACCATATAACACATCCACGCGACAAATCATGACGTCATAAGAACGAAATGACGTCACGTTTACATCATTCTCTACATATTTTTTCCTTCTTTCTCGTGTTTTATTTACATCTTATTTGTTTGAAAGAATACATAAAGGTAACAGGATAAATAGAATAGATGGTTGGTGTCTTTGAATGGGAAAAGTTATCGGGCTCGGCTTCGGATTATTATCCGTTTCGCCTTCGGCTCACCGGATAATATTCCTAAGCCTTGCCCGATAACATTTCCGATTCACGACACCAACCATTTATTCTCTATATCCGTTTCGCCTTCGGCTCACCGGATAATATTCTTAAGCCTTGCCCGATAACATTTCCGATTCACGACACCAACCATCTATTATCTCTTTACATATCATCCTGTTCAGGGGTCTGCGTCATCAGTAACAGATCGCTGTACTACGACGCATCACAGCGTGATATGGCTTTTTGTATACAGTGAAGCCTCGTTTATCCGGACCCCGATTATCCGAATGTCTCGCAATCCGAACGAAATTGTAAGGGAACGGAATTATTTGACCAGTTTGTTGCAGATAACTTTTGAAAACATTGCTCGTCACGAGCAATTTCTCCTTTTCCCACAATGTTTTCTGCCATATCAGAAGATAATTTTTGAATTTCGTCACGTTTTGAAATGTCGTCTGCAAACTCTTTCAATTTGGGACGGTCGACAATTTGGCGTTTTCTAAAGTGTTATAAGTATACACGTGCATACAGACCGTTTATGTCTTAATCTGTATAAGAACATGCTCTATTTCATTTGTCCGGATGATTTGGTAATCCGGACATTTTGTTTGGAACGGACGTGTTCGGATTAACGAGACATCACTGTACCAATGTACCCCATCACAATAGCAACATACGTAAAGAAATAGTTTTTAAGTATTACCCCAGGAATCGATTGTGGCGTGTAATAACTACAAAACGTGTTAAATTAACACTTGTACCAATAGCCAGCTAGCAAATAGGAAAATGTACAGGAGTTTTTTGGTAGAGGAACAATGACCATTGAAACACGAACCTGTCGAACACAATGCGGTCTTAGTGCTAGTTTGTGACGTCATATCTCTATTTATTAGGGATGGGAACGAATAGTGAAATCACTATTCGAATATTCGACTAGAACTATTCGAATATATTCGAATATTCGATTTTAGAATTCGTTTTGATGTCCGAATGTCTGCATGTCCGAATACTAGTACACTAGTCCTCTGTCCTCTGATCGAATCGTCTTCCTACACGGGACCTTGTAGTCCGGTCTGTGTAATGGTTTCGTTGTCGTCCTTCGATTTCTTCGGTGAGTTGACAAACAGGTTCATGGTCGTCTGTTTTACAGTTTCGGACGTCAAAACGGATGGATGCTTGCCATTCAAGTGATTCAGTAGGTTGGATGTTGTATTCTTGAATACAAAGTCCTGGTTACACAGGTTACAGGTCGCCTTCGACTTGTCGGCAGAACGAGTAAGGTAATTCCAGACACGTGATGGAGACATTGTGATGTTTATCGAATAGATGTAGAAATTAGAATGAAGATAAGTTTGACAAATTATTCTGAAGAAAAATATATTTTCTAACACATTATTTGATTGGTCTTCGTGCATATGCAATCATGATTACGATTGGTTATTGAAAGAGTAATTGTTTAATTTCACGACAAACAAGTTACGTGATTGGTTGACACTGACAATTGTCAATTAGCGTGATTGACTTGTTTTGGATAATAAGGAGCAAGTGCAGATCATTAAGGTGTTAGATTTAGCGGCTTAAAATCGACTATTTTCACACTTAGGAATAAATCGTTTTGCAAACTGTCAAAAGATGTGGTAATTTGTCACAGGTGTTTTACTGTGTGACATACGTTGTAAAAACATCGTAACTGCACCTGGGAGCTAGGCACGTTCTTCGATATTTGGGATCGGTTTAGAGGAAGAAAATGAAAATAAAACAACATTATTTTTGAATAAAATTTATGGTAAACATACAGTAATATGGGTTCATTAAAATCGAATATTCGAATACTATTTTGCTATTCGAATATTCGACCCGCTATTCGAATATTCGAATATTCGAATATTCGTTCCCATCCCTACTATTTATAGATTGATTAACCCACAATCCTTTAACCTTTTCCCAAACGCCAATTTTTCGACTGTCCCAAATTGAAAGAGTTTGCAGACGGCATTTTAAAATGTGAGGAAGTTAGGAAATAATCTTCTGAAAGGGCAGAAAACATTGTGAGAAAAGGAAAATTAGTCGTTTCGAGCAATGACTCCTTTCCCATAATGTTTTCCAAAGTCGTCTGCAACAAAGTGGTCAAATGTCGTTATTGTTTGGGAAAGGGTTAAGCGAAATGACACAGGTTATTGTAAATGCACACATGTTGAATACAATGGGCTGTGTACGAATGTTGGAAGTTATGAATCATCGCAAAGAAGTTGCATTAATTAACCACTATCAATGCAAAACATGATTACCTTCCTTTAACAGCTGGGGGTAATCTGAAAAACAGAAATGAAACATTTTATAGTCTTAATCCTTTATAAAAGTTATGATTTTGAATGCTACATGTATGTGTTTGTAGTATTACATGATAGAAAAGACCATTTCGACATTACTGTACACTGCATACCCTACCATAGAAAACCTTTTCATTTTTATGAAACAATTCATGTTTTTCGCCTGCTGATGGGTTCTTCGTGGCCAAGAAGTTAGAGTACAGAGCTTGAAATCGCCTCTCTCAACATGGGTTAAAATCATGACAGCAACATATTTGGATTTCCGTAAGCGTTACCTTCCCAACTGTTTAATAATTCAGATTGCCTGATTCCTCACCTTTGACTTGTTCACGTGATACACACCTGTTTGAACCAACCAATCAGAATTCGTTATTACAATACAATATGTTTATTCAGTCAAAGGCCTCTGGCCCATAATACAATTTACATGTTAAAATATACAAATGTGTAAGAGTTGTTTATAATACAAAAGACTAAACATCTTTGTGTTTCATACTTTCTAAGTTTTTGAGATTAAACCATTGTTTCTGGATTCTTAACCAGTTTGCGCATTTAAGATTGTTTCATTATCATAAAAAAATATAAGGCTATTTTCAACCTTTCCAACTGACGAACAGAATACCTATATTTCTTCTCATCTTGACAATCGCGCATGGGCAGAAAAGCCTTGGATCTTCACCAACAGATAATTGTCTGGGAAACGCATGTATAAAACTCAAATACTGTTGACGCGATGTTTAACTCAAACAAACAACAAACAAATTGTTAATCATTTTCGAATAGTCAGACCGTCGTCCTTTAAACCCATTACCAAACAATAACGACATTTGACCAGCTTGTTGCAGACGACTTTGGAAAACATGGTGGGAAAAGGAGAAATTGCTCTTAACGAGCAATTTCTTCTTCTCCCACAATGTTTTCTGCTCTATCAAAAGATTGCTTTTCAATTTCATCACATTTTGTAACGCCGTCTGCAAACTCTTCCAATTTGGGTCAGTCGAAATTTAGCGTTTGGTAAAGGCTTACGTATTAACGTTAATTTCTCCTTCACTTAAAGCTTCATTGTAAACAAAGGGAATCGTTATCCCCTTTGAGAAATATTAAGGCGAAGTAAAGAACTTACCGTCGATACTACTGGTGAGTGTGAGAAATGCTTTGCGGGAACTCAGGCTTGCAACATCCTTACCGGCGACACATTCATAGTACCCCTGTACATCAGCACCGACATCGTGAATCGTTAAGGTCTGTGAGGTCTGGTTCGGCAACATTTCCCCATTGACGTACCATGTATACTGTATATCACTGTCTGGTGCCGTAGCGCGACAATTAAACGTTGCTGAACCTCCAATTAAAGCAGTAACGTTAGCCGGCTATTCAACAAACACCGGTGGAGATTTGCAAAACGGGATAATTGTCTCAAGTCGCTGAATGCCAGAAAGAACGGAGGTTGATAACCTGAAGATTTCCGAAATATTCAAACCGGAGTTGTTCATAACCTTAATGACATCGCTTTCGAGCTGGCTGATAATCATCTTGCTCTCGTTAATGTTATCATACGTCTCTTCGAGATGGATTTCATACAGTGTTGTGATCGCAAAGAAGGTACAATCGCTGAAGTCTTTACACTGGTTATCGCTGAAGAAATGCTGAGTACCATTGCCTATTGCCACTGCCCAGCTTGCAAGTATCTGATCGCTTCTCATCGACTCTAGGTTTGACTGCGTAATTTGCTTCGATATCTGTGCCATGTTGGACAACTCGTTCATAAACGTGTCGTTTTTAAATGTGGATTTTGTTTCATTGAGGGCATCGTAGATCTGATCCATCGTGACGTTATAATTCGTCGTCAGATAGTCCGTATCTATCCCGGCGCTCATTAGCCCGACTGTATTTTCTAGATTAGTTGTTGTGTAATTGTCAAGCTGAGCATCTATATCAGTAAGTAAGTTGATTTGTGCGTTGGTTTCGTTAACGATATCAAAGAGAAGGCCAAATATCTCGCCAAGGAATGCCGAAGCGGTGCCGAATTCCTTGCATTTCTGTCTGTATAACATGATTCGGTTTTCGTGATCGGTCCTAACTCCGTTATCAAATCCAAGCGTTTCATTGACAACGTGTAAAGTATCGTTAAGAAAATCATTGGTTGTGTTAAGGTTTTCCGGGTCTGCCTGTCGTATTTTGCGAAGAAGAACATGCAGGCGTTCAGACGTATCAAAGCCAATCTCTCGTCTCTTTCTACCCTTGATTAGGCTTGAAAGACTACCCTTAAGTGCATCTATTGTAGCTTTAGCCGCTTGCCATATACTTTGGAGGATGTTTTTAAAGTTGACTCTTAAACCAACTTTTCGCCAGCCAAGTCGGAATGCATTTACTTCACAAGACACGTCGAACACTGGTAGATCTGTTGTGGATAGCTCGACTTCGAAGCCGCAGTTTCTGACGTCGACCAAACTCTTTAATCCATATTCAATAACAAGTTCCAGAATCTTTGCAGCAACACCGATAGCACGCTTCACGAGTTCCAAACCTTGTTTAGCTGTCTCAAGAGCGAATTTTGCTCCCTCAAGACCAAGTTTGGCAAGATCAAGTAAAGCTTCTGCCGCAACCAAAACGATTCTTGATTTATCCACTGCGAATTGAGCAACGGAAACTGCTGCCTTTGCCAGATCTAGGGCTACCATTGGAATTCTAACGAAAAGTTTAGCCGCTTCCAGAGCGACAAAAGCCAAAGCTCTTATACCTCTGCAGATAAGATTAGCAGCTTCACAAATTGGGTTCGGCAATTTAAACATGCAGCTGGTAAATCTGCAACATGGGTATGGAATGCGTACTCCCCAAACCTTTTTGCGACATATCTTGCATTTGATACCGGGAACACATATCTTTGAACACGATTTGATTTTGCAGATCTTATCAACTTTCCTCTGTGCACTATTCAGTTTCTCGATCGCCCTTTGGAATGGTCCTTTCACCGCTTCAAGTTTATCTTTTGCACGACCTAGAGCGTTGACGGCATTGTCAAAATGTCTGTTCGCGTTTCGTACATCGTCTTTTTTATCTTCCAGCCAGTTCTGAGCTTTAGTCAAGCCGTTCTGTGCTGTGCTCAGAAAGTCCTGAGCTTGACTCAACCTTTTCTGTGCTTCTCCCGATATTCTTTGCACAACCTTCTTAAGCGCGTTCAGATAACTCGCCTCGAACGAAGTACTTACTGTTTGAACTTGTCTACGTTTGCGGGCCTTTGCCACAAACCTCCCCTTAAGAGTGAATGTCAATTGGTACCATTCTTTGCCGGGTTCTGCAGAAACCTCTATCTGTGCAAGAAAGATGTCCCATACATTCCCCTCCATGTAGAAATAGACTCCTGACTTTCCGATAAAAACGTCCCCTGTTACTCGGATACCAAGCATGTTTACGTACGCGGTCATTTGCAAGAGGAAATTGTCGGTGTCGATACTTAGGGCGCCTCCTATTCCAACTCCAGCGTCAAGCTTAATGAAGTATCCAAGCTTTATTCCTCTAGATAGACGTCCTAAAATGCGCACAGCCTTTTCACCGGCTAGAAGTTGCTTCACCTTGTCAAATCTGCTACACTGCATCAAGCTGTCGACTGAGTGCACAAACTCTATATCCACTCCAAGGATTTTGAGTCCAAGAAAGTTCAAACCTGCTGTGAACTTCAAGCCAAAACCAGAATAGTCTTTAGCTGCACTAATGACTTGCGACCTTACTTTTGTGATCGCCATGTTCAGATTTGATTTGATGATTGCCGTTTCGTTTTTGATGAGGTTTGTGAACTTGTCTTTGGTCTCGTCTACGAAATCTTCAGTTTCGTCCCGGAAATCTGTCACCGTAGATTCAAGCGCTCTTAGCTCATCCCACAACGTTGACAATAAGTCAATAACAGCCATTACATTTGCCCTTCCCAATTCTCTTATAACATCATCAATTGAATTCTCAAACTTGTCCAACACGTTATAGATTTTATCAATGATTGCATTTGTAGTTTGTGTAAGGATCGTTTCAAAGGATGACACCGTTGTGTTTACGAAGACTTTGAACCTCTTTAGAATATCTTTAACCTGGATTATATCCTGAAGAATATCGATTTTCATATCGTCGGTTATTTTCGAGGAGGGGTCCGTGGTAAAGAATGCGTACAATTTACTTGGTATGTCAACTATCCAATCTTTCAGGATGGGCACTGTTTGGAATGGGTTGATGCTGAGGATTCCGGAAAGGAATACACCTGGTGGGTTTGCAACCTCGCCGCACCATTGCCTTTCATGAGTCTCTGTAATAGAGATAAAAGCGACATTGGTGCAGTGGTAGAGCATCGGCCTCTTGAACCGAGGGTCCCGAGTTCATTCCCCGTTAGGCGAGGTGGACATTGTCGGGGCTCACCCACACATCGGCGCGAGGACTGGTGTAGTATCCAGGGAGCAGTGTTTTGTAAACAGGTAAGATCCAGGCCGGCCGCCAATTACATTGGCTGCTGACCACCTGTGCTCTTATCTTTTTGCTACTCTGAGCATCTTTCCTCATCATAATTAAACATATTTAAGTTATTTAAGGTTTAGGATAGCAGACGACACAAAAATATATTTTTAGAAAATTACCCAGCATTCTAAGGGTTAAAGAACTTACCACCAATAGACATGTACACATCAACTGATGCTCTAGCCAAGTCAATGAACGCTATGCTGTATTCTTTCTTGAATAGTTTGAATGATAGTATAGGCGTCGCAGAGGCTTTGATCTGTGCTAGAATATTCCATTCGTCGATGAATATTGCTGTCAACATCTGTTAGAAGATTGTAAATGAACACTTTTAATGATTCATGATTCAATAATAATACATGATTCCATATTTTTTTGTAGTCAATTTCAATTCTTTACGTGAGTCGCTTGCTGTTGTTTTCAATTTGGAGCAGTCACGAAATCAAATTAGAGGAAAGGAATATGTGAAGCAATATATATATGACGTGCGACGTGAGAAAACCCACCTTATGGTTTAACGCGCAATAATCGATAAATCGCTGTCAAAGTGACGTCATTTATTACGGCGTTGTTTAAGTTTCACCGCTGTTTTCAAACGCGATCTATTGTTTGAACATTTAATCTTTAAACCCTCGGTAAAATGTCCCAGTCTCCGAAGGAACTGCAGTTAAGAGTAAAAATCATTCTTCATTTATTTACTAAAACATTTACTATGATCGGCCTACTCCTTTTCATTGAAATCTCGGCCGCGATCAGGAAAGAAAACATATCAACAATGCTACCGACAAATCTTTTCTCATTCTTCTATACCTAGTTTAATCATTTTTTTTAAACTCATTCTTAATTGATTGCGTGACTACATGTAAAGTATGACAAATCGCCTGCAGATTATCAGTCAATTTTTCGAGGATTCAACTTTTAAAACCGTGATTGCAGCAAAAATTGACTACCGCGTCGTTATGTCTGACAATTAGATTTAGGCTACATACAACTGTTATTGGATTTCTTTATTCGCTTTCCCTTTTAACAATTAGATTCTATCATGATATGTATAAATGTTATATATTTATACAGTCGTTTTAAAATTAAAGTTCCTCTTAGGTTTAACAGTTATGTCCTTGGATTTTTGGAATTAGAATCATTCTTATCAAACCACTATGAAAGAAAACCAACTTTATCAAAGAACTTGTTGGAGGATGATTTCAAAGAAAACGACAGCGGACACCCAGTTACAGATCCCGATCACGGAGCTTAAAAAAGGCGGGGCAAAAAAGACAGAGAGGTGAAACAAACTTCCGTGAAAATGGAATAGTTGTCTGTGGTGAAACGTTACCACTATTCCACGGCATATCCATTGATAACATGAAGAAGCTCCAAAGGCAAGAATGCCTTTGGAAATGCACCGGTCACAAAACAGCACAAAGATTAGAGCATTCCACATTTGACTTAAGTCAAAGCTTGAGCCTCTAACACTATGCTCGACCAACGGGATCGCTCTATCTTTTTTCCTTAGAAAGATCCAATTGTTTGGAGTCCGCATAAATCTCCAGTCAAAGCAGGTCAATTCCCCGAATAGATGAGGATCAGACCATCGGGAAAGATGGCAACAAGACACACGGACCAGACACCGTTATCTCCTTGATACTGAGTTATGGAGAATTATAAATGATATTACAATGCATATTCAAACAATGTAGATAACTGTCGTGTCACGCCACATATCTAAGTACAGACAAAATCCGTTCCACAAGACGTGCGCTCTTTATGTAGTTCTCTTCTTTTTTGACTGACATTGTTTTAATAAGTCATTTCGCCATTTTTTATTTGTCTGTCACCCATAAAGAGTTGCATGCTGCCTTCGATGAATAGTGTCCTCCATCGGTTATGACATACAAAAAACATGGCTAGTTTTACTGAATACGGTGGCATGACTGGAATACTTTATTATAGTGATATATAGACAATAGATGGTTTGTGTCGTGAATCGGAAATGTTATCGGGCAAGGCGTAGGAATACTATCCGGTGGGGCAAAGGTCAATCGGACAATTATCTGAAGGCTATACCGATAACCATTTCTAGAAAAATACACAAATCATTTATTCTGTTTACCCTGTTCGTGACATTGATTCAAATCAAAAGTCAAAAAATGAAAAATTAAACATGAAAAAAGGAAAAAACGATAGGTAACATGTAGAGAATGGCGTCATATGTCATAACGTACCTATGACCTTATGATTCGTCACGCAGCTGCATATTATATGGTAAGTGTCCATCATTACAATGTTATGTGGCATCCAGTTATCGGTCCGTTATTCGCATTGCTGACCTGATAAAATTGACGCTTGAACAAACGCGATTTCCATCCTTAGTGACACCTTTATCAATTTGATAATGCATTTTTTAAAGTTGTATAATATAGGCTATTATTTTTTTTCAATAAACAGCTTACACTGTATTTATTTTGGGGTAAAATAATAATTCGTCGTTGGCTACTTAATTTGGAGGATGGTGATAGGGTAGCCCAAAAAGGTAGTATATCAAATGGATGTTTCATGTAGGTCTCGGATTCACAACTCATTTTGACTGAAAAATATCTTCTTTTCCAATACGGAAAAACTTGTATTCAATTATTGACTGAAGGACAATTACCGCAATATAACGCATGTATACTCCGCAATTAAACAAATATGCACACACATAAAAAATCAATTGAAATGATTGGTACATGCAGCTGTGTGTTTTATGCGTATACTAATGAAAGATAATGTCTTCAATAGAACTGGTCATACTAGGTGTTTAATTAACTTTGACTTAGCTCACATAACGTTAAAGTGTCGCCGCAACGACTCCGAAACTAGAGCTCAGCTGGCATATGTGACAACAGATTGTTGGCACATTTATCTTTACATGTTTTGAAGGGTGTTCTTCGAAAAAGACTTATCGGCTATTAGCAAGGATCAGGAAATCTTTAAATCCCAATCGGTCCCAGATACGGCCTTCCCTCCAATACTTCTTCGCTACCCCCGAGGTGAAAAAACATATCTGTGTCCTTCATACTTTAAACCATACGTTGTGCTTAGATTACAATATCAAATAAGCCTTGAATTTGACATCGCATAAAATACATTTTAAACATATTTCATTTTGTTTCTGAATTGTTTACTTTCAATAACTATTGTAGAAAAAGTCAATCAATTTCAAACATAAACAGGTTGATCTGTTTGATGTTTATCATCTTAAAAAACGATCTGAATCTTCAAGCCTCACAGTTTATGATGAAAATTGTTCAATGTTAATAAAACGCGTTTCAATAAAAAAAAAACTCCCTGATTTCTTGCAATCTACCATAAGCGATCAATGTTAATAAAACGCGTTTCAATAAAAAAAAATACTCCCTGATTTCTTGCAATCTACCATAAGCGATTAAAAATGGACCACATGTAGTTGAAATAATCGGTTCTCGTGAAATAAACGTGTTATTTGTACTTCTCAATCAAGCGTGCCCATTAGTTTCCATAATCAAAACCCGAAATACACACTACAGACATGGTTTTACACGGGAATTACAATTAACGGATTAATTTTTGGATAACAGAGAAACATGTACTGTTAAATGAAGATTTCCATATCTGTCTGTGATATCATGACCGATTTTTTGCCGGTTGCAATCGGTCCGACACAACCGAAATCGGTCCAAAACCGGCAATTTCCTGATCCTTGGCCATTAGTGAAAAAGATAACAATGCTGCCCTTTTCAAGTAGAGACCTGTTTATTTCGAAGGTTTGACTCAATAATAACGTAAGTCCATGTCAAAAGTGAATATTGCGTTTTGTTGACCGCTTGATCTGTACTGTTTGATTTCCTTTGATGTAAATATCATTCCACTGAATTGGATTTTTTAGTTACTTTGAATTAAATCTAAACATGATAGTTTTGTTTCCTAAGCTTTGGCACCAGGATGAACAAGAAAGATGTTTCCATATCAAGAAGAGCTCAGATATGGTAACTCGAAAATTCAAACGTCGATTTAGATTACGCCGTTAGCCAAAACGCTGACGTCGCGTTACTCGCGTGATATTTCTCTACTTACCTGACGTCTTTGAACGCTCATAGGAACCGTATTTTTTGACGCATTTACACATGAGACTTATATCATTTTAACAAAGGAAAATCGAACTAAAATAATCGCTGAAAAAACGAAAATCGAAATTTTGACCATAAGGTGGGTTTTCCCACGTCGCTCCCCATATATATATATCCTAACATACGCATTACCAACAGAAAAGCAAAATAAAAAGATGCAAATGAAACAAAACATTAATGTGAGGAATTGCAGGAAGCACCATAAAGGTCTGCTGACTACTAGAACTGATATACTTTTGATAACGGTTTTAACCTTAAAATATTTACACAACATACCCTGGCCGGGTTTGGCACGGACACAAACAGATCTCCCCGTCCTTGTACTTGTAAACTTTTCGAGTTCTTCTCAACGTCACCCCCTATCCACAGATTGGCTCGATCAAACACCCTAGATAAAATTACAGGTTTATTATCATTCCATAAGAGTTGTGTACAATGAAACTTGAGAAAGTTTATTAAATTCTTCTTTTATTCAATACGAGAAGTGTACAGACATATAATAACAAGTACGTTAACTTCTCTTTCTATTTATGAAATTGATTCACTTTCGCGTTGATTGACCCAAATTACCCCTTAGTCTTGTTGATTGTCTCGAATAACGTTTTATTCCTTTTAAGTTGATGATTTGGTTTGTCTAGTGGCTTGGTGCAGGGATGACATTTCGTAAGTAGAAGGAGAGAAAACCTTAAACATATTTTGTCGTAAGATGATACTTTTACAAAGGAATTGGGGCGGAAGCTTGAAGCTTATTAAGTCCCTCTCCTCGAGAAGTAAACAAACAGTAACTGAGGTCGAAGCTCAGAATTCATATATAAAAAGCTCTGAATGAAAGTCTGCATAACCGTATGTTCCAATATTGTTATTTAGATAGTTGGATAGATGAGCAGCGCAGACTATGTAGGTTGATCCAGAACATCGCTCTCTGTTTTTAATTCTTTACAGCATTACCATCACTATTGGTATCACAACAGTTGTTGTTATTATTTGTTTTGCTTATATGATGTTTAACTCCGTGTGAACAGTATATTAATTATTTTACGACTTTATTCATCAGTACTAGGTACTTCTCTGTAATGTCTTGCTCAAGGACGCCCCCAAAATAAATATCATTCTCAAAGGTCAAACCTGAACAACTGGGTCACGGAGGACCATGGTTTTTATAATAACTTTGTTTTTATTATTATTTTATATCTTTATCGCTAGTATCACTATTTATATCATCATAACCATCATCATTACCATTACTACTATTATTTTCATGATTATGACCATGTTTATGATTGACCTACTTACGGGTATGTAAACTCGGCATCTCCGTTCCACAACTGCAGTGCCGTCTCCTCATAATGAACATTCACGCCTCTAACCACGGAGAGTCCTACACCACGTGGTCGGACGGAGAGACCTTGGGACTGCTCCAGACTCTTAAACACTTCCAGTCCTGATAGCAAATCCCGAGACTCGTCCGGAAGCATCAAAAACATCGATCCACCGTAGCTGTGGCAAATATCCACGAGCAAACAGAACTTCTTCCCGTTCAGCGGCTTGGGCAGGTTTATTTGATTACCGTAAACGCTAAGGGAAAACTCCGAGGAGAACCGGAAGACGCTGTACACGTGACCCGGAAGTACGGGCGCCCCCTCGCACGATGTGACCTCGTCCATGGCGCGTCCGTAAACTAGATCAGTTTTGATGTCGCTCACGTCCAGAGCGCTGAACGGTGTGCTGGAAAAACCGAGCCACGGTGGGAGTGCAACAATCAGCCTGTCGAAAAAGGTTTTCAGAAACGATACGGATGAAACAAACTCGAATATATCAGAGGCGGTGAACTCAAACGAGATGCAATCGTCGGTTCTAGTAACTGGTAGCGGTTGGCCATCTGTCTCAGAGCGTCCGTTCGTTCCTAGATTTATCGTAAAATCGTTTTGGGTCTGCGTCACTTCTGCACCGTTTAGGGAAAGAGGCAGGGAGAGGGTATTCACCTCGACGAAAACGATCCCCTTGGTGAATGTAACGCTGTGGTCGGAGTTTAGTCGATACCAATTGAACGTTGACGATAAATGAACGTCGATAGCGTTTCCGTCTTTACAACGCGTTATGAGTAGTGATGCGCATCCTTTTGGCAGAAGCTGTCGCGCAAGTTTGTGGCGACGGAATACGTTGTCTTTTGAGTCTACGCCTGAAATTCACGACATTGAATACTTAAAGAGATCAACTTAACGACATTGCATGTATTTTGCTTAAATCTTAAAGATATTAAACCTTGTTTGTGGATACTGACGTACTCATTAGAATCGTGACTATGAGACGATTTAATAAGTACAAACCATCATCGGTTAAAGGATGGATGTACAATTATCATAAAAGACGTCTCATTTATATAATTCTGCAATTATCTAATTTACCTTTTGGTCAGTGTTAGTTAAATTGCACTTCCTTCTATAATAAAAGTTCAAATCAAATTTGCATTATGCTACTTGAAGTAGTTGCAAACTGATACAATGAAACCTATTTGGAATTTTCCGTTCGTAAAGCTTATAGATCAAGTAATATCAATCATGCCTTCTCGATAAATAGCCTTTACCCGCATGCGTTATTTGACGGGAAGTCGCTAATCGTTTATTCTTATGATCAATGATCTCAATTTCCATTGGCCGATACACTACTCTTGGACCAATGCACTCTGAATAGCTGCTTTTTTCATTGAATATTAAAACAGGCTACATGTTGAAACATCTTAGTCATATTAATTGTTTATCCATTTCTATCTAAGTTAAGCATCATTATTACAATAACATGTATTATTAACTGAAGTGTATTGCTAATAGCACAAATAATACCTGTGCAAGTCTTTCCATCTGTTCCCATGGTTTTGTTTCCACTACAACCACAATGAACGGTTCCTAGATCATTGATGCAAATGTCCTGACATCCTCCATTGAGGAAACTACATTCATCAATATCTGAAATGTGACATTTTTTTCTCTTTAAAATATGACAAGCCACGTTATTTCATAAAACATATTTCTCATCGTGTGTGCAATTTCAAGTAAGGGGAGAGTGGCAAACAAATCTTTTTTACAGAAGGAGAACTACGAAAGAAAAGGCAGGTTTTCAGAATCGTTGAAATTAATGAATTCGAGAATTAATCATTTATCAATTGACAAGCACTGCTTTAGGCACCTTTCTAACATTTGTTACTCACATAACGTAATCTGTGAGAAATTCTCTTTAAGCTACACTGTTATACAGCACTTACCTTCTTCACATAGATCCCCAGTGAAACCAGGCTTGCACATACATTTGAATGCATTAAGCTCGTCGACGCAAACTCCGCCATTCTTGCAAGTATCTCCTGCACAGTCGTCAATATCTGCAGAGGAAACAGTTTTAATCAAACTGGAAATGCACGTTCACATACATTAACCCAAAGAATGCTTGGTAATTTTCTAAAAAATAGATTTTTGTGTCGCCAGCTTTCCAAAACCTTAAACATCTGCTAAATTTCGTTGAGAAAAGATAATCAGAGTAGCAAACAGGTAAGCTGGCCTGGACCTAACCTGTTTGCATGGAGTCGGTTCCAGCACTTTAAGGTTTAGCATTGTATAGGAAAGGGCAAATACATTGACAATTATTTTATTTCGTAATATAGGCCTCCGGCCAATGATACACAATCTATATTCAATTTGGTATATAGATCTACATTTATGCGTGACAATAATTCATTGTCTGTATGTTTGACGATTTGTTAAGGAAATGTCTTTGGATCATTTGATTTGCTTTTGTAATATTTGAATGTTCATTTTTGTACTAATTTCATTTAAAATTATCAGCACATTTGTGTTTCATATTTTCTCAATCATATCTACTCGGAAATCCCTGGCTTGTGCCGAGGATTGGCGAGTAGATACGATTGCAAACGAGCATGTCCTTCGTCGCCTCCATGTGGCCAGACTACTTTTCAAAATGGCTCCCCTTTGCCTCCGGGGTTATTTTAAGAAATGGCCGCCATTTTGCCGGACTACTTTCAAAATGGCTCCCCATTACCTCCAAGGCTATTTTCAGAAATGACCAAGGTGTTCCGAATGTGAAGGCAAACACTCACCAGTGCATGATTTTCCAGTGATCTCATATCCGGTTTGACACGAGCAAGTAAAGGACCCGATACCATTCGTACAAATCTGTTCACAGCCATCGATCTTTAGGGCGCATTCGTCTATATCTAAAAAGGAATAGCGGTTAATTTTATCATTGTATGGTAGGACGTTTAACGCCATTTTAACTGCGTTTATCCATTAATTCAAAATTGTAATTCGAAGTCCGCAACCGCACTTCCAGTCAAAGATTGCGTTAAACTGTCCAAAAAAAACCGATTGTGCAGCAAATTTTACCACTTGATGTATTGTAGCTTTAAGTATCATTATTTATCAGAACGTATATTTACCTCAACATGAAATGGCAATTTGCATGATATAATGTTTTCGACTCTATCAGAAGATTATTTTTAAATTTCATTCACTTTTGAAATGTCGTCTGCAAACTTTCAATTCGGGACAGTCGAGGCTTTGACGTTTGATAAAGAGTTAATGAAAGGAATAATGGTAAAAGGAAAACTGTTGGCTCGATCAAAGCTACCTTTGCATTACTTCCTGTCTGCAATCAGATGATATCCGGTATACATGTAGCAACTGTATGGATAAACCGATAAACAGTTGGTGCATGAAGACATGTTCATTTACATGTAAACTAATTTCTTTCTAATTTTTACTTTCTTTTCTTTGTGAAACCAAATATGCAGAAGATGAGATGCCCTATTTCATATTCTTACGAACAATGTTCGCATCGAAGCATAGCTAGAAACATCCACTTTGGATTTTATAGTTCCCTGTGGGGATTCGATCCCGGTTCGCCGGAACGAGTGTCCAAGACCATAACCACTGAGCTAATGTATTGGCTCAGTAACGCAGTGAATAGATCTTGTACCTATTGGTTGATGCTATGCTGTAGAGAGTGAGGCGGTGGCGTAACACTGTTTGAAGAACTAAAGTAAATAGATAGTTGGCTAACACCAAGTTAACTTTGCATGACTTCTCGTCAGCCATCAGTTCAAATCCGGTGTTACAACTACACGTATGGGAGCCGGGTACATTGTCACAGATCTGTTCACACAGGCCATTCTCATCCAAACATTCGTCTTTATCTAGCAACAGATAGAATAATATCAATATCAAGAATGGTAATGATAATGATAATAATAATGATGGTGCTGGTGATGGTGATGGCGGTGGTGACCTAACAACAGCTAAATAAGTCTGAAAGACATATCAGCATTTCGTTTGACAGCCATGAGACATCCTTTCATGAAGATTCAGATTAAGTTGGAAAACAGAGTAATGTATGACCTATCGCTTGTAAACAAGTAAACAAACACTTTATTAGATTTGTGCCGAGGGTTCCGAGTTCGCTCCCCGTGAGTCTAGGTGAAAATTGTAGGGACTTACCCACAAATCGGCGCGAGTACTAGTGTAGTATCCAGGAAGCAGTCACCGAGAGTGAATTTAATAAGCTTCAAGCTTCCATTTGCGTAGCTTCCTTTATGCTCTTTAGGCACGTGAGCAACAAAAAAAGCCAAAAACGCAACAAAAGCGGCCTCTATTCCCAGCTTAAAGATAGATATATGTTTGTTCTCTCAAATACATACCAGAACGCACCTGAGCGGTTTCAGACTGCATTTTTTTCACGGAGAGCATGCCACCAGACCTCCTAGAATGATGTGCCTACACGTTCATTTCAGTCAAGCTACGCCCCTGGCCCACGTTACAATCGATGTAAGAATAAGTTTAAATTTGATAAATACAATTTTTTTTTCATATGGGTTTTACATCACATCAACATTATTTCAGTTATGTAGCGATGCCCGACTCTTAATGATGGAGGAAGACCCCATACTCAACTGCCCATAAGGGCTGGTCAAGGCGGGTAGAACCATCGGCATTCCGTAAGTCAGTCGGGAGACTGCCTCTCATGAAAATCCATATCCCTCTCAGGATTTGAACCCACGCGGAGATAAATACAAATCTTTGAGAGACAAGCCCCTGTATTCCAAAATGATTGCGCTATTAATAATTTTTACCTGTACATGTATGCCCATTGGTTCCAAGAATATATCCTTCTTTACACGAACACGTGTACGATCCCTGCGTGTTGTGACAGTTCTGGTTACATTGCGCAGCGCCGGAACTACATTCATCCACGTCAATTCAATTCAATTCAATGTTTATTGCATATAAAGGCCTACGGCCCATTACACAGGTTACATACAAATACAAAAGCATGTTAACAATACTCGTGAAGTGTCGATGATATTTTAAGATCAACATAAAGGAGGCTTCCTGTAGAGCGATGATATACATACCTTAAATAAATAAAATGATAATTAAATTTCTATTAATTGTTAGAATCACTCTGCAACGAGGCACCATATATCTTAGTTAAAACCATTGCTGTTTCATTACACTGCTTTCAATGGTAAAGCAAAACTATGACATTTTCTTAATGGTGTAAAACTTATACAGACATTATGTAGACATATATAGCTTATGATAGCTAAATTATTCCCATCAGAAAAGCATCTCTCTTTTCCAAAGCTTTATAAATAAACATAGCAAGACATCTAATAACATTTTTACAAGACATGATATTAATAAAAGACTGAACAGAGACATTCCGTAGATACCTCGTGTCTATATACCTTAAACGTAAATCACTATACAGTGGACAGACAAGAAGAAAATGAAACTCGTCCTCCAATATACATTCACAATAAATACAATGTCTAAATTCTCTTGGAATATCAAAATGTCTTCCCTTTTCAACCATTAAATTATGAGCAGAAATACGAAACTTTGCGAAACATCTTCTAAATTTAAGTATATCTATTTTAGATATGTATTCTTCTAAGCAAAAAGTAGTCTTGAATTGAACATAATAAGATAATTTACTATTGTCTTCGCAATTAGTTTTCCAAGATTGTAAGTATTGGTCCTTTAAACGTTCCATATATCTAGATAAAAATAGTTTTTCATTTCTTACTGATTGCATTTCCCAAATATATCCAAACCCATTAGCATACAAGTTAGTTCTAACGTCTGTTGTCCAATTCGTATGTCCTAGTCTGTCAAAGTGTTTTAGCATATCATAACATTTTCGTACATATCTAGTATTAGGTAATTTTAAAATTCTTAACCAATATTTAATCACCTTTTTACAAGAATAAATATGAACTGGATATCTTCCTAGGTCTCCCATTACAGCATCATTACATGAGGTTATAGGAACATGCAAAAGCCATTTACAAGCATAATGGTGAATTTTCTCAATTGAATCAATATGTTTTAGTCCCCATATTTCTGCGCCATATAACAAAATCGGGCAAGTTTTCATGTCAAATATTTTAAAAAAAGTTGTTGATGGTATGTATGTCATATGACTTAAAGAATTCAAAATACACATAAGGGCTTTTTTTGCTTTTAGAGACATATCCTCTGCCATGCTATGCAGGGATAATGTTTTTGTAACGTCTATAAATAGATCAAGGATAAAATAGAATTACAATAAAGACAAAGGATTGAGGATCACGACTTATTTTGATGTATACTTTCAATTCACTTGTTTGAATTAAAGTGATTTGCCATCATGTTTCTAGTACTCGGCAATAATTTTTTGATCTAGACATTTAGAACCAAGTAGTATCATTTGTTGGACGAGGAACTACTTTTTCCGTCGTAATGCTGCCTAAATCACTCCACGCAATTAAGATAAATTACCACTTCTTATTGCCTATAGTTTATGTGTTGCTGATGTTCCATCGACTAAGCATTGTAGTTCATTATGTAAATAAGATAAATAACTCTACTTATGGTTATTAAATTAATTCCATTTAAGGCAATGAACACGAGTGGTAATTCGATTAGGCGTTGGTTCATTCATTTGTAAAGTGTGTGTGAAGGATATTCTCTGCAACATACACCTACACATGTAGTAATGCAAAAAAAAGTCTTAGACGTTACTTATGTCGTATATGATTGGAATTACTTAAGTCCAAATATTATCAGTATTTCACTTATAAAACGCGCCGATCTGCGAGCCTATCCTTTCTCTTACCATATCGTCTCCAGTAGTTTGATATATAATTTTAAATGTTATCTCTGGCTTCTTTTCCAAACGTCTAAAGTTAGCCAACGATATGATAACAAATCTGTTCGTACCTGTACATTTATGTCCGTCGATGTCAAGGTCGTAACCTTGACGACAGCTACAGGTGTACGAGCCAACAGTGTTGGTACAAGTTTGTTCACATCCACTCGTCCCAGTGGCGCATTCATTTATGTCTGTAAAACATTAAGTTGGGGTACGTGTAGGTTAATGGTATGGGATGGTTTGTGTTTGTGTTTTTAACTTAACATCATTTCATAATTTCTTCCATCACTTCATTATGCATGGATCCAAACCAGCGATACTAATAGTTGGCCGTAACCTGATTTCATAAAGAACTTTCTATAGGAATCCCTTGAAGAAAAGCATTGAGTAATATTGTCTTTGGTCTTTGGCATCACTTTGTGCAGTTAATGAAAACGAAACTTTCGAAACAAAAAGTACGAAACGAACAGCGTATCTTTGCCCGATTGCAAAAGTGCTAAAACAATGTAGGCTGTATTTGTAAGATGTTAACATTGATATGCCACCTAAAAACCTACGTTAGTATGATACGTACTCTATGTTATTGAAACATATGTTATGTTATGAAATTTTATGTTATTGTTGTTATGTTAGAAACATAATTGAAGTTCAGCGAATATCTTAGAAATGATGTGTTTATTTGTTAAGTTATAGTGTGCTACTATCTATAGTAAAATTCAAATTGCGGTATCCACTTTGATATTAGTCCAACATTAGAAGGACTTTAAGATTTAAACCATCAAACAAATCACTAGGCCGACGAGCCTGTGCTTTGAAATGAAGAAGTGAACTTAACATTATAAGAAGATGATTTTCTTTCATTCTTAACCATTAGACTGCTTGGTTATCTTCCCAAAATATATTTTTGTCTTGCCTGCTTTCCAAAACCTTAAATATCTGCTTAATTGTGTTGGAGAAAGATACTTAGAGTAGCAAACAAGTTAGATCACAGGTCAGCCCCCAATTAACTTAGCGGCTGACATGGATCTAACCTGTTATCATCAGCATGAAGTCGGTTCAAGCACAGCAATGGTTAACCCAATGAACACAATCAATAACGATGGTATCATAGACTATATGGACCATGAGTATAATTTAACATCTCCGTTAATAATACACCTGTCTCAACATATTCCGATGATATCCGAGTGTGCCACGGACTTACCCGAGCACGTTCGTCCATCTCCGTTAAGCTTATAACCGGGGCGACAGTCGCAGCGGGAGGTACCCGCTTCGTTTATACACGTCTGTTCACATTGTCCGTTGTTTGTATCGCATTCGTTTACGTCTGTAATATACAAAATGAAAAGTACTGGTGAATCCAGGAAAGCCGTTCCAAAACTGGAACGTGTAGGTACGGCACTGACAAAGAGGGCCCATAAGGGACATGTGTCAGTTAATTACTATATCCTGTCACTAGTGCCATTTTGGGACCGATAACTAGGTACCGTATAACATTTGTGATATCCGGCACTAACCATGTAACACATGCACGTGACAAATCATGACGTCATAAGAACAAAATGACGTTATATTTACATCATTCTCTACTTATTTTTTTCTTTTTTTCTCGTGTTTTATTATTACATCTTGTTTGTTTGAAATACATAAAGGTAACAGGATAAATAGAATAGATGGTTGGTGTTTTTGAATGGGAAAAGTTATCGAGCTCGGCTTCGGATTATTATCCGTTTCGCCTTCGGCTCACCGGATAATATTCAAAAGCCTTGCCTGATAACATTTCCGATTCACGACACCAACCATCTATTCTCTATATGACTACAAGTCAACTACTAATATGACGCTAGACGATAGGTCAAAGATAAGTCGTGAAAACACAGTATTACATAATTCCGTTTCCTTTATATTCACAGTAAGTTAACATTTGTTTTATCGTGTTCCTCTTAGGATAAGACTAAACAACTAAATCGATGTGGATTTGCCTATACTGGTTGAAAAGAATAAACACATTCCATCATATGAGAATATATGACTTTTTCAAATTGAAAGCAGAAATCGTTGACAAAAATGGCAAGTGAAATTTGTGCTCCTATCTCGATATGGGGATATAAAAAAAACCTAATTAAGAATCGAATTAACAACAGATAAAACGTTAGCTGAATAGATATATGTTTAAAATTACTAGATGAAAAGAAGACCTTTTTTATTAAATAAGGTCGGGCCTCCGTGGCCTAGTGGTTAGAGTACAGAATTTGAAATCACATGGCCCCTCTCCGCGTGGGTTCAAATCCTGAGAGGGATATGGATTTTCATGAGAGGTAGTCTCCTGACTGACTTACGGAATGCCGATGGTTCTACCCACCTCGACCAGCCCTTGTGGGCAGTTGATTATGGGGTCTTCCTCCATCATTAAGAGTCGGGCATCGCTACATAACTGAAATAATGTTGATGTGATGTAAAACTCATATAAAAAAAATTAAATAAGGTACAGCAATCTATCCTTGTATTACAGTGGTTATTGAATGGTGTCTAGCCTTTACAGCCAGTGCAGTATGAAAACAATTGTTTTCTGAAGCCCTTTAAGATGTCAATGGAAAACTTACCGATGCGCGATTTAAGATAAATAACTAGCACGGAAAAGACTTACCAATGCGAGGCGGGAAATCCATATCATACACAAAAAGAAAATATATTAACGCACGCCCTTTACCAAACGCCAATTTTCCACTGTCACAAATTGAAAGAGCTTGCAGACAACAATTAAAAATCTAATCAAATTAAAACATAATCTTCTGGTAGGGCAGAAAGCATTGTGGGAAAAGGAGAAATTGCTCGTTCAGAGCAATTTCTCCTTTTCCCACAATGTTTTCCAGAGTCGTCTGCACCAAACTGGTCAAATGTCGTCATTGTTTGGTAATGGGGTAAGAGGTCAATACCATACATGGAAAAACTTTATTGACGAGCGATATAAGATAAATTACACGCAAAGAGAAGACTTACCGACGCATGACTTTAGATCTGTATCTAGTACGTAGCCGGATCTACAGGAACATTTGAATGATCCGGGGTTGTTGGTGCAGAGCTGGCTACAGCCAGATGCCGATGTCGTGCATTCGTTAATGTCTGGAATAATTAGTAGAGGTAAATATAAGGGTTTACCTAAGCACTTTATGTGCTGAATTTCAAAATACAACTCCTACATTATGTGTACCGTATAAGTACATTCTGTGAACAAATTCAGAATATTTTACCTACATTGTTAAAAAAAATACTAAATTGTTTTGTTTTAACGAAAAAGATTTTTTCTTGCCATCGCTTTGCAAATGTATTTCAATACTTATACATATTTGCCCTTAAAGTTGAATAAATACATATGTGTTGTCAAACGCAATTTACACAATGTATCAGTTTTATAGGAATCCCCTTAATCGTTTTACCACTGGACATTTTTCCAAAATATTATTAGACTAAATGCTATTGAAGCGATATTAAAACCAGAAACAAAAATAAACATAAAAACGCTCCAACATGTAAGGATAACGGCAACTGTACAGAGGAGAGAAGATTTATGCAATTATGAGTGATTTCCCTTTACAAGATATGTCGCGCAATTGCCTGAGAGATGGCGCTGAACTTGCAAAATCTATTTTCCGGCAGAGGCAACCTGTGATATAAATACGCCCAAAATACTTATATATTGTTGACTTATCATCGCATTTAGGGGCAGAATAATCAACTTTCACAAGGGATCAAGATTTAGACCTCAAAGACAACAAAGAGTTATTCCCCTTGGCAGGTAGATTGCGATGAATTTGCAGAACACCTTTTGTCATTAAGTCAGTAGAATTTCTGAGTGCCTTACTCTTCTATATGTCCAAGTAAATACGGGGTTCGGGAATATTTCCCTTTAAGTTCTACGTCTCAATAATCCAGACATCTATATATCGAACTCTCTCTATGTCGACCGCTTTCATGAGGCCCCTTCAACTTTGAGGTAAAGATTTTATACTGTATGCCCAAAATACAAAAAAAAAACGATAACTTACCATCACATTTAGGGGAAGCATACCCGGTTCTACATGCACAATTATTCGGGCTCCGACAAGTTCCGCCATTCGGACAGGTTGTGGATCCGAAACACATAGCTGGAATGGACGAAAACAACTTAATTTAACCCACTTTTCCATGCAACCCCACTTTGATGTTTCAAGAACGTTCAAAACCCGTTGGATATAAGGATTGGTTTATCTTCACGAGTGATTCATCCGTTTTGTCGTTTTTTCTGCCCAATGTCATAAGGGTATGTATTTTTTTTATTGGTTTAAACAGTACTCAATATAAAGGTGAGCCTGTTGAGAAATAGGAACTTATTTAAAGTATTCCTCTCGTGTTTACATGCATTTGATTGTTGAAAATGTTCGGTCTGCGCCGAAACTATTTGATTTACACCGAATAGTTCCAGTCCCGACCGATGTATGCCGAGAACGACCGAAGTAATCCGACGAAAGAATGAGTTTTAAAAGAGCGGATTATGGGTACCTTAATGGGTGGTTAAGCTTGAGATCTTTCCCAATTGATTATAAGTTTGACACCAAATTCATTTGATCTGAAACCAAGATGAAGCAATAAAACCGATATCGCATTAATAAAGTGCTTTATATGTATTTTAATTTTGTGGTAAGCAATACGCCTTTTTAGACTGTAGGCGCAAAAACGAGTTTTGTTTATCTATTATATCACATTAACAATATTTCCCCGATTCTGATTGGCCGGTCTATAGGTAAACAAACCAATTTTGCATAAATATTGCGCTTTGTATGTATGATTCGAAGTCGTTTAAATTCAGTTTTTTGTGTTGTTCAAAGTTTTTTGCAATAAACAACACCCTCCAACCTTGCGCATGCTTGTGGTGAACCTTCTGTGTTCAGCCACAAACAGGATTTGGTGACAACGTGTATGGTTTGTTGTAAGGTACAAACCAACAACATGGACTCACCGTAAAAATACAGGGTTTGTTTATTGGCTGTATAACATTAACAACATTTCATCGATTCTGATTGGTCGGTTTGTATACTCACGTGTGGTACAGCCACTTCCGGTGAAATCTTTACAGCAAACTTGTCGGGTACACGTCTTAGAACAGGACCGAGTTTTTTGTCTGTAATATAATTAAATGAGAATCGTATTCTACATCGTCATCATCATTGTCATTAAAAACCTCACAGTAATCTCCCCTTGCTACGCTGCATCGATCACTGCCACCACAAGATTTTTCATCCAGATTTCGATGAAATTAAAATTATGCTGTTTTGTTAAGAGATTACCGGATATCTAAGTTAATTTACAATATCTTGTTGTATTGATTTCTGACCAGTTAAGTTGAAAAAAAATTTGGTTTTGTTTATAAATAAAGCACAAATGGATTACAATTTTTTAGTATCGCCGCCATCTTTTAACGCCATTTTCGTTTCTAAGTAGGTGGTCATGTGACATTTGTGATTGCAGTGATCAACCCCATAAAGGGAGATCACTGTGAGGAGTTTACATTATCATTATTAACACCATCATTAATGTTTTCATCATTAGTACCATCGTCATCATCATGTTTGAATTGTGCCATTCACAAATACAAACACTTCTTTTCAGGAGAGGGGCTAGGCGCTTGCATTGGCGATTTCTCCTTTTCCAACAATGTTTTCCAGAGTCGTCTGTAACAATTATGGCAAATGTCGTGATTGTTTGGTAATGGGTTAAATATTAAACAGACACATTACCTGTAACGTGTGCATCTTCTCCAACCGAATGCCCCACATTTCGACTTGTACCGTTCTTTGTAGTAACAGGTCCCTTGACACGTGTAGTTCTCCGGACAATACCCCGCCGACCCTGGGCTATAAGCAGAAAAGTCACAGACGTGAAATAACGCAAGGAAAGGGGCCGATCCAAGTCACTATGTTATACCCAAATTAACGTATCCAAGCGTATCGTATCGTATAGCGAACGTAAAATCTGTATCGGACCTGAAGCACCCGAGCTCTAAGTGAACCACTTGGCAGGGTGGAACTCTTTTGAACCACTGTAAATGAAATTGCTCCTCATGAACAGTTTATCCTAACATCATAATCGTGTCTACGATACACCAAGGGAAAACAAGATTTGGATATATGGTATTATCTACAGGTACTGGAAACAAAAAGAAAAAGAAAAAAGAGAAATTGTGTATTGAACTAAAAATATATACAGTATATATAGTACAATTCAGTTTATCTTTTGTTACTGGTACGTGTCTTATTTTGTCGTTTAAAAACTATTTATAGATTTAACTTGCATCTATTATAAAATAATGCTAATTATAAATTATAAGACTATCTCACTTCTTGAGATTTAAATCTTTCTTAAATTAGAGTATTTTCTAATATTAAATGATATCAAGAATCTATGAAGTTATGTATATCTAGATTGATAATACACTTTTCACGCTCTTTTATAACCTTGTAGTGAAAACATTGCTCATATACATTGCAGATTAAAGTAAACCATTTCGACGGTTTACTATGTAAACAAATATTCATATAATCCGCCATTTTGAATTTCATTCTTTCCTCGGAGTACTTCAGGCGTTCTCGGTTAACATCGATCGAATAGTTCCGGCCCTGACCGATGTATACCGAGAACGACCGAAGTATTCCTAAGAGAGAATGAGTTTCAAAATGGAATGGCGGATTATGGCAATTGTGACTTAAGCATAGCATTAAATTGGGAAATAACCCTCTGTTCTTACTTTAGCAGGGCCCTGTAAGTACATGATCTAATACCGGAATCAATATAGGACTAATATCTGAAAAGGTAGATGTAGTTAGGATGAGATGTTAAGGGTTCTAAATTTTGAAAGAATAAAGCGTTAATTGGCTAGAGACGTATACATATCACGTAAGGTGACGTTCACGTATAAAACGGGATAGGCAAAAAATACGTTAAATGTTTAGGGTTCTAAATTATTAAAGAATAAAGCGTCAAGCGGCTAAAGACGTATACTTAACCCGTATGGTGACGTTTACGTATAGAACGGGATAGGCACATATTACGTTAAATAACAACTCTGTTTACGCCATGACGTTTACCCCTTACTTTGTATTTCACTTTGCTACATAAAGAATTTCAAAGACACACGTGTGGCATTATGATGATTTGCTCTTAATGTATTAAGATGTTACATGTAAAGAAACGTTATGATACTATTCAATTTTCTTCTATACATTCCAAAAACTAGAAATTGTCATTTTCGGTGTTTTGTATTGGTCAAGTAAAATATTTGTCATTATTCATTGTTTAACAAAGAAAATGTTTGATTCCAATAATATTGACTCTGACATGTAAATAGATCCAATACGAAGGAAAGATTTGCTGAGAAAATATTCCAAAGAATACGTCATTTTCCGTGCTTTGTAATGATACAGAAATATATATATTTCCATAATAGTTAATTATCGTATTATTTTATATTCAAAATGCTTTAACATTCTTTTGCGTTTTCTTTGAATTTGGACCATTTTATCCCCCCAAAAAAGCATATGACGGAATGTGAAATCTCGCGCACGTATATTTATTTATTTACAAATACATACCTTACAAACAGTGAAACGTACGTCAGACTAAACAAGACAAATAAATTCATCGCAAATTCGTCAACACTCTGCCGGTGTCAATTCGTCTGCGCGCTCGAAACAAAAATGTTATCACCGTTTTGACAAATTACGTTTTTATACCATCTGCACTCACTGGTCCATATCGAATGCATTAAATAAAAGCCCTTCCCGTCATGAACAAACACGTAAGTTGCGTAACTGCTCATATTCGAACCCAAATGAAAGACGGCAAGACCTGTTGTTTGCCAAGACAAGTTAAGTCAAGCTAAAAGATATATGATATATGTGGGGAACAACCATTTTTTTCTCACCAATGGTAAATTAAGAGATGAAGTAAGAAGAATGGAATAAAATAAAGTACACAATTAAAAGGGACAGGATAATTTAACGCTAACATGAACGCAATCTTTAACTACGGAATGATAATATGCTAAGATGAAGAACACGTTTCAAATGAGGCGACAGATGAAATTTTCAGAGAATCAAAAATGTATTTCTCTTGAGAAATTTGGTAGTTACTTTTGTGACTAAATGAGAAAATGCCATACGTGGGTATTTTTTCAATTTGTCACAGCAATTTCTCATCTCGTCTGCTTCAGGTGCGTCAGAAATCATTCTATTTTTTTATGGTGCGTAAACCGTATCAACAATACAGTCAAACTTGTGTTAAGAGGCCAGCCTATGGGACAGAGAAAATTGGCTGTTTAAGAAAGGTTGGCTGCTAAACACAAATTGATGTACACTATAAATCTAACAATGGGACTTTCTGTAGTGGCTGTTTAAGGCAGGTTGGCTGCTTAAAAGGGTGGCTGCTTAACACAAGTTAGACTGTAGTTCAGTTATGTAACCACTGTCCTTGATCCACCAGTACAAGACAATGACACTGAAGTTACTTGCCAAAGGTCACTCCCACGAAACCAGAGGTGTCAGTGGAACACGGACCCGGAACTCTCGAGCTTTAAGTCCGCAACTTTAACCACTGGGCCACACAGGACCCTAAGTCATTCTCTGGTAAGGGGATAAAAGCCATATTTCATAGAAAAAAGAATTTGGATAAATTGAGTGTTCATTAGAAAACATATTTAAGGATATTCTAATGTAACGAAGATTTGCAAGCTTACATGAAATACACATTTAACCCTTTCCCAAACAACAGATTTTCGACTGTCCCAAGTTGAAAGAGTTTGCAGACGACATTTCAAAATGTGATGAAATTGGAAAATATCCTTCTGATAGGGCAGAAAACATTTTCGGAAAAGAAAAAATTGCTCGTTACGGGCAATTTCTAATTTTCCCACACTGTTTTCTTAAGTCGCCTGCAGTAAAGCGGTCAAATGTTGTTTGGAAAAGGGCTAAGAGTAACAATAGGCGACAATATTAAAGAATGAGAAATGTTATTTCATTTGCCCGCCGTTGGTCTTGATTTGGGCCAGGTAAAACATGTGAAGGACTGATGTTTTCCACTAAGCTCTCGAAACGTTTGTTGAAGCTACGTGCAGGGATTATCATATAAACACACTCATAAATCAGTTTATTGCCATAATAAAAACCAAATGCACTTTCTGCGTAAGAACTCATCCTTAATTCCGAGTAATATCTCAAGTTCGAATTTCGGAAGTTTAACTACCTTCGGGTGATTTATTAGATTTTGTCCTGTCACTAGTGTCATTTTGGGACGTATAACTAGGTGCCGTATAACGTTTGTGATATCCGGCACTAACCATATAATACATCCACGCGACAAATCATGACGTCATAAGAACGAAATGACGTCATGTTTACATCATTCTCTACATATTTTTCATTCTTTCTCGTGTTTTATTTGTATATTATTTGTTTGAAAGAATACATAAAGGTAACAGGATAAATAGAATAGATGGTTGGTGTCTTTTAATGGGAAAAGTTATCGGGCTCGGCATCAGAATATTATCCGTTTCGCCTTCGGCTCACCGGATAATATTCCTACGCCTTGCCCGATAACACCTTCAGGTGATTTATTGGGTTTTCCCTAGGAGGAAGTTTTCAGGCGGCTTTATTTCCAAGTAATACTTAAAGTTTGAATTTCATAAGTTTACCTTACCCTTAAATGATATATTTGATTTTCCCGAAGAGGTAGTTTTCAGCATGACTTTATTCCAAGTAATACTTAAAGTTTGAATTTCGGAAGTTTAACTACCTTCAGGTGATTTATTGGGTTTTCCCTAGGAGGAAGTTTTCAGGCGGCTTTATTTCCAAGTACAGTTAAACTTGTGTTAAGAGGCCAGCCTATGGGACAGAGTAAATTGGCTGTTTAAGACAGGTTGGCTGCTTAACACAAGTTGCTTTACACTATAAATATAACAATGGGACTTTCTGTAGTGGCTGTTAAAGACAGGTTGGCTGCTTAAAAGGGTGGCTGCTGTACACAAGTTAGACTGTAATACTTAAAGTTTGAATTTCATAAGTTTACCTTACCCTTAAATGATATATTTGATTTTCCCGAAGAGGTAGTTTTCAGCATGACTTTATTCCAAGTAATACTTAAAGTTTGAATTCCATAAGTTTACATTATCCTCTAACGATACATAAGATTTTTCCGAAGAGGTATTTATAAGGCCGATTTAATTATAAGTCGCCTAAAATGTGTATGGAATTCATGGAAAATTGAAAGGTTTAATGATTGTGAAATAGGTTCTAAATGGTTATACTTATCCCTCTTGATGTTTGTTCCTGTTTACGTTAAAAACACTCGGGCTGAATGTGATTTGATCAATAAAAAGTCACTAGGTAGATCGCGCTTCTCACGGGATTCAAACCCACGACCCTTGACTGACTCGATGCTGACGTTCTACCCTTAGACTACTGTCGGTCTATAAAAAGTTGGTCTATAAAAGAAGTTAAGTTTATTAGGGTTTCACATTGCGTCAAAATATATCAAGTTTTATTGCGATGTACGGCTCATTTACTATTGTTGAAGACCCACGCAGCTTGACTACAGACAAAGCCGGAAGACCAGCTAAAGAAGTCCTAGTCTCAGGCATCTGTGATTTGAACCTACGCGGAGAAAGGCCGTGTGCTTTTCAAATTAAGTACTTTTATCACCTGGCTTCGAAGATTCAGACGATAAAAAATACAAAAACACAGGCAAACATGTTTTCCTTTTGTAAATAAACTGTGTAAGCTATAAAAATGTGTTACAAAGAGAAATGTGTTTTCGTTTTATTGAAGAGTTGGTTATAACATGATTTCAGTTTATACTTCCAACGAAATAGTGTTGCATAAGACACTGTGTAGGAAAACATTTTAAGAAATGGAAAATTGGTTTTTTTTTTTACAAGTAGCTTCATAGAGCGGGTAAAATATTTTTTCAATTTTACCCCACACATGCGATTCTACTGTAAATGCACTTGGAAATTACATTAACAAAACGATGAGTCTTTTTTCTTTAAGACTAAGTGATTCTCATTATTTTAATTTCAGTATATCGCTTTTCGTTTTGTTTGATACCTTGATACGGTTATCAACGTCGTCAGCTGCAATGTTCAATTTGAGCATATATATTGTATCGAATTAACCCTTATAGTGCTGGAACCGACTTCGTGCTTATGCAACAGGTAAGAACCAGGCCAGCCACCAAGTAAATTTGCAGATTGTCTGTGATCTAACATGTTTGCTACTCTGAGCATCTTTCCTGAACAAAACTAAGCAGATATTTAAGGTTTTGAAAAGCAGACGACACAAAAACCTATTTTCCAAGTATTCTAGTGGTTAACAACACTCGGTTTTGTTATATTGCGGTATCTGGCTGATCATAAATGGAGGAAGAAACCACACTTAAATGGTCATGGTTTGGTTGAGTAGAATCATCGGTATTCAGTAAGTCAAACCAAGCTACTTCCTCTAAAATCTCAAAAGTTCTATACTCAAACCACTCGGCCACAGAGGCCTAATTAAATGGTTACATAACTGAATTTGATATTTCTAGACGTCTTCTTGTGTCGGTAAAATTGTAAAATTACTCGAACTCATAAGACTATTTCATGATTTATGACCTTCCAGCTGACAAACGGAATGTCAGAATGGTTGGATTGTCACGGATTCTTCTCGGCTTTGCAAGCCCATGTGGATTGTTACCCCACATTGATATAACCGGAAGTAATGTTGACGTGATGTTAAAACAAATAAAAAACGAAAGGATTAAATCATGAAAAGAGGAACGCCCTCTTGTTTGTTAGTCAGTAACCAATCAGCTGAGTGAATTAGTCGTAAATAGCTAAATTGTTGATTTAGTTGACTTGTTGGGGTATTTGCGTCCTGGTGCAAAACCGTATCCATCGTTATGCGCTATCTTTCGGAATGAGTCAAACCTGTCGATGTTTAACCCTTAGAATGCTGGGTAATTTTTTAAAAAATATACTTTTTTGTAATCTGCATCGTTTCTTACTTGTAATCGTTGACAATCAAACCATTCAGCGCTGACAACTATAGGCTACAAACAATTGGCTCTGCACCATGCAGTTATCTGATCTTATTGTCGTAAAGGTGTTAAATTGTTATGATGGGGGGAATCGGTGCAGACTAAATGGTCCAAGACAGTTTGTTTTGAAATGAATATTCTTAAATTGCAGCAAGCATATCGTCGCCACACATTTAAACAAGTTTAAATTGCGGTTATTGGGGACATTTACGGACTGAAAGAACAAACACGTTGTTCCTTGTTGTTAACCAACACGATTTTTTGAAATAAGATAAGTACGAGATAATTTAACTTGCCATGTTTATAAAAAAGATGTGCACGTCTTTGTAAAGCATTCATTTGTCAAGAGTTTTCGTACAGAAACATACACTTGATAATCGTGCCGTATTATAAACCATGCTGTGTCCATGGAGTTTGGCCAATCGAAACTACTCGGGTATTTCCGTGAGCTGTGAAATACATCTCGGATATCATTCGGAACACCTCGGCCATTTCTTCAAGTAACCTCGGAGGTAATGGGGAGCTATTTTTGAAAGTAGGTCAGCAACGAAGGGCATGTCCGTTTGCAATCGTATCTTCTCGGAAATCCTCGGCACAAGCCGGGGATTGCAGAAAAGAGCCGATTGACAAAATATGAAACAAAGATGTGTTGGTATGATCATCTTTAATGAAAAGGGTAAAAAAACCCATTCAATTGTGATATATAACCAATTTGTGTGTATTTAATTAGATATTTAGTGCCTGTGTGCATTTTGCGTTATCCGCCGGAAATAAGGCGAATTACCCCAGGATTTCTGGTGTATTCAAGTACTGCCTACGAGGTATATCTACCGACTTGTTACGGGGATTGCCGAGTAGATACGAATGCTCGGATATAAGTGTTCAATCTGAACACATCGGGTTTATCCAATGAAGATACCTCTGAAATAATAGGGATGACGCCATATTGCTTCCTGTGAGAATGACGTCACTTTACTTTCGTTTTTAAAAATGGATCTTAAATGTGAAATATTAATAGTCGTTAAGCCGGGGATTGCCGAAAAGATACGATTGACAAAATATGAAACAAAGATGTGTTGATATGATTATCTTTAATGAATAAATTTAAAAAAAACCCACTCAATTGTGATATATAACCAATTTGTGTGTATTTATATACATATTTAGTGCCTGTGTGCATGATGTAAACATGTGCGTTATCCGCCGGAAAACAGCCGAATTACCCCAGAATTTCTGGTGTATTTATGAACTGCTTACGAGGTATATCTACCGACTTGTGACGGGGATTGCCGAGTAGATACGATTGTACTGACGTACGACAAAGAAAAGTTTTCCTGCACGGAGTTTTGTAGTTTGGCTCCGTAGTTTGAACTTTCAAGACAAAACGAAAATGTCATTGAACACTTGTTTATAATTATGTTATAAATCAAATATTAAGGCAATAGTACTGTAATGGACATGAGGCTGGAACTATTTAAATTAATATTTTCATTTGTTGATTTCTCTGTGTGATTGTACATACGCATTACGCTTCCATCTGAACATGCCAAAATATTTTCTTAAACTAATCTTGTTTGAAAGAAACGTCCACTAAGAAAAGTATTAAAAGAATGTTTCACTGTACCTAATTGAGTTTAAATTCATTCATCGCAAACGATGCATCGTAGGCAAAACTATCCATTACGCTATATGTTTACTGTATGTAAGAATCAATGTAACAAAAGAACATATACGTAGGTGAGTTTGATCAGGACAGGGGTTTTGGGGAAAACGCTTCCATTTATAGATTATTTATATATAAAACGTGGTGACGTAACTGTCAGAAGTTGCGTGTTTACAAGTATATAACATACATTATTTGTTTCTGTTTCTAAATCTGATTATTTGGTTATACGATATGATAATGCACTTATCGACGCTGACTTCTATACTAAGGCAGTCTACAGGACCAGTAACTTGTACAATCTATGAGTCATACAAAACTTCAACTGGAGTTTAACGTGTCATGTTGTCAATTCTTTAATCTTATAAGATTTGGATTATGAATTTCCTCATGAGTTATAAAGCATATAAGTAACAAAATAATTCCTTTTAAAATATGTTGACAAGATTTGATTTTATATGAACCTTCCTCATACAATTTCTCGTGATCATAAGGACCACCCTGGCTATGAAGTTACTGGTCATACAGGAAAACCAGGTAGTCGAGGACCTAAGGCCTTGAATGAATTTCTAACCCTACCGGGTGTTAGGACCCATCATGTACCATTACCACTTGTTAAGATTACCACATCGGCCTGTTACATCCCGTTGTTAAAGTGAATAAACTTGTAAAGAAAAACAAACTAATTAGTCTAACATATAAAAGAACACGTACTGATCATTGACTTTTTCGTGAAACTGTATTCTTTATGAGGTTTGGATGTTGGTCTGGATTCGTTTATTTTGTGTAACGGTATTGTTTTGCACCTGCCCGTGTATTTGTTTGTTTTTTCTGTACATGACGCATAGTGGGATAGTGTGTTTACTTAGCATTTAAGTTATTTCACGGAGAAAACCCGCCTACCGTCCTCTGCCTATCTACGATACGTGGGCGAGTCCATTTTTGGGCGGAAGTAGGTAGGTTAAGTTGGTATTATTTAGGTTTTAGTTTAAACATATTTTATTGTAGTAATATTTTCCTTTTTTGACAATTGGATTGGAACGAAAGCTTTACGCATGTATTGAGTCCCTCACCCGAGTATGTTTTTTATCCTGTCACTAGTGCCATTTTGGGACCGATAACTAGGTGCCGTATAACATTTGTGATATCCGGCACTAACCATGTAACACATGCACGTGACGAATCACGACGTCATAAGAGCGCAATGACGTCATGTTTACACCATTCTCTACTTATTTTTTCCTTTTTTCTCGTGTTTTAATTTCATCCTGTTTTTTGAAAGAATACATAAAGGTAACAGGATAAATAGAATAGAAAGTTGGTGTCTTTGAATGGGAAAAGTTATCGGGCTCGGCTTCGGATCATTATCCGTTTCGCCTTCGGCTCACCGGATAATATTCCTAAGCCTTGCCCGATAACATTTCCGATTCACGACACCAACCATCTATTCTCTATATGTAATGTAAATGTAGGTTAGTTTAAAGGAAATAAACATAAGCACCTAAAATCAATTTTCCTTTTTTTGTGTTATACTTGTTATTTAATGTACTCGTGTTTTTTCAGCATCATTGAATTTACGATACATGTTTTTATTTTTGTATTACTAGGTTGTTGCCATGGAATGTTAAGTCCTTTTACCAAATAAATATAACTTCCTATTTTTAGACAAGACCTTTATAAATGATGTGTTTATGTTAATATGACATTAAAGCATGTCGTGAACTGTACGTATAAACACTGATGTATGCGTTTTATAAGTCCAACGCAGTTAAATGGCCGAATTCAAACAATGTAAACAGGTGATATAGACTAAGTGCAACGGTAGGTAGATAACCGCGGATATTCCAATCACCCCTTACCTCAGGTATGGTATCGTTCGATTGAAACGTAAACTTCGTGAGAGCGCGACCGACCTTATACATAAAAACACTGAACAGGCGTTTTACTTATTCACACCCTCTGCATGGCCAATTTAACGCGCCTGCAATACGGCATACATAAGGTGATACTCTGGTCCTGATACAGACGTAGATATCCTATTGTTTAATGATATTACAGATTAGACCATCCGAATTACCGCTGATTGTTCATACATGAGAGCATTTCAAAATCAAAATAAAATGCCATTTACACTATATAGGTCTTGTATTCTGATACAGACGTTGATATCCTATTGTTTAATGATATTACAGATTAGACCATCCGAATTACCGCTGATTGTTCATACATGAGAGCATTTCAAAATCAAAATAAAATGCCATTTAAACAATATAGGTCTTGTATTCTGATACAGACGTTGATATCCTATTGTTTAATGATATTACAGATTAGACCATCCGAATTACCGCTGATTGTTCATACATGAGAGCATTTCAAAATCAAAATAAAATGCCATTTAAACAATAGGTCTTGTATTGTGGTATAATAGTAAATGTTAAATAGCTTCTGAACTCAAAATTAATTCAGAAATAGTCAATAACATTTCAAAGTTATAATGAAATGCAGTTGAAACACTATAGTTTCGTAAAGCTATATTATATTCAATGAAAAATAGCTTCTAAACGCAAAATTAATTCTAAATGTGTCATATTGTTAGTTTCAATTCCGCTAACATAGAAAATGAAAGTGCGCAAAGAAAGGAAATCGGTGAGTGTTACTTGGAGAAAAGAAAAACACTCACAAATGTCAGATCTTGCCGTGACCTCCATTAACGTACAGTGCACCCGCAGATTAAACTTCGACAAAAAAAAGTTTATTTCACTGGGCTCACGCGTGGTTGCGCGACAGAGACAATATGTTATCGTTTTATGGGCGTATTTGTTTATTTCTGGAACCGTAAACCGCGTCCGGTTTCGAGGTCTGCATTTTTAACGTCTACGCAACCGCCATCCGTTGACAAGAAATGTTGTTTATTTTCTTCCTGTTTCTAATTTGGGGATTGGAAGCACATACCTAACCGCGACTCTTCTTCGTATAACAGATTCGATCAGCTTTTAATATGGCGACTTTGAATTCATTAAATGAACCCAAGAATAGTGTCTTCACATTTCCCCTTTTCCTCGCGTTGTTTTCATCTCTTCAAGCGTAAAACTCTCCACAGTAATCTCCCCTTTATGGGCTTGATTGATCCCATAAAGGGAGAAACATATCCTATCAATCTGAACACATCGGGTTTATCCAATGAAAACACCTCTGAAATAATAGGGATGACGCCATATTGTTTCCCGCGAGAATGACGTCACTTTACTTTCGATTTTAAAAATAGATCTTAAATTTGAAATCTAAAAAGTCGTTGAATTTGGTTGAGGAAACAACTATACATTTCACATCAACAATTTCGCCATTTGGTATGTGTTACTGATAAACATTGATTTAAAAGGATGTCCAACACTTCCATACACATTGAACTACATAACGTGCACGCTTAGAAAATGTGTTAATTGCCGGATGCCGATTTACCCGAAAAATTGTAACCCTACACTTATATCCGAGGTGTATTTCACAGCTCACGGAAATACCCGAGTAGTTCCGATTGATATCCTATATGACTATTAGTCTGGGTCCCGTCGTGCTCTTATAAGTGAGTACCAATGTAATGTTAAGGGGTATGTAATCTAGACTAATATGATATATCTTCACTCTTAACGAGCAATTTCTCCGTTTCCCACAATGTTTTCTTCCCTAGCAGAAGATTGTTTTCAGATTTCATCACATTTTGATATGTCGTCTGCACACTCTTCCAGTTTGGAACAGTCGAAAATCTGGCGTTTGATAAAGGGATAACATACAGGTATAGCTTAGATTTCAGGAAAATACATACATCTTGAGGCGGGTTGACTCGGTTCATTCCTCGATGGCGGCTTATATTTTCAATGCGGAATGTCCTTGGACTAGACTATTTTTGTTCGCTCAGCCATGTACATGAGCTGGGAGATTACTTAGAGAAGTAAGAAGCGAACTACATTCACGATATAACGGATTCATCAATACTAGGCTATGGCTCTGCAGTGTCTTGCCAAAGGACACTCCTAAAAAAATCAATGCCTGAGGTACATGTACTGAAATAGTGTTTAACATCAATACAAAAACACATGGGGTTTACAGGTTTCATTTTTGTACAGGGGATTAACGCCGTATCAACAATTATTTTCATTTATGTTAAGGCTTGTTTTAATTTATCGGTACTAGGCTATGGCTCTAAAGTGTCTATGTTACGTTTTCCCTGGATGTACCAGTAATAGGTTAGGAATCTGAAGTATCTTGCCAAAGGACACATCTACAGAAACTTGAGGACTGAGGTACTTGAGGGGCTCAGACCTTGAACCCCCGAGTTCTAAGCTCCCACACACAATCGCATGCCTCTCTCCAGGGCCACACAGGACCCTCAAAGGAACTCATAATTGGCGATATCTACATTTCAAAGATTTAATCTTTTTTTTCCTATTCTAAAACACAACATATCACGGTACGGCCACCAGGCTATTAAGCTCCGTCTCCATTGCTGGTGTTAGGCATTTCGAAATCTTTATCTGAAATAAAAAAGAAAAAAAAACTTGTTTGTAAGTGTAACGAACCAAACAAAGCAACCTGTAAAAGACACACTCACATTCGATCAGTAAAAATGACAGTCATCCACTGATCGGTTATGCTGTCTATTCATATACCTGCAAGTTCTTTATCTTTATTGGTTAGAAGATATTTTGAACACATTTAAGGTCAAATCGCTATGTTCTCTTCTTTTAATTGAGACTGGACATTGTGGTCCTTGTAATGCTTTCAAAATAACACAGTATTTAACAGAGGATTACGATTATTGTATTAAATCTTTCTGTTGTTCATGCTATCCCCATTACCCAGAATACTTTAGAAGGAAGGAAGCCATTACTACCATTGTTTAGTTGTTCTGTTTGTAATGTTTGACTGAAAATAACGGAATGAAGAATATATCATCTATAAACGTTTTTTTTGTTGTTGTTTGTTTTAGTTAACGACGTATGATAACGGTTATACATGTAGTATTTCAATAATAATGACCTGGCTGGTTCATTTAAGGTTGAGGAATAATTCACTGCCTACATACCAAAGAGCTGGTCAAGCTAAGGAGAATCATTGGTAAACCATAAGTCAGCCAAGATTCAAACCCACGACCTTTGCTCCCTTAGAAAGTAAACGCTCCATGATCATAAGATCGATGTCCTTTTAGTGCACAAATATCTTGCCTCAAAATACTTTATCAAGGGTTCAATGTAATACTATAGTAAGTGCTTCATGTTTTTCTGAGGCACTTACTATAGTCTTGCATTGTACCCTCGATATGAAGAAATAGGCAACGGTATCTTACCTCTGATATATATCCTACAAAACCAGACACGCCCTTTTCATAACGGCACTTCGCCAGTCTCAGACCCGAGCGATGGATGGGAATGCGCCCTACAAAAAAAGCAAGAAATGAAAACAAACAGAAAGGACGAGCGATTACAAACAGAAGTAAGTAACGATAACAGACCGAGGGAGGAATAATTACAAACAGATAAAACAACAATTACAAATAAAAAAAACACGATTACAAACAGTAAATGACATTGCAAACAGAGGCAATGGACGATTAAGCTAGTTAGTACAGTGGTCCAGGGGTAGAGCGTCGGCTTCTGGACACGAGGGTCGTTGGTTCGAATCTCGTGAGTAGCAGGATCTGCCTTGCGAACTTTCATTGATCTACATCCGGCGCGATTACTAGTTATGTATCCAGGAAGCAGAATCGAGAGTGATTAGTCTACGTTGTCCGAACTTGTTTCACGGTCGATGAAAATAAATAAGTAGTTAAATAAGTGTTAAACTAACAAGCTAGTTAGTGGTTTTGAAAGAAACATTGTATCACAATCTCCCAATCAAACAAGTAACCAAGTAAACGATCGAAATTAAAATCCCGGTGTCCGATTAGCATTATTATACCGAGCGGTACCGGCTTATATCTTAGATTACAAGTTTAAACCACAACTTACCGGAAAACCTTTCCGCCCTTGTAATTGGTCCCACTGCTACCTGGTTGATCGGGGATAAAACCACCGCCAAGAACGCTCCGTCATATATTAACTTGTACGTATAATCCTGGTTTTCCTGTAAATAAATGAAAAGGGAATACGGATGATCCAAGCTGTAACTGTGTCACAGAATGAAATATCTACGTCTGGATCATTCGGACTACTACGTAGGATGTTATATGCTTATAAAAGGGGTTGGTATTCTAGATGTTTTACGGCTTTCCTGGAGTTCACCAGTACTACATGAGGGCAGAGCTTTGCAGTGTCTTGCCCAAGGAAACTCCCATGTAAAACCCCAGTGCTGTTAGGGAGAATTGGTCCTGAGACCACCGAGATGTAAGCATATTTGGTTTAATGAGCGTTTTAACATCGTATCAACCGCAGTTCAGTAGCATCACCATGTCCGGCTCAAATTCGATGGAGGAAGACCAAAGCTAAACTCGATGGTTCAAAGCAACACTTTAGTAAGTGCTTCGTGTTTGCGAAGCACTGACTATAGTCTTGCATTGAACCTTCGAACTGTTCCTAAGGGCTGGTCAAGACGCGTATAACCATCGACATTCCGTAAGTCAACGGGGAGACTATCTCTCATAAAAGTCCATATCCACCGAGACGTTGATCTTCTATTTGTTAAGCATTGTCATCTTTAGTGTCCGACAGGCAAGGTCAAACTTTATTTCTATTGACATAACTTATTATAAAGCGCTGTATCGCCCTTATAAAGTAAGGTTGTGCATAAATAAGAATACACCTCCTGCTCGAAATTCGCATGTTCAAGGCCATTGCTATGACATACCATAGACTCATTAGGTTCCCTCATGACAATTATAGAAGAGGTGGTGGCTTAGATCCATTAAAATGATGGTGCAAGTAATGGCATTCCTTATTGCAAATCATAACAGAAGCGATGGTTTCCTTAAATAAAAACTGACACGAAAACCACAACAACATCCCTCCATGACAATCTGGGTGAATACGATAGAATAGGGGTAGGATATTTCTATCAAGGGCAGTTTCTAAAAGTGAAGAACTGGGTACCGTTTTACTAAACAGTTTACGCTTAAGATTTGCATAAATCTAAACAACAATTACTCTTATTTCAATATTGGGCGATGCAATATTGCAAAGTAATACATCATTGGAATCGTCTCTCCGGGATGCTTTCAAAGACGTGTCGCATTGCAATAGTGTACATTCATGGAAGATACTATCCATGTTTATCAGTTATGAACTTGTGCCGTTTAGTAAAACGGTACCCTGGTTCTTAGAACATTAACTGTTGAAAACGTAATTAAACTAATAAACCAGCACGTACCGAGTAGGGCATCTCTATAACGGTACCCAGTCCTAGCCCGGGGGTCGAGACAGTGGTGGTTAGCACCCCCGTGCCATTCTGATGGGCGAGAAAACTGACCTCTAGGGAAGGTAAATTACCTGGAAAAATATGTGATAGTTGGGACATTGTTCACCTTATGTTGGTTTAAAGTTTAAACCAGTGTAGGCTTTGGTTAAGATGAATCAAAGCAACCGCTTCCTTATGTTGGTTTAAATGTGTGTAGAAGTTCGTTAAGATGAATCAAAGTAAAAGCTTCCTTATGTTGGTTTAAATGTGTGTAGAAGTTCGTTAAGATGAATCAAAGCAAACGCTTCCTTATGTTGGTTTAAATGTGTGTAGAAGTTCGTTAAGATAAGTCAAAGCGACAGCTTTCCATTTGAATTATACCAATTAAACCGAAAAATAAGAAACAAAAGTAGCATACTGTCGTGCATAAAAGGGCGATTCTCAATATAGAACGAATTTACTTAGAATAAGTCAGCACTCGTTCAGATAAATCGTAGCAACATCATTTGCAACTTTAACCGTAAACAAGAAACGGAAAGACATTAGGCATTACAAATGTACATGTATGTCATGCATTAAGTGACGATCCTCTTTTTAGAGTCAGATAACTTAGGTTATAAAATGGTGACAGTTCATCTATCGATTTTCACGTTGGAATATACAAAGCTTTAAAAGTATTTGTTCAAATCTTTCTGCATAATTGTGTATTTTATAGTGAGCGACGATTTCACTTTGAAAATATCGAACCAAGAACATGTACCATTTCCCTGACGCTAACCCCCTACGATATATCCCTAAAATCCAATTAAATTGTTAATGGCCACATGAACAACTCTAATGACTATTAATTGTAGAACGCTTTCGGACTATCCTTACATTGCATTGTCACCTTGCCTATTTATATATGTATGAGTTTTACATCACATCGACATTATTTCAGTTATGTAGCGATGCCCGACTATTAATGATGAAGGAAGACTCCATAAGGGCTGGTCAATGCGGGTAGAACCATCGGCATTCCGTAAGTCACCTTGCCTATTGTTTCGTGCAATCGACAGAAGGTACAATTTGTTCGGTTTGTTCGGAAAAGAGCTAAAGTTCAGCCGAATAATTTACGCGATGAGAGGGGTAAATACAAAACATGGGGAGGTAACTACTGTCATAAGTTTGAAGAAAAAGACTAGGTTTAAAATTGTTTAATTTACATCGACTGTGAAACAAGTTCTTACATCATAGATTAATCACTCTCGATTCTGCTTCCTAGATTCACAACCAGTACTCGCGCCGAATGTGAATTAATGAAAGTTCGGAAGGCAGATCCCGCTGCTCACGGGATTCGAACCCAAAACCCGCGTGTCCAGAAGTCAACGCTCTATCCCTGAACCACTGTCGTTAACAAAGACTCACCGAGGCAAGATTTGCGATTATAAGCAATAATGAATCCTGGTCTACAGGAACATTTGTATGATCCTTGGGTATTGGTACAGACATGACTACAGCCAGATATTGGTGATGTGCACTCGTTAATGTCTGAAATAAAACAGTAATTTAAAGGTGCTTGCTAGCAATTGCGAGCAAAAAAGGGTTGAATGCCCCTGATATATACATTATTTATATAATTACAACTGGTGAATTTCTAAACATATTGAAAAAGTAGTCTATTTGCAAGATGCTGGCCAGTTGAATAGTGAAGGGTTTGATTCGAAAGCAATTTGAAATAAGAACGAACACATCTGATCCCGATAATTTTGAGGTAATATGTCAAAAATATCAGGTTGATAACGATTTTCCTTGGAAATTTGCTAAAACATTTTACAGAAACCTTCCCGTTTGGCGTTTTATATTTCCTTCTCAATGTAAATGGATACATAGAGTATCAAATTCAAATTGTATAACATAGGGCTACCGGGTCATATACATAAATGTTTAAACAAACACAACACATTTAATGACATATTCGATATAACGCATAATAGTGTGTTGTATCGATCTCAACTGGTCTCATGTTTCAAAGTGCAATCTGAAAAACACGAATTGCGAAAATTTGCCGTTTTTACCTTCAGCGAGTGTTCTTTGTTTTGAACTGCTATTGTAGTGCCGCACTGCTATCAAAGTATCGGGATGCCGGTTTGACGAACGCTAACTTATAAGCATGATACAATATGATTAGAAAACCTGTTTTAAAATCTTACAGACACGTATGTTTTTACTTTATAGCTAGTTTATCTGTAAATAAATGATATGAAATAAGGTTTTTATTGTTAACCAGGCTCGTCATCTTACCAGATAGTTTTATTGTATAATCACTACTCTTATACTTTTTATATCGTGTTTTTTTTTCTTTTAGTATGTCATCTTTGCGGTTCATTTAGAATCATTTCCTCTTTTTTTTATCTCATTATTACTTGTAGATATAACTTTATGATGTAATGATAATGCTTTTTATGTTTTTGTATCGTTTAATAAACTTCATTTTATTATTTTCATGATCTCCTGTTCTAAATGGGTCGATTTCTTTAATCTTTAATCAAGATGTTTTTGTCTTGAATCTTACCGCATTTAGACTCGTCTCTTACAACTCCATAATGGAGTGGCATTGTATCCTATATAAAATGATATTCTTACGAACAATGTCCGCAACAAAGCATAGCTAGAAGAATCCACTTAGGATTTTATGTCCCCCTGTGAGGATTCGATCCCGGATCTCCCGGGTGACAGTCCAAGACATAACCACTGAGCTGTAGAGTCGGCTCAATAACGCAGAGGTTACATCTTGTCCTGATTGATTGTTGCTATGCTGTAGAGAGTGAGGCGGCTACGTAACACACACCCTCTTATAGAAGTCTTCATTTTATGATGAAATGTAAACCATTTCGGCTTGCAACTCCATTTCGGACGAATTAACGGCTCAATGGCCAATCCCGGACGAGACCCCATCTTACGAACAATGTCTGCATCGAAGCAAAGCTAGAAAAATCAAATTTGGATTTTATGTCCCCTGTGAGGATTCGATCCTGGTTCTCCCGGGTGACAGTCCAAGACATAACCACTGAGCTTAAGAGTCGGCTCTTAACGCAGAGGTTATGTCTTGTCCTGATTGATTGTTGATATGCTGTAGAGAGTGAGGCGGCTACGTAACAATACCTTATGTTGTAAATGTATTTTTATGACTGTACAATGATGAGATGTAAAAAATAATCACTACTACTACCCACCATTACATCTGGGTTTGACGTATCCCGTATTGCACTGACAGGTGTTCGGGCTCGTACACCTACCACCATTCGGACAGGTTGTCGATCCGAAACACAGAGCTGAAATGGATCAAATTTAAACTTACTTAACCCTTTACCGTACGCCAAATTCTCGACTGTCTGGTCGAGCTGTACAAAATATAGGTAACGTCCTTTATCATATTTGTTATTTTAACCCTTGACCAAACTCCTAATTTTCGACTGGTCCAAATTGAAAGAGTTTGCTGACGACGTTTCAAAATGTGATGAAATTGAAAAATAATCTTCTGGTAGGGCAGAAAACATTGAGGAAAAAGGAGAAATAGCTCATCAAGAGCAATTTCTCGTTTTCCCACAATGTTTTCAAGATTCGTCTGAAACAAACGGGTCAAATGTCTTTATTGTTTGGTAATGGGTTAAAGGGACTACAGTAGGATATCTATACCACGGACTTCTCATTGTCGAACTCCTCTTTAAGTCGAAGTTAATACAAAACAATAATTTTATTTGAAATATCGTATTATTTCGCCATTTCGTATGAGTAACCGATAAAAATGAGTTTAAAAGATGTCCAACACTTTCATAACCATTGAACTACTTAAAGGAAAGTGTTATATGCCGGGGACGATTTACCCAAAATTGTGTAACCCTACACTTATATCCGAGGCGTATTTCTCAGCTTACGGAAATACCCGCGTGGTTCCGATTGTGCTTACGTATGTTACACTGGTCCCCGGTATATCCTTCACAGCACACCTGCCGGGTACACGTTTTGGTACAAGTTCTGCTCCTTTGTCTGCAATAAACAAGATACAGTCTCATCATCATCGTAAACGGATATACCATTTCCATGGCCCAACATGACCCTTTATGATCTGGGGCGGTACCTTTCGGATGTAAACATTGTCGCTTCAGGTAAGACTTGCGTCCATTTCTTCGTTGATATTAGGTGTATTTCAATGAAACCAAGACGAAATCCCCCAGAAAACAAATATGCACCATCGACGAACAAGTATGTGCTAACAAAATCGTTTAAAGTTAAAAATCGAGATAATTAAGAGCGGGGTTTTCCGAGAGACGAAAATCTTGAAATACGGGGCGGTGGTATTGAAATGAAATGTCGGGGTCCCAACTATCACGATTTTTGATGACTTTTCATCACAGACTTGATCGTAACTTGCCGTAACTCAATATATCTAGATAATGAGTTACAACACACTTCATATATTTGTAGAAATTTGTCATCGAATATGAATTTTGTTTATTCCTTCAATGTACAGTGTCATGAAGAACTATGACAAAAAAAACTAACCATACCACGTGTAAAGGGCAAATAATGGGCTATCCTGCAACCCTAAAACACTATTCTCTTTTATGAAAAAAACATTTAAAACATGTAAACATCATCCATACATATCAAAAATCCAAAAATAACCAACTTTCTGAAATGACCATATATTATGACTATATTAGTCATAAAAAAATAAACGAGAATAGTGTTGGAGGGACCATTATTCGCCCTTTACCTGTGAACCATAACAGGGCTTTTATTTAATGCTAAGAAATGGTAAATTTAACGTTAAACGTGAAATTAAGTTGTTTTCTAATGCTCTCCATTGCGTAATGATAGCTATTTTATGTATCAATGAGGATTTTAACTGTATGACATGGCAGACTTAACCGTAATGGTGCTGGATCCGACTTCATGCTTATGCAAACAGATAAGATCCATGTTATAAAGCAAAACCACTAATGGGTCAAAGAGTTTGCTGGCTAATTTTGCGTTTTACGTGTAAATTCATTTTAAAGAACTGTTAGTTATTGCTTCTTTATATGATTAACCCATTACCAAACAATAACGACATTTTACCACTTTGTAGCAGACAACTCTGGAAAACATTGTGGGAAAAGGAGAAATTGCTCTGTCCTATCAGAAGATTACTTTTCAATTTCATCACATTTTGAAATTTCGTCTGCAAACTCTTTCAATTTGGGGCAGTCGAAAATTCGCGTTTGGTAAAAGTTTAAGTAAGCATAAATTTGATCCATTCCAGCGCTGTGCTTCGTATTCACAACCTGTCCGAATGGTGGCAGGTGCACGAGTAAAGGGTTAAAATAACAAATTCGATTAAACGAAGGGCGTTACCTATATTGTGTACAACTATACCAGCCAGCCCAACCGCAAGATACAGTGTATCTCTCTCCGTAGTAACAGGTCCCCTGGCATTTATATTTCAACGGACAGAATCCAGCAGATCCGAGGCTATAAATAGAAAATATGGACCAATGAAATGGCGTAAAAGATCAGGAGGGATTTATTATAGAAATTCGAAGACTGTAGTAACAAGTCCCCTGGCAATCATAGTTCAACGGACAGAATCAAGCAGAATCCGAGGCTATAAATAGAAAATATAGACCAATGAAATGGCGTCAAAGATCGTGAGGAATTCATTATAGAACTAAGGCTAACATAAAATATCGTGTTTTTTCTTCTAGAATGAAGAGAACACTGTAATTGCTTGAAAGTCTAACGTTTAACACTCAGCAGAGAAAACGCATTCGACGGACGCGCAAGTCCAGAAATGTCGGTCTTCGACTGCGATTTCTCTGCCGAGTGTTAGACGCAACGCTGTTATAAAGCATTTATTATATACTTTTCGGTGGATTACCCTGTAATATCAGTGGATTATCACAGGATATTTTCACGGTTTCAAAGTGTGGGAATATCAGGAACTACTTTTTCCCCATGGGACACCCCAATTTTTCACGAGCAATGACGTCATAAGTCATAATGAATAACAATATCAGGTCAAATACGACGTTTTGAAATGCCATTTAAATCGCTTTGATAGAAATTTGTGGAAATTTCCCCAAACAAGGTATTCTGAATCCAAACTTGTTTTTCATGTATTATTTTGTCACTCATTCTATGAAATTGTATCGATATTTTGGGCAAGAGTCCTTCAATTGAAAATAAAGATATTGCATTGTATAATATCATAATTAGTCTAAACTTATTTATTTTACATCGATTGTTAAACAAGTTCTTACATATTGTTATAACTAACAATGTTGTCATTCTAACATGTTCTTCTAACAAGATTACAAAAATAAATAGCCTGTACCCCTTCCCTTATGTATAAGCCAATGTACGTAAGCCATGTCAGCAGATATGAAGTTGATCCCATGTTGTAGGTTTCTAAGTGCCAGGGATACAAACCTTAGCTCTTTTTAACTCTTGTATCGTCGTTTGGCGGAATGATAGAATTCCCGCAACCCGATGTCCTTTTTGTATTTATAAAACAACCATGCAAGGGAATTCCGTGTACCTTATGATAACAAATCAAGTTGACCGAGTCAGATTCAATGCTATGGCCAAATTGAAACAACGATGTGTTTTCATTAGATTGATCGACCATAATTAACTTGCGCGCACCGCTTATGTTAGATCGCCTTTGATCATGCTAAAACGGTGAACAGGATTTATGCTTAAAAAGACAAAAACATGTTTTATGATGTTTTACATCGTGTCAACAATTTTCAGTCCTGTTACGGCTTTTTTGGATGCTCAGTGATATGCCAGAGCTCTGATGTATCACTCCCACGAAACCAGAGGCATTGGTGGGGCTTGAACCAGGGACTTGAGACCTTCACCTTAACAACTGGGTCACGCGGACCCAGATGTCTTTCGTGTGCTATTTTATGCAAATTATAGCGTCGTAACAATTGACCATGAGATTCAATTTTAAGAGCATACGAACAAATTCAGCCGAACACACTTTTTTTTTGGAATTCAATCCAATTTGTGTAAAGCACCCATCCTTTGAAGCAGCCAACCTGTCTTAAACAACCTCTACAGAAAGTCTCATTGCTAGATTTATAGTGTACATCAATTTGTGTGTAGCAGCCAACCTGTCTTAATCAGCCAATTTTCGCAGATCTTTATGGTGGTCTCTTAACCCTTTCCCAAACAATGACGACATTTGACTACTTTGTTGCAGACGACTTTAGAAAACATTGTGGGAAAAGGAGAAATTGCTCGTAACGAGCAATTTTTGCTTTCCCACAAGGTTTTCTGATCTATTTAAGAATATTTTTCAATTTCATCACATTTTGAAACGTCGTCTGCAAACTCTTTCAATTTGGGACAGTCGACAGTTGGGAAAGGGTTAACACAAGTTTGACTGTATCTTTGAATTTCGTTACCCTTGCAGACTAATGTTTAACAATCACGTAACATAATCAGAAGCGAGTTCACGCAAACTGAGTGTTTGGTTTACAGGCGGGGGAATCATTTGACCAATGTTTACGACCTTATGTCCAAACAGAATGACCGCGCCATAGGTATTTTTTGCTTTCTTCACCAACGTTTGCCAATGATAACCACGCGGCAGAGAAATCGCAGTAAACGGGCGCGCATGTTCAAAACAGTCGATGTTCGACTGCGATTTCTCTGCCGAGTTTTAGACATAACGCCGTTATAAAGCATGGGTTATCATATACCCGAAGAACCGGAAAGTTGATGGTCAACTCATGCGGGGTACACAATGTGGCTATCATTGGCAAAAGTAGGTGAAAAGGGCAAAAACACCTGTTTGAACATAAGACCGTAACCATTGGTCACTTGATTCCCCTACTTAAACAATAAAAGGTTATTATGCGAGATAATTTTATAATTGGGGAACAGGAATTGGTTAAAATATTAAGATATGAGAGACAAAGAGGGTTCGGGTTGGTGAGCCCGTATGCAAACATTACCTTGGCGGCTTGCTACAATTGAGACTGAATGCATTTCAATACAAGCCTTATATAGCGAAGTAGCTAGGTAGGGTGTTGTTGTTTTTTATTTTATATGGGTTTTACATCACATCAACATTATTTCAGTTATGTAGCGATGCCCGACCCTAAATGATGGAGGAAGACCCCTTACTCAACTGCCCATAGGGGCTGGTCAAGGCGGGTAGAACCATCGGCATTCCGTGAGTCAGTCGGGAGATAGGTAGGGTGTACGGTGACATAGAGGCGACATGTATGCGATTATTTCTCGTTATTCCGAGTTAGCAAGTCGAAATAACGAGAAAATTAAGTCGCTATTTTAACTTGTTGACTCGAAATAACGCTGGCATGTGGGGCTCCATATCAAATAAGTTATAGTACAGTATTTGAAATCGCAAAGCCTTTTCTAAATGGGTTCAAGATAGTTTGTCTCTTACTTCGCTTAAGGACTGCCAATGGTTCTACCTGGCTTGTCCAGCCCTTATGGGCAATTAAGGTTGAGGTCGTCCTCCATTACTACGAGCCTGGCATATCAACATGACCAAAAATATGTTCAGGCGATGCGAAATATTAAACAAGATAGGAATAAACAATAGGAGGAAAACATACAGTGCAATTCTAATCATATGGGGTTTTACATCGCGTCACCATTGTTTCAGTAATGTCGCGATGCACGACTCCAAACGATGGAGGAGGAAAATGCAGTGCGTAACAAAAGGTGCTGTGATTGTGCAGAGCATTCTCTCTAACAGTCAATTTTGACTAGTCCAACTTCCTACATAGGGTAAATGGTTACCACGAATGATAAACGATTCGTCGATTCAGCAAAGTATGACAAACATCAAAACATGAACTTGATTTTTAATCCATCTATAAAGCAATCAATAACCTTTATTGGCAGAACTTGCAGAACGGTTTGCCATTTGTCATTTAGAGTTAAATAGAACATGACAATGACCATCATACATATAATATATCAAAACAAACAAAATTGCAAACAAACATCAATCAAATATACACAAGGTAAAGCTACGGTAGAGTTAGGATCTGTATTGAACATATTATTGACTAACTCGAATGATCCAAGCTGTAGAATGAAATATCTACGTTTGGATCATTCAGACTAACCAATGACATGTAAAAACAAGTTCATGTTAAAAGTATTAGATTATCAAAGTTAAACATGAAATAAGTTTCAAATTACTAGTACAAAACGAAACATTTGACACATTCTGAAGTGCAGTGAAGTTTCAGTTAAATTCCATTATTTTCTTTTTTATCTGTTTGAAAAAAACGCGCAGTGTACGTAATAATATGCTTTCTAAAAGTCAAAACCTAATCTGTAAAGAAGGGACTACTTTATCACAACGGTAAAAAGGCACAACGACCCAGATGAAAGCGCATCGTGACGTGACCACCTGCAATCAATCGGAGCTATTCGGGTATTTCCGTGAGCTGAGAAATACACCTCGGATAAAAGTGTAAGGTTACAATATTTCGGGTAAATCGTCCCCGGCACATAACACAATTCGTCTAAGCGTCCACGTTAAGTAGTTCAATGTATATTGAAGTGTTTGACATCCTTTTAAATTGTTTTGTATCGGTAACTCATACGAATTGGCAAACTGATAAGTTGTGTTTTATTTAACTTTTGCCTTAATCAAACTAAGCGAGTTTTAAGATTTCACATTTAAGATCAATTATTGAAAACAAAAGTAAAATGACGTCAGTCTCGCGGGAAACAATATTGCGGCATCCATGTTATGTCGGAGGCGTTTTCATTGGATAAACCCGATGTGTTTAGATTGGCCCCGGATGGAAGGAGAACACGTCACGTGACCATCTTCAATGTCACACAGGCGATTACACCGGGTTACTGCGAGCGTTCCAAATCGTTCCCCAATCCGTTTTGCACGTCTGTATATCTTTAAGGACGGTGGCTATCGATGCTGGCAAACATCGTGAAAATTTGATCTGGAAGAAAATTTACGGATCTTTCAACACATATTGGATATAAAGCTTCTGGAAAGCTAGTACTATAGAAATCCATTTTACATCGGTTGTGACAAAAGCTTGATGCTTTTTAAACTCACTCTCGATGACTGCGCCCTGGATACGAAATCAGTATCCTCGTCGATTTGAGGGCAAGTCTCAGCAATTTTCACCTCACGTCATGGGGATCAAACCCGGAGCCATTGGCACAATAGGCCGATGCATTAGCTTTGCACCACTGTCGCTCCTATGTCACTTATTGATAATGAATATTTGTCTTGAAGTGTGTTTGGTTTTGTACATTATGCCGACTTCCGTTGGTTTGTTGTGTGTATGTGGGTTTTGATATTGTCAACACTTTTTCAGTCAGATGATATTATCATCATAACCGAAGGACAAAGCCCCTAAGTCAGCCATGAGCTTACCAGCTATGAACATCCTACTGGTTATGAGTTATCTTTATATGATGTTTTACACGGTGTTAACAACATTTCATTTATTTTACGACTTTTTTAGATTTCACCAGTATTAGACAAAACTCTGTATTGTCTTGCCTAATGAGACTTTCGAGAAAATTCCCTCCGCCTCTGATGAGGTTAAAACCCGGGACCCCGTGTCACTAATCCGACACCTTAACCACCGGGCCTCGCAGAACCCTTAATCTACCGGTGATTGTTTTACTAAACACTTTACGCTTAAAATTTGCGTAAGTCCAAAACAACATTCCCTCGTATTTCAATGTTGGGTTATGCAATATTGCAAAGTAACACATCATTGGAATCGTCTCTCCGAGACGCTTCCAATGACGTGTCACATTGCAACGTCGTACTTTCATTTAAGATACTATACATGCTTATCAGTGTTGACTAAGGCAAATAGTTTCCTTAACTTATATCGTAAAACGGTACACTGGTGATTTGAACACAGGCGGAGAGGGACCATGCAATTCGAAGTTCACACCACACGACCACAGAAACCCCACCCCATACATACTAACTCATTTTCCCTTGATTGAACCTTCTTGTTTCATTACAAATGGAATTCAAGATCTGGCGAATATATACTGTTACTTCCAAACGTTCGTCTTTAAAAGAAGTCCCCATTCTTGATAACGTTAAGTCTAAGTTTCTTCCCTAGTTGTCCAATAACTTAGGAATGTTAAGCTTTTCACCGCCAACCGCTTATGAGTCGGATATCGAAAAAACAACTAGACAATGTTGACGTGATGTTAAAACACAGAGAAACAAACTTACCTCTCGCACTGTTCCTTTAAAGCTCGTTATACCCGATTGGCTTTCGCATCTAGCAAAACGTAATCCTCCAGCACCTATGTCAATTTTACCTGAAAATCAAAAGTGCGAAAGGTGAAAGGCGTTCAATTAATGATAGAGTTGATGATAAACTCGCAGTGCAAAATAGCCTCATAGTTTTCCAAAACTTCAGATCATGCTTTTCCTTAAGCCATATCTCATTATCGACTTCCGAACTTTCTGTCCTAAAGTAGTGGACCTAATTAGCCTGCAACTAGCTTGCAGAATACATGTAAGTGTTCGGGACCGATCGTAGTAAAATAAAATGGAATAAGGAAATTCCAAATCGAATGTTGTGAGAACATGTGGCCAGACCATTTTGCCATTACTTGCATATTGTGTGTTTGTGTTTCACTTTAACAAATTTTAGCAAAAAAACATTTAAAGCGAAGTAAAACGATAGGCAATAACTGTAATGGTCGCAACTGTCTACACCGTGCTATTCTGACTACATTGGTCATGGATGTGTTACCTTTCGCTCAGATGCATATTAAAATGTTTGTTTATAACGTCAATGAACACTAATCAATACACAAATAAGACAACTGTACCTTTAAACTTCCTAAAATCGTTGATAACATTAAGATGTTTTCCGGTTTGCACAGTCGGGGCACACGTATCATTAGTTTGGATCTCTGAAATTTTAAGGTAAGAATCTATTCACAGACTGCCATGTTTTTTAATGGGTCATGTTTTAGTCAGACTTAAAGGCTCATGAAAGGAGACTAATGTTCATCAAACTATATTATTTGGTAAACTATTTGTCTGATTCAAAGAGCTATCTCAAAAATAAAATCAGGACAACTTAAACATGAAAGGCAATGAGAAATAACCCAGATTAGGCAGTTAAATAATTCAGAGCGTCTGTTTCTTCACCTCTGACCTGGACACGTGGTACACAAAGCTTTGAACCGACCAATCAGAATTCATTATTTTGAATACGTAAACAAATAGATTGTTGATAAACGTGATTGAATTGGAGATAGTTCTATTTCAAGCACATACTAACTTGTGTTTAAGGAGTTTACTAAATAGGGTCTTACAGTAATCATAAACTAGTTTTCAAGACTTTTATGAACATAATAAAAAAACTCCATATATCTAATCAGTAATTTATCTGTACTCATCCGCTTTCATGTGCCTTTAAGTGATGTAATCACATCCTCTGAAAATGCGTTGTGGCAAACGGGGAACTTGCTTTGGTTTATCACTTTTAAATCAATGCTTCTTGCAACTTTAATACCACACCCCGTCTCTTTGAACGCCCGCTGGCGAAACTGATTAGTCCAAATGATTGACTTGCGACCTATAGCCTTCATACGGACATAACGAAAACGGGAAAAAAATTTTTTTTTATTCATTTATATGGGGTTTTAACATTGTTTCAACCTTAATTCAGCTATGTTGCGATGTCCCGTTTCTTATTGATTGCAGAAGACCCAATACTCAACTGCCCATCCTTAAAGGAGAAAAGAATACCCAAAGCTGCCTGCACCAGACTGTCATCAACCATTTTCATATGCTACTGGCATGTATCTTCCAAGATATATACAGTAGTTGAAGTTTTGCCCTCCCGCGCCCTACTGGTACACCCCATATCAATTTTGGGCACTTGGCTGAAGGACTATAAGGAATGGTCAAGCCGGGGAGAACCATCGGCATTCCGTAAGTCAGTCGGGAGATTGCCTCTCATGAAAATCCATATGTTGTAACAGGAATTTTTAAACCAAGCAGAGAGAAGAAAGGCGTTGTTATATATTTGATACAAACAATACAGCCTTATAGAAGATGTCGTTTACACTGACCTCTCAGTATTCATTAATAACGCATTAAATCGTTATTTTATCAATAGACTAGATAGCATTGGCAAATAACATACCTTCAGTGAGCTGTTGTAACGCCAGAACTTTGCCATCGTAAATAATTCGGTAAGTGTACGTCATGTTAAACTGAAAGCAGAAAAAAAACATGCAATTATTTGTCAAGATAAGCATGTCTACAAACCCCACAGAATCAAGGGTGAAAGTTGAAGAATTTCAGAAACCTGAAACCTCTAATTTTCTATCCTGGAAATGCATGTTTGTTATAGCACTATATAGGGGCCAAACGCCTCTAAATCCTGAAAAACAGGAATAATCCTGAACACTTTCACCCAAGCAGAAAAAACAAATAAATACATAATGAAGATAGATTTAAAGAAAAAACTCACATAAGAAGAAGCTAACTCAAACTAACCATGGATGGATTAACAAGAATGCTACAAAATTGCGGTTGTTAATGTTTGATGAATAACAGTATTTCTGATGTTTCTCGAATGTAAACAATGAAGTTAAATTGATGGGCACCTTACTTGTAAAAATAGCACTTTGAAAAGTAGATAATAAATGGAACAGGCATTATACTGTCATGATCCTGTAGTTTTTCGCTATGTTTTAAGATATTCTATCATAATTCATAAGACATATTACCCACTTTTGCCATTTTTGAGCTCTAGTATGCTTTTAATCACAGAACATAAACTACGATATAGCCCCTTTAAAGAAACCTACCATAAACGGGGTATCAATTTCGACCATGTCCTGTATATCCGAGGATCGGACCTGTAGTTTGAATATTCCGCTGTCGTTAGAGAACCGCATCAGGGCCAACTCTAAAGTCGGTAGGCCATCAACCAAAGCTGTACCATCTGGAATGAGCATATAACAAAAGCTAAACTCTTTGGGAATTTATTTTGTAAAATTCTCTTTAGAAAATTACAAACGCACGTTATAAAATTCTCTTTAGAAAATTACGAATGTATGTCATAAAATTTTGTTTAGAAAATTACGAATGTATGTCATAAAATTCTGTTTAGAAAATTACGAATGTACGTTATATAATTATCTTTAGAAAATTACGTGACCAACTGTATAGCTTATTAAAGGATCTTTTCCACAGAAGAGAACATTTGAAAAACAAAAAAATGTCATTGAGCCGATTCAGGTTTTGTATTGATGTTTGATATAAAATAAGAGCTACTAGCTATTCAAAGATTAATTGTTTCAGGAAGCATCAATTTATCAAAGTATCTAGAGTTTATTTGAGGTAGATCTCAAAAGCGATAGATTGCTTCCAATAAGTATTCTTCAATGCCTATCATGTATCAGTATAGCTGTTGTGCAGTCTTACAGAAAAAAAGTCTCTGACTTCTAAATTTTTTCACATCTGTGCAAACTCCTCCGATTTGGGACAGTCGAAAATTTGGCGTTTCGTAAAGGGTTATATCCAGTATATTTACTTTAACAAAAAAATAACAACAACAGCAATAACAACTGGCTCGTTACATCTCGTCATTATTCGGTACATCTGAAAATGGCCTTACCCATAGTCTGGCAGCTTGATAGGATAATCTGTTTATATCCAGGACCTGGCTCCGAAGGTTTTAGCGTGACCTAAATTAATCAAAGATAAGAATTATATTTCATCTTAAATGTATTTGATCACAGATTTAAGAAACCTGGATATGAAATTTTATTTCTTTAAAACTGTAGCTTAACTGTTGTGTGAGACATACTGGAGAATGGCCAGTTGAAATAAAATATTTATCTAATTAAACTATGAACTTAAACCACTAGGCCAAGCAGAACCCATGAATTGTGTTTGAATAGTGAACGAAAGACAAAAACCTTTCAAATACTGTAAATAAAAATTTATATAAATTGTGTATTGTTTCTATCATTTTTCGTCAACAGTTGATCTATTCATTCTCCCTGATTTACCCATTTCCAAGCAGTAACGACATTAACGAGTTTGTTGCATTCAACTCTGGAACACATTGTGGGAAAAGGAGAAATTGCTCATAAAGAGCAATTGCTTCTTTTTCCACAAATAGTTCTGCCCCATCGGAAGATTATTTACCAATTTCATCATATTTTGAAATGTTGTCTGCAAACTCTTTCAATTTGGGACCGTTGGAAATTTGGCGTTTGGTAAATGGTAAATCTACCAAACATGCTAGTAAATAGAGTTTTATGGAAATTCCACAATAAAACAATAAGCCGTTTTTGTGGATCGAACCCGTAGCGCTCAGCATCAAATCCACGACGCTTCCCACACTACCGATGTGGGCCAACTTACCTCAATATAAAAGCGTGGTAGTTTCTGGAGGGAATAGAACGGAATATTGATGCCGTCTGATCCGCTCCACACTTCCGACATGTTACCATAGCGACTGACCACGTGACTGTCATCCTTTATCGTCAGGACAACGGCCAACGCGGTTCCCAGATTCTCTATCAACGGCAACTTGACGTGGATTTCGTCTTGGCATTCTTTTTAAATGATATAATAAATTAGAATAGAATAGAAAAGAATAGAATAGAAAGCTTCGTTTTTATACAAAGGCATTTGACCCATTATACAATATACACATAAAGATATATGTACATGCGTAATTGAGTTTTTCGAATTAACAACTTAATATCTGATCTTAATAGTATCTCCAATAAGCGCTTAATCTTATACTGTTGACGTTGGTTCCTACACTTGTATTTCAAGAATAGAAACCAATAGAAATGTTTATTTGTAGACAAAAACCTTTTGCCCATTACACAATATACACATTAATATATATACTGCGATCTGGAAGTACTTTTGAAGTGGTGCGAGACCGTATGGTGTTTCTTTTTAAATAAAAGATGTTGAAACTAATGAAACCTACCATTTGGTCTAAAGGAAACAAGTTTTTGTTTTCATTATCAAACCGTTCGACTCACCTGTCTTCGGAATACTTATGTCGAGTTGACTGCCAAACGTACAAACGCAATATCTCGGATCGAACACGGTGCCTGGAGCGCACTGCCGGACCGTCCAGCCGTGGTCTCGAACCAGGTACTCGGATGGGCGGCCCGGTACTGCTCTGTAGATGTTTGAACAGTCTGCTGGAAATAAAGCATGGTAGATGATTGATTGGATTCGTCGAATTGGGTCAATGAATTGTTGATGGTTCAATGCAAGGCTATGGCAAGTCCTTCACAAAGGTACTGTCCTGTAAATGTTCGAACAGTCTGCTGGAAATAAACATAACATTACATAAAATAGTTTATTTGGACATTAAGCACACAAGCTTATAGTCAATGCACTTATTATCACATGCAATGGATCATATAGCATTGTAGTGGTTGATTGGATTCGTCGAATTGGGTCAAATGAATTGTTTGATTGTTCAATGCAAGACTTTGGCAACTCCTTCACAAAGGTGAAAAACTTGCTATAGAATAAATTAGAATAGAATAGAAAAGTTTATTTGTAGACAAAGGCCTTTGGCCCATTATACAATATAGATATAAATATATTCACATGTAATTGAGTTGTTCAAAATCATAATCTAACATCTAACCTTAATGGGTTATTCAAAGTTCTGATACAACATTCAACATTTAAGTTAAATGATTGATTGATTGATCGATTGATCGATTGATCGATTGATCGATTGATCGATTGATCGATTGATCGATTGCTTGATTGCTTGATTGCTTGATTGCTTGATTGCTTGCTTGCTTGCTTGCTTGCTTGCTTGCTTGCTTGCTTGCTTGCTTGCTTGCTTGCTTGCTTGCTTGCTTGCTTGATTGATTGATTGATTGATTGATTGATTGGTAAATTTAAAACCGTATAATCCATTGATTCTTTTATTTGTTAATTTGTAAATGTTCATGTACACGAGGGTCGCTGGTTTGAATCTCCTGCAGCGTAGACCAACCTGTTGAATGGTTGCTGGAATGGACACAATAACACTGGTCCCTGTCGAACCGTGTGGACTCGGGGCAGTGCTGGACGGTCCGGGTTCGAGTATCTATGTAACTTGTACCGGTTGAATCGACGCTTTCTAGGCTGCAATCTGTAACACCAAAACACAAGTATATCGATACTGTCAATATGAAATCTCGTATTTGAGTAAACCATAGTGGAAAGTAAAGAAGAATAAGTATATTGATTGATTGATTGGGTGATTGATCGATTACTTTGTTAACTAATTTAATTTGTTGAATAATTGAAAAGGTGATTTCGGCCGAGAACGTATTTAAGTGATTCATTGAACGATTGTTTGAAGGAATGATTAAGTGATTTATATGTTGAAGTATTGAATCATGGTTTATCGATGTGTCAAAGATATAACGATAACACTGCAAGGGCACCTTCTTTTCAAATGAATTGACTTTAATTTGTAAATCAGCCTTATTTGGGAATATTAAGAGATACATATAGATAATTTGTTGAATTTTATATGGTTGCGCATGCAAAAGATTTGTGTGATAGTGTATGAAGAAAAATAAGGTGAGAGAGGTAGGGGGAGAAAGATGATAGGGAACGAAACGAGAGATGTGAGAGAGTGATTGCGACCTTAAATCAAGATTCTATTTGTATGCTAACATCACTATGTACCATGTACTCGTAAAATGAAAAGTGTATGTTCTGCTTTTAAGCTAAATAATTAAAGCTTACCAATTGTATATCCAGTCGGACATATTTCGCTGAGACAGGACAGGTTTGTCGTCAGTGCGCATACTCGAGTTACAAGGTCATATTCCTGACCTTGGGGGCAACAGAAGGGTTCGTCTACGTTACCGGGTACTGTGAAGAAAGAGGCGCATATGGGTTGTAGTAACACTCCGCTTCCAACAGTATCCAATTGGTAATACTGCGCTAAATGAACCTATTCTGTTTTGATGATTTATTCGCGCTTGTATAATTGCACATTTTAAGTGCAAAGAAACGACAAATTCATGTCACATTCCCTTTGTTAGACGTTTGAAAGAGTTTTGCTAAAGAAGCTGCTGGATTTTATGACCTGTTTTGGTTTTAACAGTCATACTATTTGTACCCAATAAGCCAATAATAATAACATGGAGGAACACAACATACTTCTATGGTCTATCGATCTTGGTATAACAAGTCACGTGTAACAAACTTGCGAGCATCCACATACTAGCTAGACACTTAACCTCTACGCCATTGCTATGACCATTGGACCCAGGAATGGATTCAATTCAATTCATTTCTTTATTTGGCAAAAACCAGCATATTAATGCGTTTGGCAAAGCCAACAATTACATATATGGTACAGACATAATATTATATATCAAAGCATGTTAAATATCCAGAATTTGACAAAGATTATAAAATCCCCAAAATATACGAGACACAAATTTACTTGAATCTAACAACTACAAGTACAGACAAGTGGATAAATAATAAGTAATAGATAATATGATTCCGAATTATTCAGTTGCAGGCGATAGAACTCGCGATTATATGGAGAGAAACGTTCGACAATAGAATTTGTTAAAATATGCCGGTATCTATTTAAGACCAAAATAAAGGGTCAAGCTTACCGGTCTTTTTGCATTTCATATACGTTCTGCAGTTGCCATCGTCTATCTCGTACGAGGAAACGTTTTGGTGGGCGCAGATATCTATAAACATACAAGGAAAATTTCGTGAAAATGAAACGTTTTGGGCTGATTATATATATATTTATACATACAAGAAAAGTACCTTCGGAATTGAGTATTGAGTATTGGTGATGATATTTAAGGAACGGACGTGACTATTTGAAAGGCAATACCATTAGAATTCATCATAAAGGACTGATCTGGGTTTGTTCTTTCTTAGTTTCTTTTCACCAGAATTCATACTGAATAAAAACATGCAACATAAATCCGTTTCATTCACGCATGAGAAAAGTGTTCCGTAACACCTGCATGAAAACGTAAAACACTGTTTTTCATATTTTGTTATATTAACAGCAAAGGGAAAATAATTTAGAATTAAATATCTGTAAGCATGACATTTTCATACTTTGTTTCAAACGCTTCTTTTTGCGACAGTGGTGCAGTGGTAAAGCGTTTGCCTCCGGTTAAAGGTTCGGTCTACGTTAGCGCCGAAGTGAAAATGCCGAAACCTACCCATACATTCACGCAAGTACTGGTAATGTATCCAACAAATTTTAGAAGCTTAAGGCTTCAATCACAATTGATATGAATTACACAAATTCAAACCTGAATGCTTTTTAACCGATATAGCCATTAATCTATCTATCTGTGAAATTAATCACAATTACCTGTAAAATTGTCCGGACAGACGTCAGTACAGCCTGACGTCGACGTTACACATTTCGACTGGAACACGTCGTATTCCTTGTTGCTAGGGCAACACACCGGATGTGGGTGTCCGTTGATACACTCGAGATAGGTTCGGCAATTTCCGTCAGCGTAGTCTATCGCCTTAACGTTATCCCCGGTGCACGAATCTAAAGTGGGTGGGGTAAGGAATATGTTCAGCATTATAAGAAGTTCAGATAAGAGGTATAAGCAAGCCCCTTGCTTAATTATCTACTATTTAAAAAAAAAATATTCTGATTAGTTCTGAAGAGTGCCAATAAATTAGGGTTTGCTAATTAGTTTCAATTTACTACATATAAAGCATCATAACACTGATCAATACCCCTGATAATAAATACAAATTTAATTCACTGTATACACTGGCTCTGAATATTTAAATACGAACTATTTTTGCTTTTAATGACTATTCTCCAGTGCGTATATAGACCGGTACAGCTCTTGAACAGTTTTAGAGAAATTAAGTTTTAATTTCCAAATTGCTTAAGACCCGTGAACAAACAGCTTTAAATAATATCTAGATATAAATGATACAGTACGGTGTATAATAGGTTTGTATATTCATCGGTATTACTTTACACACACTCTCTAGATACAAATGATACAGTACGGTGGACTGTATAATAGGTTTGTATATTCATCGGTATTACTTTATACACACTCTCTAGATATAAATGAAACATCTCACAAATCATACAGTCTTCTAAATGCCCATTCGTAGAAATTGATCACACGCTCTTTTTCATTATTGCTTACATTTCACGTAAACAAATGAATTTAAGAAAGGTTCTCAACTCACCATCGTTTCTCAGTGCACATGTCTGAGTGCTATTTATATCCTCTACACATTTCTTCAGATAGATATCGTATCTATGGTGATGTGGGCAACACTCGGCGACGGACCTGTTGTTGTTGCACCGCCAATACGTTCGCAGATTGTTGTCCACATGATCATAACTCTTTGTCGAGAGGTCTTTACAAGGATCTGGAACAACATAATGTATTTATAGATTAATAAACATTTATAATGTATTTGCAAATATATTAAACACAAATCAGTGGCATAAAAATCCTTTTTATGTATGCTGAATTGGTGTATGAAGGGTTCGTTGCAATACTTAAGTAAATGATTTATTTATGTGAAGCCCTTACTTTAGTCTCGCATTTAACTTTCGATATATAGTTCAACAAACAAACCTTTTACTTCTTGTGTCGAATATTTGTTGAATTGATTTAAACTATTCTATCAATTCAATTGTCACGCTTTGTATGTGTAGACGTGAGACTGGAAAGAATATGTTATCTTTAAATCTATGCATAGCCTTAATAGACTGTTAGAAATAAATATATACGTTCTAAGTTTGTAATAACATTCGGACTTGAAAGACAGTTTTATACCATAAAAAGTATAAACAAAAGTTTGAAATCAAATTTCGGTACAGTAAAACCCCAGAAAAGACATATTACATGTCATATGCCATAAAATGTTTCACAGGAAACCTTCGGAATTACTTCATTTTCAATGTATGCAAATTATGCAAACTGCCCAGAGTTGCCAGAGTGGCACCCTCGCTCAATTTAATGTGGAACCCATATAGACTGAGATTAAACAATTAGACCTTATGTTACTCCCAATTTTTAGGTTTCCAATTGAAAAAAGAAGGGCTATGTCTGGACTAGTAGCATTGGTAGGGAACTAGGAATTATATGAAAAATAATACAACAAATGAATATACAAACCTGTTGCACAGTCGACCGTCTCGGCCCTCTCACATACATGCACGGTGTTCATGATACTCTTCCACATGGTCCCGAAGCCGCATTCCATCACCTGTAACAGAAATAGTATTTGTTTATGGTTCCGCAACATTTCGGACGACGCATAATCACACAGAGAAATCAAAGGTGTCCGAATATAATTTGAAGGCTCATGGATCTTGGCGTGCATTTCTTAAGTCTGTAGCCATGCGAAGGTATCGTACTTGGTCCCAACTCGGCAATCCCCGTCACAAGTCGGTATATATACCTCGTAGGTAGTTCATGGATACATCAGAATTCCTGGGGTAATTCGCCTAATATCGGGCGGATAACGCACATGATTACAACATGCACACAGGCACGAAATATGTATTTAAATCCACACTAATTGGTTATATATCACAATTGAATGTTTTGTTTTTCTACTCTTTTCATTAAAGATTATCATATCAACACATCTTTGTTTCATATTTTCTCAATCGTATCTTTTCGGCAATCTCCGGCTTGTGCCGGGGATTACCGAGTAGATACGATTGCAAACGGACATGCCCTTCGTTGCTGGCCTACTTTAAAAATGGCTCCCCATTATCTCCGAAGTTATTTTATGAAATTGCCGAGGTGTTCCGAATGAAATGGTCCATCTCTATTGAAAGGGTTGAGTAATCTTCTTTACGTTATATATTATATTTTCACATGTACATATGTAGAGTAACTTCTGGGAAAACATTCGACCGTGTATATGTATGTATGTGTAAATATCTTGAAGTACTTGATGTTATCGTAAACTATTATATGACTATAAACTGTAAAGTTTACGTCAATAAAATTATCTATCCGTCTATCTCCTTGGGTTTACGTAACCGTAGATAAAATTGGAACCGGTTCTATTGAATATCACGGCTAAAGATTAAAATTTTAATTATTGTAGAACTTATAGCAATCAATGCTTTTGAATTAGTACTCGTATTGGTTCAATCTTGGATAAATAATCGCTCCATACGGATTCGGATAACTTCTAAAAACTCCGAACTTATGAAGGTTAAAGCTGCTTGTACAAAGATTTTAGGACATTTGGAAGGTTAAAAAAAAGATCTTTACAGCTTTACTGTTATACGGTACGCACTGATTAACACCGGAAGAAAATAAAACTTACATGGGCCAAGTAGTTCCCGGATTGAAGGCTCCGGCAGAGGATAAACTTTGAGCAAGTCTGTGGATGGGGTACATAACACGCGAACACATCATTACAACCATGTTTCCGACATTCTGCGAATAACCATTTATTCGTATAATTATATACATATTATCCTGTTCAGATCCCTGTACTACGACGCATCACAGCGTGATATGGCTTTTTGTATACAGTGAAGCCTCGTTTATCCGGACCCCGATTATCCGAATGTCTCGCAAACCGAACGAAATTGTAAGGGAACGGAATTATTTGACCAGTTTGTTGCAGATAACTTTTGAAAACATTGTGGGTAAAGGAGAAATTGCTCGTCACGAGCAATTTCTCCTTTTCCCACAATGTTTTCTGCCATATCAGAAGATAATTTTTGAATTTCGTCACGTTTTGAAATGTCGTCTGCAAATTCTTTTTAAATTTGGGAGGGTCGCCAATTTGGCGTTTGCTAAAGTGTTATAAGTATACACGTGCATACAGACCGTTTATGTCTTAATCTGTATTAAAACATGCTCTATTTCATTAGTCCGGATGATTTGGTAATCCGGACATTTTGTTTGGAACGGACGTGTTCGGATTAACGAGACATCACTGTACCAATGTACCCCATCACAATCGCACCATACGTAAAGAAATAGTTTTTAGGTATTAACCCAGGAATCGATTGTGGCGTGTAATAACTACAAAACGTGTTAAATTAACACGTGTACACCAGCTAGCAAATAGGAAAATGTACAGGAGTTTTTTGGTAGAGGAACAATGACTATTGAAACACGCACCTGTCGAACACAATGCGGTCTTACAATCGGAACTACTCGGGTATTTCCGTGAGCTGTGAAATACACCTCGGATATAAGTGTAGGGTTACAATTTTTCGGGTAAATCGGCATCCGCCAATTAACACATTTTCTAAGCGTGCACGTTAAGTAGTTCAATGTGTATGGAAGTGTTGGACATCCTTTTTAATCACTTTTGATCAGTAACTCATACCAAAGGGCGAACTTGTTGTTGTGACATGTATACTTGTTTCCTCAATCAAATTTAACGACTTTTTTGATTTTACATTCAATATCTATTTTTAGAAACGAAAGAAAGTGACGTCATTCTGGCGGGAAACAATATGGCGTCATCCCTATTATTTCAGAGGTGTTTTCTATTGGATAAACCCGATGTATTCAGATTGGCGGTCTTATTGCTAGTTTGTGACGTCACATCTCTATTTATGGATTGATAAACCCACAATCCTTTAACCTTTTCCCAAACGCCAATTTTTCGACTGTCCCAAATTGAAAGAGTTTGCAGACGACATTTTAGAATGTGATGAAATCATCTTCTGAAAGGGCAGAAAACATTGTGAGAAAAGGAAAATTAGTCGTTTCGAGCAATGTCTCCTTTCCCATAATGTTTTCCAAAGTCGTCTGCAACAAAGTGGTCAAATGTCGTTATTGTTTGGGAAAGGGTTAAGCGAAATGACACAGGTTATTGTAAATGCACACATGTTGAATACAATGGGCTGTGTACAAATGTTGTAAGTTATGAATCATCGCAAAGAAGTTGCATTATTTCACCACTATCAATGCAAAACATGATTACCTTCCTTTAACAGCTGGGGGTAATCTGAAAAACAGAAATGAAAATTTTTATAGTCTTAATCTTTTATAAAAGTTACGAATTTGAATGCTACATGTATGTGTTTTTAGTATTAAATGACAGAAAAGACCATTTCGACATTACTGTACACTGCATACCCTACCATAGAAAACCTTTTTTTTTATGAAACAATTCATGTTTTTCGCCTGCTGATGGGTTCTTCGTGGCCAAGATGTTAGAGTACAGAGCTTGAAATCGCCCCTCTCAACATGGGTTAAAATCATGACAGCAACATATTTGGATTTCCAGAATATCTATATTTCTTCTCATCTTGACAATCGCGCATGGGCAGAAAAGCCTTGGATCTTCACCAACCGATAATTGTCTGGGAAACGCATATATAATACTCAAATACTGTTGACGCGATGTTAAACTCAAACAAACAAATTGTCTCCTGGTCTGTGAATCATTTTCGAATAGTCAAACCGTCGTCCTTTCATTACCAAACAATAACGACGTTTGACCAGCTTGTTGCAGACGACTTTGAAAAGCATTGTGGGAAAAGGAGAAATTGCTCTTAACGAGCAATTTCTTCTTCTCCCACAATGTTTTCTGCTCTATCACAAGATTGCTTTTCAATTTCATCACATTTTGTAATGCCGTCTGCAAACTCTTCCAATTTGGGCCAGTCGAAATTTAGCGTTTGGTAAAGGCTTACGTATTAACGTTAACTTCTTCTTCACTTAAAGCTTCATTGTAATCATAGGGAATCATTATCCCCTTTGAGAAATATTAAGGCGAAGAAAAGAACTTACCGTCGATACTACTGGTGACTGTGAGAAATGCTTTGCGGGAACTCAGGCTTGCAACATCATTACCGGCGACACATTCATAGTATCCCTGTACATCAGCACCAACATCGTGAATCGTTAAGGTCTGTAAGGTCTGGTTCGGCAACATTTCCCCATTGGCATACCATGTATACTGTATATCACTGTCTGGTGCCGTAGCGCGACAATTAAACGTTGCTGAGCCTCCAATTAAAGCAGTAACGTTAGCCGGCTCTTCAACAAACACCGGTGGAGATTTGCAAAACGGGATAATTGTCTCAAGTAGCTGAATGCCAGAAAGAACGGAGGTTGATAACCTGAAGATTTCCGAAATATTCAAACCGGAGTTGTTCATAACCTTAAGGACATCGCTTTCGAGCTGGCTGATAATCATCTTGCTCTCGTTAATGTTATCATACGTCTCTTCGAGGTGGATTTCATACAGTGTTGTGATCGCAAAGAAGGTACAATCGCTGAAGTCTTTACACTGGTTATCGCTGAAAAAATGCTGAGTACCATTGCCTATTGCCACAGCCCAGCTTGCAAGTATCTGATCGCTTCTCATTGACTCTAGGTTTGACTGCGTAAGCTGCTTCGATATCTGTGCCATGTTCGATAACTCGTTCATAAACGTGTCGTTTTTAAATGTGGATTTTGTTTCATTGAGGGCATCGTATATCTGATCCATCGTGACATTATAATTCGTCGTCAGATAATCCGTATCTATCCCCGCATTCATTATCCCGACTGTATTTTCTAGATTAGTTGTTGTGTAATTGTCAAGCTGAGCATCTATATCAGTAAGTAAGTTGATTTGTGCGTTGGTTTCGTTAACGATATTAAAGAGAAGGCCAAATATCTCGCCAAGGAATGCCGAAGCGGTGCCGAATTCCTTGCATTTCTGTCTGTATAACATGATTCGGTTTTCGTGATCGGTCTTAACTCCGTTATTAAATCCAAGCGTTTCATTGACAACGTGTAAAGTATCGTTAAGAAAATCATTGGTTGTGTTAAGGTTTTCCGGGTCTGCCTGTCGTATTTTGCGAAGAAGAACATGCAGGCGTTCAGATGTATCAAAGCCAATCTCTCGTCTCTTTCTACCCTTGATTAGGCTTGAAAGACCACCCTTAAGCGCATCAATTGTAGCTTTAGCCGCTTGCCATATACTTTGAAGGATGTTTTTAAAGTTGATTCTTAAACCAACTTTTCGCCAGCCAAGTCGGAATGCATTTACTTCACACGAAACGTCGAACACTGGTAGGTCCGTTGTGGATAACTCAACTTCGAAGCCGCAGTTTCTGACGTCGACCAAACTCTTTAATCCATATTCAATGACAAGTTCCAGAATCTTTGCAGCAACACCGATAGCACGCTTCACGAGTTCCAAACCTTGTTTAGCTGTTTCAAAAGCGAATTTTGCTCCCTCAAGACCAAGTTTGGCAAGATCAAGTAAACCTTCTGCCGCAACCAAAACGATTCTTGATTTATCCACTGCGAATTGAGCAACGGAAACTGCTGCCTTTGCCAGATCTAGGGCTACCATTGGAATTCTAACGAAAAGTTTAGCCGCTTCCAGAGCGGCAAAAGCCAAAGCTCTTATACCTCTGCAGATAAGATTAGCAGCTTCACAAATTGGGTTCGGCAATTTAAACATGCAGCTGGTAAATCTGCAACATGGGTATGGAACAATTTTGTGACATATCTTGCATTTGATACCGGGAACACATATCTTTGAACACGATTTGATTTTGCAGATCTTATCAACTTTCCTCTGTGCACTATTCAGTTTCTCGATCGCCCTTTGGAATGGGCCTTTCGCCGCTTCAAGTTTATCTTTTGCACGACCCAGAGCGCTGACGGCATTGTCAAAATGTCTGTTCGCGTTTCGTACATCGTCTTTCTTATCTTCCAGCCAGTTCTGAGCTTTAGTCAAGCCGTTCTGTGCTGTGCTCAGAAAGTCCTGAGCTTGACTCAACCTTTTCTCTGCTTCTCCCGATATTCTTTGCACAACCTTCTTAAGCGCGTCCAGATAACTCGCATCGAACGAAGTACTTACTGTTTGAACTTGTCTACGTTTGCGGGCCTTTGCCACAAACCTCCCCTTAAGAGTGAATGTCAATTGGTACCATTCTTTGCCGGGTTCTGCAGAAACCTCTATCTGTGCAAGAAAGATGTCCCATACATTCCCCTCCATGTAGAAATAGACTCCTGACTTTCCGATAAAAACGTCCCCTGTTACTCGGATACCAAGCATGTTTACGTACGCGGTCATTTGCAAGAGGAACTTGTCGGTGTCGATACTAAGGGCGCCTCCTATTCCAACTCCAGCGTCGAGCTTAAGGAAGTATCCAAGCTTTATTCTTCTAGATAGACGTCCTAAAATGCGCACAGCCTTTTCACCGACTAGAAGTTGCTTCACCTTGTCAAATCTGCTACACTGCATCAAACTGTCGACTGAGTGCACAAGCTCTATATCCACTCCAAGGATTTTGAGTCCAAGAAAGTTCAAACCTGCTGTGAACTTCAAGCCAAAACCAGAATAGTCTTTTGCTGCGCTAATGACTTGCGACCTTACTTTTGTGATCGCCATGTTCAGATTTGATTTGATGATTGCCGTTTCGTTTTTGATGAGGTTTGTGAACTTGTCTTTGGTCTCGTCTACGAAATCTTCAGTTTCGTCCCGGAAATCTGTCACCGTAGATTCAAGCGCTCTTAGCTCATCCCACAACGTTGACAATAAGTCAATAACAGCCATTACATTTCCCCTTCCCAATTCTCTTATAACATCATCAATTGAATTCTCAAACTTGTCCAAAACGTTATAGATTTTATCAATGATTGCATTTGTAGTTTGTGTAAGGATCGTTTCAAAGGATGACACCGTTGTGTTTACGAAGACTTTGAATCTCTTTAGAATATCTTTAACCTGGATTATATCCTGAAGAATATCGATTTTCATATCGTCGGTTATTTTCGAGGAGGGGTCCGTGGTAAAGAAAGCGTACAGTTTACTTGGTATGTCAACTATCCAATCTTTCAGGATGGGCACTGTTTGGAATGGGTTGACGCTGAGGATTCCGGAAAGGAATACACCTGGTGGGTTTGCAACCCCGCCGCACCATTGCCTTTCATGAGTCCCTGTAATAGAGATAAGAGCGACATTGGTGCAGTGGTAGAGCATCGGCCTCTTGAACCGAGGGTCCCGGGTTCATTCCCCGTTAGGCGAGGTGGACATTGTCGGGACTCACCCACACATCGGCGCGAGGACTGGTGTAGTATCCAGGGAGCAGTGTTTTGTAAACAGGTAAGATCCAGGCCGGCCGCCAATTAAATTGGCTGCTGACCACCTGTGCTCTTATCTTTTTGCTATTCTGAGCATCTTTCCTCATCATAATTAAGCATATTTAAGTTATTAAAGGTTTATGAAAGCAGACGACACAAAAATATATTTTTAGAAAATTACCCAGCATTCTAAGGGTTAAAGAACTTACCGCCAATAGACATGTACACATCAACTGATGCTCTTGCCAAGTCAATGAACGCTATGCTGTATTCTTTCTTGAATAGTTTGAATGATAGTATAGGCGTCGCAGAGGCTTTGATCTGTGCTAGAATATTCCATTCGTCGATGAATATTGCTGTCAACATCTGTTAGAAGATTGAAAATGAACACTTTTAATGATTCATGATTCAATAATAATACATGATTCCATATTTTTTGTAGTCAATTTCAATTCTTTACATGAGTCGCTTGCTGTTGTTTTCAATTTGGAGCAGTCATGAAATCAAATTAGAGGAAAGGAATATATGAAGCAATATATATATGTATTCTTACATACGCATTACCAACAGAAACGAAAATAAAAAAATGCAAATGAAACAAAACATTAATGTGAGGAATTGCAGGAAGCACCATAAAGGTCTGCTGACTACTAGAACTGATATACTTTTGATAACGGTTTCAACCTTAAAATATTTACACAACATACCCTGGCTGGGTTTGGCACGGACACAAACAGATCTCCCCGTCCTTGTACTTGTAAACTTTTCGAGTTCTTCTCAACGTCACCCCCTATCCACAGGTTGGCTCGATCAAACACCCTAGATAAAATTACAGGTTTATTATCATTCCATAAGAGTTGTGTACAATGAAACTTGAGAAAGTTTATTAAATTCTTTTTTTATTCAATACGAGAAGTGTACAGACATATAATAACAAGTACGTTAACTTCTCTTTCTATTTATGAAATTGCTTCACTTTCGCGTTAATTGACCCAAATTACCCCTTAGTCTTGTTGATTGTCTCGAATAACGTTTTATTCCTTTTAAAGTTGATGATTTTGTTTGTCTAGTGGCTTGGTGCAGGGATGACATTTCGTAAGTAGAAGGAGAGAAAACCTTAAAACATATTTTGTCGTAAGATGATACTTTTACAAAAGAATTGGGGCGGAAGCTTGAAGCTTATTAAGTCCCTCTCCTCGAGAAGTAAACAAACAGTAACTGAGGTCGAAGCTCAGAATTCATATATAAAAATCTCTGAATGAAAGTCTGCATAACCGTATGTTCCAATATTGTGATTTAGATAGTTGGATAGATCAGCAGCGCAGACTATGTAGGTTGATCCAGAACATCGCTCTCTGTTTTTAATTCTTTGCAGCATTACCATCACTATTGGTATCACAGTTGTTGTTATTATTTGTTTTGCTTATATGATGTTTAACTCCGTGTAAACAGTATATTAATTATTTTACGACTTTATTTATCAGTACTAGGTACTTCTCTGTAATGTCTTGCTCAAGGACGCCCCCAAAATAAATATCATTCTCACAGGTCAAACCTTAACAACTGGGTCACGGAGGACCATGGTTTTTATAATAACTTTTTTTTCATTATTATTTTATATCTTTATCGCTAGTATCACTATTTATATCATCATAATCATCATCATCATCACCATTACTACTATTATTATCATGATTATGATCATGTTTGTGATCAACCTACTTACGGGTACGTAAACTCAGTATCTCCGTTCCACAACTGCAGCGCCGTCTCCTCATGGTGAACATTCACGCCTCTAACCACAGAGAGTCCTACACCACGTGGTCGGACGGAGAGACCTTGGGACTGCTCCAGACTCTTAAACACTTCCAGTCCTGATAGCAAATCCCGAGACTCGTCCGGAAGCATCAAAAACATCGATCCACCGTAGCTGTGGCAAATATCCACGATCAAACAGAACTTCTTCCCGTGCAGCGGCTTGGGCAGGTTTATTTGATTACCGTAAACACTAAGGGAAAACTCCGAGGAGAACCGGAAGACGCTGTACACGTGACCCGGAAGTACGGGCGCCCCCTCGCACGATGTGACCTCGTCCATGGCGCGTCCGTAAACTAGATCAGTTTTTATGTCGCTCACGTCCAGAGCGCTGAACGGTGTGCTGGAAAAACCGAGCCACGGTGGGAGTGCAACAATCAGCCTGTCGAAAAAGGTTTTCAGAAACGATACGGATGAAACAAACTCGAATATATCAGAGGCGGTGAACTCAAACGAGATGCAATCGTCGGTTCTAGTAACTGGTAGCGGTTGGCCATCTGTCTCAGAGCGTCCGTTCGGTCCTAGATTTATCGTAAAATCGTTTTGGGTCTGCGTCACTTCTGCACCGTTTAGGGAAAGAGGCAGGGAGAGGGTATTCACCTCGACGAAAACGATTCCCTTGGTGAATGTAACGCTGTGGTTGGAGTTTAGTCGATACCAGTTGGACGTTGAAGATAAATGAACGTCGATAGCGTTTCCGTCTTTACAACGCGTTATGAGTAGTGATGCGCATCCTTTTGGCAGAAGCTGTCGCGCAAGTTTGTGGCGACGGAATACGTTGTCTTTTGAGTCTACGCCTGAAATTCACGACATTGAATACTTAAAGAGATCAACTTAACGACATTGCATGTATTTTGCTT